>JAAXCT010000094.1:0-1416365 GCA_012490785.1 Eragrostis nindensis
AAAAAATCATATCAAAAAAATAAGTAATATTATTTTGCGTTAAAAAAATATTATTTTAACATAGGTTATTATGGTAGCTACCATCAAGCAAAAAATTAAGTGTCAAATTTAACTCGTACGCTGAAAAACAAGAGACAAATTGCAAAAGGAGGTACATTGCACCAACTTAATTATTTGATGAAGTAAATCGAGTTAAGATTTTGTTCAAATAGTCAAACAGACAAAGTGAATTGTTATAGGGAGAGTCATATAGACTTTCCAATTATATAGACTTTCTAATTTTAAATAACCTTTCGTTTGGTAAGGAAATAAACATTTCCTTGCAAAGGCATGTCACGCGGATGGTAGACTCTTCGTCGTGGCTTGGAATGGTGGACAATTGGTCATTGTGAGACAAATCCAGAGTCGCGTAGCGCGCCGCCGCTGCCTTCGACTTACAGTGATGGTTTGGATTTTGCTAGTTCACTTAAGGTTAATTTGCCGATGGCGACTACAAGAAAAGGCATCGAAACTGTAACACCATGCGTCTAAAATCCACTTACCGCCCAGCCTTCACACGGGACGGGCACGCGCATGCACATAGCACCCTTCTTACACTTTCGTCTTCGCTTCGAGTAAAAGGGTTAACTCGGAGGTGTTATGCTTGGATTCAACAAGAGTTATATGCTGACCGTCACCCACCTAAACAATCTATGTGGGACTATTCCCACAACCACTTCACTTCTGGGCCACTTAGCCCGAAACCACTACTAACAGGCTACAAACGGGCTGGGGTGTTACAGTCATCCCCCCTGACGCCCTCGGCAGCACACCGCATACATGGCAAGCGGATACCCAAGATCTTCCCTCGGTGCAACGCTCATGCATGCCCCCTCCACGGGCAACGACACACATGCACACGTGCAACGAGAGTTAGCTTTGATACCAAATGTAACCACTTCACTCTGAGCCACTTAGACCGAAACCACTACTAACAGACTACAAATGGGCTGAGGTGTTACAGAAACAATGGAAGACAAGGCGGGCTTCCTCAAAGTGCTCATCTTACAGCCAAGAGTTGCCCACAGGACGCCAACACCGGGTCTTCGTTTCCGGTCTCCGGCAAGAGGATGTGTAGAGTAGTTTGTAGTGTAGGTCCCATCATGTCATCGTCATGGGATGTGTGTAGTGTTACTTTCTTTGTGTTGTTGGTCAACGTTCATTATTCATGCCACGAGTAGTCACTTTAGACCTCGGTGTGTGTCACCACTTGATGCCTGTACCAAGTTGGTGTGTAGGTTGCGTGTGATGTTGTAAACCTCTGTCGTGCATTACACGTTTAAGAAAAACATTTACTTATTTGAATATAAAACATCGCGAATCATAGTTTAGTCACACTACATCAGAATCCGAAGTCAACCCTTGCAACAGAATTTATTCTTCCACGCGGTCTCGGCAAAAGCATTTTATTCATTGGTCCTAGTAGCGGTGGATGAGATCGTTGAACGCCCCAGGGTTCTTCGCGTAGTGATCGATCTCAGCCTGCAGGACACGAAACGTTGCAGAATGGTGAGCGTATCCAGCTCAAACAGAGAAACACAAGTTCCGAAAAGAAAGGCAACAAAATAAGTTTTTTTATAGGTAGAAGAATAAAAGAAGCAAAGAAGATTGAAGAGTGCAAACCTTCCGTATAGCTATAGCGGCTGTGACAAGTTCATCTCCAATTAGTTCGTGCAAAACTTTGTCTGCAGAAAGTGAGTCTACAGCTTCCTGAAGGTTCTGGGGTAGCCTTTGAGTTTGGAGGCGTAATCGGCAGGGATTGATTCTGCAAAAACGACGAAACCAAATTGAGATGTTTGCAGGCAAATAGAGTGGCAAAAGGCTTCAACTTCATTTTTCTTACGTAAATCCAAATTTTGGGAAGAGTGGCAAAAACAAAGAGGAGAAGCAGTAAGAGAGATTCATACCGATTGGTTCAGGCAACTTAAGGCCTCTCCTTAACCCATCAATGCCGGCAGCAACGACAGCAGCAAGACCCAAGTGTGGATTTGCGCACCCATCAAAGGACTTAATTTCGAAGTTGCTAACTAAATCAAGAGGCACACCAGGTGGGCATGCAGTTCTCAAAGGAGCCTCCCTATTCTCTTTTCCCCAGCACAGATAAGCTCCACTCCATGTATTTGGCTGAATCCGATCGTAGCTGTGCACAAAAGATCAAATGAATTGTGTCACCAAATAGGGGTGCACATAACATGCTGACTTGAAATGTTTGCTCCATTATTCTGGCATTTTTTCAAAAAGAAGTAGTAGCAATTAAGCTCTTTAGTTTAGGGAATATATGCATAGGCATCCCGTGAATATCATGCAGCTTACGCGAGAATCAAATACCGAATTGAGTTATCAGACTCAACTGAATTCAGGGATATTCTTAGAAGCTTTACTAGAAGATACTACCTGTTTGGGTGGGGGGCAGTAAATGCCAATATTGATGGAAGATGATGATACACTCCAGCGAGAAACTGTTCTCCTTTTTTTCGACATTCCATAGAAACTATATTCACTTGATCCCATAAAAACGTTCTGATCATTCTCCCATAAACTCAGATGCACGTGAGAACCAGATCCAATGTCATTCAAATCAGGCCTAGAAAGTGTTGGGTCAAAAGAACAATCAGATACATGATTTTTTGACATATGTTTGAAACAAAGCAACTAGTATAAAGTGACTAGTTTGCTGTACAAATTATTAGCTTAACCTTACAGTTGTTTATCAATGATCGCAAATGCTGAAGAAAAATAAGTTTTCTCTGCTAACTTATGATATGCTTCAATAAATAACGAATGAGTATTGATATTGGCGGTCCATTAACTTACTTTGGAAGAAATGTTGCTAACAGTCCATGCTTTCGAGCAACTGATTTAATAATCTCACGAGCATATATAGATTATCAGCAGCAAGAGTGCACAAGATATACTTAAGGCTACCTCAAACTGTCCTTTTCCAGCTTCAGCATGCAACTGTTCCATTTTTCAGGGGGGACAAAGGTATCGATCAGGAAATCATTTGCCCATGATCGTATCAGTTTCACAGAGAGATTACTATTTCAAAGAAAGTTAAGTTTTGCCCAAACAAACAATACTAACCTGCTCTACCACAATGTCTGAAGCTTTAAGAGAAGAATATACTTCTTGTAGTATAGATGTTGCCACCATCAAATGCTGAAGTTGAGCAGTAGTTGGTGTTATCATATGGAACCCACTGCTCATGCCCATCACTGCATATCTTTTTTATTAGAAGAGCGTAAACAACTGTAAGCTTTTGACAGTCAATTAATCAGTCCGGCAAAAGCTACCTTACTAATTTTCGGCGCAGATAAAATTCATTTTCAAAAACCTGCCTCATTTTCTGCAAGGATAAGTAACTGAGCATAAATACATATTAAATGTACTATAGAATCCACAACCAAAATGATCTACGAAATTCAAATGGGAGAAATGTGGATTTATTCTTACCACATTGAACTCATCTAGCAAAACTTTCGTGACTTCCTCAAGGCATTTCTAGGACAGTATTCCCAGGCTTCTCCGGGCCTTATCTGCATGTCAGCCATCACCATTTTCTCACGTCTTGACTTGCAAAACAAAAAGTTATCTACTATTAACATAGTCATCAGAAATGAAGTTTTCTACAAACAGAAATTAGCATTTTCTACTCCTGCCATATTCAACGAACTAACCAGTCACCACAAAATGAGAGAATAGAACATTCTTAGCTATGAGATGGAAGTAGATTCTCAAGAGTTCTAACAGAGTCAGAAATTATATTTTACTTCACAAGAAAGAGTGATTTCCAGTTAAGGAACAATTATATTTTTATTTTACAAGAAAGTGTGACTTCTAGTTAAGGAAGGTAGCTTCCATGAGAAATAATATCCCTAGTTCCTGTTACAAATATAACTAGCAAATGAACTTCAAGCTTAGTATATGTGACAAAGAAGAATAGCAAGAGAATGTAAATCAACATTTTCGCCAACATGTTAACAAGACAAGGCAAGACAAGAAAGAAAATCAGAGTCATGATCGATGTATGCATGGAAAAGGTACTAAAGAAAATGTTTAATCAATCAAATATACCATGGGAGACGCAGAAGTGTTGACATATCTGGTACAAGCCTTATCTCGCCCACACCAGTAAGGTTAGTTCCATCGGCTGGGCCATCACCAAATGAAGTCATTCCCATTGACGCAAAAGTCAGACCAACTCCCTTATTCCTTGTAACCTCATAAAATCTTCCAGCTGGCACAACCTGGAAGTACAATTCTTTGATATGTGAACAAAGTACAATATATGTTTTCCAGCAGATAAACATTTTATTTAGGAAAAACTAGATAGCTCTTATTTCACAGTCTATGAGAAATGACCAATGACATCACCGCTTCATGCTGATATTGGAGTATGTCGATGGCAAAGATATACTTACACGGCATCTATGTTGACCAGAAGCATCATTCCAAACTATTCGAACGAAGAGAACATCTTGCTCGTCAGAAGATAAACATATGCTGTCATCAGCTATGGGAGTTTCATGATTGATTGACCCATTGGCAACATTTAACTTGTACAGATGCAGTGCATTTCGTCTAAAGATATCCTCAACTGCTTCCATGGCTTCCTGAATGCTAAGGTCTCCATCTTCACATGCAGCTGACAGGACACAGTAAACAACATCGCGTGCCCTTTTAGCACCTGTAAATCAATACAACGTATGAATTAACACTGAAACATAAAACCAGGCAACCAGCATCCTAAATATGGACTAAATTATTTACAAACACATTTCCATGGTTTGCTGTGTAAAAGGCATTTAGATGTGAAATTCCATCCAGCAAATAATTCCATCCCTTTGTCGGTCAATCATTTTTGTTTATTCGTCATTATCCCTCCTATTTCTGATAAGATATTCAACATTTGTACTGACACGTAATGCTCCCAATCATATTCTGAATTAGTTTAAGATGATGAACCTACCTAGGTAATACGTCTCTGGAAATGCGTATCCATCTGTGCTGAACATGACCTGGAAATGAATACAAGTTAGAATACCAAGCAACTGGATCGAGTGGCGACTGCACTCTTATTTATCAGAGTGTTTGTAGAATGAATCAAGAGGGAGTTGGTTTACAAAGCCGATGTGATATTTAACATTACTGGAAAGGATTGACATAAGTAAATTAGACGTATAGATAGCACAAGTAGGAACACCATGTTTTCAAGCATGTAATGCTGAGGATTGAGATTTGAGAATGTTTGACTAGACATGGCAGGTTTTTTTACAGACAGGCACAAGAGTAGATAAATATTTCTTACTGATGATAGAACCATTACTGGAAGGATTTGATGGCATACTAGCACTAAATGTCAGAAGAGACAATACTGATAGGTATCTCAAAAGTTTGTTGTTAGAGTATATTTGGTAGGCTAAATATTATGTATCGTAGACTGCCATATGTATCCGGGAAGGTGTCTTGCCCTCCAAGTCATGTACTCTTGTATATACCGGTCGAGAGGCTCAATGCAATACAAACTCACGCATTATACACAATCTATTCCCTCTTACATTTATGACCTACCAGGAAGGTCAAAACTGAAGGTATTTGTTACAAACAGGGGCACTCGGAAGACTTGGATAACTTCAACAATTGTCATGTATGGCGGTTCGATGCCTCTGGACTATTTTCTTGTAAATCTCCTTACCGTGCCTACTTCAGTGGTGCCACCACTTCTGAGCCTTGGCGCCGGTTGTGGAAATCTTGGGCTCTGGCAAAGTGTAAGGTGTTTATTTGGATTGCTATTCGAAATAAGTGTTGGACAGCTGATCGTCTCGCCAAACGAGGACTAGCACACCCAAGTCAGTGCCCATTGTGTGATCAAGAGGGCGAGAATATTCAGCACATCTTCACTACTTGTGTTTTTGAACGACAATTCTGGTTTCAAATCTTGACCCCTCTCGGATTGCAAAGTTGCATACTTAAGTAGCGTGGGCGATCCTTCGCAGATTGGTGGCGCAAGGCAATCAAGAAGGTCCAGAAAGAAAATAAGAAGGCTTGGGTCCTATGGAAGCACTGAAACTCTTGTGTCTTCGAGGGAGAGCGAACTGACATCAATGTTCTAAAATGGGTGTTCAGAGAGGAGCACCAACTGTGGAGCTTGGCAGGCGCATAAGGTCTTCATGCGCTGGGTTTTGGTCACGGGGACGAGCTGGGATAGCGTAGCTTGTGTTGTCTTTGTGGTCAGGTCTTCTTGCTAAGTGTTGAGTCAGTTTTAATCAGTTTATGTAAAACTCACTCCTCAAGGCTCGGCCCGGAGTGAGGTGGTGGAATTTTGTACGCAGCCCACTTTTTTCCTCCCTTAATACAAAGATACGCAGCTCTCCTGTGTGTTCGAGACAAACAAACTTCAACAATTTTTAGTATGTATGTGAGAATCTCCTTCAATTATGTGTTTACACTTTACAACCAATCATTTTCACTCAAACAGAATGAGCATTAATTGTTCAGTAACAGTTATATCTCAGAGTAAGAAGCTCTGCTTACTTCATGGACCAGTCACTTCTGGAAAAGTAAAATCTGACCCAGACAATAATCTGAGAAGCAGTATTGCTGAAACTGGGTTCTGGAACCTTTCATGCTATTGCAGAATTTTTTTTTTGTGTGTATGTGTTTAATTGTTTATTAGCCCCTTTTGAGCAAAAAGATTGGGTTTTCTGCCAGTCCAAAGAATGGGCTTCACAGATTTGACACTTCAAAGATTGACTATTTAATGCAGGAGAACGTAAATGTAAGATACAGAAAACATATAGATAGTAAGTTACGGGGAATAAAACTCAGTCCCAAATTGTGGATTCCTTTATTTTTTCCTAGAAACAGTTATCAATGGCAATTTACCTTCTTTATGGGAGCTAGCTCCAAAAGCTCTTTCAGTGACGATGTCATTCCTTGAACACTAAGTTTTGGAATCGCTAGGCCAAAATCAAGATAGACCTGACATTTAGGATGGTTAAAAATTACGAACCCAAACTGATACCAATGGACAAATTGAGGGCCTTACCTGGGAGTAAACAGAAGCAAGATAGGATGCTTCCTTAGAGAATGGATACGAAGCATGTAAAAGAACAATTTGGCACTTAGCAAATCGTTCGTCCTCAAGAATAGCACGCAAATGTAGAGGGTTGCATGTTCGCAAGTCTAGATCCTTATCTCCAAAACTGAAATTTACAGGAGACGTGTATACTTGAGATATTGAGACATTGAACGTAGAACATTGCTTTCACGCTAAAAGGTAAAAGTATCATCACCCTGTGTGAATTTGCACTGGCAAGTTAAGAGACACAGCAATTTCAAGACTGCGGGTGAATAGATAGTCAATCAGGTTCTTATTTGTAATCCGAAACGGCCTCTGACCTGAAATTCACCGGGGGCATGTAGTTGCAAAAATTACGTGAGGTTATTTTGTCTTTTTTGTGGTTCTCTCCTGGACAAAAAATAAATGAATAAAATTACCTGATAGCTCCTTACGAAGACCATCCTCTGCATCCATCTTGCTAACATTCGGATTGATCTCCAAGCCACTTCTATATGCAGCTATGCTTTTCAATGCCACAATTTGGTTAGAAACTGTGAGGAATAAGTTAAGGATGTTTGTACAGAAATCAGAACAAATGAAAAATAATGCAACTGGCCTGGAAAGGGCATCAGGAAATTTAGAGGATATGACTTCAGCTTAGCTACATAATTTTCAATGAATGAGTCGAGTGTCCAGCTTGATCCACTGAATGACTCCTGAAAATAGTGGTTCCGCAAGTTAATTCATACATTACATGCTAATGATATTAGTTTCTGCTATTTCAAGACCAAAATGTGACTTGTTCTGCGATAATTGATAGTGCTTTTTGTTTTATAAACACAGTTTACTGTTCAATTTCCAAAAAATATTTTGAATGAGAAAAGGAACAAGAGAAACACACTCACGTCGTTGATGATAGTTTCTGCTAACCATTCTATTCTGAGGACTCTGCCTACTATAGGAACAAATCCCTTGTGCGACTCCAAATCGAGCATTTTGTCAAACACTATGCCATCATCAATAAGGATGACAGATATGTTGGCAGCTCGGAAGCACTTGGAGGTGATAGATTTAAACCCCTCAGCCTTTCTGAACTCCACCACCTTCTCAAGCGAGGCTTCACAGTTGTACAATGCAGCAATATCCCTCAGGCTCCTCTGCAATTCATGAGTGAGGTTATCAAGTAATGAGTTCTAACAATGCAGAATGATTAGGTGTCACGTAACTACTACGGGTACAGCAGTGCAGAAACACAACCCTGCCACACACTAGATTTCCACACGCGTTACGGAATGAAAACAACACATCTGCAAGTGCTACGGCAGTCCTATGGCAAGGACAACGACAGTTGGGGCAGAAAGCTACGCGGCCGACCCCGCCTCTGTGAATCGGACAAAGTGGCTGATAAAATGGCCCACATCACATGACGCCATGTCGCCATGGACGACACTTGGCTGTGCATCCCCAGGAGCCCTGCAGCTTCTCATGTGCGTACCAAGTACTAGCAACACACCGTCCCCAGTTGATCTTCACCCACTCCCTCCCCAGCCCGTCCATCACAAGACAAGGAGTCGGGCAAAAGGGGTGCGTTGCACTAGCGCAATGCCCCACTATGCAATGGAAAGGCAGAACATAAAGCTGCTGCCATCGGCATGCCACGCTGAAAAAAATAAGACGAGCTCTGCATACGCTGCCCCTAAATGTAACTGCCAATAAGAGCAACTCGAACAGCATACCGAAAATTGACTACCCAAAACCATATATTTGAGACTGCCTAAAACAATTTTGTGAGTTTGGGGAGCCTATGCTTTTCCAGTCTACCTAAAATCACACTACCCAAATCTTAGGCCCCGCATGTCATTGTCTACCGTATTCCAATAGGCGCGGGAGGCTCGAGCACCACGACGCGGCTGTGCAGGTGCGCCACGGCGTCGGGTCGGCGGCGAGCGCGCCACCGAGTCCTCTGGCGGCGTGGGGGCCGGGTGGACGGCGTCGCTTGGGCGGCACGGCTCGGGGCAGGCGAGGTTGAGGGAGGGACCGAGGGAGAAGAAAGGCGGGAGCATGGCGAGCTCGAGGTTCACGAAGCTTGGGCGGCGCGGCACCCTCGGCGTGGCAGCAGGCGAGCGCTCAGGAGAAGTTCGGTGCAGACCACCAGGAGCAGCTCGGTGCTGCTTCATGCGGCATTGATTTAAGTTTTTGCAGATTGGTGGCATCAATTCAATTGGCCAGCGCCCAATTCGTGTGCACAAAGCAAGACCATGGCGTCGATTTAACATGGCCGGCCAATTCGCCATGGCGTCAGTTCGCAGGCTCGGCCAAGCTCTTTGCCGTCGATTTGGGTGACTGGCGGAGGGGCTGCACGGTGTGGCGCAGCTCGACCTTGCTGCGGGCGGAGAGGCGATGATGGAGGGAGCGGCGTGGACGACGGCTCACGGCCGAGCTTGGGGCCGAGCGTGGCGGCAACGGGGAACGCGTCGGACACGCATCGCCGTGACATCCGGGCGGGGCGCAGTTTCCCCGGGCCATCAAGCGGCATCCCTGGCCGAGCGGCATCCGAAGCCCGATGCGCTCGCGGCCTTCCCTGCCCGCTGCGCGGCGGACGGCGTGCGGTACGGCGGCGCTGCTGCTGCTCGAGGTGGCGTGCATGGAGGGAGAACGGCGGCGCTGCTGCTGCTCGAGGTGGCGCGCGTGGAGGGCGGACGGCGGTGTGCAGGACGGTGCACGGCATCCCCGGCGCGCGGGCGGCTGTGTCGGGGAGGGGATGGCCGGGGTGGGGCGGCGCGGGGGATGGTCGGGGCGCCGGCGGCCCTTGGATGCAGCCGCAGGTGGGGAAGACGACCACAACGTCGGGCTGAGCGGGCGAACAGCGTCGGGGATGACGACGACCTCGCGGGGAGGCGGGAGGAGGACGGCGCGGAGCTAGATGCGGTGGTGGAGGGTGAAATCGACGGGGAAACTTGAGGAGCAGCTCTGGGAAGGCCGGGCGACCACGTCGAGGATGGTGGACGGGCTCGGGTGCGCCCGTCGGCGGCGGGGGAGGCGGCGGCGCGCCGGGCTGGCGAAGGAAGGCGACTCCGGCGGGAGAGGAGAAGGCCTTCGCGCCGAGTGAACAGTGGATGGGTAGCCGGATGTCGCTATTTTTTTTGGTAGCAAGAGAAAGATTTGCATAGCTAGCTAAAATTTTTGAGTATTGATAGCCGGATGGGTAGTATATTGGATCACTTCTAACTATTTAAAAGTTTATTTTTAAGTATTGGTAGTCATTTGGGTATGCTGTTGGAGATGCTCACAGTAGTAAATTCGCATTCCGTTTTTAATCAGTGAGTTGTGCCCTGAAACCTCACCTACCCTCCAAAAGTCCAAAGCCAACCAGCAGCAGTGCTCAGTTAGCACTAAAAAACACGTGCCGATGCATCGAAATCAATCGGCACCACTAGTGAAATTGTTTACCACATAAAACACAGCCAGGATCAAAATCTGATCACGCCGAACACCTCAATAACCGACACAATCTAGCAGGGTAGAGCCCAGCTCTCATTTATGACACAATCTCTAGTGTGGAGGCCAGAAAGCTGCGACCGCGGAGTGTTCTGGTCAAAGCAGAGGAGGAGTAGTAAGCGGGGGAGTCGTGGGCGCGCGCGCGGCGGCGTACCTTGAAGGAGAGGGAGTGGGGAGCGAGCGCGAGCGCGTCTCCCTCGGCCTCGGAGAAGCAGCGGAGGAAGGGGAACGCCGAGCCCGTGGCTACGAGGTTGTGCGCGTGCGCGTCCACCGCCGGAACTTCCTCCACGGCGCGCCGCAGCGCCGCGTACCTCGCCTCCATCGCCTCTGCGCTCCGCCTGGTCGCCGGCGGCGTTACTGCTCTCCCGCTCGCTCGGCGTGAGTCAAGGATTTCAGCTCCCTCGTTCGTTTGACCGGGCGGGGCGTGCCTTTTGTTTGTTTGGGAATGGGCGAAGGCAGTAGGGATGGCAATTTCACCCGCGGGTGCGGGCACCCGACGGGTCCCGCACCCGACGGGTGCGGGCGCGGGTGGCCTTTTTCACCCGTGGGTGGCACCCGCCCCCGACCCGCGAGAACTCGGGCGCGGGTGCGGGTGGCTTCTCTCACCCGCGGGTGACCCGACGGGCCCCGAAAATCTAACACTCCTAGATTCCTAATATCAGCCCAGCCCAACTTCGAATGAATTAGTCCACTCCCAGGCTCCCAGCCCAATCTGCCAAGCAACCAATCGGTCCAATAGTTCCATCACAACCCTAATTCCCCGATTCCCCAACCCCATCTCGCTTTGGCTCGCCTCTCTCTCTCTCACGACGCGCCGCCGCCACGCACGTCGGCAGGAGGAACCACGCGCGACGAGGAAAGGCAGCACCGCGCGCAACGCGACGACGCAGCGCAGCGAGTGCGCGAGGCTGCGCGGACGCGGCGAGCGTGGCTTCGCGGCATGCAAGGCTAGCGCCGTAGCGCGCGACGCGGCGTGAGCCTCTTTGGCTTTGTGACCTGTGAAACAGGAGACAGGAAGCTTGGGATTTTTTGCAACAAAATGCTTTGCGTACTTTGCAGTGCGTCTCTTTTTGGTTTCACTCTTTCCATTTGTACTTTGCAATGCTTTGCGTACTGTATTCTTGGGAGCAGTGTGCTTCTCAGTTTGTCACTTTCTTGGGAGTATATCAAAGTAGTCTACGTGAGAGCTTCAAAATCAGGTGAATTATTGCTAGATTTTTATTCTGGACAACGTTTACTGTGAAGCACCCGCGGGTGACCCGACACCCGCCCGTGACCCGACGGGCGCGGGCGCGGGCGTAAGATTTCACCCGCGGGTGCGGGTGCGGGTGGAAAAGTTCACCCGAGGAGTTTTGCTTCGCGGGCGGGTGTTTGCTCCACCCGACCCGAACCCGACCCGTTGCCATCCCTAGAAGGCAGCGCGCGGCACGGGCGCCGAGTTTTATAACGGGAGGTATCGCAGAGACGGGTGGATAGGCACGGGCACGGGGCCGTGTGCCTCGCGCGCAGCTGCCGCTCCGGCTGCGCCCTTGCGTGTGGTGTCGTCGTCACTGGTCAGTGGGGTCGGTGAGGTGCAGTGGCGCCGTGGCGGTGAATGTGTGGCTGGGTGCGGGCCCCGCTGGTCAAAATCTAGCATAAATTGGGTTCTACTACCTAATTGGAGATGTATTTAGACATGTGCTTGTCCAAATGCATAGTTAAAACTATAATCTATTAACTTATTGTTTGGCCGCGAAAAGAAGCATCACATTCACTTTCAATAGCTGGAAATTCCCACATTAACCGAAGAAAAAAGAAAAAAATTACCCACAACTGTCATTATGAAAAAATTAGTCCATATTACCTTCGACATGTCTTATTAATTAATTACTCACCACTGTCATTATATAAAAATTAAATGAAAACACATTTATATTATTTTTCTATTCTCACCATTGTTACCCTCTCATTAGCAACACATCTTAAATATGTGCCTCTATTTCTGTTATCTTTTCTTTTTCAACATATTCTACACGTACGTAATGTTGGTAATAGAAATCACGCAAACAAGCAGTAGTCTAGCCGAGTGACATGATGAGCAGGTAAAGCCGAAAAACAAGCTATAGGACAATGATCATGCAGCAACGGCATGACAAGCTAATGAATGGTGATGGTGCAAGGATGTTAGCGACAACTATAGTTGGCCAAACGGGCGGGCCAAAATGGGCGGGCACGAAGCACGGTCATTTTGGCCCGGCCCAGGCACGGCCCGGCCCAGGAACAAACGGGCCGTGCTGGCCCGGCCCGATGCCTCGGGCCGTGCTTGGGCCGACCCCTCAGCCCAGTGGGCAGCACGGCCCGGCACGCATAAGACTTGGCCCGACGAAGCCCATCTAACAGCCCACGAAGCACGGCCCGTTACTGGCCCAAGTTAACAGCCCGGCCTGCCTCCACAAACCCTCTCCATATAAAATCCCCCCTCCCCGTCTCCTTCCCTCATTTTCTCCCTCCGCATCGCCGCCTCCCTCCGCGTCCCCGCGGTCGCCTTCGCCTCCGCCTCTCCGCCGCCGCCATGCTCCTCCACTCCTCCCAGCCGCGCCGCGTCCGCCTCCCCGCGGCCGCCGCCCCTCTCCGCTCCTCCCCTCCGCGCGCGGCCGCCGCCCTGCTCCTCCACCTCCTCCCCGCCGCGCCGCCTTCGCCTCTGCCTCCGAGCGCGACCGCCTCCGACCCGTTCCTCCGCCTCCTCGTTGCCGCCTCCACCTCTCCTCCTCCGTCTCTGCGCCACCGCCACCGCCGCCGCCTCCGATCCGAAACCCTAGATCCAGTCGCCGGCGACGAGGACCGAGGACGACTGCGATGCAGACAACGGCGACAACTACTTCCCCTGCGGCGGCAACGGCGATGGCGACAACTACTTCCTTTGCGCCGGCTGCTTCCCCGCCTTCGTCTCCGGTCCACCACCACCAGCCATTGGCCAAGAGGACAAGCAAGGCGAGGTCCGATGTATGGAGCGACTTCGAGCAACTCTTCCACAACGTGAATGGTAAGCTGGTCAGGTATGCTGCTAAGTGCCACCACTGCAAACGCCAGTTGATTGCGGGTAGTGGATTTGGTACCGGCCATTTGAGACGTCATCGATCTTCTTGTGTTGCGAAGGGCCAACATGCTGCTAGGATGTTGGCTCTGTCTGCTCGTCGTTCTCGTCATGAGCACAAACTTGAAGCGGCATTTGAGAACTTGTACCTTGATCTTGGTCCTGCTATGTAGGCTGAACGCTGAAGCCACTGGATTTGGTTGTAACTTGATTTTTTTTTTGCGAGGATGGTTGTAACTTGATTTGTCTGAACTAGTTCTTCTTCTGTAACATATCATGCTCCGTTGAAGAGACTTGGAAATGGAAATTCTGTTGTATTGCAAATTCTGGTGTGTTGGGAAAAAAAAATCGTGCTTTCGGGCCAAATGGGACATTTCGTGCTTTCGGGCCAAATGGGCCGGCACGGACCCGATTACCTTAGCTGTGCCGTGCCATGGGCTTGACCCTCCGCCCATGGGCGAGCACGGCACGGCCCATGTAAGAAGCGTGCCGTGCTGGCCCATTTAAATCTGGGCCGTGCCAAGGCGGGCCCGTGCCGTGCTGGGCCGGGCCGCCCATTTGGCCAACTATAGCGACAACCCATAGTCGGCACTAGGGGTGAGTAATGCCAAAAAACAAGTTGGAGCGAAGCAAGTAATATAAGAAGAGTGAGGAGAGCCTTGGACGAGGGGGTGACAAACAAGCAAATTAAACAACAAGTTGGGCGAGGATCAACCTAGCAGCATGCGAGTAAGGCGAGGAGCATTAAAGAAGTGATGCGTGAAGATAATAGCCTTTGCACGAGGGGGGCGAGAGTAGGCGGGACAGATAACGAAATGGTACAATGATCAGCCAAGCAACATGACAAATAAGTGAGTCGTGCAACGAGTTAGGGTGACAACCAGTTGAGCGTTGTGATGAGAGCGAGTAAGGAATGTGACTGTGGGAAAAAGCATATACAAGTTCATAAATATCATACGATTCTCGTAACAAAAACAATCAACTAAAACTAATAGTGATACTCACAGTCAGGGAAGAAGCGGTCAATTTTGAATCCACACGCAATATTCTCTCCGTTCACAATTACATGCCATTCTAGACTTCTCCAGTTTTCTCAAACTATATGTCATTCACACTTTCTAATTAATACACATTTCTCTCTTCCTAATACATTTTTCTCTCTTCCCATTACTACACCTCTATCTCTCTCCTCCTTATTTTTTGTGCACCCATCTTTTCAATCTCTCTTTAATTCCGGTGCTTAGAGTTAGAATGACATATATTTCTGAACGGCTGAAGCTTCTTTAGAGCCCATCCGGCCTAATTTAGCTGAATGGTGTCGATGTATACGTGTGGACAATCCTGTCGATCCTCCCTCGCAGCCTGTCTCTGTCTAATAATCATGACCCGTATATATGAATGGATACACAAGGCCGAGATAGAGATGTGATCTTCTTCGAGTCGGCGGTGCTTCAAACCCATGCTGTACTCTTTGTTCGAGCGTCGCTATCGGCACCCGCCGGAGTGTCCGTGTGGATGCACGGATTTCGCTATCACGTACTACTGGTATGCGTTGCGTTGAGAGATCGATCGATCTCATGCATGGGCATGACTCAATTCAAAACTCAGCGGCTACATTTCAACAACTAATAATGCACCAAAACCAAATTAAGCGTGGTTGGAAGAAAACGATCGAACGAACGTGAGACGTGGACTTACACATGTAGGAGTATAATGCAAGGTGACATAGAGATTATTTTCCTTCATATAAACACATAGTATGGGGTCCTTTGCGTTTTGCAAAGAGACCGGGGAATAAAGCCCTTGAACTCTTCATCTTTTATATAAACACATAGTAGCGCTGAAAAAATTTGTTTTCGTAAACACACCCTCTCGACATTTCCGTATTGTACAGACCCTGAACACGGTCACTACAACTACCAAGGTCGACATTGCGGAAACTCAGTTTTCTTTCTTCATAATTAAATCACAGCCTCTCAACGTGTTTATTGGACATGTCCTATATATAAACACGCCCACTACAACAACCTAAGTTGACCTTGAGGAAACCTTCTGTTTTTTTTTTTCTTTCCAGTAGTCTAGCTAGCAACATCTGATCAAAAAGAAATCGCACTTGTGTAAGCGGAAACCAATCTTCAACTTCGAGTAGCCACACATTGTCCAGAAAATCACTTTGGTGGGGCAAAAGCAGAGAAATAATAGAGGCCATTCATCCATGCCGCATCGCACTCGGATACTACCATGATAGATACTCCTGGGCTCCTCCTGGCTACGACCCTTTTTTCCCAACCCAAAAGGCTGCAAACGCTACAGGGCGTGCGTGTACCGTACATCAAGTAGCTACCAGCTGCTCCATCGCACCGCGCGCACAGCAGTTTGCAATGGTCCGGCGAGTGCTTTTGACGTGCCCGCCATCGATCTCGTGCCGGCGGCCTGGCCGTCGTGACTCGTGACCATGATTTTCGTCGCGAGCATGATTTTAGGCAGCGTCGCCGCAAGGCCCAGGATCGTATTTAGTATATACCTACCGGTGGTGGCACTGGCACGTCTGCTATATATATAGCGCTAGTGATCTCCAGCCATGGCGCGGGGTCGTCCTGCAGGCCGGCGCCGTGCGCTTTCCTGACGTGGGCAAATCGTTTGGAGTGGACGTGGTGCCTGTGGGCGCTTGGTGCCATGAGACTGTCCGCACCGGGGTACGCGATGGCTTCCTCCAGGACGAGTTTGGCGTAAAAACAGCTACAGCGGTGTCCGGTAAAAGCTCCGCTACGGTGCCGGACCGTCCCGGGTACGCCAAATCAAGCGGGGTAGCGGAGGAACGCTACCCTGGCGTGGGGCCCGCGCGTGGGCGCGCCATCTCAACGGCGCCAGCAGAAGAGAGAGAGAGAGGAGGGGCCACGCCGCCGGGAACCACCTCGCCTGCCCGCTCGGAGAGAGCACGGAGCAGAGGAGGGGCGGCAAGAGAGCACGGGGGGCCGCCGCGGCGGGAGGAGGAAGAGGACGAGGCTGCCGCGAGGCCCGCCGTCGAGAACGCATGACGCGTCGAGCTCGCCCCGCCCCGTCCGTGGCGGAGCCGCCTGCCGCGCGAGGCCGCCCGAGGGGGAGGAGGAGGAGGAGGTGGGGGCCGGCGGCGGGCTCTCCGCGCGCTCGAAGCGGAACCCCGCCCTGGCCGCCACCTCACGCGCGGGGGAGGCGGCCCCGGCGGTGCGCGGCGGCGGGGCGAGGCCGGGTGGCGGGAGGCGGGGCCGGGCGGCGGTGCGCGCGGGGCGAGGCCGAGCGGCGGCGGGGCGGGCGGAGCAGAGCGGTGCGCGCGGAGAGAGAAGCAGGAGAGAGGGAGAGAGAAAAGAAAAATAAAAGAGGAGGAGAGATGAAAGGAGATGGTTGAATAAAATATTAGGTAGTTGATATAGAGGATGGATATAGAGTATGAATGGGTGCGGGAAAACTAGATATAGAGGAGAGAATCTTGCTAACCAAGACGAAATATTCCTTTTATAGGATGAATTTAGAGTACCACGAGTGCGGTCAGTTTGATGCCCACCGGAGCACGTGCCGCTTTTTGGCGCTGGTGGAGTACCTCGTTGGATCTGTCCAATTTGGACGGACCCCCCCTCCGCCATCTCCGGCGGCCAGCAGCGTTGGAGGATCCTGCAGCTCGGCTCGGGCACGCTTGCCGGAGACTTTCAACTTGTCATGACATTTGTCTGGGCCACGCCACGGTGCTCACCCAACACTCCACGAGTTTACCGGACCCGTGGTGGCGAAACACGACGATGCCCGGATTCATTCTGCCTATAAGGAGAAGCAAGGGAAGAGGAAGGCATGTCTGTTTCTGTTTATCAGGAGAAGCAAGCAAGGGACCCGTGGTTTGAGATTAAAATTTGTAGAATGGAAAACCTAATATACAACTCTGTGAATAAATGAAAACAACGACACGTGCCAATTTTGAGATTACAATTTCTAGAATGGAAAACCTGATATACGAAACTCTGTTAAAAAAAATGAAAACAACAACCGTGCAAAAGACAGCTGAAATGGGCAGCAACTAAATGAACACAACATGTTATGCCGAGAATAACTGAAGCAGCTTCGACTGCAACAGCAAGAGCAGAAAAGGAAGGGTGAAATTCTAATTTCTAGAATGGAAAACCTGATATACGAAACTCTGTAAAGAAAAATATGAAAACAACAACCGTGCAAAAGACAGCTGAAATGGGCAGCAACTAAATGAACACAACATGTTATGCCGAGAATAACTGAAGCAGCTTCGACTGCAACAGCAAGAGCAGAAAAGGAAGGGTGAAAAAAAAAAAAGAGCTTGTCAGATAACCTGTGAGCCATCCCAAGCCAAGCATGCCAGGCCAGGAACGATCCTCTACAGCGCTGGATGTAGCAATGCTCACAATCCTAGCCGTTAATCACGCTCTGGCCCACAGGTCTCATGTCATCAACCAAGCTTGAGAGCTTGCCTCCTTATTAATCAAGGATGCAGCGGTACGATCCTATAGAACAGATCCTGTTCAAGTAAGGTCGTGCTGCCAGGCGCATGGCTCTGCGTTATAAGCTGGTTGTCACTCGTCTAAACTTCCGAGGTGGTGCTTTGTTTCACTAAGCTCTGGTTTCTCCCGAGTACCACTCCCAAGGTTTTCAGCCTGGGTTGAACTCTAAATTGGGCCGTACCTCACGGGTTCCTCTATTGTAGTATAATAAGAGGGCTTGGATTTTGCGCCTCAAAAAAGAAAAGAAAAAAAAAGAGGGCTTGGATTTTGGATACAGAAATCGCACTTTCCTTTTTATACCAGCTCTCATCCAAGCTATCTGGTTCAAATTGCAGATGCAACTCGTGGTGAGGCGCGGCCGAGCTAGAAAATCCAGGCAAACCATGGAGACTCAAAAAGACGAGATGATCAAGCGAGACTCCAGAAGCAATTGGACAGTGTTATTTTCCTGATGGTTTGAAGATGCTGTTGGATAACGGCATTAATGCTCAGTAGCAGATGAAGAAGGCACAACAGTGACATCATTGACAAGGAGCTGCTGGCTGTTGAACATGATGCCTGATCCTACACGCCCAGTGCACAACCGCAACAGGTGAGTTGCTTGTCCATTGTCACGTTGCTAAAATGTCCAAGGATGATGCAAATGAGTATATGTGGCAGGACAAGTTGAACAATAAAGTTTACTTTGGAAATGGAGGTCAGGTGGCATGACCATTTCTGTAGTCATAAAAGGTTGCAGCTCAAGCATCCCATCAGATATAACAGGACACCATGGATATATGTACACATAGGTTAAAAAGGTTTTCAGTTCGTAGAAAAAAGAATTGTATGAACATGCCTTTCCAGGTTTTCAGCAGAATGAAAGAAAAGAAGCTAAACGTTAGCATTTTCTCTATGAGAAGAAAAGGGAGGACAATCCATGTGCTAACTGCTAATCTGGTAAAATCCCCAAAGTTACTGTTTGTCCTCAACTTCCAAACCACTTGTAACTGAATATTGACATTCGTATAGTGTTAAGAGTGAACTGAAATTATGTTGGCACGCCCTGCCAACACATATACTATCGCAAATAATGGAAACATAACAGGGTCACGATGGGGGGAAAAAAATGCTGAGTTACAGCAGAGATACAAAACACAGCTGCAACAGTGCAACATCAATTCATTGTTTTGGTACAAGAGCAGGGCATGAACTTAAAAGACTAATGTAAATCTAGTGGCACAAAAATCAACAATAGTGGTATAAGAAAACACAGAAATGAGCTAGCTAGCTAACTAGGCCACAAGTGCTTAAGAGACACCAACAACAAAGTTGGAAAATATTCTGTCAAGCTTATAACATTTCACACAACTTGCTCACCTTCGCCAAACAGACGCTCAGGAGGAAGCAGGGCATGTATTCACACCATCCTTGCAATCACGTGTTAGATCGTTGAATGTCTCCAAGTGCCTCTTCCCCCTCAAGAACACCTCAGTGTCGACTGCAACTCTCATGTATCCATCGAAATCCACTAGTTTACCATTGCTCAGCTCCTTTGTTTCCGCATACCATTCACTGTTCTCATCCCACAAATCCTTGAAATCATCCAGGAAGTGTGTATTGTACTTTTCCTTAAGTGGGTCAAAGAACGATTTGTTGGGCTCATCTGTAGCAATGTATAAATGCCGGCCAGCTCCAACCTTATCATTCAGTGTCATAAGCAAACTGTCTGGTGAAGTATCTCTATCAAGGTTTGGCCAGAGCTGTTTGTTCTGGGCTTTCTCCCCTCTCACAATGTGGACCGAATCAAAGTCCCAGTTCATCCGTGCGGAAATGGCAGATACAATCTCCATCAAGTGACGGGACTTCCATAAGAAATGCCATGGGCGCTTGATCACTCCCTCGGTTTCACCCTCGCACACACGTGACCAGTAGTTATCCGGCTCCACATTCCCAAACTTCCTCATGATCAATGTGTCCTTGACGTCACGAAGTTTCATCGGGGTCACCCTGATGTCCTCGGTATAGAAGTTCTTCAGCCTATCCTTCTTGTGCCACTGATTCCAATCTCGCCAGAACTGGCTCTGGTCGATGACTGATGCCGACTGCTTCAAGTGCTCGAAATCAAAGTAGAGCCTAAAATCTTTCTCTTCATCCTTGCCACTCGCTGTATACCGTGCATTGAGGCAGACATTGAGGTCCATGACAAGCGTGCGGTTCAGGAACTGCGCCTCACCAAGGGCACACAGAAACCCCCAAATGAAGTGGTTCATGCTCTTGCACCTCTCACCACCACCCATGTAAATGAGGTACCTTCCACGGCTGAAATCAGACTCAGAGGCGACGACCGGCAAGGTATCATTGACCGCCTCCCCAACAACCAACTCTGGCTCAGCTGCAGCGGCGTCGACCTTATTGGCGGCAGCGTTCTCGTCAAGCCTCATCTGCGTCTTGGTGGGCACGAAGTCAGTGTTGGTAACCGGCGCCTCATGCTTGCCCTTCTTACCCTTCTTCCCCTTGCGGCGGCCGCTCTTGCTCTTCTTTGCACCGACACCCGAGTGGTACTCTCCAATGCTGTCAACGACGAGGGAGCAGGTGTTGACATCGCGGGTGAGCGTGAAGCGGCGGTAGTCCTTGTAGTAGGTGGCCCGGCCGTTGGCGTCAGCTGAGGGGCGGAAACGCCAGGCGAGGTCGCACTCCATGGGGCTGCCCGGCACGGCGACGGGGCGGCCGAAGCGGTAGAAATGGAGGTCGGAGAACCGCTCGATGGCCGTGCGCATGAGCAGGTTGAAGAGGTCCCTGTCCCCGGTACAGTCCACGGGCGCCTCCGTGTCGCACGAGACCGCCTCGACGATGGGGTTCTCCTCCGTCGCCGCCGCCGCCGCCGCCTCCCCGGTGGCAGAGTCGGTGTCCACGGTGACGGCTCGCTCCGTCTTCCCCTCCGACTTCTCGACCTCGGACGCGACGTCGGAGAGCTTGATGAACGGGACGGCCTCCGCGACGACCTGGCCTCCTCCGCCAGCGGCCTCGCCGGCGGCGGCGGAGGAGGAGTTGAAGTCCTCCCCGGTGCGGAGCACGGAGTCGTCGGCGAGGAAGGTGGAGTTGGAGGTGGAGGAGGTGAGGAAGTCGGTGAGCTTGTGCGAGGACGGGTGGAGCAGCGGGTCGTCGGGGCTGTGCACCGCCGCCAGCAGCGTGAAGGCGAGCACGGCCGCGACGAAGAGCGCGAAGAGGAGGTTGCCCCCCGACCGCAGCGCCGCGCGCAGGTCCAGCGCCCCGCCGCGCCACCGCGGCGCAGACAGCGCCACGCCGCGCCCCAGCATTCGCGCGGATCTGGGAGGATTGGGGAGCTGAGTTGGAGTGGGAGTGAGGAGGGGACAAGGATCGGGTGCGGGGAGGGATCTGGCTTGCGCCTATTCGCGGGGAGGAGGCCAGGAGCGGGGGGGATCTGACTGCAGTGCAGGCGGACGCCGACACGGCGTGGAGTCCACGCCTCAGCACTCCGGTTTTTTTTACTGGGGATGCGGCCGGCGATGGCGGTAGCTTAGGGGCGTCGCTAGCTTGTCGGCCGGCCGGCCGGCCTGCTGCCTCCGACGGGCTGCGGTGGGCTTTTGTATTCTGATTGGACGATTTTATTTCTTGTTTTGTGCGACATCTGCAATTTGTGGAGTTCTTGTGAATAAGTCTACGTGCTTTGTGAATTTTACATGAAATACTCAAAACTACTCATCCGTCTCAAAATAAATGACGTTTTAGCTCTTGACATGTAAATTAAAGAAAGTTGGTAATGTTTGGTACACAGGAAACGAGAAAGAGAGAGAGATTTATTCAAAAGAGAGAAATGTACATCGGGAAGTGAGAATGTCAATTATTTTAAGGAAACTAGATGAGGTTAGGATGCCAAGCAAACTGAGATGGAGAAAGTATCTTTTAGCAAAGGCAACGGCTCTTGTCGAAACATTAAGACAAAGTTGTCTGAGACACACCAAGAAATGTTGGTTACGTTCGCAGCACACCACAAAGTCGAATTTGTCTGCAACACACTACGATTTTAAGAATTCTACCATTTAACAATTATTTTCAACATTTTTATCTCAATTTATAAAATATATTAGAATTTAAAATTTGGCACCAATACACATTGTCACATTATCTATCATGAAAATATGGCCAGATTTTTTCGATCATTTGCATGATGTGCTTCACAAATTAAATATTAAAACAATGAGCAAAGGATGTAAAAATGGAGAAAAAAAATCAGACTCTATGTTCTAATGATAGATAATGCAAGATCATACATTGATGCCAAGTTTCAAATTTTAATGTATTTTTTGAATTGAGATAAAAAAGCTAAAATAATTAAATGATCATAGTGTGTTGCAGACAAATTCGATTTTGTTAATGTGCTGTGAACAAAGCTACAGTTTTTAGTGTGTCGGAGACAGTTTTGCCAAACATTAAAGACAAAAGTGAAATGCACTCGAGGTATATCAAACTATTTAGAGATGGTCATCTAGGTACGTAAACTTTTAAAGTGATCATCTAGGTATATAAAAAAAATCCTATGTGGACATACCAGCGTGGATGGAGGGGCAAATTGCTATGTGCGCAAGGAAAATTCTGGCGGTAGAAAATTGAAAAAAAAGAGACCCTGCCCGGTAATTGGGAGGTGAGACGGTGATCGACAGGCGATGACATGGCAATGGAGGAAAAGGGCCCTCGTTCAATCCTGCTGTCAAACAAAGTTGATAGTTGTGCGGTTGCTCGCCACGATTTTTCTCACACATCGACACAGCGCCTCCCAAAAGGCTTTGGACCCACGGCGGCATGGCATGACATGACCCGTTTAGTCCTGATGTTTGTATTAAAAAAAAAAAGAAAAATAACCTTTTCAGCCTTATGCCAGCCAAGCCGTCTAACACTGGCCATGCCATACAGACACGCCGTGCCAGCCCAATCTGGACCGTTAACCATAAGGGTCGTGCTGGCCCGTCAAAGAAACGGCTCGGCCCTTGATGGGCTCGTGCCGTGCCAGCATGGCTTGTTGGGCAACTACAACATAATAGTTTGTGGACTAAATGGTCACTTAAGAGTTTATGTATCTAGATGACTATTTCTAAATAGTTTGTGGGCCTAGATGATCACTTTAAGAGTTTATGTATTTAAATGACCATCTCTAAATAATTTATGTACCTCAGGTGCATTTCACTCTAAAAGACAGACCTCCTACCGTTGCAAACAACTTCTCGCAATTATGATATATAATGAAAATTTCTTCGGAAAAAAAATGATGTCATGATAAAAAAAATGGGGGGAAGATATGGTTTTGATACACACTTTTGCTAGGACATGTGCATCTATACGAAACCTTAAACCGCTTTGTTCCTACATATCTACCTCTTCAATCTAGATTACAATGATACTGAGGGTTGTTATAGATTCATATAGGTATATAGATAGGCCAAGGAACAATATTTCTACACTTCTTATGAACAAAAGAAATAGATGTTCAAATCCTTATAATATATTTTTAATGCATTTTTTCGCATTTTACCTGCTCTCTTCACTAGGTCTATGTTTAGCGGTAAATACCTACTCGTCTCTTTTTATATTTCAAATCTAAGTCAGTAAAAACACACACACATTCACTTACTTCATCCGTTCATAAATATAATCATTCGTTGACTTTCAGCCAACTTGTTTGACCACTCGTTTTATCTAAAAAAGTTGTGAAAATACAAAAACAAATAAGCCATACTTAAAGTATATTTAGTGATAAAACACATCATAATGAAATTAATAATATTTGCATAATTTTTTTGAATAAGACGAGTGGTCAAACGAGTTAGCTGTCTCCAAATCCTTAAATTTATGGACGGAGGAAGTATATGCTTCACTGCTCTGGTCACTCTCCTCTGCCTATTTTCCACTTATTAGAGTGAAGCCTCTACATACCCCTTTCTCTCAGATTTAGAAGAAAAACTACCAAAAATAAAAATAATTAAAAACTCTCTCCAACAAACCCCTCATCCTTCTCCTAACTCCAAGAGCCTCTCTCATCTAGCCATCTAGGCTCCTCCACCGCTCGCACTCGCAGCCTCGCACACACTCACTCCTCCGACCTCCCTCATCCAAGCTCAAGCAACTTGTTCACTAGTTGTATTTTACGAACTTTGCTCTTTATGATATGCAATTTAGCAGACTACTTAGTATAAGGTCAAGGAGCTTGACAACCTTGTCTAAATCCACATTATAGACATGTGTTATCGGAGATGAAAACGCTAATAATAATTTTGAAATTTTGAACATCATTCAATATTATAAAAAAAAACTCAAGTGACTTTCTTAAACCTTTATCAGAAGTGCTAATTTCTGCTTTATGCAATTGAAAACAGATAAAGAGTCGTACTATTAAATTGCATAAAGCATATCGAATCAGAAAATACACTAAGAAAATGCTGGAATATTGAGTGAGGATTGAGGAAAAAGTGAGTCGACGAATGACAAGGACGTGAGGGAAAAAGGAAAAAAGGAAGAAGGAAAAACAGAGGCGGCGCTGTTGCTCGACTCGGATCGAACTGAGAGGAGACGGGGCGCGGAGGCCATGGAGAGTCAGGGGGGTTCGCCGCCCGTCATCACCGTCCAGGTCAAGTTCGCTGGCCGGACCATCCCGGTGGAGGTGGCGGCGGCCGCCACTACCGCGGAGCTGAAGCGCCTGCTCCAGCCGCTCACCAACGTCCTCCCCCGTGGCCAGAGGCTCATCTGCAAAGGCACTGATCTCCAAATCCTCACGTCCTGAACGAGCCGATTCGCTCCTATGGTGACCATTCCTCCCTTGAATCGCAGGCAAAGTTCTCGATGACGCGGCGAGCCTGAGCTCGATGCAGGTGGTGGACGGATCCAAGGTCATGCTAATCGCCTCACAGGGTCTCCATCAAGGGGTACGGCATCATCAATCACCTCGATCTGTCCTAGCACGAATGCTGTTTTGCTGCCTTTTTTTCGTTACTTCTGTTCGTTTGGTTAGCATCGATTTGGTTGGAGTCGGATTCAGGAGCATGTGCAAGGTTCGAGTTGGGTCGGTTGAGTGTGGCTTGCAGCTAGATTTGGAACTAGAGTCATACTTGTTACTGAGAGCGTTTTGGTGCCTGTTTTGTGAATATAGGTATGAAAAATGATTGCGAAGTTGCATTTTCTGTCACGAATTTATTGCAATTCTGGAAAAGGAAGAAAACTATAAGTAGTTCACAACTGTCATTAATTTGCTAAGATCAATTTCTCTGTGCTTACTTGCAAATAGGATGGCCCCATCACAAAGAATAGCAGCAGCATTTCTCCATTAAGTGCGAGAAGAGCCTCAAATGTTAAGGGAAGTCAAACACAAAAACCAGAGGCTGTTGTCAGTAAAAGCCGTTCTGATATTTGGAAACGAACGGGTATTATTGCCCTACATGATTGTGATTTGAAGGTATCACATTCCAACTTCTTTGCATTACTTTTACGAACTCCCTGAGATTGCATGGTGGTATGGGATAGTTCTGATTGAGGGTTTGCAACTTGCCATATCTACCTAAAGTTAACGTCAGTTTGTTTATCCACTTCTTTTGAAGGGATACACCATATGCTTCACAATTGCCTTTGTAGAAAAGGGACCCTTGAGTGAAAAATTCAAACTTCGTTTTGCAAGAAGCCTTATGCAAATTCTGGATTCCTGGTCACAAATGGATGGCTGACTTGTTACATATTTGTCAATCTACCATCTGCTGAATTAGTTTTGGCATTGCATTCATGATGTTTGTTCTTAGTTATTCATGTATCTATGCTACTGTTTTCCGAATCATACAACATTCATACTTCCAGCAGCATGAAATTTCAAGATATTTTTAGTCACCTTTTTTATGTTTCCTGTATTGATTCCTCTCTTAATTATAAGTTTTTTTCCTCTCTTCTGGATGTTCCTTCTGAATAGGAAGTGCCTGAAGAGGTCTGGGACTGTGGCCCCTCGGTACGAATACTAGATGTCAGTAACAATCGTATCAAGGAAATTCCACAAAGAATCGCTGCTCTTAAGTCCCTAAGTGTAATTATTCCATCTCACTGTGTAATTGCGTTTCCTTTTGTTCTTCCATAAGGAACTATATTTGAAAGTGACACTTTTATTGTAGAAATTGCTCCTAACTGCCAATGATATAGCTGACGAGAACATCTGCTGGGAAGGTCTATCATGTCTTCCGACACTATTAAATTTATCTCTAAGCCAAAACAGGTTGGTGCAATTCCGAAACTCCAATTCATTCATTCTAATTCTATGATTTCTATTATGTTGCCTCTAAATTTAAGTGTACTTTTATGATGTCCTAAAGTAATAATTTTCTCTGTTCTCTTATTTAGTTTAGCTGCATCTTTAATAACGCACTCAGCTGCATCTTTAATGACGCACTCCACCCAGCTACAAAATGGTTTTGGTATTGATTCTCACACTCACATATTCACTGTGAGTAAGATCAGTCCTATAATCAACCAATAACCAACTGAAAGTTAAACACTTCATATGTTGATAAAGAGTAGAGATTGCATGTTAAATCTCACGAACCTTTTAGGTTTAATCGGCGTGCAGCTCAAGATCTACTATTTTGAATTGTCTTGTTGAACAGCTCGCTATAACACTCTTTTTCTCCTATATCTTTGCCAAAATGTTTAATTAATTATCAGTAGAGTGTTTGTCTCTGCACCTGTCACCAAGAGAGCATAGCTTTAATAATTTTCACTAGAACTCGATTTCTCATCTATGTTCTTTTTGTGATAGAGCTAAACTGGACAAACCATTTTAGGTTATCAATCATGATGTCCAACTAACATATTTTTTATTAGATGGTAACAGGATAATATAATTACTTACTCACTTCGTTATCTTGCAGACTGGTTAATTTACCTTCAACTTTGGGCTCAATGACTTCTCTACGTGAACTTCGTTTTGCAAATAATAGGCTTGAAAGCTTACCTGTCGAAATAGGATTGCTGAAGCATCTCCAGATTCTGATAGCAAGTAATAATAGGTTGTGCTAGAGCACTCCATTTTTTTTTTTTGACTGCATACACCTTACTATGTTATCTTATGTTGTGACATGTTAACATCAGACTCTGCATTTTGTATTTGTGTTGTTTCTACCTATTACTAAGCAAATGATTAGGTTGATAAGTGAACAAGATTACCAAAATGCATAGGAATATATTCAGTGCAAATGCCCTCTTTGGTAGAATCGTGAAAGCCAATTCGAAAAACATATATAGAAGCTTTTGGAGTGTTTTTTTTTTGGGTAGAGTAGCTGCACCCACATACGGATGCAAAATTTACATATTAAACTCAACTTGATTTGTATTTTGTTGCCTTTCCAATTTCATAATCCAAACAGAGTTGAGTTTGATCTTGAAATTTTGTATGCTTGTGTGAGATCACCTACTCCACATGTGTGAATTGTTTGAACATTTTTCAAAACTTCCAGATATTTTTTGGAGGGTTTTCCCGATATTTTCTCGAGATGCATGATCAACCTTGAATCTGTGACAATGTCTGTCCATCATATTTCGGATTTTAAGAACCATGCTTAGATGGTGGGATCGATCAGTGTCCCTTGACAGCTGTAATTTTCAAACGCCAAATATGTTTTTGGCACAATTTGAACACATGTATATAAATTTGAGAACATTTAATAGGAGAAACACTTGTCATGTTGATTTTACTACAAGAGTTGCTGATGTTCACATATGGGTAGCATGTGGCTGGTTCTATCATAGGAAATTTGTAAAGAGGGAAGATAATATTCCTTTGTATCCCGAAAGAAATGGTCCTCTGTTACTGTTAAGGATGTAAAGCGGGAATACCATGGTACTTTATTGAGAAATGAAAACCTAAATGGTCAGCGAATCTCATACTTGACATGTTTTCACTTGTTGCAGGATAACTTCATTGCCTTCATCAATTGGAGATTGTGAATCTCTCATTGAGGTGTGTTCTTCCTCTTTTTAATGTGACCCTGCTTCATAAATTCTTCTAGAGCACTGAATCTTGAATATTTAAGTGTCTTGAGCTTGCAGTGGTAATTTGTTTAATTTTGAATTTATCAGGTTGACCTGTCATCAAATCTCTTAGCCGAACTGCCTGAGACCGTTGGCAACCTTCACAATCTCAAGGTTTGAGCCTTTAGCCTGTATGACATATGTAATCAAAATCTTTCTAGTATATTTGCTACTAAGATGTCACTGACATCAAATAAAGTTCTGGCATAGCTTAGCATGATATCTTGAATTTGATGATACTTAATCTCCCTTGAATCATGATGGTACCACAAAATACTCATTGTCTGCTTGCAATAATGTTTCATTGGAGTGCATAAATGGATAATAATTTATCAACTTCATTTATAGTGCGTTGCAGCAAACACCAGAAGACTATAAGATGTTAATAGTGCAGAAATTTGTTGCATGCAATTTTTGGCCTTTGGTAGGCTGAGGGTGAAGCTTGGATTTATGACTTAGTTTAGCTCAATAGGGTATGTAATTCGCATGTTTGCTTGGAGTGGTTTAATATTTTCTTCTCTGAGAGGTTGTTCTGCAGCCCATCTGCTTTTGGATCTTGCCTATGTATTGTGCTAGATATTTCTTTTTATTTTTATTTGGTTTGCATGATGGCTAACTATTTGCCACAGTTAAACTGAAGAGAGTGGCCCTTATATGAGTTAGCTTTCTTTCAACAGGCTTTGCTTCTAAGGAACAATGGTCTTACATCCCTGCCTGCAAATTTATTCAAAAAGTGCTCACAGCTTACTACACTTGATCTCCATGGCACAGAAATCACAAATGATGTTCTTCGTCAGGTATCATTTCCCTAAAGTGCACATCTATGCTTTCTGCATTCTCTACCTTAACACTTCATTCACGCCTACATTGTCACCATCACTACTGTTAAGCTCGAGAAGGTTACATTCAAGTATGGTGATGGTTGCCACCGTTGTATGGAAAGTCTGCGTTTTACGGCTCTATATCATCTTGCTGTTGCACTTTGGGATATTGAAGTCCTACTCTTTATAATTTTAACCCGCCTTGACAGGTACCCCACCATTTGCTAAGTCCACTGCAGTCATGCGCAATTTGTCCGTAGTGGATGAAGATTACTATAGTTGTTTATGTATTGGTTCTGGTCGAGGCATTTCTTTTTTCAATCTCTAATGTAAGTATACTTGTTCGAAACAGGTTGAGGGGTGGGAGGAGTTTGATGAGCGCCGGCGGCAGAAACATCAGAAGCAGCTCGACTTCCGTGTAGGCTCATCTGGTGTGTTCGATGAAGGCGCGGATGATGATAACAGGCGTCGCTAACTTCCTGATTGTTGTTGTTGTTACGATGACTCTTCCTTGCTTCTGGGATGTGCCCCACAACACAGCACAATTCATATATTTTCGAGGAATAGTGGCGCTGCTGAATATGTTGTAACATGGTACCTGCAGGTCCGATCAGACTAGAGGAAACACCTTGATTTCATTGCACATTACATATATAAAAAAAATTCACCAGGACTGAAACATAGGAAGGCTATACTTTAACTGAATTGCAGCTGAGTGTACACATTATTAAAACACATAGAAAGGCAAAAGAGTCATAATTGCGTGAAAATGAAACATAAGTACTCGTTATCTCGACATGATTTTCATAGCCCGAATGCCACAGGATCATTATGGAAGAACCTCTCACTGGTTTCTTCAGGCACCTTGTAGCATTGCACCCGACAACTCTCGCCAGTCGTCAGGTCTCCATTGTTGTCATAGCCAAGAAAGCATGTCGTCAAACGATAAAGATAGCTAGTGCTTTGCGGCACCTCTCCTCCTCGAGCTGCTCCTGACAAGTGGAACCGTCGAGTTGCTCCTGATCATCAGTGGAGCCGTCTCCCTCCTCGAGCTGCTGCTCCAAATCATCAGTGTTGCGGTCTCCAATGGATACGCACTGCACAAGGCAAAAACTCGCTTCCTCACCGAACAACTTCTCCTTGCTGAGCTTCCACGCAGGAGGGCGGTCGCCATCGGTGGCCGCCGCGTCGCAGGCGCAGAGGTGCCCTTGGGTGGCCGTGTCTTTGGAGAGCCCGACAAAGGCCTCGAAGCTCGAGGACGGACGGAGTGGACAAAGTGTGCACGGACATGAACGGCAGCGTCCACTCGCCGTATCGTTTCCAAACAAGTGCCCTCGTGTCAAAGGTGAACGTGGCCGCAACCGCAAGGGCATCACTCTCGGCTGTCCATTCATCAGTGGTGGCTTCACTCTCGGTGCTTTGATGACATCAGCGTACGTTGCGTAGGAATTCTCGATGCTGATCAGGATGGTCCGTTCATCAGGGTGCACGGCGTAGGAGGTGCCGTCCTCCCTGTGGAATGGCAGCTCTGGGAGCTCTCGCCACGACCAACCATCGTCCTTGCCGCAACAAAGTTTCTCATGCCATGACAGCCAGAGCGGTTCGAAGGAGAGCACCCTGACGTTGCAGGTGTCAAGGCGAATAACTCGGCGCCGACCGGGAGGCAGATGAAAGCGTCAGGCAAGCGCCGCCGCACAGCGCCTTGCGTCTGACGGCAAGTCGGGGCCGACAAGTTTACCTCGCGGATGCTGTATCCCCACGACCAGTCGTCAAAGATGAGGTACAGGCGCTGCTGCTCCTGAGGAGGCTTTGCCGCACGGGAGCCGGCACGCTCACACCGGGCCGCCGCTTTGCGCCGATGGCATCTTGCTCCTTGTGCTTGCAATTCGAATCCGAATCGATAGCAAAACCGAAATCAATCAGGCCGAATAATCCTCTGCTATTGCAACCCCACCGGACAAATTCGTTCCCAGATCTGAATCGAGCCAACAAAGGGAAACATAGAAGTATCCAGATCTGGATCGAGCCAACAAAGGGCAGCAGAAAAGTATCCAGAGTCCAGACAAGTAGGAGTATGCGTTTTGCCAGGTCCGATCGGTCAGGAAACACTTTTGATTATGACACATTACAAGATCAGAACCCGTCTCTTTCCACTCATACGGTCAGCACAGAACCCCTGGATGAATTGACAGAGAACACCTGGCGGCTAACCTAACACCAAAAATCATATTTCGCGTACTCAAGCGACTCCGCCGTTGACCCTGATAACCTGTCCGTTCACCCACGCCGCGGCGTCGCTGACAAGGAACCCCACCGCCGGCGCGATATCCGCGGTCTCGGCGATGCGGCGCCCCACGGAGTTCTGCTCCATCCTCCGTATGGTGGCCTCGTCCTTCCCGGCCAGGAACAGCTCCGTGCGCACGGGCCCCGGCGCCACCACGTTGGCCGTGATCCCCTTCGCCGCCACTTCCTTGGCCAGAATCCTCGTCATCGCCTCCACGGCGGCGTTGGACGCCGCGTAGGCCGCGTACCCGGGCAGGAGCGTGGCCGCGAGGGTGGACGAGAACGTCACGATCCGGCCGCCGCTGTTGGCCGGGATGCGGTTCGCCGCCTCCCGACACACCAGGAACTTGCCGCGCGTGTTCACCGCGAACATGGCGTCGAAGTCCTCGACGGCGGTGTCCGCGAGCGCGGGGTACTTGGGGTCCAGGATGCCCGCGCAGGCCACCACGATGCGCGGCGGGGAGCCGAAAGCCTCCTCGGCGCCGTCGAAGAGCGCGCGCACGGCGTCCGGGTCGGACACGTCCGCCTTGACGGCCACGGCGCGGAGGCCCCGCGACGCGAGCTCCGCGACCAGCTCGTCGGCCTTGGCCGGGTTGGACGCGTAGTTGACCACGACGCGCGCGCCGAGCGCGGCGAGGTGCGAGGACACCTCGCGGCCGATGCCCCGGGACCCGCCCGTGACGATCGCGACGCGGCCCTCGAGCGGGAGCGGAGCGGTGGTGGTGGACGCTGCCATGGCGATCGAGCTGCTTCCTGTCGTCGGCGCGTTGCTTCGCCTGTCTGTGCGCGAGTTTTGCTGTGCTGCAAACTGTGAACTGGCCGTGGCCTGCCTTTATACGATATTTTTCGCTGGTTTTCGGACGTCAGGGCTCCCGTCAATCGCGACATGGACACTGGAGAGCGACAGGGCGCCCTTGGCTTGCGGGCGAGGTTGAGTAGCACGTGGCGATTGGCTTTCCCTGATGGATGGTGACGTGGGGAGTGACCGCACACAGGAGGACACGGCCGCGTGATGACGTACGTGGTGACAACACAGAGAAGGGGGAATCCGGGAAAGGCAATTTAACTCTGTAGAGCTCGTGCTCCATCACATGCAGCCGCCCATCTTGTGTTGGTCTCACGCGCGCATGGAGTCATGGACAAATTCACATGTGTTTTTATATTACAACATGCTCACAGTTTGCAGCAAACTCATTGTGTTTTTATATTCCAGAATGATGCCATGTTTTAGTAAAAGTCGTGGTGTTTGATATTTCAGAATGCTATCATGCTGTAGTAATCTCTTTTCTTTTCATATTTCTGAATACTGTAGTAATTTATGTTTCTTCCAGCTATTGGTGCTGCATTCCCTTCTCTAAGGCTCTCCCCACTGGCTCCCTCTACCGCTTCCTTCAGGAAGCAAATAGAGGAAACAGCGCTGCACCGGTCTCCTGTATAGCACACGCTATTCAAGAGGGAGCTCCTCGTTCCTCTATTCGCAAAGGGATTCCGGGAGTCCGCTACGTACGGTTGGGGCCCTACCAGCTTCGAGGTCGGCCTCCTCCCCGCGCTCCGCCTGCATCCCTGAACTCTCCTGCCGCGCCGTCGTCGTCGAGGGCCGCCGTCGAGGGCGGTCAGCGCCGCCGCCACGCGCTCGCCCGGTGTCCCTGCCGTTTGCCGCCACGCGCTCGCCCGGTGTCCCCGCCGTTTGCCGCCACGCGCTCGCCGGTGTCCCCGACGTTCGCCGCCACGCGCTCGCCCGGCCTCCTCGCCGTCCGCCGCCACGCCATCGATGTCGCCCGTGACGCCGGAGTGCGCCTTCGCGCCCGGCTCCGCCGCGTCCATCAGGCGGGCCGGCGTTGGCCTCCTCCACCCCCGCCGCCGCGTGCTCGCTCGGCCTCGCCGCCGTCCGTCGTCCGCCGCCGCGCGCTCGCCCGGCTTGGAGATCCGCGTCGCTGTCGAGCGCGGCGCCCGTGCCTCGCCCTTGCCGAGCGACCCGATGGCGGAGCGAGCTCCCGGTCGCGCCCATGCTGTGCCCAGCCACGTGGCGCCCTTGCTACGTGATGCATCGGCGGCGCGAGCTCCCAGCCGCGCGACGCATCTGGCGGCCAGTGCGGCGGGGCCGGCGAGGGGGGTGGCGGCAGCAGAAGAGAGAGAGAGGAGGCCGCCCGTCGCGCGAGGCCGCCCGAGGGGGAGGAGGAGGAGGAGGAGGGGGCGAGGCCGGGTGGCGGGGAGGCGGGGCGGGCGGCGCGCGTGGCGCTGGCGCAGCGAGGGCCGAGCAGCGGCGGGGCGGGGCCGGGCGGCGGTGCGCGGGGGAGGAGTTGGAGGCGCGTGGGAGAGAAGCAGGAGAGAGAGAGAGGGAAAAGAATGAATAAAATATTAGGTAGTTGATATAGAGGATTGATATAGAGGAACGATAAGTGCAGGAGAAATTGTATAGAGGAAAGAATCTCGATGACCAGGACGGAATATTCCTTTTAGAGGAAAGAAATAGAGGAACATGAGTGCGGAGAGCCTAAGCGATGCATACCAGTTCTATAACTTGTACTCATCATGGGAGGCAGGTTGTATACGTAAGGGTACTAATCAGAACAAGTCAAATTATGTCAATGAATTTGGTGAGAAGATGAAGATTATGCAAGAGTACAGATGCCAGCATGCGGTAATTATTTATTACTGAGCCCAATAAGTTAATAACAATTTTTTTTTTTGCAATGAGCGCAAGTTTGTTTGACAACTTGTTCCTTGTATAGGGCAAACCAGGAAAGAAATTACATTCTACTACAAAGTGCGGTTGCGAATCTCGTCTTAGGCTGGTCCGCAACAAGAACAATGAGTGGTATGTGACAATTTTCGAGGCTGGGCATAATCACCCACTGCTGACAAGGTTTGCAGAAATGCGTCATCTAAAATCACACCAGAGCATCGATCAATCGACAAAGTACATGGTCGTTACTTGCGCGAGAACAATATTAGTTTGGCCAAAGTGAATAACATCATGGGCAACATGTTTGGGTCTGTCAACAACCTTATGTTTGGCAAGAACCAATTGAAGAGCTTATGTGCTAACATTGGCAGCGTTCGGTAGAGATTCCTGTGGCCGCGCTGCAGCTCTTGCTGCAGCAGCCCAACAGTCAATGGCTGCACAGCTACTGCACAGCTACAGGAGCCAAAAGCGTGCTTGAAGCGTGCGACAGCGTCTGTTTTCAATATCTGTGGCAGTTTGGAGCTGTACGGCCGCAGCCAAACGCCGCAGCGCAGCCACAGCAATCTCTACCGATCGCTACCATTGCGGCAGAAATGTTGGCTAATGACATTCAAAAAAATCTTGCTGGTTTCTTGAAGAAGCGCGACGAAGATCCAAACTTTGTATTTACTTTTGAGTTGGATGGTGGTTGCAGAATCACCTCATTGATGTGGAGTTATGGTAACCGCAGGAAGATGTGTAGCCACTTTGGCGATGTTGTCACATTTGACACTACATTCAAGAACAATCTCTAAAAGATGCCATTTGGGATGTTCGTTGGTGTCATTAACCACTTCCAGAGTGTGATTTTTGCCTGTGTGTTGACCACTAATGAGGACCTCAAATGGGCATTTTTAAGTTTTTGTTGAAATGATGGGTGGTAAAGCACCAAAGACAATACTAACTGGTATGGAAACTTTGTCTCCCTAATATTTTTAGTATCTCTTGGTTTCATGAAGATATAAATATTATTGCTCATGTGATTCTCAAATTTATATTTACATATCAATGTCAAGATATGGGTGCTGCAATACAAGAGGTATTACCAGAACAACTCATCGTTGGTGTAAATGGCATGTGCTGAAGAAAGTTGTTGAGACACTTGGTCATATGTTCTTCAAGAACAGTGAATTTGGTGAAGATTTCAACAAGGTTGTCAACCATATGCTATCAGAAGAAGAGTTTGAGAAGGGCCGGGATGATATGATAAAGAAGCACAACTATGAGTCTAGGATGATGTGGGGGCAAAGCATCGTTCATAGACAAGTTCTGTGCCAGGATGACCAGCACACAATGCATGAATCAACAAATCATGTACCGAAGGATGTTGTGCCTTGCAATTCACCGCTGAACCTCTTTGTGCAACAGTATGAGAAATTGGTTCTGGAGCGGGAGAAAGCATATCATGTTGAAGAAAAGAGAACGAACCAGGTAGTTTGATATTATGAAGAATACAATTATTATTTGTTGGCCTATCAACACACTTATCTAAACGTATGTTCAGACAACTTTGTTGTGTTTTTTTTTGTAGCGCACAATCTCACTAAAGTATGGCTGGCCTGTCGAGGAGCATGCGCCAAAGCTGTGTACCAGAGCTGCATATATTATTTCTGGATGAACTGAAGAAGAGCACATCATATATTTGCCGTACCTCACAAGATCCTGATGTTTACCCGGTTGTGCATGTGGACAGTGACCGCGTGAAAGGTGAGAGAAGGTGAAATTTATAGTTCAGGTGGATGAGGCCACGTCCCTATTTACTTGTGAACTCAACCAGTATGCGCACTTCAGCATCGTATGTTGTCATACACTCCTGGTATGTGGTTGAAACCTCTTAGCTACTTATCAGTGGTTCCATTATTTCTTTTGTCATCCTTCTGATGCAATGAGTGTCTTACAGATCTTGGTGCAAAGAGGCATAAAAAGATCCCCGAAGTTCATCAGTTATCAAGGTGGACTAGAGCTACCTGCGTAAGTAATCCCCCTCATCTAATTCTGGTACAGGAGCAAAATAGTGCTCTTCGCTCCAAGGAATTCAGGAATGACATTCTGGATAGTACTGCCAGGAGAATTGCGAAGGCAGCGAACACATGATCTTGAATGTTTTGAGTTGGCTGTGAAGTATAGATGACGTCTCTTTTGAACAAACTACAGCTTAAAAGGGACTCAAATAGAGCAATCTATTGTGTTGGTATGAGTCGTCGGCATCAAAGTTGAGGTTCTTGATCTAGGAATTCTACTTATGATCCTTTTTCTGATAGTGAAGGTCGTCCACTTTAGATTGTGGACAACACAACAGGCGCAACAATAAACATCAGTGCCATCAATCCTCCTATCCTGAAGTGATCCATTGGAAGGCCTTCTAACGTCCGTTTCAAGTTTGGCAAAGAGATCCGTATCAAGAAGGTACAAATTCAGAAGAGATGCCGAAGGAGCGCCATTGTCAAGCAATCAAAGTTCTGTAGTTGTTCTTGCGGTAGTTCTAAGCATGATTCTCGGCACAACTGATGTATGAAAGTTCTATGTTTTAAGGCACTTTTAGAATTCTGATGTCTCCCCTAGCATGCAAGATATTGCATGGCTCTATGTTTCTTAATGTGACATTGTAGTTTTACATTTGTTGGCGCGGGATATGCGCACCTTTTATGACCGCAAGCGCACGGGTCAGTTGTAGCTTTTCCCTTGGAATATTCCAAGGTTTATCAATCCGTGGAACAAGTGAGACGCTTATTTAGCTAAACGTTTGTTACTAACAAAAGGTGAATTGTTGAGAGAAAGGTTGTTTAAAGAACTAATTAAAAGAAACTAATGAAAGAAAGAAATTACGGTTAAGCAAGAATTAAGACGAACTTCCCACGGTCTAGGTTCACTTGCATGCAAAGACCAGATTAACTGAGTAAAGGCTTCAACTGGCTGTTACTAAGGTAGACAAAAGCTGTTTGCTGCGATCCTGTCACGACGGCGGCTAATAAGGCAATCATCTAACAAAAGCATCATTGCAATACTGTCATCGAAAATACTGAGATAAACAATAAGCATTGGAATAGACCAATTTAGAGCAACAAATATATTCAGTTAATCAAAACCGTGCATATGGCAAGATCGCCACAAACCGGGGAAAGAACAGAGAATCACCCCATGATATGAGTAGGTTTCGCTATGGGAAACACCTTAGATTGGCCTATGCCACTTCCAGGTACAATTTGGGGCAAACCGGACGCCGGAGTCGGTCGTGCCGGTCGGCACGGATTCGTGCCGATCGGCGCGCGACGACTTTTCGCCGGAACGCCACGATCTTCGCTCGGGATGAAGCTCTCTGTTGTCTAACCCTAATTCCGCTGCCGAAAGTGTCGAAATCCGAACCCCCTTGCGTGTAGAATAGGGTCTTCTCTTTATAGGGGCGAAACCAGCCTTCCTGGACCTTTTTGGGCCATTTTGGGCCTCGTGCCGATCAGCACATCACATTTTGCGGGGCCATATCTCCTATAAAGAATAGAGACTTGACAGCGCATCACATTTTGCGGGGCCTATATCTCCTAGCTCCGAAGTCCAAATAGGGTCATCCATATGTGTTCCGGAAAGCTCTCGACGAGATCTACAACTTTGTAAGTCAAACTTTTCTCATTCAGGATCGTCTTGAACTCCAAAACTGTATTGCAATGTAGTGTCCTCTCTAAAGTGAGTGAATAATCCAAGCTTCATGTTGGTGCTTTGTGAAATTGAGCCTTTATGTCATGTTTTCTCCTGATTCTACATCATAGCACTCAAAACACAACATACTTCGAAATGGGGTTAAAGTTAGGTGCTAAGTAGCTCAAATAATCAATAAACGCACTAAAATGATAGTAAAAAGATAGGTAAAAGGTGATCATATCAAGCACCAACAACACCCCCACACTCAGACCTTGCTCGTCCTCGAGTAAGAAATCAAATCAATCAAGTCATAGCATCTAACTTTCAAATACTCAACTGCTTCTCATCCTAAACTCTTCTTTGTCTCCTCCACAAGTAAAAGTCAAGTATTGAAAACCCACTTTAAGAAGACATTTGTTTTTAGAGCACAACACCAAAGTTTTAATTAAGAACAAAGAAATAAACTCTCCAGATATATCAAGGATTACAAACTATCCATCTTTGACAAAAAAACTTGCTCTCAAATCACTTTCAAGTCCTTACCAACCTACATCTAATATAAAGCTTTATGTGGATCTAGGTAGGATAGCCAAACTAATGCCCAGGTATTATCAAGTCAAATAATAATCCAATAGAGAATTCAGAAGCTCTCATCAAAAGGTCATTAGAGAATAACGATAAATTAGAGAGGAACACACACTTTAGATAGGTGGACATGTGCAAATGGCAAAAGACGGTCGGATTGCACAAGGTTGGAAAGATAGAGTTTCAGCCCAAGAAAATACACTTACTTGTAGAATAAGGCTTATGCACAAATATATTCATCGCTTCCATCATCGTACTCTCACAGAAAAGCTCAGAATGCTTTACTTAATTCCTGTGAAGAACAGAACGCTGAATGGCACTCAAAATGTTAGTGCCGATCGGCATCAGGGTTGTGCCGATCGGCACAATCTGTAAATTCGCCCAGGATGCTCTGTCTTCTCCAAATCTTTGATTCATAATATTCCAAGACATCTCTACTTCCAAGGAGTCTCTCTTTTTTTTTCTTTTCTTCTTTCTTTCTTTTTTCTTTCTTTCTTTCTTTCTTTCTCTTTTTTTTTACTCCTTAGAAGATTTTCCATTGATGTAGATCTCCAGGTTATTTGTGCATAGAACCATATAGATAGTACAAAGGCATGAAGTGAAACTCATATCATAGGTTGTGGACAAGGATAGATAACACCAACAAAAGAAATATGGATTTATAGGAGGGAGTACCCAGCGATATATGCTGAATACGATGAGGCTAGCAAACAAATGGTAGTTACACAAAAGGAATGACCAGCTTCAGAGAAACTTCTTATCTCAAAAGGATACAAACTTGACAAGATTCACCAGACAATTAGAATGTTTATGTGTAGCTCAAATATTAGTTATATGGCTATGTGGTAGGATGTTAAATTAAGCTTTTGTCAAAGGGATTGTCCACTTTCAATATGAAGGTTTGATCAAAATAAAAAAAATCCAATGGTGTAGCTCTTACTTGCAAACAACTCCTTAAAACAAGCATTCAATAAATAACTACTACCATGGGTTAAGAAGAATCAAGGACAAGCATGCTTCCAAGCAAAGAATTAGAGACACCAATGACTCAACTTCTTCAATATGATAATCATAAAGCACAATTCTTGCCATGTTCTCACAAAACACTAAAAACAAAATCACAACTCGGATACATATGTGCCGGTCGGCACAACACCGTGTCGATCGGCACAGAGACCAAAACACACTAAAACCACACAAATCAAAGACAACTAACACTAATATCATACAAATCAAGAAAATAAAGCATCCTCCCTCACACTCAAATTATGTCATGTCCTCATTATATGAAAAAGAAGGAGAATAATGTTATTTACCTGATAATGCCATACCCTTGGCATAAAAGTCTTCAACCAGCACATAGCTTAATTTAACGTCGCAAGCTCGACATAGCCATAATCAAGCCAAAGTATAGATATCTATAGACTTCAATTCAGGCTTGTCGGGTTCAAAGAATACCTTGAGGCGTTGTCCATTCACCGTGTATGTATCTCCTTTGGAATCCATTATGACTATTGCTCGAGAATCAAGCACCTTGTGAACAATATAAGGTCCATCCCATTTGCTCTTTAATTTACCTTTGCCAAATAATTTGTATCTTGAGTTGAATAATAGGACCTTGTCTTCCTCTTTGAATTCTTTCTTTTCCAATCGCTTGTCATACCATCTCTTCATTCTCTCTTTGTAGATAAGAGCATTGTCATATGAATTTAGGCGCATCTCCTCCAATTCACTAATCTGAATTTTTCTTTTAATTCCAGCAGCATCTAAATTCAGATTCATCTCCTTGATCGCCCAAAATGATTTATGTTCTAATTCTACAGGCAAATGACAAGTTTTTCCATAAACAAGTTGATATGGAGTCATACCTATTGGAGTTTTATGTGCTGTGCGATATGCCCATAATGAATCATTCAACTTGTTGTACCAATCCTTTCCTCCTCGAGTGACAATCTTTTTAAGGATTTCCTTGATCTGCTTGTTTGATGTTTCAGCTTGCCCATTTGTTTGAGGATGATAAGCAGTCGCAACTCTATGCTCAATACCAGCCTTTTCCAACACCTTGACAAAATTCTTTCCAATAAAGTGTGATCCTCCATCACTTATGACTACTCTTGGCATCCCAAAACGAGGAAATATCACATTTCTAAATAAATTAATTGAATCTTCAGCTGTAGCATATTTGCAAGGTATTGCTTTCACCTATTTAGAAACATAATCAACCGCAACCAAGATATACTCATAGCCATGAGAATTCACAAAGGGACCCATGAAATCAATCCCCCAAACATCAAATATATCAATTTGCAGATTGTAATTCAAAGGCATAGCATTGCGATTATTAACAGAATTTCCAGATCGTTGGCATTCAGGACAAGTTCGAACAAACTTTATAGCATCTAAATGCATACTTGGCCAATAAAATCCACTTGCCCATACCTTAGCCTTAGTGCGATAATGTCCATAGTGTCCATCATATGGAGAAGAATGACATTTCTGCAAAACTTCCTCTTGCTTAGCCTTTGGAACCCACCGCCTTGCTACTCCATCTTCGCAATATCTATATAAATAAGGATCATTCCAGTAGTAGCTCCTCAGCTGAGATTTAATCTTCCTTCGTCGATGCTTATCAAGATGATCTAATGGTTCCTTCTTGATTGCTCTCACAATATCAACCATCCAATCATCAATTCCATATACCCTACACAATTGTTCCTCTCTCAATGAATCATCAATAGGAATATGATCTTCCTTTTCTCTCCCAATTTCTAGCCTTGACAAATGATCAGCCACTAGATTTTCTGTGCCCTTCCTATCTCTGATCTCTAAATCAAATTCTTGCAACATTAATACCCAACAAATAAGACGTGGCTTAGAATCTTTCTTGGAGAGCAAATACTTGATAGCAGCATGATCAGTGTAGACTATTACTTTAGAATTCACAATATAGGACTTGAATTTCTCAAAAGCAAACACAACGGCAAGCAATTCTTTCTCAGTTGTTGCATAATTAACTTGAGCATCATTAAGTGTTTTACTAGCATAGTAGATAGCATGTACCTTCCATTCTTTTCGTTGCCCAAGAACAGCTCCAACTGCATAGTCGCTAGCATCACACATAATTTCAAACGGGAGATTCCAATCAGGAGGTTGAATGATAGGTGCCGAACAAAGTTTTCTCTTCAAAATGCGAAATGCATGTAAGCAATCTTCATCAAAATGAAATTTAGCATCCTTCTGCAGCAACAATGTCAATGGCTTTGTGATTGTAGAGAAACCATTGATAAATCTTCTGTAGAACCCAGCATGACCAAGAAAACTCCTCAATGACTTCACATTAGTAGGCGGCGGCAGCTTCTCCACTCTTTCTACCTTTGCTTTATCAACTTCAATACCTCTCTCGGAAATCACGTGTCCAAGAACAATGCCTTCCTTCACCATAAAGTGACACTTCTCCCAATTAAGAACAAGATCAACCTCATCACATCTATGCAAAACCTTCTCTAAATTTGCTAAGCATGCATCAAAACTTGACCCATGAACAGAGAAATCAACCATAAACACCTCCATAATATCCTCAATAAATTCAGAGAAAATTGCCAACATGCAACGTTGAAAAGTAGCAGGAGCATTGCACAAACCAAACGGCATTCTTCGGTAAGCATACGTACCATAGGGGCATGTGAATGTCGTCTTGGGCTGATCTTCATGGTGTATTGGAATTTGAAAGAATCCAGAATATCCATCTAGGAAACAAAAGTACTTGTGCTTGCTAACCTTTCCAACATCTCATCAATAAATGGCAGAGGAAAATGATCTTTCTTCGTATCCTTGTTCAATTTTCTGTAATCAACACACATACGCCATCCTGTGACTGTTCTCTAGGGAATTAGCTCATTGTTCTCATTCTTTTCATAGTAAGCCCTCATTTCTTTGGAACGTAATGAACTGGACTAACCCACTCACTATCAGAAACAGGATAGATAATGCCAGCATTAAGTAAGCGAAGTACCTCCTTCTTCACCACACCTCTCATTGCATTGTTTAATCTCCTTTGATGATCTGCTACTGGCTTGCATTGATCTTCCATGCATATGCGATGAGTGCAAAAGGCTGGGCTAATTCCTTTCAGATCATCAATAGTGTACCCAATGACCTTCTTGTATTTTCTCAATAGCTTCAATAAACAAGATGTCTCCTCTTCGCTAAGTTCATCACTAACAATTACTGGTAAATCTTGTTCTCACCGAGATACTCATATCGCAATCCTTTTGGCAATGGCTTCAACTCAACTTCAGGCGCAAGCTTCTCAATTGTAGGATCAATTGGTTCACGAATAGGTTCTTTCTTCAATTCAGGAGAGACTTCAAAAGCATCAATCGCCTCTTCAATAGCTTCATCTTCTTGTTCATCAGTGAGACTTTCTTCAAGAACACGTTGGAGAGGATCCCTGAGAGAGTTTACAAAAAAAGCATACTGCACCTCTTCGTTATCAAGAGGCAGCTCAACAGGGTTCTTAAATATTGTCACAAAATCAAATGTAAAGTGTTCCTCCCAACTCAATGGTTATCTTCCCTTTTCCAGCATCAAGAACAGCATGTATAGATTTAAGAAAGGGACGTCCTAGAATTATGTCTTCAACATCATCATGATACGTATCAAGGACATAGAAATCAGTTGGTATTATGTTTCCCACAATACCTACATCTTGGTTTTCTAACACGCCTATGGGTTTCTTCATCTTTCTATCAGCCATAAACAATTTGATATCCGTAGGCGCTAAAATAGAATTAACAGGAAAAAGCTCTTTAAAGATCTTATGTGGCATAACACTTACCTCGGCTCCCATATCGCATAAGGCACTAGAGAAAGAATGACCTTCAATCATGCAAGGTATGTGTGGGCTCGGTAGATGCTTCCCTTCTTCATGATTTGCACCAATAGAGAAAATCCTTGCAAGTTCATCGAAAGGTGACCCCTTAGTTGTTGCTTCCATGATTTGCTTGGCTTCTTCGACATGAGATGGTTCAAAATGTTCCTTGTCTTCAGAAAACAATCTCTCAAATTCCTCGGAAGTGATAGCAATTTCCCCATCTTCCTTGATTGTTCTATCGCTAGGAAATTTAGTCTCAAATGCTGGAAAAGATACCTCTTGTTGATCAACCACTGGCCTTGATGAGGTGAATGATGGTCCAAATCCAATAGGAATCCAATCAAGCGGCTCAAACTCTGAAAGAGGCTTTGATTCAAGCATCATCAATGGTGAAGTAGTTTGCAATTTCAATTCAGATGATGGTGGTAGCTGCTCTGCTTCAACTGGCGATAGAGCCTCTGCTGATTCCTCGTGCCGATCGGCACTACTGGTGTGCCGGTCGGCAATGTCGGTGTGCCGGTCGGCGCAAGGACAGTGCCGATCGGCAACATGGAACACTTCTTCATTATCTTCGACCTCATCCCATAGTGTATTCATTGCTTCAGCTTGCATGATTTTTGAGAGCACGTCCTTGGCCTTTGATAATTCTTGATCTATGAAATTTCCTCCAGATGCACAATTAAGATAATCTGCAGAAGTTCTACACAAGGACATATAGAATGTTTGCATAACAACATCATGTGGAAATCCTAAATGTGGTCCGGTTATCAGCAAATTATTGAATCTTTCCCAAGCTCTACCCAAAGTTTCGTTATCTAACTGAGCAAAATTGATGATCTCTCTTCTTAACTCATGAATCCTAGGTAAGGGAAAAAATTTCATGCAAAATTGTGCACACAACTCTCCCCAATTATCTTTCACTTCAAATCTAACTTGAGAATACCATGCTTGTGCTTTACCGGTGAGTGAGAATGGAAAGAGGATCCACCGATTCCAATCTTCGTGAATGCCTTTATACTTGAATGTGGAGCAGATCACTTTAAGATTCTTGATATGAAGATATGGATTTTCTCCTTTAGCTCCTGAAAACGGATTCTGTTCAACCATCTTGATTAGCATTGGGTCCAAACTATATTCTTCCGCTTCAATTTTGATATCTGACTTTTGCGGAATGAGATGATTTGCCTTTGACATGATGTGGCTCCACAATGTCCCAATGACACCTGTGAAATCCATATTGACAAAGAAAACACAAAACAAAAACACTAGAAAAAGGTTAGGGATTAGAGAATTAGTAGCAAAAATAAAACTAAACAAACGAACTGACTTGTTCCCCGGCAACGGCGCCAGAAAAGCTTGTTGGCGCGGGATACGCGCACCTTTTATGACCGCAAGCGCACGGGTCAGTTGTAGCTTTTCCCTCGGAATATTCCAAGGTTTATCAATCCGTGGGACAAGTGGGACGCTTATTTAGCTAAACGTTTGTTACTAACAAAAGGTGAATTGTTGAGAGAAAGGTTGTTTAAAGAACTAATTAAAAGAAACTAATAAAAGAAAAAAATTACGGCTAAGCAAGAATTAAGACGAACTTCCCACGGTCTAGGTTCACTTGCATGCAAAGACCAGATTAACTGAGTAAAGGCTTCAACTGGCTGTTACTAAGGTAGACAGAAGCTGTTTGTTGCGATCCTGTCACGACGGCGGCTAATAAGGCAATCATCTAACAAAAGCACCATTGCAATACTGTCATCGAAAATACTGAGATAAACAATAAGTAAGCATTGCACTAGACCAATTTAGAGCAACAAATATATTCAGTTAATGAAAACCGTGCATATGGCAAGATCCCCACAAACCGGGGGAAGAACAGAGAATCACTCCATGATATGAGTAGGTTTCGCCAAGGGAAACACCTTAGATTGGCCTATCCCACTTCCTGGTACAATTTGGGGCAAATCGGACGCCGGAGTAGGTCGTGCCGGTCGGCACGGATTCGTGCCGATCGGCGCGCGACGACTTTTCGCCGGAACGCCGCGATCTTCGCTCGGGATGAAGCTCTCTGTTGTCTAACCCAAATTCCGCAGCCGAAAGTGTCGAAATTCGAACCCCCTTGCGTGTAGAATAGGGTCTTCTCTTTATAGGGGCGGAACCAGCCTTTCTGGGCCTTTTTGGGCCATTTTGGGCCTCGTGCCGATCAGCACAATCAGGTGCCGGTCGGCACGAGAGACTTGACAGCGCAACATATTTTGCGGGGCTCATATCTCCTAGCTCCGAAGTCCAAATAGGGTCATCCATATGTGTTCCGGAAAGTTCTCGACGAGATCTACAACTTTTTAAGTCAAACTTTTCTCATTCAGGATCATCTTGAACTCTAAAACTGTATTGAAATGTAGTGCCCTCTCTAAAGTGAGTGAATAATCCAAGCTTCATGTTGGTGCTTTGTGAAATTGAGCCTTTATGTCATGTTTTCTCCTGATTCTGCATCATAGCACTCAAAACACAACATACTTCGAAATGGGGTTAAAGTTAGGTGCTAAGTAGCTCAAATAATCAATAAACGCACTGAAATGATAGTAAAAAGATAGGTAAAAGGTGATCATATCAAGCACCAACAACATTATTATATGTTTGACCAAGTTCTGGCGTGCCATTCACCTCAAGCCTTTTCAGTAGTATTAGATTGTTTTAAAATCATCGAACCTAGCATGAGTCGATGTCAATAGTAATGTTCGGCATGATAGTCTTTTTGGTACAACTTAGGCAATACTTAGTCAGATTTTGATACACTGTTGGCGTTTCTTACGCAAAAAGATTAAATTCAATTTCCGCAAGCGCACGGAACACCATTGTAGCATTTCACCCAGGAGTATTCCAAGGTTATCGTATTTATATTTTTCCACAGGGAAGCAGGGATAAGAATATCATGAATTAACAAAGAAACATCTATTATTTATAACTTGCAAACTAGACCAAAGCAGGGGGACAGATGTTTGATATGTGTGGCACTCAGAACATCCATTGATATAGATAACAAGGAGTTAGCATTTAGTTTGGGAGGACAACGAGAAGAAGGTATCAGTCAGCCTAGGGGTTAGCATTTAGTTTCACGACAGTCTACCATTATTTACTTAAGCTTTCATTACAGATACATTCAAATGCATCAGGGGCACGGCCGCCGCTAAGACACGCAACCCGAGAACTAGGTTCAACGTATCCGGTCAACGGACCGTGTCTAGGCCCCTACACACTCAACCCGAACGTGGTGGACTACAGAGACCGGTGTAGCTGTCACCTACACTCGCAGCTACCACATCATCTCGTGGGGTTGAGGGCAAAACACGCTAGAACAATTCCAAGCACCTTGCTTACAACTATCCTAGTAACTTACTCTTGGCCAAAGACCAAGCCACCCATGAACAATAAATCCAAATAAATTGTGCGGGACACGTGACAATAAGGCAATTATGTCCCTACTGCTAGTCCTCAAGCAAACAACTCATTCGTATCTACCATACACAGACGTGGATCCAACACAAGAATTTCTCTATAATAATTACTTAAATAAATAAATATAAACTAAAAGGAAAACTAAATTAAATAAATAAGAAAATAAATAAATAAGAAAATAATTATATTAAAGAAAGTATAAAAGAAAAGATACACGAGAACTTTACCCAAACTCCGAAGAGAACTCCGGAGCTCCGAGCGAAGCTCTCACTTCTACTCTAACTCCCATGACTAAAATACTAATCCTATTCTAAACTACACAAGTGGAATGATCTTCCATGAGAAAGAGCGTGACCCTACATTGGATCTTCTCTTCTCAAGTGTGATGGTGCAGGTTGGAGTGAGGGGAGGGGTCCTCTATTTATAGTGGAGTTGCCTTGGGAGAGTGGAGAAGGTCTTGGAGCATTTCGTGGAATATTCCTTCTTGCCGACGTCCCCTTGGCTTGGCCGGTGCGTCAAGTGGCTTGTGACCGCCTCTGGAACCGACTGGAGGAAGATTGAGGCGGTTGGAGTTTGGCTCGGGCCGGCCGGCCAGGTGTTTGGGCCGGCCGGCCAGCTTTTTCCTGGATTTTCTGCAATCTTCCGCGAGGCATAACTCCTGCTCCCGAACTCCGAATTGGGTGATCCAAAAGCCCATTTCGACTATCTTGACGAGGCCTTTGACATGGAGGGATCAAATTTCTCATTTGAATAATTATTTCTTGATGTCCAAGTCATTCCTTATTTCTTACGTCGAATGTTGTCGAGATGTCGGAGCATAGTCTTGCTTTAACATGTGCGTTTGGATATTTGCTATTTCTCCATGATTATAAGCACAATTACACCAATATTCCTATGTACCTTGCAAAACCAGATCTCATCCAAAACTTGTGGAACTTTATTAGTTTAATGCAAGAAAAATTGGTGTATACCTTTTATTCGCCGATAAGTTGACGGTCATTTTATGATTTAATGACCGTCAACACCTCCCCAAGCTTAAACTTTGCTCGTCCCGAGCAAAATCAAAACTTAAGTATCGGCGGATCAGTAGTTGCTACAATGTTAGTGCCCTGCAGGTATCAACTAGGCAACAACATACTCCAGGATAACAAAGTAATCTATAAACCAGCACAATCTATTTACCAGGTACTGCATATACTTAGTGGGGCTTATAGGTTACTTTGTCATATGACATTGAAAAGTAGAACGGTCATCTTAGGTTTTTGTCAAACAATTCCTGCAAGTAACAAGTCCAGAGCTTTTGTTTGCTGCATAAGAAATAAATACTTCTTTAAGCTTGCACTTCCCTTTTTTTTCTCTTTTGATGAGGCTATTCCCTACAGGATGTCACTCAAGACCTATTGCTACACAAGAGGGATGTTCTGGTGGAGCTTGGTCGGGATATGCATATCTTTCATACATATTTTGTCGGGTTAAAAGATGATCTAGAGAAACTTAGCAACTCCTCAAAGTCAGTCATATGGAAAGAATGATAGCCAGCGGGGAAGAGAAATCACTCATGAAAATTTCAGTCTTCGTTGCTCAAGAAAAATTTTGATAGTGGCCATCAACCTCTTAAAAAAATATTTGCTGCACATTATGGGAGGTTTTTTTTTCTCTTTTTTTTCTTCTTTTTTTTTTTAACTCCCATAGTGCATAAATTTTTTTTGATGGCCTAGACAATATTTTTGGAATTTTTCTTGAGCATTTGAATGAAGACAAGGAATCTTCTGAATGAGTGGTAACGAATTTCTCAAATTCCCATATGAAAGATAAATGACTGACATGAGGAGTGCAATGTTCCTAAAGATCAAAATTTAACCAAACTCAACATATAAAAGATTGCTTATGAGTGGAGCTATTTCCGAATTTGTCATGATATGGCTCTGGTAGGTAAATAAGTCCTCACAAGGGAAGCGCAAAACATAAAGGGTTTTTGTTGCAGCAATTTAGAAATTAAAAACATCTCTGGAATGTCACTGCAGGAAATTGCAAACTTAACCCAGAATAACCATATCATACGAATCAATGCCTAGACTTGGTGAACCAGGTGCTACCCACATAAATATAGCAATACTAGTAATATGATCATGTCGATCTACATCATACTTAAATTAAATAAGGAGTAGAGGTTGCATAGAAGACACACACAAGGAACTAACAGAGCAACCATTCATCATCTCCTTTAAAGTTTGGTAAACACCAAGTTCTAGCATTTTATTCGGAAAAAGGGAGTATTTTATTGATCGATAGGGATACTTACCTGGGGTCCTCCCCAAGCTTGAGTCTTTGCAAGACTTAAGCTTGAATAGTCCGCTTCCTCCATTCTTCTTGTGTCTGCAAAAAGAATGAGGGTGATACAGGTGGCTAGCCCCTATTAGGCTTTGCCGAGAACCTCTCTTTTTTTTTAAATTTTAAGAAAGGGCACAATTCAAGAAGAGTATAATATCGTATGGAAGTACTTACCTGGCAGTCCCTCCCCAAGCTTAGCTCTTGCAACCATGTGCAAAGCTAAGCGATTAAATATTTATTTGAAGGTACTAGGTCCGCCTGGTTGGTTTCTCCTTCTTGAATTATGTGCCTTTCTTGTTGCCTGATGTACTTGGTTTTCTCTCAAAAGGATCCCTGCAGTGGTTAGTACAAACCTATTCGTCTACAATCGACACATCTCTATAGCTCCATTAATCAACCTAGACACTACGTCTAATTCGATCAATTATGTGAGGAGAGCAGAGGATATCATACTCTTCTTCTGTTATGAAAGCATCATAGAGACGTGTATTTTTCTGTTGGTTGAACGGCCACCGGGCATAATCTCAATGGAGAACAGAGGCACAGAAGTGATCTTCACCCAACCAACAGAAAGAGACGCAGGCGAATGGTTTATGACTAACAATTTAACCACAACCCACATCATCAAAAGAAATTCGAGAGCACGGGTATGGTCAAAAAGATTTGCAGCTTATTTTCACCAGAGAGCAAGTCAATGTACTTTTGCATTCACAAAGCACGGAACGATTCAGGCAGCATTTTTATTTTTTTTATTATTTTATTTTTTTTATGAAAGGAGAGGATATATGACAAGAAAAACAAGGAATAATTGCATATGCGTACCTGGCGGTACCTCCCCAAGCTTAGCCTTTGCAATCGTATGCAAGGCTAAGCTATAGATTTCTTCATTGAACATCTTGGTTCCGCCACATATGGTTCCTTCTTCCTGTCATACAAATCCAACCTTTCTTGCAAAATCCCTGGCCTATGATTGGGCACTCGGGTTCTTCTCTTTGTTTTTTTTTATAAATATTTTTTTTCAAAGCCCGAGGCCTATGATTGGGCACTCGGTTTTTTTTTTAAGCCCGAGGCCTATGATTGGGCACTCGGGTTTTTTTTTTTAAATGCAGCGGGTGGGATGGAGGGGAATTAAATATGCAGATGGATTGGAAAGAAAACAATGCAGATGCGATGGTGATATGCTCAAACAAATGCAGGTGGATGCTTAGTCTAGCAGCAAATTAATCATAATAGATAATCGATGTCAATCAAAGATATCTTCAACCATTGCTTCCCCGGCAACGGCGCCAGAAATGCTTGTTGGCGTTTCTTACGCAAAAAGATTAAATTCAATTTCCGCAAGCGCACAGAACACTATTGTAGCATTTCACCCAGGAGTATTCCAAGGTTATCGAATTTATATTTTTCCACAGGGAAGCAGGGATAAGAATATCATGAATTAACAAAGAAACATCTATTATTTATAACTTGCAAACTAGACCAAAGCAGGGGGACAGATGTTTGATATGTGTGGCACTCAGGAGAACATCCATTGATATAGATAACAAGGAGTTAGCATTTAGTTTGGGAGGACAACGAGAAAAAGGTATCAGTCAGCCTAGGGGTTAGCATTTAGTTTCACGATAGTCTACCATTATTTACTTAAGCATTCATTACAGATACATTCAAATGCATCAGGGGCACGGCCGCCGCCAAGACACGCAACCCGAGAACTAGGTTCAACGTATCCGGTCAACGGACAGCGTCTAGGCCCCTACACACTCAACCCGAACGTGGTGGACTACAGAGACCGGTGTAGCTGTCACCTACACTCGCGGCTACCACATCATCCCGTGGGGTTGAGGGCAAAACACGCTAGAACAATTCCAAGCACCTTGCTTACAACTATCCTAGTAACTTACTCTTGGCCAAAGACCAAGCCACCCATGAACAATAAATCCAAATAAATTGTGCGGGACACGTGACAATAAGGCAATTATGTCCCTACTGCCAGTCCTCAAGCAAACAACTCATTCGTATCTACCATACACAGACGTGGATCCAACACAAGAATTTCTCTATAATAATTACTTAAATAAATAAATATAAACTAAAAGGAAAACTAAATTAAATAAATAAGAAAATAAATAAATAAGAAAATAATTATATTAAAGAAAGTATAAAAGAAAAGATACACGAGAACTTTACCCAAACTCCGAAGAGAACTCCGGAGCTCCGAGCGAAGCTCTCACTTCTACTCTAACTCCCATGACTAAAATACTAATCCTATTCTAAACTACACAAGTGGAATGATCTTCCATGAGAAAGAGCGTGACTCTACATTGGATCTTCTCTTCTCAAGTGTGATGGTGCAGGTTGGAGTGAGGGGAGGGGTCCTCTATTTTATAGTGGAGTTGCCTTGGGAGAGTGGAGAAGGTCTTGGAGCATTTCGTGGAATATTCCTTCTTGCCGACGTCCCCTTGGCTTGGCCGGTGCGTCAAGTGGCTTGTGACCGCCTCTGGAACCGACTGGAGGAAGATTGAGGCGGTTGGAGTTTGGCTCGGGCCGGCCGGCCAGGTGTTTGGGCCGGCCGGCCAGCTTTTTCCTGGATTTTCTGCAATCTTCCGCGAGGCATAACTCCTGCTCCCGAACTCCGAATTGGGTGATCCAAAAGCCCATTTCGACTATCTTGACGAGGCCTTTGACATGGAGGGATCAAATTTCTCATTTGAATAATTATTTCTTGATGTCCAAGTCATTCCTTATTTCTTACGTCGAATGTCGTCGAGATGTCGGAGCATAGTCTTGCTTTAACATGTGCGTTTGGATATTTGCTATTTCTCCATGATTATAAGCACAATTACACCAATATTCCTATGTACCTTGCAAAACCAGATCTCATCCAAAACTTGTGGAACTTTATTAGTTTAATGCAAGAAAAATTGGTGTATACCTTTTATTCGCCGATAAGTTGACGGTCATTTTATGATTTAATGACCGTCAACATACACAATCCTCTTTTGTGCAGGAACTGTGACTGTGTTTGTGGCAGGACGCCATTGCAGGTACCACGTGAAAGCATGCACGATAAGAGTAGTAAGTGCTTTATTTAGTTTCTTGAACACCTGAACTATAATGGAATAAGCTGTTTATCCACCCTATCTAAACACATTGATAAAAGCAATTGTCGACACGATATTTTGGTTTAGGGGTTTTTGAAAAAAATATGTTTGGTTTGAAATGGAATAAGCTAGTATCGTATTGTAATACTAACTTCCCTAGTGGATTTTGAAATGAACCCCACTCCTCTAGGCTCAACAACGAAATGGACCCCACATGAAAAGCACAGATGCATTAAATGCCGCACAGATCCGAAATCACCCCACTCTTTTGTTCTCTCTGCACTCTTTGACCACGAGTGTTCTTATTCCTCTCCCCACTCCTCTGTGCAACTATGCCGGCGGCAAGCGTCCAACCATCTGCGGAAAGGATCAGATCTCACAATGGGCCACTGCTTTTCCAATGAAATCCTCTTATCCTCTAGTTGATTAGGGATTTCTTGTTTCTTTTAGGAATCCTGAAAGCCCTAAATAATGTACAGTGGCTGCCTGGATTCGACACTACTCACGGCTGTGATTCCATTCGTGCCATGGCAAACAAAGTGGTAATCTCTGATCAATTTGATTTTAGCAGTAGCATCAAACATTATTTTGCAGCCAGTGGTTCATTAGTGATTACAAATTTGACTAAGTACGGCAGATTACAGTCCCAGTGACAATACAACTTATCACTAATGACGAAAAAAAGACATAGGTCGACCTAGAGCGGATTGGAAGTGGGATCTACATAACCTGTGACTCTTCGAAGTAGTTTTATGCTCTGAATAACCTGGCACAGATGCACATGTTTCTTGTTATGCTGCAGCCATGTGGGGAGCTTAGATTTCATGTTTTCGACAAGCCACCGTCAAAGCGCACCTTGGATACGGTTAGGACCATTGGGCTGCATGCACAACAAGGCACTCCTCTTTCTTCTGTGTCAGCAGGTAAATCATTGATGTAGTAGGTTATTGATTTGATTTGAGTTGTCATTTATTTATTTTTGGATCATTGCAGACATGATTGTGTTAGATCATGGTGTGGTCCCTGTTTCCCTAACTGCTCCACCAGTTCTAGCAGGGGTTGTAGCAACACCACTAGGTTTTGCAGCAATCCCTCCAGGTTTTGAACAAGCCCCAGAGCAAGCGCCAGCCGCATAGCAAGGACCAGCCCACAGCAAGTCCAACCTGATGTTCCAGCACCAGGCCACACCCCTGGTAATTATTGATACCCACAATCCACTATATTTTTTACCAAATGTGACAATGTGGATGGGAATGCTAGAATAGGTACTATTATTGGCTTTTTGATAGGTATACCCATTTCCATGTTATCGAAATCCAATATATTTATGACAATAAATATTGGTTACTATTTTCTATACAATAAAAATTAGATTAGCAACAGTTATTAGTCTTGGTGTTTTGATAGGTATAGATATTTTCATGTGTATGGAAATCCAGGATATATATGATAACCACTTTTTGCTTACTGAATTTGTTGGCATGATACACATAAAGTTTGATGGAAATTGCGACGTATATATATGATAATCAAATTTTGCTTACTGAATTTGTTGGTATGACACAGATAAAGTTTGATGGAAATTGGGATGTGTGAATTTGTTGGTATGACACATATAAAGTTTGACGGAAATTGGGATGTGTGTGTGTGTGTGCGTGCGCGCGCACGTGCGTGTGTGTGTGTGCGTGTGTGTGTGTGGTAGAAATTGGGATATTTAGTAAACTGGTTAAGTACGGCATGCTTTGTAATTATCCATATATCTTTTTTGCACAATATCTTATTGGACAAGACACCATAATATAACTTTTATTTGCATGATTAGCTAATGCACTAAGGAGTGTTATGTCTATAGTTTTTAGGGGGTGTTTGGATCCATGGAGCTAAAATTAGCCTGACTAATTTTAGTCTCTTTTAGAGGCTAATCTTCCAAACACATGAGGCTAGAAGGTGACTAAATCTAGTCATGGGGCTAAAATCCTCTAGTCTCACAAAGGCTACTAAAATGGGTTTTAGTCCTCTCTCTCCTTATTTAATTCACCTGGAGAGGAGAGAGGGAGAGAGAAAAGGGAAGAGGGAGAGAGAGGATGGTCTTTAATGCTCTCTCATTTTAGTCTCTTCATCTTTTGCTTCCAAACATAGGTGAGACTAAAAAAAATTAGTCAGGCTAGTTTTAGTCATGAGACTAAAGGAGATCCAAACACCCTCTTAATAATCTATCTTATCCTGGTTATAGTTTTTATAATCTGTTTCCTAAAAAAATTATGGATTAAGTGGTCCCTGATGCCGTTCCACCGGCAGGAATTCCAGCACCACCGCTATGTTTTGCACCGGTTCCTCCAGGTTTTGCACAAGGCCCACAACAAGCACCAGGTTTTTAGCACCAGGACCTGCCCCTGATAAGTATTGAAACTCACACAATCCACTATATTTTCTATCAAATGAGGTGATATGGATGGAAATCCTACGAATATAACCTGGAAACTCACAATCGAGGTTATTGGCATTTCCATGTGTATCAAAATTTCCATGTGTAGGGAAATCCAATTTATTTATGACAATAAACATTGGTTACTATTTATTTACACAAAAAAATTAGATTAGGAATAATTTTGCTGGTGGAATCAAATTTTGTGCATGTATACTCACAATATAGGTTGCCATCCAACCTATTTTCTTTTTTATCAATGTTCCAATCTAGAGTAGAAATTCATAAACATATATCAGTCTTTGCCTTATTAGATGATCTAGTAAAGAAGTGTTTGATCTCCATTAGTTTGTAATAATCAGGATTCTGGGTATAGTTTATGTTGGCAGCGATCGGTAAAGATTTTGCTGTGGCGTTTGGCTGCAGCCGTACAGCTCCAAACAGCCGTAGCTAAAGAAAACAACACACTATTGGCTGCTACAGTTGCTGCAGCGCAGCCACTGGAATCTATACTGAACGCTGCCGTTATCTATTATCAAAAGAAATCTGGATGGTGGTGTTTGAATCCTGCCATTTTACATATTATTTGTAGCATGTACTATAACTCATATTGTCCACTTTGCCCTTTACACCATGTGCTGAGAGATGTGCCTGTACGCGTACTTGATCAAGCTACACTACTAGCACAGGATCCAGAGGCTATAGTAGTCTTCACCACCAGGATGAATGCAACCAGTATAAAGCAGAGTGAAATGGTAAGTAGGATGATCTAATTCAAGTTTTTCCAGGATGATGTATTTTAATTCATATGGTATGCCCTGAGTCAATTTTTTCTAATGATAGTGTACATCTGTACGTGCATTTGAGACAATCCGAGAGCTGCAGTTGCCATTCAACCTTCGCATTCTCGGGAAGGCGGAGCAGAACAACACGCTAATTGCATCAACTGTCTGTGGATGGACTACACACAAAGAACGCAAGAAGATACTGGTAGGGAAGAAGAAGTGGCGTGACATGGTCAAGGAGTCCAAGCTTGCCATCGGTGACTAGTGTGTCTCCCAGATAAAGAATGAAGCAGGCACTGTCTGCATGGATGTCGTAGTTCTTGGACGTTTAGGGATGTGACAAGCTTTGTGTGTTATACTAATCGACATCACCAAAGTGGTTGTTTTATATTAAGAAGCAGCAGGCTATGTGTGCTGAATTGTTTTGCTCACACTTACCTTCATGTTGCAGCTAAGCGGAATGTGGAGTAGGCACGGAAGTTGACAAGTGACACATGATTTATATTCATATTAAGGGGTCTAGTGTGTTAAACTTTTGTTGTGGTTGCAACTATTTACCGAGTGCTTAAAATTAGACAATTGTCTCGGCTGTAACCGAACAACTGAACTTGCCATCTGACATTGCTACTTGTGTGCATGTTTGGATGTCGTTGCTAGATGAGTGTTGCTGTTTTATGTGGTGCTAGCACAATGTGGAATGTGCAACATCATCTATGTACTAAAGGACATGGGTAGCATGAACCTTGATTTATTATTGTGTAATATAGTGTTGGTTCCTGCATACTAATTTCTACGCTTTGAGATGAAGATGACAGGCTTCGATGATGCTGCCTCATTTTCTTTTTGCATAATGTACTATGACACACGACTTATATGCCTTTTATGTAGTAAAGATGTCATGCATTGCAACTGCCAAGAGCATAGGCATATCCTCATCGATGTATCGGTAGAGTAAAATGTTCCTAATTAGACCGTTTGGAGTTCTTAAAGGTGTTAAATAATGAAAAAAAAAGTATATGCCCTTTACAAAACCAGATCTTTTTTATCAAAGCTTTGCAAATTTGCGCCCTGTTTCGAGCACTGTTTTGAGTAGTAGCAATATGATACTCTAAAATTAAGATATTAGGAGAATTTAAATGATTTTGAATGGTTATGAAAACCTTGTTTCGGGCAGTTACATCAAACGTAAATAGATAAGCTATCAATTAGCACAACAATCAAATAGAAGCATCGAGACCCATTCACTTACAAGATAAGTAAAGGATTGACACCCTGCGACTTGAATTTCGATGCTAAGGAGCTCGAATTGGTGCAGGAAGCATAGGGGCAAGTTTCCCCAGCTCGAGCTCGAAAGGCATGGAGTGCCTGGCCACGAGAGCAACATCGAGATTTGAGGGAAGGGACACTCCATGATGGCATCCTGCTCCAACCTACCCACATATTCTGGGCAAAAAGAGGACCGCTTATCTTGTACTCCCTCCGTTCCTTTTTTATGTGTCGTTCTAGGAGTTTGGGGAGGAACCAAGGAGTGGGAAAAATGGCCCTGCTACCAGTCTACCACACGGTTTCACAACTGTCCTGACATGCAGCCAGGCAAAAGAAAGGTCAGCGGCCACGGAAAGAAAGCACAAAGGGTCCACAGCTACAACACCACAATGCAGCAATGAAGTTGTTCGATGAAAAGAATAGGGAAAAAGGGCGGGACAAGGCAACAAACCGTAATTGATCTACCACTGATGGTAGAGGGGGGAACCTATCTCTCAGAAGTTGAGAGTCCTCTGGCATAAGCTCCTCCATCGCCTCTCACTTCCTTTCCCACTGTTTCATCACCAATCTGTTAGTCGTCCGACGTAGATAGAAAGACAATATCATCATCACTACCTCCCTGTGAGTCTGGGGAAAAAAATCAACTACGAGTTCAACCTTCTTACACCACTCTCCGCACTGTTTTTTTTTTTCACCGCCGACTAGTCCCCATCGCTGTGCCTGGACGAGTCGCCTTTTCTTCGACTGTGCGTGACCATCCGTCAACGACGGCGCTACCGCACATCGCCCCAGCAATGAAGGCGACCCAACGGGCGACTCAATCCACAACCGCGCATCCCCAAACTTGCGACGACGACACGGCCGAGCTCCACCCGGCACAGCCCTCCGTCGAGGGCGCGGCCCTGCGACGATGGCGCGGCCCCGCCATGAGGGTGAGGCACCTGCGACGTGGGCGCATCCCGCGGCGGCCGGGGACGAAGCAGGTGGGGGAGAGGCGGCCGACACACTCACATGGATGTGCCGCGCTCGGGTGCGGATCAGGGGCAGCAGAGTCAATTTGGTGGCAATTGTTACATGGAAAACTGAGAACGACACTTTCTGTGAAAAAATTAGACAAAACTAGGATGACACATAAAAAGTAACGAAGGGAGTAGAGTACATCTTCATAACAAGCTTCATTAAATTTGGAAGGTGGGAAAGCTTCATTACTGACAAGATAGAACATCTTCAGAAACGTACATCCGTGCTTCAATTTGTTCGGAAGGATGATCATACTACGATACAAGACATCTCACCCAGTAACAGAAACAACCAGCACACCGGTAGATTACCCAAATTTTAACTTTTGACTTCTACAATCAACCGGGGACTAAGGGGGTGTTCGTTTCTCTAGGCCTAATTTTAGGCCGTCTAGAATCTTATCATTTAAGGGTATTAAATAAAGTCTAATTAAAAAACTAATTCGCGGAGACGAATCTAATGAGGGTAATTAAGCCGTGATTAGACGATAGTTACTGTAGCATCACTGTAGCGAAACATAGATTAATTAGGCTCATTAGATTCGTCTCGCAAATTAGCCCACATCTGTAAAAAGGTTTTGTAATTAAACTTATTTAAGACGCCTAAATAGCAAGATTAGTTTTGATGTGACCTTTAAGCCTAAATTGCCGAACACCCCCTAAACTCTGAACATATGGCGCTTTTAAGCAAAGCCACCGTTGACCCTGATGACCTGACCATTCACCCACCCCGCGGCGTCGCTCACCAGGAACGCCACCACCGGCGCCACGTCCGTGGTCTCGGCGATACGCCCCATGGACTGCTCCGCCACCTTCCGCACGAACGCCTCGTCCTTCCCGGCCAAGAACAGCTCGGTGCGCACGGGCCCCGACGCGACGACGTTCGCGGTCACCCCCTTCGCGGCCACCTCCTTGGCCAGGATCCTCATCATCGCCTCCACGGCGGCGTTGGTCGCCGTGTACGCGGCGTACCTCGGCAGGAGCGTGCCGACGATTGAAGACGAGAACGTCACGATGCGGCCGCCGCTGAGGGCCGGGACGCGGTTCGCCGCCTCGCGGCATACCTGGAACGTCCCGCACGTTCACCGGGAACATGGCGTCCAAGTCCACGACGGCGGTGTCCGCGAGCGCCGGGTCCAGGACGCCCGCGCAGGTGAGCACGATGTGCGGCGAGGTGGGAGCACACCTCGCGGCCGATGCCGCGCGACCCGCTGGTGACCAGGGCGACGCGGACGTCGAGCGGGAGCCCGCGCATTGGATGACGCTGACGAGTTTCCTGCGTTCGCCGCTGCCATGGTTAGTTGTCCAAGCAAGTGTCACGCTGTTTTGCCTGCTTGCTTGAATGCTTGTGTGCCTTTGCGGAGTACTCAGAAACGGTGTCCGTGGGTTTATATAGGGTCCCGTGTTGGTGCCTTTGAGTTTGACGGAACAAGAACATCTTCTTGGCGTCGAGCGATGCTTCTTCCATGATCTCGAGGAGAGATGACATACCTGGTGACAACACGGGAAGACCGTCCATGATGCGGGATTAAAGTTTCCTGGTAAATCAAACAATGATACATTAGCTCAACACCATCCCACCATGTAAAATGGGATTGACCGTAAAAGTGAAACACGTGCCTGATATTTTTTCATGTCGATGATGCTTTTTTTATTGTTTAAAAGTAGAAATACTTTTCCTCCTCTGCGTATCACACGTGTCATGCCAATAATGTTGACAGTTTTAATGTTCTCGATGCTACCTACAATAAAATATGTTGTTTTCTCTTTGATTAATACTTGTAGGAGCAAAGCTCTCGGAAAAAAACAACTGATTACACCAGATATCCCAATTTCTTTTTACCATCTTAGATAGATAAAATGAGATAACATATCTCAAATTTGATGAACATGCCACTGCAAATTAAGATGCTAGCTCTAGGCGAACAGAGTGTAGCTTAGTTGGTTGTGCTAGTAACTATCCATTTCGGATTGTGGTTACTATTCCATTGGATGCTCGTATTTAACTTTTAAGCTACTTGTGATGTAACTATCCATTTCGGCACATGGCAAACTTTTTCTTCCTTTCGCGAAAAAGTTCCATCATGGTTTATAACACTGCCTTTACTCCATTGTTGTTATGTGTGCTGAAATTGTATTTTCTCACACTTACCTTCACATTGTAGCTAAACAGAAAATGAAGTAGACATGAAAGGTGACAATTGACACATGATCTATCTTCAGATTGAGGGGTCTAGTGTGTTAAACTTTTGTTTTTTTGCAAATATTTAATGAGTGCTTAAAATGAGACAATTGTCTCTGTTGTAACTGAATAACTGAACTTTTCGTCCGAAGGTAATAGACTTCATGATGTGTGACAAAGTAGGCAAAGAAAACAAGAAAAACTACTTGTTACTTCATCCCTAAAGTTAATTGGGAACCTAGTATAAGTATACTTTACGATCTTGTTTTAGAGGAAAGTGTGAGATTCAAAAATTTCATACCCAATTTAGTCTCTGCATTACTTGAAGAAAATATTCTCTTACATGTGGAGGCTTGGAAGACACTATCGAATCTCTCCAACAACACTACAAATTGCTTAATGATGTGGAGAAATGGAGGAAAAGAATTGGTTGAAAAGATAACGAGTATTATGCTGCTGAAAGATGAAAGGTCTTTACATGTTGCGTCACTTACTCTAGAAAATTTGTTTTCGTACTCAGAATGTTCCATGTATGAAAGTGCTCCAAAGAATTTTTTTCCTCCAATCTAGACATGATGAGTCTTCTCCTCTAACTTAACTTCTTGGGTAGGCATATTTGAGGAACAAAGAAGTATGGAATCACTCTTCGCAATTGAGGAGAGTGTTCCTACAGAAGTGATATAGAGTATTCTATGGTCGTGCAGGACTGGTTCCAAAGAGTTGCTTCACTCTGCCTGAACTGGCAGCTAAAGCCATAAGGTGAATGAGAGCTCAGCGAGGTATAATTTAATTTTGTTACTTAAATATTTTTAAATTTTTATGGCATTAATGTGGTGGACCTATCAATGACCATAATTGATAAAAAAAAGTGGAAATCTGTTAAGAAAATTTGCACATGGTTCAGGAGTTGCTTAGTATTTTTCATTCCATTTTATGGTTGAAATTTTGATCCAATTAATTACAATCAGACTATTTTCCTCTTAATACCCTCACCTCTTTTGTCAAGAGAGCACACAACATTTCTTCATTTCTCGAAGGAAAGTCTGGTGCTTACACGAAGAAACTTGTGTTAACTATCCAAGGTAAGTTATACCAGAAGGCAAACTTTTTCTTCCTTTCGCAAAAAAGTTCCATCATGATTTATAACACTACCTTGACTCCATTGCTGTTATGTGTGCTGAAGTTGTTTTGCTCACACTTACCTTCATGTCACAGCTAAGCGGAAAGTGGAGTAGACACAGATGTTGACAAGTGACCCATGATTTATCTTCATATTGAGGGGTGTAGTGTGTTAAACTTTTGTTGTGTTTGCTAGCAACTATTTACCGAGTGCTTAAAATGAGATTAATGTCTCGGTTGTAACTGAACAACTGAACTTGCCATCTGACATTGCGACTCGTCTGTTCTTGTTCTTTTGTTCTTTGTTGATGTGTGCATGTTTGGATGTCATCATTAGATGAGTGTTGCTGTTTTATATGGTGCTGGCATAATGTGGAAGGTGGAACATCATCTACGTACTAAAAGATATGGGCAGCATGAACATGGATTTATTATTGTGTAATATAAAGCTGGTTCGTACATACTAATTTCTACGCTCTGAGATGAAAATGTCAAGCTTCGATGATGGTGTCTCATTTCTTTTTGCATGATGTACTGTGACACACGACTTATATGCCTTTTATGTAGTAAAGATGTCATGCATTGCAACAGCCAAGAGCATAGTTATATCGTCATCGATGTACCGGTAGAATAAAATGTTCCTAGTTGGACCATTTGGAGGTCTTAAAGGTGTTAAACCATGAGAAAAAAGTTTACGCCCTTTACAAAACCAGATCTTTCTTATCAAAGCTTTGCAAATTTGCCCCCTGTTTCGAGCACTGTTTTGAGTAGTAGCAATATGATACTTCAAAATTAAGATATTGGGATTATTTTATAAAATAATTTAAATGATTTTGAATGGTTATGAAAACCTTGTTTCGGGCAGTTACATACAAACGTCAATGGATAAGCTATCAGTTAGCACAAATAATCAAATAGAAGCATCGAGACCAGTTACTTTCAAGATAAGCAACATATTGACACCCCACGACTTCAATTTCAATGCTAATTAGGAGCTCGATTTGGTGCATGCAGCACCAGGGCAAGTTTCCCCACCTCGAGCTCGAAAGGCATGGAGTGCCTGGCCACGAGAGCAACATCAAGATATGAGGGATGGCGACACTCCATGATGGCATCCTGCTCCAGCCTACACGCATATTCTGGTCAAAAAGAGGGCCGATTATCTTGTACTCCCTCTGTTCATTTTTGTCTGTTCTAGGAGTTGGGGAGGAACCAAGGAGAGGGAAAAATAACCCTTCTACCTTTCTACCACACAGTTTCACAACTGCCCTGACATGGAGCCAGGCGAAACAAAGGCCAGCGGCCACAGAAAGAAAGCACAAAGGGTCCACAGATACAACATCACAGTTCAGTAATGAAGTTGTTCGATAAAAAAAAAGGGAAAAAGGGCAGGACAAGGCAATGAACCGCAATTGGTCTACCACTGACGGTAGAGGGGGGGGGGGGGGGGGGGGGGGGGGGGGGGGGGCTATCTCTCAGAAGTTGAACGAGTCCTCTGGCATAAGCTCCTCCATCGCCTCTCACTCCCTCTCTCACTGCTTCATCCCCAATCTGTGAGTCGTCCGACACAGATAGGAAGATAATATCATCATCACAGCCTCCCTGCGAGCCTGAGACAAAATCAACTCCGAGTTTAACCTTCTTCCACCACTCTCCGCACTATTCTTTTTTCATCGCCGACCAGTCCACGTTGCCGCGCCTGGACGAGTCGCCTTTTCTTCAACTATGCGTCACCATCCGTCAACAACGGCGCTGCCGCACACCACCCCAGCGGGCGACTCAATCCATAACCGTGGGTCGCCGATCCTGCGACGACGGTGCGACCGAGCTCCACCCGGCAGAGCCCTCTGTCGAGGGCGCGGCCTTGCGATGAGGGCGAGGCGTGTTCGACGATGCCGCAGCCGAGCTCCACCCAGCGCAGCCTTCCGAAGAGGGTGGGAGCGACAGCCGGGGATGGAGAAGGCGGGGGAGCGGTGGTCGACACGCTCGGGTGCGGATCAGGGGCAGCAGGGTCAATTTGATGGCAATTGTTACACGGGGAACCGAAAAGTGGAAAAATTAGGCTAAGACGACACATACAAGGGAATGGAGGGAGTAGAGTACATCTTCAGAAAAAAGCTTCATTAAATTTGGAACGTGGGAAAGTTTCATTACTGACAAGATAGAACATCTTGAGAAACATAGATCCGTGCTTTAATTTATTCGGAAGCATGATCAGACTACGATACAAGACATCTCACTCAGTAACAGAAACAACTAGCATACCCGTACATTAATTACCTAAATTTTAACTTTTGACTTCCCATCAACCGGGGACTAAACTCTGGACATATGGCGCTTTTAAGCAAAGCCACCGTTGACCCTGATGACCTGACCATTCACCCACCCCGCGGCGTCGCTCACCAGGAACGCCACCACCGGCGCCACGTCCGTGGTCTCGGCGATGCGCCCCATGGACTGCTCAGCCACCTTCCGCAGGAATGCCTCGTCCTTCCCGGCCAGGAACAGCTCGGTGCGCACGGGCCCCGGCGCGACGACGTTCGCGGTGATCCCCTTCGCCGCCACCTCCTTTGCCAGGATCCTCGTCATCGCCTCCACGGCGGCGTTGGTCGCTGTGTACGCCGCGTACCCCGGCAGGAGCGTGCCGACGATGGACGACGAGAACGTCACGATGCGGCCGCCGCTGTGGGCCGGGACGCGGTTCGCCGCCTCGCGGCACACCAAAAACGTCCCGCGCACGTTCACCGCGAACATGGCGTCGAAGTCCGCGACGGCGGTGTCCGCGAGCGCCGGGTAGTTGGCGTCCAGGACGCCCGCGCAGGCGACCACGATGTGCGGCGCGGAGCCGAAGGCCTCCTCGGCGCGGTCGAAGAGCGCACGCACGGCGTCCGGGTCCGACACGTCCGCGCGGACGGCCACGGCGCGGTGGCCGCGCGAGCCGAGCTCCGCGACGAGCTCGTCCGCCTTGGCCGAGTTGGACGCGTAGTTGATCACGACGCGCGCGCCGAGCGCTGCGAGGTGGGAGGACACCTCGCGGCCGATGCCGCGCGACCCGCCGGTGACCAGCGCGACGCGGCCCTCGAGCGGGAGCGGCGCATTGGACGACGCCGACGAGTTTGCCGCGTTCGCCGCTGCCATGGCTAGCTGCCCCAAGCAAGTGTCGTTTGCTCTCACGCGTTTAATAGCCGTCGCGTTGTTTGTGCTGCTTTGTGGTACACGGAAATGGTGCCCATGGGTTTATATAGATGGTGTCGTGTTGCCGTAACTGAGTATCTCTGGTTTGGCGTGGAGCGATGATCTCGCGGAAAGATGACGTACCTGGTGACAACATGGGAAAACTCGTCCACGACGCTGGGTTAAAATATCCTGGTAAATCATCATCAAACAATAATACACTAGTTCAACCATCCCACCATGTTAAATGAATTGACTGTAAAAGTAAAGCACGTGGCTGACACTTATTCTAGCCTGATGTCGATGACGCTGACAATTTTTATCGTTCTCATGCTACCGAAAATAAAGAGCAAAGCTCTAGGAAAAGAACAACTTTACACCATGTATCTCAATTTTCTTACCATCTTAAATCAATACACATCTACTCATATCATTTTCACATTTCTGAACCTAAGATATAAAAAAATAGTTCCAACTAAAGATTAAAAATTTAACTTAAGACAATCTCAAAACAGCTTTCTTTCATTGCGTTGCTTGTGCTGATGCGTGCTCCGCGGAAATGTTGGACATGAGTCGTTCTATATAGGATGGTCTCGTGGTGGTGCCCTTAACGGAACTGACAATACAAAGCCGGTCGCGAAAAGATGACGAACCTGGTGACCACATGAGGAAGGGATCCCTGTGGCGCGAGGGAGAGAGCGAACTCGCGACGAGGAGCTGGAGGGTGATCGTTCTCTAAGTTGCGGGCAGTTAATCATACTGAAACCTGTTTTTCTATTTGATGAGTGCTTGTTGAAATAAAGTTCAAGGGAAAAAAAAAACAACTTAAGCAATGCATCTTTTTTTTGTGAAAAACAAAACAAACGCACAAGTACTGACCCTTATAAACACACGCATGCAACTTATACCCCTATATATGACCATTTGTGAAAGACTGGACCCGCTGATTTTGAGATTCACAAAGTCACGAACCCAACTTTTTTTACTGTTATTGATTAACTGAGCTCATGGAAAAGAATGAACCGATCTCAAACTAGACGCAAAATGCAAACCAAGCATAGCTTAGTTGGTTGTGTTACCTCTGATGGAACGGTTCAACACGGATGCCCACATTTGTAAATTATGTGCCTATATATCAATAAAAGATGACGATCCATTTCTACCATGCATCATCATTTTTTCCGTTCACAATAAATAACTAGATAAATAAAAAGACAATGCTAACGAAGCTTACATTTTAATATTATCCTCTTACTCCTTCTTTGCCGGCTTATTAGTATGCATGGAATTAAATTTGTTTCCCTAGCAAAAAAAAAAATTAAATTGTTTGGCCTGGCCGAAACAAAACTGATAAACGTCAATCATGCGTTGAAACGTGGCCTTCTTTGGCAAAAGTGATAAGCTTGATTATCACATACAACCTTCACCATGCCAGCATGTTCGGTTGCTACAGAAAAACGTATGTGATCAAGTATGCGTGGCTGCTTATGGCAGGTAAGCTTTGTCACAAGCAAAATAATTAAGAGAACTACTGCCCCACGCGAAGACAAAATAGATTAAGAACTATCGAGCTCCCGGCTGCTATGTAGTATATGTACAATTAAAAGAATCTTTTTCGCAAAAAAAAATCCAAAAGAATCAAGGCTAACTTTCTTTGCCAGTCGCAAAACTAATAAACAGCAAACTGTCTGCTACAACCCCATGTCACTGTCAGTCGCCCACTCGCCCTGATTATATATCGTAGGAAATAGTTCCTGGAACATTTTTAGGCATGACGTGGAAAAGCTTCCTTCATTGTCCATTACATATAACATGTTATACTACTCTAGGAGATGATGGAGATGGTAACTGTAATTTGGCAAACCACATACTACGCCAGTAAGCCACCTCATGACTCATATTTTAGATTTCATAAATAAATAAACTAACTACAAACTTCAAATGGCTCGCTTAAGCGAAGCCGCCGTTGACCCTGATGACCTGGCCGTTCACCCACGCCGCGGCGTCGCTGACTAGGAATGTCACGACTGATGCCAGGCAGGGGCGGGCCTCCATTGGTTCAAGGGTATTCAAATGAATACCCATTATTTTAGCTAAAAGATTTATATAAACAATTCATTTTATGTATATACATAAAAAAACAAAAACAAACACTTAAATCTCAATCCAAATAGAAGAAAACCCACATATTTTGATATGTCGATCATTTAGTACTTTTTGATAGGGCTCTAGATTATACAAAGAAAACAATTTTTGCTCTGTATTATCAGGCAAACCTCTTATTTGACTTATTTCGGATCATCTGGCTTTTCCGATCAACCGTGTGGCAAAATAGTTTATCCAAACAGAGGGCGAGCCGCAAAAAACTACTTTATCGGCTTGGAAAAAACAACTTATCCAATATAAAATGAAAAACGCTTATATATTGCACCTTATTGCCATAAGCTGTTTAGCATTTTTGGTGTTTGACACTGTTTGTCTTATGGGGCCATAACCAAAACAAAAGCACTACTGTAAGCTGTGCCAAACAAGATCTCAATTATGTAACTATTCATAATTTAAGTCGTAGTTTTTTTTTTTGAATACCCATGGTTCAAATCCTGGGCCCGCCCCTGATGCCACGTCCGTCGTCTCCGCGATGCGGCCCATGGACCTCCCCTCCACCTTTTTCAGGAACGCTTCATCCTTCCCGGCGAAAAACAGCTCGGTGCGCACGGGCCCCGGCGCCACCACGTTAATTCCTTTGGCGTGATCCCTTTGGCGGCGACCTCCTTGGCGAGGATCCTCGTCATGGCCTCCATGGCGTCGTTGGTCGCCGTGTACGCCGCGTACCCCGGCAGGAGCGTGCCCATGAGCGAAGACGAGAACGTCACGATGCGGCCGCCGGCCGCCGGCGCCGGCCGGGACGCGGTTCGCCGCCTCGCGGCACACCAGGAACGTGCCGCGCACGTTCACCGCGAACATGGCGTCGAAGTCCTCGACGTTGTTTCCGCCAGCGCGGGGTACTTGGGGTTGAGGAGGCCCGCGCAGGCGACCACGATGTGCGGCGCGGAGCCGAAGGCCTCCACGGCGCGGTCGAAGAGCGCGCGCACGGCGTCCGGGTCCGACACGTCCGCCTTGACGGCCACGGCGCGGCTGCCGCGCGAGGCGAGCTCGGCGATGAGCTCGTCCGCCTTGGCGGAGTTGGACGCGTAGTTGACCACGACGCGCGCGCCGAGCGCGGCGAGGTGGGAGCACACCTCGCGGCCGATGCCGCGCGACCCGCCGGTGACCAGGGCGATGCGGCCCTCGAGCCGGAGCGGCGCATTGGAGGACGCTGACGAGTTTCATGCTGCCATGGCTACTTGGCTAGCTGCGCAAGCTAGTGTCGTTCGCTCTCACGCTGGTTGCCTCCTTGCTCATGTGCCTTTGCGTTGTTTGTGCGTGCTGTGCGTGTTACGCAGAACTGATGGATATGGGATGGCCTCGTGGTGGTGCCCTTCACGTAACTGAGTATGTCTGGTTTGGCGTGGAGCGCTGCTTCCATGATCGGTCGCGAAAAGATGACGTACCTGGCGACCACACGAGGACACGAAACAATGACGCCACATTAAATCGCATCGGAAACTAAACAATACTCCCTCCTTCCCGAATTACATAAGGAGAAATAAAAAATATAGATGCGTAGAAAACGAGTAGGAGAGAGAGAAATAGAGATAGAAGTGTATTGAAAGAGAGAAAGGTGCTTTGAGATGCGAGGATGACAAAATAATTGAGAAAAACTGGATGAGTGTTGGATGGGCAAGTAATATGGGGCGGGGCGGAGGGAGTAACACACTAGCGCAAACCACACCCATGTGATGATGAAAAATCTGTAAAAAGGCTAAACACTTGGCTGACAATTTTTTTGCCTAGCCTCATGAAAATCTGTAGGCGCACTCATAATGGTAGAGTTTGCGTGCGTGCGTTGAAAGGGATGGGTACTAGCTTATGTATATTTGTGAATGTCTACGTCTATTTTAAAAAGAAAAACATGAAACTTCTTACATGACGTACGTTGTGCCTTGCCAATGGAGGAAGGAACCGGCGTGGCTGTTGTGCCAATTTTCTATTGGATCAGACACTTGTCGTTCTCCAAAAAAAAAAAAAAACTTGTCTCTCCAAAAAAGGGAATATGATGAACGATGAATTTTAGGGATTAATCCAATTTTTATTAATATAATCGTCCTTTAAATCTGTGCGCAAACCATGGAAACCCTAATCGAGCGACAAGGTCCAATAGCGCAACCAGTGGGTGATTAAAAAAAAAAATCCAATAGCGCAACCAATGGGTGATTAGGGGCGTGTTTCATTTGTTACCAAACTTTGCCATGCCACATGTAGGAGCGCCACAGTTAGTTAGTTTGGTTCATTGCCACAATTATGACTTGACACACCCACTTTGTCCCCTTGTCTAGACCCAATTCTTTGTCAAATTTTGCCAAAAATGTGGTTAGCAAAGAATTGTGGCAAAAGTTTGGTAGGCCCTAGATCTTTCTTGCCCTCTTGTGGGGCTACAAAGGTGCCACGGGAAAACAATCGCTTGCAAGTGAGGTGCGTGCAATTTGTCTTGGCGGGGGGCCTTCCGGGGACTGGAGCCACAATCCCCGATGAGCAGGTGAGAGCAGGTGACAAAGGCAAGGAAGGGCACGCAATAGTATACCCTTCATGTGTCATAATTAGGAGATGTGATGGGTGACAGGTCGAGTATGGGGCTCGAACTCGCTAGTGGTCCTACGCACCTGGCGGTTCCTCTTTCGCTGCTCATGTACTCTGCTGAGCATGTCACGCAAGGCGCCTAAGCCTTGGCACCCTAGTTAAAGGGTGTTGCTCCAAAGAGAGGAAGGCATTAGGCAGGTACAAATTATGTATGGTTGTTATATGCACTTATGTATTTTTTATTTTGTGTATTTGATAATCGCATGACTTTATTTGGTTTGAAACTAGACGATGAGTTCCTACTTAATAACTATATATATTTATTTACAAATTCCGAGTTAAAAACGATGGTCATGTCCCCGTCCTTTTGTAAAAATCAGACTCAGGATTTTTCACATTGGTGGTGTCCTAGTCGCCCAGCTCAGCTCAGGGTGAGTGCTATTTGTCGCCAAATCAAAGAGCGACTGCCACTGCCACCTCAATCAGTTGTGCCCACGTTGGAGCCAATAATACTTGGGTTGGAAGGGTGATTAGGCCTTGTCGCCCTTTAGCTGGGCCATTAGGCGATTAATTTTGCAATTTTTATGAGACCTGGTTTGTATTATGCAATGAATATGAAAAATCGATTGATAAGATTGATAATAAAAAGGCTGATCACTAATACCCAACTACCCAAAGCACTTAGGCTGCACGCACGTCATTTGTTGGGATATCGTGGGCTGCAGGGCGAGCGATTGATCAGTGGCTTTTACTCTCGCCTGCATATAAGGCTGTAACAGGCCCCGGAGCTGGGCTAAGGTGTGTGGAAAGCCTATGTTCAAGCCAACACTTTTTTTTTTAGAACGAGGAGTATGTTGGTTGGGCTTCTGGAGCATTATGGGCTAAGATGCCCGGGTCTCTCCCGCAAATGTGGAAGCATAAGACTGACCGCAACAGTAGCCTCTATTTTTCATCCTCCAAAAGAATATTCTCAATCTCCTGTAAAAGATCCTATCCTCTAAATTCGATTTCATTGCAACAGAGAACTGTATCGCATCCTCTATCCCCCGCGCCGCCCCTGCTCCGGCTCCGATTTCTTTGCCTGACGCCGCCCCCGCGCCCCTGCTCCGGCTCCGATTTCTTTGCCCGCCGCCGCCCCCGCGCCCCTGCTCGTCTCAGCGCCGTCGGAGTTCGCCGGGCTGTTCTGCCACGGTGTGCAGCAGCGGAAGCGCACGCTGGTGGCCGCGTCCGCGGTCGCTGTCGCTGCGGCGGCAGAGTGCGTGAGGGTGATCAAGAAGCAGAGACAACTGCAGCAGCCGTCGCTCGACGCGCTCCCCGACGAGTGCCTCTTCGAGATCCTGCGCCGCGTGCCCGGCAGCCGTGAGCGCGGCGCCTCCGCCTGCGTGTCCCGCCGCTGGCTTGCGCTTCAGGTACGGGAGCATGTGGCCGAACGCGAGCCACGGGCAGAGCAAGCAGTTTGATTGATCTTGATAGTTGTTGCGTCTTCATCCTCTGCAGCTGTAATTGAGTAGGTGGAGTCACCTATTTCTGAATGCTATGTTCTGAAATTGACGATTTTGCCAAAATTGGTCTTGATAGTTGTTGCGTCTTCGTCCTCCACAGCATGTAATTGACGATTTTGGCACTCTGAAATGCTATGTTCTGAAATGCTATATTTAAAATGGCCGTCCTTTGTTTCAAAATGGCATTTGGCACTCTGAAATGCTATGTTCTTGTTAGGTGTGTGGCAATTTGTTGTGGATGCGTACTGAATCCAAATGACCGTTCTAGTATTTTCTATGTTCTTGTTAGCAGATTGTGTTGTTACAAACACCGTCATGTGGTCACCCTGTGGCAACTGGAGAATGATCTTTTCTGGCAACGAATTTTTTTTCTTGTGAGCAGTGATAGCCTACAGAAAAACAGAAGCAAATTGTTTTGCTTGAAAGCAGTGATGGCCTATAGAAAAACAGAAGCAATTTGCACGGAACCAATTTGATCTGATTCGATTTCTTTTGCTTGCAGGGCACCAATCTTGTGAATCTTGTGCACAATGGATATCCCACATTCATCGGTACCGTTGCACAAAACATTGGAAGAAGAAGATGATGATTGTACCTTGCTTCGGTACTTGATTGAAGAGGATCAGCCAAATTATGAGTTGCTTGACGACAGTGAAGAGATAGACGCTATGGTGGCAGCAATGGATGAAGAGAGCTCCTTCCGTCGCACAATACATGTGAGACGACTTGTTCCTAGAGACCACGCTGATGGAGAGGCAAGGATCATGCAGCATTACTTTGGTGCCAACCCCGTGTACACCCCTGAAACATTTCGTAGAAGGTATAGCGCATGACATGTCAAAAATGTGTCTTTTCTGTCAATATGTGCATATTGCTTATATTTTCGAACTTGCAGGTTCCGTATGAAGCGACACGTGTTCATCCGCATTCTCAATGGAGTTCATTCTGTGGACAGATACTTCCAGCAACGTGAGAACTGTACTGGGTTGTTAGGTTTGAGTCCTCTGCAGAAGGTGGTAGCCGCAATGCGCATACTTGCGTATGGTTTGCCGGCAGACGCCGTTGACGAGTATGTCCAAATTGGCGAATCAACTGCTCGTGAGGCTCTTTACCATTTCTGCAGTGCTGTTATAGCTGCCTTTGGGAAGGAATATCTCCGTTCTCCAACCCCTGGTGATGTGGCTGGTCTACTGTAAGTGGGTGAAAGTCGTGGTTTCCCAGGTATGCTTGGTAGCATAGATTGTATGCACTGGGATTGGCGGAACTGCCCTACTGCTTGGAAGGGAATGTTCACTGGACGCGGGAAGCACCCCTCCATGATCTTGGAGGCTGTAGCATCTCATGATCTATGGATATGGCATGCCTACTTTGGCCTTCCAGGCAGCTGCAATGATATCAACGTGCTGCAGAGGTCGCCTGTTTTCTCGGCATATGTCCGAGGAGAGACACCTCCTATTCAGTTCACTGTCAATGGACGAACATATGACATGGGGTACTACCTTGCAGATGGTATATACCCTGAATGGCCAGCATTTGTGAAGTCTGTTCGCCATCCCATGGAGAGGAAAACTGAACATTTTGCTGCTATGCAAGAGAGTGCATGCAAGGATATTGAGAGAGCTTTTGGAGTGCTTCAAGCAAGATTGGCAGTAATCCGTGGGCCGGCTTATGGATGGGACAGGGAGCATCTTTCTGATATAATGACCGCATGTATTATCATGCATAACATGATTGTCGAGGATGAGAAGTCTGATGCCACCAATACCAACTTCGACAACATTGGTACCTTGGTGAATCCATTATTGGGAACTGCTGCCGAAAAGGAAGCATTTGTGGCAGCACATCACAAGTTGCGTGACCCAGCTGTCCATATCCAGCTTCAAAAGGACCTCATCGAGCACCACTGGATGCGATATGGTTCAATCTAGATGTTCTTCTTTTCTTTCCATATTCAGTTCACTGTATATGAATAAGAGTTGGCAGAGCTTCTGAATTCAGTTCACTGTATACAATCGAGCTTCAGTATGGTGAATAATTGTAACAGCACATATTTGAGACATGTATGTATGTGTCCTACTGAATTCTCTCAGGAATAAAATACATATCTTATTGTTGCTTCCAATATGTTGTAGTTGCAGACTGTCACTTATTCAACATTTCTTACTGTCACTTCCAATGCCTTTGCTGGGAAATGGCTCAGTTCTGCTTTATTTCAACATGCTATTTCAGTCTCAGCTCTGTATCATGTATAAGCAAATGTATAAGCAAATGGTACCTCTGTTTTTATCTTCTGTGACATGTATAAGCAAATGGTACCTCTGTAATCACCATTACAACAGCTGGACAGTTTCAGGTAGCTCAAAATCTCATTATAGAAGCTCGAAATAGTTGCTAACAGAATCTCATTACATAGACATAATAGTAGCTAACATAAGCTTATAGTTTACAGCCATAATTTAGATAAATATAAATCTCAGAACAAGCTTTGTCGCCCTTGTTGTTGCGCTTGACGTCGGGCCTTCAACTTCAAAATGATCTCTTCTTGTTGCGCTTGATAGTAAATCCGTTGCAAAGGTCCACACTCATCTAGGTTAATGGCCAATATGCGCTCATCCTCTTCCTTCTCTTTCTGTTCAGCTTCCATTTGCAGACGTTTCTCCTCTATAGCCACCCTTTTCTTCTCCAGCTCCAACATCATCTGCCGGTGTTCTCTAGCCTCTTGTACCTTCACTTTCTCTAGAGCAACTATTTCATCATGCCGAGCTTTTCTGTCAAGTTCTGTTTCTTTGAACAACTCAATCTTTTGAACACTAAGCTCATGCATCTTGGACGCGTACTCCGATGAAGCTGAAGCAGCTTTCTTCTTAGCTGCTTTTGCTGCGTCCCTCCCCATTGGACGTTTCCTGGCTGCTGATGCATCATCGGGATCAAGATCCATAAAGTTGTGCTGCTTAGTGTTGAGAGTGTTGAGGTCAATCTCCCTGGAAGCGCTATTTTGAGGGTTGTCCATTTTCCTTTTGAGATCCATCCATTTAGGCTCATCCTTCAAGATTTGCCAGCAATGTAGGAGTGTGAAACTATGACTCTCTATGGCTGCAAAATCAGCAGCAGCACCCACAGAATAATCTGCATCTGACATGCCACTAGGGTTTCTGCGGACCAGGTCGGCCATGTATCCAGAGAATTTGCTTACTTCAGCCTTGATGTGATCCCAACGACTCGTTATTGATTTACTGGTCCTCTCTGGATATTTGCCGCGTTTGGAGTTGTATCTCTGACAGACACGACTCCAAAAAGCTTCCTTCCTCTGGCCAGTGTTGACAGCAGGATCGCAGCTAATTTCCAGCCAAGCTTTGCATAGCACGTTGTCTTCAAATGCTGAGAAATTGGGCTGCTTGACTTTTGTTGTCGACACCTTGCGGCGCACAGGGGATGGGCCAGTCATTGAACACTCAGAGCCACCTGCAACACTGTGTGCTGCATGACCAAGGCTATCTCCAGAGATATCAACCGATGCATCATGGAGGGCAGCAATATAATAGTCCATCCTAAACAAGAAGAGAAAATATTCAGTTTAACAAATGAACTGGAGCAACAACAATCACTTAATTAAGCCACTGTCAATTGACTAGCAGTTGAAATCTACAGACTGAAACAGGCAACTGTAGAGGGCATGTATCAATGACAATAAACAGCTCAAAACAAGTATGTGTTGGTATTTCTTACACCACGAATAAATCCGCAAGCGCACGGAATACCGTTGTAGCACTTCATCCGGGAGTATTCCAAGGTATCGTATTTGTTTTCCCCAAGGAACGGTGATAATCTGCAGCAAGGTTAGTTTTACCCAAGGACAACAAGACTGGTAGTAGTATAGGATTGGGAGGATGAATAAAGATCTAGCTGTCCCGCAAGACGATCGCACTCTAGTTCTACTTGTTTACTTCGGGCACTGGTATAGACCTGGTCTGCCAAGTCACGCCAGCCTGTAGCTCTACAACGAACCCGAACGTGGAGGATTACAAGGGACGGACAGGGCTGTCACCACCTGCCGCCTACCTCTACAAACCGTGGAGCACGCTGCAAACAAAGGTAACCTCTAGCCTAGACACCATGTCTATGCCGTTGATTACTACTCTAACCCCGGTCCTGGTACCAATCTGGAAGGCTAGAGCACCCCTCGCGGAGCGATGATCCCGTAAACAAGTATAACAAGAATAACGACTAGTATGTAAAGCTCGCTAGATCAATATCACCACGAATAGTAATCTTACGAATAAGAACAACAATCGTACTATGAACGAGCGACGAACGAACGACGAACGATGAACGAACTAAGAACGAACGACGAACGATGAACGAACGACGAACGAACGAAGAACGAACGAAGAACGATGAACGAACGACGAACGAACGAAGAACGAACGATGAACTATTAATAAGATAAATATCCGCCAAGGGTACAAGATAAGGAAATAACCAAAGGAAAGCTATCCCTCTCCTTGATCCTTGCCCTCTCCCCTATTCTACTACTGTACAAGAGGCCCTTGGCCTGGATGGGAGTGGAATGACTTGTGTCTTGTGTTGTGCTTTGGAGGAGGGGGGTACCCCTTTATTTATAGCCCAAGAAGGTCGGCAACTTGAGGCGGTTCCTGACTTTGGGGGCATTGATTGCAGGTGGAACCGACCTCTGGAAGGCGGTGGCGAACCGTCATAAAAAGATGGGCCAGGGGGGCCTCCACCACAGGTCGGCCGACCTAGGTATTGGGGTCGGCCGACCCCTGGTGGGCCCCTCTGGGCCTGGTCTTCCTCGTGTTGCTTCCCTGGGCTGTGTTGTCCTCTGATCCACCTGCTGTGGGTGGAGTGGAAGCCAGGATATTTGGATTTTGGGCTTGAAGAGAGGAATTCTTTATTCCGGGGAAAATTGGTGTTTCCAACTTGGACCTTTTATGCTTCCTTTTCCCCATTTTCCTATGAACTGCAGCTGCACTCACAAATTCACCAAGACTTATGGAAATCATTAGTTTAAAGACCTAAGTCTATCTTTGGTGATTGTTTCATTATAAAAAGCGCAGCTAGTTGACAGGTAAATTCTTGCTCTAACAGCCGTCAACAACTCCCCCACACTTAGCTCTTTGCTCGTCCTCGAGTAAAGTTGCGAGCATAAGGCGGGAGATACTCATCCTCATAAATGAGAGCCTGCACACAAGTTATTGCAAGCCACACTTCATACCTGTGAACTTTGAGGTGTCTAACATGTATTCCTTGGATGATTGATAAGTGGAACAGTCATGTCTCAAAATCACCTCGCCTTCCCTGTCAAGTACCTTGGGATTTTTGCATAATTTTCAGAAATAAAAACATAGTTTCTGCTCCTCAAGTGACTCTCTCAAGTGGCTCATGGTGTTTGTGTATTTTTCTCTCAAGGGCCATGATTTTGCCTCTTCCCTCCTTGTATTTGATCAGGCTTTTGTGGAGCTCAAGGCAGGGTAAAGTGGAGCATACTAGTGTCTCTTTTATTGCTAAGTCAAAGACTGGATCCAATGGAGAAATCAAGTCATACAATCTGATCAAGATGTGCATGTGTGGTGGTATGAAGTGGAAAATGTTTGTACTCCTTTTTATGAGGTTACCTCCTCTCTCTTTTTGAACTGTTGAGGAGGACATGGCTATCATACTTTTTCTTCTTTTTCTCCATTTTTCTTTTTCTTCCCTTTTTCATCATGCTCTACTTTTGTATGAGCAGGGATTCTTCTTTTTTTTCTCTTTTTTTTTTGCATAGCCATGTCTCCATTGATATTTTTGAGAGAGAAAGGTACAAAGTTTTTTTTTTTGGAGTATTTATTTGGTGGATGGCTGATGGAATGTTGCTCAACTTCCAGTGTAGAAGTGTAGCATGTGAGGTGAAGTGTACGTGATCTTGATCAAAAGAGTATGACAAGCTTCTCACTAGGGTCCAAGAATTTGACAAAGCTCAAATCGACATCTAGTAGCTTATAGGCTATCAAGATGTTCATGTAAAGTTCTTGGCCTTGGTAGGAAAAAATGGATCAAATGAGGAGCATCATACTATGGAATTTTTTATTTTCATAAAGATAAATTCCCAAGGACTTGAAAGTTAAGCAAAGATCATTTCGACAAACCATATCTCACATGCCAATTATCTAGGAAAAACATGGGTTCCTAGTGATAAGGTGTTCACAAGCATTCAGCGATGAAGCGAGAAATAACAAGTGTGCAAGTCCATGAATGTGAGAGGTAGAGTTGTGGGCAAAAGATAAATCAATTAAGATTTTCCCAAAAGATTAGTGCGTCAAGTTTTATTTAATTTTCAGATTATCAGAATAAGCTTGACGGTGTAGCAGGCAAAAAGTGGAAGTGTGGTGCAAACTCAGGAGGTAGGAGGAGGCTGGAGCCTGATGGGGACCACCAGGGGTCGGCCGACCCTCCTGGTGGGGTCGGCCGACCTGGCCTGGACCCCACTGGTGCTGATGTTTCGCGTGGTGGACGCTCCTGAGTTGCCTCGTATGATTCTGGATGATTTGATCGTGATTGTTCTAGATATGGCGATGTTTCCCCTCCACACTTGCCTTTTTGCCTGTTTCCTTCAAAAACGACAAAAATATGGAAACACAAATATTGCTCTACCGGTATGCAAGCCCGGGGAGCACTATCATTGATTGAATTATAAACTAAACTGATAGGGGCATTACACATGAACCTAATCGATTGGAAACAAAAAAGTTTAATGCGCCTAGCGATAAAATTTTATTTCGGGAGGACTGTCCCGTTTCCAGCCATGATCTCATCGATGTATTTCATGTCTTGGTCGATCTGAGCCTCATCTCTCCTCACTTGAGCCAAGGTTTTCTCTATTGCATCGGCCTTGTCGAGGAGTTTCTCCAGCTCTCTTGTGAGTTCTGCGTTGTTGAGGCCGACAAAGGGATTCCCTTGCTGATTGCTCCATGAGGGTGGCCTTCCTTTGCAGAGCTGCCCCCCGTGCTGTAGTAGAGATGAGGGGCGCCTGGGATCTTGGTCATAATGGCAAGGATGAAGGTTTTGTTCAAGGGGTGTGAGGCTTAGAAGAGATGAATGGAGAAGGGTGCAATGGGTTGTATTTATAGTGATTTCCCCTCTCCCGGCGAAGAAACGAAGGATTTATTTCCCAAGCATAGCTGGATGAGACAAGGAAAGCTTGGATGGCAGAATGAGCAAAGGATGGAAAGCAGAGGTGGCCAGAGGGGGTCGGCCGACCCTGGTAGCCAGGTCGGCCGACCTGCCTTGGCAGGTTCTGGCCTTACTATTTTTCGTGGAGCTTTGTTGGGAAAGGTATCTTCGGGATATACAGGGTACAGAAGGATATTTCGATGCAGAGGTTACGAAAAGATATTTAAATCAATTAAGTGCATGACATCGAATTCCTTATTCGCTTCGGGTTCAAGATAAATCTTAAGACGCTGACCATTTATCTTGAATACATTACCTCCGTCGTCCTGGAGTGTGATTGCTCCATGAGTCGACGTGTCGATGATGGTGTATGGTCCGTCCCATTTGCTTCTCAATTTTCCATGCCCGAAGATCTTTACCCTTGAATTGAAGAGCAACACCTTGTCTCCAACTTTGAATTCTTTTATCCTTATTCGCCGGTCGTGCCAACGCTTTGTACGCTCCTTGTAGATGGCTGAGTTGTGATATGCTTTGTCTCTCCATTCTTCCAACTCAGCTATCTCCATTTTTCTTCTCCACCCAGCTCCTTTCATATCCATATTCCAAGTCCTCATAGCCCAATATGCCTTGTGTTCCAACTCGACTGGCAAATAGCATGTTTTTCCATAGACGAGTTGGTATGGTGACATGCCTATGGGTGTCTTGTAGGCTGTTCTATATGCCCATAGTGCATCGGGTAGCTTGTTCTTCCATCCTTTCCCCATTTCCAAGACTGTTTTCTGCAGGATCCGCTTGATTTGTTTGTTGGATGTTTCGGCCTGCCCATTTGTTTGAGGATGGTATGGAGTGGCAATGTTGTGCTTTGCTCCAAGCTCTCTTAGAAAGCTACGGAAGGTCTTATCAATGAAGTGAGACCCTCCATCGCTTATCACCATTCTCGGAGTTCCAAACCTTGGAAAGATAGTCTCGTGGAACATCCGGCGAGCGTGTTTGGAGTCGGCAGCTCGGCATGGCATAGCTTCTACCCATTTGGATACGTAATCCACCGCCACCAATATGTACTCACAATCTTGGGACTTCACGAATGGTCCCATGAAGTCAATGCCCCATACATCGAAGAGTTCGACTTGAAGGTTGTATGTGAGGGGCATTGCATCTCGTGTTGTGATGCCTCCAAATCTCTGGCATTGCGGGCATCTTCTAATGAATTCTTTTGTATCTTCATACATGTTTGGCCAGAAGAATCCGCTTTGCCAGATCTTTGCTTGGGTACGGAAGGCACCATAGTGTCCACCATATGGGGCTGCATGGCATTTCTCCATGATTTGTGTGCTCTCGGGAGTGGGCACACATCGCCTAAGCAGTCCATCGGCGCAGACACGGTAAAGGTATGGTTCATTCCATAAGTGACGGCGACTTTCATATATCAATCTTCTTTTATCCGCCCCTGGTGGTACGTATCCCGTGGCGATGAAGTTCACAATGTCGGCGTACCAAGGGTGCGAATCCGTCACTTTCAGCAGCATGTCGTCGCGTAGGAAGTCATTTATGGGTAACTCCTACAAGTTAGTGAACTGCATACGCGACAAATGATCTGCTACAGAATTTTCTACTCCTTTCTTATCTTTAATTTCAAGATCAAACTCTTGGAGCAGAAGGATCCATCTTATGAGACGAGGTTTAGCATCTTTCTTAGCAAGCAGATATCTCAAAGCAGCATGATCAGTGTAAACGATAACTTTTGCTCCAGCTAAGTAAGATCTAAACTTGTCAAAAGCAGAAACAACGGCAAGAAGCTCTTTCTCAGTGGTAGTATAATTCAACTGAGCTCCAGTCAAAGTTTTGCTAGCATAAGAAATTGCATGATGCTTTTTGTCTTTTATTTGACCAAGAACTGCCCCCACAGCATAGTCACTAGCATGACACATTATTTCAAAAGGAAGCGTCCAATCAGGGGGTTGAATGATTGGAGCAGAGATGAGTGCATTCTTAAGAGTAGCAAAGGCATGCATGCAGTCATCATTGAAATCAAAGGGTGCATCCTTAGCAAGCAAGTTCGTAAGGGGTCGTGCAATTTGAGAGAAATCTTTTATGAAGCGACGATAAAAACCGGCATGACCCAGAAAACTACGGACACCCTTGATGTTCACAGGAGGCGGAAGCTTTTCTATAACTTCTATTTTTGCCTTGTCCACCTCTATGCCTCTCTCAGACACAAGGTGTCCAAGAACTATGCCCTCTCGGACCATGAAATGGCACTTTTCCCAATTAAGTACCAGGTCCTTCTCATGGCATCTCTGTAAGACCTTGTCTAGATTTTCTAAGCAATGATCGAAGGTTTTTCCATAAACAGAGAAATCATCCATGAAAACTTCCATAATTTCTTCGATCATATCAGAGAAAATAGACATCATGCAACGTTGGAACGAGGCAGGTGCATTGCACAAACCAAAAGACATGCGACGATAAGCATAAGTTCCATACGGGCATGTGAAAGTGATCTTACTTTGATCATGGTGGATGGGGAATTTGATGATATCCCGAATACCCATCAAGGAAACAAAAGAAAGAACGATTTGCCAACCGTTCCAACATCTCATCGATGAAGGGCAGCGGAAAATGATCTTTCTTTGTGGCCTTGTTAAGTTTTCGGTAATCAATGCACATTCGCCACCCCGTGACGGTTCGTTGAGGAATAAGTTCATTTTTATCATTATGAACAACCGTCATACCTCCTTTCTTGGGTACCACTTGTACGGGGCTCACCCAATCACTGTGAGGAACAGGATAGATGATCCCGGCGTGTAATAGCTTCAAGACCTCTTTCTTCACAACTTCTCTCATCGCATTATTTAGCCTCCTTTGAGGCTCCCTTGAAGGTGTACTTTCAGGATCCGTAGGAATGCGATGGGTGCAGAGAGCAGGGCTGATCCCTTTTAGGTCTTCAAGTGAGTAGCCAAGAACGGAGCGATGTTTTTCAAGCACGGCTATGAGTTTGGTGGTTTCTTCTTCCGAAAGCTTGTCACTTATGATGACGGGAGCTTGCGGATCTCCGTGCAAGAAGGCATAGCGCAAACCGGGAGGTAGCGCTTTGAGATCAATGGGAGGTCGTGACGGTGGTGTGGTTTGTGGTAGCTCAAAGGTGTCCTCCGAGTCGGCTTCTTCTAAGATAAAGTCTTGTGCATCTTCTTCCAAAGCTAGCTCGGGGTCCATGTGAGGAAAAATGGCCATGACCTCCTCCACTTGATATTCCTCAAGTGGTTCATCGGAAAGAGTGTTTCGTGATGTGGTGATTGGTATGGAGAATGACTCTTTTCCGAGGGTGAAATTGAGGTTTCCAAATGATGGGGCATCAATGAGGAATTTTCCTATGGGATGTCCGATCATTATGTCGAAGTTTGGGACTTCGAAGACGTAGAAATCCAGGATAACCTCAAGGTCTTCATGATAGAGAGTTACATCTCTAACAATCCCCAAACTCTCAAGAATATGGCCTGATGGGTGCTTGAGGAGTTTGTTTGTTGATGTCCATGGCCGGTTGCCAAAGATTGACAACGCGTATGTGTCGGGGAGGATATTGGCACCAACGGGGGTTGTAGAGTGCATTCACCTTGGTTCCTTTGATGGAGCAGCATATGTCGGTTGAGGGAGGGTAGAACCGAATGATATCCATGGATAGCTCATTCTCCCTCAACCATTCATCGCTCATGATTGAAGTAAGCTCCCGAACAGTCTCCACAAGATATTCTTTTTCAATTGGTTCGGGAGGTGGCAAAGGAACAGGTGGTCTCTTTTGAAACAAATAGTTCGAGGTGTTTCCAAAATCTTCAAAAATTTCTTCCTCAAACTCAAATGGGAACTCAAGAGGTTCATCATCCTCTGTCATTGTTCGTGAATCAGATGAGGACTTGGATGTTGGGTCTACCAAGGCAGACACCTTTTGTTGTGTTTCCACAATGAGTCCCTCATCTTTTGACTCCGGCTCCTCGGGTATTTCAGCGGAAAAAGGTGTATTTTCAACAATTCTTTCCAACAAATCTTTTGCTTCCGCTATGGTCTTATGAGAAAAAGAACCACCGGCAGCCGTGTCAAGATAAAATACGGTGTCTTTGCTCAACCCTGAATAAAAATGTTGCAAAAGAACGGGTTCTGGGAGCAATAACTCTGGACCGGAATCTGTTAATGAACAGAATCGTATCCATGCCACACTAAGGGTTTCTTCCTCCTCTTGGCGAAAGTTAATTATTTCCGCGCGTAGAGCAGTGATACGAGATACGGGAAAAAATGCTAGACAAAATTTGTCTCGCAATTCTTTCCAATCACCGTTCACTCTCTTAGCGGTATAAGTGTACCATTGCTTCGCCTTCCCATTGAGAGAGAAGGAAAACAATTTCCACTTTAAAGTTTCATGTGTCATGCCATTGATCAATCGGCATGCACACAGTTGCTCAAACTCTCGCAAGTGTTCAAAAGGATTTTCATGTTTAAGACCAGAGAAAGAAAGTCCTTTGACCAAAGAAATAAAACTGGGGCAGAGCTCATAGCTTGTTGAAACAACAAGTTGAGAAGAACATGGTGGCTCTAAGAGCTCGCCGCGCGGAGTGGAAAAAGATTGGATTGTAGGTGATGGCTCTAAGATAAGTTACGAGGGCAAACCTGGTCTGCTACAGAATTAGCAACCGTTCCCCGGCAACGGCGCCAGAAATGCTTGTTGGTATTTCTTACACCACGAATAAATCCGTAAGCGCACGGAATACCGTTGTAGCACTTCACACGAGAGTATTCCAAGGTATCGTATTTGTTTTCCCCAAGGAACGGCGATAATCTACAGCAAGGTTAGTTTTACCCAAGGACAACAATACTGGTAGTAGTATAGGATTGGGAGGATGAATAAAGATCTAGCTGTCCCGCAGGACGATCGCACTCTAGTTCTACTTGTTTACTTCGGGCACTGGTATAGACCTGGTCTGCCAAGTCACGCCAGCCTGTAGCTCTACAACGAACCCGAACGTGGAGGATTACAAGGGACGGACAGGGCTGTCACCACCTGCCGCCTACCTCTACAAACCGTGGGGCACGCTGCAAACAAAGGTAACCTCTAGCCTAGACACCACGTCTATGCCGTTGATTACTACTCTAACCCCGGTCCTGGTACCAATCTGGAAGGCTAGAGCACCCCTCGCGGAGCGATGATCCCGTAAACAAGTATAACAAGAATAACGACTAGTATGTAAAGCTCGCTAGATCAATATCACCACGAATACTAATCTTACGAATAAGAACAACGATCGTACTATGAACGAGCGACGAACGAACGACGAACGATGAACGAACTAAGAACGAACGATGAACGATGAACGAACGACGAACGAACGAAGAACGAACGAAGAACGATGAACGAACGGCGAACGAACGAAGAACGAACGATGAACTATTAATAAGATAAATATCCGCCAAGGGTACAAGATAAGGAAATAACCAAAGGAAAGCTATCCCTCTCCTTGATCCTTGCCCTCTCCCCTATTCTACTACTATACAAGAGGCCCTTGGCCTGGATGGGAGTGGAATGACTTGTGTCTTGTGTTGTGCTTTGGAGGAGGGGGGTACCCCTTTATTTATAGCCCAAGAAGGTCGGCAACTTGAGACGGTTCCTGACTTTGGGGCATTGATTGCAGGTGGAACCGACCTCTGGAAGGCGGTGGCGAACCGTCATAAAAAGATGGGCCAGGGGGGCCTCCACCACAGGTCGGCCGACCTAGGTATTGGCGTCGGCCGACCCCTGGTGGGCCCCTCTGGGCCTGGTCTTCCTCGTGTTGCTTCCCTGGGCTGTGTTGTCCTCTGATCCACCTGCTGTGGGTGGAGTTGAAGCCATGATATTTGGATTTTGGGCTTCAAGAGAGGAATTCTTTATTCCGGAGAAAGTTGGTGTTTCCAACTTGGGCCTTTTATGCTTCCTTTTCCCCGTTTTCCCATGAATTGCAGCTGCACTCACAAATTCACCAATGGAAATCATTAGTTTAAAGACCTAAGTCTACCTTTGGTGATTGTTTCATTATAAAAAGCGCAGCTAGTTGACGGGTAAATTCTTGCTCTAACAGCCGTCAACAGTATGCTAGTCCATCAAACCAAGTATGAGAGCACACAGTTCGAATATAAACTAAACAACACATCCCACTTCTGCATTTTAAAGTAATAGTCCAACAAATGTATTCCTGATAGGGTCACAATGTATTACTGACATTAAATGAAGACTATGAATCCTAGAGCATTCAGAATTAAATGTTTTCAAACAAGCATTATATTTTTGTCTAAGCAAACAGATAGCTCAGTGGCACATTATATGTAACGGCACTTTTGCACAATTTCTGAATGTTGCACATTCAACTGAATTGAGTCAGCCATCAAATCTAGGCCTGAACATTAGCAACTGAATTTGGAAGTGCGACATATGTCATTCTTACTAGACATTCTCACAGCACTAATATGCACATTCTCATAGCACAACGTTGCTTTGTAAATGCGAGCATCTAAAATATCACTAAGCTAAAAATACAAGGCATGATACATGTATACCACATTTGCTCCCAGAAGACCCCAAGCTCAATCTTTTCTCAAACATGATAATGTCAACTGCTAGGAAGCTCCAAGGGAACTTCACAAAATCTTCAAGAGAAGTGGACGTCATACTCCTCTACAGCACTGAACTTGGATTCAGGATTTCACTCTTCGAGAATGGCTCCTGCCAGATTTGATGCCACAGCCAATCTCACGAAATTCAGTGCATGGCTTGGTAGGTTATTACTAGAAAAATCAGGATGCAACTTGGCCAATGAGCAACAACGTCGTTTCATCAACATTCAGAAGAGGGTTGGGTTTGCAATGGCTGGTCGCTTTTATTCTTGCGGCGGCAGCAGCTGCTGCGCTGTGTGTCTAGCGAACAGGCCCATTGTTGCAACAAGTAATTCCAAGCAGAGCCGGCAACCAAGCAGCAGCATGTGTACCAAATTGAATCAAGAAAGCAAAATTACCTGCTTGTGCTTGGTTGAGGCGGACGCGCGGCGTCGAGGTGCAGGTGGAGGCGGACGCTTCAGCCAGGTGGAGGCGTGGCGGCGGGATACGCTCCTCCTCCAGGCCGCGACGACGGGCTCGAGGTGCGGCGGCGGGCCTCAAGGTCGCGCGCGACGGCGAGGCGGAGGCGGACGCGCGACGGCGAGGCAGGCGCACGACGGCGACGGGAGAGGCGGGCGCGCGACGGCCACGGGAGAGGCGGCGGCTGCGTTTGGCGGACGGCCGGGCAGCCCCCAGATTTGGCGGCGGGCGAGCGGGGCCTGGACAATGGCGGCTGCTTTACCGTGTTCTGCTGCACCGGGTAGCGGGTGGAGGATCCGGTAAATTTAGGGTTCAGGACGGGTTACCGGGCACTGCTGCGGTCAGTCTAAGAATGGGCCAGGTGCATCGAGTTTTTTTTCCCCCTAAAAAAAAAAAACCGAGTTATTCTTCTTTGTCGTTGCAAAAGAGTTCGATGCTGTGATTTTGGATGCATATTCTTACCGCAAAACTCCAGTCTGCAGGCATCGGATTCCAGTGTCAAAGTCAATCATTTACGGCGCCCGGTGCACCTGTTTGGGCCGCCACTTGCTACGGCGCCGGGTTTCAAAGTCAGTTACGAGCTTCGAGGTTGACATTGCAGAGAAGCTAGCGCGACCTTGGGCCTAAACTTGCTTGCAAGTCCAACGCATTATGACTTCTCATTAAGCTCGAAAGATAGACTTGTATTTGTTCAAGCACTTTCGCGGCAGCTTCGCCCTACAGACGTGACGTGATCCGTGAAAGAATTAAGAATTCCCTTACTCTATGACTGAATCACGTGTAATGCATACATGATTGTTAGGCCGTGTGAAAGAACAGAAGAACCCTACTTCCACAGTAATAGGTGTGGCTGGCTGCCTGGCCCGAGCTTACGTAGCCCATTAACAAAATCAGAGAATTGTCATCCGGAAACTTGCATTCTATAACGGATATGTTAATGACCTGGATATAATATTTGTTCAATTTCTTGGGTATATCTAATTCATATTTTTTTGAAAAGTAAAATACAGACACAGATGTCGATATGCATGTACACAAACCCTCTCCTACGAACATACACACACCCATCTCAATGATTGCTCCTGAGAGAGTTGCACTACAAGAAAACAGGGTTTTAATTGGTCACCAAGTTTTAGTGCGATCAAGGAAATTTTTCTTTGTTAGTTACTAAAAGTAGATTAATAGTGACTAAGTTTGAGATTTTTTGTGGATATACGATTTTAGTGACCAATGTTATATACAGTTACTAAGATTGTGTTGGCTGCTATATACTCATAGTGACCAAGATATGCAATTATTGGTCACTATATACATATGCAATTATCTTTCATGCCAATGTCTCAAGATCTACGTGTACGCTACTACGCCACATCGTCTTCTCATGCATGCGTGATCCAATGTAGCTATTTCTTCGTATAGAAATCTGTGAACTCTATCTGGTGCTAGACCGTCGTTGTGCGGCTTGTGCCCAAGACGTGCAATGAACAAATCCTACGAAATTCATCACCAAACTTGGAGCGCTGCTATATGCAACCATCTTAGCAAGTCTGCTCCTGAGAACGTTCCATTCATGCTTGCGTGCTGCGCCACCGCCCGCTAGCGTTCTTAATTCCTCGCCGCTGGACTCGCGACGGTTTAGATGAGACAAATTGAGATCGATTTTGGGATGTCGAGCGAGTCTGGTAAATTTGGATCCACAGGTGATGACGTGCGAATAAAGAGAGAATATTTTAAAGGGTATTTTTTTGCTATTTGGCTGGGTAGTTTTTAAAATATGTGGAAGGTATTTTGGACTATTTTAGCAGTGGTGAGAAATTTTTCTTTTTTTCTCTCCGATTAATGTGATAATTTTTAGCTCTTGAGAGCGAATGTAATTTTTAGCTCTACGATTGCGCCGGCTAGACCCGTAGTCGGATAACGTAGGTCTATTTGGTTCTGGACACTGCCATGTTCTAAGTGAAATACAGAAATTTGTTAGTAACTTTTTTCAATTTCTATATATTTGTTATTTATGACTACATCCCTTAAATTGTGCATTACCTATCCGTCCTTATTTTTTTGTATGATTCTTTTTAAAATTGTTACTTGTTGAATTCTAATTTCTGAGTAACAAAATATTATATGCTTTTTTGCAAGGGAAAATATTATATGTTTGAAGGAAGCCTTTTTGATAAGCACGATAATCTTGATTATTATACCTAAATGTGTTGGTTTTTATATATGTATATCCTATCATGTTTTGTCCCCTCAAAAAGTTACATTATATAAAATTAAAGCTTTTCACAACGTCTCAATTCTCTCGCGAATGTCCGAGGGGACAAAATCACTTCATTGGAGACTTCAAAATCACTTTATTGGAGTTGTCTGGTACGTGAGGACCTTACTAGAAAGCTTAGACCGACTCCAACAGCCTATGCAAAAGGAGATGCAAACGCAAAATGCCTCTCCGTTGGACACTGTACATAATGGAAACCGTCTCCAATAGAATAGGCAAAAACAGAGGAATTTTGCCTTCGAGGAGAGAGGGGATGTAAAAATGCAATCACTCTCTCCTCGAATGCATCTGAGGCAACGCTCTGATGGTGGCCGCCGCCACCTCCCATGCGCTGCGTTGCCTTGCGCGCCGCCGCTTCGCCTCCCCCGCCACTTTGCCTCCCGCGCTGCTCCTTGTACTCCTTTTCCACACGCTCGTTCCCGCGCAGCACCGAGGGGCGCGCCTTCTTCGTCAATGAGGAAGTCGTCAGAGAACTTGATTTGCAGCGTGCCTGATGCGGTGTAGAAGAGCTCGAACGGGCACGCCGCTGCCTTGCCGCCCTTCCTGCTGGGAGCAGTGGAGGTGGCCGGGATCTTCTCCCCGATCAGCAGCGCATCGGCACGGCACACCAGGTGCCACTGGTGCTGCTGCACGAGCTCTCGCGCCCTCATGGGTGGCGAGCACGCAAGCGGCGTGGCGATGAAGCCCTTCCACAGGAGGGAGAGGGAGATGATGCGGCGGTTGAGGCCGGCGGAGCATGCGATGCCGTTCAAGGCGTAGGGTTCCGCATCGGCGGCGTTCCAGTTGGCCAGCGCCTCGTTGGGGTCCCGCATCACCGCGGCTTTGAAGGCCAGCAGCGCCTGCTCGTTCGGCGTCAGCTCATTGGCAGCCACGGCGTAGAGGAGGACGGTGTGGTGGTGCGGGCGGAGAAAGGAGAGCTAGGAAGTTGCTGTTGGAGATGTCATGATGAGAAGAAAAGGCAAAATACAGGCGCGAGGCAAAAGTCAATTTGCCTCTAAAAAAAGCCTCTTGTTGTTGGAGTCAGTCTTAAGATGGTTTGATCCGCAGATGTACTTGATTATCAATAATTTTTTTCCTGTTATAATTAATTCTGCCCACATGATAATCTATATACAGTACTATGAAAGAAGATAGCGCAATTTCTTGAAAAAAAAACCTTGCCAGCTTTAGATTATCCTGTAAAATCTTTCATTAATCTCAAGGGAAACTTTTAGTACCTGTAGCCATATATAGTACATAAGATGAACGCTGTTAAGTTGCATGCACCAACCAACTCACCTAAAAGCCTAAGCTGATGGGGAAAGGTGGGCAATTCACTTATGGTTCAACACTCCCCCTCACGTGCAGCTCTCGTGGGCGCAAACGTGGAAATAGGAGCGGCGCAGCGGAATATGCGGTCACCAGGACTTGAACTCAAGACCTCTGGCTTGATACCATGTTAAGTTGCATGCTCCAACCAACTCACCCAAAAGCATAAGCTGATGGGGAAAGGTGGGCAATTCACTTATGGTTCAACAAACGCACTACTCGAATAGATGGTAATGCAGTCAACGAGCTTCATTAGGCCATAGTGCATTACCATATATAGTCGTTCTTCATAGAAGTCTCTTTAACGACGAACTAATCCCTAAGTCGTCGCCTGTATAGATGGTAATGGAGTCAACGATGTACGAGCTTCATTACGCTTTGGTTAAAAAGAATCACCACTAGCTTGCTAATTTTATATGGAAAGTCAGATTACCATCTATGTCTCCACCCACACTATAAATGCCTAAGCAATGCTTGTTAGGCTTCATCAAGCTCAATATGGCTAGCCCTAAGCTTGTAACACTCAGCCTTTTTGTCCTCTTGAGCATTGGATTAGCCAATGCTATTAGGGTGGCTAGGTATGCTAGTTCTCAAGGAACAGGCTCAGGAGGGGGTAATGGTGGTGGGTCTGTGAATGGGGCAGGCTCTGGATCTGGAAGTGGCTCGGGAGTTGGTGAAAGTGGGAATAATGGTGCTTATGCGAGCGCTGGAGGTGGTGGTAGTGGTGGTGGCTGGTCTCAGCATGGTGGTTCTGGGTTTGGTGGAGGATCTGGCACCGGATCTGGCTCTAGTCAATTTAGCCAGGGATCCTCATATGGTTATGGTGGGTCTAGCAGTGCCGGGGGTCGTGGTAATGGTGGTGGTGGTGGGCAAGCTTCGGGCAATGAGGGATCTAGTGGTTATGGTGCCGGTGGAGGCACAGGATCTGGCTCTAGTGAGGCTTCTAGTGGCGGCAATGATCCATCCACGCCGACATATGCAAATGCAAATGCTTCTGGAAATGGTGGTGGCACAGGAAATGCACAAAATGGTGGTAGTGGTGGTGGTGATGGCAGTGGATCCGGGTATGGTGATGGACAGCCTTAAAAGTTCCTTCATGAACTCAAATCGGATTTCAGAATATGCTATTTCACTTTGATATCGCAATATCTGCTTTGTCTCTTTCACCTTTCAATGTACTACGAGGCAGAAACTAATAAAGTGCTCCATTGCTTAATCCATGGTGATGTATAATAAGCTTCAAAAGATGTGGAGACCATATCAATGCGTTCTCTTTTGTCATATGTCTTGTGTCTTCGAGCCATATTTCTCTCCTAAGTCCTAACATTGCGTACAATGCACTGAAATCTGAATTAATGGGCTCATATCGGTGCATAATTGGAGCAAATAAACTTGAACAGATAGTAAGTCTGACCAAAACAGGACTAATGATTTTTTTTTGCTTTGATGCATTATTTATTGCTATTTTAAAAATACAAATAGGCAGCTCCATAGATATGCCCATAGATGTGAGTGAGAAAAAAAAAAGGGAAAAAATAAAAAACCTATGATTACCAATATAGAAAAGTTAATGGCTATAAATATTTGAAATTATCTATCACTGCCATCACAAAAACGAAACCAAAAATACCCTATACCTATACCTATTTAGAAGTCACCAACGACAATTGGCCTCAATATACAAAGGCTTAAGTTTATTTCGCAATGCATCCATTAATGGCAGTGATAAGTTTAAGTGATCAAGAAAGTTGCAAATTAAATAAAATTTTGATGTACAATATAATATGAGAATAGAAAAAACATAGGTTTATATTAGTGTCATTAAAAGAAGTATAAAATATAAGATGACATAAAAGAATAATGCATCAAAAAGTGCTCAAGGAGTAGCAAGGAGAAGGAAGTAGGCGCCGAACGAAGTAAAAGCGGAGAAGGTGTGAGTCGCATGAGTCAACACTTACTACTGATCAGGTCCGGTAGAGCAATCTCACACAGCTCCTATCACTTTCCTATTAGTCAATCACATCACCCACTCGTACTCTTCTTTTCTTTTTGCAGGCTTCCTGCTTTTGCAAGGATTGCACTCATCTGCTGCTATATTTGGTGCTAAAGATGAATAATATAATTTGGATGATAATATAAGCCAATAAACGTGAGTGTTGGAATAACTATACGGTCTTGATTGCCTCAGATATCATAAATCGTGATTAAAAAAAGTACCCAAGAAATATTAAAGAACAATAAATTTTGAGTTATCTCTTCTAGAATCTTGCCATCTTCTGATAAGTAACATGCACGGAAAGTGAAAGTAAGAGCTGACTGAGTCCAATGCCATAACCTATCCAAAGTCTGGCTCTCTTGGCCTGGTTATTTATGCAAGTGTCTTTCCTATTCTTAGGACCTTACAATGGGGTGTACATATTTAATCATCAACCACTTGCATAATAGATTGTCTTGCATTGTTTGACCATGTATTTTTTTTTTACACATAGTACAGACTTAGACAATCACCAATACGTACGAGTTCTCACCCCTACGAACATAACACGCAACCCTTACCCTTATGAGAGCCTTCGAAAGAACTGAACCAGCTGATATTGAGATTCACGATGTCACCATAGATGGCTCGCTGTCGACGGAGACATTGCCTCCCACTAAAAGAATTAATAGCCGTAAAAGTGCAACACCTAAAAGTGCAACACCCGTGCCAAGACGGTTTACTTCCTCTGCGTTTGACCATGTATATGCTGGCATGCTGCATATATATGTACTATATATATAGGACAGAGAACCAGGATGGTTTACTTACCACAGCCTTACTAATGTATATCTGCACCCAAGATCCGGTCAATCATCGTCGCATTAAAATTGGATAAGAATGTGGAAGTCGTAGCCTGAGGTGGAGTTGATAACAAGCTTACATAATAACGTTGAGATTCGACGTGCTTAGGGTGCATCTTACTCATCCTTTATATTAGGAGTAATGTCCTAAAGGCGGAAACTGCCACACATGCATGGCAGAAACGGTGGTGGTTGTAAGGCGACATGGGGCTTGATGACAGGGGAAACAGTGGTTGGTTGATGGTGGTCAATCTTGCTGTGCCGTGCAGTTCTTTACCTTGGAGGCTGTAACTTATACCTATTCGGATGGAGCCAAGAATACAAGCAAAAGGATGCTTTTTGCATGTGTTCTGGCTGCATAGATGCTGACGTTCTCAAGGTTAGACTGGCTAGCAGTTCTGGAACATTGCAGCACCCCCAGCACTGGTTTGGCTCCGCCCCTGCATATTATTAATGAAATAATTTCATCTTAGAGTCTTTAACAAAATATCGGATTTAGTGTTCTTACAATCCAAAATACAATGAAATATGAGTTTTATTGAAGAGGAGACAAATATAATAATCTATTCAAACTATCCACTGGGAGAATGAGCTAACAGAGCAGTTGTAAGACCTTTATTAGTTACGAGCCACTGGGACAATTTTTTTTCATAAATTTTATGCCTTTGCAATGTTTCTCCCCTTGAGTCGAGTTATTGAAATAATAGTCTATTAGGTTATTCAAGAGATCAATCCCCCGCTGTGTTTTCTAACTTCCTCTCAATGTTCCATGGAAGTCAACTTCACATCTACCAAGCTAAGCCTCAAGAAACTATAGAAACTGATCGATGCAATCTTCGCTTTCTTATCCTCGCAAAAAAAAAAAAAATCTTCGCTTTCTTATCTTATGTCTTGCTGACAATGTTTTTTTTCCTCTCGAATACGCAGGAGAGCTGCATTGTATTAAGCAGAAAAAGGTCAAAAGACCATTTACACAACGCGATAGCTTGAGGCGATCGCTAGGTAGCCTTACAAGAGATCGGCAAATAAGAATGGAAAGACTACCTAACCTATAGCTTAAGCCTACTCTCGCATCATGATACAACCTAAATGTTTGGCTCCGGCCATCATCCATAGCTTAGCCTCTGCTTTGATGTTGTCAAGGATCTGGGCCGATGTTGTAGTCACGTTGTTGAACACCAGGTCGTTCCGTGCCTTCCATCCAAGCCACCAGCTGTACCATGCTTGCTGACAATGCTTGGCACTAAACTATATAGAGGAGATTGATATGATACATGTGCATATATATGTCTGTTTGCATTCGTTGTTGTTTTTTTTTGATATTCGTATCTTTAGATGGAACATAGTTGGATGTATTTGGACCATACTCCAGGGAGCATCTAATGATATGACTTCATTTGTAGTTGCTGCTAGACGGAATGTGCTCAGAAAGGTGGGAACAAACAGTGCTCTGCCCGTCTTGTGATTTTGAAAAGAAGAAAAATATTGCAAAATATCTGAAAAAGGATTTATTCAATATGTATGAGATGTAGAACCAATTGTTTTTATTTCAGTTGCAGACGCCTCTTACTAATCACACTACACCACGGTATAGAATTACCGACCCAAGCCGGTTGGTAAATATGGCAAATCAGCGATTGACCATCAGTCGGTAAAGCGTTGGCACAGACTGTAGGTCGGTAATTCGAGTTTCAGGGACAAACAATGGGTCGGTAATTGTTCTGGCATCCAGCGTCAGCTCATGGGTCGGTAATTCTTAGCATGGACCTCGCACTGTTGGTCGGCAAAGATTTTGAGTGAGCGGCCCAAGGCCCATTAAACTAAACCCTAATGACTTGCCCATTCATCCCCACAGACGAGCCTTTCACCCCTCTCAGCCGCCACTCTCTCCAAGTCCCCGTCTCTCGTGCGTCGAGCCGTTGAGTGTTGCTTGGCGGCGGAGGTTCGTCGTCTCCTCCCGGGAGCAAGCCAACGCCGCTCTTTGGCTGCTGCCCCCGTCCGTCCCTTCTTCCGCCGTCGCCCGTAGCGCCGGGCCACCTCCTTCTACCGCGACGCCGACGAGAAGACCGCCGTGCAGATCCAGCGGCGGGGCTAGGAGAGCGCGTGCGTCCTTCTTGGCGACCATGGACGTCCACAGCTCTCCTCTGGCCATGGCGCGCAGCACCAGAGCAGCAGGTCATTAAGTATGGTAACGAAACCCTAGATTGGATAGGAGGCTTGCAGTTTTGGTGTTCTGGTGGACACTTGTGCGTTGGGATGGTGTTTCTGTGTTTTGTGAATAATCTGTGGTCGCTTCCAGGTCTCCGAAGAACTGATGGAGAGGGGAATTCAGCTGCACTGCGTTGTCCATGTGGATGCACGCTATGTGCTCGTGGAATTGCGGCAGCAGGTGCTGAGTCTTGGGGTCAGCTCTAATAAGGCAATGCGAATTAGCATTCACTTTTTCCTGTACTAGTTGACATTTGTAGTGTTCTTATTTCATTTTCCAGCCAATTAGCACTTGGAATGGTACAGCTCCAAGAGCTGCCTCAGCTCTTCCAGTTACAGCAGCCTGCTGCAAGTTTTTCCATTTTTTCACTAATTCAAGGTACAGTTAACATCAAAGGATTCAAAGCATGTGCATATATCTGTTTATCACTTGGAATTTTTCTGTTATACATGTAAAACCTGCTACAAGTTTTGGTCATATATGACTTTGTTCTGTACTAGTTGATATCTGTGCCTTGTAGTGTTCCTATTTCTTTTTCCAACCAATCAATTTGCAGTTGTTATAGCTTAATCTTACTATATTCAATCAGACTTTAGAAATGACAAATCGAGACCTCTAGTATTCTTTGTTTTCACATACGCATGACACCATTTGGTTGCAGGCTCAAGAACTGCACTGATTGCTTGACAATATTATGATGTACAAAGTGCTGAACTGTTATAAACAGTTACGTGCCCATATCCTGTCAACTTGAAATTGACCCTGATAGCTCTATATTGCGCAGCTTTCTCATTTGGGGAACTCTACTGATGGTAATGTCTGGTGTACAAGAACCTGATGGGTGTGCAAGACAATAGTCTAATGTGATTTGTGTATTGTGATAGTTTTTTGATAGAATCTTGTATTGAGCTTCTGTAAGGTTTACTGATTATTAATACATGTGGCAAATTGGTAATGCTGTTCAATTCTGGAAGAGCATGATTGTTCACGTGAATATGGATTTGATCTTTTGAGCAAGAAATGTTTAATGAGCTTTGCATTGCATTCACGATTCATGGAGCATGATAAATAATTAGTTGTGAATTTACGTGTAGTTATTTCTTTAACCTAGAGATCAGGTTAAAGAAATAATTTTTTTTTTAAAAAGAAACTGTTGGTCGGTAATTATAAGAAGTAGCATCGAACAATGGGTCGGTAAAAGTTAGAATCAACGACTTATGGTGGGTCGGTAAAAACTGGTCGGTCGGTAAAAGTTTTACCGACGCCAGTTATACCGACCAATCCTATAGGTCGGTAAAGGTCTTTACCGACCTACGGTGAGTCGGTAAAAGCGCTTTTAGCGACTGATAGTTAGTTGCCTAAAGTGAACCCTGGTGTAGTGTCAGTTCGATTATCCGACTGGTTTTTTAGGTTGAAATCAGGCTCCCTCTCTTAAGAGATTTTTTAAGTAGGGAACCGTCCTACAAAAATTATTCAGTTTACGGATGAGAACAGAACTAGTGTATATACGCCTTCATCATATCATTTCATGAATGCCTTACGGGTTGCAGGATTTTGGTGTTACAAATCTCACTGTAAACTAACCATTATTATGAAAATTTGTAAGAAAAATAAAGCTAATTAAAAATTCCTTGTTACTAAAAATTTCATATGGCCATGTTGCAGATTGTTACTTAATCATAACAGTTTATTGAAATAGTCTCTTGTTCAGTGTCGTACCCCATTTCTGAATTACTTAGTGTTTACCGTATCAGTCCCTGGATCAGTAGCTGATACGACACTTTCACAGAATGCTTCACAGCAAATACTATAATTATATTACCGAGAGTCATTACAAGCCTTTTTAATACATAAAGGTCTTGATACAAAGAGGCGAACAGCCTCAACACTCACAGACATCATGCTTACAGGCTGACACAGCAGCCAGAGCTAACACTTAGACTAGCGGAAGACGACAGGGCTCCACTTCTCCAGGCACCACTTGAGTGAAGGCCAAACTTTACTCTTCATCACCATCAGCTTGAAAGTCATAGTCGGGCTCATCTTCTGAATGATTTAAGCAAGGGTGAGTACTTAAGGTACTCAGCAAGCCTAACACGAGGGGTTTGATTATGCAAGGGATTCTCAAAGGATAGGCTGAGTTTTATCGACAAGGCGAGAAAGCAAAGTTTATGCAGAGTTGTTTTGAAAACAAAGCATTTCGCAATTCTGATCAAATATCTGTAGAGATTAGTGGGGTTGGGCGGCCCTGGGGGAGATGCAATCCATCCCGCCAGTTCCTCAAGTTTTAACACTGGCCGACAACCAGCTCACGGCTCCAAACCGGCGTTTTCCAAAACACACCAAGGAAACTCACGCAGAAAATCTAATCATAGTGTGGCCGATGCTTTCGCATTGTCCAATACCGTGGAACACGGCTTTCCGGAAAGTTTCTTAACCTTAGCCAAGGGTGCACAAATTTCCCCACAAGGTGGTCCAGTCCTCCCTATCGTCATAGTTTGGACTGTCCCACTAAAGGTTCCATACCTACTTCGTACCACCACGGCATCCCCCACGGACATCACCAGGGGCTTCATAATCATAATAATATGGCCAATCATAAATCCCGGATCTCGAACACCCACCAACGAACGAGTCTTCTCCTGGGACTCCGCTGCAATCTCCTGCCTCCGGGGGGTGCCGAGTGAGTACTAGTAGGGTGTGGTTCCAATCCCGTGCCCATTCACGGCTTGTGGCTGCGCGAGAGGTGCTAGGCAAAGGCGGCACAAGAACCGGTCCTTATACGACCGAACCAGGCAACTCCAATAGCCAATCCACACGTGGAAAGGCGTCCCAGAGATAGCCTCCCCACTGAGGACTACCCCGTCTGATCCCGCCATAAACATCCCTCACTAGGGTTGCACTTATTATTACCCCACCATTTGCACATTACACACTCCACCAAAACACACGCATTTACACGAAAATCATGTGAGCAGTATTAATTAAACACATAGTGAAAGTCCTAAGCAGCGAGCATATCAACAATTCATTAATTAAATTAATGATGCTGATTCCTAGGGCTAACAAGGATACAGGATATAATCATGTCAGGCAGGCAATCAAATATTGCATAGGACCATTCTAGCATTTAAATTCATTTAAACACCATGCAATTTATTTATAAACAGCTCTATTTAGGATATTTGCAAACATAGGATCAATATGATCAAAGGAAGTTAGACTTGCCTTCACCAAGCTCTTCTTCCTCTAAATCCTCATAATCAGGGTCCTCTGCTTCCTCTTCTTGATTATCTAACGATTTAATCAAAAAGATAAATCTACCGCTCACAAACAAACTAACAGAGTAATAAATCCAAATAGAAAATCCAAATAAAACCAGGTGGGGGTTGATTTTGGGTGGCACTGGATAGATTAAGATTTTAGATAAATTTTGGCGCAAGTTTCGCCAAAATTGGAGTTAAGATGGAAAAGATATGGATTTTTGAAGTAAAAGAAAGGAAATTGATTAGGATTTGATTATCTTAATTAAGTATAACCATCATCCTAATTTTCCAGAGTGTAGCAAAGGTTGAAAAATGGTTAGGAAGAAATATTGGATTTTTGGGGAGTTTTGGGAATTTTTCTGATATTGGAAAATGGTCGAAATAGGATTCTGCGTACGCTATCTGTGTGAACTTAGCGTTTACAGCGAGGATGTGAGGCTGACGTGTGGGCCAGATGGGGTCGGTGCACTGTGCGTGTACTGTTGAGTGGACTCGGCCCACGAGTGCGTGGACCGGAGCGACACGCGTGGCTGGTCCACGATGGACCGGGTGTGCCACGTGTGGGCGGCGACCGAGTCGCGCGGGCCCACACGATGACGTGGCGCGCCACGTCGGATGCCGACGCGGCTGGGTCGGCGCGCGGCGGGGGACGACGGCGCTCGGCGGGGTCTCGCCGGAAACCTCGCCGGCGGCGGCTATAGGGGTTTAAAGGGGACGCTGAGTAGACAACGGGGCTCTACGAGGAACGGCGAAGGTGGTGGTGGGTGATGTCGTCGACGAGGTCGACGGGAGCGACGACGCGACATCGCCTGAGATGGGTGGCGCGCCGGCGAGCCAGGGGAAAAGGTGAGGGAGTGCGTCGCGGTCGAGTGTGAGCGGTCGGGGGCGTGCGCGCGGGGATGGTGAGTCGCGCGGAAGGTTCGGCCGGGCCGGAGGAAGCTCACGGCGGCCGGTGGCGAGAGGGAAGGCGGCGGCGGAGCCGGCGCTCGGTGCGCGGGTGGCGCGGAAGTGCGAGAGAGAAAAAGAGAGAGCGCATGGGAGAGAGAGAGACACGGCGAAGCTTACCGTGGGCTCGGACGGAGAAGGGGAGGAAGGAGAGTGGCCGGCGACGGAGAAGACAGCGGCTAGGGTTACGGCGTCGATCTCGCCTCTCAAGCCACGGCTGCGGATGAGATGAGCACGGTGAGATCGAGCGTGGAAAGGAGAAGCTAGAAGAGGGAGAAGTTGACGTCGGGACTCACCGTTGGTAAAGGAAAGGCTCACCGGAGTTCTCGCCGGAATGGAGAGAGAAAGGGAGAAGTGCTCGCGATGTGCTCGGGGTGGAATGGAGGTGACGAATGAGAACAGAGGAGGGAAGGAGAGGAGCTCGAGCTGCTTTATAGCCGCCAAAGGCGGTTCGGGTGAAGGTGCAAGGTCGGTTTGCCGGCGAGAAATATCTCGCCGGACTGGAGCTTGACATGACGCCCAGAGGCGGTTCGCGAGCCACGGAGGACGGCGGTGACGCGCGGCGGGCATGGCTGCAGGGCCAGAGACGAGACAGAGCGAGAGGAATAGCGCTGTGGCTGACGGACGCGGAGTGGAGTTCGCCGGAGAAAAAGGTGAGCGGCGGTATGGAGCGGCGCTGTGCGATGGGACGAGGCAGGGAGGGTTGCGGCGCGCACGTGCTCCACGCGGGGTTCTCCTGGTGCTTGGAAGTGACGAGGGCGGCAAGGGAGGCAGCGCGGGATGGGCGCCGGCGCAAATCGCGCTGGTCGCGAGGTTGACGACGGGCCGGGGTGGGGCCCGCGCGTCAGCGACCGAGGGAGAGGGAGAGAGCGGGCTGGGCTGGCAGGCCGGAACGGCTGGCGGGGGAGGTGTTGGGCCGGGACGGCTGCGGCCCAGGAGGGAGAGAAAAAGAGAAAGAGAGATTGGGCCGGCCGGGGAAAAGAGAAAGGGCGGCCCGATAGGAAAAGAAAGATTTGATCTTTTCTGGGATTTGAATTTGAATGAATTTTGAATTCATCCAAAAGAAAAGATTCAAACAAACATTTAAACAAAGCCAAGAAAACACAGGAATGCACATGGTGATGTTTGTGCACGTTTTAAAATTCAAAAACTTTTAGTTTTGCTATTAACTAAGCTATCAAATTGCTTTTAATTTAGAAAATTTTAAAAAGTTCAAATTTTTAGTGATTTTTGATGATCATGAAAACACGGGTCGCTACATTCAGTTCCAAAAAAAAATACTCTTGTTAATCCCCATTACTCTATATATGTGTATAGTACACTACAAGAAATCTAGCCTTCTATGACAATTCTCTCATGGCAAACGATATTTTTTTTTTTTGCGAGAAGGCAAACGATATATTCATCATCAAGTCTTGTTGCTTTATGACGATTTAATTGTGAAAAAACATACATCTAACAAACATGAGGTTGAGAAACTAAATTCTTATACATACATCTCATAGTATAAAATTGAACTTCATGAGCTGAAAAAACAATTACACCAATAAGAGACCTCTGCCTCTGGAACATGTTGTCTCCTGTCACATATATCATGCGCACAATTTACACATAGGTTTATAACGTTCTCAAATTTCAGAGACCTAGCTTTATTTGTGCTATGTAATACATAAAGCAAAGGCTAAAAATTTAGGAAAAATGAACGTACATAGTTGAGGATATATAGTGATTTGATTGAAGGACCATGTCGTATTCTGGTGTAGGATCTATATATTTACGGGGGTGACCCAGTATTTCCATAACCTTGTCCATTCCCTTCGCCATTACCGTATCCTCCTTTTTGCCCATTACCTCCACCGTTACCATTTCCACCACCAACTGCATCATAATGACCTCCATAATAGCCACCGTCATCATAATGGATGCCAGATCCACTACCGGATCCAGATCCACTACCATGGCCGCCAGATCCACTATTACCATCACCTTGTCCGGAACCCTCACCGCTACCTGAACCACCAGCATTAGAGTATGTATCCGAAAGCCACCCTCTTAACTGAGGATAACTTGAACTTGAACTTGTGCCGGAGCCAGATCCTGAACCAAATCCAGCACCACCATGTTGTGCACTACTGCTGCCGCGACCATCACCTCCAGCTTGAGCGTGGGCCTTGCCTATCCTACCGAACCCCCCGACTTCACTACTTTCACCAGATGCAGAGCCACTCCCGGACCCTGAACCAACACCATTTTCATACCCAGCTCCCTCTCCCCCTCCCTCACCATTTCCATTGGCAGTAGAGTATCTTTGTACCCGTGCAGCAGTGGACACTCCAATGCTTAGGAGGACAAGACAGGCAAGTGCTACAAGATTGGTGCTGGCCATTTTTAGGACAGTGAAGTGAATGCTTATTTGAATGGGAAGTATAGCCAGATCACATCAGTACTTATAGGGCCTAGAGGCTGAGCCATAGTGCTATGTGCATCTTAACAGAATTCTGATGGATCACCAGTTGATATGCAGTATAAACTATAAAGTAATTCACAACTTGGAAGCGAACATGGATCAAAGAATGGGAAGAGTTACAAGAACAAGTTGACATTTCCTCGATGACCTAGAAGTTTGTGAGAAGTATTCGCATACACATGGTCAAGTGGCCTATATATTTTCGATTCTGATGATCAACATTTCGTACGTAATCCAAAGGAGGTAGAAAAGAACCATAATAATGTATGTATAGTTTTCCGTCAAAAAATAATGTATGTATAGTTATAGCTACAACTTGATGGAGTCAACAGTTCAGCATGTACGGAAAAAGAAGTGTACGTACCGCAACTTGGAAGCAACCATGGGTCGATGAACAATTAGTGTTGCATCCCTAAGTTGACAACGAACTTAGAAATATGTGATCAGCATTTATAGGCCCTGTTCGTGTTTTTAGGCCTAGAGGTCACATCAAAACTAATCTTGCTATTTAGGCATCTTAGATAAGTTTAATTACAAAACTTTTTTACAGATGTGTGCTAATTTGCGAGACGAATCTAATGAGCCTAATTAAGCTATGTTTTGCTACAGTGATGCTACAGTAACTATCGTCTAATCACGGCTTAATTACCCTCATTAGATTCGTCTCGCGAATTAGTATAAGGTTCTATAGTTAGTTTTTTAATTAAACTTTATTTAATACCCTTAAATGACAAGATTCTAGACGGCCTAAATTTAGGCCTAGAGAAACGAACACCCCCATAGATACAAGGGCAAGTGATGTGATGTTCAATAGATCGGCATCCAAATGGAGGTAACAGGACAGAATCGGCATGTGAATTTACGATACCTTCAACTTGGAAGGATCACCGACTCATGTGCGGATAAAGTGAGCCACTAATAACTTGGAAACACCCGGCCAATGACATAATTAAGAACTATGACCCAATGACATTGGACAAGTGGTTCATATTGATGAGTGTGCCTTCTTTGAGAGTTTCATAGTTCTTACATAGTGAAACCCGTCTTGGGGAGCGTGGCCGGGTCGTTCGTCGTTCGCGGCTCATAAGCTGGAAGCTCGTGGTTGCGGCTTAACCACTGGGCATGCGTGCGTGCCGCACATATAGGACAGGTTAGCTGCCACGATTTGCTTGTTCTTCCCTTGAAGTAGTTAGGCCCTCTTTGGCACAGATTCTGCAGGTGTCTCTGCTTCTGCTTCTGCTTGAGGTTTGCCAAACACGCGCTTGAAAACAGCTTCTGAGCAAAATGCCTGACAGAATCCGTTTTCATTTTGACCGTGGGAGCAGAAGGGAGGATTTGTAGCTTCTCCTGGATTCTCAATCCGACACACAGGCATGCATGGACGGGCCCACTAGACAGATGCAATTGCGCTTGTTTAAAAAATCCATAGATTATAAACCGAACATCCGAATTGCAAACCGATTACACCTTTGCGATTGTTGCGACGAGATCTTTGAAACTAGACCACACTTGACTATATTTTGCAAAAAAAATTAAAAAATTGTCAAATTTGATCTTATTAGTGGTCATCTGATTATATTTAATTTATTTCCTACACTTATTTTCATTTCAATATGGCACAAAGTGTCGACAAATCGAAGCTTTAATTTTAGAGGTATTGCGGTTATTTGACATGCATAATCTATTTTAGAAAAAATCAGGAGAATCTGTTTTGCCAAACGGTCTGACTGGAGAAGCTGTTTTGACAGAGAATCTAGAATAAGCCAGAGAATCTGTTTTACATCAGAGTTCAGTGCAGAATCTGTTTTTTACAAAATCCGAAACCCTGTCAAACATGCCCTTAAGCTAGCTACAGACCAAAAATGCAGCGAATTTTGCAGCACCAAACACCTGGCGTTCAGAGAGTTCACCGATCGATAGCCAGGTTTGCCGTGAACTCCAACACTGGAACTTTTAATTGAGTGCTGGATGCATATCGATGTACAAATAATCAGATTAAAAATATTTATTACATTAATTGCGTGGAAATTAAACTAACAAAATTGTAGTGAGATAGCTAGCATTTCGTCGCTTCTATAGTGCACTGCTACAAGTAATCATCATCTATATTATAACGTGTGCGTTCTCTCAAAGCACATTAGGCCACGTCAACAAAAAACATATTAACCATCGGACTAGGATTTAATTGTCGACAAATGCTTGCGCAAAAACAAAAAGTACCTAAGAGAAAGGTAAGTACTGAGCAGCAAACTAGCACATCACGAGCAGCGCTCGTGGGATAAAGCCCCAGACCTCACGAGTGCTGCTACAGTACCCACCGATTGAATATAGATTTCCTAAAAAAAGTTGAAAGAGAAAGGAGAATACAAAGAAGCACATGCAGAAGTTTAGATATATACATCCTATCATCAGCTTAAAAAAGAAGGGGAAAAAATCTCTACCAGACCTCGCTCGCCGTACGTACGCCCATTTTCCACCTTGTAACATCCCAGGTTCCCAACATAGCTAGGCCCGCTCACACGCTGTACGGACCCCACTCGCCCCACCAACTTTTACACTTTCGGCCTCACTTCATGTAAAAAGGTTAACCCAAGGTGATGGGTGTTGGACAAGCTAGGCTTATATGTTTGTCTTTCTCCCACTAGACTAGCAAGGTGAGTCTAAACTCCTACCTCCTCATGCACATGGGCCACTTCGAGCCTAATCACAATAGGCTGGATGTCATACACCTCAAGCCCAGCCGCCGCACGACCCCAGCACGGATCGGATTGTCCATCAGCAGATCTGCCATCTCCGCAACATGCCAAGGACCTCAACCACCAGATGGAGGGGCCCTCGCCTCGTAGGCGGACTAGAACACCGGATGAGAGCCGCTCGGCGGAGCGGCACGCATGCCACGCTCGCGCACGTGCTCCGGCGAAAGGCCCTCACCGGCGCCGCTGTCCTCTCATTTTCTCGGTCTCCTCATATACCCGCGTAGAGGAGAAAGGAGAGGAGGAAAAGGACCTATAGGGTTCACATGGGGTCGCCGATCGACAACGGCTGCTTTTATGCAAAAATAACACTGTGTCATCAGATCACACGGCAGCTGGAGGTCGGCATCACGACAGGCCAGATGGTCCAAGAGAACGGCCCAGAGGGCTTAAATGGGCCAAAAGTATTAGGGCCAAGATTGTTGACTGTCGGCCCACAAAAAACGGTAACATTTTTATTCTCTGGAATTAGTATGGCCTTTTAGGCCGAATAATTTTCCTTTTTGCCCAATTTTTCCATGAAATGTTTTGCGCAACTCTAGGCAATATTTCTTGAGTACTTTTGACTCAATCTTTGTAAATAATTCACGGTTCAAATAATAAAAATAATTTTAAGGATATTGAATGCAATTTTGTCCAAATTTGAACAAGATTCTACAATAAGGAAAAAAATGTTGGGATAAAATTTAATGGCATTTTTCCGTTCTAACGAGCAACTGTGACTAAGTAATTCCTTCTTTTCCCTCCTCAGAGTAATTGTGACAAAATAATAGCTTTCATGGCTAATGATGATTAAAGAATTTTGCCTCACTTATGGAAAATTCCCAAATCAAGATTTTTCTATTATTGACATAAGGTAATTGGGGACCTATAAATGGAAGAAACAAAATTCCATTTTTTCTATTTTAAATGGAGAATTTTATTTGTGACCCATATTTCTTTTCCAAACAAATCTTCATTAATATTACAATAGGTTTTTCTCTTCCCTAAATTTCTACCCAACTTATTTAGGCAAGAAGACAAAATCAAGCATGTTCAAAGGCATAAGTGCATCAGAAATACAGTCCACATAGTTTTCAAAAATATTTTGTTTTCAATGAAGCATTATTTTGCTTTCTTCTAACTTGACAAAACAACTTAATTTCTCCTTTTTGAGGGAAACAAAAACTACTTAAGTTCTACATAGCTACCCATCTGAAATGACTCATTTCAATTATAGTATTTACATTGTACATAGCTCTAAGGCAATTGAAAAGCGGAAAACGTGGATGTATCAACACTCTAGATAAAGCAATAAGACTTAGAAACTATAAAAGTTGATGTAGCAAAGAAGTCCATCGCACACCGAGGCCGTGCAACCCAATCAAGAGAATGAAACCGATCCAGCTTACCCTGACACAAAAAACCTGCTTGCCAACTTCGTGTTGGGGCAGTCGAACCACTGCTCCCATCTTAATTTGTCTACCCCAACAGTTTAGTCGCCACTCTTCTTGACACCGTCCGACTCCCTTCGTGGGGAGGAAGCCTTGAAGGAGGGAGAGATGCCAAAAGAGAACAAGAGCCTCCTCAAGGTCTCGCTAATCCGACTTCAGATAAGAGAAGCGACTCAAAAGCCATCACTCATCGGACACGAAAGCCATCTAACCCACAATAGTCGGAACTGCGGTTGACAAAGCCACTGCATCTAACCAAGAAGGTTTGGCTACTCAAGTTGCCGATCGGAACAACGTTCTTCGATGCCCTTTGAGGGAAGGAAGCCCCCAAAGAAGGAAGGACCACTGATCAATACCCAACAGAATGGACGATGACGAAGCAAGAGTTCAATGACAAAACTCGCTATCTCAGACGACAGAAGCTAAATGAGGGCAAAACCAAAGCAATGGACGGGTCAAGCAATGCCTCGACCGTTAGCGGGGGGACCTCCAACACGACGCCTCAGGAGGAAATGACGGCAAAGCTGACATCATCACACATCTAGAGATGACTGAGTTTTCACCGGGGGGTCAATGCGGGTTGGATGCTCGATGACGACGTCTCCAAGGAGAAAAACAACACCCAAAGGTGTCGTCATTGAAGGCACTGGCATTCAGCAGGATAGGGCGCTAACCCAAAGCTTCCAACGCCCCAATTGTAGAATAATTGTTGGCGATTTCTAGTATACCATTTTATATGCCAACTGCGCCTTACTTAGAGCATAAATGTCATCATTATAGGCCATTAACCCCTGATAACAGCACTATATTTGTATATATGTCGTTCTGGAGATTTATTGCAGAAACAGATGAAAAGGACGTCATTCTGGACATTGTGGCTGATCTGGACCAGAAGAGAAGAAAAGCAGCAGAAAAGGCTCACTGTGCCGACCGGCACAGCCTTGTGCCGATTGGCACAAGGGACTTCATGACAATCGAGGCTGGCCCATCATCAGTTGATTCTAGAAGGAAGTCATCCGAACCAATCTTTGGAGATAATCGTCACGAAGAGATAAAAGATACCTGAAGATTTAAAAGAGCAATGCAAGACTTATCTCGAAGAAAACTGATTTGGAAGGCCTACATGGAAGGTACCTAAGACTTTGGAACCGACTTAGAGAGGAGACCGAGTTGGACACGAGGTGTGCCGATCGGCACAAGGACTCTCTTCCCGAGATCCTTTTCCTTTCTAAAGCACAGCCCTATATAAACCTGTAGAAACTCTAGGGTTTGAAGATCCGCCGCCAGAGGGACAACACAGCTAGTAAGTTTAGAGCCACCAGGGCTTGCCCCATTATTCATGTTCTCTAGTTGTTAGGTCAAGAACCGCTGGTGCTAAGAGGTGATCCATCAAGGTAGGCCTACTAGATGGTGATGTATCTTGTACTACGTATTATCAAAGTATGGTTGAATATGTGGATGAATGATTTTGATTATTGCTTGCCTAGATTTTATGGTCTTTACATGCACTTGTTCCTACGCTTAGTGACGACTAAGTAATAGATGTTATCTTAATTATGGTGGCAATAAGAGGTGAGAGATCCAACCCCTCACTATCTCCATTATGGTTAAGATAATATCGGGATCTTGTAATGCGCCATAATTGCATATTGTCTCTGTACCTCAACGCGCTGGAATATACGAGATCCTTGAGATGATGTGTAGAGCGGGAAGCGGCCACCGATTACGAAGGTTGGCCGTGACAGGGCTCGACGGAAAGGGGTTTCTTCCTTCCGATCTTCGGTTATCAATAATCAAGTAAATCCGTTTATAATGCTATTTAATTAGGCTTTTTGGTTACGATCTCGACTAGCAGACTTTGGCTAACTTACCCAGTGATTTAATTAGGTTCCTTAGGCTGTTCAAACAACACTCGGACAATCCAGCCTTTGTGCCGACTGGCACACCAATGGTGCCGATCGGCACGTCCCCCAATTCTCCCAAAACTCACGCTCACGCTCACTAGAAAGCCTGGCTAACTCTTTTACTGATAATTTTGCTTAATTCCCATTGGTCTCTGTGGTTCGATTAAACCTTGGAATACTCTTCTGGGGGAAAAAGACTACAACTGTACACCGTGCTCTTGTGGTATATAAGTGGGTGCCTACATACGACCAACAAGCTTCTTTTTCTGGCGCCGTTGCCGGGGACCTTTGTTCGAATTAGGCATTGTTTAAAGTTTGAGAATTGGCTGCGGTGCCGATCGGCACGCCTGTGTGCCGACGGCACATTGCTCGACCGGCACATTGCTTTCTTCTTTTGATTTCTCTGTTTTTTCCAGTACATATGTCATGTTTTGTTTAACCAGACAGGTATGGACGGCGCTAAGTCAAATAAACCCTCTAATTACCTCGATGATCCAGAGATTCTCTTTCGCAAGCGAAAGGCGGAAAAGAAAAGCAAGTCAGTGGGAGACATAGAAGACAGTGAGCCGATCAGCCCAAGAGCGTTGTTTGCAGCTCTACAAGAAGATAAGGAAGAAGAAGTTCCAGAAGTAGAAGACATGGCAGACACAACACCAATAGCTAATCGTCTCAAGCCTGCCCTGGACAATGTTATCAAGACTGAGTTTACTGCACAAGCTCAACCTTTTCAGCTGGAGCGCTACATGTCTATGGTTGGTCAACAACCGTTCACAGGTTCTGAAGATCCTAATATGCATTTGCAACACTTTCATGAAATCTGCAGTACCTTTCAATTGCAATATATGAATGCCAATGAAGCCAAAGTGCGACTTTTTCGTCTATCTCTTATTGGGCATCCTAAGCAGTGGTACTATGGGTTACCTGCTGCAACAAAGATCAGTTGGGATCAGCTCTCTGCAGAATTTTTGGCAAAGTACTTCCCTCCAGGCAAGACTCAAGATTTGAAGAACAAGATCCTTGGATTTACTCAACTTGCTGATGAGAGTGTAGGAGAAGCATGGAATCGATTCAACGAGTACAAGGATGCTTGTCCTCACAATGGCCTTGCTGAATGGGAGCTAGTTGAAAGGTTCTACACGGTTTTGAATCTTTTGTCCCGACAACACTTAGATGCTTCGTCTGGAGGATCGTTTTTGGACAAGACACCCGCTCAAGCCACAGTCTTGATCAAGAAGATAGAGCAAAGTCAATCATGGGTTGGTGAGGGAGAAAGTAGAAGCCTTCAACCTTCCACGGGAAAGATGAAGAGTGTGGTGGAAAGAGTCTATGATGAATTGCTTATGGACAAGCTCGACACCATACAAAGAAGATTGGACAAGATTGATCATATTCCCAAGGAAGAGATCGTCAAGCTAGCGGAAGCCCGATCCACATGTGAAGAATGTGGAGAGCTTGGTCATGTGTGCAAGGATTGCTCCGAGGATGTAAAGATGCTCAATTATGTCAAGAACCAAGGGTGGAAGACTCCATATCAGCAACAAAGGAGTATTTCACCCCAGCATCGTCTATGCAAAATGCCATCCCTCTTCATATTCAATGCCAAGAGTTCTTTCAAGCTCAAGAGAAGGTCAACAAGGACACCCAAGCCAAATTCAAGGAAGTTGATCGTGTGCTTGAAGCAATCAATGATAAGGTCATCGAAGTGGGGAGTTCTAATCAGCAAATTCTCCAATTCATGAAGATGATGGAAAAACAAATGGCCCAATTAGCGGAATCGGTGCAAAGTGAGAACGGAGCTCTTCCTGGTAATACCAGCTCTGCAGAACAGCTGAAATCCATCGTTACGAGGTCTGGGAAGCAAACAGAAGATCCGAAGTTTGCAGCTGGAGCAAGACGACCTCGCGCCGACCGGCAAGAATCTGGTGCCGATCGGCACACTGCAGAAGATGGTGCCGATCAGCACACAGAAGGTGCCAATCGGCACACTGAGGAAATTGACCTTTCGGGTCTGAAAAAGGGAATGAGAACAAGGAACACGGTCCTGCTACCTTTTTGGATACGCAGCTGCTGACCAAGACAGAAAGGATCCGACACCATGACGAGCAATTCTCCAGGTTTGTCGATATTATGAAGAAGTTATATATCAATGTCCCGTTCCTTGATGCCCTTCAAGTGCCCACCTATGCTAAGTACATAAAGGATATTATGCAAAGCAAGAAGTCCTTAGCATCGGAGGAAGTAGTGAAGATGACAAAGGAGTGCACTGCAGCTATTAATGACATTACACCAGAAAAGAAGCCCGACCCCGGATCCCCTAGCATCCGGTGTTTGATTGGAGCTCAAATCTTTGAAGGGGCTTTATGCGATCTTGGAGCAAGTGTAAGTGTCATGCCTCGCTATGTCTTTTCAAGTTTGAATTTGCCAGAGTTGGAGCCTACGGCTATGTGTTTGGAGTTGGCCGATCAATCGGTTCGCTATTCCGATGGAATTGCTGAAGACGTGCCTGTTCAAATTGGTGATTATATAGTTCCTGTGGATTTCATTGTGCTTGATATGGATAGAAGGACAAGAACTTCTCTGATTTTGGGCCGGCCATTCTTGAGGACAGCAAAGGCAAACATTAATGTGGGGAGTGGAAAGATAAGTTTCGACATAAGTGGAGCCTCCGACACGTTCAAGTTTCGCCCCAAGGGAGAAGAAAGCCGTATGGTCTCTACGGTTGAGAAATACAAGTCTCCGCACCACAAAGGAATCGAGGGTAATTGGAGGAAGGATAAGTCCTACAATTGAAGGAGAAGAGACTAGAGAACCTTGTAGTGTCGCAACCATGATTCCCGTAGAGCGACGCTAAGGAACTGATTTACACGGGGAGGTCAAGCTCTACGACCTTTTAAAATTAAGAGCGCTTTTGGGAGGCAACCCAAAATCCGGGAAGCGAGTCATAGGGTGAGTCTTTTTGTGTTAGTGCTTTCGGGAGGGCAAACCGTGAATTAGAAATTTAGTGCTAACCGGGAGGGCAACCTGGCCTTTAATTTGTTTGCTTGTAATCCACAATAATGCTCCCGGAATAAAATTTGTTAGTTCAAGTGTTTGTTTTAACTCTTGTGTGAACACCTGGGCTGTCTGTTTACTTTTTGCAGTTTTTATTTTTGTATTTTTGCTTTTCTCTAACAGCGCAGGAAGAATAAAAAGGCAAAAAGAGAAAAATCTGGTTGGTGCCGATCGGCACAAGGCGGTGGCAACTGGCACAGAAGCTGGCACGCCAAATCGTGCTCTGAAAGATACCCCGATCTGGAGATACGAATTAATTAGGGGTAAAACAAAGAAAATGTGCGGAATATTCGAGAAAGAAAAAATCAAAAAGGTGAGTTCGACAATTGTCCTGAGAATATTTCCGTGTTTTTGGTATTTTTCTGTGTCGCAGAAATATATTGGATGATTCTTGCGGAAGAAGGAGGCACTAGCGGAAATTTAGCTCAGTTGCCGACCGGCACGTTCGCCGTGCCGATTGGCACCTCAAGGAAACGCAATCTCTAGGAATCTCGATGCTACAGGAAATCTGACATCCGTAGTAAATTTGAAATTCTGACGACACAAAGCGACGAAGCTCCAAGTCAGGAGCAGACTGCACTGTGCCGACCGGCACCCCTCTGTGCCGACCGGCACACTGTCCAATAATTCAAATGAAGCATCAAAGTCTGCACACGTTGGAAGGAGAAAAAGTCACTGACATCCATGCAGCTGCCGAGCACAGGGGGAGCACTGCGCGGCCAGACTTGGGATGGAGCGAAAGTGCCGACCGGCACGGCTTACGTGCCGATCGGCATCACCTGGAAAAGCCAAATCTTTGCAGGTGCTCCCCTGTTTCCCAACCGGCGGCCGGTTCCTTCCCTTGGACGCCTTGGAGAGCTATAAAAGGGGGCACCACCTCCTCCATTTTCGCCACAACTTCCTGGTAAACCTCTCCACTACTCCACTTCCTCAATTCGCGCAATTCGCTTCCGTTTTCGCAGGAAATGAAGGGGCTCGGATCCACGTTCAAGAGCGTCGGCAAGAGGGTTCACCGAGGGTTTAGCTCCGGCGGATCGCAACAACTCCGGCGGCAACAACTCTGGCAGCAATAACTCCGACAGCGACTCCGGCTCCTTCATCACACCGCGGAGGGCAAGTTCGGCGGACTACGATAGTCCCGAGCTCTCCGTCGAGGTGACGCCGCCACGAGGGCGGGACGACTTTTACGTCGCCCACCGCGACTCCGGCATTCCTCGAGGACCGAGGCCGCGTACAAGGAGCGTAACCGCCGCCGCCGTCGCGGCGGGTGGACCATCGGCGGAAGCCGAGTCAAGCGCGCCGGCATATGTGCCGCGCGCGGTTCGGGAGGGGTTCACCCTCACGAGCTTGGAGGAGGTGTACATCTACACCAACATCCGCGGCCGCATCGTCTCCAACATCGACATGGATGAGGAGTTCCTCACCAAGGCCGGGGTATGGTCGGACCTCCGACAATGCCTCATCAACCTTGGGTGGGAGACCCTCCACGACGAAGTGAGCAGCTTCGACATCGAGATCATCACTGAATTCATCACCACCATGCGCCGCGAGACGAACGAGCAAGGAGACGAGGAGATCAAGTTCCGTGTGCGGGACGAGCCCTACTCCATCGAGATCGGGGATCTCTCCGAGCATTTCAGTTTCGATGGGGAGGCTCCCGCATACGGAGCGGCGACTACGGAGCAGCTCGACTTGTTTTGGCGCCGCATCGCCGACGCGGAAGAGCGCAAGAGGGGGCACATCAAGAACCCCACGATCCAAATCCTTCACTGGTGGATGGCCGCACGCACCACCGGCCGCCTCGACACCACCAACATCTCCGACACGGACTTGCGTTGGCTCTACAACGCCATCGCAAGCCCGTCCAAGTGCAACCCCATCATGTTGATGGTGGGGAGTTGGTTTAGCCAAAGGGCCAACCCTAAGGCGAAGCTGGCTTATGGAGGCTACCTCCAAACAATCGTCTTCAAGGTCACCGACGGCAACCTCATGATGAAGGACGATTGCTGGGTCAGGCCGGCGCTCATCGACGAGTCCATGGTGCGCGGGAAGACCATCACGGGAAGCGCCAAGCTCGGCTACTACCTCTGCGGCACTAACTTAAACTCCCCTGCCCCGAGCTCGGCCTCTTCCTCCCGAACAAGATCGATGGAGGGAATTGGCTCGAGGCCGACCTCCGCGAGCAACACAGGGTGACAAAGACCAAGCGCGGAAGGAAGGAGGTCGTCGGGCAGTCTTCAGCGAGCGCCGCAGCAGCAGACCGGGACAGCTGGGACTCCGCAGCAGCTGCTCCCAGCCAACCGACGCAGGAGGCATCTGTGCCCGTCGGCACAGGCTTCGCGTCGGTCGGCACAGGCTTCGTGCCGGTCGGCACAAACCCAAGGTATAACGGAATGCCCCCTGTCTACCCTCAGTATTTCCAGGGGGCACCCTACTATGCTCCTGCAGGTCCTCCGGGGGCAAACTTTGCCCCTATGCATCAATACATCGACAACAACGTGCAATACGTTGAACGCATCGACAACTTGGCGGGCGAGATGTGGAGCAACACCGACGCGATGATTGATGAGTTCGCAAGATTGGAGGCGGCGTACTACGGCTTCGACTACACGCAGCCGCCTCCATTCGAGTAGTGTGTTGTGCACGGCACAACTTGTATCGGTTTCCTGGTTTGCGTTTTTCTTTCCCTTTCGCATTCCTTTTTATTTATTTATTTACTTATGTGTGTGTGAGCGGGTTGGGAAACCATGTATCGGGTGTGTTTAGTTTGTTTGTGTGTTTTTATTTATGCAAGTGTGGTAGTAGTCTAGTTTTATTTCGTAGTGTGTTTAGTTCGATACATCATCATGTAGTCCGAGCTTTCAAATCCAATATGATGATGATCTTTATGCTTTATTTGAAAAATGATACTAGTATGTATGTCTATCTTGAGAAGTGTAAATGATAATCGAGCGATGTTGAGCACAAATAAAATTTTGAACTTTCACTATAATGTATTCGGCAAATACTTCTTATGTGGCGTAGTTCGTTTCAAAATTCCCATGCAAGGTGTAACAATAAGATCAATTTGGATGACATGACTTAGTACCTATTTCTTTATAAAAATTCAAATGTTCTTATTGTGAGCTTTAGAATCACTCCGTATCATTCGATTACGCCTACCAATGCCAAATATGTGCAACTCAAATTAAGCCATTGATTGGTAGAGACTATGATTGATAATTGAGCTCGGTTAGGATTTAATTCTTCGGGTATGAGACTTGAAAAAAATTGGCCATGTCTTTTGCGTATCGTGTTGATTTTCTAGCCTTATTTTCAATTAAGCTATGCAAAATACCGCATCGGAATTATGCATAATTCGCTGAGTATCCGATACTTGAGAACCAAATTTATTGATTCAAATACCAATCCTTGACCACATCCTACTGTATTCTTGGCTACAATCCTGACACAACTGTTCAGATGAAAAATCCAGAGCAAGTCGGCAGGTACAGACCTTGTGCCGATCGGCACACAGTTGTGCCGACCGGCACAGAGAAGAAAATAAAAAAAAGAGAGAAAAAAAAAAAAGAAAAAAAGAGAGAAAAAAAAGAGAGAAAACAAAGTCTGTACCTTGCGCAGTTTTACTCGGGACTAGCAAAAATTTAAGTGTGGGGGAGAGACGCGGGCTTCCTGCCGAACTGACTCTGTTCCACCATATTTTTCGTTTAATTTCTCTTGAAGTTTGCGCACATCAAAATAAGAAAGCATGCATGCTACATGTTGTAATGTTGTTTTGTATCATGCTTTCATTACACCACCCTAACCATTCGGGAAAAAAAATCCCCACAATAACCAGGTTTTAGTATATATGTAGGTGGCGATGTGTACACAATAACGAAATATATTAGTCACAATGGATTTGCAATAGGAGGAGGCTCCGCGGCGTGCAAACTGCGCACCATTTTTGTAGTTTTTTTTTTTTGGAACATCATTTTTCTAGTTTTGATATGGTGTTTTTTTATTAACTGCTCTGTTTCTGTTGTATATCGTTGTATCCCATGTTTAGCGTTTTTCTTGTGGCTCATAATAATCAGAGTTGACACCTGTGGTGTATACAGAAAACTGCCAACTGAACATGTTCATGCAGTACGTAGCTACTTGCACGCGTAAGTTAATTAGCAAGCATATGCGGGCATCAGATCTTTGCTCCTCTACTAGCTCTCAGACCGGTTCGTGCGGGCATACAGCCAGCTGCAAACTTCGAAATCGCCCCAGGAATGCCAGCTGACTCAATCAACAGTCATCGATCAGGGGCTCGGCCAATGCAGCTTGTGTTGACTTTTAGTTGTTGTTTGCGCATTACTCCAAGCTAATTCCGATATAGTACCCCAATGAAACGCGATCGTACGGAAGACTACTTTCCTTGCAACACCAGTTTTGGCCTTGAACAATGCAACTCCTCTGAGCCCTTTGAGTCTTATCAGGAGGGGAGACTTTATGTACAGTACCGATGAAGTTGCATTAAAAAAAAGTTCAAGAGGCGAGACAAATTTTTCAGTCAACTCGCTCCATTACCTATTTTTCTTTTCCTTACTAGTCCACTTGATCTCTTATGGAATCTTCGACGTAAATCTGATCCATCAAGCAGCTGTTAACGAACAGAGTATCACCACTACAAATACCCATGTAACTCTTCACGCTTAGCATATGCATCCTGCTTTCTGCTGCTCTAGCTACCAACCTAAAAATGGACGGCACTAAATTTGTAGCCCTTGGAATAATTTTCCTCCTGAGCATCTGCGGTATAGCCAATGCTGCAAGGGTAGTTAGATACTCCAGTTCAGAAGGATCAGGGAAGGGTGAGGGGCAGGGCAGTGGGTACGCGAATGGTGCTGGCTCAGGGTCGGGAAGCGGTACTGGGTCTAGTACAAGTAGTGAAAATGGGGGATCGGCTCATGGAAGTGGAGGAGGAGGAGGTCGAGGTGGAGGTGGTGGAGAATATGGCGGATCCGGGCATGGTGCTGGTTCTGGCTTGGGCACTGGCACTAGCTGGTCTGGTCCTGACCCTTTTGGTGGTTCTTCAAGTGCTGGCGGTAGCGGTCGTGGCTGGGCTAGTGGAAATGGTGGAGGCAACTATGGATCTAGTGGTTATGGTGCCGGCGATGGAAGCGGCAATGGATTTAGTGAATCTAGCCACGGCAACTTCCCAGGTGGCACCTATGCAAATGCACGTGCGATTGGCAGTGGTAAAGCCGGAGGACATGGTCACAATGGCGGAAGTGGTGGCGGTGGGGGTGATGGTTCTGCATACGGAGATGCACACCCTTAAATTTTTGTTCACGTACTTATTAGTGATAAATGACAAGAGAGCCTACTTTAGTACTGTTGTGACATCAATATTTGTTGCAATCTCTATTCCTTTCACGGTCTGGTAGCAATCATGCATAGCTAATAACTAAAAGGATAAGTGAGCTACATTTATCTTTGTAATTTTAGAAGCGTGAGTTGCCTGCAACAAATCTTATATTGGAGCAGTATGAGACTCATGGACATGAAAATATATCGACTTGCATTGTTTGACGTATCCTAATATATTGCTTGAAATTACGTACTATTTTCTTGTCCTTCAGGTTTATATCATATTTTAATTTTTTTTTGTTTCCAATGAAGGATTTCACTCGACTTTTTCTACTAGAACAATATGTTTCCAGTGAAGGATTCCACTGGACTTTTTTCGTGTATAGTTAGTTAATTACTCAAGAGAGGCTCTTTCTGAAACTCCACAATAATTAAAAGATGAGATGATTAAAAAAATAGAAAGAAATCTACAAATTCCCAAAAGCATATATATCATCTTACTATTGGCTTGGATGCTTAAGAAATCGTGACTCATAGATCTTTTCTGTTGAAGGAATAAAAGGTATATGAGGTTACTAGATCTAATTAAGAGACTACCTCCAATTTCTGGGTGGCAAAGTGATCATGGTAAATGGATAATATCCTAATTAATCAGGAGAAAGAAAAAGGAAGCTGCAAGGGATTACAGTTGTAGCACAAAACCACCCATTAAAGAAACACAGCCCACAAGAAAACAAGAAGAAAGAAACACAAGACAAAACAAACCAACGACGAAAGGAACATAAGGAACTGTCGGTGAGACAAAGCTTTGTCCATGGTAGAAGCATGGCACAAATAGTTAGATATTGAACCAATGCATCATTGCAAAAAAAAAAAAAAAAAAAAAGATATTGAACCAATGCAATGCAATCCTTCTTTAGGTGTGGCAAATCTTGGCCAGAGCACACTGAGCATGTTGGACTTAATCTTGACAAGAATGTGAACTGGTTGTAGTATCTTACATTCACATGAAGCTAGAGAATCAAAGAGTCAAGTGGGAATGCATGGCGAAGCCAAAGAGTCAATATGAACTGATACATGTGCCACCATAGTTTGAAATCATCTGCGGCGGTGTACCTCTATATATAGCTATGTACTTTGCTTTGAGAATTTAAAAAAGAAAAAGGAAGGGTGCTAGTTGTGTCGTACCAAAACTGATATCTCCTGTTCATGTGTGTGTTTGATCCTGGCCTATAGCCAACAGGGCATTAGGATTCCATGGAATAGATGGACGTCAACAGGGCATAGATCCTGGCCTATCGCCTAGAGAGTTCTCCAAATCTGCTAGGTGAGCAAGTTTGCTGAAGCTTGCTGCTTTTTATTTTCTTATTACTGGCACAGACGTATCGGATACTAACTTTATCCTAGGCTGCACGGTGCGCTTGACATTGTGATGAGCAGTCTCCTCAAATTATTTTGAGTCGAACTGGTTCACGTACGTCCAGCCTGTGTGCTTGGTTTACCACTCTTTCATGCCGGGATTACATTGAGCTTCCAAGCAAGACCTCATGATGAATTTTGAATTTCAACCGGTTACAAACTACAAAGTCTTATCTGTAGTACGTGTCAACGATACTTGCTCTTTAGAAATCGTCAAAGTCTCAGTTATATTTGTTTATGTAGCTCATGTAAACAGGCCATTACTATTAACTATTTCTTCATAAATAAATCGCTAGGCCTGAAATGAAACTTGCCATTCACGGACCACCAACGTGATGCGATAGGATAAACAAATCACAACCTGTATGGCCTGGGGCACTATAAGCAAGTGCTCAGGGCAATATCTCATTCAGGGCTTACCTCATTCTACAACTCATTTGGTAAGATCAAGATGGCAAGGACTATATTTGTAGCTCTTGGGTTCATTGTCCTTTTGAGCGTTGGGCTAGCCCATGCTGCAAGGATATCTAGGCTCGCTAGTTATCAGGGAACTGGCACAGGAAATGGGGAAGGTGGCGATGTTGTGAGCGGTGGAGGCTCTGGGACGAGGAGTGGCATTGGGGTTAGTCATAGTGATTATTCGGAGGGCACCAACGCTGCTGCTAAAGCTGGGGCACAAGGCGGCAGATCTGGCAAAGGGTCAAGCTCTGGTATGATAGGTGCAGGAGCAACGCCCTCTGGATTAACATCATATGGGTTTGGTGGAATTACTACTGCTAGTGGTAGTGGTGGCGGTGGCGGAGGAGGACAAGCAACTGGAGGTTACTCTGGATCCAGAGGTCATGGTGCTGGTGGTGGCATCGGCTCTGGGTCTAGCTCGGCCACCACTTACTTGCGTGGAAGCGATGCAAATGCTGCTACTAGTGGCAGTGGAGGCGGCAAAGGAGATGGCCAGAATGATGGTACCGGAAGCGGTGAAGGCTGTTACTCTGGGTACGGCGATGCACAGTTTCCATAATCCAACTGGATGATGGACCCCAACCAAGCTTTTTTTCTTTTCAGACTGAATGTTCTGGAATTTGTTTTCGTTCATTTGTACTGGTTTTATTATGTCGTAAAACAATAAAGGGGCATATACATGGTCTGCTCTTCTTAATGTATGAGTATATTTTAAAAGATAATATTTTTTTTGAATAATGTTCACTTCTTTGGTGCACCACAAGCTAGATGCCTCTTTACTTACCAACACGAGTTAACTACTAAAAGCAGATAAAAGTAAACTATGTTACATAAATGACTTATATGCCCTGTTCCATTTTATGGAGAATGGAAGTGGATTTCGTGGGTCAGGAAACCTGGACGTCTCCAGGGCCTTTTATAGGCGCGGCTGCCCTCAAGGAGCGTTTCTAATTCCATACTAATGACGCCCACTAATTGGTAGTCAATACCTGGCTGGCCAATTAATCCCTGATTATAGCATTAATTGTGTATTAATCCTCTCTTGATTAATATAAAACGGTCAGATTGTGGAGGAATTAAAGTGGCAAAAATACACACTAACTTGCAGCCACGCCACGCTACGGTCGTGCGTCGCAAGTCACAAGTCACGCGGCAGAAAACGCGAATACGTGCGCACGCGTGCGTGTGTGTGCACTTAGCATAGCTCACTTTCTCTCCCATAGCATTCTTTATTCAACCATGGTCACCTGAGACGCTATTTCACTTGGTGTCTCTCACTATGCACCAGCAGTATGGTACAAACCAAACTGCAGCCACATGCTTTGAAATTTCTCTCGAATGGGCCTCCCAAAGTAGCCCAAATTCTAACAATATAGTAAGCTATGCTAAGTGTACACACACGCACGCGCGCTCGCGTATCTGCGTTTCTTCGCGTTTTCTTCCACGTGACTTGTGACTTGCGACGCGCGACCGTGGCGTGACGTGGCTGCAAGTTAGTGTGTATTTTTGCCACTTTAATTCATCCACAATCTGTCCATTTTGTATTAATCAAGAGATGATTAATGCATGGTTAATGCCATAATCAGGATTAATTGGCCAGCCAGTTATTGACTATCAATTAGTGAGCGTCATTAGTACGAAACGGCTCCTTGAGGGCAGCCGCGCCTATAAAAAACACTGGAGACGTCCAGGTTTCCTAACCCACGAAATCCACTTCCATTCTTACACCATTTTTCCTTTTGGAGAGATGTGCTCTGGTGTTGAGCTGATTTCATCTCACCGGCTCTTTTCCTTGGCGTGCACCAGGAAAGGAGTGAGCGATATCTCTGAGCCGTTGTCGTCGTGAAGCCCGCACGAGGGACAGCAATAAGGTTTCTGGGCAGCGCAACTGCACCACCGTTCGTTCGCTGCCTCTGCTTCGTCTATATCGACGGCCTGCTTCATCTACTATTTGTGCTAGGTTTAGCACCGACAAACCCGAAGTAAGTCGATGTCGCCCCTTCTGTGTTTAGTGCTATACAACCTGCTGCTAGAACTAGTTTGCATCACGGTTTTGAATGTCTATGAAATCTGCCTCAAACTAAAATTTGGATTTAGAATATTGCGCATATTTCCAACAAGCGAGGCACGGAACATGGCGTCCAAGGCGGGCTAGGGCTTCGGCCACCACGAGCTCATCGACGGCACAACTCCAGCCCTTTCCGCCTTCATTGAGCCCACCGTGAGCACCGTCGTCCTTTCCTCGTTTGTTGCGCAGCTTCTTCTCCTTCTCCTCCCCGCGCACGAGCACCCGCATCGAGCACCTCCACCCGCCGCCGCGCGAATTCATCGCCGGCGAGCTTGCCGGCCGCGCCCGGCCGCGCCAGGGCGCGCATCGCACTCACCGCACACCCGCGCACGCGCAAGGCATCACGCACACGCTGGAACTCCACTCCCGCGCCGCCCGCCTCCGGTGAGCCCGCGCCGCCGCTCCACACACCACCATCTCGATGCGTAGGGCTGCTCGCTCCGTCGCGTCGCGTGGAGCACCCCCAGTCGCTTCTCGTCGTGAACCGAGCAACACAGCCGCCGCCCGCGAGGATTCCGGCAACGCGCCGCCGCGCTCACCCCTTTCCGGCCAGGTGCGACCGCTCCGCGCAGCCTGCACGACCCGGTCGCCGCGCTCACGTGGCACGCCCGGCTCACCGTGAACCGCCCGCACAATTACGCCTGGTCCACCGTCCCGTGGACCGAGTCCACCGCACAGCGCCACACAGTGCACCGACCCCACGGACCATCTGTCAGCCACACAAGTGATCTGTAAATGCTAAGTCGACACAACAAACATACACAAATCCTCTTTCGACCACTTCTCCAATATCATAAAAATCCCATAAATTCCATAAAAATACTAGAATGTTTCCTAATCTTTGTCCAACATTTGATCACTCCAGATTAATTAAGTTTTGCCCATACTTAATTAATCAAGCTTAATCCTATTTTAAATTCAATCCTACGAACTTCCATAATTCATAACTTTTTCATTCTAACTCCAATTTTGGCGATTCTTTCGCCAAAATTCATCTAAATTCATGATCTATCTAATGCCATCAGAAAATTTCTCATTTGATCTTCATTTAGGATTTTATTTGGTTTAATGCTTGTTTAATTTATTTGTCGTTATATTCTTGTAATAGCTAGACAATCAAGCTTTTGAGGAAGAAACTGAGGACCTGGATTACGAGGACTTAGAAGAAGAAGACTTTGGTGAAGGCAAGTCCTAACTTCCTTTGATCATGATTGATCCTATGTTTACAAATTACCTACTTAGACCCCAGTTTAGAAATAAATTGCATGATATTTAAATGCTTAGTATGTCCTAAGTGCTTGTTGATTGCCACACCTTGATATTGATTACCCTGCTTCCATTATTAGACTTAGGGACCAACATCATTAATTATTTGATGATTAGTTGGTATATACTATGCTGCTTAGGACTGTTACGCATGAGTACTTAATTTTAATCTTGCTACACATGCTTTTGTGTTAAATGTGTGAGTGCTTGGTGGAGTGTGTGTGAATGATAATGTGGGCTGGTAAGTAGTGACTTGTGCACCTTATAGTGGGGTTACTTTGGCGGGAGCAGGCGAGGTAGTCCTTAGTGGGGAGGGCTATCTCTGAGATGCGACTCCTCCGTGAGGATAGCTATTGAAGATGCCTGTTTCGGTCGTATAATGACCGGTTCCTGTGTCGCCTGGCCTAGCACCCTTCGTACAGCCACAAGTCTTGTATGGGAAAGATTTGGAACCACACCCTACTATAGTGTTCACCCGGTATCCCACTCGGAGGCAAGAGTTGCAGCGAAAGCCAGGAGAAGACTCGTGGACAAGTGGGAAGCGGGTTCGGCGTGTGGATACTTTCCGGCCTTTTTATATGATATGATATGATATGATGAAGCCCCTGGTTGGATGATTTTCCGTGGGTGGATGCCGGTGACACCAAGTAGGTACGGGACCTCAGTATGCTTGTCCAAACTTCGACGGAGGGGAGGACAGGTGTACCTTATGAGAATCGTGTACAACCTTTGCAGAGTGTAAAATCTATCTGGATAGCCGCGTTCCACGGCATTGGACAACGCGAAAGCTTTGGCCACACAAGATTAGTATAACGGTGTGAGTTACATCCTTGGCGTGTTTTTGGAATACTTCGGTGTGGAACCGTGCGCTGGTTTCCTACCAGCATTAAAACTTGGGAACTGGCGAGATGGATTGCATCTCCTTCAGGGCCAAACAACCCCACTAAATACCAAAAATAATCTTGGTTGTAGTTGCAACTGGCTTTGCTTTTAAAACAACCCTTGCATAAAGTTGGCTTTTCGCCGTTGTGATAAACCCCTAGCGTACCCTTGGTTATATCCATTGCATATATTTACCCCTTGTGTTAGGGCTTGCTGAGTACCTTAGGTACTCACTCTTGCTTTAATCATTCAGATGACGAGCCCGAGTACAAGTACCAGGATGGTGAAGATGAAGAGTAGGTTTCCGTCCGCACTCAAGATGCCTGTAGTAGTCGCGTTTCCGTTTTCCGCTGTATTAGTGTTTAAGTGTTTATGTTGTAGTAGATCATCGATGTGATGTTTGTTGTAATAAAACGGCCGCTGGTCAAGTGTTGTAAGACCCTTCATGAATGAAGGCTTGTATGAGACTTGGTAATATTTATGTAAGTTATGACTCGTGATGACATTCTGTGTAAGTTTCAGTATCAGCGTCTGATCCAGGGACTGGTACGGGTAAGCACTAGTGCTCTAGAAATGGGGTACGACATTATGTGTGTGGCAAAGAAGGGCATATCGCTAAGAATTGCCGCTACCGCAAGAACAAAGATGATGGACAGCATAAGAAGGCTGTCAATGTGACAATTGGCAAGAACAACAGCGATGAGGCCGACCCAGGTATGGTAATTTACCATTTGTTTTTTCAGCTATTCAATCTTCAGATTGGTGGGTTGATTCGGGTGCCAATGTTCATGTTTGTTCTGATTTGTCCTTGTTTCTTCTTACCGGGGGCGCGGTCTTCCTCCATCTTGATGGGAAACGGATCTGCTGCTACTGTTCATTGAAGAACGTGCAGCATGTTCCAACAATAAACAGGAATTTGCTTAGCGTTTCCTTGTTATGTTAGAATGGTTATAAGTTAGTGTTCGAGTCCAATAAATTTGTAATGACCAAGTTTGGAAACTTTGTTGGTAAAGGCTATGTAAGCGGATGCTTGTTCCGCTTGAGTATTTTTGATCCATACTTCAATTTGAATTTTGCATCCATGAGTAATAAAGCTTGTAAAGCTGATGTGACGCACTCATGTTTTTGTCATATTGGGTTTGAAACAATTGCTAGAATGTCAAGATTAGAGATAATTCCTAAATTTAATGTTGTCAAAGAATCAAAGTGCCAATCTTGTGTGCAAGCAAAACAACCTCGAAAACTATTTAAGAGTTTAGAGGAAAAGAGAAATTTGGTACCATTAGATCTTATTCATTTAGATTTATGTGAAATGAATGGATTGTTGACAAGAGGAGGCAAGAGATATTTCATGACTTTAATAGATGATGCTACTCGTTTTTGCTATATTTACTTGATGAAAACTAAAGATGAAGCTTTACACTACTTTAAAATATACAAGGCCGAGGTTGAGAACCAACTTGAGAGGAAAATTAAACGATTACGCTATGATCGTAGAGGAGAGTATACCTCTAATGATTTTTCTCAATTCTGTGCTGAACATGGTATTATCGATGAAGTGAAATCACCATATTCGCCTCAATCTAACGGGGTGGCTGAAAGGAAAAACCGAACTCTAACAGATTTGGTAAATGCCATGTTAGAGAGCGCCGGTATGCCTTATGAATGGTGGGGGGAGGCTATCCTGACAGCTAATTTCGTCCTAAACAGGATCGTGGCTAAAAACAGAGAACTCACTCCCTATAAGGGATGGAATGGGAGGAAACCCAATGTCAATTTTCTGAGTACTTGGGGCTGTTTGGCGAAGGTTAATTTACCTGAACCGAAAAAGAGAAAGGTTGGACCCAAAACAGTTGATTATGCATTTTTGGGATATGCACATAATAGCACGGCCTATAGATTTTTAGTAGTTAAATCTGACACTCCTGAACAAAATGTGAATACTCTCATGGAGTCGAGGGATGCTTCATTCATTGAAAATATATTTCCATCAGCCACCGTTATGTTCTGTTCATTAGCATTATGTTTTGGATGCAATATGAGCCGTTAGATATCTAGGACGCGGGAGCCATGGTGCACCATAGCAATTCCGTTTCTAAAATATCTTGTGTAATCTTTAGAAACAACAAATAGGCTATGGGATCAGCCTTAGTGAACTTCGATTCGTTTATGTGGATTCACCACCATACAAACCTCGGATCTCAACTGGTCACAAGATAGATTCTAGCCACTCGATCACCGCTTTCAAGATCCGCCTAAGAGCAAGGTTTATGGTTTAGCCTGCTGCTGCTGGCTAAATGACCATTTTCAGCCTTCAACGTAGCTAGTTCGTATAATAAGCTGACTATTTAGGTGGCTAAGAGAATATTTGAATTAAAGAGCATGTATTTAATCTTTATATTGTATTGCAATCTGGTGTGGCTGAATCATTGTAGCCCTCCATCAAACAAACTACCAGTTCGTCACACACACACACACACAAAAAAGAAACTACCAGTTCCGCCTAGCTGCTTCTCTATTGCCGGCCGTCACCGCTGCGCTGGACCCCAAACACCGCAGCAAGGCAGAGCTCTCGCGCCGCCCGCGAGCGCGACCCGGCCGCGGCGCCGTGTGGTCCCTCGGCATGCCGACCAGGAGCACGACCGGCCGCAGCGCCCGCCAGCCCCGCGCCCATCTCGCCCTCGCCGCGCCTGCCGCGGTCGCAACTGCGCCGCACCTGCCGCCTTCGACGCGCTGCACCCGCCCACCCAGCGCCTGCTACCGTCGCGCCTGCTGCCCGCGTCCGTCTCGCCGCGCCCGCCGTCATCTCGCCCTCGCCGCGCCGCAGCCGCCGCCTTTGACGCGTTGCGCCTGCTCCGCCCGTCCACGCCTGCTGCTGTCGCGTCTGCGCCGTGCACGCCGCCGTCTCGACGTCCTGCACGGCCAGCCTGCTCTATGCTCCACCCGGACTGCCGGCGGCTGCCTCCTCTTCGCCCGAGCAGAGCTTCCGCTCTCTCGCCGCCATATCCCCTCGCGCGCTGGCGGCTTTCGCTCGGGCGCAGCACAGGATGGGGAGGGAGAACGATTTGGCGGGAAGGAGGCGGCGGAGCAAGAGATCCGAGGAAGAAAGCAGTCGTCGGCTTTGCCACCCGTCGCAGGCTGAGAGCAGACGATTTGGTCTCGGGTCTGCCGCGCCGAGCGAGCGAGTCGCGAACTACGAAAAAAATTTCGGCGAAATTTCACCGAAATATCCGATATTTCACTTTTTTCGGTGAGGTCCGACAGAAATTCGAAATGAACAGTACCAATGCAATTTTGTTCTTGACCATCTTCATAAGTCTAAATTGTGTTGTTTATGTATGCAATCGTGATTTTTTACAGATTTGAGGCAATATGTTGTGAAATCATGTCAAAATTTTTTGAAAAATTCAAATTTTGTTCATCGAAATTTCCGAAATTCCCAAAATTTCATGTTTATCGGTGACCTCTGAAATTTTTTATTTCCGAAATAGTTTTTCTAGGTCGCGAAACGCTCGCTTCACTCTCTCTCTCTTTTTCTCTCTCCGCCATGTCGGACTTCGCCGACTGGATTTGATCCATAATACTTGCTCTAAAGATCGATATATTTTATTGACATCTGTTGTTATCCCTTCTTTTTCATCCTTCACTACCATCCTCTGCGGTCACCCCGGTTGAAGTATCCTGACCACCATGACAACCTATATAATCTTAGTATTATCAGGGTAAATCCTTTTTCATTCAACACGTGGTTAGGGACACAAACAAATTCAGCGACAGGCTTTAATTAGTACTGAGTACTGACACACTGATATAGTTACGAATGCATGCTAGTACATAGTTTATTTTGACATGACTCACTTTATCTTGGCTCACGGACTCCTTGATCAACGTAAAACAGCTCGGATACCGAGAATGAGCTTCTTCGGTGGAAGACTGTAGCCTCGTTCCAGAAAAATATTGGTATCTCGAGGATGTTCGTTTCTCTAGGCCTAAATGTCACATCAAAACTAATTTTGTTATTTAAGCCTTTTAAATAAGTTTAATTATAAAACTAACTGCAGAACCTTGTACTAATTTGCGAGACGAATCTAATAAGGGTAATTAAGTCGTGATTAGACGATAGTACTGTAGCATCACTGTAGCAAAACATAGATTAATTAGGCTCATTAGATTCGTCTCGCAAATTAGCCCACATCTGTAAAAAGGTTTTATAATTAACTTGTTTAAGACGCCTAAATAGCAAATTAGTTTTGATGTGACCTTTACGCCTAGAGAAACGAACACCCGACTTTGCTTGATTAATTCGGAATGCGAATTTTGTATGCCTGACCGTACTGACGGCATCATAGATTTCTGTGTCAAATGGTTCACTTCGGATGCGAATCTAGCTAGCTTCCGATGACCTTCCAGGCAGCTGCCCAATTTGTCAGAGATATCATAGCGAAATTCATTTCGTAGACTTTACTAATATAAGTGCTATATATAATACTGCAGCTAGTAGATCCACTAGATCTTGTTAGATGGGTTACTCATTCTAGTCTCCGCAAGCATAATCTGCATGTCCAGTTCGTACTCGCATGTGCCACCATAAATATTGGTATCTCAGCTAACTAAGCTGACCTTTCTTAATACCGTACGCATATTTTGTCTGCTTGACCATATATTATTAAATTCTGTGTCAAATGGTTCCCTTCGGAGGCAAAGCTAGCTAGCTCCCGATGACCTTCCAGGCAGCTACTCAATTTGTTAAATATATCGTTGTACAATTCACTTCCGTAGCCTTAACTAATATTAGTGTCACTCACTATATAATACTGCAGCTAGTAGATCCGCTAGATCTTGTTATATACTAGATGAGTTACCCATTCTTCTCCGCAGCATATACTCGCATGTGCTACCATAAAGGATTAGCTCTTGCTGCCTGTCCTTCAGTCAAGTAAACTGTAACAATTCAAGGTCGCCTCTTCAATGTTAACTGATGCTGTAGTTCTCAAGAGAACGGCTAGCTATTTCTTCACCATTTACTTCAGGATTATCGAGAATACATAGGTGCCATGCCAGGCTGCTCAAGCGTGATATAACAGCCGCAACTAGGCCACCTCAGATATCTGTCACCCTGTCCACATCAAGGCTCCCTTTGGAATGGAGGAATCATTCTCCATTTCTGCGAGAATTAAACCGTTTCCTGTAAAATTCCTACGTTCCAATCGAGGCCCAAATATTTTCCAGGATGGAAGGGAGAGGAAAGTACGATTATGGTTCATTGCTATATGCAACGGTGTTGACACGAAGAGGTTTTAGCTTTGAACAGTAGCAGGTTGTGGGACTGAATTATGAAATGAGTAGTTACAACCCTCAACTATGCAAGCTGATTTCTCTTCTGCATTGCATCTTTAAAAATAGGAAAATTGCAACTCACTTGCAACTTAATTAGGGGGGTTTATATACCCACATATGAGAAATTTTACGTCAGTCTTCCCGCTGTAAGTTTCTATGGGTTTTCATATCCCTTCTTGATAGCTTTGACCGGACGACGTGCTCTTGTATGTTCTCCAGTGCGGCTTGGAATGGTCTATGATACCTCTCTTTTCTTTGATCTTGTGTAAATAACATAGATATCAGAACTTGTAGTTTTATTTTTTCTCTATTTAATTTTTCCATAATGTCGCGGCTAAGTTTGAACGCATTTATGACAGCATGGTATTTTTTTATTGTATAACATATTATTAAATGATAGCTACGCCATAGTGAAGCCTAGAAGTAATTGTAGAGGCTAGATAAGATAAATGTCATCCAGTTGAAATTATTAATATAGATTATGAAAACAAATGAACACTTGTAGGGGGAGACTGACACAAAATTTCTTGTAAGTGGAAATATGAAACCCCCCCTGATATAGGTGGATTTTTGCAATTTCCCCTTTAAAAATATCTGTTGCATCTCAAAGCTTCTTGGCATGAAGGTAAATGCCAATGTGAACTATCATTCATATTTTTGTATTTTTGAATTATGTTTTGACATCCGGCCCATTGACATTAGGCTCAAAGTGGGCTGTGTGTACTAGTAGCCAAGGGGAGGTAGGAGTTTAGTCCCACCTACTAGTTTAGTTGGGAAAAGACTAACATATAAGCTATGTTGCTAATACCACTAACCTTGAGTTAACTTTTTTACGCGAAGCGAGGATCGATGAAAGCACAATCAGCCAGGTTTGGAGTGGGGTCTGCACAGTAAGTGAGTGTGTTCAACCAGGCTTGGAACATAGCATGTTATAAATGGTATCAGAATCGACCGCGTGGTTACATAGACGCGTTGAGCCAGGAGTGCAGCTTTTTTATGCGAAGTGGAAAAGTGGAAAAGTGAGGTTCGCACAGCTTATGAGCAAGGCCAGCCAGGTTTGATACTTCATTTTTTAAGTTCATTGATCGTGAGAGCATCTTGGAGCACCCACTACTACAGAAGAGACGGCGGGCCAAAAGCACTTGTAGTGACAGGCAGAGTGCCCGTCACTGTTCTTCCACGACTAAAACGAGAAGAATCCACTGATAGGCGGGACACGTGCCACTTCACTGTGTTATGGTGTCAAATGGTTCACTTTGGACGCGATGCTAGCTAGCTCCCAATGACCTTCCAGGCAGCTACTCAATTTGTCAAAGATACCATGGTGCAATTCATTTTTCGTAGCCTTAATTACTTAACTAATATAAGTGCTACTCACTACATGCTACTGCAACTAGTAAATTCACTAGATCTTGTTAGATGAGTCACTCATCCTACTAGTCTCCACAAGCATAATCAGAACGTTCAATTTGTACGTACTAGCATGTACTGCCATAAAGGATTAGCACTCGCTACATGTTCTTCAAGCGAAGTCAACTGCGAGAATCTTTGAGGTCACCTCTTCAACGTCAACTGATAACTCATGAGAGAAGGCCAGTCTCAATGGGATTTCATAGAGGAGTTTCATAAGCATTAAATCACTTGCTATATCAGCAATTTTATGAGGAGAGAGAAGGTAGAGTTTCATAAGAATAGAGATGAGTTTCATTCCAATGAAACCCAGCTGGCTCGTTTACCAAAATTTTAGTCTTGATAGTAGTGCAATGAAACCCCCATTGAGGATGGCCTTAATTTCTTCATGGTTCACTTCACGATAATCGATGATGCATCCGTGCGAGGCTGCTCATGCACGAGAGCAGCCGCAACCAGACAACCTATGAGTGTCACCAAATAATTTGCTTGCATTGAAGGGAAAGGAAAGAGACCATCAGGATGGACAGGACTCACTGAAGCTTCTTGAACGGGTGGCGACTCTTCTCGCACTTGCAACAAAGGAAGATCTGTTACTGTTCTTTCGCTATACATCCGCTAGAGGATGAAAAGGACTCGCTTAACCTTCTTGAACGAGTGGTGACTCTTCTCGCACATGCAACAAAGATCTGTTACTGTTCTTGCACTAATTAGAAATCATGATCTCAGTAAAGTTCTGGTGACAAGTAATGGATCCCGCTGTAAAAGGAACAAGATTCAGACAATCGCTTCCACGAAGAGTGCCCACATCAAGTAGATTATCTGTCCAGCACACCAGGGATTTGGTTTACAACATCCATTTTTTTCACTCTATGCAAGAAATATATGCATGATTAGTCATAAACAAACATAAAAAATTACCCACAAATTTCAGAAAGTGTCATTCATTATTCTGCAATTCATATGCTTAATAGAGCGAAAAGACTTGATAATATCAAACATCAAATGATTTCAGAAATAATTTTGTCACCAAAGACAAATACTAATCAATCAATCCCAAGCACCATATATACGCGACAACCTTTGGCCCTCTTCATCCCGGAAGCATGTACGGGATTGAACGGCAGTTGTTCCATCGAGGACTCAGGCACCACAACAGCATCCTCGTTGACCCAGATGGAACCAGATCGTCTGCCGTCCCTACTAAAACGGCACAGCCGTGCCGTCCCTCATCCGAGCCACTAATTTCAGCTTTAACGATGTCGATTCGCTTGACAACCCGTGATCCCATTATCCCATGTTTGGTCTGGCCCACGTTAGGCCCAAGGAGTGTCATCTTCCTCCCAATACCATCAAGCTCCTGTTTTCCCCACGAATCTTTCTCGGTGGCGTAGAAGAACCCGGCCAGTTCGATGTCGTCCTCGCCGGCGGCGTCGTAGAACCCCTCGGAGTGCCTCCCGCCGCGTCGCCGTCGAGGAGTACCCGCGGCCAATTGACCATGCCGAATATTCAGTTCCTAGACCTACGAATCTTGCTGCCCGCAGTCTGGTTTGGTCACGGAAGATCACTCTGGTATGGTTCTCATGGACTTCTTCCTCTCCAATTGGGTTCCTCGAGGCACTTGAAGCAACTAGCGACCATGAGAAGGAATGGCAAAGCAAAAGCTGACGGCGAGCACCAAACACGAGCAGTTCGGATAACAAGTTCCGCCGGCCAGGGTACCAATTTTAATGGGCTTAATTAGAAGCCTTTGGGCTATTAACGATATGATAGCGAGTCCAGGCACAGCGCGCAGGTGAAACGGCACGGTTTGCCGTTACAATAGCTACGGCAGATGATTTCGTTCCGACCCAGATGGTGGCAGTGGCCACAGCGACCCTGCGACGACAACATGAGGCCGTGGGAGGCAGTGTGTCGAGGGCTTGGTGGGCCTCGCGCGAGTCGCATGTACACACGGTCCGTCTCCTGAGTGGACACAAATTAACGGACGTCGGACGATGAACTTGCCGACCCGCTGGTCCTTTGGCGTCGCCCCCGCCGCGGAGGACGTGGCCGTCGTCGAAGACGGCGACTGTGACGACGGTGCAGGGTCGAACGCCTCCCATGTGTACTCACGACGGCGAGCCGCAGCGCGCAGCCTAACAGGTCTCGATCCCTCGTTCCTCGTCACGCAGGCCCTCACATGCTGAAGGCCAGCGAATTTGCGGAACTTGGGGGAATCGCCTATGCGCCTCGTGTAGAACTGGAGTTGGAAGCGAATTGTGAGGGGAGAGGCACAACACGGAGTTTGTGCACGGGCACTGCTAGCGTGATCATAGGCTACTTGGATAAACTTGGAGAAGTTCACTTAAAGATGCACTAGAAAGACAGAACTAGCAACAAGTGACAAATGAGCATAACGAAAATAAGCTCACTTGATATTAGATAAGTTTGGAAACATATAAATAAAGAATGTACAGAGAGAGTTTAGGAAATATTCAGGTTTTGTGTGCCTATATAAGAAGCTCCATAGAGACCTAAAGGTACTATCTAGTGATGCGGTGATGCCCCTTTAATAAAGAGCTCAAACCGTTTACAAATCTGGTCAACTTTTCCAAAAACTCTATTGCAAGCTCCATCACCGGATACTAAGTCAGGCCAATGATCTCACATAGCCAGCATGACGATATAACAAGTGGATATATAGCATGCAAAGTTACTATCCAAAAACACTACCAAGAGCAGTCAATTCCTTTCTCTAGTATATCTATTTTCTTTGCACATAGGTAAGTGTTATACTTGCTGACAGCAAAGAGGACCAAGTGTGCTAAGTTTCCTTGCCCGGCAGGCAAGGGGGCATCTCAATCAATTTGCAATCGATCAGATGTTATTTCGAGACCAACAAAACATTCATGGTTACTATAGCGTTTCGTTAGACCTGCTTTTACTCACCGTTCATTGGCCTTTGTATATCTATGGTAACCTTTCCTTTTACCATCGCACATGGAGACGGTATTGTAGAGATTATTGTTAGAGTATATTTGGTAGGATAAATTATGTATCTAGGACTATCATATGTATCCCAGAAGGTGACTTGCCCTCGAAGGCATGTACTCTCATATACTCCGAGTCAATACGGAGTACAATACAGTCCACCATTATACACAATCTATCTTTCTTACCATCTATCCACCATTAAGTCAGTTACAATTTTCGAGGTCGCCTCTACCTGCATTGTCAACTAAACTTGTTTTGGGGGATCGCAACGTTCTATTAAGAATTGTTCCTGGTCACAGTTTGCTTCGTTGACTCAGCCTAAGTAGACAATCTCCAATACTCTTCATAAATACCCATAAGCTTGATACTTCATTTAAATATGCCACACACACCAGCAGTGTTGACGAAACCGCTATAAATACTTACCCGTCCAACCTTCCCACCTCACACATTTCTCATCTTGGGTTTACATTATTGAGCTCACAATGAAAACTACTAATAAGCATGTATCTCTTGTGTTCATTGTCTTGTTGAGTTTTGGGTTAGCCAATGCTGCCAGTGCGAGGGTGTCTAGACTCGCTACCTCTCAAGGAACTGGTAGTGGGGGTGGTCAGGGTGGTGGATCTGTGGACGGAGCTGGCTCTGGTTATGGGGTTGGTACAGGGGTCGCTCAGAGTGGCGGAGCCCAGGAGGCAAATTCTGAATCAGGTGCTCGAGCTAGAGCAGGAGGTGGCAGTGTTAGCAATAAAGGTGGATCAGGATATGGCGGCGGATCTGGCTCGGGAGCTAGTTCTGCTGAGGAAGCTGAAGGATATACTGCATTTGGTAATGGTGGATCATCTACGGCTGGGGGAAGCGGCGGTGGCGGTGGCGGAGGTCGAGCTGGAGGAACTGATGGGTCAAGTGGTCATGGGGCTGGTAGTGGCGCTGGCTCTGGCTCTGGCTATGGTAATAATTACCATTTTATGTATCCATATAGTGCCGCAAATGGCAGGTTTGAAGGTAATGGTGGTGGTAATGGTGATGGTCGAAATGGTGGAAGCGGTGGTGGTCAAGGTTTTGGGTCTGGATATGGCGGCGGACATATATAAGACAGTTGTCGGGTTAGGAAAATGGATCGCATGCTTCATGTTTCTTGATGCCTCGAAATATGTTTGTTTTACTGTTAAGTAGGAATAAGGAAACATGCCATATGTGTACGCGTGACACCACTTATTAGCGTGAATAAAATTTAGCTGGCAATGTATCATTCACCACTTATTAGCGTGAATAAAAGTTCTGCGTCGTGCGTGATATGGGAGATGGTTTGCTAGCTGTGGATGCGTTGATAACTGCGGTAACTCTAACAGGATTATATACCCTGTGGAGTGTGGACTGGTATTCAAAATTGATTGCACGGTGACATTCCTTACCTTATAATTTTCTTTTCCTTTTGTCCTAATGAAACGGGATTGTATTAAAATATGAAGAACTACAAACCCATTACATCAAGACTCCAGAAGACGGCTAAAACACAAAAAATGTTTAAGTATTTTACTCGTCTTCAACATCGACCAATCTCTTCTTTCTTTCATTTTTTTCTTTTTTTTTTGCGAAGCCGCCAAAGAACAGCAACCAAATCGAAGTCATTGCCTCTCCGACTGCAGATGGGAGATGGCAAATTTCGGGAGATGGCAAATTTTGTTGAAGCCGTAAGATGAAAAATTACTTTGGAGTTGCATGAACATTGGTATTTTAATGTAAAAAGGATCTTTGAATTAAACTTGGAGAGTTGGATGGTTATCGAACATCAGTAGTATGTTGCTCAGGTTTCCATTGAAACGCCAATGTATCACCTAGGACCTCAAGTGGCTCACAAGATATATATAAATTATATTTGACCCCTCATATCACCACTTTCGGATATCCGCTAATGTTCAGTACATGTTGTACAGATAACATCTGTTATTATTTTACCTTCTTGTTTATCAGCACTTTCTCTCTATTTCTAGCTAAACCCAATAATATTGTCTTGCATATCCATTCTCTGCAGTCAGCGGTTGAAGCATCCAGGCCACCGTGACAATCTGTATAATCTTAATTTTATTGGATTAACTCATTTTTACTTGTAATACATGGTTAGGGACACAAAAAAATCAGCGACATGATGTGTATTTTATCTGCTTGACCATATACTAAGAGGAGTTTTACGATGTCTTATACCAGTGATCTAATACCACTAGTATTGTTAAAGGGTACAGTTGTCAATTTACACAGACGTCTAGCCCTGCTGCCAGTTCGCGTCCACGTCGGCGGCTCGGCCCAGTTCGTTCCCCACGCCATCACTCGATTTGGCCCTCGCTGCGCCTCCACCCGAAACGCCTTGCTCAATGCGATTTACGATTGCGCCGCCATCACATCAGATCGGCCTTAAGTGCAGCTTAAGTCAACTAATGTTATCAACACATTAGATACGTGCGGATCGATGGACCGGAATGATTACCACGGCAATTAGCAAGTTCATAGATTAGATTCATACTAGGGCTTATCTCAACAGATCGGATACGGCAACAGATCTGATGCTAAAAGAAAAACAGATCTTGTTAACAACAATCCCAACATAATTTAACAAGAGAGCTTCAGTATATACAACCAGCGTGCATTTTCATTAGATAGTGAATCCCCAAAAGTCTTCTCGATGGAGCCATCTTCACCAAGACATGCGAGGAAGAGTAAGAACTCTGGAATGACACAGAAATGAAATGAACTTGATGACGGTTCGTTCCAGTAGGAAAAATATTTCGCCCTTAAGAATTACAAGGTTGCCATTTATTTTCTCTTTCCTAAAATGCCCTGATATTATTGATACCACTTAAAAATACTAGTGGTATTAGATGTGGGAGAGGAAACAATCTGAACCGTCGAATCGTAAATACCACTAGATACTGATGGTATTATATCACTGGCATAGGACACAGTAAAACTCCTTTATACTAATGGTATCATTAATTTCTGTGTCAAATGGTTCACTTCGGATGCGAAGCTAGCTAGCTCTCCCGATGACCTTCCAGGCAGCTACTCAATTTGTTAAAGATATCGTGGTGCAATTCACCTTGTGGCCTTAGCTAATATTAGTGCCACTCACTATATATATAATACTGCATCTAGTAGTAGATCTTGTTATAGATATGAGTTACCCATCCTATTCTCCGCAAGCATCTACTCGCATGTGCTACCATAAAGGATTAGCACTTTCTCCCTGTTCTTCAGTCAAGTCAACTGTGACAATTTCGAGGTCGTCTCTTCCATGTCAACTGATTGCTCACGAGAGAATCGCTCCATTTCTTCACCGTTTACTTCACGGTTATCGAGTAGGCATCGGTGCCAGGCTGCTCATGCATGAGAGCAGCCGCAACTAGAGGCCACCTCAGATAGCGTCACCCTGTCCACATCAGATATTGGCTGTTTTTGGAAAGAAGAGGAGAGTACAATTAAGGTTCCTACATGCAATGGTGTTGACAAGCAACTAAGCAAGTGGTTCTCGCACACTTGGATCCTCTCTTCCACGCATTTTCTCTCTCTTCTGTTTGTGCTCAAAGGTATAGAAAAAAAATGCTTCCAGCAGCCCTGATATATGTAGCAGTATACTCTTGCAAACACTACTAAAGTGGCGTGATTATTAGCGAGTAGGCAAAACATAACACAATTCGGTCCTTCAATGCAATTGTATGTAAAACAAGTTGGTTATCGGAACTTGCAATATTTTGATAATTGTACTTGTAGTGGGATGATTTACTTACCTCTGGCAGTAAGGGCTCGGGCCAGGGGTGATCGCATAAGAGGGTCCCCGAAGAGGAGCTAAGAGTCAGCCCATATAGGATTTTGTCCTTCGTAGAGGAGAGAAGAAGAGGAAAGAGAGAGGAGCTATCTCTTCTTTAAGAGATAGTCTCTAGCATTTACTGAGCTACTGAGATGCGGAGCCAATCATTAATTAGAGACCGTGTGAACTCTTACTCTAACTCTTAGATGCGATGGAGAGTCAACGATAACTCTACCTTTAGGGACGCTCTAATATTTGAAGGGAGGCAGCAATGAGCACCTTGTGGGAGGTGAACTGAGATCCTAAAAGCGGCAATGGTTTGTCCATTTTTGGAGGTTATAATTCATGGTACACGTTTTGGAATGTCTCTACGTATCTTTATTCCAACGGTCATGTTATAAAAGAGAGTAAGTAATTCTAGCATGTTGTGGTATGTGTTGATTAATTTTCATTATTAGTAACTAGTAATTTTTGAGATCACTTCATTAATTTAGAGTAAAATACATGGGAGGTTTAAGAACCTTTCCGCCTGTGTCATCCAACACTAGAGTAAAATAATTTATTACGCATCTGACTTAACAATGCAGTCAATTCCTACACACTATGCTTTGGATCTCCAGTGGAAGTCGCCAACTTCACATCCACTCCACCAAGCCCAAACCCTCATCTAGAATAAATACCAAGCAATGTGTTCTCTGCCCTTCTACTCACATCTCATGCTCTTGTAAGCTTAGGTGACAATGGCCGGCACTAAAGTAGTTACTCTTACTTTCATTGTCCTCTTGAGCATAGGTTTAGCAAGTGCTGGAAGGGTGGCTAGATATTCTCAATCTGGAGCAACAGGGACGGGACAGGGAGAGGGTGGTGGAGATGTTAGTGGTGCTGGCTCAGGATCAGGGAGAGGTGCTGCGTTTGGCGAGAACGATGGACGCCAAGAAACTGCACACGCAGGTGCTGAAGCAGAGGGCGCAGGTGGCGGTGGTGCACCATACCAAGGATCAGGGTACGGTGCTGGATCAGGATCGGGCAATAGCATGAATGCATATGGTGCTGGATCAGGCGGAGGGTCCTCTCGTGCTGTTGGTAATGGTAGAGGTGGTGGAGGAGGACAAGCCGCTGGTTATGAGGGATCAACGGGCCATGGCAATGGCAGTGGCACCGGCACTGGCAAGAGTCTTACAGTTTGGTTCGGACCTGGCTTCTCAGATTCGGGTGCTACGGCTGATGCCCAAGGTAGTGGGCAAACAAAAAATGGTGGTAGCGGTGGAGGTGATGGCGATGCATCTGGCTATGGTACATCCCATCCCTAAATTGATGTTTCCTCTGGTCGGAGTATCCAAAGAAGCATGAAGCCCAACCTAATACGTTCCGTCCTGATGTTGTACAACTTATTTCTTTTTATTTGTCTCCTGTTCTATTACTGAAGTAGTACGAAATAAAGGGCCCCTGGAATTAATAAAACTGATAGCCTACTGTGCAAGCGATGGCTACATCCCACCATTTTGGTCTCCTGGAATGATGCGTTAGTCTCTACTTTGTACCGTGTGTGGAACAGCCTATCCATGCGTACGGGGTGCAACTAAAGCGCGCGCAACGCACAACGACAGACTGTCTGTTTCCACCGAAGCCGATATCAGAATGGACTTCATGTCGATCTGGAATGAACACGAATCGAAACAAAGCTAGAATGAACCCAAACGAAAAAAACAGACTTAATGTCGATCTGGAAAGTTTCAAGTCAATTTTGAATAATTTCATGTCCATTTTGAAAATTGTCAAGTTAATTTCAAAATGTTTCAAGTCAATTTCAACCGATTTCAAGTTGATTTTTTAAAATACCAAGTGAATTTCGAATAGTTTCAAGACAATTCGGAGAACTTTCAACTCAATTCAAAAACTTTCAACTCAACTTCAAAAAAGTTTCAAGTAAAAAAAACACAAGGTTAGGGTTGCTTCCTGGCGGCGGCTCCGATGGGCTCCCCATCGATCTTATTCTCCAGCTCCGGCACCCTGAAACCCGGCGCGCGGGCCCACGGCAGCACCCCAGCCCAGGGGCGCCCAAGCTTTACAGCCCTGTGGCGCGCGGCGGCGGTGTCGCGAGGGCTCTGCGCGCTGCGCTGGTGTCATGATTGTTGCGCACGAGGTGCAGCCATGGCGATTGCAGCGTTGATTGCGGGTGAGAAAGGAGAAAGGGAAAATGTAGCTGGTGGATCCTTCGCTGGACAGAAAATGGAAAGTTGTGGATGGATCGAGCGGTTGCTTAAGATAAAAATGAAAAAGCACGCACGCTGAGGAGCCTGCACGCGCGCGGAACAAGCTTTTCGATGCATACGACACGTTGGAATTCATCCCGTGAGAGCGTTCCTCTCTCCACCAGGGCTGAGCTCGTCTCCCGTTCTCTCCCAACCATTGGGTTAGTCCAGGCCTCCTCCCAATGCGTTCCTTGGACCATTCCTGGCCTTCCGTACGCGTAGTTTTCCTGCTGCTCGTTCGGCCGACTCGTTCTCGTGTTGAACATGGGAGCTCCTGGAACAATTGTTTCGGTCTTCTGGACCAGTTGTTCCGACTACTAGAACAACTTGGCACGGCAGAGCAAGGGCGGCTGGGGCGGCGGGCGAAGGAGATGAGCAATGCAATGTGTCAGGGTGGAGGGTTAGCACAGGAGGGGCAGCACGCGGGCGCACGGGTCCGGTGGGCAAGTGTGGCGCGCGTGGGGGGATGAACAAAGAATCAGGACCGTTTATTGCAATAATGTGCGAATCTTAAAGTGGGTGCTCCAGAAGCCGTGGGCACCCGAGTGCTGTATAGGAATTCCTCGTTGAACACTCACGTCTCTTGGACTAGTTGGTGCCCTTGCCGGCCATCCTACCCCTCGGTCCATCCAATTCCTACGCCGCTTGTACACATAGATTCAACTACCGACTCATTTTCCTATGACAGATGCGAAAAGAAAAAAAAAAAGAAAAAGAAACATGCGCGGCCGGAGCGCGCCACATAGCCTAGTACTTGAAACAAATGGTGTGTGCTTACATCTTCGTTGATTGTGCAATGATTGCTTGTGTTATGTTGGTGCCTGCGTAACACCCCGACCCGTGAGCAACCTGTTAACAGTGAAGTTTTGGCCCAAATAGCCCTCAAATGGTATAATCTGTAGGAATAGTTTTATATGGTGGACTTAGGTGGGTGAGGTCAGCATATAAGACCGATTGTCACATACATAGCACCCGTCTTAACCCTCTTGCATGAGGCGATGGCAAAAGTATAAAATAGATGCTACGTGCATGCGAGCGCCCGCTCACATAGAGGTTGGGTAGTAAGTGGAACTAGACGCAAGGTGTTACAGTCTGACGGAGCGAGGTGGTGTCAATAAATTTATCTAATTAGAAGATCTAGCGGTCAATCACAACATTTCTGGGTTTGATTTAGGACCTATATATACTCTATCTGTTTCAATTTATTTTGAATTATGGTTTTGGACACGGGAATATTGAGGAGTGATAAAGTGAGAATGAATATAGGTATTTATAGGAAGTGAGAACTGTATGTAATTACTTCGCCGAAAAAATTAATGCTATAACGTTAACTAAATTGAAACAGACGAGGGAACACTCAGCTAGGGGATTAATTTTCCCTTGAGATCCACGATCATCATCCATCATGGAAACAGGATGACTTGAAAACAATTAATGCTGCTCGTAGTACCATCGAGTCAATTTCCTGAACTAGACTATGATATCTAATGGAAATCGCATGCATACGTGTCTGGGCTTCACTTTTCCACGCTAAGGCATTTGCGGTGTCGGTTTCAACTACTGAAACGAACCTCGAGGTCGTCTCTGCAATGTCAACTGGGCATCTCAATTCTATATCTAGCAATACAGATACCTGGACCTCAAATTCAGTAAACGATTCAACTACTGAAACGAACCTCGAGGTCGTCTCTGCAATATGTCAACCGGGCATCTCAATTCTATATCTAGCAATACAGATACCTGGACCTCAAATTAAGTACACGATCAGCCGCTAGACACTGATCTGCAGCACGCGGCAGCGCAGTCAGGTAAGAGCTGAGTCACCGGTTGGTCTGTGACGTGACGTGCACCGGTGCGAATGATGTGTGTTTAATTTTGGTCCATTTTTTTTTTGGTAACGCCCTAGATGTCATCTGTTTTTAGGTATCTGGATTCGTAGAATGGTGTATGAATCTGGAGATATTTTTGTTTAGGTTCAGAGAATGTTCAATAAACTTGATACAAGATAGAGCTGCGTATATTTTGAAATGGAGGGAGCAGTTACTATTGAGCTAGTGGCTGATGGGATACCCATCACAAGTCAGTATTTCTGACGATCACTACATGACCATGGCTGATGCACTGCATTGCGGTATCTGTACCAAAGACTTCCGATGTCCCTGAAAAGACTTCTTTTCCAGCTTTGGTCAACTTTCCCCTATCATTTCTATAAATACTATCAACTTTGGCAACGTTGCGAAATATGTAAGATTCACTATTAGAAGTATTTGCATAATATACATAAAACCAGATGAACATATATTTACTCTGGACTAAATGACAATCAGTGATATTCCATAGGTAAGTGAGCAAGAATACAAAATTTTTACTGCTTCCTTTGAGGTGGACGAAGTAAGCGGGGACTGGATAGCTTCCACCTGAATTCTATCAAGTATTTTGGGACCTGTTTTAGAGACTTTCATGAAAGCTATCTAAAAAAAAAAAAAAAAAAAACTCGACCTGCCGGGGGTAAGACCGCCCCCGACGGCATTTTGCTAAGGAGGAGAGCCTCTCACGCAGGCCGAGAAAACCCCGGAACCCCCTCCCCGATCCTACACAGGGACCCAGCTGGCCGTTGTGAGCTCCGGCGCGAGTCTTTACCATGTGCTTTGACCCGAGGAGGACGAGGGGATTTTTTTGCACTGCAGTAAACAGTACCATTTCTGGCACTGTTCACCGCAGCGCCTCTGGTGCCGCGGCTGGGAATCGAACCCGGGCCGACAGGAGCTAAGCTCCCGGAGCCCTCCGGCTCTGGCCACTCGGGCGTCCCAAGCGTTGGCTGAAAGCTATCTACAGATAGGTCAACTTCAGGATAATCATTATTCTTCCTAAGAAGGGCGATGAGTAGAAAATTCAGGAGTACCGACCCATATCCTTGCTCAATATAATGTCAGCTTGTAATTGAGTGTAACCACTGACAATTCTATACTTCATAAGGGTGCTGATCAATATCCTCGTGCATCAGTCCTAGCAAAATTATGACAGCGGTGTACATATTTCATCATAAAAGTAAATAGCGTAAAACCTTGAGGTCACCTTGCTCTCTCAACACGAATTTTAATTACTACGCTCAGTGGTGGATTTATTTCTAACAAGAAATTCTAAGTAGAAGTATTTTCTAATTTGCTGACATCTTCCTTGTGCAAGTCGCTCGATTCAGTTTAAACGAAGTATCTATATTCTCTGGACTCGAGGCCGTCAGCGAGAGCCTTCAATTTAGGAGGCACCACTTTAGCGGTGGTGAACTAATTTAATTCAAACGGTAACTGATAATATTCGGGTGTGCTTATCCTCTTATTTCTTGTTATCTTATTAGTTGTTATCTGGCCAGTCGCTGTTACTGATAATACAGTAAATGACCCGTCAAAAAAATAATACGGTAAATACAGTTTTCATGTACCCAACTTTTTCCGTAGCACTATTAAATTCATTTTGGACAGCCCAATTATATCTGTAGCTAAAGAAGAAAGTTAGTGGAAAGAGGAGCGACGATGACCTATAGCTAGTGTTAGAGTGCAATTCACTCTAACAGCTAGGTCAAGATGATTTGATCCACATATGTTTTCCCTTCATTGATTAGAGTCAAAGTGAATGACATGTTGCAGTCAACAACCTCCAAGGGTTATATATTCTCATTTATATTAATTAACACTCTGTACCAGAGAAGTCTTTCAGCTTGCAGTTTATGTCATCGTTAACTTCGGTGAAACATAAACAACTAGCTAATAGATCACCAGTCTCTATAAAAATTCATGCAAACCATACTATGCTTCAACCATAGCTTGCACACTAGTGAGCTCAAAATGGCTGGCAGTAAGCTAGTAAGTGTTGGCTTCATTGTACTTCTGAGCCTTGGGTTAGCTAGCGCTGCAAGGATAGCTAGATATAGTGTATCATCTGGATCAGGCCAGGGAGGGGGACAGGGTGGTGGAGTTGTGAACGGTATTGGTTCTGGATCTGGGAGCGGTGCTGGGTCTGCCAGTGGTGGTGATGGTACTCATTCTAGTAGTGATGGTGCTCATTCAGCTCCGTAGGTGGCGGAAAAGGTGGAGGCGGCGCTGGATACGGTGGATATGGATCTGGTGTCGGATCAGGCTCTCGCTTTGGCCGTGGTTTCACTTCTGATGGTCGTTTTGGTGGATACTCTATAGCTGGTGGTAATGGTGGAGGCAGTGGCGGTGGAAAAGCTGGAGGCTACAATGGATCTAGTGGTTACGGAGCTGGTGGTGGTTCTGGTGTTGGATCTGCTTCGGCATCAGGGCACACCTATTTTCCTGTTGCTCAAGTCAACACAAATGTTGATGGCAATTGTGGAGGAACGGGCGGTGGTCAAAACGGTGGGGGCAGTGGGGGCGAGGGTCATGGATACGGGTATGGTGGTGGACACCAGTAATGTTTCCATGGTGTGGAAGTTTTAAACTTGGAGGCTAATAAAAATTGTCTCATACTGATGTTTCATTTCAATAATTATATTTGTACTTGGTTGCTAATAATAAAAGTCTCCATTATTAATATATAGTATGTTTACTATAAACAAATGTTCCTTTTCTGTTCCACAGTTGTATTCTCTTTCCTGTTTCAGTTCTCTACTAAAGATCCCTTTTACATGTCCCTTTTTTTTTTGGGTCGATCTCTATTTCTACATCATGAATGATACATTATACACTATGTGCATTTTCTGCAATATTTGTTGCAATAGTTTTAAAAAACGGAAATGAGGAGAGGGATACTATAGCAACATTAATTGACAATATAGGGTTTTAGTTACCAGTTTTACTGACCAAGGAATTTTTTTTTGTTGGTCACTAAAAGTTGATTAATAGTGATTAAGTACCTCGATGACTAATAGTCATTTTTTTAGTGTGAATAATTGCATGGATCTTCTGAAATGTCAGCTACAAATGTAGAAACAGACGTGGGGCTCATCCGAACATGTCTTAGCTAATCCATTGTATGTTGTAATCTAATTGGAGCTTGGTCCAGTTATGTTGGAGTATATGTGAATTGTCTATTTTTTCCATCAGTTTAGACTTTTTGGTGAGTCGGTAGGTGCATGCAACTAAATATGCTATTAGGGGACAAAGGTCTCGAGTTCGAATCTAGAGGTCCTTAGATGGACTCTTACCTCCTAGATGCAAATTTACTCATAATTATTGTAAGTATTTTGTTTTATAATCTTTATTTTGGGAAGTCCTTTTTTTGAAAGAGATCGACGTAGAGCCCAAAGAGTCCTAATTTTTTGCTTTGTTTTAGATGTGAGGTCGGTTTTTCTTTTAAGAAACGTGCCATGCTAAACAATTAACTGATATGTGACATGCTAGGAAAAAAGAATGTGCCGTGCAATAAATATATCTTTTGAAGAAAGTGTCATTCTAAAAATGTTGAATGTGCCATGCTAGCTTGATGTATGGTGATGTATTTACATAACGGTAAATGTTTGTAATTTTATAAATATTTATAGGAGTTTTTGGACAATTTTCTTTCATAATGACAGTGTTGGGTGATTTTTATTTTCTTTTTTTTCTGAATAATGTGGTATTTCTAGGTCTTGAGAGCAAACGTGATAGCTTCGTCAAATATTAAGTTAATAGCAAACGTGATAGAGCAAACGTGTAGACAGCTTAAATTTCTTTAATTTGCCTTATGGATCAGAGACTGCGCGCATCTGTAGCTGGCGTCTAGCCATATTTAGACGTCCAATCCTCTGCTAGTATACCATTCGCAAGTTGTCGCAAATTCATTCGTTTACTGACCCATGCCCTACAGAACTGGACCTTCTCTAACTATACACTGCTCGATCGAGTTTCCTGGGGATGGAACACGCTTTGGAAATCGTTTCTTCACAGTTTTTATAATTATCTCAATGGTCAATATGTACACCGCCATGAACTATTTATTAGTGGAAGCTGCCTTGATCAATGGATCTACGCACATGGTATCCATTAATTAAGTCAAGTCAAGCTCCCCGAGCTAAGTTATCACGATATTTAATTTATACCAAAGTGATTTATATGATCACACAAGCATAAAAATCGTTACCAGTTGTGAATTCTCTCTTCGAAGCCTTTTGTTGTGAATTCTAGCTCAGTAATACTTCCCTAAAGAGTTAAGCTGCATTATATCTGAAAAAAGGTGCGTACTCCCTCTGTCTATAAATATAAGAATCTCTCGGTTTTTAAAATCATATTTTACTAACAAATATTTATAGGAAATAATTATTTTAATTATAAATCGATACATATCACAAAAGATGCATGGTTTCGCGGTAAATGTAGTAACATCATGTAGTCAACTTTTATGACATAATGCTATTGACAGTCGAAGTTAAAAAAATTATGTTAGAAAACCTAAAAAAAAAATGTATTTTAGATGGAGATAATGGTACAGCTGCTCATGATCACCTTGCGAGTTGTATTACAGGTTCCTGGAAATTTCACATTTGAGATAGATATCTAAAAGCAAATTGATGTGAGTTTTAGAACGTATTTGCCATAGGGATAAGCACAAGCCACAACTTGATCGAAGTCATGCACACCTTCTATTATGCGTCTATTTGAAGTTTTATCTACCTATTGAAGCAATCCAGGAAAGCATGTCTAGAAAAGCCTTCTATTTAGCAAAATTCCAAATTAATTCCAAACTGCAGTCAACAAACTTCGGTCTGAGTGGTTTATTAAACAAGATACAACTATGTCAAGGGAATGGAAGCTAGACGCCATCTACATCTTGACAACATTATAAATACCTATACAATTGGTGGGTTGGCTCAGCCCTTGTTAGACTAAGTTGCTGTGCACACAATGGCTGGCACTAAGCTTGTCGTACTTAGCGTACTGGTGTTGTCCTTGAGCGTTGGAATAGCCCATGCTGTTAGGGTGGCTAGATATTCCAGTTCTCAAGGACTAGGCCAAGGAGGGGGTAATGGTGGAGGTTATCAGAACGGTGCTGGTTCCGGAAAGGGAAGTGGCTCCGGAAGGGGTGAGAGTGGTGATGGAGGAGCCTATGTGAGTGGTGGAGGCGGTGGTGGCGGTGGTGGCTCGTCACAGTATGGTGGTTCTGGGTTTGGTAGTGGTTCTGGCAAGGCATCTGGCTTTTCTGAGGTAAACTATCCGTATAATGGGCTTGATGGCTTTACTAGTGCTGGGGGTAATGGTGGTGGCGGTGGCGGTGGGCAAGGTTCGAGCAATCCAGACTCTGGTGGGTATGGTACTGGTGGTGGCATGGGAACTGGCTCTAGTGAGGCCCATCATGGCAACCCATTCCAGTCGACACCGCCACATGCAGTTGCAGATGCTTCTGGCAATGGTGGGGGCACAGGCGGTGGTCGCAATGGTGGGAGTGGTGGTGGTGACGGCAATGGATCTGGTTACGGTGATGGACATCCTTAGTGTCATTTAGGATTTCAAACTCGAGGATGCTATGCCAAGTTGATGTCCAAAGATGTTATTTTTACTTTTTCCCTTTTATGCACCACTGGGAAGGAACTAATAAAGAGCTCCAATATGTAAACGGCAACAAAATATGGACACTGTGTTAATTAACACAGGGTGTTCTCTTCGCGTATGAATAAAGAGATCCACTTGTCATCTGGCAGGGCCATACATGTTCTAATATGCAGCAAAAAACTGCAATATAGTAGCTATGTGACAAGAACAGGGCTATCTGAAAGTTCTCTTATTTTTATTTTTATTTTTTGAAATGGTACCTGAAGTTCATTGTACATAACGCAGTAATCTTGTGTTCAGGGATCATCATACACGCGCCGATCCACCTACCTCTGCTTAACTCACGTCCCCAGCATTTAAAATAGAGCTAAACCGCGGGTTAGCTCAATGACGTCTGCACTTAGCCTCCTATAAATAAGTGGAAGATGCTAAGAAACAAAGGGCGATGGCACATGCCTTAACGAACAGTCGAGAATACTTGTAGGTGTATTCGCACTAATATTTGCCAACATAAAACTGATCTACCAGGTGGTTTTAATTATACATTGATTTACTCTGTTTTCATGTTACGAAAGGCTATGATGGCGACTGCGGGGTCACAGCTCTTCGTTTTTCCCTCCTCTCCCTCAACCTGTGGATCCCAGTGATGGCTTGACGGTGGCAGATCTCGGCGGCGGGAGATGTGGCCTACTGGATCTTGCATAGAGTGGCGATGTTGTGGGCTTCTGGCGATGCCACGGGGGTTTGTTCTGCTGTATGCGTTTGTGCACTACTGATTCAGTCGGTGGTTTTTGTTGTAACTTTTTAAGGAGTCGATGTCAGTGAGTCCATGCGTAGCATCTTGGAAGGCCAAAGCTGGGAGTAATGTTTTTTTTTCCCATTATCGTGAGCCTATTAATGAAGTAAATTCAATGAAACCACATTTGAATTCTTTACATGTATGTACAATTACAGCTAGAATTACTTTGGATCTTTCTAGAGTCATTTGGTCTAAAAAAAATCCTATGAAAGCATAACAGAAAAGTAGGAAGTACTCTGTGCCGCCCTCGAAATGCTCTGATGTAATTGATTGATTCAAAGGAATAGGCTATTCTTTTATATAAAATAAGAAATTAAAAGATTTTGTTCAAATTGTACGTTACCCAAACCAATCCCTTGATCCATATTTTACAAAAAAAAAGATTTACGGTTAAAGAAGAAAAAAAGAAAACATGGGTTCTGTTGAATTTCTTTGAAATAGACGTCCGAGTTAATACATACTCAATGAATTAGTAGCAAAATTCCTTGTCGGGTAAGCCCCGCACGAAGTCCCCCCCCCCCCCCCGGGGGGCGGCCGTACACCCCAACCCGGAGTAGCTAAGTGACCAATGACGGAGCAACGGCCCGAGTAAGCGACCCATTTCCTAAGCAGAGTCTTACAAAACGGGCATAAAGTTTATCTAAATAATTTGAATTTCAAAACAAATCTTAAAAAAGATCTATGTATACGGCAAGCGCATAAATGCTAGAACCTGGTACAGTGTAAGGCTATATTATATTTTTCACATGGACATCGTCCCAGGAAGCCAAGAGTAACTGCATTGCTCTAGCTGATATTATATTGTTTCGATCATTGTAGTGATTCAGGCCTCTTTTTCACGCTTCAGATCAATTTCTGACCACATTTATGCGTTACTGAATTTTTGGAGAAACTGAGAACCACGCCAAGAGCCCTTGAGGACCACTCCTTAACAGGACTGTCCTAGTCGACTAAAATGCATAGTACCGGTGCTCATGACTCAACAAAGGAGCCTGGGACACCACTCCTTAATAGGACTGTCCTAGTTGTATTCACGTGTCATGGCGTTTGAGCCGCAGCTTCCTTAATAGAAATCATGGCCAGATCCTTCTTGAGAGGGTTCTCACTACGTGATTACTCACTGCTTTGATCGATTTGAACTATGAAATAGAAAGTTCCACCAAAAAGGTTGTATTGTAATACTAGTGAGCACTCGAAACTTCTCCTTTAGTCAGCGCCTCAGCGGTGCAGAGTAACATGGATGAAACTTGGAAGCGAAGCATTGACCCACGATCGAATCCGATGCGTCGCATGAGCTCGTAATATCTGACACTGCCATAATTAGCCAAAGTCTACTCTCTAGGTCTACTTACCTGATCGATTAAAGTAGTACGATTAGTCGTCGGCCACTTCTCATCAGTCAGCTGATATTTAGGGTGTACCTAGAGGATCGATTAGGTCGACATAGAGCATCTAGCTAGGCCTGTACAAACTTGACTGGACGCATTATATAAGCCAAGTCAAGTCTAGTTACCTCGGGATTACTAATCTATATCTGGAGCATCTCAAAATAGATAAGAACCAAGTTGACGAGTTTGGAGTAAGTAATCAAAGTCGTCGCGTTTGACGAAGTAAACAGGCTCTGGTAACCTTGCGATAGGAAGAAGGAAAAGATGCCACTAGACACTGCGTGCACAAGGTAGATCGCCATCCGCACAGACCTACACTGCATGCAGCTAACTAAGTATACAGAACCTCTGCAACCACTGCCTCCACCTGCCGAGCTATATATATATACACGCATGCAGTTCATCTCTTAGCATCCACTTCTTAGACTTCGCTAAGCTCCAAATGGCTAGCACTAATAATCTTGTCGCACTTAGCCTTGTCCTCCTCTTGAGCATTGGAGTATCGAATGCCGTTAGAGTGGCTCGATACTCCAGCTCACAGGGAACTGGTACAGGAGGGGGTGAGGGTGGTGGATCTGTGCATGGCGGTGGTTCGGGAGCTGGGCATGGCTACGGAACTGGTGATAGTGGAACTGGAGCTCATGCAACCGCAGGAGGAGGTGGTGGTGGGGGTGGTGTGTCACAGAATGGTGGCTCTGGTTTTGGCGGTGGGTCTGGCATGGGGTCCGGGGCTGGTAGGATGAGCAACGACTCTTCCAGTGGTTATGGTGGTTCTTCCAGTGCCGGAGGAGCTGGCCGCGGCGGCGGCGGCGGTCAAGCCGCTGGCGGTCCTGGCTCCGCTGGTTATGGCAATGGTAGCGGCACGGGCTCTGGATTTGGTGAGGGAACTCAAGGCGCCAATAACTGGGGTCCGCCGGTGCCACGTTCATATGTAAATGCTACAGCCAATGGTAATGGCTCAGGTGGTGGCCAAAATGGTGGGACTGGTGGCGGTAATGGCGCTGGCTCTGCATACGGGGATGGTTCGCCACACGGTGACGAATCGCCTCCACCTCCATCACCCTAAAAATTTCATTCAATCAGTCTCTTGGCGGAGCTCGAAATCCGCGAATGGTTGTACGAATCTTTCTTTTATGTTATGATCACCTTTTGGTGTATTAATAATGAACGAATAAAGAGCTCCACTATTTTAGAGAATGTAGCACACTATGGATAGCATAAAAGAAAATTTTGACACCATTGTCGATTTGTCTGTGTGTGTGTGTGTGTTTGGACCAATCACAATCAAACCAGCCCACCAGCCAATCCCTCTGTTTCTCGGAGCCTCTGCACACGGCGCGAAGTAACCAGACATAGCCCAACTCTGGTGTAAGGTCCCGTTTTGCAAACCCAAATGTTTCTGATTATTGGCCGAATGGATCAAAGCAGTTTCAAACAGGGAAAAAGAAACAAAGCGATTCATCGGTGAAACGCTACGAATTGGTTCATGATTTTGGCTATGCATGCAACTCTCCATCGAGTTTGCTTTTAGTTACGGCAAAATTACCACCTTCTACCAATTCGTGGTCAGCGCTGCTCAATCCTGCTAAAGATTACTGTTTTAATATTTTTTTTAGATAATGAGAAGATTGTATTAATCTCGGCCTTTCAGAGAAGCTACAGCTGCAGTGACTTTGACTTCTAAAACAGTTACAGTCAAATACAAACACTAATATAGCTCGATCAACATTAGAAGTACACAAACGCACACTAATACACTGACATGACTAAAGGGGAGGTATGGATACAAATCAAATCACATTATTAAATTAAGATCCTAATTATTTGGCCTAGATAGGGAAAAAGCAATTGATTAAGCATACTATCTCGAGATATTTGTATTACTCCAACCATGTAGCAACCACACATATGTAACGATACAAGATCAGTAGCCTTGTAGATGCTCGATGGCAATCAAAGATCATTAGTACAAGAACCCCAGTGCTTCAAACCCTTAAAGTGACAGGTTAGCCATCAAAGAATTGTTTTTTTGGGGTGTGTGTGTGTGGGGGGGGGGGGGGGGGGGGGGGGGGGGGGGGGGGTGGGGGGGAGGGGTGGTGTCAACTCACCATCCTCTAATCGACATGACGGTGAAACGGATGAATGAACGGGCTCCAAAGCCGGTCCCACATCCAAAGATTATATGCTCAACAGCCAAGCGCCACAATTAAGGAAAGCAATCATAAGCGTCCAAGAACACGACAGTGGGAGAAACCACCACAATGAACAGTTGGTCGGTGCCTATTTCGTGGCAACGACTTATTTTCGCTCTACATAAGCTCCTCAATGCAAAAGTGCTATAAATAAGGATGAACTCTGGCGGTGTTCAAGACAACACTCGGAGGATAAGAGCTTCCCATTACTTGTGGTTTATAGTAAAGTAGAGTAGTTAGTTAAACTTGTTTTCGCCATGCTAGTAATCTTCTTAGAATTGACCACTTAGCGGTGTTATCCTGCCAAGTATCTTTCCAAAACTTTGTTTGGCTCCCAATCTTTAACATGAACGGATCCTCGTTTAAATAAGAAAATCTTCCTTGTCCTTCATGCGACCAGAGCAGAAGTGAGAATCCTTGTTTTCCTTGTGTTTGGGTAAGATCTGTACCAGTGCCACAACTATGCTAGCTAGAAAGCATTATGAGCGTCTCGGGTTTGATCCCCAGCGGGGACGAATTTCCGGAATGAGTTAAAAAAATCCCCCTCGCTCCTCTTTGAAAGCATATGGTATAGACTCGCGCCACAGCTTACAAGCCAGCTAAGTCCCTATATACTGTCAGGAGGAGGGTTCGGGGGTTTTTTCGACCTGCGTGAGAAAGTCTTCTTCTTAACAAAATGCCGCGGGGGCGGCTTGCCCCTCGCAGGTCGAGTTTTAGATCCTTGTCTCTCCTAGCTAATATACTCTCTACCTTACTGACATATGCACGTTTTGTTTTACAAACCTCAAGGTGAGGACCATGGCGTCAACCAAGACGTCGGGCTAGCGCTGGAAGTTCTTATGCCCAAAGAATAATTCTCATTAATTCTCAAATGCACATAACAATATAGTAGGATTTCAGCTAGGAGTATTCTCGGTGTCATATATTTTCACTACACAAAAGCAAACCTTAAAATTTTTCGCAAAAAAAAAAGAGAGCAAAGCTTAATGAGAAATTATCTCCAATAATTAACAGAGTTATATCGCTTAAGTGTAATAGCCACTAATAATCTTCTTACGAGCTATAAAGCCATTGTGGTAAATAATTAAACTCCCTCTCAAGATAAAGATTTTCTTATGGTACCTAGGCAAAAGGGTCACATAGTCACCGGATTTGGATTTGAGGAGGCAAAGCGCGAACCGGGTTCGCCGTCCCTATTCGGGAGTTGGGGTCGAGGAAAATCACTGTCCCGATTCGGGATGATTCTCATCTCTCTTCCCGCAGGTGACTAGAGGGGGGAGGGGTGCCGACGTCGTGCAGGCCCTCGATGGATCGTGATCCCTAGCACACATGATTTCGCAGTTGTTGCATAGAAAGTTTTATCTCAGCCAATTAGTAGCTCATCGGTTGAGAGAAACAAAGCGCATATTCTTGCATCTAAAACGTCAAGAGGGAACAAGCTTCAAATCGGGTTCAGTGAACCGAAATCCTTTGGGTTCACGTACCATGTCTCATATTATCGTCCCGAGGAGGTATACCCTCTTTATACGTAATCTTTCTCAGACTTCATCCCGCGTCTCGTGAACTCGTCCCCCAACCCGTCGAACCGGGTATGCAGTGGCTATGGGTCATAGTAACCAAAGATAATCTGGTAAAACGCAAATGGGAAAAAAGTCCAAAGTGTATCTTTTGGAATCAAAACAAAATTATACAACACTTATTCTTCAAGTATCATGTTGCTCGGTCCATATGGCAAATCTTTAACATAACTAGTCGACTCCCAGTGCCGAACAATACAAAGCATATACTAAATGGTTGGCTTAAAAAGTTTAATCCTTGTAGAGGTGGCTATGGTTATGGACGTTTTATACCTGGCCCGTTTTTATCACAATACTGGTAAGTCCTAGGCAGATTTTCATCACAAAATTAAAAAAAAACACAAAACTCTTCAAATAGTTTAATCACTAAAGAAAGAAATTTCTGTGTAGTATATTAGCTATTAATAAAGTATTCATTTTTTCTAGCCATTTTGAATAAAAAAAGAAATGCCTCCATCAGTCTTAGGCTGATTCCGCATATACTTAGCCCATTTCCTTCCCTCTGTTTTTTTTAGATCATTTCCTTCCCTTTGTTGTAATCCGTTGTCAGTAAATGGGAGGAAATTAGCCCATGTCATGTAGTGAGATGATTTCAGCCCACCTCTTGATGAGAGGAGGAGAAATGAGGATCGGAAATGGTCTGAAATGGGCCAAAATCGGCCCAAATAACATTGTATGATTTTTTTTGTGCTCCTAGTTTATACGTAATTGTTGAAATAATATTTGTATTTTAAAAATTGTCTCTACAGCTCTAAATATTACAATAAAGTTTGGTAGGGCATTCTAACCATCAAATAAAATATTAATAAAATAACTGGATTGACAATTGAAATGAAAATTTTCATTATCCACTCTATTCTTTATTTTGTTTGCATATTATGAAAACATATTACAGATCATATCATTAACTCTTAGGAACAAACACCTAATCTAGTAACTAAACAGAGCTGACCCCTATAATACATTCAAACATTTTTCTTTCAAATTAAGTAAGCATGTTTCAATAAGTGTTATCATCATTGTGTCGTTCGTAATTAAAACATATATAAGATCCAATATGAATATATTTTTATATAAAAAACAACAATGAATCCAACAATTCACAAAAATTGTGTAACATGTTATCAGACTTTGCTTAGGTATTGCTATTTAAAATGTCAGTTTTATAAAAAAAATGTTATCCCTTTTCAAACTATGTAATATTTATATAAGTAAAGTGCTTTCAATTACACGTGCAATAGACATTATCGGATCGATGTTTATATAATGAAGGTATTAACTTTTCAAAACTTTTGATATAGTTAAAAAATTATAAGAAACAAGGTATCAAAATTTAATAAACTTTTGCTAACAATCGTTGACGTAGTTATCACGAATGTTGACATGTTTCCTAGAAATCTATAACGTGCAAAAAACTATTGAATTAAATTGATGAAATGTTAATTTTGTTTTGAATTTTTCAATATGTATGGGGAAAAAATCAATGCATATAAACAATAAAATTCAATGTTACAACATTGTGCCAGATCCAAGGATCCAGCAATGACCTCCAGCGGCGAGAGTTCCCGTGCCATGGCGCACCCATATCAAATTAGTACTGGATCCTTGAATACCACCAGCTCACTCAGTGAATACATCGAGGCATCGAGTGAAGTTATCTAGCACCACGTTCTTGGGTCTTCTCGCCCAATCAATTACGTACACTCTTCAAACCCATGTTTTGTGTTCTTTAGAGCTTCCCCAAAGACAAAGACAGCTAAGATAGTTGTCATCTCTTAGAAAGGATTGATGAAGAGTGGGTTCTATATTTCATTCTCTTATTATGCTAAGAGATTAGTTTTTAAGGAAGAGCTAACAGCTTTCTCTCTCATCTTTTTTTTCAATAAACAATTCTAAAAGCCAACCTTAGAGTCAGTTTTTAGGGAAGCCCTTAATTACCTGAGCCAGCTACTACCAGCATCGATGACAAGTTGTCTAGGATCTGTCGCTCGTTCATGTATCGCTTAGATGGTTACCACTAGTAAATTTTTTTTTTGGGTCGTGTAGGAGAATCGCCTGCGAACTTCTAGGTCAAACTCAGTTACTCAACTCAAGTTATTAAAACTACAGTGGTCATGAGGGACGCAAGGTAGGCCTGCAGGATCTAGCAAGTTGTTCGTGCTGGATCCAAGGTCGTCTCTTCGAGCCCTTAAATTAGTAAGTCAACACTTGTAACACCCTGTGTTTTGCCATGTTATAAAAACCACTAAAAATTCAAACTTTTAAAATTTCCAACAAACTCAATTGATTAGACTAATTAATCCCTAAGTCACAATTCAAATATTTTGTTTCAAACATGCATAAAAACTCCACCATGACTGTTGGCGGTTCTTATGCGAAAAAATTAAATTCATTAATTCTGCAAGCGCACGGATCACCATTGTAGCATTTCACCTTGGAGTATTTCAGGGTTATCGTATTTATATTTCCGCAGGGAAGTAGAGCGAAAGGGAGCTGAATAGTAGCAATGCATTGGATAATTTGGAGAAGGAATAATGTATCAAACTATACTTGAGACGGGGTTAAGATAGGCATGATATATATGGGTGGCACACACATCCTCAAATCCAAGGTAATAAAAGAAAAACTGTAGTATACATTTGGGAGAGCAACGAGATAGAGTTAAGGCTACCTGTATGTTTATCTATTATTTACTCTTCCTAGCAGTCAAGTCTACAAAGATTATCTACTCTAGCTAAGCTCATACACATACAAGTTATATCGCTTCGGGCCACACACGTGCTAGGTTAACCGATGATGCTAGTTCAAACCTAGGGAACGTATGCTATAATTAAGACCCTGCTGAGTCCAACCCGGACCTGGTGGATTACAGAGACCGGTGCAGCTGTCACATACACTCGCGGCTACCATCCTCCGTGGGGTTGGGTGCCAAACGTGCATAGGCCAAGTCCCAAGCGCCATGCTTACAACCCGCCTAGAGGAACTACTCTTGATCAACGGAGCAGTCCTATCTAAGAATAAACAGGCACAGATTTCACCCGACGTCATCACGACGAAGGCACTCTCTCGTACCTGCCTACTCCAACAATCACGAATCCCACAACAAGACTTCTACGAGCACTTACTTAACAGAATAAATAAACTAGATAGAAAAGAACTACTAAAAGAAATAAATAAAGAATAAACTAATTATATATTAAATAAAATAATATCTCAAAAGAGTAAGGATACAAAGAACTATACCGAACTCCGAGAAGACTCCGGAAGCCCGAGAGAGCTCTCACTCTACTCTACTCTACTCTAACTCCCAAAGCTACTACTAAACTAAACTAATGAACACTTGGATGAAGTGTGATGGTGTCAGTTGCTTCTGAGGCCGGGGGGTCCAATTTATAGCTTGCAATGGCGGTGGGAGCACCCTGGCCGAAGCTGGAGAGGCGTTGGCGCCAAAGTAGGCCGGCCGGCCTAGGGGGATGGCCGGCCGGCCGTCCCCTGTGGCGGTTTGCCACCGTCTTGCGCCTGGACGCTCCAGATCACTCCCTGAAGGCGGTCTGAAGGTCGGCTCCTCGCTGGGGTCGGCAGAATTGAAGTGAGGGCCAAGTTAAGGCCCAAATGGCCCACCTTCTAGAATGCGGTGCAATTCTGCTGGGCTGGCCTTGAATTGTGCGTAGTGGATTAGTTTCCAGCCTACTGGAGGAAGTCCGGGGCCTGCGGCCACCAGGTGGGGCCGGCCGGCCAGGGAAATTCCCTGGCCGGGCCCACTTTCCTCCATTATTCACTCCTGCATCCAAATATCCACCAAAACCTGTGGAGTAGCATTATTCCTATCTACTATGCACAAAATCTTGGTGTTATGCATTTATTTACCGGTAGGGTGGCGGTCAAATCATGGTTTAACGACCGCCAACAATGACATATTTGGATTTCTGTGTTTTTATTTTCGTATTTGAGTTCCATTCAAACTTGAACTCTATTCATTCTCTGGAAATGTTTAAACCATTTCTTTTCCTTCCGGGGCCGCCGCCCTTCTCTTTTCTTTCCCGTCGGCCCAACCTCCTTTCTCTCATTTCCCTTTTCTTTCTTCCTCCCGCGGACCACGCCAGCCCAACCCTTTCTCTTCCCCACCGGCCCATCTCCCTCGCCCCAACTCTGCCAGCCAGCTTCCATACCTCTCTCTCGCTGACCGACGGGCCCCACCACGTCTTCCTCCTTCGGACCGCCGGTAGGCACTGTGCGCCGCCGCCCTACCACGGCGAGCACGCGTGCCTGGCCGTGCCTTAAACTTGCCCCAGCTCCTATTCGTTGCCATGCATCGCCCACCCGTTCCTGGCAACATACGCCACACAATCCCGCTGTACCCACGCTGGTCGTCGTCTTGCTAGGCTGCCTTAACTCCGGCGAGGGGAGGAAGCTGCCGCGAAGCTTCGTCCGCCGTCGTCTTTATAAGTCGTGAAGCACCGCGTCGCCGCTCCCATCCCTCTCGCGAGCTCCTCCTCCCCATTCTCTCCACTGAGCGCCCCTAGATCCACTCTTCGCCGCCGCACCTTCCTCAACTCTGGCGACCCCTCCGTCCGAACGCCGACGAGCAACCGGTTGGCCTCTGCCACTTCTTCTACTTCGTCTAGCATCTCCAAGATCTCCCTAACCCCGTCTCGTCTGCCTTTTTGCAGCGAGCTGAGGCGCGGAGCATGGAGTTCAAGGGAGGCTAGGGTTCCGGCCACCGTGAGCACGTCGACGACTCGTCTCCGACCCCTCTCCGCCTTCATCGATATGATATGATGTTTAAATGATGTTTAAATGATGTTTACAAATAAAACATGCATGATATTTAAATGATGTTTTACAAATAAAACATGCATGTTTACAAATAAAACATGCATGTTATTTAAATGATGTTTAAATGCTTAGTATGTCGGACATATTTGCTGTTTGCCATGCCTTGTTATTGATTACTCTGCTTCTATTGTTAAACTTAGAGACCAACATCGTTAATTCTTTAATGATATGTTGGAATGATATGCTGGTTAGGACTATCACACTGTGTACTTAATTTTAATCGTGCTTTACATGCTTTTGTATTAAATGCGTGAATATTTGGTGGTGTGTATTGTGAATATGATAATATGGGATGGTAATTAGTGACTTGTGCAACCTTATAGTGGGGATACTTGCATTGGCAAGAGCTGGCAGTCCTCAGTGGGGAGGGCTATCTCTGGGATGCGACTCGTGGAGGATAGCTATTGAAGATGTCGGCTTCGGTCGTATAAGGACCGGTTGTTGTGCCGCCTCACCTAGCACCCTTCGTACAACCACAAATCTTATATGAGCAAGATTTGGAACCACACCACTACTACAGGTATCCCACTCGGAGGCAGGAGTTGCAAACGGAAGCCAGTAGAAGACTCGACGATGGTGGCGACGGGTCTGGCATGTGGATACTTTTAGGCCTTTCGATATGATATGATATGATGAAGCCCCTGGTCGGATTATTTTCCGTGGGTGGGTGCCAGTTACACCAAGTAGGTACGGGACCTCAGTATGCCTGTCCAAACTTGTGGAGAATCGTGTACAACCCTTGCAGAGTGTATAATCTATCTGGATAGCCGCATTCCACGGCATTGGACGACGCGACATCTTAGGCCACACAAGATTAGTATAACGATGTGCGTTATAGATCCTTGGTGTGTTTTCGGATACTCCGTTGTGGAACCGTGCGCTGGTTTCCTGCCAGCACTAAGACTTGAGAACTGGTGGGAGGGATTGCATCTCCCTTAGGGCCACACGACCCCACTAAACATCAATCTTGACTGTAGTTTGTGAACTGTTTTTTCTTTAAACAACCCTTGCATAAAGTTGGCTTTCCACCGATATGATGAACCCCCGCCTAACCTTGGTTATACCCATGCATATACTAACCCCTTCTATTAGGGCTTGCTGAGTACCGTATGTTCTCATACTTGCTTTAATCATTCAGATGAAGAACCTGAGTACAAGTACCAGGAGGATAGTGATGAAGAATAGGGTTCTCTCCGCACTCAAGATGCCTGTAGTAGTGGTCCGTTTCCGTTTTTCGATGTAGTTGTCTTTAAGTTGTTCGGTTGTAGTAGCTCATCGATGTGATATGTGCTGTAATAAAACGGCCAATGGCCTTGTGTTGTAAGACCTTTTATGTATGAAGGCTTATATGAGACTTGGTAATATTTATGTAAGTGATGACTCTATGATATTCTGTGTAAGTGTTCGTATCAGCATATGATCTAGTGACTGATATGGGTAAGCACTAGTGCTCAACAACACTGATGCTTCCTCGTTTAACAAATTGATCCACTCTACACTCCTAGGGGTTTTTTCTTTTTTTTGCGAAGACTACACTCCTAGGGTTAGAAGTGAAGGACTGAAGTTCTGGACGTGCTTGCTCAGTTGCCACCAAAATAGAGAAAAATGTTTCAGACTTTCAGTCAGTAAAATGTATATCTCCAAGTTTCATGTTACCATATGTTTCAGAAAGACTACAGCAGGGAACCTTGCGCGCCTATATGTGAACAAGTGGGAACCTTAAGCTGCTGATACTTTGGGTTTTGGTAGTAGTCAACTGATCGGAGGAACAGCCTGTCAATTCACTTCAGAAGTGTTAGCATCTCAAGCTACAGTAAACCAGGTCAAACACAACTTTTGGTCGAATCTCATGCACATGGCCACGATTCACAACCCAATGCGGCACCTCTAAAAATATCGCCCTCACACACTGCCATTCACGGCCTGTACTGCGCTATAAATACCCACGCGGCTTCTCGTCCACCTCACTGCATTCCTCGTAACGCACTAGCAATGGCTACAAGCACAAAGCTCGTAGCTCTTAGCTACGTCCTCCTCCTCAGCATTGGGTTCTCCAGTGCAGCGAGGGTAGTGAGGTACAATAGCGCCACTGCTGGAGGCGGAGGCAGTGGCGGCGGAGCTGGAGGCGGCGGCGGGTCCTCGGGGAAGGGATCAGGCGGAGGTGGCGGAAAAGGCGGTGGCAACGGGTCTGGTGAAAGCGGTGGCGTCGATTTTTGGGGCAATGACTGGAACTTCGCCAGGGGTGGTGGCGGTGGAGGAGGAATGGGCGGCGGTAGTGGCACCAACGGTGGAGTTGGCTCCGGCTCCGGCTCCGGCTACGGGTCCGGCCATGCTAGCAGTGTAGCTCCAGGCCCTACTAGCAGTGGTAACTACGCCAATGCTAATGGCAAAGGTGGTGGTGGCGGCACAGGCGGTGGTGCCAATGGAGGTAACGGCCAAGGAAATGGGGGCGGCGCAGGCAATGGCAGGAGTAACAGTGGCCTTGCGTGGGCACCAACCTCTGGCTGGACCAGCGGCAACGCTGATGCTACCGGTGGTGGTGGTGGCTCTGGCGGCGGCAGTGGCGGTGGCGCTCCTGGATCTCCAAGCTCTGGAACGGGAGGTGGCCTTGGCGGGGGCGGTGCGCAAGCCGGCAGCGACGGATCACCGACTTTCGGTTACGCAAATGGAAGCGGTGCTGGAGCTGGTGGCGGTGCCGGCGGTGGTGACCAAGGTGGGTCGGGTGGCGGTGGGGGCGGCGGGTCCGGATCAGGCAGTGGCGATGTCCACTAAGCTTTCCCTTTCTGAGCAGACTGTAGCTGCAGCCGGAGCCCTGCATTTGTGTCAGTTCGTTTTGTACCCTGCACTTAGATTTCCTCAGTTGCTAGTTCTTCATGTTTGTCTTTTAGCAATAGTGTGTTGAATAATGGGCTTCGCGATTGTATCGGGGAGTAGGTAGTCTGCTGAATGGTGACTGCCCCAAATGTAATACTTTCTGTAGCAGGAATGAAAAATGCATTGATACAAGTTGCAATAAGTGTATCTATTATGCACTGGTAAGCCCATTCCACTCTCTAAACGGCAAACGTATATGATTTTAATCTGCATATAAGTTACCTGAAATAGTGTATAAAGGTTAAGTACTATCTAAAACTGTTATTATTTTGAAGTCTACTCCATCCGTCCCCATATATACTTTGATGGGATTAGCAACATGAATTCCGTACCTAACAACAAGAAGATTATCCCCATCTCTTAGTCACGCCTTATATCCTATACATGCAAAACTAAATCAACAACATCCTAGAGAAACAGAAGCGCCTCGACGCCGCCTAGACTCGTAGCTTGAGATCATGCCCTAGTCCAGTCCGAACAAAATAATTAGGATAGATCTAGACACATGTAACATCCTAGAGTATTTTTTTCCCCGATTTTGATATAAGATAAGTAAAAAAATCTAGTCAAAATTATACGTTTTAGAGCCAATTTGTCTAAACTCTTGTCCATATAATTAATTCGAGTAACATATGGATATCATGTACAAAGTACCGTATCTGATGGAGGCAACGATGGGTTCGATGACGAGCTCAATGACAACAAGTTCATCATATTTGCGTGTGGAACGTCAGTCTACCCTTTTTTGCGATATCCCATCAATCGAGTTGCCGTTGTTTGGGTGGCTTATAATCAGGAGATGTAACGTATTTTAATATCAATGAAATCCCCTTTTCACAAAAAAAAAGAAGTAACGTGTATCAGTTATCTAATACTACCTCCGTCCCTAAACAGATGTCGCTTTTGACTTTTAGACATCACGTTTGACCATTTGTCTTATTCGAAAAATTTATGCAAATATTAAAACAAATATATCATAATTAAAATATCTTTAATGATAAAACAAGTTATAAAAAATAAGCAAGATTTGCGAAAAACATTTGAATAAGACGAGCGGTCAAACATGATGTCTAAAAGTCAAAAGCAACATCTATTTAAGGATGAAGGTAGTAATCATTAACAATTTTATCTTAGGATTTAAGTTTTTAAAATATTTATATTAATGAGCCCTATAAAAATCTATCAGAAGTTGGAATTGGACTTGATGAGTGCGGTGGATTGTTGCTACTCCTATTTAGAGTGTTACCAACCCTTCTGCTGGAGGTCAAAATGGCATCTCACAGTATATATAGTGTAACTTAAAGGTACATGCAAGAACATGGCTTTTAAGAACATACAGGTAACTACTAATTTTTATAGCAAAAAAAAAACTGACTATTAATTTGTAAAAATCTATCGAGTCCAAAAGATAAAATTTTCTTGGATTTTATCAAAATGAGTAAGTTCACATCATGTGCCGAAACCAACTCAATATGAGTGTTGCATCTTTTACTAATTTTTCTTGCAGTGGTACATGACGTGCACATCTATAGCAAGACGTTTGTGGTGACTTTGCGCACGCATGAGAGAGAGAGAGAGAGAGAGAGAGAGGGAGATCGTGTATGTCATGTGTTTCAAAGAAAAGGGGGGTTACAATTTAGACAACGTAGGTTAGTTTTTTGCATTGACTATTACATTACTGAACCAATTTGTCAGCATACTCTATTTTGTTGCAGTTTCGTACCTATTTGTAATCAATATATCTAGTGGAGACTCCTCACCTTTCATCTACAAAGTATTCCATCATAATTTTATTATTTCACAAGTTTGGTATGTAGACATGCTTGTTTTACCCGTTAATAGCATTTTCTCTGAATAAGTAAATATTTTGAGTGTCAAAATTCCATTGTTGCCTTCGGAGGAAGGCACGGCTGCCACCGTCCATCAACCGGATGTGCAGCTCTCACTCGGCCTGCACCTCCGTGGGTCCTAGTTTGCACAAATCCTCAAGCAAAACAGATGGTGAAGAGGACATGCCTTCCCCAGCCGGTGCCTTCGGCTTCAGATATCACGAATATTTTGGCCGAATTTCATTGGGGACCTACAGAAATATATGGATCCCCTAATTTAGCACCGAGAGCATGATAGTTATGGCAAACAGCATTTGTCACACGCTAAAAACCAAAAATGTTCGATTCTGTAAACGGGAAGAGGGCCCAATTTTGCTAGTCCGAGAAGGGAGTCCATGGTTCGACACAAGATCTGTAAGAGTTTTGAACTCTTATATTATAAAGGAGCAGGACCTCCCCACCCTCATGACCAATTGAGGGTATCCAATCAAGTTTTTTTCCTCAAACCTTAATCCCTTTTCAACCTAATTTTTGTTGTTATGCAGCCGGTTGACGTGATGAGTACAGCATTCTAACAGAGCATCTGTGCCCAGGTGCTGGCCTGCTGGGCCGACTGAACCACTCACTACCGGCATGCCCCTTCCGCTCCTCGGCCATCCCCTCCAACTCTGGCCGTGTCCGGCGAGCGTCCCCGCGCTATGTCGCATTGATCTTGAGTCATTGATCGACCCGATCGAGTGAGTCCAAAAAAATTACGGGCTGACTAAACGGAGTCGGGCAAGGACAACTGGATCCATGATTACTCATTAGTCAATGCGCATCGAGCCAAGTTATCTAGCGCCGCGTTCATGGGTCACCTCGCCGGATCAATTGCGCGCTCCCATCGATGTTCCTGTTAGTCTTTTTACATGAGCTAGCCCAAGCTTGCAATGGGTCGCCTCGCCGGATCAATTGCAACTTGCATGCTTTACTAGCATCAGGAAAACAAAATCGCGCGCAGAGATCAAGATGGCTAGGATCTGTCGCTTGTTTCCTCTTTCTGTACGAGTACATTGTAGAAGAAGCTGCAATATTTTTTGGGCCCTGTATGTAGGAGAATCGACTGCGAAACCCTAGGTCAACTGTGCTGTTGTTTTTTTTTTCCAGTCGATCTCTCCATATTTCTGCTCCGCCATAACTAGCTCGAGTTAGCTACAGTGGTGTTAATGGCGCGAGGAAAACGCCTACAGTGCCTTGCGGCATGCAGGCTCTGCTTGCTTGCGCTAAATCCGAGGTTTTTGCAGGCTGGCAGCACGGCCATCGAGCCGTGGAATTAGTCCAGGTCAACACTCTCCGCCGTTTCACCGTTTTAGTTTTATAACAAATCAACTCTGCCAACTCGCCTAGCACGCGGCGATTCCTCCGATCCCATGCCACCTTGTGTTGCCTCTCGAAAGAGTATACTGGCCAAGCATTACACATGGATGAATTATGTAGGTAGGCTTCCTGGTGAAATGAAAACGTACTCCCTCTGTACTAGAAAAAGAGGATCCCTGCATTAAGCTGGGCCCAAAAAATGGATCCATCGTAACTGATATAGCCATATACTCCAAGGTAAAATTGAAGAAAAAGCTACTCCGTCCGTTCCAATTTGTAAGCATTTCTGGTTATATATGCACTAGGTTCACCGCATCCTATATGCACCTGGACAAAGGTGTTGTCCAAATACATTTGTAGAAACTAAATGCACATTTTGGAATGGATGTAGTAGTTTCTGCCTTCTTCCATCCTTGATCCCCAATTTTTAGATTTTAACTTTGCATGCGTGAAACAAACTGTTTTTCTGCTCTGCATATACAGATCACAGAGTAAAGTAAGAAAAATGTGTAGCATGCTGCTTACTGAAGTGTTGGATGCGTGCACCTGCTGTAAAACTGCACGCATTTCAGTACTAAATGTTCATGTCGTCTTGTCCTGTAACTTGTGGTAGGATCAAACCCTGTCTCTGTCGAAATATAGGTGAAGTACTGTTTCAGGAACAGAGAAAAATAACCTGCGCGCCTCGTTAATACTGTAGATGGGAATCTCTAGCTACTAAGCCTCTGAACCATGCATGGCAGAGCAAAAGCAACAGCTAATTAACTCCAGCGCAGTGTTCTACAGTTCCCTGTCAATAGTAGATCGATCACAAAGCAAAACTAGCTAAGGGGTCTCTGGCGATCGCATGAGAATTAATTACTGGCTGCTAGATCGATGCGGTCAACACTGCCGCCCTGATTAGAGAACTCTCGATCGAATCTTACTCTAGTTTTTTTTTTTTTCCCGGAGGAATTGATCGGATCTCTTTTCACATGGTCACCCATTTCGCAGGCCGGCCTAAGACACCGCGTCCATGCACGGCCTCCAGCGCTATAAATACCCATGCAACCTGGGGCTCATCACCCACCTCGCCTCACTCCAACCGAGCTCACTAGCAATGGCTGCCAGCACCAAGTTCGTAGCTCTTGGTTTGGTCGTCCTCCTGAGCATCGGGCTCGCCGATGCCTCGAGGTGGGCTAGGTTGCTAGGCAGCACCGCCAGCGCCGGCGGCGGTGGCGGAGGCGGTGGAGGTGGCGGTGGGTCTGGGGGAGCCGGTTGGGGCGGTGGCAGTGGAGGCGGTGTTGGCAACGGGTATGGTGAGAGCGGCGGCGACCAATACAATGGCTACTATAACTATGCCAGGGGAGGCGGCGCTGGTGGAGGCCAGGGCGGCGGTGGTGGCACCAACGGCGGCGCCGGCTCCGGCACCGGCTCTGGCTACGGCTCTGGCCATGGTGAGAGCACGTCCCCCGGCCCGAGCAGCGGCAACACCGCCAGCGCTGATGGTAAGGGCGCCGGCGGCGGCCATGGTGGTGGCGCCAACGGCGGCATCGGACACGGCTCCGGTGGCGGTGCCGGCAAAGGACAGGGTGAGAGTGGCGTAGCATATGCCCCGGGTCACTCCAGCGGTGGCAACGCCGACGCCATCGGTGGCGGCTCTGGTTCCGGCGGTGGTAACGGTGGTGGCGCTGCCGGAGCTCCCAGCTCCGGTTCCGGAGGCGGTATTGGTGGTGGCTCCGGACAGGCCGGCAGCGACGGCTCATGGGGATCAGGTTACGCCAAGGGTGTCGGTGCGGGCACCGGCGGCGGCGGCGGCGGCGGCGGCGGCGAGAAGGGCGGCTCAGGTGGCGGCGGCGGCGGTGGGTCCGGATCCGGCAGCGGTTCCATCCACTAAGATTACAATCCCTTCATGGAGCAAACTGCATCAGCTGGAGCCCAGCATTAGTGTGTGTCGGTCCATTTTGCTATCGTTCGTGCAATGAGTTTTGTTCGAGTGTCTGTCTAGGTTTTTGTTGTTTGGTTTCAGGCATTTGTTGTTGTCAGGAATAAAGGGCTTCGTGATTGTAGTGAGGGTGTAGGTAGTCCAGCATGCTGAACTGAGATGTAATGGCTATCTGCAAGTATGTATCACCTTTTGTTGTACCTTTCTATTTTGTAATATGTTCTCATTGGCCGTTAATGGATTCTATCCTTTTTTATCCCTCTAGCTAAATGTAATTTCTTAGATGAGCCAAACGTCTCCTTGCTACTGTTGCATTAGTACCTTTATTTCGGGCCTGTAAACAGTTCATCGTTTGCCGTCGAATCTCCTTTATTTTTCGGGTTAGTGTAGCAAGACGAATCAGAAATATCCTAACGAGAAATATCCTAAATCTTGCCTGCCAAAGCCCACTTTAGCCCATTAAGAGAAAGGCCTAGACCACGAACCGGCGCCGTAGCGTGTGTGGTGGGTGGTGCTCTGCTTCAGACAGCAGAGCATGCAGATGCAGGGGCAGAGCTGCAAACAAGGCCGTGGGCTCCCAAGTCCGCAACGCGATGTTCCTCTGCCCAACTTCAGCTTCGGGCCTGTTCGGCTGGTAAAGAAATATACTGTTCCTTCTCTGTTTCTACTGTAGCTGTAAGAGAGAAACAACCAGCAAACAGTAGCTTTAGCTGGTTTAGGCACCAGCATGCATCGGAACGCAAGACCGGTGCGTAACGTAGCAAAGCGCGACGAGATCGTCGAGCTCGCTCGCTTTGCCGGCGCCGACCGGAATACCAAACCTGTGGCCCCGCACGCCGTGTTTGACAAGTGAGCTGACAGCCTATATATCGCACATGAAATTCCCAAGAGCATATGCATGATACAGATAACGCCGTCGCCATCGCCGTTTGCCATGCTATCCAGCTCGGAATTCGAACTATCCAGTCCCTATAGTATTTGTGGTGTGGTGGTAGCGTACGTGAGCCTGCGTATAGCTGTCTTGCTTATCCGGAAAGTCTCCTTCGTTTGGCCGGATATATCCGCACACGGACGAAACACCCGTCTCAAGTCAAGCCGCTGGATAATGTGTGTGAACTGTGCTTTACGTCAGTGTCGCAGAGTGCCAAACAGCTGAAATATTTCTCCACGAGGTGGCAAGCTTAGGTAGTGTCGCCGTGTCGGCGCAGGGTATCAGAGTTCCTCGATCAATTGGTTTAGTTTCAGTCAAAAACTGGAGCGCCGCGCAAGTGAGCGTCTGCATATCTTTGTACTCATCATATTAGCGTTTACCATAATGCCAGCTCTGCGAAAGCGCGCGCTTATCTTGTGCTGACGATTTGGCACAGAAGGCAAGTATACTTACTAGTAACTACTCAATAAGTACAAGCTAGAAGCAGCCGAATCATATATAGCAGAACCATTACCAACTTCCCACTGACCACGAGTCACTGGTGTCGTTCGAAATGTAAAATATGTCAGTAACTCACAAGTCACGAGGGCAATCTGACTTTTTTTCAGCTTGCTGGTCAAATGCCTGGGCCTGAGATTACGTGGATTTCATACTTGCCGCGCTATGAATTGAATTAATTCACACGTATCAAAGTGTGGCAGCCTTATCAACCCAGAAGTCGTACTCCCTGCACTACCTACCCGTCGTTTTCGTTGTCTTAAACGAATGCATTTCTCTATAATATTTTAGAGAGCAAGAACCACTTGCGCTGCCGCTTTGCACGACCTCTAGAACTATAAATACGCATGATGCCTGCTCGTCCATCGCATCCCATCCTTCTACTTCACAAAGCTTGGCAGCTCACAATGGCTGGAACCAAGTTTGCTGCTCTTTGCTTCATCGTCCTCCTCAGTGTGGGACTGTCCAATGCTGCAAGGGTTGCCAGATATGTTAGTGCTGGGGGCAGTGGTGGCGGAGGGGGAGGAGGTGGTGGCGATGGGTCAGGAAATGGCTCAGGGTGGGGATCTGGCTCTGGCTCTGGGTATGGCCAAGCAGGTGGGTCTTCTGGTGATGCATATGTTAGTGGAGGCGGCGGAGGTGGGGGTGGTGGAGGGGGACAAAATGGTGGCTCGGGATATGGCTCTGGTTCTGGTTCTGGGTATGGTCAAGCCGGTGGGTATGGGCCTAGCGGTGGAGCATATGCTCAGGGAGGAGGCCAAGGTGGAGGTGGTGGTGGTGGACAAAATGGGGGCTCTGGGTCCGGATCTGGCTCAGGCTCTGGGTATGGTCAAGCTGGTGGGTATGGGCCATATGGCGGAGGATATGCTCAGGGTGGTGGACAAGGTGGAGGTGGTGGCGGTGGACAAAATGGAGGATCAGGAAGTGGTTCTGGTTCTGGTTCTGGGTATGGTCAAACTGGAGGATATGGCCCATATGGTGGAGGATATGCTCAAGGCGGCGGCCAAGGTGGAGGCGGTGGCGGTGGGCAAAATGGCGGGTCTGGACAAGGTTCTGGTTCCGGTTCAGGATATGGCCAAGCAGGTGGATATGGTCCTTATGCTCAGGCGGGCGGCCAAGGTGGCGGCAATGGTGGTGGGCAAAGTGGTCCAGGCGGCAGTGGATCAGGGAGTGGCTCCGGAAGCGGCTCTGGGTCTGCCAACAGTGGTAGTGGGTACCCCTAAAACTTCTATAGAAACGAATGAATAAAACCTATGTAACCAACCAGTAATATCGTTCGGACATGTGTAATGTTTTCAATATATAAGGAATAAATGGCCTGACCATGGCTGCTGTAATAGTTTGGGTCGTGCGTAATAGAAGTTTCCATTTACATGTAACAGTTGCTTTATTGCACACTGTCTTGTATACAAAGTGTACGTATGAAATTTTCTCACATTATGTGCTGATCGTGTATATGTTATGCCCCGTACCAGATTTTCTCTCGGTCCCTCCTCCCTGTTTTTAAATCAGTGGAATCCCCAGCATATGAGGTGTTGCTGGTTGTTGTCTGATACCTTCTTTTCCTCCGCACTTTGGTCTGCAAATAGTTGGATTCATGTTTGTGACGAATCGGTACTCATACGCTATTTGGTAGTACTACTGCAATTAGTCTCCAGGAACGCAGAAAATAGGTTTAAAGTTTCGGCTTGAACTTCAAGAAGTTTAGCCTTTCGCCTTGAGCAAACCATGCAAACCGGTATTGGTCGAAAACATTTCAGTCCAATTTAGAATTAACAGAAAATAATGTTGGTAGATTGTTTGGTACATTGTTTTTCAAATTTTGTATAAAACAAGAGAAAGTAGGATGATATCTTGGCCGTAGTTCTCAAATATTCTGCCAAAACAGGTTAAGCATATATTTGCTGGTGAATGTGAAGACTGCAAACTGGAATTCAAAACTTTTGCCCCCCAAAAAAATATGAACATATCATCCAGCTCCCTGCTATGTCTCGACGCTCGTTCCATCCAGGTTTATAGTATTCGTGGTGGATATATCGTGTTAACGCATAGCTGTATCGCCTACATATATATCTGTCCTGAAAGTCTCAGTTCAATTTGCAGTATGCACACAATGATTAATGAATATCTGTGCTCAAGCTACCGCTCTACACCCACTGCCCACAAATTATACTCAGTGTCTGTCAACGATCGAGCGAAACCCCTAGTCAAACAGAGGTTTTGGTGTCTGAACAGTGGATTGTAGGACGGAGCGACAATGTTGGCTGACAGCTTGCTCTGCGTTTGACCGCCATAGTTGCTATGTCCACCGACGCAGTGTGGTATAGAGCTCAGCAAGTTGGTTTGAATTCCTTTTTTTTGGCGAGAAGTTGGTTTGAATTCAGTCAAATACTACCGGCGACGGAGAGAATCTCTGCGCGCCAAGCAGTACACAACACAATCCAGGATTGTGCGCCTAATTTTCTAGTGCTTGACATGCTACTCCTTCCACAAATATAGTGTCTATTTAGTTTTGTACTATTTCTTTTAAATGTTGACCAATAATATTTGTAAATATATATTATTTTAAACTAAAAGAGTTACATATTATGACATTTCAATATGAATATAGTGACACCATTTTTGTTGTTATCAGTATTTTTAGTTTTATTGTAATTACTTCCTCCGTTTTTTAATAACTGTCAGTGTTGACTTTTACTGTTTCAACTTTGACCATTATTTTTTTATTAATACATAATTAAACTCTCATAAATATATTATGTTACTAAAATACTATCAACTCCACATCTATTAATCATAAGTATATTTATTGTAACTAAGTATTTTAGAAGTTATTAAAAGGTCAAAATGTGAATAGTATGGTCAAAAGTGACAAATATTGAAAAACGGAGGAAGTAATAGTCAAAGTTTGAAAAGTTTGACTTAGGACAAAACCAAATAAACACTATATTTGTGGACGGGGGGATTATTTAGTTGGTTAATAAGTACGAAACGGAACCATGTAATACATTTTTCAGATACCTAACCTTTAATGACTTATTTGCACTCATGAGTTATAGTTCAAAATTTCCCTTCAAAACTCAAGTTAGATTCTAACTAGCACGGTTTCTTTTTCCCTTTTATTTTGTTTTTCAGCCTATACAACTTTTATTTATTATATTATTTAATATATAACCAGTAGGGCGCTGCGCCCTCCTGTTTCATCGAAAAAAACTAACACGGTTTCTGCTACTAAACAGCTAAGGGCTCATTTGGAACGCATGAATGAAAAAACATAGGAATAGGAAAAACACAAGAATATAGGATAAGATGGCGGGTGCAAAACAAAGAATTGAGAACACAGGAATTGCAAGAGGAGAATCGTTTGGAACACAGGAATTGTAAATCATAGGGAGATCTACTTTGGTATGCAAAATATAGGATTATGTTTCCAAGTAAACATGGTAATTACATCATGCACACGGTAATTGTTTTGTAAAAGAAATTGATGGGGAAAAAATGGCATGGAACTGGGCTATTCTATTCTGTTTGATGCATGGGGCTAGCAACAAAAGCTCAATTCGAATCAGCGCTGTAGGCTATTGCATTTCAGGTAAGAGCGACAGTGGCAAGGGCTATGAACTCGTGATTATCCTCGATCCAACGCAAAGGAAAGAAAAAAAAAAGAGGTCGGAGCTGATGGAAATTTTTCCTACGTTTTTCCTCTGGATTGGGTTGCATAGGAAGTTTTCCTTTGATCTTCCTACGCTCCATTCCTACAATCCAAAGGCACAAACAGTGCAAGAATCCTTAGGATTGCCATTCCTACGTTTTTCCTTCGAATTTCCTACAATCCAAAGGAGCCCTAGAGCTTTTTGTCAAAGTTTATCGCATCCAAACCTTCTTGGATATCCAGCACCAGTAGCAACTCTCGCTTTCCTATCTCACACAACGCAGCTTGTTTGGTCAAATTCTTGGGCCTGAGAGTACGCGGCTAGCCAACTCATTTCACATGTAACACAGTCAGGCTTGAGTGAGCACAATAAGTACGCGCCATGTTAAGAGAAAAGTCATACCCTATCTTACCCGTTGTTTTCTTTCTACATTTTCTCGATAATAAACTAGTGAGCGTCACTTTGCACTGCAGCTAGCTTGTATGGCCTCTAGCACTATAAATACGCATGCACCCTTCTCTTCCTGCTCATCCCATCATTCATTTGTGTAAACTTGCATAATTTATCTCCTTTCAACTTCGTATGAAAAATTATGATTTTCCAAAGATAATATGAAAGAAAAAGTATCGCATACATATGAAAAAGAGAAAATTGCAAATACCCACTTGCATCTTGGGGGGGGGGGGGGGGGGGGGGTCATATAGCCGCCTGCAAGTATTATTGTTTCAGTCTGACACCTGCAAGTCATATAGTTTTCATTTTTTTCATTTACCACCCTGACAACTTTGACTAACTAATGTGGCTCTTGTTTCGCTTCCAACATTTCTTGAGATGTTTCACTATAGATAATTAGCTTCTATATGAGTAGCATCACCTAATTTCGTCTAATAAGCACCAAATGACACAAATATCTAGCCATGATGCTATGAGATGCTATGAGCAATGTAGAAGGGCAAAAGCTTGATGATTGTGATATATGTTTGATTCTAACAACATTATAAGGTACCTAGTTTTGATAGACTATGTGGAGCTATGGTACATGCTTTTCAACAGCAAATTGATCGGTTAAAGTTATCAGGGAGGTATTTGAAAACTATATGTAACTTGCAGGTGTTAGACTACAACAAAAATACTTGTAGGTGGATATTTAAAAACCTCCCTAAGATGCATGGGTATTTGCAATTTTCCCTATAAAAAAAGAGATTTTAATCTCAAAGCATGAGGGAAAATTCCTCAGATATATCCCATCTATCGATTATAGAACCTGGGATATTTGACCACCATATCTATGACACTAGATTGCCTCGACCTTTGCGAACAGTGGCGGCGCCGGAGGTGGAAGCGACGGTGGCCATGACAGCGGATTTGCCAGTGGTTCTGGCGGTGGATCGGGGAACAGTGGCAGCGCTGCATCAAATTACAACGATGGAAGTGCAACGGATCACAGCCTTAAAGCTCTTTTTCTTCAAATAATGTCGTCTTGGGTCGATGCATATGGTCATCCCAATCTAGTGTTATAGTTATGTTATGGAATAAGCCATGTAACATTTAGTAATTTGTTAGCTGTTGAAAAGTAATGAGTTTTAGTGATGACATGGCAATGATATGCATACAGATTAGAAGTGTATGTGCGCGCGCGTAACACAATTGCATTGTTTGCAATCTGCAAATTAAATTGTTTAACTTGAATGTATCATTGATCAAGTAAATGGTTTGCCTTGTTCTTCGAACTATCTAAGACTTCTACCCATTGTTCTTCGCCAAGGTTTCACTGTTATTCTCTTTATTTTTAAAATAGAAATCATCAGCCTTTTTTTTTTCAACAAAGAAGATATAGACTGCTCTAAATTTCATTTTGGAGTTACAAGATCACGACTCCTACCTACCAGTGTGTAGGAGTAAACATCCGTATCAAACTACACACTAGAGAGGAATTTGTTGACAAACACTTCCCAACTATCTCAGACTTCTATCTATTGTTCTTCACCAGATCAGTTTCACTGTTATTGTCTTTATGTCTAAGATGATGTAGCTTGATTTAAATTTCATTTTTTAGTAGCAAGATCACCACTTGAACACCCATCACTAAAAAAATAGAGTTTTAGTCACCAAATGTTTTTTTTATCTTTGTCCACCAAATAAATCCATTTCGATATCCACACGATGCAAAACGTACTAATCGAGTGCACATTGCAAGAGTACTTAAAGCAGAGCCGGGAGGAGCAAGCAAATTAAAGCATCTCTCTGGTATCTGTGGGAGAGACAAAAACGGATCATGCCAGATGCTGCAAACTTTACAAGTAAATATTATACTACAGAAATGACAGCGTGAAAATATGTATGTGCATTGAACTATTCGCAACCGACAATCTCACTACTACTTCCACATAGAATCGAATCGGACTTTGTTTGACTATGCTGATCAGATCTAACACCTGAGCAGTCTATGTACTCAGCAACCTCGATACCCACCACCCGTAATTTTCTTTGAGCTTTTTTGTTACAATATTAAGGTGTTAACAAAGTATAATCAATAGTAAAATGCACTAGAGGTCAACAAACTTGTCCGCTTCGATCATCTAAATTCATGAACTTTTATTTTCCAGTTTTAGGTCCACAAACTTTTCTAGGTTCCTGAATTTTTATTTTGTCGCTTTAGGTCCATGAACTTTTTTTTTTGCAATTACGCAGTACAACTCAGACACTCACAACGCACACACATTCACCCTGATAAACGCACATACGCAAACCCTACCCCTATGAGCATCTTCGAAGACTGAGCCGGCAAATCCTCGAGATTGACGAAGTCACCACTGGCGCCTCGCTGTGTCACCAGTTTTAGGTTCACAAACTTTTTAAATGGTGTAGTACAGGTCCGTATCCTTTCACCGAGCATTTCGAATTGACCTGTACAAATCATGTCGCCCTTACATATGGTTCTCACTTCTTAGGGTCCTCTTCTTCCAATCATATTCGAGAAAATCAAGGTGTTCCTCGTACCACTGTTTATCAACCACTATTTTCCTTTCCGCCATGTATGTGGTTTTCCAGCTCCCTACTCCCACCATCCTCAAACACATGGCCTTGACGGATCTGCCCTGCCGCACTTCCTCATGACCTCGGGATTTTGGGGGGGGGGGGGGGGGGGGGGGGGGGGGGGGGGGGGGTGTTATTGCAACCGCAAGGTGAGCATGTCGCCTAGTGATCTCGTGTCTGCACTTTGGTCAACTGCTTGCTATGATGTAAAAAAGAAGTTTATGGATCTAGATGACACAAACAAAAATGATTGTACGTGGACATAAATTGTAAAATAAAAGTTCACGAATCTGGTTGATACAGACGGACAAGTTCGCGGACCTCTAGTGCATTTTAATCTATAATCAATTACACCTTTCCTTCTAGAATTGATGTCGTTAGGACAACAAATCTTGTTCACAACAACGACAGTTCTAGAACTGAAGGAGTATAACTTAAGCGTATAAAGAATGGTACCACAAGTTGCAAATTGTTACTCGTTTAAATTAATTTTGAGTTAATTTTACAAAACCATAACTATTTTATTCCTTGTTGCAAGATATAACAACTTTTGATACTAGTTTCACAAAACCATAAGTATTTGCGTCATCTGTTGGACATAAGCACAACTTTTAGTTTCGGTCCTACATGTCATCCACCAAAGATGTGCATAGGGTCAACAGAGGCTGACAAGTGAGCCTCGGACCGAAATTTGTTGTTTTGTGCAACAAGTGGTGCAAATAGCTAGTTGTGGTTTTGTAAAACTGGTTTCAAAAGTTGTAGTTTCTAGGGGCAATGAAATTAACTCTATAATTTTAATACCACCCAAAGAATCTGTCTGGTGTCTGGGAGAGACAAAAACGGATCTTGCCGGGTGCTGCACACTTCACATGTAAATATTATACTACAGAAATGATAGCGTGAAAATATGTATGTGCGTTGAAATAATCGCAACCGACAATCTTGTTACTACTTCCATATAGAATCAAATCGGACTTTGTTGATTATCATGGATCAGATCTAACACCTGAGCAGTCTATGTACTCACCAACCTTGATTGTAAAAATAAGTGCATGAATGATTCACGCCACCAAATTTCTTTGCGCTTTTGTTTTACTATTTTAATGTGTTAACAAAAGTACTACGTAGTATAATCAATCACTTCTTCCATTCTCGAATTGATGTTATTAGAACAACATATCTTGTTAACAACAATAACAATTCTACCACAAGTTGCAAGTTGGTACGTGCTCTTTCAAATTATAATTTTAATACCACCGAAGGATCTACTAAGGCAATGCAGCTTATTGGGAACGCTGAACCACTATAAATACAACCTGCGCATGCAACCATCTGTCTCCAACGAGCGCCCAGCATTCAGTTCTCGTCTTCCACACACATCAGCTCACCATGGCTAGCTACAAACTCTTGGCCATTGGCCTCGTTTTCCTTTTGAACATTGATTTATTCGTCGAAGCAAGGGAGTTTCCTTGGGAGCACCCTAATACCAACTCCGCTGGTGAAGGAGGGGGGGAGGAGCCGGGGCAGGAACCACCAATGGCTATGGCTCGGGATCCGGTTCTGGCTTTGGAGCTGCTGGAGCTAGAAACACTCCCGGCGGTCCGTATGGAACAGGTAACACGTTTGCAGGTGGAAACGGAGGTGGTGGAGGTGATGGCTGGAACGGAGGACATGGAGCTGGGTCTGGATCCGGCTCCGGCAGCAGCGGTACAGTTGGCATCTATGGTGGTGGGTTTACAACGGGAGAGGGTAGCGGTGGCGGCGGTGGCCACGGAGGAGGTCCCCAAAATGGCGGTGGCTCTGGATCCGGATCAGGAGGGGGCAATGGATCTGGCAACATTTTTAGTCCAGGTGGTAATGCCTCTGCGATCGGTGGGGGCTCTGGCCAAGGTGCAGCCGGTGGCCGTGACGACGGATATGCTAGTGGCTATGGAGGTGCTTCAGGATCTGCCGCCGGCGAGGCTCACGGATATCCATGATTAAGTCAATAAACTATCTATGGAGCACTGCTACGAGTAAAGGGTTCACCCTTCTTGTCTGTTGATTACATAAAGCTTCAATGGAGGATTCAGGTTTTGTACTTCTGGGTTTCAAACCGAGCAAACAATAAATAACCAGCATGTTATTTTTTTTTTCTTATTGTGGTTGACTTTGGTGGCACTCTCCTAGACCTAGTCCTTTTTCGAGATCTTTGACATAATAATACCTTCAAGGATGATTAAATGTATTTGAAATACCATGGTGATTATTAAGAGAGAGAGAGAGAGAGAGAGAGCGAGCAACGAACCGTGCTTGATAATGTAAAGAGAGAGAGAGAGAGAGAGATGGTTTGGTGCAAAGACCGTCGGAAGATGAAGTTGTACAAGACTACATTGAGATAGATATTCACTTCGAACAACAGTGGCCGTCGACAACGGATGACGGAGCTCCGGATGTAAGTATCGAAGCCAACAACGCTCTGCAACAACATCGGGAATCGTGCAATATTGTTCCTTAGCGCTGGAATTGGACATAGTTGTCTTGCATTGCTTGGAAAACCAAGAAATTAACCATATTATCACCAAGATAAGAACAGTATATAGAGATAGAACGGCAGGCCAACCCGTCCAATCCACATCAGAACTGAAGACCAGCCAATACGGAGAACATAATCAAGAGTGCTTTTGACATACCAAAGAACACGCTTGATCAAAGCAAAGTGAGGCTCACGTGAATCGTGCATAAGACGCGTGAGTGTCAAATACTGTAGAGCGCCAAACCACCTTTCAGCATGATAACTAAAGGATGAAGAAGGCGTTACCTGGGCCAAGATTGGCCAAAAAGAACATGAGCGGGCTGACTGGGCCCTTTTCTGCATTTTTTTTAACCCATTTTACATTTGGGACCAAAGAAATATGAGGAGCAGACAAGAAATTAATTAGGAGGGCCATTTTACATTTTTGGACCGGGACTCCATATTCGTGGAGACGTCCATGTTGACGCACGGGATTGTTTGTTTTTGGCCAAGCATCCAGTTTGCTAGTAGTGAGCCCACATATGGAGATACGATGAATGATATGAATGGCCGCTAAAAATTATATTTTTTTTAGAAGAGAAAAATTGTATTCCTCTTATGAGCCGGGAAGGGATATTATTGACGACCGCGATGAGGATACAGGCCACGACGCGAGGATGACGGCCCAGCACGGCAACGTCAAAGATCATCGACGACTGAAACGAGGAGATATGGACCACGTTGCAAAGGAGACGACGACCCGATGCGTCAACGACAAGGAGGAGATGGGCTGCGATGCCAGCCCATCATGGGGCCGGCTAGGGAGGAGAGAGGCCTAGGCGCCCATCAAAAATGCCTAGACAACCCATTAGCAATAGATAGAGTTTTAAGAGTCTTCCAGATTAGATTGGAATAACTTGGTCAATAAGTCTAATCCCCTATAAATAACGAAGGGGTATGTAACTAGAGTTTCTTAAAAGGAAAAAAAAGAGTTATTCCCCTCTAACTCTCCAACTTCCCAAGCCGCCGCCCCCTCCCCCTAGTCACGGCGCCTGGCTATTGCCCCGGCAACTCGCCGACGCCATCTCACTAGACCATAATACCTTCTCATCAGGCCGCCACCCCTCGCGGGCTCCGGCGTTGTCCCCGGCACCTGCGTTGCCTACCACGCAACAACCTGACAAACCGGCGGCGGCCTTGCCACCCACCCCACCGGCACACTGCACTCTCTAAATGAGCCGCGGCCGGTCATGTGTGTTAGACTTCGGTTGTTAAGAGGTCCTTTGGATTGAAGGAATCGTACAGGAATTTTGGAGGATTCAAATTTCTAAGGATTTTTTTCCCAATGCCAGCCTCATCAAACTGACGAAAGGACGCGGTGCCATGAATTGCCATGCAGTCGTACGTGACCAGACGTGCTGCAGCAGTTCGACTGACGACGACGGCCGCGGTTGCTCTTGCTCGCCAGCTACCGTGACGTGCCACCACTATTCCGACCTTTGACCTAACGCCCGCACTCACGCCGGCCAGCGCGCGTCGTCCACGAGAAACGCCCGCGATCCTTTTGCCGCGCGCAGCCAAGCGATCCGGCACCACCGCACCAGGGCCGGTCACTACAGCGTCGCTTGCCGTTGAAGATAGCGAGCTCGTACGTCATGGGCAGGGGGAGATAGGCTGGCACGCACCTTGCTCTGCTTGGCAGTAGCTCGTCCTTACGTGCGCGTCCGTCCAAGAGCTTAGCAAGATATGGGTGCCCAAAAAGGAAGGCCATCGTGTGTGAGTCGCCGTTGCATTTAGCTTTGCTTTGCATGCGCATACTTTTTTTTTTTTGAGGTTTGCATGCGTCTACTGATGTGTGTGTGTGTTTTGGTTAGTTGGGCCGCAGCTTTCACGCACGGGCCTACCGCCGTCGTCCTTTCTCGTCGTCTAATTCCTGCTGAAAATCTTCTTTGGGCACCACCTTTTGCTTGTCGAATAAACAAGCCATTGATTTTGGGCGTGAATGGATTTCAGCTGGCCACTATTGGTCAGTACGTTGGGGGCGGATCGGATTCAACAGCCAGCATTATCGATCAATCCCGTATGCGTTCTAGCATGTTCCTGACTTTGTACAAGTGTCGATATTTGAGTAAACCGCTCTATGCAAGTGCAGTAATCTTATCTATGTGGTTCAAGATTCGATCGGTGAGTGCTCTTTTGGAAAAGAAAGGATTACACTGTTGAGAAGAGATGGGTACCTACGTACCGTCGTCTTCCAATGCCAAGCTGCAGGCGATGGATCTGTTCACACGGTAATCATCGTGGCTACTGGCTAGATGCGTTACGGCGTACGTGCTCTGAACGCCGTGAACCTCTTGTGTCTTGTCTCGATTAGCATTTTTCTTATTATTTTTTCCTCCCCTCTTTTTTTTTTTGAAGGAAATTCGCCCACAAGGGGCTACGGATTATCCATTGCACTGGAAGATTCGATACAAATGCACATAGGCCCTTACATAAGCTATAAATTGCATCAAGGCCCGTGAGCAGATAAAAGAGGACATATAAAGAAATAAAAATTACAAACTGGTCCTCAAACGAAGATATCAGCAGACTACAGCAAACTCGCCGCCGCGGACATCCCCGTCGCCGGGAGAGGTGGTGCAGCAGAAGACTCGTACGCCATGCTTCGGACAGGGGCACCTCCATCCATGCCGGGACCAGACGGTGAGAAAGGCCTGCGACCTTCAAATCACCGCGGAATGGATGGGCGAAAGGCCTCTCAGCACAGCATGCTTGGCTCATCGGCAGTCCACCCAACGGCCGCTGCAGAGGCTGCAACAGAGGTAGGACAAGTCGTTGCCGTAGATCTTGATGAAGCAACACCGGGCACGACTGTGAAGGAGCACCCCAACCAGAAAAGGGGACCAGCACACAGAGGCGATCAACCCAAATCAGGGACCCCAAGTGCCCTATTCGTAGCATCAGCAACAAGCACTGACCACTAACAACTCTCCAGTGAACAAAATCCAGTGCATGAGAGAAAGGGGAGGGGATACACTCGTCGGGGAGGAGGCCAACGAGGAAAGCAAAAGGCATAACGCCTACAACCACTAGGGAAACCATAGAGATATAGCTCCTTACCGGCATCTGGAAGAACAAAACACCACCGTAGGAACGGCGATGGACAACGAAAACCAGAAAGGAGAGCTCAAACTAGACAAAAAAAGAGAAAAAAAAACCTAGTAGCTACTGTACAGGGAGGGTCCCTCACCCAAATCCACGCCGCCGGCAAGCCGGAGACGGAAGGGGAGGGGCCAGATCGGAGAGGAACCGGCGAACTCTGTTTTTCGCCTAGCTTTCTACTGTAGCATCGGTGGAAGGATAAGGAGGAAGAGTGGCTGACTCATGAGGCTTGGTGAGGCTGCGAGTCCAGTGCAAGAACATCGCCCTCCCCTCTTCATGCCATCGCTTGCCCTTGACGTCTATTGACCGGCGCAACTCCCTTGTTGGCACGCGGCAGCCTTGGGTGCGTCCCTACCTGCATCAGTGACAGTGCCCCCTGTATCTTGCTCATCGCCACCTCGTCTTCACTCTTGGGTCAATGCATATATGCTCGCGCCAGCGTCATCCGTCGCCTATCTTAGAGCAAGTATTATAAGGCCAGTCTCAATGCAGTCTTTCATTTGCATTAAAGTCTATGCCACATATGCATCTTTTGCTGACTTGGCAAGTTAATTATGATGAGAGAGAATGAAAACTTTTATATTTTGTGAGAGACCTTTCATCCCTATGAAAGGAAGCTGGCTCTTTTTCCTAAAACTAGTCTTGGAAAGATTGCAATGAAATGGTGCATTGAGACTGGCCTAAGCACCTTTAGCTGGCGAAAACCAACGAGGAAGTGAGAGAAAATAGGAGAGAGAGTAGCGAACGACTATCTATCTACACGCTCGCTCCTGCCGGCGAAATCACGTTTATTACTCCCTCCATCCCTTTATGTAAGGGATTGGGGGAGATTCCAAGAAAAATAGCAGAAGGATGAAAAGTCGAGTATGCCCCTATTTATTCCTCTCCAGTCCCCCCACACACCAACGGCCTACTCTGTCTCGCCGCAGCCCATGGCCATGGCGCCCGCTTCCTCCAAGCCTCGTCGATGTTCTCTCCAACGCAGGCCCGCATGAGCGCGCCCCCCAACGCAGCCCCGACGAGCTCGCCGCCGCGCCGCCCACCGCCGCGCCGCCCGTCGCCGCGCAGCACGCGCCGCGCTGCCCGCAACCGCGCCGCCCGCCGCGCAGCCCGGCCGAGATGCGGATCAGACGGGCGAGATGCAGCCCCGCATGAGCTCGAGCTTCTGCTGGTGGCGACCAGCAGCGCTGCGTAGCCCCGGCCGCGGCCTCGAGCAAGCTTGCCATGGCTCGCCTCCCTTCGATTGCCATGACTGCTGCTCCGAATGCCCTTCTCCTCCCGCCTGATCGCAGCTGGCGCGCGACGGTGCTCCGCCCTCCCCACCACCACCACCGCCTCGCTTTATTCCCTCCTCTTGCTCCTGTGTCGTCCTCTCCGGCCACGGCAGCCCTGCGGCTTAGATCTGGCCGAGCTCGCCGAGGATGTCGACGGCCCATGGCTCACCGCCAGGTTGTGCCGCGCGCCTCACCGCCCTTGCTTCTATTGCTACGGCACGCGGCTGACACCTCGTCGCAGGATGCCACATGCCAATGTCGCGTCTGCAAGCTCCATGGCGGCGCTGGCCAGGTTTCTGACTCGGGAGAGAAGGAGGAAGGCAGGCGAGCTTCCGACTGCGCGCAGCGACGGCAGCGGCAGGCAGCGACGGCAGGCCCAAAGGCCAAAGCGGCTGGGCGGGGAGTTGCGGGCGGTGCTGGCGATGGGTTGCGTGCGGCGTTCGTTGCGGCATGGGTGGATAAGTCTCCGGTTGTGGTGGGTGGGTGGGGGAAGAGAGAAGGGAGAAGGGGAAAAATCCAACGCGCGGGACCCACTTACCTCTACAATCCCTAATAAAAAGGGACAAATTTTGAACTCTCCAATCCCTTATAAAAAGGGATGGAGGGAGTAACAGTTGGCCACTGCTCCACCTATCAAATCCATTCACGTCATGCACTAAGCATTAAATAGCCACGGGCCCCGCCATCTCCGCTCCTGACGAAACGTTCGCTGCCGTCGAAACCATAAACCATGCTCTCAGAGAGGAAAGAGCCACAAAATAACAAATCGCAACCAAAGTATCCTCGCTCCGTTTAAGAATATAAAGACTGGTTGACTTTTAGACATCACGATCACTCGTTTTATTCACAATATTTGTGAAAATATAAAAACAATTAAGTCATATTTAAAATATATCTAATGATGAAACAAGTCATAACAAAATAAATAATATTTTTATAATTTTTTAAATAAAGCTAATGATCAAAGCTGATGTCTGAAAGTCAACAAGTCCTTATATTATTGGACAGATGTAGTATATTGATCTGAATATGTTTTCACATGCAACTGCATGAACCTCTTTTTTAACTCACGGCAAGAATTTTCTGCGCCATAATTAACTTCGACCCGTCCCGGCCGGCCTAGCCAACGGATCCCACAAGCACTAATCTCCGACTAAGTTCCAACTGTTTCAAGAAAGGATAAAATCCACTTTACTTCCTCTAAGTTTTGTCTTAGTCTAGATAACCCTCTAAACTATAATTTGGTTTAGTTTACCCCATCATTTGCCAAATCAGTTCACCTTTTCTCTCCAATCCGAAGCGATTTCGCTAGGCGGTTTTGTGGATTCAACTCGACACAGGTTCATTCATACACGACGCTAGCCCACGAAAACAACGTTCATGGTGAAATTTTGGGTGGAAATTGGCGAGAATTGTACGCCATCGTAGATCAAGATGTAGAGATATTATGTCAAATTGTTGGCTAAAAATCGACAAAATGCCTCACACCATCTTGGAATGCATGTGTATCTTGATTGAGTATGTAAAATGGCTTTGATCTAACTCCACGTGAGTGAAATCACATTGGATTGGAGAGAAAAGGTGTAAAGTGAGCTGATTTGGCAAATGTTAAGGGTGAAGTAAACCAAATTATAGTTTAGGGGGTTATCTGAAATATGGCCAAACTTGAGGGAGTAAAATGGACTTTATCCTTCAAGAAATAAGTGTGCCATTGGCAGCGTGACACGTTTTGCCCCTAATTAATTGGCTAGTCTGAAACATGCCAAGGCAAAGGCATAAAGCTGAAATCTCCTGCAGTGTAGTAAGTATCAGAACAGCCGGAAAGCACTGAGCTAGCCAACGAGCACTTTACGATCGACAAGTGGTGCAGCATATATTTTTTGCTTATTGGCTGTTGTAATCGTGGCCAACTGAAATGATAAAAAGTAATGGTTATCGTACGAGACTTTTCACCAACTCTCGCTCTCTTCACGTCGTGAAAGATCCGAGTAGCAGGGATTAACCTCACAATTACGACCTTTTTCTCTAGGTAGTGTAAAATAACGTAGGCATGCATGTATATGCACTTTACAAAGAACAACATGAGATACACACGCATTCACATAGATTTAATGCCGTTGGAAGCTCGCAAGGCATGTGTTGATTAGTTTCCTTTATTCCATATATATTATTCATGTCCCTCCTTTGTTTATTTGGCCTCTCTGCGCTATCAAGGGTTCTGAAATTTTGTATAATAATGTTGATTGTGTGGGCTGCATGCAAACATACAAATGGCAAGAACTTGTTCCATTACCTAAAAAATGAAGGGCTCGATCGATGGATCTAGTTCCCTAAAAACACCACTTAATATGTAGCATAGATATGCATACTACTGCGATTTTAGTCACGTTAGTTGGCATAGCAAAGTCTCAATTCGAGTCGGCTTTCGAAAACATAATTGACTCGCACAAATAGCGCATCACATCAGTTAGTCCCAGATAGAACGGTCTTCATGGGCACGCACCCTGTCGGCACAACGGGACGAGGAATTTTTCATCAATTCAACTTCAACCAGAACTGCAATTTGTCTTAGCCTTAGAAATTCAAAAGTTACTTTGAAGTTTGAAGAAGTTTCTAGCAAAGTATATAGCTGCTGGATAGCCCTGATGTGAAATTGCTTTCCTCATGCTTTGTATCGCGGTGGAGCCAGTGATGACTGTAAAGCTTCGAAGAAATATGCAGATATAGCTATTTCCATGCTTGGATTATGCCAAATTTCTAAATATGTGCATGACTGGACTCCAACTACATGAATCAACGTCGGACCTTGTAACAAGATAAGCGCATGGCTCTACCAAATAATCGAATGGATCACACGTTCATAAAACATCCACATGTGCTACTAATCCACGCCTAACTCGGCTTCCAAATGCATTTGTTGATGGGATAAAAGAAAATAAAAGTCACTCTCAAGAAAACAACCTCAGATGACCATGAAGTATGGACGGAATGCAATACGAGACCGAATAATTCTATCTCTCAAAAAGCAAGAGAAAAAAGGGCTCAACATGTAACATCACGCACCGCTCTTCCGTGTCAAAAAGGTGGCAACAACCGCTAGCAAACTGCACTCTCCTGGTCCTCGTTTCACACGCATCCTACGCGACCAAACTCTAAACTCTACGTGCTGCGCTAGCCTTTGGAGGTTTTGGACCATGCAGAGGCACACTAAGCTACCGGGCCATGCACGACTGAACCCTATAAATACTCCAGTTCCACTTCACTCTACCGCACAACCAAGTCACACACTTGTACCAATCTAGATAGCTGCCGGCCAAGATGGCTACCAAGCATCTGGCTCTTGCCATCCTTGTCCTCCTGAGTGTAGGCATGGTCGTGGGTGCTCGACCCCGCCAATTGGGTTATGGACCTGGTGGAGGCGGAGGCGGTGGTGGTAGCGGCGGCGGTGGCGGTGGTGGTTATGGTGGATCAGGTTATGGGTCAGGATCTGGGTACGGCGAGGGAGGTGGCAGTGGAGGTGCTGCTGGTGGATTTGGACATGGCGGCGGTGGTGGCGGCGGCGGTGGTGAGGGTGGTGGTTCTGGCTCTGGGTATGGATCCGGACAAGGATCTGGCTATGGGGGCGGCATTGGCGGTGCAGGTGGTTATGGGAGCGGTGGAGGCGGCGGAGGCGGTGGTGGACAAGGTGGTGGTGCAGGCTATGGCCATGGAGGTGGTGAGGGCTATGGTTCCGGCTCTGGGTATGGAGGGGGTGCTAGCGGTGGCGGCGGTGGACAGGGTGGCGGTGGCGGTGGCGGCCAAGGCGGTGGGTCTGGCAGCGGCTCGGGCTATGGCTCTGGATATGGATCTGGTGGAGGGTACGGACAAGGTGGTGCTCATGTTGGAGGGTATGGTAGTGGTGGTGGCGGCGGTGGTGGCGGAGGCGGTGGCCAAGGTGGAGGCTCAGGGTATGGCTCCGGCTCTGGATATGGTTCTGGCTCTGGCGGTGGCTATGGCAACGGACACGTCTAAGCTTATTTCGGAGCAAACTACAGAAAGTCTATATAGTTACAAAATGTCATCGGTGATGGGTTTACCTCACTGCTTTACTAAAAGCTTGTTTGAGTCATGGAGTTGTACTAAAAAGCTTGTTTGAGTGTACTATTGTACTTAGCTTTGCCGCTGTATTACTTAATTGGCAAGGGCAAACAAATAATGGAAGCTACCGTTGGAACTAGGTGTGCATTTCTTGTGATATGTCCTCACATCTATTGCTAACAGTTTGCTTAACAAACTGTGTCGTGGAAGTAAACATGACTTATATACATGCCAAATTTTCTGGCAATAACATTTCAGATGATATAAAGCGCAGAACGATGCTGCGTGACCTTCTGGTCGATCTCCTAATTGAACTTGTTCTTACTAGAAGTAGTGCAGCATTTCAGGGCTTTCGATCTCCTAATAACGCTAGAATATCGGTTTTGATCGATAACATAGCATTTCAGATGATATAACGCTTTTGATATCCTAACGGCTATCACTAGAATTTTGTTCCTTGCGTGTTGCGACAGAGATAGCTATATAGACTTTCATTTGCATAGCAGCAACATAATAACATTCAAAATTTTGTCGAATGATTCATGAATAACGCTAGAATATCGCGGTTTTGATAACGTAGCATTATAAGCATTGGCGTCTTGCTTTTGATATCCTAACGGCTAACTTTAGAATCTTGTTGCAGTACACGGAGAAGCTTCTGGCACAACTTCAGTTCCACCTCTAGTACTATCTAAAAGCGCAGTGATCTGCTGGCTATCGTGAACTCTATTTTTGAGAGAACTGGAGGGGTTTCCCCGTACTATATAATTATATATTAAAAACAAACAAAAAGGTTCACAGGAAACAAGTTCACGAAAAGAAGAAAGAGTCAGAAAAACAGGATCAAATCGAATCTATCCATTCTTCAATTCTAGGGAAGTAGTACTTCCCTAGAATTATAGTGAACTCTATTCTTCACTTATCTATGTACGATATTGTTTTTGGTTTTGTCAAGTAGTTGAAAGAGCCTTTTTGTCTAGGGAATTTCATGTTGCATGCCTTCTACTCCCACATGTGAGTAGTAGTAGGGATCGGTTGGTATGTATAAGATGTGTCAGACTTCAAGACAATGCAGCTACGCCCCGATTATGTTTGGTGCTTTATTGAGTCTTCGTAACCTGATCACAGGTAAGCTATGTAACCAGGGCAGAGCTAGAACGTGAACAGAGAACAATAATAATGGACGTTGTGATGCTCTACAAGTTTCCGTGTTATCTATTTTTCGAGCATGTTTGTATGATTTGAGTCCATGTACGTGACCCCCTTAAGATGATCCTCTGTTGATATCAACAATAATGTAATATATGAGCCATAAAAAACCATTCCATTGACTTATATTATTTTTCTCCTAGGTCATGGCATCTCATTATTGACATCATTATTGTGGGTTCGGTATACTGTTTTGAGTGACTCGGCCGGAACCCTCTGGGAAGGTTCTAATATCCACAAAAAACAGTGAGTTAAACCCCCCCCCCCCCCCCCCCCCCCCCCCCTCCCAGCCGAATCGATAAGTTTCATCCACAGGACCGCTTCAAATGTAAAAGTTCAAAATGATTTTGTATGAATATAACAGAAGATAGTTCGATTCCTACAGAAGTGAAAGATGCTTCAAACCTCTTTAGACATTAGAATCTTGTTGAACTGTAAAGCATCAGTAAGCACAGCTTAGTTCGATTCCTGCAGAAGTGAACGATGCTTCAAACTCTTTAGACATTAGAATCTTGTTGAACTGTAAAGCATCAGTAGGCACAGCTTTAGTTCTGCTCAAATAAAAACAAATTGAAATACAGTTTCTTATGAATATCCATTGTTTGTAATGAACTGCATAGTTCGCTTCTGCCCTGCATTCTTTTGTATTTGGGTCCTCTACTCTACTAATCAAAATTCCAAAGACAAATATCCTTAACTAATTGCAGACATGAGTCTTGCCTTGCACTTCATCTGACATCAGTAGTGTGGATTCAGTATGGAATTTGAGGGATCCTCGGTGCTCTAAAGTCTCTCGATTTCTCTAACTTCTCTGCTTTGACAATTTTGTTCTTTGCGTGTTGTGACAGAGATAGCTATACAGACTTTCATTTGCATAGCAGCAACATAATAGAATTCAATTTTTTGTTGACTGATTCATGAATCACCACAGATGAAAAAGTGTCTGCCTGTAAGATGATTTTTTTTTTTTTGTGTTGTTAAGACAACTGAAACGAGTGCCAAATGATCAGTCAATGTGAATGTGTAGTGATGTAAAGCTTCATCGATACTCCAATTATTCTGTTGCGGAGAAAAGCAAGAGAGGAGAGAATAAAGCAATGCACCCCAACACAAGTAACATCACGCACACACCGCCCCTCAACGTCAAAGAAAGGCAACAACTAGTACCACACTCACCAGGCCTCGTTTCCACACCCAATGCTTCCAAACTCTATCTGCTATATGTTGTGCATCTAGTCCTGGACAATTCGGTGATGCCTGTACGCACACAAGAAAGTGCTATATTTTTCGTTTTTCCTTTTTCCATTCCCGTCCGTGTTCAAGTATTCGGAGTCTGAAGCGTGCTCGGAGTGCATCAGCCCTTGAATGCGGACAGGCCGAATGCAGCTAACAGCAGCGTTAGGCCTTTTCTGATTGGGAGAAACTGAGTCTACCGTTGGAGAGGCAGGCTCGAAGCCCATATAATTTGTTTTGCAATTGTTCCCACTTCGCTTTCTTTTTTTTTTTGGGGTGATTCTCAGTGCAACAGTTTCATCTCCAAGAGTATCACATTCGCAAAAAAAAAAATCTCCAAGAGTATCACATCACCTTTATAGTTTTGGTTGAGCCAGTCTCACGGACATTTTCATCTCACAGTTCACAGCTTTGTGGTCCTGTATTGTGGAATTAACCGCATCTCTCGGTGCCTAGTTTCATGTCATAGTTTTATAGGTTTTGCTAAAACATTAAATTATTGTCAGGTGACCGTTAATCGTTGGTTGAGGACCAAAAGTAAAAGACCCTCAGTCCAGTTTGGTTTGGCTTTCATCGTGTCGAAAATGATGCCTACAGTCTTTGATGGGATGAAAGACATCTCCTCTTTGTAATATCAAATTTCTTGTCATGTTGCTATTTTTTCTGATGTAGCACTAATTAATTACAAATGCAAGAGCAAGAGCCACTGAAACTGGCCTAAGTAGAATGAAACAACCTTCTCTCAGTATCTAGTTTCATATCACAATTTTATAAATTTGCCAAAAACATTAAATTATTGTTTGGAATGAACAAAGACCGTCGATGCAATTTTATTTGGGTTTCACTAGGTTGGGAATAGTGCCCAGTAGGTTTCATGGAGATAAAACTTATTATTTCTCTTTTTCCTATGAAACTTTTTGTCATGTCATCATTTGCGGACACTTGCCTAATAAAAACATATTTTTTGGTCCGCCTTCGGAGAGTTCAGCTTGCATGTCACCCGTATGCGAAGTTTTGAAAATCTGATTTGACATTTCCCAAGTATCCTAGACCATTTTAATGTTGAGTTCAACAAATTTTAAAGAGTTTACAGTACAGTTGCGTCAAGAGCTCCATTCATTAGTTTTGCCTAACTGTTGTTGCTTGTCCAGCTTCCAGAGCTTTGCACAGAGCTTTGCACGGTGTCCCCCACGAAGTAAACCAGGGACGTCGATCGGCAGAGTACGCAACCGCAGTACCGCACAAGAGCCCCAATTGTCACAATCTTAAATCAGGCGCCGAGTAACACTCTCCACCCCCCCCCCCCCCCCCCCCCACACACCCCACCCCTTCCGGCGCCACAGCAGCTCTGCCCTCAGATTTGGACGCCATGGAAGGAGGTACGAAGCTTCTTTGTTCTGTTCGTCTTGCCTGCAAAGAAAGAACCAACCTGAACCGGTATGGGCCTTCTAAACAATTCGCACAAAAAAATAGAACAGGCCCATTTGTTTCCGCTCCTTGATAGAGTAGCAGCCCACAAAAGAGCTTGAAAAGCTTAGGTGCTCCCTTTTCTGTTCCTCAAAAAAAAAGGTGCTCCCTTTTCTTTTCTTTTTTTAGTCTTGATAACTGAAGATTTCTTTTTGTGCATTTAATAAAGTTCTAAACGGGTCAATAGAACATGTGCGCTTGATTACTACACATTTGCTCTTTTATTAATATATATATTTAATAGACTTCCAAATATTATGAGAAATAACATGAATTGAATTTATGTAATATTGATTACTACCATTCATTTTTACTTCATTATCATTTGGTTACGTGATTGAACATTTTTAAGGACCTATTTTGCATTTCGCAGCGAGGCCTTAATTTTTTAAGCTCATCTTGCTGTGGGTCGGCTGATCTTGTCACATAGCGCCCATTTGAGGACAGAGGATGAAGAGAGGCTTTAAATGTACGTTCAACTAATAAAATGGATAGCTTTAAAGTCACAAAGCAGCCCGTCTAGCTCAGTCGGTAGAGCAACTAAAATTTTAAAGTGAAACTTTTTTTTTCTCTTCGTCCTCTTTTTTTTTCTAAAAAAAAAAATTCATCGCAGGTACTACTTTTGTCGCGACTGTGTGCACAAGTACTCACTTTTTCTCTTAATCATGCAGTAGAAAGTTACAAAGCGCACAACTTGGCGCAGACTTCTTAGTTTTACTGATCCAAATCAATCCCTCACCCAAGGCGCCTGACTGCAACACCAAAAACTGAAATTACTTACCAGCTACCAGCCAAACCTTCCTGATCAAGACCAAGTTTTGGCCTATAACAAGGATGCCGACCACTTCGTCAGGCCATCTACAACCTTGCCCTGCTGTCCATTATTTTGCTTTAGCCGTTGGGCGAGCCAACGCCTTCGTGCGACAATTACACAAACATAAAAGGTGTACAAATTACAACAGATACCCCTATCATTACAAATTTTCCCTTCTCAGTTGATCGAATTGCCATTTGCACAGTTACTTCCTTCCTTCTGAAAGGACCCAGCAGAGCAATGCTTCTTTCCTGCATTGTACTACTTAATGGTTGATGGTGCTAGTTCCTTGTGCTGCTGGTTCAGTATTCAGTAGCTAGCTGCCGGCCAAGATGGCTACCAAGCATCTGGCTCTTGCCATCCTTGTCCTCCTGAGTGTAGGCATGGTCGTGGGTGCTCGACCCCGCCAATTGGGTTACGGACCAGGTGGAGGAGGAGGCGGTGGTGGTAGCGGCGGCGGTGGCGGTGGTGGCTATGGTGGGTCAGGTTATGGGTCAGGATCTGGGTACGGCGAGGGAGGTGGCAGTGGAGGTGCTGCTGGTGGATTTGGACATGGTGGTGGTGGCGGCGGCGGCGGCGGTGGTGAGGGTGGTGGTTCTGGATCTGGGTGCGGATCCGGACAAGGATCTGGCTATGGGGGTGGCATTGGCGGTGCAGGTGGTTATGGGAGCGGTGGATGCGGCGGAGGTGGTGGTGGCCAAGGTGGTGGTGCAGGCTATGGCCATGGAGGTGGTGAGGGCTATGGTTCCGGCTCTGGGTATGGAGGGGGTGCTAGCGGTGGCGGCGGTGGACAGGGTGGTGGTGGCGGTGGCGGCCAAGGCGGTGGGTCCGGCAGCGGCTCAGGCTATGGCTCCGGATATGGATCCGGTGGAGGGTACGGACAAGGTGGTGCTCATGTTGGAGGGTATGGTAGTGGTGGTGGCAGAGGCGGTGGCCAAGGTGGAAGCTCAGGGTATGGCTCTGGCTCTGGATATGGTTCTGGCTCTGGGGGTGGCTATGGCAACGGACACGTCTAAGCTTATTTAAGAGCAAACTACAGAAAGTCTATATAGTTACAAAAAGTCATCGGTGATGGGTTTACCTCACTGCTTTACTAAAAGCTTGTTTGAGTCATGGAGTTGTACTGAAAAGCTTGTTTGAGTGTACTATTGTACTTAGCTTTGCCGCTGTATTACTTAATTGGCAAGGGCAAATAAATAATGGAAGCTACCGTTGGAACTAGGTGTACATTTCTTGATCTGTCCTCACATCTATTGCTAACAGTTTGCTCATACAACAAACTGTGCCGTGGAAGTAAACATGACTTATATACATGCCAAACTACTATCTGGCAATAACATTTCAGATGATATAAAGCAGAACGATGCGGTGTGACCTTCTGATCGATCTCCTAATAACTCTAGAATGTCGGTTTTGATAACGTAGCATTATAAGCATTGGCGTCTTGCTTTTAATATCCTAACGGCTAACTTTAGAATCTTGTTGCAGTACATGGCACAACTTCAGTTCCATCTCTAGTACTATCTACAAGCGCAGTGATCTGCTGGCTATGGTGAACTCTATTTCTATTAATTCTTCACTTATCTATGTACGATATTGTTTTTTATTTTGTCAAGTAGTTGAAAGACCCTTTTTGTCTAGGAAATTTCATGTTGCCTTCTACTCCCACATGTGAGTAGTAATAGGGATCGGTTAGTATGTATAAGATGTGTCAGACTCCGAGACAATAATGTAACCAGGGCAGAGCTAGAACGTGAACAAAGAACAATAATGCACGTTGTGATGCGCTACAAGTTTCCATGTTATCTATTTTTCGAGCATGTTTTGTATGAGTTGAGTCCACGTATGTGACCCCTTATGATATCCTCTGTTGATATCAACAATAACGTAATATATGGGCCATAAAAAACCATTCCATCGACTTATTCTATTTTTCTTCTAGGCCATGGCATTTCATTGACATCACTATTGTGGGTTCGGTATACTGTTTTGATGCCACTCGGCCGGAACCCTCTAAAAAGGTTCTAATATCCACAAAAAACAGTGAGTTACCCCACCCCCCCCCCCCCCCTTCCCTCGCTCCCAACCAAATCGATAAGTTTCATCCATAGGACCGCTTCAAATGTAAAACTTCAAAATGATTTGTATGAATATAACGGAAGATAGTTCGATTCCTGCAGAAGTGGACGATGCTTCGAACCATGCAATCTTAGACATTAGAATCTTGTTGAACTGTAAAGCATCAGTAGGCACAGCTTTAGTTCTGCTCAAATAAAAACAAATTCTGTCGCAAGAAAAATAAAAACAAATTGAAATACAGTTTCTTATGTATCCATTGTTTGTAATGAACTCCATAGCTCGCTGCTGCCCTGCATTCTTTTGTATTTGGATCCTCTACTCTACTAATCAAAATTCCAAAGACAAATATCCTTTATCAATTGCAGACATGAGTCGTGCCTTGCGCTTCATCCGACATCACTATTGTGGATTCAGTATGGAATTTGAGGGATCCTCAGTGCTCTCAAGTCTCGATTTCTCTAACTGCTCTGCTTTGACAATTTTGTTCCTTGCGTGTTGCGACAGAGATAGCTATACATACTTTCATTTGCATAGCAGCAACATAATAGAATTCAAAATTTTGTCGAATGATTCATGAATCACCACAGATAAAAATGTGTCTGCCTGTAAGATGAGTTTTTTTGGTGCTGTGAAGACAACTGAAACGAGTGCCAAATGATCAGTCAATGTGAATGTGTAGTGATGTAAAGCTTCATCGATGCCCCAACATTCGGTTGCGGAGAAAAGCAAGCGAGGAGAGAATAAAGCAATCCACCCCAACACAAGTAACATCACGCGCACACCGCCCCCCAACGTCAAGAAAGGCAACCAATAGCTAGCACTACACTCACCAGTCCTCGTTTCCACACCCAATGCTTCCAAACTCTCTGCTATATGTTGTGGCATCTAGTCCTGGACAATTCGGTGACGCCTGTACGCACACAAGAAAATGCCATATTTTTCGTTTTTCCTTTTTCCTTTTTCCATTTCCGTCCGTGTTCATGTAAAGATCCAGAAAAACGGTGATACAGTTCTCAGACGTGATTTTTCTTTTTTTTTTGAGCTAAGTTCTCAGACGTGATGTATTCGGAGTCTGAAGCGTGCTCGGAGCCTCGGAGAATGCGGAGTTTTTTTTTTTTTTTTGAGCAAACTTTGAATGCGGAGTTGATTCGGTACTCCGCATAGTGGGCCTAAGCGTGTTCGGAGTGCAGTAGCCCTTGAATGCGGACAGGCCGAATGCAGCTAATTGGGACAAACTGAGTTACCGCCGGAGAGGCAGGCTCGAAGCCCATATAATTTGTTTTATTGTTCCCACACTTCACATTTTTTCTCAGGGCCACAGTTATCACCTTTATAGTTTTGGTTGAGCCAGTCTCATGGACATTTTTATCTCACAGTTTACATCTTTGTGGTCTTGTATTGTGAAATAAACCGCATCTCTCGGTGCCTAGTTTCATGCATAGTTTATAGGTTTTGCTAAAACATTAAATTATTGCTAGATGACCCTTTATAACTTCCGGTCCATATGCCATCTTATGAGCCTCCTTGCTACCAAGGCCGAGCCCACAACGGCCCAAGCCAAAGTACCAGCTTCTCTACAAAGTCACGACAGTAGTAGAATGAAATAACCTTCACTCAGTATCCAGTTTCATATCACGATTTTATAAGTTTGTCAAAACATTAAATTATTGTATGGTTTATGATCAAATTTATGTTTGGAATGAACAAAGACCCTCAATGCAATTTCATTCAGGTTTCACTAGGTTGGGAATAGTGCCCAGTAGGTTCCACGGAGATAAAACTTATTTTCTTTTTTTATTAAATTTTTCGTTATGTCATCATTTTACGGACACTTGCCTAATAAAAACTTATTTTTTTGTTATGCCTTTCGAGAGTTCAGCTTGCATGTCACCCGTATGCGAAGTTTTGAAAATCTGATTTGACATTTCCCAAGTATCCTAGACCATTTTAATGTTGAGCTCAACAACTTTTAAAGAGTTTACAGTACAGTTGCGTCAAGAGCTCCATTCATTAGTTTTGCCTTACTGTTGTTGCGTGTCCAGCTTCAGACCTTTGCACGGTGTCCCCCACGAAGTAGATCAGGGCCGTCGATCGGCAGAGTAGGCAACCGCACAAGAGCCCCAATTGTCACAATCTTAAATCAGGCGCCGAGTCTCTGCCCTCAGATTTGGATGCCATGGATGGAGCTACGAAGCTTCTTTGTTCTGTTCGTCTCTCGCCTGCAAAGAAAGAAGAACCAACCTGAACCGATATGGGCCTTCTAAGCAATTCGCACAAAAAAATAGAACAGGCCCATATGTTTCCGCAGCCCACAAAAGCGCTTGAAAAGCTTAGGTGCACCCTTTTCTTTTCTTTTTTTAGTCTTGATAACTGAAGTTTTTTTTTGTGCATTTAATAAAGTTCTAAACGGGTCAATAGAACATGTCCGCTTGAGTACTACCTTTGCTCTTTTATTAATATATATTTAATAGATTTCCAAATATTATGAGAAATAACATGTATTGAATTTATGTAATATTGATTACTACCATTCATTTTTACTTAATTATCATTTGGTTACGTGAATTACCATTTTTAAGACCCCATTTTGCATTTCGCAGGGAGGCCTTAATTTTTAAGCTCATCTTGCTGTGGGTCGGCTGATCTGTTGTCACACAGCGCCCACTCGAGGACAGAGAATGAAGAGAGAGGCCAGGCTTAAAATGTGCATTGAAAATGGTGGATAGCTTTAAAGTTACAAAGCAGCCCGTCTAGCTCAGTCGGTAGAGCGCAAGGCTCTTAACCTTGTGGTCGTGGGTTCGAGCCCCACGGTGGGCGGCTAAATTTTTGCAGTGGAACTATTTTTTTTAAAAAAGTCCTCTTTCAAAAAAATAAAAAATCATCGCAGGTACTACTTTTGTCGCGACTGTGTGCACCAAGTACTCACTTTTTCTCTTAATAATCATGCAGTACAGTTCCAAAAAAAAATCATGCAGTACAAAGTTACAAAGCGCACAACTTGGCGCAGACTGATCCAAAGCAATCCCTCAACCAAGGCGCCTGATTGCAACACCAAAAACTGAAATAACTTGCCAGCTACCAGCGAAACCTTCCTGATCAAGACCAAGTTCTGGCCTATAACAAGGATGCCGACCACTTCGTCAGGCCATCTACAACCTTGCCCTGCTGCCCATTATTTTGCTTTAGCTGTTGGGCGAGCCAACGCCTTCGCGCGACAATTACACAAACATAAAAGGTGTACAAATTACAACAGATACCCCTATCATTACAAATTTTCCCTTCTCAGTTGATCGAATTGCCATTTGCACAGTTGCTTCCTTCTGAAAGGATCCAGCAGAGCAATGCTTCTTTCCTGCATTGTACTACTTAAGAGTTGATGGTGCTAGTTCCTTGTGCTGGTTCAGTATTCAGTAACTGACGACGATTACTAGGCCGATTGCCGTGACGATGATGGTCGATGGCACGCCAAAGCGGAGGTGGCTCCAGAATGTGAGGTTGTACCCGTAGAACTGAGCCCGCCTCGCCTGCTCACAGACGATCAGGTTCGCAGCTGAGCCTAGAAGAGTGAGGTTGCCGGCCACTGTGCTGACAAAGGCCAGTATGAGCCAGGCTTTCTTCTCTGAAGCAGGGGAAATGGCAGCTGCTGATGCTGCCACTCTTGAGCCGAGGAGTAAAACTGAAAGAAAAGTTCAGAGCTGAGGGTGCTTGGACTCCAAATTGTAACGATTGCTGATATATCACAACAAGTAACTACGAGATTCCTGAGTAGACTCAAGTTTGCAGTAGTTGTCAACACAGAAAAGCACGTGAATTGTTAGCATTATAAACACTTTTAAGAATAATGGATGCTGAAGTCACTAGATGAACATAAATAGTAAAATAGTTAATCTATTATATTCGAATTAGGAGCTCTCTGCCACGGGTACACTACCACTACCTCAGTCTGCAACATTATCATAGCAGTTATCAGTGGCATAAGGTGCTTCCAGAATCCTGGCAAATCGAAACTTTGAAAGAACAAGATCTAGCAAGGATCGGGTTCGGAACATTACCTGTTGGAACATTTGAGGCCACATTGGAGAGAACAAGGATCACAACTGCGAGAAGCGCGGTGCCTTTAGCGCTATTGATTCTGGAATACGGCTCCACCAGTTCCCAGAGCGCGTTCGGTATGCCGGTCTTGTTGAACCCGGCGACCGTTATGAACATGCCACAGAAGAAGATCAACAGTGAGTATGATACCTGCAAAAATGGTTATGGTTAGGAGGATAGATGCTAAAAGAAGCGCCAATAAGTAATAATGGAACACAAGAGCAGTGAAATCGGTGAGGAGCAGTTTAATAAGTACCTTCTCAAGACAGGCCTGTGCGTCAGTGAAATCAAGTGCGAGGAGGACGAGAGCAGCAGTGATGGCGGACCAGGACATGTTGAGCCCCATGAGAAGCGCGACGAGCATCCCGAGCGTGGTGGCGTAGACGGCAGTCTTCCACACGAGCACCTTCCATCTCTTCTCCTTGGGCTCGGCCGCCTTGTCCTTCTCGCCGCCGTCGGCCTCTGGCGCGTCCTCGATGATGACGCTACGCTGGTGGCTGGTGGTCCTAGTGATCTTCCTGGGCCCGACCGCGACGCCAACGCCGTCGTCGACGCGCCTGGCGTCACAGACGGTGGAGACCTCGACCATCTCCTGCGACATGCTGGAGGCGCGCATGGACCTGATGGCGACCTGGATGTCGCCCTCGGAGTTGTAGCTCCGGCTCCTCATGCCGAGCGTGTCGGCGGCGGCCCTGCTGCTCAAGCTGTCGCTCCGGCGCATGGGCTCGCTGACGCAGTCGGAGGCGTCGTTGACGGAGGAGGCGTGCGACATCCTGGCGGGCGTGAAGCGGTGCGAGGTGACCTCGTCGTCGGCGACGACGCCGCCGCCCTCCGCGTTGGCTCCGGCGGCGGCGGCCTCCTGGTCCTTTTCCGGCACGGAGAGGTACTTCCAGAAGTAGCAGAGCAGGATGCAGGTGTTGGTGACGACGCCGACGATCATGGCCGGGAAGACGCCGAGCAGGAACTGGCCGAAGGTGATGCCGCTCTGGACGGCGATGACCAGGTTCTGCGGGTTGCCGATGGGCGTGGCGGAGGAGCCGATGTTGGAGCTGGAGGCGAGCGCGAGCAGGAACGGCTGCGGCGGGAGCGCGTTCTGGCGCGCCAGCTTGAGGATGAACTCGGTGAGCACGACGCAGCAGGTGTCGTTGGTGAAGAGCGCGGATGCGACAGCGGACACGAGGCAGACGCGGAAGAGGAGGTCCTTGCTGCCCCGGCTCCGCCACGCCAGCGCGCTGCCCAGGTACCCGAACATGTCGGCGCGCTCCAGGAAGATGCTCACCACCATGGTGCCGAACAGGAGGCCCAGGATAGGGAGGTCCACGGCGGCGTAGGCCTCCTCGGGGGTCATCACGCGGAACAGCACCATCAGCATGGCGCCCAGCAGGGAGCCCGCCGTGCGGCCCACCGGCATGAAGGGCACCGACGGGAACACGGCCAGCACCCAGAAGATGGTGAACGCCACGCAACCAAGAACCACCTTCTCCGTGCTCGCGAGCGCCATGAGTGTCTCTCGGCAAGTTCAGTTGGCCTCAAACTACCAAGACGACGACGATCCAACAAAACCTTTCGCAGTCTTCAATGCCCCGGAGTCCGGTTCAGAACGAGGGGCGTAGCTTCTCTCTCCGGACTGACTGATCCTCTAGTAGATCCTGCAAAACCGGAGAACAGAGCGTCAGCAGAAGCAGCAGCTGGGTGGCAAACTGTTTGTTAATCGACGCCCAAAGGTGAAGACTGATCGACCAAACAAAACTACTAGCCAGCAGCCGATCGCCGCACAGATATATTTGACGCGATCGAGCAATGTCCTAAAGACTCGGAAGCAGCGAGAACGCGCACGGCACGGAACGCCCGGTCACAATTGCGGCCAGAACTCACCGCCCGCATACATGCAACGTGTTCAGCTGGGGAGCGGATCGGCCGGGAGATCGATCGGTCGACGCGTCAAAAATAGAACGGCGCCGGCGACACGGCCGGCGAATAGGTATGGGTCAGATCAGTGGACGAGGCCGATATGAGTTTGGGCTTCCTGTGGTTGACGATCAGAAAGGGAACTCCACTTGGCATTGAACCGCGTGCGTGCTCACCTCCGTCGTCAGGGGTTTTCACACCGGCTGGGACCAGCCACGGCTTCTGTCGGACGAGGCGGCCGCCGCTGCTAGCTAGCTGCTGCAAAAGAGGAGAGGGAAGCTATACCTCGCTACTAGGGGACTGAAGCCGCCGAGATATTACGCGTGTCCTTTGTCTGCTGCTGGCACTGATATTATCTCCTCGAGGCTGGGACTTGAGACGGGTATTTATCATGCCCACTCCTTGTCCAGAGTCCAGTCTCACAACATGTCTGGTTCTTGGGGTGAGTACAGAGAGAGCTTGCCTGGTTCCGCGAGATCTGGATCAGTTAAGTGCCAGCCGAGACGTGGCATGAACAGGGATGCAAGGTTAGAGCCGAACTAATTAATCACTCGGCTGGGACTCAGTAGTTCAATGGTACGGTGTGGTTTGGTATTGTGAACCATGCTAATCGGTTTGATGATTTTATTATCCTTTTCCGATAAAGTTTGTGCTCAATCTAAGTAATCTAAGTATAGTTACCAAACCACCTACTAGGGAGATCGTGGCGCAAACTGATACATACAGTATCGGCCTAAAAAATATTGTAAGTATCGTACGGCCATGTTGCTTACAAAGTCCTTGGTTGTACGTATGATTTTCTACGTACTGCAAGTAAATTTAACCTAGCAACTTGTGCAAGAACTTTGTATGTTTGAAATACCGCGTCAACCGTGGAAAGTTCAAAATAGTTTAGTTGTGTGGGCCTCAATTAATATTTATCTTGTGCCTTAATGTTTTAATGAATCTAGCATGTGCGTCATACAAATCGTTGGTCTAATTAAGATGTTTTTCTTATTCAGCTACATCTTTTTCTCTCTTTTTTTTGACAAATGAGCTACATCTTAAATGTTGACCTTTTACACATGTACGTGCATTAGTACTAGTAAATTTAAATTATCAACTTGTGCAAGAACTGTGTATGTTTGACCGCGTCACCTGTGGAAGTTCAAGATAGTTTAGTTGTGTGAGTCTCGATATAATGAGAGAGAGTGTATGGTAAGATCAAATATGACGTGACTAACATTTGACCACAATTCCAACACTCCATCGACCACAAACGCAAGGCAAGTGGCAATGGGTACCCGATACCCGACACCCGATGGGTAAATACCCTATACGGGGGTGGGTATGGGATCTATTTTGTACCCATGGGTACGAAAATGGGTAAAGATTTGTACCCATCGGGTATGGCGCGTTTGGGTATGGGCAGCTGTAACCCATACCCGTCACACCCGCATACCCGAATAAATGGTATGGACATGTATAAACTTAACTTGAGTTTGTGATGTGGGCATATCTATGGCTTGAATCTATGATTGATTTGTGGATTTGTATTATTTACGTGTTGTTAATGCTCTATGATGGTTATTTACATATGTTTGTGCTAGCTATAACTTGTGTTGAGGTATGACATTTGTTCAAATTTTGGCGGGTATGGGGTCGGGTATGGGGACGGCCTCCTACCCAGGAGCGGATATGGGTATGGAGATGGGTATAGCTTTCCCTGGTGGGTATGGGTTTGGGAACGCAGAACCCGTGGGTATTTTACCCATTGCCATCCCTTGTGCGTCCTCCAATTCAATTTGCAAGCTTCCATTAAAGGGGACCGGCCGGATCCAGATCCAGCAATTTTGTGCTGACTTCACTCTGCTATAAGGATGCCTCCATGGATGCCAAGTGACTCGAGCAAATGTTGTCTCACAATTGGGTGGCCCTCCAGTACGCACGCAAATGGAAAAAAGGAAAAAGAAGTGGTCACGGCAACAATATGATAGTACTGTGTTGACTTGTGTTGAGTGGAATGCCTGTGGTTCATGTGGCAAAAGGAAGTGGTCTTGTTGTCGCGCAGTTTCAAGAAGGGTTAACACCCAACTATGCTCACATATATTAGAGTTTAACTAGTGATGTTATGTTTCAGAGCCTTATGTTTTTTTCTGTCCTGTACAAATAATTATCTAATTTTATTTACAAAGTGCATTATGTTCTAGTTGGACTAACGAACTAGCTCCTTAATGCAGAGGCAACATGAGCGTCACATTTATATTCCCATCATGTTGAGATTTAGACCTTAGCCAACCATATTACCAACCTCCATTTCGTTTTACTTGTCACTTGCTAGTTACTGTAGCAACTTTGACCGACCGTCTTTTTCTACAAATTCGTCGTCGATGCCTAAAACTTTCTCATCAATAGAATTATCACTAAACATATTTTGACAACATTGCGCACTTTGAAGTATTCATCAAAATTTTATAAAAAAAAACGGTCAGTCAAAGTTGCTACAGTAACTAGCCAGTGACAAGTAAAACGAAATGGAGGTTGGTAAGTACCAAGATGTTGCATATAACTCCAACAAAATCTGGAAAAACAATGTCTCCACCAATGTAGAAATTATCACTACTCACTTCTATTTCAAATTAAATATCTTCCTGCTATGTGTACCTTAGATCCTAGATGTATAATGGCTTTGTGGTACCAAGTAACTTGGATGTGTAATGTGCTTCTTTGTGGAGTCAACCTTTTAGGATTCATGGAAAATTTTCTCGGATAGAATGATTAGTGTTATCTGTTCATTTTATTCAACTTTAAAGTCTGATTTAATGACAAAACTTAGGATACGTAACTGAAATAATCATAACATGAAACTAACTTGAATGACTTTCATATATGTGACAAGGCTAAAGTTTAGCCTCAAAGAAACGAACACCCCCTTATTTGAGCTAATATCTTCTTTTTTTGCGAAGGGAGCTAATATCGTTGATATAGGTGATTTCAATTTTCTATAAAAATCCAAGTGAAATACTCTGTAATTGTACTATGACTAGTAATCGTATGTTGGAATCCCAAGTGAAGTATTCCCTACTGAAGGAAAGTAGTTTCCTTCGTTTCCTGCAAAACTAGGTATAGGCTTGATCTGTCGGACAACTTTTTTGTTATTGATATTAGCGAAGAAATAATAAGTCCTAACTATGTGGCTGGAAAGAAACAATTTTCGTGTATCAGACCGCAGCAAAAAGTTCCGTACCGTATCTTTAAGGACATAAGTGCGGGTGTGGGTAAGGTTTCACATGTAGGAGTACTACAACTTGTAGAATCCTGCTCATCCTTGCAACAAAACAGAGCATTACTTGCTGAAACAGGTTATTTGCTATGGCCACTACCTCGTGTTCCGTGCAATCATATACGGCAAAAAGGAAAGCTGTCGCAGCACCAAAAGCTTTCCAGTATATTGCTGATGAATTTTTTTTCATGGCCCAATCATCAGTTGATAGCTAAAGCTCTGGAGAGACAAAGGGTGTGCATGTCCAGAAGAAGCACTGTTATTTGCTCAAGTGCTCCTTCCAACATCGTGGAAGAACAGAATCTAGTACTATGTGGCAACCAGGTCGATCACCAACATATATATCTCGCAACAAGATAAGGATCCGTGGAACGGCACTTAGCCGCAGCGATCTTTTGGCGCCTGGTAGGCACTAGTAGAGTGAAAAAGAACACGTTTCAGATCTACTCGGATCATTCAACATGGTGATGATGCTGAAGAAGGATCAAGTTTGGAAAGTTGTTGGAAGAAAAAGAAAATGAGCAGTCGAAAATGGCGCTTAGTTACAACAGGAGGTTTTAGTTTAAGCCATTGACATACAGAGTATTTTTTTTCTTTTTTTTATCTGGCTTAGAAAAAAGAGGAAAACGGTTTCATGTTATAGTGTGTGAACAGTGTCCTGTGTTACGCTTCGCCAAGAGAAGCTGAGGGTGGAATAAGCCATGACAAATGGGGCCTTGCATAAGTACAGGCTCTAAAGTTTTTATACTCCCTCCATTCCAATATATAAGCATTTGAAGCATTTAAAAATTTTCCTTCAATATAAGCATTCCTATAGATAGGACAAAATATGATGCGTTGGTGGGTGGGTGAATAGTTGATAAATTGAGTTAAAAGGAAGGGTATATATGACTTTTTCCTACTTGACTAATTTTGCATCGGGATTCTACAAATGCTTATATTGTGGAATGGAGGAAGTACTATTTTGTAGAAAAAAAATGGAAAATGTCCTGGAACTGGAATGCAAGTTTTTTTCCGCCTCTCTTGACACCGGACCATAATTAAACGAACCGAACTGAACTCCGTTCCTGTTCCGGAGAGCGGCCAGAGACGAACGGAGCCCGTGCGACGACGACCACGCGGCCCGTCCACCAGTACCCTCCGCCGGGGCACGGTCGCTGGCATCCCCAGACCACGAACAAAGAGACGCGCCAGCAGTCACCGCTCCTGCGCACGAGCCGTTCGCAAGTCAAAAGTTGACAGTCAGTCTCCCGTGGAAAACCCGCGCGCATGCAACCGTGGCCTCGTATCCCCCTCCCCCCCCCCCCAAAATATTTTCTTTTTCGGGAAAAACGTATCCCCAAATCTGATTCCACAGCCTTCTACGTCGCTTTCTTTCCCTGTGTTCGTAACCCCTCGAACGACCCGAGCTGAAATCTTGAGAGCCCGGCCCCGGATGGATCGGCCGGCCGGCGGGCGGGCGGCGCGTCCCTGTCGCCACGAGCGAACTGAGCAAGTATGTACCGGTGGTAGCAGCCAGCGTGGCCGATGCAAGGAGCGCGCGACACGCAGTTCCTGCGCTCGCGTTTTCGCGTGCGGGCGAGGGAGGCAGGCAGCGACGAGACGTGCGGCTGCGGGTGCGGAGAAAGGGGAGTTGGATGGATGGATGGGGATCGGTGGGTGCAAGCGAGCGAGAGCAACGGCTAGTGAGCCCGGCCGGCTGAGCCTTCAATTTTCAGCTGCGGCCTCGCCATCAGCGGGAGACGGATCGGATGGACGGACGCGAGCACGGCGGCTAGCGGTTAAGGCCGCCGCGTACACTCGCTCGCTACTGCCCTACTGCTTGCTCGTGTCATAAGCTAAGCCGAAGCAGACGATGCCTTTGCCGCCTAATTAGTAATTCCACACCATTTTACGATGACTGGTTATCAGCTCATAAAGCTAGGAGGCAGGGTGAATGTGATGCCTTTCTAATCATGCTCTCAGTTTTCTTCCTTTCTTGCACTCTTGATGTTACATACATACTCTCTTTCCGCTGAGGCGCTGACGCTGGTTGGTTCAAAAACAACGTCACTCACACATACGAAAAAAAAAGCAACATCTCAAATTAATCTACCGCGCACGTCGTGGTTCTCCAGCACACAGTACCGCTCGCGGTTTCTTCGATCTCCCGGTTCCATTCTACAAGGCAAGACACGTTCCTATAGTGGCGGAGCCAGCCGTCCTTAGTACTGCAGGCACGATTTGAATACGTCATAGTTCTGCTCTTTGCTGCAGACTCCAGGGACGAACGAGCGCATCACGTAATCACGTGAAAGGAGCCAGGAACAAGTAATCTATCCAAGCTTCACATAAATCTACCGCGATTGAATAACTTGAGTGCTGGATTTGTGCTTCGCTGCGACCTACGAATGTGTCTGCCGGTGCAAATGGACTGACGTGCTGCCGTCTGGGCTTGAAATCTACTCAATCTTCAGATTATTTCTAGGGCCAAGGGGGGGGGGCCACGGCCCAGGCTGGCCCTGCTGTGGCTCCGCCAGTGCGTTCCTACGTACAGTAGCAAGAGACACGTTCGATTCAAATGTTCCCCGATTTACGTGGTCACCAAATCTCACGATCGAACGACACGCGAAGCGTCATGCACGTACGACCGACGACCACAGCATTAATATATTGTGAAATGATGTAAAGCGGTACGCGCGACTACTACGTGCGTCCTAACACCCCGGGAATCTGCCTACAGACAGCTTAAATTGGTCCAAGGACCAGAACTAACACCCAACGTGTTGCATGCCTATAGTACTAGTATGCATGCGTGTACACCGTACTCCAGACATCTCGTCAAATCAAGATGCATACGGCCGGCACGCACGCATGCAAAAATCAAAGAAAGGTCCGATGCTACTGTACTTTTGCGACAGCAACGCAGAACTAACAGAATCCAGCAGAAAACTTACATTATTGTCCTCGCATCACCCAGCTGCCCGTGGACGCCGGCCGGCAACTCTCGCCGCGCGAAGATCGAAGACGAAGAAGAAGCAGCACCACTGGTGGAAGACCCCGCCGCATGTGCGTCGAAGAGAATCGAAGGATTCAGAAAGTCAGCTGCTGCATGCACTACTGCTCAGAGAACAGCACCCATGTGGAGCATATGTATCTCTGCTGATCTTGTTTGTGTTTGTGTGGTGAACAGAGAGAAGTCTACTGCTGCTGCTGCTAATCAGACGCTAAGCTTCAGGTACGTGGCGCGCTCGGCGGCCACTGCATCAGCTGGTTACTGGCCTCCCTCTCTCCTCAATGGGATTTGGCGAGATGGCCTTGCCTGTTTAAATAAGCGGCCGGGAGGCGCCGCTCGTGATGAGCTGTGCGCCTTGGAGCTTTTCTCTTAACTCGCCCCTTGTACTTTTCCATCCATGTGTGCGATTAAGCTTTTGACACTTGCGGCAGAGCACCTCGTTGTCTGAAAACGAAGTGTTGTTGGGCGAGGAAATCAATCCCTCCGCTAGTATTTGACAAGTTATTAGCTGCTCATTAATTATTTGCCACAGAAGTTGGATTTTTTTTCTCAGACTAATGAAGATGACTGATCAAGTTATAGGAATGCAGACGATCATCCTGGGCTGCTGTGCAATTCGCACAACACAAGCAGGAGAAGGAATCTAGCTTGTGTGGGTAATTAAATGAAGTTGGTAAACTGTCAGTGAAATTTCTGTTACCAGTACTGACTGTGAGACTCGGAAAAGCAGTAAGCTAACGGCGAGGACGAGTGCCACCATCTTACTTGACTCGAAGGGTAACAAGTGTACTGTTTGGTGAGGACTGAACGAGATGTGTCAATGACCCGTCTCGTAAATGAGATGGTGAAGACTTAACCACACGTACTAATCAATCAACTGAATTATTAAATGGATCGAACTTAGGTCTTCATTGTCTAGACTCTAGAGTGTGGCCTATGCCAATTAGTGGAAGCAAAATTACGGACATATTTGGACTTTATAGGAATTTTGCAAACAAAAAAATCATATATATCAAACGGTTCAATACAACTCCCCCAAGACCCCGGAGAAATTTCAACGTTCCAAAAAGTGGCCTATAAAATGACCAATTTACCATGCTCGCATCAGTAAATATTGGCGACTCACATTTTTAAACCCCTGATGATGTATATATACACACAAAACAACCAAGTTAATTCAACGGCATTAATCAGCAAAAAGGACATTGTGATCACAACATAGGTACATGTTGCCTAGCTTTACTGTGCAAATTGTCCACCTCGACACAATCATCAGTTGCAATCAAGAAGTATATGCAAGGAGGCTCATTGACGCAATCATGATCACGATTTAACATAGATATTCTTGTCAACCAATTCCAGAAAGTAATAATTAACTGTATTCTCCTACTACATGCAGTCGCCTGAGAAGTTGTTCTCATTGTGCAGAAAAAGGTATGATCCTCAATGTGCCATTGCTGTCCTCACTCTTGAACCACCTGATAGGGGTCTTGGAGTGGTGTCTTGTTACACATACGATTTCACCAGATGAATTATTCTCCTGCGCTACGCCTACGAGTCAGAGAACACCCATAACGGGCCGGAACAGAAAACGAAATGGCGCCCTTGCTGCTGCAAATCCATAGTTAACTCGTCAGATGTAGTAGCTGTCTCACCATGAAAGATGACTAGTGGAGTCATGATTAACACCTTTTATAATTGTATTGTGCAGTTATATGTCCATGACGCAAATATATATGCATCTCCCAAAAAAATCAAGATCATGCATCTCCCAAATCTTATCTTCTAAACATATTAGGGAGAAAAAAGAAAGGAAAGAAGGCAGCAACCTCTTGTTTGAGTACAACATGTCAACGTTGAACGGAAGGGACGATAGTTGCACTTCAGATACGTGTGAGTTGTTCTGAATTAGCTTTCACAAGTGCTGTTCATGAGCCCAACGTGCAAGTTGCGTCTCACGTTGCAAGGGATTGGGCACTCGATTACGCGGGCTAATCCCTTTTTGCTCCTACAGGGAGCATAATTTATTTACACTCAAATGAATTTATCCTACTCTCCTGCTTCACACTTGTCCAGAGCTTATGTAACGGCACTAATTTGAGCTGAAATAGTTAACTGCAGTAAGATCAAAGGGAGGAGATTTGGGTCGTTGTTTGTTCCGCAGCAAGAAAACGACCGATCAGCCATGTCGTTTTTGCCGCTGTTGTCTCATGCGCGTGTCTTATTTAATGGATATAGACCTTGCTCTACACTTGTAAGACAATAGAGATATCCTGATAGTAACTTTCTGTATTTTATTCAGAAAAGAAAATACTAATATATCCTGATAATCACCTTGACGCAACCATCTGTGAGCACCTGTTAGAGAACTTACATGGCCACAGGTCGCTTCCCTCTTCCAATGTTGTGAGTTGTGACATCCCTGACTCCCTCCATCGTCCGGAGGGTTCACCGGCCACGTGTGGAGCGGGATCCACGTCCCTACTAGATCTAAACACTTACTTCTGATCATCAAAGTTTACAAATTTATGTAGCTTGACGAGATGTTAATTACATATGGACTCTATACTAAAAAAAAGGTTTTTGGTACGTAAAATACCGTGGTCATTATTTTTTATCCTTGTGCACATCATGATTCGTGATTGATCACCGTCCAATGATCGATGTACATACAAAAATAGAATTTTGAAGCTTTTTATGTAGGACATTGGACGGTGTGTTGCAAACCAAATCCCGATTTCATGATATGCACAAGCAAAATCGACAAGTGTGACGTGTCTTACATACCAAAGTGAATGTTTAATGTCTTGTAGACAAAATTCCAATTATGTATGTTGGAAGTATTTCTCACTACAAATCTAAAAACATAAATAAATCTCACAATTTGAACTAAAAATTAGAAATGATAATTAATACAAACATATATATTTTTTGCGAGGAATACAAACAAACTAGTATAGCTGCCCGCGCATTTGCGCGGCTAGACTTACTATACTATTTAAAATATTTTTATATTATTGTAGAAGTTTAACATACTTTATTGTTATTATTTATTTTATACTTAGTACAAAATAGATTAGAGATTTTTTCAACGTCTCTCAATTTGAGTGTGAGATGAGCCACACTAACATATGTCCGCACATTTATCTTGGATTGTGTCTTATCTAACAATGTATTTGATGAGATAAAAAACAATATATTTGGTTTCATTTTAGAAGTGAGGTCGGTTCAAACTGCCATGCTAAACAACTAACATATGTCAATATAGGAAATAGAATGTGTCATGCTAAAAATATATCATGCTAAAATAAGAAATATCCCATGCTAGCTAGATATATCACGGTGTAGTTTTATAACGGTGTATTTACAAATCGGAATTAAGTGTTTATTTGATATTTTTATTATTCCAAAATTTAGCTATTTTGGGCTCATAACGGTATGGTGGGTAAATTAAAAATAAGAATTAGGGATATTTTTATTTTTTTAATAATCCAAATTTAGTTTTTTTACTTATAATGGTATGGAGGGTAATTTAGAAATAGGTGTGAATGGTATTTCTGGTTATTTTTTATTATTCTGAATTTAGCTATTTTGGACTCATAATGGCATGGTGGGTAATTTAGAATAGATGAGAGGGGTATTTTTGGCTATTTTTTATTATTTCGAATTTAGCTATTTTATAAATATTTTTAGGGGGGCTTGTGACTATTTTTTCATAATGGCAGTGGTGGGTAATTTTCTCTGATTAACGTGAGAATTTCATTTATCTATTTTTTATAAATATTTTTAGGGGGTTTTGTGACTAATATTTCATAATGACAGTGGTGAGTAATTTTTTCTTCTTATTTTCTCCGATTAACGTGAGAATTTCTAGCATTTTAGAGACTTGGTGGCTCTTTTTCGTCGTCAAATATATATATATATATATAGTATATATTTATTTTTTGATGAAAGGTAGAATGGCAATCATTTATAGGGTGATGTAAGTTAAACAAAATTTGTGAGCATTGTTGCCACTGTTGTCAAAGAATTGATTCTTGTTCGCAAGGAGTCAAAGACCGGTCGTGTCATCGTCGTGTAAATAGATTCTTGTTCCCGCACCGCTCGGGCACGCCCAGCCCGGCGTTTACCACGTCACAAGGTTCCCATTTGGGTCCAACAGCCAGACATCCCGTGTGGTTCCCGCCATCACCTCACCAGTCATCCACAACGTCGTCGTCGGACTGGATCGAGTCGGGTGTTCAACCCGGTTTGAGCCAAACCAGTGAACTGAGACATGCATGACAGACCTACGGGCCAACGGTAAACAGGTCAAGCGAACAGTGAACCGGCGGCACTCCTCCGCGCAGTGAGTGCACACGCATGTACCAGCACCTGCCACTGCCCCGCCTCGTGCCGTCCCAATCTCCCGTGCGGTCGTCGACGCCCGCACGTACGTACGCATCCCCAAACCAAATCCGGCCTCGCGCTTCGGCAAAAGGCACCGCCCAACGCACGCCCCGCGAGAACGAGATGTGTGGAGTCGGGCGACGCCGATAGACAAGCGGTGCGGCCGCGCGGGAACAAAGGCCAATTTATCCGATCCGTCCCCGTCCTGGCGAGCGGAGGTCACGTCGCAACCATGCGATCGAGCCAGGCGGATCGCCCTGCCCATCGACGCGACAGCGCGCGGTGTGTGTCGTCGGGGTCGGGCGTTTGTCCGGACCCGCGCGTCCGGAGACGGGCGCCGAGGAATTCCGTCGGAAAAACAGGCCGCGCTGCCTGCTGCTGACGCGCGCGGCACGCCGGCACGCACCCGTGAGATACACTGCTCTGCTAGCTGCGATCATGATGAATTGATGATGATGATGATGTTCCTAGCTTAAAGAAAGGAAAGCTCCTTACGATTAGCAAGCACGATCTAGTAAGCATGCGGTGATGACGCACGCGCTCTGTTGTTTCTTTCCACTGTAAGTATCGAAGAGCGCCGTGCGTGTGCTCGGACGGACAGGGAACGGTCGTTGCAAAAGTGTCCAGGGCGGGCGGTGGTCTGTCGACATGCCGTCCATCGGGGACCCCTTTCTCCTTCTTGGAACGGTACGTGACGGCACGGCCGCAAGCGTCCTGGTGCCCTTTGGAACGTGGGAAATTCAATCTAGCGGGACCGGGCTACCCCTTTAGGGAAGGGAGTCCTACGTACAAAGTTCCTTAGTTGTGATAAACTAGAACATTTAGAACTGGCCGGTGAAATGTGTTTCTGAAGCAATATGGGTGTCATATGCAGGAGCACAATCGGACCGGCCAAATTTGTTGAACCCATCCATTATTATAGCTCATGTAGCTAAATCATCTAATAACCTTGCTATTTATAGATGCAGCTTCTATTTCCTTGTCAGCCAGGGGGCTCTTGTAGCTATGCTACACCGGTGCAGCTCGGATTTAGTTCAAAGGTCCTTGTTATTATAAAAGGGCGCGCAAATGATTGAAGGGCCCATTAAATATTTTGGTTGGATTCTTCCTTGAGAGGAAACATGCGCAGAATAAACTTATGGCATGGCCAAGTTTGCGCTAGAAAGCTACTAGAACATCAGCAACTGAACAACATATTTCAGCTGTACAAACGTACTTCAGAGGAAAACTTTTATGCACTTAATCAGAATTCGGGCCAGGTTTGCATGAGGTGTTATTTAGATAGTACCACATTCGCAGGACATGGCCAGGAAAGCGAACCGTTAAAGCACGCACCCGTAGAATTAATCGTGATTTGTAGTGACAGATCAGTTTCAGGTTAGAAACATATGCCTGGAGAATTCATAGTGGCATCACTGTCGGGCAGGATTTCACGGTAGAAAACCTGCACACCCGTTGCTCTCAACGCAGGACAGAGGACCGAGAACCATGCACGTTTTCTTCGACGGCGATGGCACCACAGACCAGTCCTCGTCCGGAGGAGGACTGCACAGACCCCCAGCACGGTCGCCGGCAACCTCACTTTCAGAACAACGACACGGTTGGCACCTGCTGCCTGCTTAGATTCAGAAGAGGTGGCAATGCAATGCATGCCGGCCACGGCGCAGGAAACTACTGGCACTCAACGCTGAATTTCGCTGGAGTTGTTGAGGTGCTTTTTTGAGCGCATGATGCAACCGATCGAGGAGGAAAATTGTGCGCCTCAGCTCTGTCTCCTTTCCGAATGAAGCTTCAGTTTGAAGCTGCCTGTTGTGACACGAGCCTGTACTGTGGAAGAGAAGAAAATGTGAGATGGAAATGCATCTCATGAGGAATCGTTAGCCTGGTCTGAATTCTGAACAAGAAAATGGCGCTTGATGAGACGCAGGGAATGGACAAGGCACCACGTGCAGCGACCACACTTCTCACCTTATGACTGAACGTTGGTCTGCGTAGGATCAACGCCCATTGTTTGGTCTTTTCTTTTGTAGCTGTCAACTGCAGAAATGGCTCGATAAGCCACAACTATCTATCGTCAGCCAACATCTCAACATGTGATGGGAAATAAACGGAACAAAACTACGTGGCAGCAGCTATTTCCACATCTGAAAGGAAAGATAAGGTCGAGCAAACTGTGTTTAAGCGTGAGCATAATAAATGTTGAAACAAAGAACAGTGACGAGGTCATATGCCTAGTGGAATCCATCTAGCAGAAACCAGTACTTATGATACAGGTCAATACAGGGTAAAAACAATGAACAATACCAAAATTCTATGGATACAACAATCAATGGCCATCATATGTAGCAATGAATGGTTTCCTTTAAAACAAAATTCCTGGATAGACAAAATTGTTACAATGTTACAACAAATTGTTCATTCTTTGTTTGACAAAATGCATATGGTCTCCACTTGGCCTTCAGAAAGAGGCATGGAAGCCATAGCTATCAAAAGGGTTGCTATCTGGACCAGCTCCCCCATCCGGCATTCCAAAACCACCGACTGGAGTGGAGGCCCATGGTGCCGGCATCATTGTTTCAGAACCGACGACAGTCACTACATTCTGTGAGGTGTTAGAGGCAGATCGCCTGTTTGTGGAACTGCTAGATCCCATAGGGGCCTGCTGGTTCTTCTGTGGGGACTTAGGCCGGAGGCTCTCAATTTCAGGAGTTGTCACAACAAGATGAGGAGCATCTGGAGGCGGATTACGTCCGCCACCTCCTTGCCATACTTTTCCGTCTCTGTCCGCAAAGTTCTTAATGTACACCTGCAATCACGCATCAAATTAGCAGTGATCACACAAAGCAAATTTTCTGCAAGTTCAAATTCATCTATATTTGAACGGAGATAATAAGACCATTGTACCTCTTTATTGAAATTTGACGTAGATAGATCTTTACCAAGAGTAAGCCAACCCGGACGAATATTATGGTCCTCACCAAAGAGTTCAAGACGCCTCCTCCCAAGAGCAAAATGCTCAATAATCCTATACATATCTTCAGGCTTTTTCGATGAACCTGTAAATAATTAAAAATAACATTAACCAAAGGCATAGAAGTTTACTAATTTACATCAATAGACAAATCCCTGAGGGACTTCAGTAAGGAGTGAGACGTATCAGATGAATGCCCATAACAGTAGATAAGAAAGAACTAATGCTTTCTATACACTTCCTCAAAAGCAGTATCCAAATGGGATTCACTTAAAATCAAATAACAGGAATTTAATGTTAGATAGAAAAGAACGGCACACGATCAGCGGATTTATCATCTCCGTCCAATTCACGTTCTAACCATTTCTCATCAACTAAATGTTAGAAGAAGGCCATGTGCCCTCTGTAGGGGTTATCAACAGTCAAAGAAAAAACCGCTTACCAAGCTCTGTAATAGCATTAAGCAAATTCACATCACTAGCTGTTTACACATTACAAATTTGCCTACTCGTAATGGTGAAACAAAAAGGAATATCCACGTCATAAACAAAACAAAATAGAAAAAGCTGAGATGGGACGAGGAACATAAAAAATGACAAGAGCAGAGAAAAGATTAATCATAAAGGGATCAGATGTGGCATCTTACGAAATATAGCCTGAGGGAAGAAAAATACAGACATAACCAATGGTGCTACCCAGGACCAAGGGAGCGCATAAAGAAATGATATTGAGGATTACAACTAGAAAGTAGAAATCAAATACCATCTGTAGTTTCTTCAGCTATTATTATATCGGTGTCAATATTAGCATGGATGATATGCCCATCAGTGCTGCGTCGTACAGTTCCTTTTATGCCCATCAAACAATGCTCCTGATAAGAGATGAATGTATCCTTAGGAGGACAATCAATGACAGGAGAGTTTATAAAGATGTTGTAAATATAATAACTAACCTTTGAACGCTGGAACAACGTATTAGAATCATGGCGCAGACCTGGTGTTGCATTTTTCTTGTTGGTTTTCACCCAACATATATCCTCACACCGACGAAATCCCCACTGCACAAGTAGAAATTTCAGCACTATGCATCTAACTGACACTGTTCAGTATTTAGATAAAATCAAATGAGATTTTAATCTCAAAATCAATCCAATGAAAACCTTAATATTTCTGACGCAAATAGGACTCTACCAAAGTAAAACATTGGCTTGGGTAGCGCACACAAGAAATAGCTATAGCAAAGAGATGAGTAAATACTGGGGACATTGACTGGTAGACACTGGACAGCATGTTTAAGAGTGGTGATACTATATATGTTATATTGACTGGAAACAGTCTCTTGCAAAATGCAGGGAAAGGCTGCGTACAAAAGAGTTAAAGTTGCTGGATCCTTCCCCGGACCCTGCACAAGCGAGAGCTACGTGCACTGGGCTGCCCCTTTTATATCTCAAAGCACTTCAATGGAACACTACTTAGCATACATAGGACAACTTCTTTGCAACCAGAGCATGGGGCTCAGGATGCACAAACAAGATATAACAACAATAATTAAATGAGTATTGTTACAGAACGGAACAAAGGAGTTTGGTTATCTACAAGTTGAATTTAATGCTAATTCTCAAACAAACAGATAAGAAGTAATAAAAATAATAACACTAGAAAACCTTGCAACGAACCTCTGTGATTTTTTCCCTAACAAATATAAAAGAAAGAAATACTAAAACAGACTCAAGTCACAGAAATAACTTGTCAAGATAACAAGGTATGCTCAAAGCCAGTTGACCCACCTTCTTCAAACACTGACGACCTTGTTCAAGACCAACACCATCACCAACCCAAAGGAATATGAATGAGGGTGTATCAGCTATGGCCTGTTAAGTCAGTAACTTACAATCACATAACTCCACAAGAAAAAAGAAAAAGAGAATATGTAATATATGCACCTTAAAAGAAAAGAAGTAATAGTTCAAGATAGGGAGGCTCCCAAAGAAAAAGAGAATATGTAACATATGCACATCAAAAGAAAAGAAGTAATAGTTCAAGATAGGGCACAACCTCAATTTTCAAATTCATAATCTCCTCGGGAGTCCAATACTCTATATGATCTGTGATACCTGGAGCGCGATGAACGTATTCTTCCCATGGAGGGTCAACAAGAATAACATCAAACTTTGTGCCGAAAAATTCTGGTGAAAGCACATGTTCCTTCAAGTCGCACTTGTAGTACATTGGCGGCGAAGCTGACTTTGAGACTATCTCATCCTTCCTCTGTATGAGTTCTCTCAACTTAGGATAATCCTCCACTACACTAGTAAGCTCCAGTTCCCGAATGAAATTCTGTGGCCGCATGCCAGTGTCCACAAAGTTCTGTGAGTAATCATTCTGCTCACCCCTTGAAGGAGCTTTTCCAGCAGGTCCACTGTTCCTCTGCGGTGTCCAGCCTCCAGGTGGTTTATCATGCAACAATTCACGACTTGGTGTAGCCATTGGGTTGAAACCTACGGGCGAATTCATTGGTCCTCCTCTTCCAGTGGTTTGATCCAATTGAATATTATGGTTTGGGCTTGCTCCCACACTAGGAGCGAACATGGGCCCAGCTATTGGAGGAGGTATATGAAGATTAGGTGGAACAGAAAGCATACTCACATCAACACCCCTAGCTCCCGCCCAAACAAGGGGCCCTGGAAAAGGTGGCATAAAAATACCAGGTCCAAGAGGACTCGGAGAATGGGACATATTTGGCCCCATTGGTTGCATTGGACCTGGGGATAGACCAAGAGGTCCATATGGTGGGGGTGGCATCATAGGCATTGGAACTCCCATTCTCTGAGGATCCCTTCCGCTTGACCTCCCTCTTATCGCTCTAGAAAGTCTACCACCTTTTGGCCCTTGGTGATGAATTGATGAAACCATATTGCTGTTATCATTTTGACCTGCACCTGAAGTATCAGATGTTGTTGGCCCTTTTGATCCTCCTTTCCCTGGAGAATCGATAGAACCTTGACCAGTATTCTGATCCTTATTTTGAGCATCATCATAGTTTTCTGTATTTCTATAATTCCTTTCTGTAGCTGGATCATTTGTTCCAGCCATTAAATCCTGATGGGATCCAATATCTGTTCTTCTCCCGGGAACAGAGCTCTCCCTCCCAAAATCAAGATTCCTATTAGGCCGTATTTCTATAGAATCAGAACTATCATATCGGTTTCCATACGATGAAGCACCTTTGCTGCTCTCATACCTGCCCCTAGATCTTCTTGAAGAATCCCACTCATTCTCATCCTCTCTTCTCCTGCTACTAATTCCATCTCTGTCCTTGTACCCACCCGACAATCTCCTCTCACTTCTCTCCTCAGGGCTTCTTCTTGGAACCTTGGACATCTGTGAATCTCTTGTTACATCATAGTCATCCTCATCACCACTGTAGGCTCGGCCTGAGCTTGAGACCGACTTCCTTCTCAGTTCATTCCTATCAGCTGAAGATTGCCTCCTTCCATCGTCTGGGTCCTCGACTCCATCTCTGTTACCATAATTCCTCGATTTCCCAGACCGGGTCTTTCCATCATCGACATCATCTTGCCCCTCGTCCTCCTTCCAACTGCCCCTGCCATTAACACTGTCTTCAACATCTCTCTTGCTGCGACTTCGACTAGATTCAGAATCCTCCATGGCAGAAGCAGGTCAGATTAAAAACATTCCTCTGTTCCTTTCGATCAGATTATCCGGACTAAAAGCACAGGTTACCCTGTTACAGAAAAGGCACGATTAAATAAGTGCAAACATAGTAGTAGTTAATTAAAGAACTAAGAACAAAGCACACCTTAATAAATTGTTAATTGCCATTTAAGAAACAGCAGTGAGCTAATTAATCGTCGCGCTAGTTCCAAGCAAGATTTAAGCAAAATACAGTGTCCTACCAATCCAAATTCGAGCATATAGATACTAGATCAAAGCGAGGTGGGGAGAGCCACTTGCCGTACCTCAAAAGCACCGTGGCAGAGCCGAGGAGGGGCACGAGTGGTTTGGAGCCGCGCAGGCTGGCGGCCCCGAGGTCGTGCTACCTCTGCTTCAAGCTCTCGCACGCGCGGCTGGTGGACCCACAAGCTACAGCACGCCACGGCAAGCTCTGTGGGATGGAGGAGCCCCGTTGAGGCGGGTCCGTCCGGACCAGACGGCGGGCGGCCAGGTTCAATCGGGCACGGCTTGCAGACTGGAGGAGGAAGGAGGAGACGGAAAGCCGGAGGGAAGCGACGCTGGCTGGCGCTACGGCCGGGCGTGCCGTGCGGCGGCACGGCGGCGGCGGCGTTGGGCTGGCTCGGCGGCGGCCCGGTGCGCACCGATCGAGAGAGTTCCGCGGCAGGCGGAGCGGAAAGAGGCTTCTCTCCTGAAGTTAGGGACCGGGCCGAAACCGACATTGATCAGACAATCATCATACCGTGTTTGTCGAAAGCAAAGGCATAACCGGGAGGCCCTGTTTGGACGGCCGCTCTGTCTGCTCTGGGCCAGGCCGTTCCGGGGGAGAAATCAGCTAGACAGCCCATCTTGCCCTACAGGCTGTTGGGTTCAGGCTCAAAAAAAAAATACAGGCTGTTGGGTTGTTATACCTGTCAGTAAAAAGTGCTCAAAAAAAAACCTGTCAGTAAAAAACCTGAAGAACACACAGATAGCAAAAAGAAAAAAACGAAGGGAAGATTCTGAGACGGCACAAAAATGCCCTTTCTACTTCTAAAAAAAAACCTTTCTTTTTATCATAAAAATCACCCGGGTGATTGCTGTCTATAGATGAAAGGTCGCTTTCCTGTAGACATTATACACTTTATTATCTTTTTTGTGTGGATCCTTACTGCTATACTGACATTGTTTTTGAAAGGTTCGATCGCCTTCTATGCAGGTTTTTTTTGGAGGCACCTATTAGATGAGAACTTGGTCTACGTTCCAAAAGAAGGAAGAACAGCTTGAACAAGACATGCCAACTATTAGAGATGATGACTATGGATATCTTCGTCAAAGGATACGTTGTGTGCTTCAGACAAACTTTGTTGCTTCTTTCATCTAATTGCTTGAAATGTTTGGTCTATCCTATGGGTAGACGGAGTCTATACATAGTGAAAATTGTAATAATTGCTTAGCTAAATTCACCAAAAGTGGAGAGGCCGGGACACTTTTATTTGCTTAATGAAATGGATTTCCCTTTATCTAGAAAAAACATTCCTGAATATACCGTTCAAAATTGTCAAAACAAAAAGGCATAACAGGGAATTTTACTCTTGATAACAACCTTTTCTATATACCCTAGCTACTATAGATAGCGACCTTTGAAACTTTGACCTTGATGGTGTCCATTGCTCTCCATAGCTTTATAGCCTTGCTTTCTTTTTTAGGATAAAAAGATCTATTTCATCAAGCAAAATGAACATCATCCCGGTTCATTTTGTTGAACTGGAAATGCACCAAAACAGCTTGGTAATTCTATTTCACACACGTTATAAAAAATATTTAGCACAATTAAGAAATGAAGAGCACCAGTGTCAACGTCATCTTGACATATTTCTGGTAGAAATCCAGATCAACATAAACGCTCGCCAAACAACGATTGGCCTAAGAGTCCAAAGAGCACGTCTTTCCGAACGAGGCCTAAGCCGTTGAAGCGCCCAATCACAAACTCCACCTGAATAAGAAAGCTACGTCAACCGACAGACGACCAGGCAACCAATCAATCCCATTGAAATGCGGCAGCCTTGTTTATTCCTTGAAACGATAATAACATACGAGTAGATCTGAGACTGTAATCCTGACGGCTCGGTAATGTGAGAGCTACTAGAAGTTCGATTGGCGAACTGCAGGAAACAACATTGGATAACATACAGGTACACTTATTTACATGACATCCAAAGTTTTTTTTTCCTTGGTTTTGTTTGTTTCTGTTTAATTGCAAATTTCTGCAATGAACATTGTACTGATGAGCTAGTTGACACAGCTTCAACTCGACTAAGGATCAGGATTGCCTAGTATGGCCTCGTCACCGGAGTCGTCTTCCTCTTCGCTAACCTCTTCATCACTGGACTTATCTTCTGGGGTTATGCCAGCGTCCTCAGGTTTCGCATATTTTTCACAATATTCTGTAGAAACACGAGAATGAACAGGTTAATACTTAAGCAACTTCGGGGAAACGTTACAGTCTACAAAATGCAATCATTTCTTTCTCAAAAATAAAATAAAATGCAATCAAAACCAACCCTGTTTCACTAGATGTCTTTCTGGGTGATTTAAAGCAAGGGAATCATGCTCGATCAGCTTACCAACCCTGTACTGATAGCACCAAACTAACTACCTTGTCTCACTAGAAGTCTCTCAACCCAGATGAATATTTTGAGATAGGAAAGATCTAGCACCAGGAATACGAAATTTTAATCGACCACTGACCCTGACTTGTCACACTGGAACAAGGAAATATTAACTTATTCAAGCAGGTGAACTATTTAAAGTTCAGAACTGCATTAGATAGTTTCAGCAGCAAACAAGCACAAGGATGCTAGAAAGGTTTAGGCAAGTTAGCAGAGTATAACAAGTCTTTTTTGTTTTTGTTTTTGTATTTATTGAAATTCCTTAGCCACTCTTCACTGACTTAGTGACTTATTTGAAACAAAACCTTTACTGGGGCAAAGCAAAACACGTAAGAACTGAAAACGAAAATATGTAGGATATCAAATAAGAAACAAATGCATCAGGAGTTATTTCCATTGCCCCATCCCAAACAGGTCCGTCTTATATCTTCCGAACTGTTATAACGACAGATCGGGCAAGAGCTTCATTAATGTAGAGCCACTCAATTCCAGGCATTCACAACATTATAGACAATGTTTTTACTGGAATTCATCTATATCATTGGATGTAGATCAAAGGTTCATTCATTGGACCAAAGTGATGAAGTCCGAACCCTGAACTTGCCAATCAACAAGCCGAACTCATACTATCTAGTACATAAGACCGTTCAAGCCAACCATCCTACATGTTCAAGCCTATACGTCCATAGGTCCCATTGTAGCCTAGCCACTACCTTGACTTCTGCTCTCTTTCAGCCTTTATAATCCTAGCTAAACGGTGGTACTGTAATTTGGCAGATATTTAGCAAAGGATTTGTTGCCATCTTCATTTCCAGTCATAAATGAACAACATTGTTGCTTAATCCTCCGATATTAAGGCAAAACAATAATCATTTCCTCGCCCTTCTTGCCAGACGATTGCTTTGTTTGCATTTAGATCTAGTATTTTAAAATAATATTCAGACCATCAAGCCCAGCAGGTATCTGTTTTTCAGGTTTGGCCCCTTCACAACCATGGCATGCTTGGCAGAACACTAAGTCCTTGGTTGCGGGACACGTTGACAAGCGAGTGACCGCGCAACAGGAAGCATGCAGCATGAGAGGATAATGAGCCCACGGCAAGAGGCAACAAACTATGGTAGGATTGCAGAGTTGTGTGCACTCACTGGCTACTTTGGTCACAATAAGCATGCTGTGCTGCATATTCGTCAATTTGGACCCAACACTTCAATGTCAGCAGAAAGAATACAGAGGAAAGTCGGACGGGTAGAATGAAACTGACTCCGGAGTAGACTATAAAGTAGTTTGTCTTAAGTACGTACTCAAATATAGCACAATGCATGCCTTCTCGTGTTTTTCTACTCATGTTCAAGTCATTGCTATCGTCAGTGCCGCATTGAAGTAGTACTGTGCCATTTTAGGTTTTTTGGAGACTGTTTGAAAATTAGCTCAGGGCAAACAACTAGTCACTGTTTGTGTTATAACACAAGTCGTCGATGTTAGGTTTCAGAGAACTAGCTTGCAGTTAACTAGCATGAGCATGCTAAGTGAATCGGAAAAAAACAGAAATTTTCTTGTTGACTTGATGCATCAATGAATCAGGTTGTATTAGTACATCTTGCAAGGCTAATTTTTTTAATTCAAACAGAAATTTTCATGTTGATTTGGACATTTGGCATGTCAACATGATGGGTGTTGCGATAGCACACTTGAAGTGTGGGTTACACTCAATAAATGCGTCTTGCAAGGTTGCAACACATTTGAAGAAAAGAGCATAAAGACGTAGAGAGGACAAGAGGCGAAGTTTGAATCAAACAATAATTCAGGTCCATATCCTAGGTACCGAAAACAAACAGAGGGCTGCGGAGCTACATCACCTTTCACTTTCTGTTCATAAGCAGGACGGTCACGCATCATTAGCGCAGCGGCTTCCCCATTTAATGGATCAGAAGGATTTGGATACAGTAGAAGTTGTGGAAGGAATACTTCGAACACATTTACTAGGTCTGCAAAATTAGTGTGGGATCAGTGTCAGGTTAGATGGAAGAATAAGCAGTGAATGACTAAATGGAAGACTATCTCACCAAACATCGGGCTCCACGTCTGGTTAATGACATCCAAACAGACAGAACCAGACCTGCATTTTACAATTAAAAAACAAAAGCAGATCAGTATTGAGCTTCAGCTATACTAAACCAGCAGCATGGGAATAAAAGTTGCTCACATTTCATCAACATTGGGGTGGTAGATCTTATTGATGAAGCCGATCGATGGGGACTTGTAAGGATACGCATCAGGCAATTCTACCCTAACCTTCCAGACACCACCTTGATAAATACCTAACAAGTTTAGCACACATTCATCAGAGAGCGCGTATTATCACCCAAAGCAGAACCTAAAAATCGACTGAAACAGAGTATGCCCTTGGTCAACAGAGCAATTCAGCCAGCACCCAGCGAAATCAGCCTAACATATCTCTACACTACACATGATCAACAGGGAAAATTTGCAGGCTTCTCAAACTTTGCTTTGCCGGCCTACATCCAGATCAGAAAACGGAACACGGATCACGTATCCGTCCAGGATACCGGGCGGAACAGGATTTGGCGAGAGGATTCGTACTTTCTGCAGGGCCCTTGAATTCGACGAAGAATTCCTGCATCCCGTCGTTGACCATCTCCACCTTGTAGTCGCTCATCATCCTGCAAGTACGAGAAACCACACAGCAAGACCAGATCAAAACCAGAACACATCAAGAAACAAGAACCAAACCGTTCGCCCAAGATCCTCACAGCTTCATGAGGTCCATCTCGCGGCGCTTGCTCGGGGACGACATCTTGGAACGGAACCAAGGAGACCACCCTCCTCTCTTCCTCGCCCTCTCCTCTCCCAGAGACCGGAGTTTCTTGGCTTGCGGATAAGAGGAAGAAAGGGATTGCGCAGCCCCTGTGCGTGCGTCGTCCTCCCCCCCTTCGCGAGATTTACTTATTTTATTGAGGCCGGGCCGGTGCGGGGAAGAGAGAGATGCACGGGGAAGGGGATGGAAAGGGACAACGCGAAGCAACAGAGAACCGAGAGGAGATAGGGTTAGGGACGCAAAGCAGAGATGCTTCTCGCTGACGCAGGCGGAGACCACGGCACGGCAGGCGCTAATCGCCGCCCTAACCACGGCTTCTCCCTGCGAAATCCGTGGATTACTCTCCGGATTTGTGCGTGAGAAAGAAGAGATTTTTTCCCCTGTTTGTTTTCTTTCTGATAGGAAAAGAGGAAGTTTGATGGAGAAGGCGAGATCTATCGGGCGCAGGTTAAATTTGTTTTCGGTTTGTATTTTCGTTGATTATCTGTTTGGGAGTTTGGGCCCGGCCAAACCACCGCCTTTGCTTCAGCGGCAATGGTGGTGGATGCGAGGGGCGTGCGCTGCCGTGCTGGTAACCTTTTGCGCGGGTACCCAGGCGTGAGCGTGGCAGGCTGTCAGTGGATGGAGGAGATTGTAATAATTAACTAAAGTGTGGTTTGGGAGGCGATTAGCGTGCCTCCGCCATGGTTAATGTGCAAGGAAGGTGCGAGGAGCTCGGTAAGATTTGCTTTGCTTCTGCACGTGGGTTTTAATCTCCCGAGTGGGGAAGGATGAAGTTATTGATCAACTTTAGTCGACTTGTACAGTACTCCCTCTGAAAAAGGTTGTCGTTTTGAACATAACAAGGTCTTCAAAACATAGATTTAACTAATACTTTTTACTATAAAATATACTTTAAGTGTATTTTTATAAAATCATATTTCAATACAAATCTATTCATGTCATTTTCACATTTGTAAACTTAACATATAAAAAATTATTGATAGTTAAAGTTTAAAAAATTTGACTTAAGACAACCTCAAAACGACAATTATTTGACACTGGAGGGAGTAGTTCACTTAGGTACCTTGTTTGATAAATATGGGTCACCGACAGTGTCAACTAAAGTTCTTTTGAGGGTTGCTAGACATTCGACTGCAAGTGTAATCGAAAAGCTGGTGATTTAAATTATGTAGGTGGTGGTCACACGATGCAATTATACAAACGAGTCATACATGAAGCATTTTGTTCCTTTTTAGGAGGATAGATTATGAATTGGAAAGCAATCGTTCTCTGTTATCCAACTTAGCCCTCTGGCAACGATCTTTTAGTTTCGTGCCATCTTTAGAACAACCACAATGGAGAAGAAAAATAGTGAGCAATAAACAATTTCTTCAATCCGTTCACACACATTGGGCAACTAGTTCTTCTTCTTTCTTTTTTGAAAGACCCACATTGGAACTAGTTCATAGAAGAGCAATAGCTAAAGTAGTACGTCCTAATGCACTATCCACAAGGAATAAACAAATATCTCTTCCCCGTTACTCCTCTAGCTTCTCCCGTGGTAGCACTAGATGTAATAGAAGAAATCACTTTTTTCCTTCATTGGACATTGGGGTCCATCATATTTGTTCATACCATTGTGATGTTGTCTTTTAACTATGTCCTACCTGTTGTGCACCCACTCTTATGCACCGCTTTTGCAATCACCATTGCTGTTGCCCTTATCAATGCCAACCATCCATGCATCACGGCCATCCAAAATGGCCCGCCTCCATAGCATCTCTCTCAGTGTGCCTCCTCTTTCATAACCCACACTTGTAGCTGTCACCCGTAGCCGCTTGTTGGTGATTCTTCGGTTGTGACCTCCCAACCTAGCCTTTCATCCCGCCCAGACATATCATTTCCGATCATATAATCGGGCAAGGGATGTGTTTTGCCGGAAGAATCCAATGAAAATTGGGCTTGCAATCATGACTTCAAATTCAACATAAAAAGAATTATCAGTGCCCATTTTGATCTTTCTTATCATGGCCTTTTAATTAGTTTTCTATGTAAAGAACAAAGTTTTCAACAAGCAAGCCAAACTTTCAGATTGTTACAGTCTTATTTCACTAGAAATATTTGGGTTGACCTAATTTTCAAGTGCCTGAAAGAGCATATTTCATAAATTACAACAGTAGTCACCAGATCATGAATGGACGTGCGGCTAGCTAGGTTGGTGTCTTCAGCTTCTCACTTACATAAAAAAAAAATAGCAACGTCAGTCAAAATGCTGGGAGAAGTGAACGCCTTTTACTTATGCGAATTCTCCACCTGGCTGTTGCCTGTCGTCTCCAACATAGTCCATGTATTGAATCAGAGGTTGCTGGCTCCATCATGCTAACCAGGAATTCCAATAAAAAATAGGGCCTTTGAATCAAGGATCTTTTTCTTCAGATACTCTTTTAACGAAGGAATTTGAACTCCCAAATTTTGAACCTCACTATCAGGGGCTTTCAACTTTATATTAAAAAAATTCCATACTTCCGACTCGTTACATTTATAGCACGATTTCAAAATAAAATGTTTGTGACACTAAACTTATGCATCGTTCTTTTTTTTCCATTTTCTTTTTTGCCAAACTTGTACTTCGTTGGGGAGCTTTTGCAACGAAACAGTCACTCTAAAAATTTCATATTGCCGTGTACCAACGAGGGGCACGGCCACATGGGTCACGCCATGTAGAGAACTTAAGACTTACTCCTTCCGTCTCAGTATAATTGATGTTTTAGTTTTTGGCATAGAGATTAAAAAAATTTGATAAAGGTAGGTGCACAGGAAACGATGAAGAGACATAAAGAGAACATATGTAATTATGTATTAAAAAGAAAGAAAAATATATGAAAATGTACATTATTTTAGAAAAACTAAAAGAAGCTATAGTGTCAGACAAACCGAGACAGAGAGAGTCGGTGGCAGCGTGGTCTGCGGTTACATGGTAGAGGTTTGAAAGAGATTTGCCAAGTGCGCTCGCATTTAACAGCGAAGGTGACAGTGACCGAAAGAATTTGCGTCTTTTTAGTGGAGGCCTGCGGCATCCATAGAGACATCAGCCACGGAGACGAAAATATGATGTCATCGTGGAATCATGGAAGGAGACAGGAGCGCACGTGGTACTGCGTGAGGATTGACATGGGAAACCAATGTTGTTGATCGATGGAAGTAAGATTGGATACCATTCGAAAAAAAAAAAGAAGAGGATATGGAGGGAGGAGGATCTGACGAAGACTACTGATGGAGCTTCATCCGGTCATCCCACACAAGTTGAAGTGAACCTGCCGGTTCAAGCGTTTATCGCAAAAGGTTATCGATATTCACTGATTTGCAATGTTCGTCGTAATTTAGGGGCCGTTTGGCACCGCTCCTTGGTGCTTCTGCTCCACCTGACAAAAGTCCTGTACATCCACTGTAGCAAGGAGCGGAGAGCAGTTTTCAGTGCCACCACCGTTTGCTGTAGCAAGGAGCTGGAGGAGCAGGTTTTTTCAACTCGCCTGCTCTCGTTCAATCCATCGTGACAATGGAATCTGCTCCATGCTACAGTGCTTGAACAGTAAAATGTCAGGAGGAGCTGAAGCAGCTCGGACCTGCACCGAACGGGCCCTTATTATTGTTTGACTCCTGCTCTTTTCTTGACAGTAGCCATGAGCTTTTAAGATTCACTAGAAGAAGATGAAGAGCGGACCTGAGACACTTTGCGGCGGATTGAATTCACATGTTATATACGTTGAATGAATTTTTAGGTTATTTGAAACGATTTTACTACCGGCCGAAAACAAAGTTTTTTCTTTTTCTGCGAGGAAAAGTGAGGCTTCATATCTGCACGAAGCATAACTATCCAAGTGTGAGGTACCATGTTCGGATGAGTGAACAACCTCGACGGACTGAAAACATATTACATCAAACAGTTTGTTTCCATAAAGCGTATCCACAGTTGAATATGTCCAGTCGTTTTCGTTCAGTTTTACCTAACGCGCCTCCACTTTCCAGACAAGGCCCAGATATGATTAGTAGATGATTATGTAATTAGATTCGCCGGCTTTAACTTGATATTAATTCTGAGCAACCGGTGAGCTTGTAAGCATGCAAGGGGATTTTAGTTGTTTCTTTTTTCATTGCGAGGAAGTTGGCTTTTGTTCTTCTCATTGTGAGTTAAACTGATCAAGTCTGAATTGTTCGGGTAGAAAATATAGTTTGAATTTTTGTTTAGGTGGTTAAACGGACAAGGCAAACTGCTGTTAGACTAGAAAAATGGGTTTCTTTCTAAAAACATGACTGGAAAATTTGGAACGATATCAGTCTACTGTGGTATAGCCCCAAAACTCTTTTCTGCAGCCTGTATATAATGTCACCTTTGATTCAACTGCATTCTTCACAAACAGAACCTGCCTGCCTGAACAATGATGATATCACGAGTAAGAAACAAATTGAACAACCTTGCCCAACCGAAGGCACAGGATGGAGGTCTCTTTAGGGTGCTTCGGAAAAAGAAGGAACCCGTCCAGATTCAGTGTTACACACGAGTACGGGAGTGCTGAATCAACTATAACAAACGGGGTCATATGCAGCGTACCATGGAGACGTTTCTTCACTAACTAGCCGATGTGCCCGTACCTCGTTACGGCCTCTAAATTAAAATAATGAATATAGATTCAAAAAATATACTTAAATGCAAGTTCAATCCTTTGATGTGAGTTTAAAGTACATTTTTTTTGGCCTTTTGTTTTTGGTCCTACCCGTTCTAAGTTCTACTAACATGAACCGATCCTTTCACTGTGTCCTGGGTGCGTATAGCCATTCTCCTGGTTGTGGCATTGCGTCAGGCGAAAATTTAGTGGGCCCAGCCTAAATTGCCGACGTGCTCTGCTCCTACCCAGAGTTCCAATTAAAAAAAAAATAGGAAACGGATCATCTTCTTCCCCAGATCGCTTCTCTCTTTTCTCTGTCTGCCTCCTTCAAATCCACACCCAGCGACGATGGATCTGGCCCCCGCCAATGCGGATCTTACCAGCTACTTCAATTTCCCATTCTATTGCAGTAAACCTGATCTCTGCCCACTCACCTCCGGCTCCCTGCTTGTGTTGTTGAAGAAGCAAGCAGGAGAGCGAATAATGGAGGAAGCGTCGGGGATGGGCATCTGTAGGCGTCACGTTGAATCCACGGGACGATGCAGCCGAGGAGGCGAAGAGCTGCTCGAGGCGGCTGCTCGAGCGCAAATGGTTGTGGCCCGTTCGACTTGCGGGGCGCAGGGCGTGTGGACTCGGGTTGGCCACCGCACGGGCCCACATGTCGGCGCCGAACCCACAGAGGAGCGACGACGGGACACCAACGCAAGCCACCAACCGACGTTTTTATGTGTAGTAAAGATCACCTGAACTGAAGCTTCTCATTCACAAATATATATATACTAGTAAGTTGCACGTGCTTTGCACGTAGGGACACAATTAATATGTGAGGACCAAGATCATTATTTTTACTTTGCTTGCAATGAACATGAGTAGGTCCTAACAGAGATAAATTACATGTAAAAATCTTCCTTGCAACCGATTTACTGGATTTAGTTTACACAGATGGTTCGATATATCAGTAGTATTTGATCTACCATGCATAGTATAAGGTATTGGGATTTTACATCTTAGACCGGAGGTCAGTGGTGAAGAACGTATGGTGCAGCTCTTTCTTGATGGCAGTGGAGAGGAGTCAGGGTATCACTTCACTTGAGCACATCTTGTGAACTCGAGGAAATGGTCACCACAGAATTTGAACATTTCTGTTGATGAACCATCTAAGGCTGCGTTCGGATGAGGCTATAAAAACTTTAGAGGGTGCTGTAGCAGTCACATCAATAATGCCGGCACGATTTATGTGTACTAAACAAAGTCAAATCACAAAACTAAGTCCAGGACCCCCCCTCTATTTCGCGAGACGAACGTAATGAGGGTAATTAAGCCGCGATTAGACGATAGTTACTGTAGCATCACTGTGTCAAAACATTGATTAATTAGGCTCGTTAGATTCGTCTCGAAAAATAACGCCCGTCTGCAGAAAGGTTTTGCAATTAAATTTTATTTAGTACCCCTAAATAGTAAGATTCTTTTTTACTTTAGAGGGTAGAAGTTTAGAGGGTGAAATAGAGGGGGATCCGAACGGCCCCTAACAAAATTAGGTTAAACTTTGCACTGTCATGTTGGGAAAAAATATGAAACAATATATACGGTGAAGCACAAGGAGACAACCAAGAAAAGGTGGACTGTACTAATTTACTTGTTCTGACATTGGTCAAGCAATGGAGTTGATAGTGATCAAGGCCCCGTTCGGATGAGAATAATAGGGGGCGATTATTACTGTAGATGTCACATCAATACTTCCGGCACGATTTATGTGTACTAAACAAAGTCAAATCACAAAACTAAGTCCAGGACCCCCCCTCTATTTCGCGAGACGAACGTAATGAGGGTAATTAAGCGGCGATTAGACGATGGTTACTGTAGCATCACTGTGTCAAAACATTGATTTCTTTGGCTCGTTAGATTCGTCTCGAAAAATAACGCCCGTCTGCAGAAAGGTTTTGCAATTAAATTTTATTTAGTACCCCTAAATAGTAAGATTCTTTTTTACTTTAGAGGGTAGAAGTTTAGAGGGTGAAATAGAGGGGTATCCAAACGCCCCCCAAGACATTATGACTGTAACCAACAACATAATGATTACAATATATAAATGTATTTAGTAGAATTTTGACATAGATGATCAGGGAAATAAAATTTAGGTATCTAGAACAAAACAAAGGTCCATAGTTCGTGGAATTTTGACGCCGTCGGTTGGTATTGACAAAACCACAAACACCTGTTGTGCAGCAGAGCGAACTTCTTTGTGCTAAAATCGCAAGCAATGGTAGTGATTCACGGATGCAATCTGAGAAGAACACCTCAATGTTGACTTGACTTCTTTGCCACTCGCATCAGAGATGACATAAAAAAATGCAGCAGGATTTCAGCCAAGCCAAAGCAAGAAGAGAAAGGCCTTACAGGTCCGCGTTTTTCACAGCTCATCAGGCTAGCTCGGCCCATCGCTGACGGCTCCTGCGGCACTTGCTAGAACACAACGGTGTTCGGCCACGAGCTCTGCCGCGAACCAGTCCAGCTTTTCCGCGTTGGTCTGGTCCCCGGCTCTCACTGCATAGTAATTAATTGTGGTGGGTTGGTATTTGGTGTATTGGGGAATAGGAAACACACCGATTGTGCAGGACATAGGAAGAGGCCGATCTGATGCAGTCGATTGGGAGGGAGCAGCGTGTGCGATGCAGACGTTGGGGATGAAGAGGAGGAGGGGAGAGGAAGCGGTTTGATGTGGATTACTTGGCGACTGAATCTGCGATTTGCTGATTCAGGAGGAAGGAAGGAAGAATGGAAGTGGGGGGCTGGTGCGCGGTGGTGCGAGTGCGATGAGGAAGAGCAGCGGGCGAGACGCGGAAGGGTACGGTGGCGCCGCAGTTCCGTTTCTTTTGCGTCTTCCTTGCATCGGGAACGTTCTGGATTTAGCGCCCGTGAAAGGGGTGGCGAATCCAGGCAACCAGGGCCGTCGGATGTAGGCTGGTTTGACGAAATCAACGGCCGAAACTGAATTAGAAGCATGGTTGGCGGGAAATCCGGGAAAGGGTGACCAAACAAATTTCAAACTTCGTGAATTATAGTAGTAGAGATAGAGATATATATATGCACAGCAGAAGCTGTAAGCCTCTAAGCGAGAGAATTGGGAATGCTTACTTCACCCTGGGTCATGAGAAGCGGGAGAACATCTCGACTTTCTACCTTGATCAAATTGGCACTATGCACACTATTTGATTGTAACCATATATGGTGACCTGAACTATTATCACATTCATCCAAGAAACTCGGAAAATGCTTAGAAAAAAAGACTACCTTAATTAAGATATATAAATGTCAACACACCACATTAAGATACAGTCAAGAAATTGATAAAAAACAAGGGGTATTCACAGATAAGGAAAGTATCAACTAAGTCGCAATGAGAATCCCAACTGATGACTATCATATCCAATTATCAATCAAACAACGCCCATTTCAGTTCCATAGGAAGTAGCTGATCTGGAGCTACCAATGCGCGACAGTCGAATAAACCTAAGTTTCTCCTGTACACTGGAGAAAGCAGCAGCCCTGGAGCTACACTGACGGCCACCAAGACGAAGTTATAAGAAGCCGGGCTGTGGAATCATCATCGCTATCAGCAGAATCAGGAGCGAGCCGATTCTGGTGAGCTCTTTGCCGGACTTTGTATACATTGTAATAGTAGCTCACAATGTCTTCCTTGCTTTTGGAATGAAATACAGCAAGGAGCTTATCCCACATGTTGGATGAAGACAGGTTCTGCTGGACAGTTGTGTAAAATTTCATCTCTTCATCCTTGGTCCATGTTAATGCTACTTTCTCACCCATGCCATCAAGTCCCATTTCAGAAAATGCTGATCCCAGTTGGTGCTTCAGTTCTGACCTTTTCTTTTCGACTTGAGACCTGACACAATCTATGGAGCCAGGGCGGTCACAGTTGCAGTCATCTTGCTTCCCCTTCCCAATGGAACCGTTATAGAGGTATACATTGCTTTCAGGAGCCAAAATAGTATATCCAAGAAACTTCGACATATTTGGATCATCATAAGCCAGTGAAAGTGTAGGCTTCCCAGTCCATTCTGGAATGTCTGCCAGGCCACAAGAACGAAATTTTGCGGCATCAATCCCACGCCTGCGCATTGGTATTTTGGCATCCCATACCTCGCACTCTGTTATCTCCACATCTGGAAGTCCGTGCTGCATAACCAAAGAATAATGTGTTAGTGGTACATGATTACTGTAGATAGTTAGCAGCAATTATTATGAGAAGCACAATACGCATGATAAGAAGTTTTATGTTTACGCTGAATGTCTACAGCATTGTGTTTGTACCAAAGCACAATACCATGATAATCCCACGCATTTACAGTTGGGAAAAAGCTAGGACAAGAAACAAGGCGCTGCTTGGTTCTCCACACATGGCAGTGGCAGCCACGCAAATGCTATTGCTTTTCTCAGCGTGTGGAGGCCATGAGCGTGGTGCCAAGCTAAATCGGTGCCACACTCTGTTAACATAAGTTTTATGGCAGGAGGAAAGTGGACAAAGCGCGCTCATGAGGCACGGGCAAGTTGCGTGGTGCCTTGATGTAAAAAAGCAAGTACTAATAGCAATAATATAGAGGACACCATAAGCTAAAGCGGGGAATTTTACTCACAAAGAACCATCGGGTAAAAGGTGCGTACATTATTCATAATCTTATTTTTTCCTTATTCTTATCAAGATGTTTGGATGTGACACTATGGGTCAGTTTGGTTGGTGCCCTAACCTCAGCAGCGACGGTCAGGCACCGATCTCAGTCTCAGGCTTCCAAAATCAGACGCCTAATCATCATGCTTGACTTAGGCACGCGCGTTTGCCAGGGAACAAACCAAACAAGCCCTATAAGCATTGATTGTCGGCGAGCAAGGGCATGATCCAATTCCCTAGTAATATGGACATTTAGTGCAGGCCTAACATGTTGGGGCCCAAGGCAAAATTGGATTGGAGGACACTTATTAGAGCATAATAGTTTCTCAAAAGATGTTATTAAACCCACTAATATTTCACCATTAACAAGCAATATAGCCCCTAAACTCTTAGCTTTTTGTGAAAAATAAAATACGAACTCTTAATTTTTAGATAGCACTCGTGTTAAGTTTGATCTATTCTTATTGACATGGGTGCAACTTACCCTTATTTCATGGAATGTAATCCTGTCGCGGGTTGGAAACAAACTAAAGCAACTAAGTTTGATAATGTACCAACAAGTTCAAGAGCTAAAAGAAATGAACCAAATTAACTCAAGCAATCATTCTCATTCTCGCGGGTTGGAACACGAAGGTGAAGTTGTTTGTGTGAGCTGGATATAAGAGCAAGATGGGGGGAGAACAACGATATACTCATGCCATGGTCATCAACATCTAAATAGGAGGCGTTGAGAACAAAGAAATTCCTGGAGCTATCACGCGCAGTAACTGGGAGTCCTATTACACCTAAGGCCAGCTTCTATTCACCAAACCCAGGTTCATCTCTTGTAGTGATTGTGGACTCGTACAAGGATATAGAGTCGACGGTTGATGTATGTGGAGCTCACCTCTCGTTTCCACGACCACCTTCCCCAATTGAGTGACAACACAAAGAGGGACAAGAATAAGTTAGTGGCGTTCATGCCGAACTTTGTGAGAACCGCACACTTAACAACGATGTAGATTATCAAGAGCTTCGTGCTCAACAACAATGGTGGATTTCTTATCGTGCTACTTGACGAGATGATCTTTCATCCTAGGCGCCGCCCTGACATATTGGGGCCTAGAGTGGTCACGCCATTCAAAATGCCCCAAGGCCAGCTTGTATACACATTCATACATAGTAAGGTTGGTGCATGGGTGATAGCCATTTAAACGAGAACAATGTCATCGCTTATTTCATCTTGATCCAGTCTATGAGCCAAAGTGCAATATATGCGACATATGACAATAGTTTAAGGGTACTAGGTTGAAACTTTCATCTGTCTAGAGATAAGAGCATTAATTGTCCCTCCTATTCACCACCTCTTCCCACACGAGCATGACCCCGTCGTTGATGTCGGGTCGCCACCATAAAATCTCTCCCTACCTGTGGCAGAACACATCTTTGAATATGAATATGTAGATAAAGCATGAAACTCAATAATATCTGACCATGAAGCATTTCAACCATGTTTCTATCTCACGTTACTTTATACCACAAATGTAGGAGGGTGAGGGGCGCGGCAGGGGGGAGGGGGGAGCAGGGCTCTATATATCCTCCCTAGCAATATTGTTTTTCGAGAGGACCCCCTTCCTCACTACCTTGGCATGCATGATGAACATTAGAGCCAAGAATGGCAATGTTGTAGTCATGATGAAGCAGAGGAGGGCAAGACATTATGCTTTGATAGGAGTGTCATAAATACACTAAAGCTCTCAACACGAATGACATCATGAATCCAGGCTCAGAGATAGAGATACATAAACAAGGCAGGTCATTTCCAATGAACCATGGCCTCAAATATCTCATAATGATATGATGATCCTTCATTGGTCTTCTAAACGGGGTAACCTATACATTATGTGTAGGAAACCTTAAAAGTGTTGTCAACGATTTAGGACTCAAATGTGAGTGATGTCCTAGCTTGGGCTATCGGATTGGGTCTCTCATGCTACATTATTTTTGACTTGTCGACATGAGTGTTTACTCATTGTGAAGGCATCTCCCCCATCATATCATGTTTTCAGTTGAGGTGGCATAGGACTTTGGCCATGGCTTGGGCTTGGCCTATCTATAGATGGCCATATGGGTTGGGCCGAATGGGTCATACGAGGCATGAGAATTTTGACCTGGTCTAAGCATGACTTGGTAGGAATTATGCTTGAACCTACACTCCCAATGTGGCAGGTCGTTCCTGGGTTTGAAGCACGGCACGGTGGCTGTAACGTCCCGACCCCCCCCCCCCCCCCCCCCTCTCTCCCCCCTGGGCTGTGACCGCTTAACCGTTCAACTGAAAACCTACGATTTCTGAAAATTCCGGTTGACCGTAAATATTTCGGTTGTTTAATCTGCTAATCTTGGTTAATCGTAAATAATTCGATTATTAGACCCTGTTAACCGAACAGGCCGAATTAACTGAAGAAAAAGGCTCAGTCGGCCTATATTTCTTTTCTCTCCTTCCTTCTCTCAACCCAGCCGGACCATACTTCCCTCCCCTCCCTCAGCCCACTACCCCGCACACCCTCAACCCACCGCCCTCTCTCTCTCTCTCTCTCCCCAGCAGGTAGGCGATGCGGGCGAACGACGCGCGTGGCAGGATGTCATATACTTACCCCTTTAGAAGACTGACGTCCTCATCGGTCAACCACAAGCTAGGCACGTCCCTTCCTGACCACGTCCATGTGTCCAACCACACACGCCTGTGAAACCGCGAGGTCGGCTCTGATACCACTTGTAACGCCCCTCCCCCTCCCCCCTGGGTCGGAACTGGTCCTGACCCCCCCCCCCCCCCCTCCCTACCCCCGGCCGGAACCGGTTACACCTGACAGACCTCACAGACCAACACAAGTTTTTGCGCACTTTGTGCTCACTCGTGCGCACAAGGGAAGAACTTTCTGGTCGGTCACCCATCTCGAAATTGCTCCATGGCCAAGTAAGCTTAACCTAGGAGTTCTTTTGAGACGAGCTTTTGAAAAAAAAAGTTGCAATTTGTTGGTATGAGTATTCTATAAATCCTAAGGCTTAATAGGATTGATAGAATACACGTACCAACTAGTTGCAGCATGAGCCTCCACTCTGACATCCTAGCACAAGAGTTAGCCGAGTAGCGGCTCGAGCCGCGACTTAATCAGGATTTTTGTGTGCCACCTCTCCTAGCATGCCTAGCTACCATGCACCACCTCCTGGCACAAAGTTGGCCTCCGCATCAATGCTAGAAAGCACCATTGCAAAATCAATAGAACAGTATACTCTATAGTTACATGTCACACTAGTAATAATTAAGTCAACTAGAAATCTAAGGTGCAAGCGATATAAACGATGATTGGACTAACTGATCTAAAACAAAACCAAAGTCCCTAATAAGAATAAACATATTCAAATGATATATTTGTAGTGAATTCAAGATCTCATGAAAAATTAACACAAATATATAAGCAAGCAATATTTATAGCAGCAATGCATCAAAATTAATTAAGAAAAGAGACAATAGCATACCTTTTCATCTGCAAACATCCGACGACGAAGTTGAACCGCCGTGGAGAAGTGTTTCTCGTGGTCCTCCACAACAACCCTTGGGTTGTTTGCCACAAGACGCATCCAGTTGGACATCCCAACAAGCATCCTCCAGCTCGCTAGTGGTCTACAATCAATATTTGCATACCTCTTGTGGCGAAGTCGAACTGCCTTGGAGATGTGGCTGCTGGAGCTGTTCTTGACGACCTCTGGTTCATCTGGGCTCTTCGCTGCAAGGCGCACCCAGTTGAGCATCCCTACCATATTCCCCCTTTTCCGATTCATGCTTGTCGATGCAGCACATTTGGCCTTACGAGTCGGCGACGATGAGAATACATCCATCCTGGAGTCCAAATATTGTTCGGCATCAACACTTACATCAACCATCTCGTGGTCCACTCCTTGATCCCGAATTTTCAACTCCAAAGGGGCTAAATATAGGGCATACATCAGTTCAACCTCCAAGCAACTAGATTGGTCAAGGCCAATATCCTTGGCAACCTCTGCCCACGACATACTTTCCGCCACAGTATGGAATCCGCCACGTGAGCGCACGGCTAGGTACAGCGGGAGCAGCTCCATTTTATGGCCTCCCTTGAATGCTGGAACTGGAATGGGATTTTGAGAGACATATCGTATTCCCTCTGTCTCAACAAGAAAGGCATTGACGACAAGGTCAAACAAGAGAGAGGCCCCCTTCTCTGAAAACCCGGCCATCGGGCTGATCTCGAGACACTCAAGGTGTCCTTGAGCACGAAGCTTGCCAACGACATCGAGTACCACATCGCGCGCTGGGCTAGGGCTTGCCATTTTACTTCCAATCCCTTCTAGTTGGTAGAAATTTCCTTCACTTCCCCAACTGTTTGATGTTGGCCTTGGAAGAAGGAAGAGGAGGTGGAGGAGTTGGGAGGAAAAGGATTGTTGGTTGAGAGGAGAGTGATTTTGGTGGAGGTTGGGGTTGGGAAGGAGAAAGGGAAAGGAAGGGGGTGGTAGGTGGGGAAAGGTAGGGAGGAAGGGGAGAGGAGAGTGATTTTGTGGGAGGTTTGGGTTGGGAAGGGGAGAAGAGGGAGGGGATGTAGGTGAGGAGAGGTAGGAAAGAAGGGAGATGAGAGTGATTTTGTGTGAGGTTTGGGTTGGGAAGGGGAGAGGAGGGAGGGGATGAAGATTGGGAGAGGAGGGAGGGGGATGGAGGTTGGGGGAGGTGTGACGGTAGGTGAGGATGTGGGCCATAAGTTCTATACTAGGTACTAGATGCATTGAAGGCATGACACACAAAGTGACAAATTTGAATTGTATACATGGGAAAACATATGGTTTTAGATGATGAGATTCCAAAATATTGATGTTCACATACAATTAGTACGATATCAAATATCATTTTATGCTAGGAATTTAGATTAAGTTTCTGGGAATGAAACTTAGAATAAAAAAAGTAGGCTCATAGGTAGGGATGTGGACCACAATCTAGAAAATCTAGTATGGAGGGGTGGGGGCAGTTTTGTTGTTGGAGGGGCGGGAGAAGGAGTACGATGGTAGGAGGATGTGGGACCACAACCATCTTAAGGTTCACTAATTGGCAAATTTGTTAAAGGTGTTAAGCAAAAAATTTCAGCATTAACTGTTTAAATTTTCTATTTCCACATCGAGATGGGAAATTGAGAGAAGAGCGATTGTAGATGAGAGGAGATGAGGAGGTTCATAGTTGGGAGGGAATATAGAAGAAAGAAATGGGTGGTAGGTGGGAATGTGAGATCATGATCTTCTTAAAGTTCACTAGCTACCTAATGTGTTAAAAGATGTGAAACAAAAGAAAGATGACAAATTTGAGTTGTAAAGCATTAACTGCAATTGTATATACATCGAAAAGATACAAAAGTGTTTGTTGCATGATGAGATACCAGCACATCAAATTCGCTCACATCAATTTCTCTATGTGATTTGTTAGGTCCGACTAAACCGCATGCCACTCCAGTACCGAGCGTGAACCTTGTGATTAGCCAAAACTCTCGAACTGTCGTCCGTGTCGCACGAACCTGACTCGGATCAAATGAATGAATCCTCGGGAAAGGAAATCATGGATGCCGCGACGCACACCAAGAGGGGGCACAACACAAGGATCTCGTCGAGGAGGAGCACATGCTCTTCTCGTCGCCGGCCAAGTCTCTCCGCTGGTTCCAGTGTGCGTGTCCCGGGTGTTCCACGCCTTGATCAGGTCACACATCCGTTACAGGACCACTACTTTCGGCGGAGTAAACGACAAGCGCAGGTTGTTGGTCAAGTTGAAACTGGCAGCGTAGGTTGTTGGTCAAGTTGAAACTGGCCTTCCAAACGTGCCTGGTGGCGTTTGCCACAAGCCGGTTGTCTTTCCAGTCACGAAGTCCTGCCACGGCCTTGTCCTCCTGCGGTGCACGCGCGCGGCGCATTACGTCTGGAACCCCCCTCCACCGGGGAGACGCTGACGCTACCTGAGGCTGACAGAGTGCCGTTCTGTATCCATATGCTTCGGCCGTCCGCCATGACCTCTTGCCAGCAAACGGGCAGGGTTGTTTTGAGATATCACATTCCTCGTCTGATTATTCCATCCTTGCCCCCAAACTTTGCTTTGATCATCACCACTCTATTATTCGTTTTTTTTTTGCGTGAAAAAAAAAGTTGTAGAACAGGGTCGTTCCACCCCATTAGTAGCGTGCTACTCCGGTTCTTAATTCATGACATTTTTGGAACTAAAAAGATTGTTCAAATGTCATTACTTAAAAATTGGAGGGAGCATGATCCAACACACACGGCTCTTACACCAAACACCCCAACTCTAAAGAAAAAATCAGACACTCCAATCGAGCGTTCCTTTTGCAAGTCAGGTTGGCCTAGCCGTTTCGATCCCTCCCACGCGTGGCAGCCAGGCTGGACGCTCGAGAAGATCATGAAGACCTGGCGTTTGCCACAAGCGGCTACCTTACCAGTCACGGTCTTGCCGCTGCCTTGTCCTCTTGCGATGCGACGAATACGACTCTCACGGCTGGCAACCCCTCCACGAGGAAGACGCTGATGCTACCTGACAGCGTGCCGTTCAGCCAGGGTGGCATTATGCTTGTAACTGGGGCCGAGGATTGCAGAGTTGCGAACTGCCATTGCCTGTTGCCAGCAAATGGCAGGTCGTTTTGAGATATCACATTTATCGTCCGATTTTTCCGTCCATATTCGTCATATCTACATGTATTGATCGATGCAGAGATTAGATATTAATCAATATATTCTCTTTTTTAGAAAAAAAAATATTCATCTGCATCATATAAAGTTGTCGAGCAAGGTCATTACTAGCATCCGGCTTTTAATTGATGACATTAAGACAATTTGATGTCAACATCGTCTATTGAAACCCGAAGGAGTATAATCCAACATACGAATCCTTACACCAAACACCCCAACTAAAGACGGAATAAGACACTCCAATATACCACTAGTGAATTTATTGAGCGCTCCTTCTGCAAGCCTGGGTGGTTGAGAGGTACTTTGACAAGATTCAGATTTTGTCCCTGACTTTGCAATTTCACTAAACAGATACACGGTTTGCCTGTTTCATTTACATAGTTATGAACAGATATTTCCTCTGCACCACGCTATTTACAGTTATCATGAGATGCAGCTGACCGCAATTATTATTTCGTAAATCCCTCTTGTACAATCTTGTATACGTATAATTATGCCTTGATCTGCACGGAGGCCATATACCTACACAAAGAGGCCTGCATGTGCGAACCATTCGAGTGAAGACGCCTCCATCCAACTCGACCAAATACTGCCTGTAGCAACCCATTGTACACAGCTGTTCCAATCGCTACTAGGAAGCTGAAAGAAAAAACTACCGTGGTCTGATCATCTCTCTTCCTTAGCTAGGTCTCTCTTGACTCTGATCTTGGCAAGGAGTCTTGCCTCGTTAACTCATAGTTTGGCTCCGGATTGTGATTCATTGTGTTGACACGCAATGAACACAGGAAGAAAAATGAAGAAGTATATATAGTTATGTGCCACAGACTGCAAGAGAAGAACAAAAAAATAGCTGCCATTTAGTAGTGACGGTAATGATAAGCTATGAGATACAGCATTAGAGAATCATAGGCAACCGCATGAAACAAACACAGTGATCATGACAAAAGCTACACGAGCAACAGATGTTCAACTTAAAGTTATGGAAGAAAAGTGATGATTTCACACCTGTGCCAAATCCAGTAGCTGCTATTTGATTCTAGTTTCCAGCTTGTGGCCGCAAAAGATAATGCGATGAAACCCAAAAGCAAAAATAACCAATGGAATCGTTTGTTCAAGATCTCCAGGGTCTTTTGGAACAGTGCCCTAAAGTCGGGCCATCTGCAAGAACAAATAACAAGATGAGAAATGGGCTAACTCACCAAACTGAATGTTGGAGATTGGGAGTCGTTATAAGCATAAATAACCATACCACGTGCATGTGAACAAACTCCTTTTAATCTAATTTGCAAGTTATAGAACATATAAGTCCTTTACCTTTGAGGAACATTGAGGTTTGCTCTCCATGACCAACATATAAATCTTCTTGCTGTAGAGAATTCCAACAGCCAACCCATAAGCAGGCCAAGAGAACCAATCGCAATGACAATTCCAATATTCGCAGACCTGGGACGACAACTCAATCATACACCCAACATTCACTTACCTTTTGATGTAAGGATAATCAGGACTCTACGTACCTCGTAGCACCAGTTGCAGCTAAAAGAGCTGTCAGTATAAACACAGCAGTATGCATTGCGCGCTTCGAAGCTTCATCAATTGTGGCCATATATATGAACGTACCCACAACAGCCATGAAGGAAAGCCAGAAATCCAAAAACTGGATCCATACAGTACAGTGATCAATGGGCCGTGGTGTAAGGTGTACACAAGGAACATACTCCCTCCGTCCAGAAATATAGTGTCAATCTAGTTTTGTCCTAAGTCAAACTTTTCAAACTTTGACTAACAATTTCGAAAAAATATAAATATTGACAACACAAAAATGATATCATTAGATTCATCATGAAATGGACTATCATAATATGTAACTCTTTTAGTTTGAAACAATATATATTTATGTATATTGTTGGTCAAAGTTCAAAAAGTTTGACTTAGGACAAAACTAGATGGACACTATATTTCTGGACGGAGGGAGTAGATCTCTAGACTTTCATGAATGAATGTGTTTCTTCCACAATGTCACATTCCATTTCTTTTAACAAGAGTGTTTTGGTTACGAATGGGATTAAAGAGCGTATGAAACCGAGGGTAGTTGCAAATTGACCATAGTTGCATGATGTGTTGTTAATGTGTCAGGAACAAGAGACAAAAACAGTATGCATGTTTATTAATAAGTGGCGAAGAGACAAAAAGATTAATGAGCACAAAGGATAAAATATCACTAAAGTTAGATACATGCCTTATCATTTGCAAAAATTTCACTATCATGTCAAGCAACATTTGCACTAGCACTAAACAGTAAAAAAGTGTGCTGAGTACCTTACCTGTAATACACGGAACGATAGTATGCACCAGGTTCCCACATCACATGAATGGTATAACGCACTAGAAATTCCACTGGACGTGTAAAGAATCCATTCTGCAAATGCCTTGCTTGCAAGAGACGAAAAATAGTCAGTATCTGATTGAAATAGATCTATGCATTCTATATCAAATTAAAACTAATTTTAGCTTCTTTTTGGAGTAGATACTGTGTTTTTGGTCCATAGCAAATTAGGAAAAGACAGATCAAAGCCAGCTGAGCGCAAGACTATATTCATCAATATTAGACAGTGATAGGTCTTACGAATATAGGTTCCAACTAGAAACACTATTTACTTTTGTGTATTGACCTACGGACAATTTGTGGTAGTCGTGCTGTATTGCGTTATGGAATCTAGTGCATTAGAAAAACCTTTACTAATTAGAGTACTCCCTCCATACAAAAGAAGCCTTTTGATGAGGTTATATGTAGTCAACATATTTAAATTTTGACTATCAATATCTTTTTGGTATATCAGTTGATCTATTGAAAATTGTACAATTTTGCTGTATTTTACATATATTTCAGAAAATAGTTGTCAAAGTACTGTGTTGATGACCACATTTGTAAATGACTACATATATCTTACCACACTACAATAAATCAATTTGTTGTCACAATGAGTTGATTAGAGGCGTCGCCAAAATTTTTACCAACATTATGGACGTAGCCTTATCAACAAAAATATCAATTTATATGTCAGATGTGATAATGATATATTAAACGTCGAAATTGAGTAGAATTGATAGACTCCGAAAGAAGTTCAAGTTGAATCAAAGTGGATCCAGGATTCAGGTCAGGAATCTACCAAATTATATCTCTATTGGGATTCACAATGAGACTCAAAGTGGGACTTGCATCAATGGGACTCTATGGAGTTGCAGAGTCCTGATGTTCTGCCTACATAATCGGGAATTGCAGCTGAGGCACTAAATGTGCACATTTATTCAAGTTGGAACAAAGGTTCCAAAACTACAGAGATGATGGCATGCCAGCAATTTGGACTAAAGAGATGAGAACAAGTGCCACAGAAACGCCAGCAATGTGTGATGTGGGATCCATGTCAGCCGAGTGAAAGATGTTTTTGGACTTCAGCAGGCACACTTCTACATATTTGAGTACCTAAATATCAGGTTTTCATGTTTCAGGTTGTCACAACATTAGATGGGAAAAAGAAAAATACCTTTTGCCGGAGGGCCCAAAAGGCAGGGAAAATTGCTGCAGCATTCGATGCAATCAAAAAGACAGACTGCCAGATGTGCCCTATTCATAGATCAGGACCACATTAGACAGTAATTTTACTGCATAAATATAAAAGGTATGCAGAAGCTGGTAGCGACTATGGTACTGCATTCGCCTATAGCCGCAACCAAAATTAACAAAAGTCGGACACTGAACTCCAATCACATTGATATAAAAAAAATGGTATATAATTGCATATTCAATTGTGTGGTGCCATCGTACAAAGACTCAAATAATTCAATAAGTTTACTTTAGCCACTGAGAATAATGCATCACCAAGTTGAATCTACCTGTTATATTAATCCATTTCAGTAGCACTACAAATGTGATCGAACTCCATGGGTATAAACCTCTGTTTTTAAAGCGTCGGACTAGTCGCGATTAGTCGTCGATTAGTCGACAAAACGCTCCTGCAGCATCGTTCAGGGCAACCGAAGCGATTTGCCCGCCCAGAGATCTGAGCGTCCGCTCAGGAGACGATTAGGCGCGCCTAGGCGGCCGTTTAGAACGTTGGACGCCTAATTTGACTATGTATTTCAATGAAAAATTTCAATTTGTTCCCCCTCATGATCTAATTGCTGCTGTTTGGCCCTGCCTCATGGTGATTTTCTGGCTCCGCCCCTGCTGGTGGTGGATCTCTGTTTTTCCAATTGAAATTTACATAGACAATAGATATACTCTAGTCGACTAGTGTCAAAATGCCTGGACAACTAGGTCCCTAGGCGACCGCCTAGAGATCGCCTAATCGCCCCTGGGCGGCCGTTCAGAACGCCTAGGCGGCTGAACGGTGATCTGGCGATCGTTCAGGTCGGAGCGCTTTGAAAACACTGGTATAAACATCCATTGAAGGATGGTGGCACACTTGCACCAACTTAAGCCTACCCAAGCCCCTTTGTGCTTCTAGTTCAGTTTTGTTTTCCCCTTTTGTATAGTGTTCATACTTTTATAAGTATATATATTTACCATAGTTCAGGCCTTCCCTATTGTATTCCCCTTAAAAGAAATAATGGTACTAGCTGAAGGAGGACAGCAACCGGTGGAAGAGCAAATATGACCATGCCCACACATGGCAGGCAGTTCAGGGATGAGAGAACACCACATATACTTTGTTAGTTTTTGCTCTATGATTGCAATGTTTTGATCCCTAATCAACCAGACATAGGGTTATGGCTCTGACTCTTTGTGTGCAACACATGGACCCCTAACGGCACGTCACATTACGAAGCTACAAGCTGCTAGCGCACGTTAGTTCAACTAAAAGGAAACTAGCCAGAGACCTTAAATTTCCCTAACGAGGACTTCTATATGTTTTACTTCTCACAGAAAGTAGCATTTAAAGCTTGATTTGCAAAGGACTAAATGCATAACTAACAATAAAAAAAAATCAGTATCTAGCTGAAGCACTGTGTTTGTCATTTCAATGGGAAAGGTAACGGCGTAACTGCCCATGAAACATTTGAAATTAAATATAGGAGGTGATACCGTTAGGTGAAACTAGTTCATCGCTGCAATCAAACCCACCATGATCACGATCACAGGTGCAAAAGCTGTACCAGGAACATAAATTAGAAATAACAAGATATACTAGTCTGTAACTGTAAGTATTTACCAAACATAAGTATTACAGAGTACAAAAATAATCAACTATTTAGATTATCAAAATCAACTTTAGGAATTACCTATAAAATGTCAATCCGCTTTCATCAACCGAGGAATGACATCCACCTTTCTGGTTACAGTTGCTATGGCATCCTTGAAGAGATAAAGAAATGTACGTTTGAGAATTTGCATTGTAACTTGGATGTTTCACGCCAAAGCACCAAGTTCCCTCCTTCGCATATAAAATAGATAGATCCATGTCTGAATTCGTGGAATTCTGTAATGAGAAAAATATTGAACCATTGCTGCTGCTTGTCCTACTTGCATAATAGTCCCAACTTTCGTTTGACGGCAAACCACCATATTTCGAATACAACTCGTAATTCAATTCTTTATCTGACTTTAGCTGAACATGGATAAGCGCGCCAGCTGAACCTTGAGGAACATCCAAGAAGAAATATGTCCAGGCAAATTGTTCATTGGATGAGTTGCTTAAAAATTGCTCCAAAAGGAAGTGGCTATCTTCCAGTGATGTCCTGCCATCAGCAGGAACATAATACGACTCAAAAGGGACGGATGGACTTCTTTTAGGAACTCTCTGCATGTAGCAAACAAGTTTTAGGGAGTAGTTAATAGTAAGAAAGCCAGGATAATATCACTATATCAGTTTGAAATTAATGCTCACACTGCAAGTCTGCAACAATCATGCGACAAGCTAAAGGGAATTATGTAATATTCCTTAATCCCTTTACTCTTTGTATATCACGCTTAAATTTTATATCAAAGTCAAACCCTAATACAGACTCTGGCACTTTTTGCAAGCTGATGATACCTAACAATTTTTTGAATGGGCCAACTCATTTATGCACTCTGGTAAAAAAAAATGCATCACGTTTTCCCCAAGATCCCTGCCCTCCCACTTCGGCTTCGGCTCCCTCGGGCGTGCCGTCACCTGCTCTGCATCGACGGTCGTGACTACCAGGTATGCACGCCAAACAGTCGCGCTTTTGCATCTCGGAAAAGCAGCTTTTCGGGGAATCATGTTGAGCTTTCCCAGAAAGCGATTTTGGGGAAAAAGCAGAGAAGCTGCCGCTACGCCAAACAGGGCCTTAGTTCGGGAACATAAAATTCATTTTTAAATTTGGAAAGTATTTTCATACTACCATACTTTTATTTATATTTATAACAATATTCTAATAGAAAATAGTGGTCAAACCCTGAGATGGAGTATAAATTTGGACTAAAAATTGAAAATTCCCGGACTAATCCACTCTTCCAGAACTCAGGAGCAATACAGAATACTCCCTCCGTCCAGAAATATATTGTACATCTAGTTTTGTCTTAAGTCAAACTTTTTGAAGTTTGACCAATAATATCTAAAAAACCGTAAGAGTTGACAATATAAAAATGCTTTTACTAGATCCATCATGAAATAAACTTTCATAATATATAAATATCTTACCTTGAAAACAACATATATTTTTAGATATTGTTGGTCAAAGTTTAAAATTTTTGACTTATGACAAAATTAGATGTACACTATATTTCTGGACGGGGGGAGTACATATTATATGAGCTATCATTGTGTAACAGTAATACTGAACACTTACCTGGAGCCCATATGCCTCCCATGAGCAATTGGTTCCAGCTTTTCCATTCGAGCATCCAGTCAATTGCCACTCCAGTGAGAAACATCCTGTATCCAGTATAGGTGCTGATGCTGTGTTATTCTTTTGTGTTTTATTGACAGTCTCAACAGCAATATACCATCGTCCAATATTTGGTGACTTCACAATCAAAGGATCATGGCTGATATCAGCTGAATAATCATGCAAATCTCTCTGAGGAAAGGCATTATACCGTAGGTAACAAATTAGTGATAACCCTTGAACTCTATCATTTTTAGCCGTGATTTCAAACTGCAATGCTAGGTTGACTACATCCAAGAAGTAGAACTTCATGTCGCCTTGCCGAAGGCATAACGAATCATTTGAAATGGCACAAGTGATCAAGTTCTCCATTCTCCCAACAACAGTAGTGTTGGAACCAACTTCCTTTTCTACTAAATGGTTCCGCTGTGATAGAATTTTAGTACGCCTACTGTGCTTCCTAGTATTCAGATTTGTACTCTTTGCACCACTCAAATCTAGAAGATTTCTGGAGTTGTATATTGAAGGTTGTGAACAGCCTATCATTTCCACTGTTTGGTTGCAGTACGGTCCCCATAATGCTGATGTGGGACATCCTTTTACAGAAATGCTAGTGCTCACCAAGCGTGCTTTCCCACGGCTAATCTGTAAAAATTCAGCCATGAGAAGATAGTTATGCATAAGACCAAGAGTCCTATAGACATGTCATGATCAAGATCAAGTAAAGCGTACCATCTTTGATTGTGTGCGAGCAGGTCCAAGGCCATGAAAGTAACCAATGTACCATACCCCAGCTGATATCTGCACAAATCGAATGTTGACATTTGACATGTGAGAAGCTTATAGAGTTTTTCAGGGTGATCTCAGCCCACTATAGTACAATAAATTGTTGCACTTAATGACCACATTAAGATGGTGACACCCAAGTCTGATTTGGTCCAGTAGTTCTTGCGCTGTATCATTAAGTATATCGAATATGCAGAGTCAGAAACAAGATGCATTGCAAAAATCTCATAAGGAGCCAACCATAGTGTCTTATTGTATAAAATCATTAGGGGTGAAGCAAGGATGAAAGCCCAAAGTTAATATGTATTCAGCACTCATGTAACAAAGGATCACAATTTCTTTCCAGGATACAGAGCATCGTAATTTCTTTTCCAGAATCTTCTTCTTAATGCAATGATACGCAGCTCTCCTGCGTGTTCGAGAAAAAAAAAATTCTTTCCAGAATACAGAACATCACAGTTTCTTTCCAAAATATCGAGCAACACCCTTCTGTACAGTGTAAGTTTATTTTCCTTTGATTTTTATATGTTAATAAAAGGCACAGAGGGGCCTCCACCAGCTGTATTTCCCCTCAAAAGAAATATATAGAGCATCATAATTTCTTTTCAGAAACCCAGGATCACAATTACTGGTCACTAAAACCAAAGAACCAGATTGGATTAGCTTTGAGCTCATGCACCAGTAGTTTTCATCTTGCCATGTCTCAACTTGTATGATTAGGGTGCAATATCAATTGATCGATATCAATTACTAGTCTGGGTGCCGAATCTACACTGGAGAACACACAATGGATTGGGTACCATTGAGCTAGTGGGCATAATATGTGCAATTTTACATGAGGGAAAAAAAAACTCAACCTGCCGGGAGGTAAGACAGCCCCCGGGCATTTTGCTAAGAAGACCTTCTCATGCAGGTCGAGAAAACCCAATTTGACATGAGAAATTAAGGCACAAAATGACTAAATTTAACAGACAACACAAAGTGTTATAAACTCCCAATACATATCAATATTCCTCATTATCTAACAGAAATTTTCAATTAATGGAACAGGATGATCATCCAAATATACAAGCGTGCTCTTACAAACAAGGATGACAAGTACCGCTTATTGCTCAACAGAACTCCTTACAAGAAAAGCATTGCTTTAGTAAATCACAGCATAAGGGTGGTTTACCTGGTCATTTGTGAGCACCACTGTTGTGTTTTTCTGAAATGGAACACAGTGCGCCTGATTTGACTGATTAATTATATTGCCAAAAGGCCCAGCAGTGAGAAAGTTTGACACTGCAATAAAGAATCCTCCTGTCAAAATTAGTTGAATTACTCAGAAAGCTATTTAAGCATTTAAAAGATATACAAGAATGGTCTTAGATAACTATCTTGTTTTCTAAACAAATCCTATTCATAAGCTGCCCAAACATATGGCACGCTAGTGTATCATCAAAATATCATAACGAAAGTCTTTACCATTTTAGCTTTCAGGATGAACAAGTTAAAAACTCTAATACTTAAATTAACAAGCTTATGTGTGTGATAGTGTTTCTTTACTTGCTCATTTTTCATCATTTGCAACAAACTCTGAAACCTTGAAGATATGTTACAACACTGATCAGGATAGGATAAAGAATAATATGGTCTCAGTCATCCATTGAAATTAAACTAGAACATTTGACACACCTTAAATATATCTGCCATGCAATTAAGTAGGTCTAAGAGATAATTTAAACACAAAATAGAAACAGATCAAAGATAAGAAATGCCACATTAGAAAGTGTATATAGCACTCACATAAAGTGTCCAGATAAGAATCAGATATATCAGGAATAGGAGGGTTGGAGTTCATCAGACAGATAATAGCAAGTTCACTCCTTGGAAGGCCTTTCAGTTGCTCTCTCTGCTGCATTATTTAAAGAGTGCACAAATTCTTTATAAGTCAACTGTGCAGTCTACGGCATGACAGCCAGACCCAATCCAAATAGAGGATACAGTACCAAAAAGTTCACCAGGCAAAGAAATTTCAGCTGGCAGTCTCGTGCTACACTACACAGCTTATCTATGTGACTTATACGAGCGTTTAATGTTCATCTGAACCCCATTGCACATACAAGGCACCTAGCTGCAGTGCTTTGCAATCTAAATTTCAATTTCCATCAGTTATGAAAAGAAGTTTGTCCAACAATAAATTTAGCCTAACTATCGTGGTCACCCTTGCTTGTTCACGTGGTTTTTACGGCATGAAATGCGACTCCAGAGGAAAAAGGAACACCACAATTGCTCTCGTCCACATCCAGAGAAACAAGGAACACCACGATTGCTAATAATGGATCAGTGCTAGATGCTCAGTCTGACCCAGCTAATGACAGCAACAAGTACGACGTACCAACATATCCACATATGAACGAATCTGGTAGTAACAGAAAAAGCCAAAAGGAGCATCTGACGATTATAAATTTAATAATTCTCAGGAGGGCAGAATCTTTCACTTACAATATCCATGTCAGTGGCGAAATCCATGGTGACGGAGGAAAAGGACGCCGGTAACTCAACTGCCAGAACAGGAAGAAAACAGAGAAAAATAAAGTAAATCGAAAAACCGAAGGAAAAATAATTGAATTTCTACATGGATGCGACAAGATCAGTTCGCTTTTTTAAGCTATCCGTGTCACGACAGAACAATAACGAATCAACCGACTTCAGTTGGGAGGGAGTAGAATCCGACAGGGCCGAAAATTCAGTAGAGCAAAGTGCGAAACAGCGCAAAAGCTGCACCACAATTATGGGCATTTCAGGGCTAATTCCGCAGCAGATGACCTTTTCAATCTCAAAACATGTAATATAGTAAACGAACTAGGCACGCAAATTCTCATACCAAACAATCTAGTAATATAGTAACATGCCCACAAATGGGGACAGGGGGAAAACTCAGCGGAAAGCACGAGATGTGGCAGCAGTGATCGAAACACAGTGAATCTCACCTCGCAGGTAGGTCCAGTCGTAGGGCTTGAGCCAGAGCCTGCCCTGCCCGTAGCTGGACACCACGACCGGCTCCGCCTGCCCTGCCGCGCCCAGCACCAGCGCCAGCAGCGCCGCCGCCCCTGCCCACCTCGCGGCGGCGGTCATGGGAGCGCGCATCAAACACGGCGGCGCGAACTCCACGCGTGCTCGAACTAAACCCCGGGTACTGCGCCAACAACCCCAGAGAGTGGAGAACTGGAGGGGATCGGAGCGCGCATCAACACGGCTCTGCTAATCTAATGGACGGCTTTCCTCCTTTTCTCCAATCTTTTTCTGCTTTTAATCGCGGCGGAAAAAGACGGGAAAGCGACGCGCACTGTAGCAGTAGGATATACTGCTTGCTGGTCGTGTACGGAGTGGACCGTCTGGACTCTGTGGCGAAAGAAAGAAATGCGTGTTTGGTGGAATACTGCTACGTCAACTTCTAGTTTTCTTTTTTCTATGGGGAGCGAATGACGCTGGTTCGTGAGGTGTCATGACTGATGAGTCAACGGCGTGAACGGGGTGGCAATGTGGCATGGAAGAATCAAACGGGTGTTTGTTTAATATTTCAACTCGGTCTCCATTTTTAACTAGTACCAATGCACGTGCGACACGCACGTGTCTAAAGAATGACACCACTCGACAGAACCATTAATCACGAGTAACTTCACGTGACAGAATAATGTAGAAACAACAAGAATTTTAAATACCAAGCATAACTTATGCGGTACGTGCATTCATCACGAGGCAGACATATACATATTTATAGAATAACGCCACATGTATAATGTCGTGTGCCATACATTAAACCGCATTTGGCATTAATAGGATTTGAACGACGACATGGTACTTAACCTCTATTAAAACGAAGTGAATCACAAAGCAAGTTTCAGAATAAAAAAAGCTCACAATGATCCGTCCGTCCTTGTGCCCTTCTAGACAAGTACGTACGGGCATCGCACAATGTCCTCCAAATACTGTTGTCTTCATCTTGATATGAATACATTTTTCTAGAACAAAATATGAATACATGGATACGGTATATCAATCTAGAATGTGGAGTTTCCGCATCTAGATAATTTGCGTTTCAGCTTCTATATTATGACTGTTGAGACTTGCAAGTTCTATCTACTGGGCATTTGTGAAAAAACAAGTGGATGGAATATTTTTTGGCCTCTAAGAATGCAACAGTGGAATAGACGACAATACTCGAGATACACTCAGAGAATGACGAACCTGATGTCTCCAGACGTGATCCAAAGATAAAACCAGCTCGTCAAAGTGTCAAATTAGCCCCACGCAGCGGGCTTGCTGAGGAACACCAACGCGATGGTCATGTGAGGCTTGTTGAAGAACATCAAGGCTGGGCTTGCTGAAGAACACCAACGCGCTGGACGTAATTAAGGGGCGGCTCCGGCAGGACCTTGGCAGATGGCGTCGTTGACTCGTTGGCACAACCTCGCATGGCGTGGGTGAGGATCCCTGTCGTGGCAATAGGCCAGCGTTGCGCACGCCGGCGAAGGTCGTCCCTAGCCAGGTCCCTGGCAGGTGCGCACACCGAAGAAAGGAACATTTGCAATGCAAAGAGAATTGGAAATTCAGGAAAGTTCGGTTGTATTGGAAAGTCGACAACCACGGAAACGTCTCACAATTGATTTCTAGGGGCGCCATGCATGGGCGGGTTTTTGGAACGTTTTGCTAATTGGGAAAGTATATATTGTCGTACCTACCCACCCATGCTTTGGAAATCAATTAGCGAAAACATACTTTGGAAATCAATCAGCGAAAATATGGTTTGAAAAATTTTGCTAATTGATAGCCTTACCATATATATACGGGTGCCATGCATGGATGTGTAAGCCCAGCGGGTAGACAATGCATGGTGAAAAAAATATAGGATTAGGCCGGAGAAACTAATGTAAATTGTGTAAACATTGTAAGTCTTAAGTTTTACAGAGTGGGCCTGCCAAGGATGTGTGGTTAGATGGAGGGCGGGCCAGATGATAGGATGCACCAGATTGCAAGGTACACCAGATGGCAGGGTGGAAAACATTTTCCTCCCAACTGGTTCTTTATTGGTTTAGATTTACACAAACCTCCATCGTCAAGAGGAGTACAGGACACACTACCGAAGAGGGAGCTATCAGTGATTTTTCATTTTGCTTTCGGCCCGCCTCCCTCTCCCTGCTTCATAGTATTCTTTTTGCGATGGTTTATCTCCTTCCTTCATTTTCTTTTGCTAAAAGCCTGCTTAGACAATTTTTTCTGCCCCGTCGCAGTTCTTGGTACGGTACCCAACGCCTAGAATCCTCGACCAGCATAATCTAATCATTTGCTCCCTCTATCGTCCGCTTTCTTCTCTCTCTCTCTCTCTCTCTCTTTTTTTTTGGAGATCTCTATCGTCCTCTTTCTTTGGCTTTAGGTTTACATTTCTTCAAATGTACTTTGCCTTTGCCAAAGGAATTTTATGTTTTTATTTGTCCAAAGATAACCGCAATACAATGACCACTTCGTAGACTATCTGATGAAAGGGAATATATCTAGTGGAAACCAACCTATCTGTGCAAACTATGGAAACTTTAATCTGAGCCACATGATTTTGATCTAAGGGGGCGTTCAGAGGAGGTGGGAGGGGTGTTTTGCAAGCTCAGGGAGGTGGAAGGGGTGATTTGTAAAGGCACTTTTGCAAATCACCCCTTCCACCTCCTCTGAGTGCCCCCCTTGGATCAACATCGTGTGGCTCAGATTGAAGTTTACATAGTTTGCACAAAGAGGTTAGTTTCCATTTGAAACATTCCCCTGATGAAAAGGATAGAGATTACCTGATGTGGAGATATTCAATTGGCTGATATGCATTAGTTTATGCGATCGGTGGAACTAGCTTTCAGGGTTCAAAAGCTAGTTCCTTTTTCTTTTTCTTTTTCTTTTTGAGCACTCAAAAGCTAGTTCTTTTTTTTTTTTGAGCAATACTCAAAAGCTAGTTCCTGCTACTACTCCTTCAATTCTGTCATCATTACCGAATTTTTTTTATTTTTAATCGAATTTTTAATTATATTTTTATTAATAACCGCTCGTTTTCGAAATTTGCAAAACTAGTCGCCTATTCGCCCGACGTATGGGCGATAACCTCTTGTCGCCCATTTACCGGGCGACAAGGCCGCAAATATCCCAACGAACGGGCGACAAGGCGCGGGGCGCGCGCGGTGGGACCCAGTCGCCCCTCAGCCGGGCGACAAGGCGCGGATCTCCCATCTGGCGGGCGACAAGGCGCGGCTCGTGCGCGGTGGGGCCCAGTCGCCCGTCCGCTGGGCGACAAGGACCCGAATCTCCCGGCCACTGGGCGACAAGGCGCGGCGCGCGCGCCTGGTGGGGCCCAGTCGCCCGACGTCGGGCGATAAGGTCCCACTCGCCCCACATTCGGGCGACAGGACGCTCTTATAAAAACCGCGCGCGTTTCGGCCTCCGCCGCGGTGAGCAGAAAGAGAGGGAGAGAAGAAGGGAAGAGAGGAGAAGAGAAGGAAAGAGAGAAGAGGGGAGGAGGAGGTGGTTGCGGCGTACGACGCGTCGTAACTTCGGTAAGTTTTCGATTCGTATAATAGTTAGAGTATGACTAGTTATAAATATAGTTTTAGATGTAGCTAGATCTAGATTTACTAGTATTTAAATAGTGTAGTATAATATATTCGTATTAATACAATAGATACAGATTTAGGTTTAGATGCTTATAAGCTAGATGTAGAGTTAGTAGTATTTAAATAAATAGTGTAGCATTATAGTATTTAAATAGTATAGCAGTATAGTATTTAAGCTAGATCTAGATTTAAATAATGTAGCATTAAATAGTGTAGCATTATAGTATTTGCTATTATTTAAATAACAGCATTATAATATTTGCTAGTATTTAAATAGTTTAGTATTATAGTATTTAAATAAATAATGAAGCATTATATAGTGGTATTAATATTTACTTACAAGTATTGTAGATGTGTGACTCTGTAAAATAGGTATAGATATATTAATATATAGATGTAGCATATTAATATAATTTTGATTAGTACGTGACAAATACGAAAATAAATGAAAATCTCGATGTTTGACAGGTATGTCAGAAAAAATAGTGTTTCAAATTTATTATGGAGAAGGGGATATTGTTAGTGGGGAACAGGGGGTTGATCTATCAGGGTTTACGTCAGTTTGTAGAGGAATCACAAGGCCAAATGAAAGGACAATTAAAGGTGTGCACAATTGGTTGATGCGGCTGTTTCAGCTGGATACAGACCAACACGGATTGAACCTGATGGGCATGGTTAGCCGTGCACGTGAGGGGTTTACTGGGAGTTAATACCGTTGAATGCAACATCAACATGGAGGAAATATGTGGATAAGGCTGTAGAACGTGGATGGCCTCTCGTCCTCCTTGCTCAGGCATACCTAAAGGAGGTGGTTGAGGTAGATGCCGTGGACGTGGACGAGGTAGGTAGGCCAGCCACGGAGGATGAAGAGGATCGCGAGACAGAAATTGAGGAGGGTGAACAAAATCTGGCATCTGTGGAACCGATTGGTGAAGCAGACGAAGGAGAGCGGATAGAACACATAGTTGAAGAGATGAGGAGGGATGACGAGGAGTATGAGAATCTTCCCGAAGTTGACTCTTCAGACGACGAGAATGAAATTCCAGTCCCAGCTGAGTGGAACAATCAAAATTTTGCAAATCTGATTATCAATGAAGGGTACTCCGTCCCATGGGAGTACCACGGGAATGAGGTGACAGAGGGAGCTCTGTACAAAGACAAGGATGATGTGATGAATGCTGTGAAGTACTGGTCTCTGTCGGTGAAGAGGTCCTTTGTAGTTGTTAAGTCCAGCAGGAAACTGTATGACGTTAAGTGCGTGTTCACTCATTGTCCGTTCAGGGTGCACGCTTACGAGCAAAAGTGGAGTCTGCTATGGAAATGCTCTATAGTGAAGGACCATACATGTGAGTTGGAAGAATTAGAGAAGTGCAATACAGCTCTTACCTCCAAATTTGTTGCTGACTACATGTATAGTAGAATTGTGGACAACATAAGGTATGAGCCAAAATCTATAATCAACATGATAGAGGAGGATTTCAAGTACACCATAAGCTACTCTAAAGCTTGGAAAGCAAAGCAGAAGGTGATAGAGAAGAGATTTGGTTCATATGAAGCCTCTTATGACAACCTGCCATCGTTGTTACAAAGCATCAGACAGAGAAACATTGGTACGTATTACGATATCATGGATTTGCCAAATCCAAAAGAACCTGGAAAATTGATCCTTCATCGTGCCTTCTTTGCATTGGGTCAATGCATCATGGCATTTCTGCATTGCAGGCCTATTCTTTGCATGGATGGTACTTTCCTCACAGGAAAGTATAAAGGACAGATTTTGACTGCCATTGGAGTCGATGGCAACAATCAAGTCGTACCAGTGGCATTTGCCTTTGTGGAGAGTGAGAACGCCGATAGCTGGTATTGGTTTTTGGAGCATGTAAAGTTAGCAGTGGTGCAAGGACGACCTAATGTTTGTGTCATACACGACCGACATGCAGGTTTGCTGAAGGCGATATTGGACATCAAGCATGGTTCTGTTGAGCGTGGTGTTCCACCTCGTTGGCCTGACATACAATCTAGGTGGTGCATGAGGCACTTGGGTGCGAACTTTTATAGTCATTTCAAGAATAAGCATCTGATGAATATGTTTAAAAGGCTGTGCAATCAGAATCAACAGAGGAAATTTAATGCAATGTGGCAGCGGCTTGATGAGTTGACAACAAAACAAATTCAAGAGTTGTCGAACAGGCCGAACCCTAATCCTGATTGGTTTGTTCCTCTTTCTGACCTCCCCACGGATGGCCCGAGGAACGTCGTCCGGAGAGCAGGGTCATCTATCAGGTGCTTCTCTGATTGGATTGAGCATGAGCCAAAGGAGAAGTGGTCATTGTTGTACGATACAGATGGTTTCAGATATGGAATAATGACAACAAACATGGCAGAGGTGTACAACTGGGCTATTCGTGGTTTCAGAGGATTGCCTCTTGTTGGAATAGTGGAGGGGATTTTGTATGGGACATGCAAGTACTTTCGTGAAAGACATGCAGCAGCTTGTCATGCTATGGCTGACAACAGATTGGTATTTTCAACATTCATGACAACTTACATGGAGAAAAAGATTAAGAAGGCAAGTTTGCACCGTGCTCGAGCAATGGGCACAACAGAGAATCGTTTTGAGATTCTTTGTAGAGACAGGGGCCGTCGTGGCGGCAACCGCGACAGGACGGTACAAGAGTGTATTCTCCGCAATGACTCATGCATATGTTCCTGTATGAAGCCGAAGCTCTTACACAGGCCATGCTCACATGTTATAGCAGCTTGTTCACTTACAAATTTGGCCCCGAAGCGTTACGTGTCACAATATTTTTCAAAAGAGTATGTCATGACGACATGGAATGCAGAGATCTATGGCTTTGCTATATTTGGCACATTTACAAACAACCCTGGTGGTAACTACCTACGTGGTCCTGATAAGGAAAAATTGAGGCAGAAGCGTGGCCGTCGCAAGACACGACGTATTAGAAATGATATGGATGAGTCTGAGACAGGAAGGCAGGAAGACCGATGTACGACGTGTGATGGCACCGGACATACCTACAAGAAGTGCCCCGGTAAGAAGTCAACAGGGGGTGCAGCTGAAGCAGGCCCTTCTGGGAATCCCCAAGATGGTCGTCGTCCTCGTCCACGTCGTGGAGTAGCAAGGAGTCAAGGAAGTGCTCGCTGAACAATTATTGTTCTTTACCCTAGGTTGATCCATGTTGTTATATATGACCTTACGTCTTTAATGCATTCTGTATTGTGTAAACTATGTTATGAGAAGTAAATTATTATGGACATTGTATTTCATGTTGTAACGTATTGTAAGACTTTCAGTTGTAATGTATTGTAAGATCTTCAGTTGTATTGAAACTACATTCTTGTTGTCACATATTTGCTGTTATACGTATTTTATTTGCTGATTTCACAAGCAATGTGTATAGGTATGGCGACCGAGGGTGGAGATGAGCTCGAGTTACTGGACTCCCGTTTGGACCGACGGCACCGGTCCTACTTGAGTGCTGTTACAGCAGCGGAGCTGCCCGTTCTACGCCCTAGGGTACCTCTTGAGTTGTTGCGGTTAGACGATCGTTGGATTCCGAGGTATGCATCAGTATGTTTTCATTTATTGTTTACTTTTTTAAATATTTTATCTTAAACTAATCACATTTGCTTTTGTAGGTTACGAGCAGCTGGACTCCTACCACTTTGTAGGCTTGTTGAGGCCACCGGGCCTGAGGAGCAGGCGGATCCGGCCCGACGGTTCTGCTTCGACCGTTCTTTGCTAGCTGCACTAGTGGATCGCTGGAGACCTGAGACTCACACCTTCCACTTTCCTTGTGGGGAGATGGCACCGACACTTGAGGATGTGTCGTTCTTGCTTGGAGTACGCACTGCTGGTGAGGCGGTCTCCTCTCCCGACGTGCCAGACACTTGGCGGCACGACCTTCTTGCCCGCTTTGAGGGTATCGTCCGTCGGCCAGGTGCTCCACCGTACCGGACTATTCCTGGTGACCAGCACCACGGCCCGACGAAGAAGTGGCTACTACAGTTTCAGGTAAAGTGAATCATCTTGTAGTATATTTCATTTAACTCCATAGTTTTCGATACCTATGGCTAACGTTTGTTTCTATGTCGTGACGTACAGGCGGAGTACATTCACCCGGAGGCGGATGACGACACTGTGTCGAGGCACTTGGAGGCCTACCTTCTTTGGTTGTTTGGTTGGATCATGTTCACAAGTTCGCACGGGAACTCTGTGGGCAAGCAGCTGGTTTTCTTTGCTCGCCAGATTGCGGATGCACCGCTTGACGCTGTTCCGCAGTACAGCTGGTCGTCTGCTATCTTAGCAGCGACGTACCGAGGACTTTGTGACGCGTGCACAAAGGCGGACCCCTCAGCCATCCTGACTGGTTGCCCACTGCTCCTCCAGATGTGGGCATATGAGCGGTTCAGTATCGGACGTCCTCTCATGGACCTGTCCACTTACGGAGGAGTGCTCTACGGTGACAGCGAGGAGGATGGCCCAACCATGGGCTCCTTGTGGTGCCGACGTCGGGTTAGTACCGCTCACTTGCCGTAATATTCTACACTTGTATTCAATTTGTTACATCCAATTGAGTCGTCCGATTTCTATGCAGCCTACTTGGGCAAACCTGCAGGTCCACAGGGCTTATCCTGAGTACGTCTCGGCGTTCGACAGGATCCGAGGAGACGAGGACGTGCGCTGGAGACCTTACACCCCCGACGAAGTTGCTGCCCGGGCACCGGCTGGGTTGTCGACGTTCTGCACGGTCGACAGCCAGTACTGGCTTACGCGGGTGGCTCTCGTCTTCGACATCTGCGTCGAGGAGTACTCACCTCACCAGGTGATGCGCCAGTTCGGTCGTCACCAGATGTTCCCGTTGGACGTTCCCCGTGTTGTTCCGCCGTCAGCTCACTCATAAGTTATTGAACTATATCTACTAAATCTATGATACATTTGATTTGTTGTCTTATTCAACTCTTTCTGCAGTTACACGCGGAAAGGAATGGCAGCAGGCACCGTTTGGTCCATACGTATGGAGCCGTGGGTGCAGCAGTGGGGCCGGGCGTTGCAGGAGGTCACGCAGGAGACGAGGCCGTTCACCTCCGAGGCTTACGAGGAGTACCTACGGTGGTACATCCCTCGCACACGGACCAGGGTGACGCACACACCGACGGTGCCAACAAGGCACATCCCGACCCTGAGAGACACGTACCCGACCCACAGGGACCAGGCCTCGTCGTTGGCGGTACAATCCTTACAAACATATTCCTTTCACATCGTTTTATGCTATACAACAATACTCATTTGAAATATGTTGTTCTCTTTACAGGCTGACCTAGCACAGCGGATCGCCGTGGAGTCGGGATCAGTTATTCAGCGGATGAGGCAGGGCATTCAGCTTACCGGACACGAGATCTCCCTTGCGATGAAGAGGATCTACGACGCAGCCACGGACATCGGGAAGCTCACCTCTTGCAGTTCCTGCCGTCGGCATACCGATGCCGTCCCGCACCCTGCGCAGTCCGAACCCAGGGCGGAGCGACCACAGTTTCAGCAGCCGTCCTACACACCTAGGACTGCAGCACCACCTCCTCCTCGTCCGATGTTCACAACAGGTAAAAACCTCTATTATTTCGTTCTAATGATTATTTGTAATTAATAGTCATATTTTTCTTACTGTCATGTCTTATTCATTATGCGCAGGTACAAACTACAGCGGTTGGCCACCAGCTGGTGATGTTGCAGGCTCCTCTTCACAGATGCCACGCATGACTCCAGGTAACGTTTACTACTAACGTTTCGTCATATTACATATTATTGTTACGTTCTGCATAACAACAACTTTGCTTTTATAGGTTCAGGGATGGACGACTACGACTACAACGACGAGGAGGTCCCCGAACACCCTGAGCGTTACGGCCGGCGATCTCCGACGCCTTTCGACTTCGACGCGTACATGGCTGACGAGCAGCAGCATACACTTCCTGCTTCACAGTTAGCTGGTGCACCACAGATGACACAGTTATCGCAGGACCACTACGAGACACCAGCTGCTGCTGCTGCAGGTCGTCCCGCACGTCAGGTGGTTCCTCCTTCGCCGTTGACGTACTCAGCCGATCACGTGAGAGCGGGTCGCAAGGCGCCTAAGCCTGGCACAGTTAGGGGTGTTCCCCCTAAGCGTGGCAGGCATTAGCTACTTATCTCGTGTATCACTTGTATGTGACCGTGACTTTATTTTGTATGAGTTGTATGCATGCACGATGTTATACATCTATTTGTTCGTCCATCGTGGTAGGACATTTGTGCTCATTGGGTAGGACCTTTTATGTTATGCGATGCTACTTTATTTCCTTTTACTGTCACAGCGATGCGTAATACCAATTATTCTGAACCATGCGACAGAGGCATTACGAGGCTTTTACGCTCCCATCGTCCACTCCAAAGTGTGAGGCGCATCTGCAGGTGCCCGCACGACCCGACAAGCGACAAATAAACCAGCTTGTCGCCCGTTGCGGTGACTAGCTTCCTGTCGCCCATGAATAAAGGCGACTGACCCTTGTCGCCCTTGCTGTGGGCGACTGGTCCTTGTCGCCCGAATATCGGGCGACTGGTCCTTGTCGCTCGCGTACCGGGCGACTGGTCCTTGTCGCCCAGCTATCGGGCGACTGGTCCTTGTCGCCCACCCATCGGGCGACTGGCTCCTTGTCGCCCTGCCATCGGGCGACTGGGCCCCACACATCGGCGCGCTCAGCCTTGTCGCCCCTGTGGTGGATTATTCGCTTCCTGTCGCCCAATGAACAGGCGACAAGGATATATCGCCCGACAGATGGGCGAATAGGCGACTAGTTTTACAAATTTCGAAAACGGGCGGTTATTAATAAAAATATAATAAAAAAGTCGATTAAAAATAAAAAAATTTCCATCATTACCCTTCTACCGATAACGCGAGAAACAGGCCCAGAGCTACTTTAAATGGGCCGTGGCCTGGCTCGCGGCATCAATTGGCATGTGAGCAGCAGCGCGGCCGACGCGCAACTTGACAGCAACCAAATCTTGTTGTCCTGAATCGACTTGACAGCAACCAAATCCCACGGTCGCCTGAATCGACGACGTCCGCGAGCAAACCGTCCCTCGCGTGGGCCGGTCGCTCGCAGCTCAAAAAGAAAAGGTTGATCCGACTAGAGTTTTGGCGTCGAGGAATTTCGTTATTTGGCATGCATGCAAATTGACGTCTGTAGCCATAGCTGATCTCCTTCTTTTTTTTTTACTCGAATAGCCATAGCTGATTCGATTAATCGATTTACGTAACAAATTATTATGAGCAGACTGCAGCGGATGAAGATTTTATGCAGTAATACCTGTGCATCAACAGTCAATGACATGCGAGACCGTCCTCATGTGTAATTGACTGTGCGCAGAGGATCCATGTCCTACCGCAGCCTATTCTGCCCACGTCCTTCTGACTTCCTTGTAACGGGTATGTGGCCCATGTATATATGAAGCTGCATAATTCGAGCAAAAGGCGGTTGCACAGCATCATAAACTGCCATAGAGTAGAAGTAGCAATGTAGCGTATTATTATATTGATCACAATATCATCGAAGAAACCTAATAGAAGTTACACAACGCAAAAGCAGAGTTGATGCAACAATCCAACAAAAAAAAATTGGAATAAACTTATTATATGCCAAGTCAAACTTGCATGACTAATAAGATACTCCTTCTGTTCTAGTTTATTTGTCATTCTAGCTCTGTTTTTTTTTTTCTAGGTTCATAGCATCTTCTATGAATCTATACAGGCGTTTTATCTAGGTTCATATCGTGAACCTAGTAAAGAACTAAAACGTCAATTACGTTTAGACAGAGGGAGTAAACTTTACTAGATGTGCTTACATCACGAGGGATTTGAGACGTCCGAGTCTTCCTCTTCATGCCACGTCTGAGTCTTCCTCTTCGTGCCACTGTCGCCAGCGTAGAGCCCGCCATCCACGCCGTCGTCGAACACCGCATAGAGGTGGACGGGCTTCTGCTGGAAGTGACGAAAATAAAGTCGCAAAGGGTGTCAGGCGCATCCACTTGCCTCCCCCTGCCCCTCCGCTAAAGTTCGGATTCTCTCCTCGTCACCTTCCCCATCATGGTAATCTCCAGTTTCTCCAGCGTCCTTGTCTGCGACCTCCGCAGCCAGCTGTCCACAAGGTCATCTTCCACACTTGCTAATTAATCAAATCCATCAAAGGCAGTTTAATCAAGTTTAATCAGCATAATGACACACACGGCAACGAAATGGAGGCCGCGGATCTAGAGAACCCGACTCGGTCGGTCGGCTACCACTGCTTGGCAATTCGAACGCTAGCTGCGACTGCCTGCAACCGCTTCAAAATTACCGACGACAAAAAAAATACAGCTAACCCATGTGTACTCCCTCTATGTCAAAATAGATGACGTTTTTGACTTTCTAACAGCACGTTTGACCACTCGTCTTATTAAAAAATTTGTGTAAATATATAAATAAATAAATCATGTTTAAAATATGTCTAGTGTAAAACAAACCATAATAAAATAAATGATATTTGCATAAATTTTCCGAATAAGGCGGGTGGTTAAACGTGATTTCAAAAGCCAAAAATGTCATGTAATTTGAAATGGAGGAAAGTGTGGAGTTAAATCATGTATGGAGGCGGCCTGCTCGGGTGGCCACTGTCGCTGGATCTCCTCCTCCTCATCCCCTTCCGTCCTTCGCTCGGCCTCACCCGCTCCCCCTTTTGCTGGCTCCTCGGTCGTCAGTTGCTCCAAGATACGCGCGTCAGGTCGTCGCCGCTGCTGCCACTCTCTCTTGTTATGGTCGTTCTGATCTCGGCCTCGCTGTGTGGTGTGCTGGCGGCCTGGGTGACGTTGTCGAGCTCATGCTCGACCTCCCCGCGCCGGTTACCGTGGTTGGTCGGAACTGGTCGCGCGCGCTGGTAGCTCGGGTGATGTTGTCTGCTTGTGCTCGACCTACCTGTGCTGGTCGGCCGGCGTGTCGCAGTGGGCGCTCTCCCCTCTCATCTCTTGGTCGCGCATTGAGTGGAGGGTGGCTCTTTCCCTCCTCGGGCTGTTGTGGATCGGTCGTTTAGTTCGGCAATGGAGTGCTGACACTGGATTTGCTAGGCGGAGATGGGGTCAAACGGGGTGAATTTTGGGTGATGTGCTGGCAGTAGGATTTCAAAGATGGAGGTCTTTCCTTAGACTGACTCCAACAACGCCATGCATCAGGAAAGGCAAACCGAATATGGCTATCGGAGTGGTACTATGCATGAGAAATTTGTCTCCAACAGGCCAGGCAAAAGGGAAGGCAAATATGGCTTCGAGGAGAGAGACGGTCTAAAAATAGAGTACCTCTCTCCTCTATTGCATCTGGGAGTGGCCAACGACCGGGAGCCGGAAGAGAAGCGAAAGAGGAGCGCCGGGCTGCTCACGCGTGGCGGCGCGCGGGGCGAGCAGCCGTCAGCGCTCGCCTAACACGCCTGCGGCGCGCGGGACCAGCGGCTCCAGCGGCGTGCGGGGCGAGCGGGCGGCGGCGCGGGAGCAGCGGCGTGGCGGGGCGAGCGGGCGGCGGCGCGGGACGAGCAGCTCCGGCGGCGGGCAGGGCGACTGGGTGGCGGCGAGCGGGCGGCGGGCGAACGGCGCGCGGCCTCACGCGGAGTTGAGCGACGCAATCACAACAAACACCTGCTTCAGTCAGTGTGGACTGCAGACATTTGGTTTCAATCGTAGGAGCATCTGTTACCTGACGCTGGGACAGTGCACGTGCGAGCAGCAGCGACGCGCGGGGCGACCACCCGGCGCGCAGGGCGCGCGGCGACGCCGGCGAGCGGCACGCGAGCCCAGCAGCGGCGGCACACGGGGCAAGCGGCGCACGGCACGCAGGGCAAGCGGCGACCAGCGCGCAGGGGCTAGCAGCAGTGGAGGTTGGGCGGCGCGCGGGGCGAGCTGCCACGGGAAAAGATACTGCCTCTCGCGGGAGCGCGGGAGTTCGCGGGAAAAGAAACTGTTCCTGGCGGGAGACGAAAAAAAGCAATGTCTGTTGGAGACTTCACCGATGCATTGCTATTCTGTTACTGTACACGCCAGGCAAACCTTCATTTGGCTCTCAAAACTGCATGGTGTTGTTGGAGTCAGTCTTAGCCAACGAAGTGTTGCATGTTGAGCTGCAGGGGAGATGTTCACCTTGGTCGCAGGTCGCTTACATTCACTTTGGTCGTAGGTCGCTTACATTCACTTTGGTCACAGGTCGCTTACATTCATCTTGGTCGTGCTTTCTAGGGGGTGCTCTGGGTCGTTTTTGCATGTTGCATTTGCCATGCGATAAAGCACACCCAGGGCCCTGATCGTTCGGCGTGTTCTTGCGGTGATGGTCAGCACCACATGCCATCTGCCAAGAGCTGTTTTGCTCGGTTTTCTTTGGTCGCTGTTTGGTCGCCTGGAGGTTTGAAAGGTGTGAAACAAGTGCTCAACTTTCAAGCACCCCAATCGGTCGCTCTTTCCCGGGTTAGATGTAACTCATCCTGGGCTTTTCCATGGATCATGATGCTGCGGAGGATTCTCATGGATCATGATGCTGCGGAGGATTCTCGCCGAGGCGCGCGCCAAGGACGATGTTTAGGCCCTGAAGCTAGTGGCTTTCTGCTAGACGTTTCTCTCCTTTTATGTCTTCTTTCTGTTTCTTGTTGTTCGGCCTTCGGGTCTTTTGTAATAACTTGTAACTCTTCATCTCCTTCTTAATGAAATACGTGCTCCGCACGTTCTCGAAAAAAAGGATTAGTAAACTTGCTTCCTCGTAACACCAATCCTCACGCTCTCATAGCAGCACGCAGGCCTTCTTCTGGGAAAAAAAAACACACGCAGTCCTCCTACGCGATTTTTTTTTTCTTAAACCGAGAACGACCTAACAAAAGACACTATTGCCCTTCTCTCTGTAATCGGTCTCCCGTTACCGAATGGCGCTCGTGACGCCGCGCCCGGAACCGAACCCAACTGGAATATATGCGTGGCAGCGGCGACGGCGGGGGCGGATCTCCTGCGTGGGGGGCGACGCGGCACCTGGGCAGGGCAGGGCGCGGCGAGGCTCTCCTGCGCGGGGTGCGGCGCAGCGCCGTGGGCGAGGCGGGCCGCGCGCAGCGCAACACAAGGGGCGGGGTGAGCGCGCGGCGACCTTGGCGAAGGCAACGGCGCCGCGGCATGAGCACCGCGCTGCGCTTGCACCATCGCACGTACCTGAGGGGGAGCAGCTCAGCGTGGTCCTCCGCGGTGCGGCGCGCGCGCGTTGTCGTTGTCTGAGTAGCAGCAACAACGACTGCGCTGGCCGCCCGCTACACCACCTATCTACGCCCCGCCGTCGTCCTCTAGTCTGCTCCACTCCGCCTCCTCTCCTCGTCGACGACCAACAGCTAGCTCGTGTAGAACCTGCCACTGGAAAGACCTAGGTACCGGCTCGCTGCTAGTACTGCCCCATGCATGCCGATGCTGCCTGCTCCCGCCGCCATCACCGCCGTGCCACCCGCTCCGTTGCTTCGTGTCACCGCACTCTGCCTCGTCGCGGATCCGCGCCGCGCCGCTGACGTATCCGTCGCCGCGCGCGGCAGAGAGGGTGGGGCGGGAGCAGAGAAAGAAGAGATGGTGGAGGAGCTCGTCCGACGTAGAGGAGTCGCCGCGCGCCGCCCATCTGCCCCCTCGTGCTTGCCCGCTGTGGAGGACTCACTCACCGCGTCGTCCTGGAGGAGCTCTCTAAAAATGCGAGTTGGTGTGCATGGTCGTCGTCGTGGGCGTGTCCGTCTCCTCTTCCATCGAAAACTTGCGCAGGCAGGTGGGGTCCACGGCACGCCGCACCCACATACCCGGTCCGTCGTCCCCTCCTCTCAGTTACGCTCACCTGTGTCCCTCAGGCTCCAAATGGATCACGAGGCTTCCGAGCCAGCTCGCCCTGAACCTGAAGTTGTCACCGGCGGCCATGGATTTAGCCCGATTCGGGCTTCAACTTCGGGTCGCCACTCGGGGAGAAGCATCCGCACAATCCATGCATGGCGGCTGTCATCACTCGATCAAATTGATGCATGCCGATCTCTTCCGCTCGGCGCTGAGAGCTGCGCCCATCCTCCTCCAAGCTGCGACTTTTTGGTGTCCCTCAGCTTCATCGCTATCAAGATTATTGGAAGAAAATTCGATTTCGATGGGACAGCTAGTATCGGGGCTCACTACCGGAATCGGCTAAGTTGCCGAGTGCTGCTTCTTCTGTCACACTCGGCAGCTTAGGCATTGCCGAGTGTGACAGAAGCAGCACTCGACAAAACCATAACACTCGGCAAAAGTGGACCTTTGCCGAGTGTCCTCCTCCCCGACACTTGGCAAATGTCGAGTCAGCACTCGGCAACGAGATACACTCGGTAAATTAGGCATCTGGGGCCCACCTCGCACGACCGGAGGGGATAGTTGACCCCGTCAAGTACTCTTTGCAGCGCTGCGTAGAAAATTGGGACAGTGAAGCTAATGAGGAATGGAGGCGTCGGATCTGGATGGCGTTGGGGCTGGCGGCCAGCATAAGTATTTGATTTTGGGATCTAACCTACAGCTGGTGGTGGATTTGGTTGGCTGGCCGCAGCGGGGCGCTAGGACGAGAAAGCGGGAGCAAGAGAGACGATATATATCTGATTAATTGTTGCCTTTATTTACTTTATTACAATTTGTATGACATATTTGATTAAGCATTAATCCTTACTTCATACAAAACTCGGTATTTCAAGCACCCAAGCTACGACGGATATGTTCAATTAGGTCTCCTTTGGAACGCAGAAATTTCACAGGAATCGCACAGGAATTTCACAAGGAAAAACGCAGGAAAGGAAAAATATTCCTCCAATCCAAACGAGCCCTTAACCTTGACAACTTTTCGAGGGATTTTCATAGGATAGATTTGATCTCTCTACAGTGGCTCCGACGAAGGCAATGACGGTGACGACTTAAGCAACTCTATGACGACTTGGAGAATTAATTTTCCGGACGACACATCGACACGAGGATGATGCATGGAATAAAATTTCTCAGTCCCTTTCTACATTTTGTCGTGATTATATCGATCATGACGGAGCTAAAAGATCGAATAGTTTTCTTCTTCTTCGGTGGCAGAAGAGTGAGAAGAAGCACAAAAGAAATAAGAAGATTAGACTGACTTCAACAAGGCTAGCCAATTTTGAGAGGCAAATCACCCATTGCCTTTCCTCTACAGTACTTTAGCTTCCCTTCTCTTCCTAGCTTCTCCAACAGCCATTGCATTTTACACAGAGCAATGCATAGCAGGAGAGAGACACTCTATTTTTAGCTTCCCTCTCTCCTCACAATGCAAAATGCGAGAAGGAATGGATGATGCACAGTACACATTATGATCCATATATGGCTTTGCCTCCTGCTGTTGGAGTCAGCCTTATGCTCAATTCCGTCTACAGGAATGTTAACCGTTGTTTATTGGGCACTTGCTTTTGGCTTTTTTCTCAGTGTTTCTCTATGCACTTACCCATATTAATGTTCATACAGATTTACGCGGAGCTACATGTTTAGTGCTTCTAGATGTAATCTCTTTGTTTTATAAAATACTTGTAACATGAGTTTGTACTTAATTACAAATTAGTATAGTTCTTCTTTTCGACTTAAAAAAGTTTAGTTTGTGGGACGTTGTTGACTTTTCTCTAATGCATTATAGTTTAAAGAAGCGTTTCAGTACCGGTCTGCAACGGCGATCTTTTTGAGGATCGATATTGGTGTTCATAGAACAATACATATGTATTTTTTTTCTTCCATGTGAGCAAATACTTGCAACCTTATTATATTTATGTATTGATTTTCGTAAAGGCCGGCGCTATCTTGTCTAGGAGTAGCATTAATTACAACGGCTTTGTACCGAATTCGGTAGGTTGTTACGCATGGTTAACGTTCCGATAAAACAGTTTACACGGGAATGAATCAAGTAGGGCGACCGGCGACCGGCGACCGCGCATGCACGGGCACGGAGGATCTCCTTTGCTTACGTACGTACAAAACCTAATCGAAGCTCAGGCGAAAGTTTGTCGAATCTGAGAGCCAGCATTTGCGCTTCCACGGCCGATCGATTCCTGAATTGCTAAAACGGTGGTACACGCTGTGTATTCGCGATGCTTTTTTCTAGAACGCGCTTTGCGCGTATAATCAGCGCGTTCGGCGTGCGGCTGCGGCTGCTGATGCTGCTCCTGCTGGTGCTACAGCGCACAGGATTGCTACAGTGTCAGATTCCTCTGCTACAGTATTCTCTCTCACTATTCAAACTGCAACTGCAACTGCATCCTCCAACCGAACACCCTCAATGTGTATTCGCGAAGCACGATGCAACCTCAGAGACGGGTCGGCCAAATTAATCTGGCACCGTCAGCGATTGTTCGTCGCAGGCCCACGATCGAGCGGTCACGCGCCTACGGGCAGACGACCCCGCCGCACAGCGTCGGTCATCGGTCCCTCCGTCATCGCGATGGATTCGCCCGAGGAAGTCAGCGCGTTGGTCGGGCCTGGCCCCACGGCTGCTTGTCACGCTCACGCAGAGCCGTCGGTAGCCTGCATGCTGCATGCTGCGTCCCCACCACCCCTGTTTGTGGGACTTAATTCAGAGTCAAATCGGACGTTAGGGGTCTTCGTTTCTCTAGGTCTAATTTTAAGCCGGCTAGAATCTTGTCATTTAGAGGTATTAAATAAAATCTAATTAAAAAACTAACTGCAGAACTTTGTACTAATTTGCGAGACGAATCTAATAAAGGTAATTAAGCCGTGATTAGACGATGGTTACTGTAGTATCATTGTAGCAAAATATAGATTAATTAGGCTCATTAGATTCGTCTCGCAAATTAGCGCACATCTATAAAAAGGTTTTGTAATTAGACTTATTTAAGACGACTAAATAACAAGATTAGTTTTAATGTGACCTTTAAGCCTAAAGAAAAGAACACCCCCGTTGTTGGCAACGCCACGGCGCAGCGGCGGACTCGACCCCCAGGACTTTTCTGCTGAGATGCGTGTGGCGCGCCAATCGCTGCTGTACGGGGGAGAAATTCGTGTTGGAAAGGAACCAAAGAAAAACATACACAAGACTACCTTTGTCCCAATCACATGGGATTTGGGTTTGGCCAAAAGAAATTTTTTTCAATTTTGTCTGTCCGTAACAAAGTATTAAAAAACATGAACAATGTTTAAATTATATTATTAGATTAACGGGCTTTCAAAAAAAACAAAATCAGTGTAACAATAGTTAGCATAATAAATTACTTAAAATACTTTATTTTTATAAATTTTTTTGTCGAAGTTATAAAAATTGAATACGATCAAATCTGGAATGTGTAGGGAGAAGAGAGGATCCATCAAGAACTACGCATGACTTTTCTTTGACCAGATTTATGTGTTAAATTAGTATCAACCTCAACCATGAATCTACTAGTTCATAAGACTCTTGTAAAGAGGCATGGGTGAAAACTGATCGGCTGATGCTTCCGCCAGATGTTCCAGAGGACTGCCTCCGCCAAGCAGTTCAGGCAGCTGTTGCTGATGGTTCAACCGGCACTGTTATAGATGTCTTGAGTCAAAATGAAGCTTTATCGTATCATCTCGCTTTTCTAACACAACAGCCCGGGAGATTTCTTCCCTTGGCATTCCATCTGGAGCATTCAAGAATATGAGTCATGAGATAGGAAACAAACGTCATTGCGAACAAAATTGAATCAAGTTTGTAACACATCACCGTCTCGAAATCATTCTTGTGACATGAAAAAGTACTTTTTGCTACAACACAAAAGATATTGACGCAAAGCTTCGAACAAATAGGTTCATAATTAAGTGAAAATATTACCTTAAAAATTTGTCTTTACACCACAACATAAATATTTGAAAGGGAAACAATACAAGAAAAATGAGAACCATGGCTGCAACAAGTATTGAGAACTACTGCAACAAATGACATGACTTATTAGAATACTTAATACACACATAAACCACACAAAATTAACAGTGTAACATTCAAAAGCCATTGTTGAAACAATTCAGTTTACTGATCACAACATGGATATACCTCAAATCATGGGGCTTCAAACTCGTCCAATTTGGCATGGTAGAGAGATCAACCCCTTTCCCTGTGATTCCCCCGCGCTGGAGGTATAAAGAGGGACAAAGAGGGAGTTTGGGACTGCTTCACTTCACCAAATTCGCTCCACTCCCAACTCTCCAACCCAAACCCACCCAGCTCTACTAGCTCCACTCCTTGAAATTCGAGGATCTGGGGCCAACTCCACGAATTCTATGAAACACCTCAAATACCCACCATTGCCAATCGTTGATACCGCTTCCTTTTGTTTTATTCTTCTGTCTAGCCTGACTCTCATCGGTCCTCTTCTCATGCGTTTCCCACTACAAAGCAACCCACCGCCGCCACTGGCTGCCCTGTTGGCCTCAAGTTCCCGATGCCCTGGATTCAGGTAAAATGGATGGATACATCACTCCATTCATTCCCCAAGTTATTGAATCCTAATCTGCGCCACACAAGCTCAATGGCAGGCAAATCATCGACTGGAGACAGCACCCGCGTCGGCCTGACTCGCCACTTTCCTAACCCTCCTGCTGCATCGCCGCTAGCCTGCAGCTTCTGCGGCCTCGAGCGCGCTAGGCCATGGCGCTCTGGCCCTAACGCCTATGTCGTAGACGAGCAACGCCTTGACGCACATCAGCCATGTGCACGGTATGCCACAATAGCCCAGGCGACTCGTCAATCTCAAGCAGGCAAGACAAAAGAGGAAGAGCAGGTATTGATTTCATGATGAAATTCTTTGATTGTTCCATAACCATACAATTTTTATTAATTAGATGCTAGATTACATTATTTATTTTGATAGCAAAGCAATTGTTGATTTCGTGGTGAAATTCTTTATAGCCGCAAGACATGTAATTGTAATCAAATTATTTCATTTAATAATTGGAAAAAAAATCATTTAAGAGGTTACCATTAGCTCTTGAAGAAATCTCAAACCAACAACACATGCAGCATCCTAGGGAAATATGAGACCATTCCTAGCAACATCTTATGTTTTTGGAGTTGGAGTTAGCCTGCAAACCAAAAAGGTGAAGTAGCTCTGCAAATCAGGGTGTTGGTGGAATGAAGCTGACTTTTGGAGGTGGAGCAGCCCCCAAACAGGCCCAAAGTCTTATCTCCTCTCATTTCTAGATGCTTCGACTTTGGAAAAGCGTGAGTAAGTAGATTGAAGGGGACAATGGAGTTGATGATTAGTAATGAAGATTAGAGTGAGACAATATTTTTTGGGAAGTCTATGAAATTTTTGAGTATAAGAGGGCTTTTAAGATGCAGTAGTTAAAAGGAGGAAAGAATGCCCTGGCAAAATTTCGGCTATGGATGTGTGGCATGACCATATGAATCGTTCAAGGAAATTCTTGAAAGGATAGGATATTAATATCAAATCCGCAAACAAGAAAAAGAAGGATAAGTTAGCTAGCAAGATTGATCAAATAGATAAAGATTCGGAGAATGGGGATGTTTCTTTTGAATCTGTAAAAAAGAAGGGCTACTTTAGAGCATGAACTTAAGACTTTGTATTTGCAGGAAGAAATCTTTTGGAAACAAAGAGCTACAGAAACTAAGATTAAGGAGGGGTATGAGCAGGAGAATCTGGCTTGGCTTGATGTTGAGCCTGAACCTGGGCTCTCCTCCCCAACAACTAATGTGAGTCCTAAGTCTGCCCAGACAGCTTCAGCCCTTCTTCATGAAAAGAAACATTGGAGGCTCCCTCCACTGGTCACCACAAATGTCAAGAGGAGTGGTAGGATTAAAGATGACGTCTGAAGGGCTTCAAGTCTGATCAGTGTGAAGGAAATGGTGTCTTTGCTTGTTCTTCTGCTCCTCCAACCTTAACAACCAGTAAAATCAAGAAGCTGGGAAGTTCACTGTGCAAGATACCTCTTGAGGAGTTATCTGACACAAAACTTGTCTACCAAACGTAAGCATACAACAACTGTGGGTAATGGTGCTAGTACCTCAGGCAATGATACTGGCAAATCATGGAAGAATAAGGAGAAATTAGCTGTTGCAAAGAAGGCAGTCAAGAAGCCAGGACAAGGTGACTACAATGAAGATAATGAGACCAAAAAGTTCAAGAAATAGGTTCTTCTGGAGGTCAAGAAGCAGGGACATCAATGGTTGGAAGCAATCTTCAGTGCCTTTTGTCTTTTATATATTTGTGAAATGCTTGCTTAAGAACAATGGTGACGTTGATACTATGCCTAAACCTCTTGGTAATGGTCTGTTTAATTATTCTCCGGGTGATATTCTTTGGAATCTGGTCCCATTCCAGTGCTATGTATGGTGTGTAATTGGAATCTGGTCCACCTCCAGTATCTTGATTGGTTGCAATGTGTACTGGTCTCTTTCCAGTCCCAGCTCAAATGTGCACTGGCCCCTCATCACTGGATTCATATTGTTTTTATTAGTAATGGTGACATTCTACCCATCTTGTTATGCAAGAAATGGATATATGTGGTTGTTAAATGGTTTCATGGATAATCACAATCATCATAATAGAGACTGGAAGGTTTTGAGTTGGAATATGTGGGGCATCAATTCAGACAAAAAATGGAATGCTATAAGGAGCAAGATTGTGGAAACTCAATGTGAAATAGTATGTATACAGGAAACCAAAAAGGAGCATTTTGATGTTAACTACATTAAAAAGTTCTGTCCAGCGAAATTTGACAAATTTGAATACCTGCCCTCGGTAGGAGCATCAGGTGGCACTATAATTATTTGGGTGGAAACTAGATTTGAGGGTGGGTTAATATATCAGAACATGTATGCTCAATCAATTGAATTTTGCTCCGTGATTTCTGGAGCACCGTGGATACTCACCAATATTTATGGACCTTGCACTCCAGATGGTAAACTGCAATTTGAATGGTTTAAGTCTGACGATGTTGATTGGTTTATTGTTGGTGGTTTTAGTCTCATCAGATACCTAGAAAATAGAAACAAGCCAGGGGGAGATGTTACAACTATGCTTGGTTTTAATGAGGCCATTAGCAACGTAAGACTTACAGAACTGGCACTAAAAGGACAGAAGTTTACTTGGACAAATAAGCATGAGCAGCCTTTGCTGGAAAGATTGGATTGGTTTTTCACATCTGCTACATGGCCTACACATTATTTTGGGACTGTAGTCACCACCCTATCAAGAGAAACATCTGATAATGTCCCTTGCTTAATCACAGTGAAGACTAATGTGCCAAGAGCAAGAGTATTTTGATATGAAAACTATTCGTTAAATTTAGAGATGAATGCACTGATTTTTTTTCATGCAAATGCTACCATAAAAAACAGACAAAATCCACATCACTGCAGGATTAGCATGGGAACATCTTCACACATCATGAGCAAAAAGCTGAATTATTATGGCAATCTTATAAAGATAGACCGGGACAATCTGAATATTCAGGGATGCAATTTGATTTGGCAGATCTTCTCCAGCATGTAGACAACTTGGAATGGTCGGAAGAGCCATTCACTATAGAGTAAATAAATAATGTGATATCACAATTACCTTCACACAAATCCCCAGGTCCTGATGGATTCAACAATGACTTTATGAAGAAATGATGGCCTGTAATCTCCAATGATTTCTAGTTGCTATGTCAGGCCTTCTATGAGGAAAACATCTGCTTGCAAAGCATTAATTATTCATATATCACTCTTATCCCCAAAACCGACAGTGCTTTGACTGTGAATGACTATAGGCCCATCTCTCTTCTCAACTCCTGCATCAAGTTGATCACCAAGTTAATGGCACACAAATTGTAACAAGTGATTCTATAGCTCATACACACCAACCAATATGCCTTTATCAAATCAAGGTTGATACATGATTGCTTGGCATGGTCTTTTAAATACCTGCATCTCTGTCACAAATCAAAAAGAGAGCTGGTCATTTTTAAACTGGATTTTGAAAAGGCGTTTGATAAGATTGAGCATCAGGTTATTGATATTATGCAACAGGTTTTGGCCAAAAATGGTTAAACTGGGTTAAAGGAATTTTTTCTTCTGGCACATCCTCAGTTTTGCTTAATGGAGTTCCTGGCAAAGTGTTTCATTGTAAAAGAGGTGTCAGGCAAAGTGACCTTCTTTCCCCCCTGTTGTTTGTGCTGGCTGCTGATCTGCTGCAAAGTATTCTCAACAGGGCAAAAGATCTAGGACTGCTTAAACTGCCTTTACCATAAGGAGCAGGACAAGATTTTCCTATAGTCCAATATGCTGATGACACACTTTTGATCATGGAAGCATGCCCATGTTGCTAGTAGCCCTAAAAACACTTCTACACAACTTTGCGGAATCTACAGGATTGAGAGTCAACTATAGTAAATCCATTATTGCTCCAAACAATGTTTCTGCAGAGAGAATGGAAATATTGGCAAATACTGTTGGATGTCAAATAGGGCAGCTACCTTTCACATATCTTGGGCTTCCTTTGGGTATCACTAAACCCAGAGTTGAGGATTTTTTGCCACTAGTACAGAGATTTGAGAGAAGGCTCACCAGCACATCTCTGTTTCTAACACAACGTGGTAAATTGGAGATGGTGACCAAAAAGTAATGACTTCCCTACTAACCTTTTTCATGTGCACTCTTAAGCTGCCTCTCACTATCATAAAACAAATTGAGAAGTATATGAAACATCGTTTCTGGCAAAAATCTTCAGCAGCCTGGCACATGGTCACCAGGCCAAATAAGGAAGGAGGGTTGGGCATCAAGAAGTTATCAATTCAGAATGATGCTTTATTGATGAAAAACCTACATAAATTCTTTAAGCATGCGGATCTGCCTTGGGTTAACCTGCTTTGGGAAAATTATTACAATGGAACTACTTTACCAGGGCAGAGAAAGAGAGGATCCTTTTGGTGGCGAGACATTCTAAAATTGTTGGATCAATATAAAGGAATTAGCGTGGCAACAGTGGGTAATGGTGCCAATGTAGCCTTCTGGGATGATATGTGTGCAACTCTGATAGTGTCTTGAAGAGCATAGGTGCTATAGTTTGGCACTTCCATCTGTTAATGGATAGTCCAATGAAGAGAGTAAGGAAAGAGAGGAAAAAACTATCGAGAATTGGGTGTTTTGAATGGGTCTTATGTTTGGATAGTGGATGGTGAACCTGAGGTATGGCAAATTTTGAGCTGTGATGCTGATTATGGGTTGGAAGTTAAATATGCAATAATATGGTGATTATGGTCTATTTTGTTGTATTTTTTGAGATGGTGATCTGGAATAGGAGTAGAATCTGAAATGAAAATTTTCTACAGTTGAGAGCATTGAAGAGGAGGGACGGCTAAAAATATTGGTAAAAATGTTTTTACAGAACATTTACCAATATTTAGAAAAAGACATTTCAAAATTTACTTGAAATATTGGTGAAAATGACTAAAATGTTCATGTAAATATTTAAAAAATAAAAAGAATAATTTTTTTACCAATATTTCAAGTAAATTTTGAAAATGTCATTTTCTAAAAATTAAGTGCAAAATTAAAGAGCACTACTTTTTAACATTTTTACAAAAGTTGGTAAGAGTGTTTGTTTAGTCCCGCACCACCCACATAGAAACAAAAAGGGAAACATTTCATTCACTGTAGTTTACTCAGACCCTAAGACAGCTCATAGTATCACTTAGATTTGACTCAGTGCCTGCATAGAAAAACGGAAATAATGAAGAGAGAGGTAGAGAAGAATGAACCTAGAATGGCTTGTACATTACATATCATTATGCTTCATTCTTTTAAACAAAAAATGAAGCAAGAATGACATATGAGAAAACTATTGAACTATAGAATTATTTATAATATTAAAGAGAGGAAGTAGCATTTTCTCAAACCTGTTGTTTAGTTTTACCACCGCATAGTGTGGCGGTGCATCAAACTGCCATTGTTTTCAGTTTTACGCAACAGAGCACAGTGGCAAGCAGCAGCTTGGCACCCGTCCCGTTCCAGGTTGGGAGCGGGCTGTCACTGATCAGTGGGACCCACATGCTACCACTATATAAAACACCCGCTCCGTGGAGAGGCTGCGAGAGCGCCGTCGCAGCGCACGAGACAAGCCAACAAAAACAAAAATAAAAGCACCCGACGCAACAGCGCACCATTTCCACCTCGCCTCCTCCTTCTCCTCCCACCTCCCGCTCGCCTCTCAGTCTCACCCCAAATCCCAAACCCTAGAACCGCAGGCCGGCAGATCCTTGCGCTCCGCCGCCATGCGGATCCGCAAGAGCGCCGCCCGCATCCTCGGCTCGGCCCACTCCGTCCCGGCGGCCCGTGCTCCCGACGCGGCGCTCCCGTTCAAGCACCCGACGCCGCCGCCGATGCCGTCCCTGGCGCCGTGCTCGGCGCCCGAATCCTGCGCGGGGGGCAGCTTCGGGAGCCCTGCGACTGCCTCCATGGAGACCTGCGAGCTCAGCCGGTCCCCTTGGGACCTCATCGCCGACCTCTCCCTTTCCGATCCCCAGGTCAGCACCCTCCCGTTCTCCCCTCATCTCCTCGGTTTCCTCCCGCTATTCCGCTCCTGTTCGCTCTGTCTGAGGTCCATGCTTCGCTGGCTCGTCGCTTTTGTGGATGTCTGGCTGCTCGCTCGTCTGCTTCCTGCATGTCGCTAGGGTTCGCCGGCAGGCCGGGGTTGGTGGGCAGCAGGCAGCGCCGGCGGCTGGGTCTCGCCTGGCTGGGTTCTACTTACTGTTAGCTACCCTTCTCTCGTGGTAATTTTGCGGCTTCGGTTGGAATCGTTGAGGGCGGCGCGGCGGCGGCCGTGTCGAACCCTAGATCCGCGCCCCCATTTTTGGTGCGCTAGCAGGCTTTGGGGAGCTTTTTCTGCGTCGTGCTGTTTCGGTTTATTAACCTTTTTCGTTCGATTAGGTGGATGACGAGCTCGTGGACAAGTACTTCGTCTCCGTCACCTGCAGGGCTAGCTGGCTCAACACGGCCAGCATTCCAGCCTCCTCGGTCAAGAAGGAGAAGCAGGCCGTGGGGGACGGGAACAACACCAGTCAGCCACGGCATGGAGCCCCAAAGAAGGCACCGAAGAAGTTGGCTGTGAGCAAGGAGGAGGCTAAGGAGACCGAGCCCAAGAAGAAGGCAAAGGTGAAGGAAGAGGAGGACCAGGAGATGGGCCCACAGACCTACAAGTGCAAGAAGAATGATGGCAAGCAGTGGCACTGCCGCCGGCCGGTAAGCCGCCCCAACTCCCTCTGCGACTACCACTTGTACCAGAGGCGCCCCGACCTCAACCCCGAGTTAGCTTCCATGGTGAAAGCTGAGACGGAGGCTGAAATAAAAGTGCAGCCAGAGGCGGACCCACCAATATGGCATGGTATGGCGGCCGCCATACCTAACTCCGGTGGCGAGTACCCCTTGCCTCTCCTTCCCGTCTTCCCCAGACCTACAAATCGCCATGGATTTGAGGCATTGAAGCTGTTCGAACTGGCAGCCAGAGGAAGAAGAAACAAAAAAGAAGCTGCGAAAGGGTATGGACCTCAATAGGCTATATGTTTTGGCAGCCCATTTTCGTTATAGCCTGAGGAAGGCCTAGCCCATAGGAAGGGAAAAGAGATCGTTACAGGACAGAAGAAAAGATTCCCAAATCGCTCGAGTAAACGGCCTCTGGGCAAATTCTTCCAAAATCTTTCGTTTCTCGCGCGTCTCGATTCAACTTCTTCCCCCAAAATTCCCAAATCGCCCGGGATTCCGGCCATGGTGGGAGGCGGCGCACGAGCGCCGGGCCCTGGCGCCGGCCATGGGCGCGTTCCTTTTGGCGCGCGAGGTCGGACACGAAGAGCAGGGCGAGGAGCAACGGAACAAGTACGCAGGGCAATGGCGAGGAAATGGAAGCGGGATCTTTGGGAACTTTGGGAGCTTCGTCTGATGACTCGACGGCAGAGATAGCGCCGGCAAGCACGGGCTCGAGCCGCATGGGCTCTTCAAGGAAGAAGTGCTTCGAGAACCTGGTAAATGAGTAGCTATTTTATTCATTTAGGAAAGGAACTGACACATGGTTTGTTGATTAGTCGATTCTAAGAGCTTCTTTAGACTTCAGTAGCTGTTCGCCGAGTAGCAGCGGCTCTAGGCCAAGCACCCACGAAAGTGGGACTGACATTCCATCTGAAGGTGAAGTGCAGAGGAAAGAGGAAATCTGAAAAATGCAGCTATAAATTGACACAATTAATTAATGCACAAAATTCAGAACTTATTAAGGTCTTTGTGCCGGATGTTCATGTTGTTTGTGATCCTGAACTTCGGATACCAATCGAGCGATTTCATTCGGACAATAGAGGTGCCGTGAAGAGAACGTATTTGTTGAAGGGTCCAACCAAACCTTTTGGTAATAATTTCCTCGAATCCATGATAATAGATCATTTTGAGAAACATGGCTTAAAAAATGACTCCTCATGTCCCTGCTTTTAATTTATGGGCATGGTTCACCTTTTCCGTTCGATCAACTTTACGTGGCAGCTTCGCCATACCAAGAATTTTTCGCTGGGTCCGCCACTGAGTGCAGCAACCATCTGCTGCTGTCTCCAAGCCCGCTACCTGTTCCAAGTCAGCCACAAGTTCCAAGCAGGCCACCAGTTCCAAGCCCCGGAAGAAGAAACCAGGCCATGACTTCGGGGCAACAGAGGGGTTCATCTACTATGCCGGGTACTGCCCGTCCCGCAGCAAGAGGCAGTGCAGAAGCAGCGGCATGAACGAGCCTGTTCCTCTTCCGGAACAGCATGAAGAGGAAGATGAACCTGCTGAGGATGATTCTCCTACAAATCAACAGGCTCCAGCTGCTGCTGATGGCCCCGATAAGGATGCATCTCGTGACGACGGCTCCAGCTGCGATGACATCGCCGGAATTGCCGGCGGTGACGAGGAGAGCAGTGATGATGATTATGGGCTCGGCATTTCTGGCCGTAACACGAACGGCAACGGTGAGCATCGTGATGGCAAGAGGAAGAATGGGTGGAAGCGATGGAGGAAGCCCGTGAAGGCACGGTCGCTCAAGTCATTGATGTAATAAGTTAGAACTTGCTGCTCTTGTGTCGAAGAGAAATTGGCTAGGTAGCTAGGCAGGTTGGCTTAGCTTAGTTTTTTTCTGGCTTTTGCTGTTGGCGTTAACTTGCTGCATAAACTGTTCTGCATAAACTCTGTTTAGAAGCATGTCAGAGTACCAGTAACAGTAGTCTTTTCTGTCGAGGTCGGATCAATATGCTTCTCCATTCTGTTTTGATATAGGTCGTGATCAGCAGATGCATACTGTACTTTGTTTATGGTTCCTGTTCTGTGCATGGATTTTCGTATAAGCTAGGGCTTGTCTCGGTTGACAAGTAAACCGTTGCGCATCACAGCTGCTTTCGACCGAATTAGGTATGCCGTTACATATGTACAACCGCACACCGTAAACAAATAAATATTGTAGCTGCGCGCACGTGCTCGGATGATTTGCTTAACCTAGTGCCGACCAAATAATTGAATCGATAAGAGCAGCTTCAAAGATTGGAGAAGGCAGAGGAGCGCCCCTGCATGGCTTATCGGTATGCCGTTCACTATCACGATTCACGAAGCGGAACCCGAAACCCAGCCCGATCAAACAATTACGCAGCCAAATCAGTCGCGCGATTCAGGCAGAAGAGAATAACCTGGAGCGTGGCCGCACGAGACTGGCTGTCGTTTGACTCCGAGCGGACGTCATTGGCGGCGATCCGGCGCGGTGGCTTGGGCTGGGATTAATATATAGCCTCAATACCTCAGATAGGGCCAGGCGACCATCTTTCTGAAAAAATCAGAAAAATTCAAAAAACGAAAATAGTGTTATTTATTAATTAAAATAACCCAAAAAATGAAAATAGTTAATTTAGGAACAGAAAGATACACATATTACCAATAAAAAATGGAAAATTTTGGCATCACCTCTTTACATGTACATGATTCCACCAAACAATTGCCCCAAAATAAAAACCTCACTACAACACAAGTCCACTACAGCGGCGGACCAGAAAAACACGTAGCGGCGGTTTTTAACTACGCCTGCCGCTGTAGTGGCCCGCGGGGCACTGTTACAATGGACCGTCGCTAAAAATACTTTGTAGAGGCAGACCACATGATCATCCGCCGCTAACAATAATTTGTAGCGGCGGCTCGAAACACAATCCGCCGTTATAAATATCAGACATTTGTAGAGGCGGCTTGAAACACAGTCCGCCGCTGCTAAACAATTTCTAGCGGCGGCCCAAAACTCAATCCGCCGCTACCGCGGCCCATTCCCAGAGCCCGCTAACAAGTCGGTATATAACAGATGCTAACCCTAGCCGCACTACCCATCCCTTACTCCCTTCTCAATCTTCAGCCGCCACCCTCTCTCTCTCTCTCTCTCTCTCTCTCTCTCTCTCTCTCTCTCTCTCTCCCCCTCGAGCTCCTCAAGATCTCTTGCCACGCCGCTCGATTCGCGCTTGCCCGATGGAGGATGTGGCTCGGCGGCGGCTCGATGTTTTGGAGGATGGGTTGCACTCGGGAGTGGTACGGGAGGATTGCGTCTTTATTAATAGGCCGGGTTTGGGGATGGTCATCCTTACTAGTGATATAGGGGCTATTATCCTGCTTAGGCTTCCTCCAGCACGGGACCTCCTATCTAGCACCTGAGTCTCAAGAACGCTCTAGGCACCCAACCTAGCAGCAGCCCATGAAGTAAGCAGCGCTCACAGGCCCAACAGAGCTTCGCCTTCCTTTTATCTGTCGAGTCGTCATGCCCGCACCCCGCCGCCATTCTCGCATCCCACGGCGTCCCGCGCCTCCACGCTAGCCATGCCACGGCCCTCGCACCGGCCAGCGTCGTCGTGCCCCGTGACACCCACCGCCATATAAAATTGTTCCAGAAACAGAAAAGGGGAGAATGTTCTGGCCATGGAAATAGATTGCTCCATATCGAAAGGAAGAAATCATTCGATATGAAAAGGAAAATTGCTCCGGGCATGGGCATCGATTATTCCGAGCATGGACATGGCGCGGAGTCACGCTGGTCGGGAAGGAAGATGGGGACAAGCGGGGCGGGCGGCGGCCAGAGAAGGAAAGATGGGAGGAGCTGGGCGGGCGGTTGTCCGAGGAGGGACGATTGGGGGAGCGAGGCGCGCAACGGCCAGAGAAGGAACACTAAGAGGAGCGGGCAGGGGGAGGCCGGAGAAGAAATTAGGGGAGCTGCGGAGCGGAGCCCGACCATGGAAGGAAGGAGGGAGAGGAGCAGGGCAGCGACGGCCGCGAAAGGAATGTGAAGGTGCTAGCAGCCATCAAATGCACGTTGTTGCACTAATCTCAAAGTTGGGTGGTCGACGGGCCGCCAGCACCTGAATGCTGTATAGAACGGCGAGCCGGTGCCAAGGCTGTTTGGGCCGTTCCGTTGATGGGGAGATAATAGAGGTTGGCCGAGCTCGGAGCTGCATGGACATGGGGGACCCAGCTCGGTCCGATGAACAGCAAGGTGTTGACCAGTGGGTACCACTGCACTGCGGAACCAGCTTGGTCCGATGAACAGCGAGTTGCCTCGCGCCCGCACGGCACGTCGTGGCCTCGCGGGAGAGTCGTCCTCGCATGCACATGAGAATGTGGCGTATGCCTATTCTACACGTGTGCTACCGTTGCCGCTATTATTTTTCTTGGACGCACCCTGAGGCCACCCACGGCCCCCGGAACTCAAGGAGCAGCACCTGCTTCCAGCGTAGTACTAAAATCTTTGCACGTCTTCTTTATCCAGTAATACTGATACGTAATATCAAAAAAAAAAAATCTTTGCAAGAGTGTCGCCGCCACGAAACAAAAAGTGCATGGACAGAATTGAAGCACCACCCGCCGAACGTCCAGGCGCATCTGGCGCGCGAGATTGCACGTGCCAACAGGCGACGGCCGACACAGCTGGTCGCCGCGCGCATCTTTGCCGTGCAGCGTGCCAGAAAGTCAAGGATGTATGGGTGTCAATCTTCCCAGTCATGAACGTGCGTTCACCTCAATGGCACGTTGGTAATCTCGGTGGGCCGGTGCTGCGGCTCGGCGTGCTCTTGCGAAGGCAACGAATGTAGAGTACGTAATTGCGTTGCCTGCCTGCAGCTGTGAAGACGTACGCGCCTGTACTTGTGATGGAGCAATATTTTTCCCTTGGTGGTGATAAGGAAACATGTAGTAGTGGTGGAGGAACTTGCTTGCAGGCAGTGGCGGACCCAGCGAAAAATTCTTGGTATGGCGAAGCTGCCACGTAAAGTTGATCGAACGGAAAAGGTGAACCATGCCCATAAATTAAAAGCAGGGACATGAGGAGTCATTTTTTAAGCCATGTTTCTCAAAATGATCTATTATCATGGATTCGAGGAAATTATTACCAAAAGGTTTGGTTGGACCCTTCAACAAATACGTTCTCTTCACGGCACCTCTATTGTCCGAATGAAATCGCTCGATTGGTATCCGAAGTTCAGGATCACAAACAACATGAACATCCGGCACAAAGACCTTAATAAGTTCTGAATTTTGTGCATTAATTAATTGTGTCAATTTATAGCTGCATTTTTCAGATTTCCTCTTTCCTCTGCACTTCACCTTCAGATGGAATGTCAGTCCCACTTTCGTGGGTGCTTGGCCTAGAGCCGCTGCTACTCGGCGAACAGCTACTGAAGTCTAAAGAAGCTCTTAGAATCGACTAATCAACAAACCATGTGTCAGTTCCTTTCCTAAATGAATAAAATAGCTACTCATTTACCAGGTTCTCGAAGCACTTCTTCCTTGAAGAGCTCATGCGGCTCGAGCCCGTGCTTGCCGGCGCTATCTCTGCCGTCGTGTCATCAGACGAAGCTCCCAAAGTTCCCAAAGATCCCGCTTCCATTTCCTCGCCATTGCCCTGCGTACTCGTTCCCGTTGCTCCTCGCCCTGCTCTTCATGTCCGACCTCGCGCGCCAAAAGGAACGCGCCCATGGCCGGCGCCAGGGCCCGGCGCTCGTGCGCCGCCTCCCACCATGGCCGGAATCCCGGGCGATTTGGGAATTTTGGGGGAAGAAGTTGAATCGAGACGCGCGAGAAACGAAAGATTTTGGAAGAATTTGCCCAGAGGCCGTTTACTCGAGCGATTTGGGAATCTTTTCTTCTGTCCTGTCACGATCTCTTTTCCCTTCCTATGGGCTAGGCCTTCCTCAGGCTATAACGAAAATGGGCTGCCAAAACATATAGCCTATTGAGGTCCATACCCTTTCGCAGCTTCTTTTTTGTTTCTTCTTCCTCTGGCTGCCAGTTCGAACAGCTTCAATGCCTCAAATCCATGGCGATTTGTAGGTCTGGGGAAGACGGGAAGGAGAGGCAAGGGGTACTCGCCACCGGAGTTAGGTATGGCGGCCGCCATACCATGCCATATTGGTGGGTCCGCCTCTGCTTGCAGGTGCGCGCGCATAACACGTTCGATAAAAACACATGCCAGGATTTACGTTGGCCTCTGAATCTAATAATTAAGCTCGGTGAAATGCAGTCATGCGAACCAGTGTCACGGCAGCACACCCATGACCGACCGACCCCATCGTGTGATCTTAAAGCGGCGATACAGGAAGGATGAGGCAATGTTCACACCACTGCAATTAGCAAAGATACCATACGGCCAAATAAAGGGTTTGGGATTAAACAAATCGAGAAGAACGAGTCAGAAGCCAATGAGTCAATGACCGACCGATTCCCACACTTTTCCCTTGGCTACTTTCGCATTGGACCTAGATTTCCCTGAAAAAGGCATCACGCATCACAAACGATTCTCTGCAGTCAGACGAACACACTGGTAGTGCTACAGTAACTATCGCGGCACCAAAAATCGAGAAAGATGCGTGCGTGCGACGCAGAATGCAGCTACGCTATGCAGGCAGTCGTATCGAGCAGAGCTAGTAGTAGTATCAACCAATTCGGGGAGAGCTTCAGAAGCAGAGGAGAGCAGAGCGCACACGGCCACTGGTTGGATCATGCTGCCGGCCCAGGTCCGCCGCCCCGCGGCCGCTTCCGGCCGGCCGGCTGGAACCCGCCGTAGTAGTAGAAGCCGTCGTCGTCGTCGTCGCGCAGGAGCAGAGGCGCCCCCGCGGAGCCGTCGCCCTGCCCCCTGTCCTTGTCCTCCGCCTCCTTCTCTTCCTCTTCCTCCGGGAGCGGCTCGACGACGACGCTGTACTTGTTCTTGTTGCTCCGCTTCTTGGTCCTCGGCTGGCGCTGGCGTGTGGACCACGAGACGTGGCGGTCGCAGAACGGGGACCCCCGCACGGCCGCGTTCTTGCAGCGCCACCGCTTCCCGTCGTTCCGGTTGCACCTGGCGGCGGCGCCGTCTTCCGGCTCCGGCTCCGGCTTCGGCACGCCGTCCGGTGGGCTGCGCGGGGGCCCATGGGAAAGCGAACGAAATCTCAGCGAAACAGAAGAGCGACACCTGAGCAGAGGAGATGGTTTTCGCGGATGCTCTGCTGCTACGCACCTGTTCTTGGCGGCGGCTGGCACGACAGGGACAGCGTCTTCTTGGCGTCCGGGCCCGGCGACCAGGATCACCCGCTTCTCCTCTGCGTCGTCGTCCTCCTCGCGGTCGCGGGGCACCTCCTGCTCGGCCCAACAAAAGGCAGTCAGTCGGCAGGGTGAGCGATTGAGTATCAAATAGTACAGCATCTCCTCCCCTGCAGGGATGACGAATCCAAAGAACCGATCGGGAGTCGGGACGTCAACGGTAGGGACGACGACTCCCCGCGTGCAGCCGACGCACGCGCAGAGGCCGGTAGTATAGGAGTAAGGCAGCATCTCACCTTGGGCTGCTGCATCGGCGGCGGCGGAGAGGAGGAGAGCGCCAGCGACGGCCCCGGCGAGGCGGCCCTGGCCGGCGTCCGCTTCCGGATCCTCATGGCCCCCGACCGGCCGGATCGCCGCGCTGGCCGCTACTTTTTTCTCACCCTTTCTTCCCCCTATACGCGTCGCACCCGTCTTGGCCCTCCTCCTCCTGATCTGTATTAGTAGCAGCAGTACCAGTTCTGTCTGTGCAGCGGCTGCTTCTAGCGTAGCGAGTTTCCGCCCCTTTTTACAGACACAACTGTAATCCTCCTTCCCGTTTTACCCCCAGGCCCCGCGCGTACTTGCCGTCGCGATCGGCCGTGCCGTGCGCGGGTGGAGAGGCGGGGACGGAGGAGAATGTTCGTTGCGGCTGGCGGCAGAGAAGATCTGGGAGTGAGAGAGAGAGAGAGAGAGAGAGAGAGCGTCCGCCGAGCGGCAGACCGCGACTGGTCCGCGCGGCGGGGTCGTGATGCTTATTGGCTGCCGGGTGCGACGCACGGCGTGGTCCGGTGAATCTGGGCGAGTTGCAGCGGGACGGCGCTGCCTTTTCCTGCCACTTTTGCGCCCGCCGATTCGGGGTCTCGGCTCAGCTCAGCGCGAGCGACTTGGGTCGGTCTGTCTGGCTGGCTCGTCTCCACGGCACGCGACGGGCCTGCGCGGCTGCGCGCATCTTGCGTCTGCTTTACCCTTTGCCCAGCCCGGCCGTGGACCTTTCGTCACGCGGTCATTGAAACGGACAGCGCAGCGTGTGGGTGCGCGACGGACGCACCAACATGCCGGAGCAGTAGCCATGGTCTGTCTGGTCGTCGCGGAACCGTGCTCTTCTCCTCTTTCCCCACGACGCGCCGCCGCTCCGGCCGAAGGGAGCAGCCGTCGCCGTGACGCCAGGCCGCCCGCCGCCGTGTGTGCTGTGCCCTGGCACCCATCACCCATGCATGCATATGCTCGATCGGTGTCCCTTTCTGCGCCGGGCAGATCGGTGGGCCCCGCGAGCTAGAAGGGAACTGCCAACAAACCGACGTTCCCAAAATGTGTGTTTAGTATACTCTAGTACTACTGGGCAACACGGAACAGTAACGAACACATGTTATTACAGTGAACACCCTTTGGATATATGTTCCAGGGCTGTGCGTTTACTGCCTGATGATTCGATCAAACAAAGTGGCTGCGACGGTGAATGCACGCGCCTGCCCCATCAGCAGTTCAGAACCACGGCGCCGCGACCACGCACCAACTCAAAACTCGCCGTGCAGGCGCGCGGCGCCGACCATGGCGGCGCCCTCGACGACGTCCTGTACAGCCGCGGCGTAGGCGGCCCGGAGCCGCCGCAGAGCCCGCCGGTACAGCGCCATCACCCACCGCAGCCGCAGCCTCCGGAGCGCCCCCGCCGCGAACCTCCGCGGCGGCCTTGCATTGTTGTTCCCAAGCCTGGCCACCGCCATCTTCCTCCTCCGCGTCCTCCTCCCGCTCCCCTTCAGCAGCGGCGGCGCGCACCGCGGCGAGCGGAACAGAGGCGCCGTCTGCTGCAGGTCCTCCTCCATCTCGTCGCAGAGGGAAGCTGATCGATGCAGTGCAGCGCAGCTCGCTCGCTTGCTATTTTAAGGCCAGCGTTTCTTTTTCCGGAGGTGTTAGTTGACGAGATGACGGCACCATGGTAACCGAAACTTAGGATTAACGGGGATTGTTCTGTGGCCAGGATCGAGGTGGTTGTGGATGGTGGGACTCGTGAGGTCAGGTTTGTGTCCCGCGCTGCCGGGCAACGATGCATCGCTGCATGAATCATACGTGCACACTGATTGATGCAAGCAAATCTTATCTGCTTCTTGAATTTCGAGTCATATTTTTAAGAACGTATTAGTGACTGATTTTATAATCTGCTACTTTGGGGCGTTACTCGATTCATGTTACAGGTGAAGAAAATAAATGTTCCAGGCAAAGGGGAACAAATGTTCCAAACGAAGAAAAAAAATGTTGAAGCAATTTCGTTAGGAGGCCGGGCACGATGGTGCGCAGGGCCCCGGTGGAAGAGGAACAGGGTAGTAATGTTCCAAACAAAGAAGAAAAATGTTCTAAAGCAATTTTGTCAGAGAGATCGGGCATGATGGTGCGCAGGGCCCCAGTGGAAGCGGAACGGGGTAGTAGGCAGAGCGAGGAAGAAGAAAGGAGGGTTCGTAAGATGATTCTCTCACACGAATCTTCAAGCTAGGTGCTCCATCGGCCGTGGGCACCGGTGTGCCATATAGAAACCCATGTTGAGCTCGAGCATGTCCGAGGGATGGGCTCGGCTAGGGATGGCAACGGGCATCCATTATCCGCGAGAGCTCGGTTGTGTCCGAGGGATGGACTCGGACTACTTAACACCACGACACATATATGGGCCAGCACGCTTCGTTGTCCATTTAAGATCCAAAAATGATGACACGATGTGCCCACGAGAATATGCTAAACTCCCTGGCAAGAAAAATAAACAGAATGCTGAATTCACACGCACCAGAAAGAAGAAAATAGACAATGGCACTTGAAAAAATGTAGCCAAAGAAAATAAAATCAAAGGTAGTTGCAAATGATGAAGTGAAACAGGACCAGGAACCTCTGTGGTGCAGACACAAATTGAAATTGTTTTTCAAAAAACATCAAAAGCACATTGAAATAGTCATAGCCAATTAGTGACGTCACTGACATGTTGCTTTGCTTCCTTCGGTCCGTACTTCCAATTGCACGCCATTTCAATCTGGGTTCTTTCGAGCCCGGGCCTGCTGCTGGGCCCTTGGCCCGGACCCAGTCGAGCGTTGATGCGCGCACCAGTAACCTCTAATCACTAGCCGACTAGCGTGTGCCATGGCAGGTTGTCGCCGGCGGATGCCTGCCGTCCCGTTGCGGCGTCAGGCAGGCGATGCGCGCGCGCGGCAACGGCGTCTCAACCGAAACCGGCAACCCGCTCGCGTAACCGCCGCTTCGTCCCGCGGAACAGTCCCCCGGATAAGCCCGATAAGCTTCTCCCCTGTCCTGTCCCCTCCCTCTTCCCCGCCTTCCCCTGCTCCTCCTCCTCCTCTTCCCTCCCCTTATCGCCACCATGCTCTCCCTCTCCCACGCCCGCGCGGCTTCCGGCGCGCCGCGCCACCGCACGCCCCGGTCCCGCCGCTCCGCGGCTCCCGCGTCGCACCGCCGCCGCGCCAGCCACATCGCCGCGGGCGCCATCCTGCTCCCCCCGAACTTCGGCAGCGGCGGGAGCAGCAGCGGCGGCGGGGGCGGGGGAGGGCCCGGGCCCAGCGACCGGAAGCTGCCCTTCACCCCGCCCCCAATGGCGCCGCCGGGCCAGCTCTACCAGCCCTTCCACCCGCCGCCGTCGCCGCTGCCGGCCAACTACCGCAACCTCGACCTCACCCAGCGCCTGGAGGTCCTGCGCGACCGCCAGGGCCAGTGGTACGAGTACGCGCCGCTCATCTCCGCGCTGAGCCGGGACGGCTTCACGCCTCCGTCCATCGAGGAGGCCACCGGCATCTCCGGCGTCGAGCAGAACCGCCTCGTCGTCGCCGCGCAGGTCCGCGACTCGCTCCTCGACGAGGGCGCGTTCCCGGACGACCTCGTCCCCTACTTCGACTCCTACGGCGCGTCCGAGCTGCTGTACGAGCTCCGCTTCCTCAACGCGCGCCAGCGCGCCGACGCCGCCAGGCACGTCATCGACCACGGCCTCGACCCCAGGGGCGCGCGGGACCTGGCGCGATCCATGAAGGACTTCCCGCGCCGCCGCGCCGAGGACGGCTGGGAGGCGTTCGACGGCGCGTCCCCCGCCGACTGCATCGCCTTCTGGCGCTTCCGCGCGGCGCGGGAGGCCATCGCCGTGGAGGACTGCATCGCCGAGCTCGACCGCGCGCTGCAGCTGGTCGAGACCGAGGCGGCCAGGGCGCGGCTCCAGCTCGAGATGGACCGGGCCCGGAGGAGGGCCGCCGGGGAGGAGGTGGACGACGCCGAGGACGACCCTGCCTCGCGCCCCGACGTGCCCGTGGTGCGGCTCAAGTACGGCGAGGTCTCCGAGGCGTCCACCGTGCACCTGCTGCCGGTCGTGCGGGAGTCGGACGGCGTCGCCGCCGTGGACGCGGCGCCGAGGCGGAGCAAGACGGACGTGGACCTCGGCATCGTGGAGGTGGACAAGGGGTGGGCGCGCTGGGCCGTCTTGCCGGGATGGGGCCCCGTGGCCGAGGCCGCCAACGAAGCGGTGGTCATCGAGCTGGCCGACGGCCGGGCGCTGCCGTGGCGCAGCGCGGAGGAGGAGAAGGTTCTGGTCATCGCCGATCGGAGCCGGAAGGAGGTGGCGGAGGAGGGGCTGTACGTCCTCGAGAAGGAAGGCCGGGTGGTGGTGGAGAGGGGGAGGAGCCTGGCAGAGCAAGGCGTCGCCACGGCCGTTGCCGAGGTGGTGATGGTCGTCCGGCCGCCCAAGGAAGAGGATGACATGATCAGCGATGATGAGTGGGACTGATCTGGAGGGGCTTAGGAAGGGTTTTGGAGATGTCTAGTTTCCATTTGGTGAAAAATTCTCCCTTCTCTTCATTCTTCATGAACAAGAGGGATGCATTGTCTTCTTGTTTTGGTAAATTTCATAGGAACATTGTAGTACTTTAGCCTTGACATTGCTGGCTGTCGCTATCCCTCATTATGTTTGTTGAATAAGATGATCAGATATACACTCAAGTTACATTACTGAAAACAAAATTTACCATCTCGCAACTGGTTTCCAAAAACTTAAAAACTGAATTGCTTTCCCAGGAACCAATTTACCATCTCGAAACTGGTTTCCAAGTACTTAAACTGAATAGCTTTCCCAGGAACCCAGCTCAGTAGCCGAATGGAGACAAACTAGACCAATTAAACATTATCAGGGCCAGGTCGCCAGGACTTCATCAATGGACCAGTTCATCGACGCAGCGGTTGAGATGTCTTGGCGACTCGGCGTTGACTCATGGTGGCAGTTCTCCCACCCGGCAAACGCCATTCCTAAGGGGCCATCCAACGGAAGAAGGCCCTCAAATCAATGACAAAGGTTATGAATGTTTGATGCTGCACTATCTGCCCAGCTGATGATCAGAAGAAATGAATCTACAACTTGAAGTTGCATATTGTGGTCTCAATTCTCCGGTTGCTCCTGATGCTGAAACTAATACTATTTTGCTTCTATTATTGAGTATGTTTGTGAAGCGCCGAGTACATCTCGTTGGACGCTGTTGCTCGCCTTCCTCGCGCCGGCCGCACTCTCGCAGAGCAACTAGCCCATCAGCATCGGAACTCCGGATGGCCGTGCTCGCACAACGCTAGCTACAGGGAATGTTGGCGACGACATCCATGCCATGCCAATGATGCCATAAGCGATGTTGCTCTGCTGGTGCTTTGTGGCCGGATGTCCGAGGAAGGTACTTGGTCAGTGGCTCAGTGCTCTTATTACTTGTCTCATGCATGCTTTTGTGATTAGTTTAGATCATTAGAAATAATTCAAATATAGTTTGCCTTCTTTTAGTTGAGATTGAATCATGTACGGTGAAATTAGATGTTGTGGGAGTTGCTATGTGCAGTTCAGCAGAAAAGTCCTTTAAAAAGAATTGGAAAAACAACAAATCTTAATGGACGAGTGGCAGAATGCTTTAAAACAAAATAGTCATGATGAATTCCTGATGCTTTCAAACACAATACATACTATGTGAATATGCATCTTACACGTGGTGTTGTTCCCAGGTTTTCTTCAAGAGATGATGTGCCCAAGTTGCAAGGAGAACCAAAAGCCTTGAAACTCGTCATTGAAACCAGGACTTCAGGTATCATCCATCTGTGTGTGTGACACCGGTAGCATCGGGATGTGATTGTTCGGAGCATAGTTCGTGTTTGGATATGTGAGATTAGGTAGAGATGCCATTGCGGCTGATTGACAATTGAATAATGAATAATATTTTTCTATGAATGACTAGTTTTGGCGGGACTTGACTCAGATTCCTGGCGCCTATCTTTATTTCACCGACAATGATTTTATTCCGATCAAGCCCACGTCAAGAGCAGCCACAATGTTAACATACAGGGACAATGTACATATATATACTAATCTCCATATAGAGGAGCCAGGCCCTCCTCTGGGCGTTTTGGTCTCCGTGGCCATGCCTCTGCCTCGACACGTCAAGGCCCCGCGTTCGTCAAACGGTTTCCTCATTCCTTTTCCAATTCGTTGTGGTATCCTTTTGTTTGACGGACGCAAGGCCTGCTTTTCGTGGTCCAGCGTTCCTCGGCGACTTGCGGCTCCGCCCACCTCACCCGCTTCTCCTCCTCCCGCGCCCCAGCCCAAGCGCTGCCGCCTCACCCGCTCCTCCTGCACGCCGGCATGCCGCGCCTGGATGGCCCCTCTCGTGGGTGGAGGTGAGCCGAAGTCGCCACCTCTCCCCAGCGTCTTCCCTCCTCCCTCAGCATCGCCGCACCTCCCCCGAGCCCCTCACTCCCACGGATCTAGCCGGGCCGGCGGAGCTGCCTGCTGGAGCGTGGTGGCCGCGACCGGGCCGGCGGAGCTGCCTGCTGGAGCGTGGTGGCCGCGACCGGGCCGCCTGCGACACACCGGGACGCGTCCTGTTGCGGCGAAGTCCGGTGCCTGCCGCTCTGTGGCCGTCGCCTCGGCACCTCCGCGTCTCGGTCCGGTCCAAGCCGCCGCCGTGGTCGCCGTCCTCGATTGACACGGTGCAACGCTGCGAGGGGCCGACGGCGCAGGGCGATGCGGAGGCACGGCAACTTTCTGCTCCATCGTCGGCGACACCTTTCTTGCCGAGAACCATCCAGAGTTCCAGAACCTTCTTTCGCCGAAGTCTCGCTGGCGGCTCCTCTTCTGCGTCCGGTTCACAACATTGGCCATGATGTGGTCTTCCTCCCGATCAGCCGGTGAGATCTTCCCGTTCCCTTTCTCTTATTAAATTTTTCTTTTTGGCTTAATTTATCGCATGCTTCTTTTTGCTTAAACACTGCTTTACTCGAAGCCTGCCCTAGAGTCAGTTCCACTAATTGTTGGATTGCCGCTGCGTGGGAAGTATATTGTTAGAGGGGAGGAATGAAATTGTCAGTTAGGGATAGATTAGGAAACAGAGATGGACTTGCCTGCTTTCATGGATGGGCTGCCCCAAAAGATGATAAGAGGCAACCCATTTGTTTCTCAAGATTCTAGATTCTTTATAATTTGAATAGTTGATCTTTCCTGATAAGAGTCTTTCCTGATCAAATAGTTGATCTTGTGATTCAAATTATAAAGTTTACCATTTTGATACTGCTCTGTGATGTTTAAATCTAGAGGTCATCTGAATGTTGCAGGGCCAGCGTAATGTTTGATGCTCGATGTCCAAGCTTACTACCACACAGGTATTATTCATTCCATTACAATTTCCTTTCCTTTTAGCCATTTCTGATCTTTTTTTTTTGGGTTCCTCATGCTGTATTGATATCGAGATTCAGTTCATCCCAGCTCTGTTATGCTGTCATTTTTTCCTGACAATGATTTTTAACTGACAAGGAGTATTATTTCAGGCACATCAGACTACGCTCCGGCCTCCCTTGCCTATTACATAATGCTGCCAACTGATACATTAATGCTCCCTAGGTTTGTCCCAGTTAACCATTCAATCGGTTCCTCTATGCTCTATTTTTTTTTTGTTCTTCACCTTTTCATTATTTACTATGACTTCAAACATAACCTCTTATTATTATGGTGAAATTTATTCAGGCCGCTACTTGATTGATGCTTAGCTTTATTATTAGAAGTAACAAGAGAACGTGTGCACCCTCTTCCTGCCACTTCCTATTATTCAGTATTTTCTATAGCTTGGGGGAAATCAGTCTTTGTACTGGTGGCCCCATCCAAGGAGTTGTTCACTCTACTATTCCCAACAACTTTTTTTTTAAAAAAACTCATGGCAAATTTTGATAATTTTGGCATCCGTGTGATGAAGGAAATTATTATATGGTTTGTCAGCATGCAACCTTCAGTGATGAAAATTTATAGATGAAATGCTTTTTTCCCTGCATTAGACTAAATATTTACATGTGTTCGTGTGTAGGCCAAAAGACAAACATATTTAACACCAGTGCCAAAACACAAACTAGAGAGAGGCCATATGAAAGTTGAATCCCTTTGGTGTAGTGACTTGCAAGGGAAAAGAATGTTCCATTAGGAACTGATCGTACAACTAATTTACCATTGCTTTTCCATCTGCATTACTTGGCTACCTAATGAGCCATCGCTGTAGTGCTTTCAAGCAGACAGATTATGCAGAAAAACCTTTATTGATCTGTACTTTTGGCTAGACAAAGCCAATCGATGCTTATGCAAATGGTCGTCAGTTCTGCTAATCTGATGTCTGACCAATCACTTATCCGTTTCCCATGGTCATGACCGTTTCCCATGGTCATGACATGTTTTTCTCTATAGGGTGGTTACAAAACAAATGCTCAAATTTAGAGGTCCACTTTAAATCTGATAACACGCGAAGTATCTTGCCGAGCTGATTGCTATTTTTTATGTCGGTTTTCATATTATGGGAGTAATTTGGACAAGGTATTGAAAACTCCCATGCCCTGTCCAGGTTCCTGTCCTTCCAACCATCATGTTTTAACATCAATGTAAATTGTCATAGCTTGATGTCCTCCATTCTGTTTTCATGGTAGCAGCTTCTCTGTGCTCACTGCCAAGTTTGGTTTATACATGTGGTCCTGTTTGCTGTCTTTTGATTTATTTAGACCCTTCTCATGTACAGTGGCCTCTTTTGTAAGTGATAAATATATATATCTAAAACATTCTACTGGAAAAACTTTCTTGTGCAAGATACTTACAATGTCATAAAACATTTTCTGATACTGCTCTGATACTTAACGTGGATGTACGCACATTGCACTGTTAATTTGGCTTATTATGTAGCCTGCTCGGAATTAGTCTGCATTTCATGAAAAGCACTTGCTTGCTATGGTGCGACCAAATTGCTGTTGCATCGCTAGATATCAAATGCATGACAGCCATCTTCTTACCAATGTATGGCAAACCTACCAAGTGATTTTTTTTCATGTTTTTGGCAACATTTGATTAACAAGAAAAGTATATTGCCTTTTGTTTTATCTGATTACTGTCATTTTCCATTGTTTTTAGAAGTCAGTATAGCAACAATAATTTTATCTTTATAGGGCAAAACAATGATTCTTACTTAGGTCTCCAGGTATATGGAATTGATCATATAATCTCAGATGCAATGGTGTGCCCTGAAGTGTGGTTGTAAATTTTATGTGCCTATCACAGAATAGGTATGAGACTAATCAGCAGATTGCTTGATCATCAAGTAATACCTATGTTTTACATTATGATGATCCATTGCAAAACGACCTCATTTTGCTCCTTATGTAGATACATCTGCAGTTGCAGGTTGCACCTGCATCAGAAATATCGAGCCTCATATTCAGCATAACATTGTTTCCATTATTGATCACCTCTCATTCTGAAATCATATGTGTATAATGTACCTCATCAAAATCTGTAACTAAATTCCTTTCTGTTGGAGTGAATGATTGCTTGTATTCCTCCAAACCCTAGAAGGGTGGGTAATATACTCCTATACATGGGCCTCTAGGTGGGCCTCTAATATGGCATATATACACTAACACCCCCCCGCAGTCTGAACCTACCGACGCAGCGGAGTTCAAGACTGGACAAGAAAGAAATACACACACAAGTGTACACACCCCCCCGCAGTCACAACTAGCCACCAATGATGTTGAGACTGGACCGAAACTCCGAGAAAGTCGAGGAGGGGAGACCCTTGGTGAAGATGTTCGCAAACTGGGAGGTGGTCGGGACATGGAGAACCCGAACCTGGCCCACCGCAACCCGGTCCCGAACAAAGTGCAGATCGATCTCCACGTGCTTCGTCCGCTGATGCTGAACCGGGTTGGAGGAGAGGTACACGGCGCTGACGTTGTCGCAGTACACGAGGGTGCTCTTGAGGAGCGGGCTGTGGAGCTCCGCCAAGAGCTGCCGAAGCCAGGACGCCTCAGCCACGCCGTTAGCTACAGCCCGGTACTCCGCCTCAGCACTGGAGCGGGAGACAACCGGCTGCCGCTTGGACGACCAGGAGACAAGGTTGTCGCCGAGGAAGACAGCGTAGCCTGAGGTGGAGCGGCGAGTGTCCGGACAGCCAGCCCAGTCGGCGTCAGTGTAGACGACGAGCTCAGTGGAGGGAGACCTGTGAAGAGCCAGTCCGTAGTTAACCGTGCCGCGGATGTAGCGTAGGAGGAGAGAGGAGGGGGCGCCGGCGGCCGGCGGCTCGCCATGGTGGCGGCGCGGCGGCGGGCGGGAGGCAGGGGAGGTGGTGCGGGAGAAGAGAGAGAAGGAGAAGGTAACCCTAACCCTAGTCTGATACCATGTTGGAGTGAATGATTGCTTGTATTCCTCCAAACCCTAGAAGGGTGGGTAATATACTCCTATACATGGGCCTCTAGTGGGCCTCTAATATGGGCCAACATATATACACTAACACTTTCCAACCTTTATGTTAGGACAACCATTTATTGGTTAGTTTTTACTTATGCTACTCTAAGCAATCTTAGACTCAGTGTAGCAAGAATCTGTCAGTTTTGCATGACCTGAACCTGTAAATGTACAATACAGTTGGCTAGATTTGTTCGGTATTCATTTGTTATTATATAATTCCAATACTATTCGGTCACATGTTTGCCATTATTTTTCCTTACAACAACTTAAAAGTTTTGCATGCTGCATAATTCAGGAAGCGAAACAAATGTTGGTGCAACCAGCAATGCAACATGCATTTGCCCCTTGCCTTAGGTAAGCAACAGGAAGCCTATATTCCCTTTTGTTTATTTCATTACTATTTTTTTTCAATGTTTTTATAGATCAAGTTAAGAAGAGTAACTTTTTCTTTACAGGAAAGAACAATCATTCCTGCTGCAAGTCTACCTGGTGGATGGAACTGAAGATGATAAAAATAATATCAGGTACAACGTGACCTGACATGATGTTGTTAATTATGTATCTATCAATCACAACAGGGGCATGTCCAGCCAATTTTTTGCTCATAAAACATGTATGATACTTATCAGTGCAGTATTTGATTAAGTGCTTCTAATTTGTGACTTGGTCTATGTATTTGTTAGGATGCTTCCGTCATGTGCCAACCAAACTGTCCTTCACTACTGTTTGGTGTTTATTTCATCTGTCCGCATACTTCGGAAGATTGTGATAGACGCACGTGGTGTAGCCCGGCACAGTAGACTGCATGTATAAGTGCTAAAACAACTGCAGAACGACTCAAATGACGCACGTGGTGTAGCCCGGCACAGTAGACTGCATGTATAAGTGCTAAAACAACTGCAGAACGACTCAAATGACGCACAAGTACACAACAAAGCAGTATTGCATCCAAGATACCATGTGCCCGTGCACATGTAGTTCAAAATTCTCAAAAGGAATACGGCTGCAACATCAGCAGGTCCAGGAATACGGCTCCAGCATCGAGGTGCCGTCTTGACCGGCGCGGCAAAGCACGCTCCGCAGTCCTAGTAGAGACATAACCATTGTGAGGATGGGCATGAGAGCATTCAATGCATATGTTGGCATTAGCTATATTGCCTAGCAATAGGAAATAAACAATCTATTATACTGTTCACAAAATAATAAAATAATGATTGTTGTTGTCTGTTTGCTCGTGAGATGCATTGGGGGTGTGTTCGTTGCCATGGAGTCTAAACTTTAGAGGGTTTTTGTAACGAATATTATTATTATAAATAAAGTTTAATTACAAAACTAATTTCAGGACTCCGCTCGAATTCGCGAGACGAATCTAATGAGGGTAATTAAGCAGTGATTAGACGATGGTTACTGTAGTATCACTGTAGTGAAATTTAGATTAATTAGGCTCATTAGATTCGTCTCGCGATTTAGAGGGAGGGTCGTGACATAGGTTTTGTCATTAAATGAATAAAAATATTCTTAAATGGTAAGATTCTTTTTGATGTGACGGGTCTAAACTTTAGAGGGGGGTGCAACGAACGCACTCTGGGCTTGATTTTTTTTATTCAACATGGAGCCTACACTTATATATATACCACCGGGCACAGCATTGTGAGATTTAGACTTTACAATTGCTTCCTGTGACGGGACCCATCTATATTTACCATGTGATACATATACATTATTGTTGCTCTTACTAAGGTAGAGGCCAGCAGTTACACATGATGAATAAAACGATGCCACGTGGGCGAGAGCAGGCAAGGGGTGGGAAGCAGGGAAGCCGCATTCGCTTACAAGCTGTGTGTTTGTGTATTTAAACCGTGCTGAAGAGATTGGCCGTGGAGATGAATGTGTTAGCAACGAGCGTCAGGAACACAATGAATGACATCTACACCGCGATATATTTCGCCAAAGGATTGCTCAATTGAGTAGGCACTGAAAGGCTGAGCACCCCTGGCCAGACGCTGCGCCACCGAGAAGAGGGGTGGGAACACAAGAAGGGGCGGCGCGGTCACGGAGAGGGGCGGTAGAGGGACTACGAACTCACGGACTGGCAGCGGAGGTCGCTCACGCCGATGCTCGTGGAGAAGGATGGTGGAGCTCACAAAGGTGCGGCAGGGTCGCGGGGAGGGGCGGCGTAGGGATGACTGATGGACGGCGGAGCTCGAGTAGGGGACGTCGGGTTCGCAGGGAGGGCCGAAAGGGCGGTAGACCGGCGGTGGAGCTTGCCTACATCGGCGTCAGCGGCGTGGTCACGATGAAAGACGAAGAAGCGAAGCAAAAAAAAAAGGGAAAACGAACCGGTATGTTTATAGCCAATGGTAGGTGGGTAATTTCTTCGAAGTTACTCACAGCCAAAGCAAGTAAAGTACTTATGATCTTGCTTTTGAGTTGTGAATTAAGAAAAACTACTTTTGACATGTGGCTTTTTGGTGGCAGCTAAACTCTTTGGTTGGCTTTTGGCTTTCGTAGTGCTAAAGTCACGGTCAAAAATTAAATAAAAAATCCTACGTAAATGAGTGACTCTTATGGTGAGAGAGTGAATAAGGATAAGCGAGATGTTTTAATAGTAAATGATAAGAAATTGAATAAAAAACCGGTTTAAGATGATTTTAAGATCTCCGTGGAAAAACAGGTTCTTATACGAGGACCCAAATGCGCGTTTGATTGTAGAAAACGGGAACTGTTTTGCATCCGCCGGCACGGTAGGATTGCAGGTTACAGCCGCCCCGCAGCCATCCATCGTCCCCCAAGATCCAAGCGCACACTCCCCTGCCTGCCAGACTCGAGCGCTTCTTCCTCCCTTCGCCTACCCGCGGCGCAAATCTCCCCAAAACCCTCTGCTTTCCCGCGGCTCCTTCCAGGACAGAAAATCTCAAAACCATCTAGTCGCCCCGCGCATTTTCTGAGAAGCTCACCCCGCGTCGCCTCCCACCCTAGGGTTTCCCTCACTCCTTCCGCCATCGCCGGCCATGGAGGCGGTGGTCGTCGACGCGGGCTCCAAGCTGCTCAAGGCCGGCATCGCATTACCCGACCAGGCCCCCGCGCTGGTGAGTGCGCAGATCTCGCCGGCCCCGCTCGACACGCGCGGAGTTTCGGCCTTTTTTTGAGTTCGAGAATTCTAGCTGAGGATGCCCCTCGCTGGGCGATTTGCTGGTCAGGTGATGCCCTCGAAGATGAAGCTGGAGGTAGAGGACCAGCAGCTGGCCGACGGCGCGGTGGTGGAGGAGGTGGTGCATCCCGTGGTGCGTGGCTTCGTCAAGGACTGGGACGCCATGGAGGACCTGCTCAACTACGTCCTGTACCGGAACATTGGCTGGGAAATTGGGGATGAGGGCCAGATCCTCTTCACCGAGCCGCTCTTCACTCCCAAGGTAATGGATTTCCTATCCTGCAAAATTAAGCTTGCTAAGATGCTCTGTGTAGTAATCTTGTGATTGGGTTAGTCAGTTCTGCCCTGCCCTGAGTAGTATCATTGGTTTAGTGTTATGTCGAGACCCTAATGTGCATGATAGCTAGGGTGGTCTTGGGACAATTAATTGGTTTAGTATTATGTCGAGACTCGACGCCCTAATGTGCATGATAGCTATGTATAATACTAGCCTAACCACCATTCTGTTAAACTTTTATGTGCTCTTTGTGGTTTCCTCTTGTAAACTATCAATCAGATGTTCAGATCGTCTATTCCGAATTATATGGTGAAATTTTGCTACGTAGATGATGTATGCGCGTAGTTGATTGACGATCTATATTAAAGTTTTTAGTGATAGGGAATTAGGATTGAATGGTGTATGTTATCTCTTATCTGATCTGCAATCTGTACTGTGGTTGCTGTGGCAAAGTTTCCATGTTGTGCACTTTGGTAAAAATCCTTGTGGTCTGCTGGCTTCTGGTTGAAGCTTACCAGTATAAAATTGTAGTCCCAGGTCAGTTTAGATATGCATTTAAATCTAACAACTGATAGCACATATTTACTCTATGATGCATCTCCAAACATCCTGGAGCTGTAAGATATTAATCCATTAGTTTTTTTCCCAAACATTTCATATTTACATTGCTCATTTCTGAGTTTCTAAAGCATGGCTTTAGCAGGTTTATTTTTAAAATACTTTTGAATTTTGTTCTGATCCAAACCATTATTTACACTTGCTGCTCTCTGCAGGCCCTACGGGAACAGTTGGCACAACTTATGTTTGAAAAGTTCAACGTTTCAGGCTTTTATGACTCAGAACAGGCTGTATTGTCACTCTATGCTGTTGGACGCATTTCGGGCTGTACAGTTGACATTGGGCATGGGAAAATAGGTAATATCATGAACTCAATAATATTTTTTTCTTCGGATTATTCAGTTTTAACTTAATTTTCTGTTGATTCTGCACGTAGCTTTTGTTATACTTTATGCTTGGATAGTATTTATGATTTTTTCACTCAGTACTTATTGTGTTTACATTAGTCATCAAGACACCATTCACAGTCATGACCTGCTTTCAACATTCTTATTTGTAGTCAAACCATAATAGTCTCATAGTCAAACCACCACACACAGAAACTGTGCTGTCAAAATATATTTCGCTTTGTGAATCACAAGTTCCTCCACACACAGAAAAGTGGAGGGGGTTGTGTTAGGCTTGGCTAGCCAACAACCAATTTTTAGCCAATCTTATGGAGATGAAACAACAAAGGAACTTGTTGTTGTTGTTGTGAATCACAAGTTTTGCACTTGGACGAAATCGCCACCTGGTGATGCAGGAACATCACACAAGACCGGAACCAATTCTGATTTGAATTATTTACAAGAATACTTTTGTTAAATTAACAAGGTTGTTGCTTTTAGTAATTAGATCTAGTATAGAAAGTCAACCATGATATGCATTCTAATGTGGTGGCATTTTCTATTTTCCTTAGTGCATGTCTTGTACAATTGTGTAAATATTCCTTCACCTAAATATCATTTACCTTACAATGATCCCTAAATCATGTTTCATATTATAGACCTTTAGAGTTGTCTGCTCATATTTCTGCTTGACTGTTAATAGAGTGAAGAAAAAAACTAATTGTATGAAACAAAGTTTCTAACACGAGTCTATTTGTGGGATTGGTGCTTGTAACCGAATATTAATACGGAGCATATGAAACTGGTGTGTGTAGAGTTGTATAGCATAAAACTTTCATTGTATGGACACACTGTTGCATTTGATGAATATATCTGAAGATAAATAAGTGCTTCAAGTTTTTTTGATAAAGAATAAGTGCTTCAAGTTACATTTTGATGATATATATCCTTTGTGAATCGAAAAAACTACTTATTGTGCCTCACATCGACGAAGAAGGGCCAAGGCCCTAGGTTGGAGTCAAACTGCAGATTTACTTTTCTTTTTAGGATTTGTGCCTTTGCCCCTGCTTTTTCAAACTGATCTATCTGCTTTGTATAGTTGAATTAACGGTGTTAACTAAGTGCTAAAAGATATATACGCCCTTTCATTGTTGTCCCCACTTTTTAACAGGATTTGCGCCATTGCGGCCCCTACTTTTTCAGTTAAATTTTCATAGCAACTTATACTTATTAAATGTAATGTTGACAACGTTTCAGTAGTATTTGAACAGCATTTCGAATGCATATTTTTATCAAATTTGCATAAATTTCAAATAAAAAACAAAATGAAAAACAAGGTATTAGTTGATACTTCCTCTGTCCAGTTTTGATACACGCCTAAGCAAAAGAACAAAATTCAGAAATGATCGATGCCTAATGGATGGGAGATAGCGTGCGTTAATGTGTTGCTTCATTGTTTTTTTTTTTAATAAAAAAGTGTGGCTTTGTTGCGTTGATGCATGGCTTTGATGGGAGATCCCTCTGTTCACATCACGCACTCCTGGGCTGCGATTGGTCAGATGGTCGCTATGTGGGCCTGCGAGCGTACAACCTGGGACGGGAGCAGTGATCTCGGGCCGAACGACGTGGCGGTTCCTTCTACGCAGGAGTAAATGAGTTACGCAGCTCATTTCTCCTTGGTCTCAGTTTCCATACCTTAAGCGTCGATGAAAACTGGACGGAGGGGTTCGCCCATCTCTGTTTGACATGAGGCCAGGAAAAGGGCAAAAAAGAGAAAGGGCATCGATTCCAAATCATCCATTGTCCTATTAAAAAGAACCAATGCAATCTTGCTGCCCATCGATCCTTCGTTCTGATCTAATCCTTTCTCCATCAGCTTGCTTTTGGTACTACCCAAAAAAAAAAAGTAAAGTAAAACAAAGGCTACACTGTTTTCTTTTGCCGCAAGCATGGGATGGTGGTGGTCAGCTGCATGACCTGCAAGCTGTGATGGGCAGCAGAAACAGGAGTGTCGACTAGGGCGAGCTGCGGGACTGGCTGGAGGCTGGGGTGCCAGGCAGTGGCCGGGCTGCAGCGCACGCTGGCTCCTGGTCAGAACCGTGCTCTGCCCTCTCTGTGCACATGTGGTCCTAGTCCTGTGTGCCCGTGCATTAGTCCATCATATCTTGAGCCACTTCCTGCCCTTGGGTGAATTGCACTGTCGTCTGAGCCGGGTGGCTGTTTTTGCCTAGGTTAGAGGATCATGAGAGAGGTCACGGGTGAGGAGGATGTGCAAGGCAGTGGTCAATGGATATAAAGGCACATTATTCTCTTCACTGCCTCTTCTATGGCTTCCTCTAACTGCATCACGGAGGGGCAAACATGTTGTTCATTTTCTAAAAAAAAGGGGCAATGGCATAATCCGTAAAAACTGAAGTCAAATATACAGTTACACTCAAAAGAGAGGGCGCCAATGCAATTGTCCGTAAGAAAATTGCCAGAAAATCATTGTACGTCTAGAGATCTGGTGAGTTGTTCGGGGGTGAGGGTATCCTTTCAAACTTCTCAAACCCAATGCTACACTTGCATCTGTGGATGTAACAACTTTTAGGCTTCGTTTGGAATGGCAAGGGAGCAGAACCACAGGCGTATCACCCGGCGGGGAAATTCACTGCCCGCCTGCGCCCCGGGGTGAGCGCTCCCTGCTGGGTTGTGGTACCCCGCCTGAATTTGTGATGCACGAGGAAGCTGCCCCAGGGAAAAATCTGACGGAGAGGCAGCCGACGTCATGTGCATCCACAGGAAGCGACATGGTGTTGCCAGGGAGGAGGACGCGGTGGCGAGGAGGTGATGGCGCACGTGGGAGCCGTCTGCCTCTGCGAGGAAGATGGACGGGGCCACCTCCCACGCCTCGGATGACCGGTTCTCTGGCCCTGTTGAAACAGGTCAAAACCGGGGCCTGCTAGCGTGTGGGTTGCCTTTGATTTGGTCTGCCAAAGGCCCGAGTTGCTGGCCCAGGGTGCGCTACCACGTCGGCTGCCTGTCCGGGAAGTGCGGGGATACCCGCGGGGTTTGGGCCTCCCGAATGAGCCCTTACTCTCTTTTTTTTTTCAAAAAAAAGTTGTTGTAGTTTTAAACAGCCGTGTATATAATGTCACACCTACTTGGTGGCCTGATTAATATTGATTTCCTAGATGCCAATGACTGCAAACCATTGAGATATCATATTTGCCACCTTTTATTCAAAACATATCATGAGTAGAACTGGGGGTATCATTTTGACTATAGATAGCATCTGTGTTGCAGTTTTCATGAAAAAGATTGGATATGATGATTTTTTAAGCTATTGACTCAAACATAAAATTCAGATGCATTGTTGTGCTTTGGAAGTTGGAACTGTCTATATTTATTTATCTTGTGGTTGGCATTTTGATGGATTTCAGAAGTACCTTTTTTTTTTTCTGAATTCATTAATTGGGTGCAGAATAGTTTGCAACTTCGATGCTAGAGACTTGAGATGACGTAGTACCTTACTTGAACCCATACTACAAAGTGTCTGTTGTGCACTGCAATATGACATTTTGATACAGCATTGCCTGTCCACGGCATATTTTATTTCGTTAGCCAGGATTTGTTCTCGCTAGCGCCTTTTTTCTATAATGTACAGTGGTGGGCAAGCAACACTACTGTTGGTTAATGACATTTTCTTTCATTTTACCAGATATTGCTCCAGTTTGTGAAGGTGCTGTTCAACATGTGGCATCAAAGAGACTTGAGATTGGAGGAGTTGACTTGACAAACCTATTTGCGCAAGAACTTAAAAAATCTAACCCATCAATAAATATTGACCCTTCTGATGTTGAGAGGATCAAAGAGCAGTACGCATGCTGTGCAGAAGATCAGTTGGCTTTCGAAGCTATAGAAAGCTCATGCCAGCCAGAAAGGCACACTCTACCTGATGGGCAGGTTGGTTATTCTACCTTGCTCGCCTTATGCTTCCCTTAATGCATGATATCGAATTTACGTTCATAGAATGCATGGTAACCGCGTGTTCACTCTGTTTTGTTGACGAAATATTTTGTCTTCCACATATATATTGGATATATACAAGCTAAAGTTTATAAGCACTTCTTCATCCAGGTTATAATGATTGAGAAAGAGCGGTATATTGTTGGTGAAGCTTTGTTTCAACCACGTATTTTGGGCTTAGAAGATTATGGTATTGTGCACCAGCTAGTTACCAGCGTATCAAATGTTTCATCAGAGTACCATCGGCAGCTGCTTGAAAATACCATGTTATGTGGTGGCACTATATCAATGACTGGTTAGTTATTGCCTTCCCATGCAAGATGTCTTGTTGCATTCTCAGTCAAGAGATTGTGTTTTTTTTCTTGACATGCACCTGACCTCCTTTCTTCAACCTTTTGTTTTACATGGCAAATGCGTATTTACTAGTGAAATAAGGTGTTCTTGATGATGTTAGTTATCGCCTTCCCATGAAAATGCAATAAAGGGTGATTGTATCTCTTTGTTTTACTATTCGTGCAGAAGTAAATATCTTTCAAGATGAAAAATCCGCATTTTGTACAGACCGATTAGGTGGATGAAGTGGTGTGCAACCTATGCACTAATAGTCCTAGAACAAATAAATGAATCCAGTTTGGATTTTCCTGTTTGTGAACCAGCGCTGTTGGAACTTTGACATTTCATTTGGTTTCAGAACTGTAATCTGTTCCAGCATTGGGATAATATCTTGTTCTTCAATTAATTCTCCAGTGGATAAAATAGGCAACATTATGTTCAATGCGGATCACACTGGAAGATATGTTGGTTAAATAAGTGTTGCATAGTGAACGTGATTACAGATATATCATAATCATTTCTGTATCCTCATAATTGTTCCCAAATTCTTTTGTTGTTTCTTGGAGCCTTTTAATCACTTAGGTTCATTTACTTTGTTTTCTAAGGTTTCGAGGACCGGTTCCAGAGTGAGGCAAATCTGTCTGCGTCAGCCATCCGCCCAACTCTTGTCAAGGTAACCTCCCTCCTGCTACATCTCAGTCCACCCCTCTCACTCAACCTTGGCCATTACTAACTGAATGTGCACTCCGACAGCCCCCGGAATACATGCCCGAGAACCTAGCAAAGCACTCGGCCTGGTTGGGTGGTGCGATATTGGCGAAAGTTGTTTTCCCTCAAAACCAGCATGTCACCAAGGGCGAGTATGACGAGACGGGGCCATCCATTGTGCACAAGAAGTGCTTTTGAAAACGACTGCCTTGAATTTGCAATGGTCGGTGAGCCACTTATTGCCGCTTTTCATTCACCGGTGCACCGCCTCTTGTATGACCAAGGCTCAAATATAACAATGTTGCAGGTGCTGACTCTCCTACCTGCGGTGTTAAGTTCCATCAACACAGCTGTTCTGAGTTGTTGAGAGCGCAGTGGATTTCTAAGATTGACATCTACTTATTATTAGGAATGCTAGCCGGATATGTTGTACCAGTCGTGTTACACAATCAGACACATCTCTGCAAGAATCATTTGTGTTGCATTATCTCTTCACTTACCTTACGGAAATATCCGTATTATCTGATTCTATCTTGATTCATAATCAGGCCCTGAACGTTGAGAAGTTTGTGTTGCCATCTGCGCTTTACCGTTATCAGCGTACATCGCGATTTTCTTGTTTTTCTTTACGTGCTATGTACTGTACTAGTAGAAGTGTGTAAGCATATGTGTTTGATTCTATTTTCCACGAACAATAGGCGCAGGCTCACTCCAATTATTTATTGTTTGAACTAGATTGGGTGCTATCATGCTCCTTTTTATTGGTTGCACACTGGTCAAAGGCGCCTTGAAACAGATGCATCATCCACTAGATCGTATCCAACATATCAATATCATCTAGTGCCAAAATTGCGGTAGGTGAGTAGTACAAATTTGGATCACGGGCGGGAAGTCTTTTCTCTTTGACTTCTGACACCACTGACCTATGAATAGGAAAACAGAACCAGCGCCAAAACTTGGTCCCGCCCACAAGTTTTGCGGCCAAAGCACATTGACGACGTTGAACGTTTGGTGGAAATGCGTTCCTCCTTTCTAGCACGTATATTAATGAAGTGAAACATCAAAATCAATATGGAGCTCTCTAGAACCAAAAGAATAACAATGAAAAAGGAAAATTTATTGCCGACATTGTCCCCTTTCGCAAGAAAGAGTCGCTAAACCCCTCCCACCGGGCAGTGCTGACCGAGATAAGCACACATCACCAACCCCCATCCTGCTTGGCCAAGGGGTCAGCAGGCGTCATCACAAATCCGGCTGCTGATCAGATGAAGCGATAAGGCCGTGCCGGCCCCACCCCGACGCCATCGACGCGAAACCAAACCAGGGCGGGCGGGTGCGGCTCACGGTAAGCCGCCAAGCCGGCCGGGGCGCACCGGTTTTCCGCCTCCACCCCGGCGGCGTCACACGCCCGCGCGCGTGCCCCGCTGGGCCCCGCCAAATCCACGGCCCATCCCTCGAGAAATATCCTGGCCCGCCAGACTGCCATGTCGGCCCGGACAGCCGTGAGCCCCATCCGTCAGTGTGACCGGTCCACCAACTTGCGCGTGACGTTACGCTCGCCGTCCTAGAGTGGATGTCTCTGGATATTTTTTACGCGGGGCCCGCGCAGAGGCCAGTTAAAGCCAACTCAAGCGGCCATCATACGAGAGTGACACGTGGGGCCGGGTCGTACCGACCCCGCGCGTCAGGGAGAGGAGGAGCTCGAGGCGCGCCCGCTCTGCTCTGCTACTGGCAGCGGGCCCGGTCGGGTACTGTTTCTCGTCGTCGGTCATGGTCCACCGAGAGTGGCAACAAAAGGGGGAGGGCGCCCGGGCTGGTGTTGGACTCGGCAATTACTGAGGGAGCGAGAAAAGGAAAGGAAAGAGGAATCCCTGCCGGAGCGCGAAGGCGAAGGGAAGGAAGGCGGGTTTCGGCAATCCGGTGCAACCCAATCCAGTCGAATCCCATCGCCGACTGGGAAGTTCAGATTCTTCGGAAGCGGCAGAGGTTTAGGAAATAGGAAGGGTTCTCTCGGTCTCCCTCCTTACAATCGACTCATCAGCTCCCGCCGCCGTCGCGGAGGAGGAGGAGGAGGAGGGGACGCCGCCGGCCGATGCGGAAGTTCCAGGACTCCGTGAAGGCCCTCGAGGCCGACATCGAGCACGCCAATGCGCTGTGAGTCCAAACGTTTCTTTGCCGCCGTCCGCTTTGCTTCGTCCTGTTAAAGGCGGAAGCTTTTTTACGTTTCCGATTTCTTGCGGAACTGAATTTTGCTGAATTCGCTGTCGCTTTCGTTGCGCGACAGGGCGTCGGAGTTCCTGCGGGACTACGACGGGTCGGTGATCCAGATGCGGATGGCGTACAGCGCCGTCGCGCATTTCCTCGTGCAGTGGGCCGACTGCAGGCTCGCCGGCAAGCTCGGCCTCCTCAAGATCATGCTCTACAAGGTCTCGTCTCCTTCCCTTCCCTCCCTCCCTCCCTCGCGGCCGTGCCATGCTCGGTTCGTTGGTTTGGCTGCTTGCTTGCTCTCGCCAGGTTGCTCAGCTTCCGGTCCTGGTGATGCAACAGGTGTACGCGGACGGCTCCACGGCGCTGCCGGACTGGGAGCGGGAGGCCAGCGTCAGGGAGTTTTACGGTAACCTGAGCGAACCGTTAAAATTGGGCAATTGGCGATTTCCTCTTGTTCATGTCGTTGGGGTTTGATTCTGACGGAAGTGCGGTGCAGGCGTCATATTCCCGTCGCTGCTGCAGCTGCCGAGCGGGATCACTGAACTCGACGAGAAGAAGCAGAGGAGGCTCTGCCTGAAGAAGTTTAGGAGGAGCGAGGAACTCTCGGAGGTGGACACGGAGAGGGAGCTCGAGTGCGGGATCTGCCTCGAGGTGAACCGCAAAATCGTGCTGCCCGACTGCGCCCACACGCTCTGCATGCGGTGCTTCGAGGATTGGTAGGTGCCATTGTCTCTTCCCTCACTCACCTCTTGTTACGCAACATTGCAAGAAGGAGCATTATTTGTAGTTACTGCATCAAAGTGTAGTTCTAATGGGCTTCAGAGCTGAATCACGGGAACGCTGTTTGGATTGAAACTATGGATATTTTTGTTTTGGTTAACTCTGGCTCCTTCATGAAGTGCTGCTTAGAAGGATGCAAATTCAGATGGCTGGTTACCCTGACAGTGTCAGATAGGTCTCTCCACAAAACTCCAAATCTGTTGGCTCCAGCTGTCCATCCAAGTAAACTGCAGACAACTGTCATTGTGGTCAGAAGTGTAGCTTCCTGTTGAATTATCGGCCTGTTCCATATCTGGTAACTTGGTATCGCAATAATGATCATTTGTAGCGCAATCAGTTCTAATTTGATTTGCATGACTTATTAGTCATGAGAACTGAACTGCTAACCTCTATACTAAGTGGTTTGCCTTTATACCGTGGGTTTAAGATCTTATACTTGGGTTTAGTTTTAGTTAGAAAAATGAAGTCCCATCATAATCTGCTATGCTCTTTGGCTCTTCAAGTAAATTCAGCAATTGAGCTCATCCCTAGTCAGGATAAGGCGATAAGCTTCAATTTAATATGTCCATATTTGAATTATTCCGGATCGCTTTGTGTCTGTCTTGTCATCAAGGATAACTACTTTGTCCTTTCTCATCCTGCCTTACATATCATATCCAAATACCTGCAATAATATCAAACTTGTAGCCAAAAGACCTTATTGTCCTCAGGGGCGCTAGAAGGTTTGCCTGTTAAAGGCTTTTGAGTTGGATTAACTTGGCATCACAATTATCCATCTTATTTTGGTTTCTTGACTCACATCTAGGAGACAAGAAAACCAAGGGATGTAGCGTAAGATTTATGTGTACCTTGAGATGTAGACACAAATTAGCCACATTCACATAACTTGTTATGCTCTGATAATTAGACTATTTTCTTGGTTGACTTAGTGGCAGGATTCAGTTTGCTTTGTCAGTATTTAATCTTCAGTGGGTCACTATGTGCCCGTCATCACTCATGAAGCACAACAACTCTGTCCTCTCTCTCTTCCTGCCTAATTTGGCATATCCTTAATATGAAACCTATATCATGCTAGTATTAAAACTGATCATCCTAATCGTGGGCCATAACGCAGTTCACTCTCATTGCTTTGCAGGAACGCCAAATCGAAGTCGTGCCCCTTCTGCCGGGCCTGCCTCGCGAAGGTGAAGCCAGGTAGCCTGTGGACGTACACCGACGCCAGCGACATTGTGGATATGGATACCTTGACTAGGGAGAATATTAGGAGACTGTTCATGTACATAAATAAGCTGCCGCTTGTAGTCCTCCATGTAATTGACCTTGACATTTACGAGTACCGTATCAAGTGAATTGCTCCTTTTCTTCATACATACCCTTTAGCGATTATTTTCAAGTTCATTAGCTGTTCCTTGTGTACGTGCCGATATCTGGGCTGACGCTTATGGGAGCGTCTGAGGTTTTCGAAATTCGGGTTCTCGATGCAGAGAAAGGTGCGAGCTACTGGCTTTTATAAATATGATAATATGTTCTCCATCAAAAAGCTCCCGTAGCTCAGTTGGTTAGAGCGTTGGTCTTATGAGCCGAAGGTCGCGGGTTCGAGCCCCGCCGGGAGCACTTTTTCTCTTTCTTTTTCTTTCGTCTCGGCAGACAGGCAACGAGCGGGCAGACTTTACGTACTCTGTGCGACGATATATGATACAAACCTCCATTTCATAATACTTGGCAATTTTGACTTTCACTGTTCATGCTTTGACTAGAAATATTTATTAAACTTTTTGATTAACTAAATCAATAATGGTATCAATAGAGGGGTTGCCAAAAGTACTTTAAACATGTCAAATGTTTGTGAATGTTTAGGCAAATATTTACAGAAAAGACAAATGGTCAAACTATAAACAGTAAAGTCAAAGTTGTCAAGTATTTTGAAATGGAGGTTAGTATGATACGATTCTATTGTACCACTCCCATCTACTAGTAGTCATCAGCTTCCAAATCACCAGGCGTATCTCATCTGTAACCGACCGACTCAAACACCCGGGGGGTGTTCCTTTGGATTTCCCAATAGGATAACCTTGTGCTTTTTGCTGCACCTGCAGGCTGCAGATCGACCACCGCCTGGCCTAGCTCTCCAAGTAAAGCAGGGTCGATGAAGGACGACAAGAAGAAGCAGGTCGGCAGCCGCACCCAGCTGAACTACCGTGGCGTCCGGAGGCGTCCGTGGGGCAAGTATGCCGATGAGATCCGTGACTGGAGGCTCGGCAGGCGGCACGTTCGACACGCTGCTGCTGAGGCCGCTTGCGCGTACAACCGCGCGGCGATCGCCATGTATGGAGCCACCGCCAAACTCAACCCAGGCGCGGACGGCCCCTCATCGTCGACTTCGGCCGCTGCAGCCTGAGTTATAGGAGCCAATAGCTGATCAATAATAATTAATTAGCAAATACAGTACGGACACTAATTCCTCTGCCCGTTAAAGTGATAATTAAGCACATCGATCTCTCGTTTCGCTTGAGCTATGTTTTGACGGATGGTTGATCTTAATAATGATCAAATCATTCTTCTATGCGTCGTATTATTTTTGAATCACGTATAATTAAGGCCAGGTTTCTTTGATTACTGTGTTCATCATGGTCATGGATCTGCCATATGAACACAAACAGGCCAGTTTCTTTTGGACGGGCACCGTACCATTAACTTATTCGCAAGGAATTTTGCTATCACTCGGTCGACATGTTCCGTGCATTCTTCTTTCAGCATTCACTTTTCTGCTGCATGTTGCAGAAAAGTAACTTGTCGTTGCAGCTCCTCGTGTTCAATACTAGTTACTTTTGCATATTTCAATAAGAATTATTTTTCTTATTTGTGGCGCTAGTTGTTCTTCGTAGATGTTGCCGCTACAAAGAGAAGCTTCATAGCTGTAATGTAATTCTCTATCCTCTTGCAGTGCCTGTCATTTTGGAGCGGTGCGCACCTGAACGAGCTTCCAACCAATTATTCCCTTTGTCTAGTTTACTTTTATTCTGGCTACTATATTTTTGAATATTCAGGTTCATAGCATCATCTTCTATGAACGTGGTATACTTAGACAACTAAGTATCTCGGGAATAGAGAGTAGTGTACAAGAGCACCTCAATTATAATTGTGATATCAGTCGAAAAAACAACGAGATATGATCTTATCGGGCCACCATGAGCATGCAGTAGCGGGCCTATTCTGCTGTTTGGACCTGCTAGTAGGTGGCTGAGCGGCCCACGGCTGTCTTTTTGTTTTTGTTTCGTTACGGCAGACAGGCAACAAGTCGGCAGATTCCACGTGGGTGACACGATGGAGCTGCATCCTTGCGACAACAAGTGCGTGGGTGGACAAGGCCGATGGGCTGCGAGGTTTGCCGGCCGGCCCTCGTATATGTACCGGCGGCGGCGAACAGTAATCTGCAAGGACTCGATCACAATGATCGATATGATACGATTGAGTCTAGTACTATCTATTCATCAGCTTCCAAATCACCAGCCGATCTCATCTGTAACCGACTCAAACTATTCTATCACTTGACATATACTTCCTCCGTTTTTCAATATTTGTCACTTTTGATCATACTATTCATATTTTGACCTTTTAATAAATTCTAAAATACTTAGTTACATAAAGTACACTTATGATTAATAGATGTGGAGTAGATAGTATTTTAGTAACATAATATATTTATGAGAGTTTAATTATGTATTAATGAAAAAATAATGGTCAAAGTTAGAACAGTAAAAGTCAACACTGACAGTTATTAAAAAACGGAGGAAGTATTATATAATCATCTATAACCTTGTGCGTTCTGCAAGCCACACGCAAAGATCGATCTCCATCTATTGCTTTGCATTGCGCAGCAGGTTGCAGATCGACCACCGCCTAGCTAGCTCGCTCTCCAAGGCAAGGGGATCCATGATGAAGGACGGCAAGAAGAAGGTCGGCAGGTACTACCACGGTGTCGGGAGGGCGCCGAGGGGCAGGTATGGCGCTGTGATCCGTCACCCGAGGCACGGCACCCGGCACTGGCTCGGCTCGTTCGACACGGCTGCTGAGGCCGCTTGGGCGTACAACCGCGCGGCGATCGCCATGTATGGCGCCAAGGCCGTGCTCAACCCGGGCGCGGACGGCCCCTCGTCGTCGACTTCGGCCGCTGCAGCCTGAGGAGCCAACTAATTATTTGCACATCGATCTCGTTTCGTACAGACTAGTTTCGTTTGGACGCGCACCATTAATTTGTATTCGCAAGGAATTTTGCTATCACTCGGTCGAAAAATTCCATGCATTGCAACGGTTTGCCTTCACTTTTGTGCTGCATGTTGCATAACAGTAACTTTTCGTTGCAGCTCATCAATGTAGCGCTAGTTATTCTTCATAGATGTTGCCACTGCATTAAGTAACCACAAATCCATTGTTGGCGAAGTAACTCTCATCAGTTTATAATTGCAAAAGTACAAGCTGCATAGCTGTCTCTATCCTCTAGCAGTGCATGTAATTTTGGAGCGGTGCGCACTTGAATGAGCTTCTAACATATTACTCCCTCCGTCCTAGTTTACTTTTTATTAGGTTCATAGCATCATCTTATATTAGGTTCATAGCACCTGAATGACCAAGTATTTTTTTCACTGCAAAAAAAAAATGACCAAGTATTTCTGGACAGAAAGACTAGTAGAAGAGCACCATCCAACTATAATTGTGATATCAGTTGAAAAAAAAAATCGAGATATGATCTTATTGGGCCACCATGAGCATGTAGTAGCGGGGCCTATTCTTCTGCTTGCACATGAGCGGCCCATGCCTGACCCATTTCACATATGAATCCTTTTCACAATTTTGCTAACAAAAAAGGATGAGAAATCCCCCTCCATACGATTAAAACTGTTAGAAATAATCTCGTCACGGATCAACGGATCCGTTTTCCCTAATTCGAATCCAAGAAAATGGAGTAGATCATCCCTTTTCGATTTCTCAAAGAGAGACGCATCAACATAGGTGGAGCTTTTGGTCTCTTTCTCATTCTCATCGATCATCAGTCAATCAAGAATACACAAGAAACAAATATATAGAGAAAGGTGTGACCCTTCACGGGTAAGAAGGTGAAGGTGTAAAGCCCTCATAACTTTTAGTATTCTTAACAAAAACTACTCTAATCTTCCCTTCTGTTCCATCAAAAAGTTACACTTCATTATTCGAAATAAAAAGTTACACTTCCCGTTGGAAAATGTGCATTTCCCTCCCATGCAGAGTAATTTTTTTTCATATATTTCATTAAGAAGAAGAGAGTTTTACAACAACGCACGCGACCGACCCGCTAACTTGGTACAGACACCAAATGGCGGCACACACCGTGACCTAAGGGGACTACTTGCGGCAACCAACAACACAAGAAAAACTAAAACACATACATCCCATAACAATGCAAGAAACAACACCACTAGTCCCCTCCACATCCTGGTGCCGAAAACCGGAGACGAAATCATGGCACCGAAGTTCTCTGAACAACTCCAAGCTGTAAAGCGAGGGTTTCGATGCCTCTCCTGTGTAGTCAACCGTCTTTTCATGAACTAACCTTGGCGAGATCATCAGAGTGAGACGAAAGCGACCATGATGCGAGAGTAAAATTTTGCATTCCCCTAAGTGGGGGCTCCCGTCATTACCCATTCCCGTCAACAACTGATGCCGTTAGAGCATTCCATTCCTTGTGTTGACCGATCCCTTGTGTTTGACTGAAAGAGACCCGGTGTACAAGTGATCCCCGCCGCCGTCTTATGTTGACTGAAACAGTTTGGGGTCTTATGTTGACTGAAACTGTTTGCGAGCTTGCAGCCGCTGGCGTGCACTCACCAGGATGACACGATCCTCTGACAGCTGGCAATGCTCCTCTGTATGTGTGCACCTCGGCTGCGGCTGGCCAATGCACTGCAACATGCATGGTCTGTGGATAGCCAATTTTGGAGAAACCATCAGCAGTTTTAGCCCTGAATTATGAAAAAATAATCCTTATTTAGCTTATTAGCCACCGAAAAAAAGTCATGGTTTCTTATTAGCCACTGTAAATTTCGAACTTCCTTCAGTCACTGGTGTGAATTTTTGTTCCCTATTCAACACTGTCCTTCATTTCCGTTACCTGAGCATATCGTGTTCACGGCATATCGATTTGGCCTGACCATACTGCCCTTTCCTCCAACCGTTGGGCAAACAGACCTCCCAAATTCTTTTTCCTTCCAACCCTACGTGCCATGAATGGCGTCTTTTAGCTCGGTGCAAGGCAGGGAACAACATGGGACACGAGGCCGCGGCAGGCGGCAGGCGTGTAACGCGCGGATGGAAGTTGCGGACATGCGACGTGCAGCTGGAAGTTCGCACGACGGGACGAGCGGCAAGAGGCTGGGGCAGGCATGCGGCCGGATGAGAGTGACATCAGGACACCGCGGGCTGGCGTGCACTGGAGATCGGACTTGCGCTGGGAAGAAGCAACAGCAAACAACATGCCGCCGGCCGCCGGGTTTGTTCGCAGGGTAAGTGCCCCCAATCTTTCTCTTCAAAATGCTTCGCTTGCTGTAATGTTTTCATTGTTCAGCACACACGATTCAGAGGATGGATCCCAATTCTAGCTATTTATACTGGACATCAATCTTGTTGGGAGAACAAAGAAGGCTAGACACGACTTTGATTTGCAAGGAATGTTTAATAAACATGCTGAGTTTTACTGGGCATGCCAAGAATTGCAAGCGGTTTGTTCTGTTGATGAGGAGAACATATACTTAGGAAATGAACCTACATATACTCTGACTGTTTTTTACAATAGAATTTTTTTTCGTGCTGTCAAACTTGTGCTGAGCGATCGAATGGAATAGTCTTTCAAAAGAAAATGCATGTACAATGGCTGATAAAGAAACAAAAGGTTTGACAAATATATAACTGATAAGGAGTTCAAAAATTTTAGTGGCTAATAAGGAACCGTGACTTTTTACAATGGCAAATAAGGTAAATTATGGCAGGTTACCTGCCTACATACAAGCTTTTTATCCTCAATGCCTCTAACCTTGCATTAAGAGCACATGAGATCTCCAAGGTTCATGGAGGTGTGCAGCATGCTGTGCATTGCCACTTTGAAAAGCTATCAAAAAAGAATTTTGTTAACAATTAGCTCATTAAGAACCATAACGAGCTATCATGTGAGCACAGTGAACCGAGCCGGGCTAGAGTGAGCTGAGCCGGGTCAAGCTGCCTGGACAACCATCCATACTCATGATCATCATCATCATCCATTTTACCTCGTCAAAATACGCTATGAGCTCCCTTTCACGTTTTTTTATTGTGTCTGCAAGGAAAAATTGGAGTCCCATACTTCATACTTTCCTGCATATATATTTCTGTCGGCTATGTTTTTCTTCTCATTTGAGTCACTAAAATTAGCATATCATGCATCGTCCCTGTTCAGCGTGCATGCATAACGTGGAAGTGAATCATTTACGTATATTATCAGCACAGCTAGGTTAATCCTCCTGTTTGATAATCGCAAAAAAAAAAAAAAAGAATCCTCCTGTTTGATAAAATATGCAGAGATGGATGATGAGGTCTTTGACCATTTCTTGCGCAAGTTAGAAGCGATACTGCTGTCAAATGAACAGTAGCAATGGGTTAGCTAGACTAAGAAGAAATCAGGCTTAACAAGGAATGCATTGTGGTGCTAATGGTTTGATTTTCCAAGTTTATTCCCTATCAGATGAATGCACGTACGGAGAGATCAGTATTCTATGAGCAGAAGATAACTTTTTCTTTTGATGTTGTACTATAATTTTGCAGGAAATTTTCGTTGCAATGTTATATGCAATTACTGAATCAGATGTAAAAACACTTTCATAACATAGTCTTTCAAAATTAATAGTCAGGAATGCGTAGTGGAGGGTTTATCCATGTTCAGGGCAACGTCTATTTGGTGACAAAGGCAGTATAGCTGAAAGCAATTAAGCATAGCAGCAAGATGCTTTATTATTATTATTATTATTATTTTGAAGTTTTTAGACGAGTAGCAAGATGCTATTGCCCTCTGCAGAATGGGTTGTGTGTCCTCGCTAAAAGAGAACAAGGAATAAATACCCAAAGGTAGCTAAAATCAGTCCAAGCGTTAGCCAACAAATTCAGTTTCTATATTCCTAGTGCAACTTGAATACTCCTACTAATTAGTTGTAGCAAACACCCTGCCAAAGATTATCAAACTAATTAATCACCATCAATAATAAAACAACAGGTGACGATAGCTAGTTTAGACGCACATGATTCCAACCTGGTCGTCGTCTCCTGTACAACCTATCAAATTTCTGCACGCCCATAATTGCCTCGTATTTTAGTCCGATTGGGGCGGTCTTCGTCAACGGCTCAAGAGGATATTCCACGGAACATTCCATGCGTCTGTTGCCTTCTCGTTGGACGGACACACAACTCTGGACTTGCTGGCTTCCCTTGGCGACTTGTTGTGTCCGGCCGGCCGGCCGAGCACGGAGCACTAGTGCCGCGTGAAGAAAGAGCCGGAAGTTACCAGCCATGTTGTTAGATGCCGCGCTACAATCGCGAGATTCACACGCTATATTAGTTGAGGAGGGTTGTTGTACATATTATGCAGCCGCAACTGAACATGCGGTGTTACTGGACGTTGCGCTACGATCGATAGATTCACACGCTATGTTGGTTGACGAGGGTTATTATACACATTATAAAGCTGTAGCTAAATAATGCGATGTTCACATTATGCAGTCACGGTTGAATAAACCGTTATACACATTAGAGCATCTATGATAAAAGGTGTTTATGCTTTTCGTACTAAATGGCATTAGAGTAGTAGTCTTAAAAAAAAGTGAGAGACTAGTTTGTATAGTCTCATTCACAATTTTAAGTTTCATAAATCTAACCACGCTTTGCTACACCCCTTAAGAATTCATACAAACTTAGGCCTTACTTTCTTTATATAAGGTTATAAGGGTGCATTTGATTGGTTTTAGTTCCAATTTCTGACAAGAGACTAGAGAAACCATCGTTACAAAAACAATTTCTCATATTTTAGCTAGAAGACAAAACCTTAAAAGTCTTATGAAAAATGAGTCAACTTTCTGCATAAACACCGCATCTAAGCATTTTCATTGAATATGCCTTATGTAGCTGCAACCGTACTACTTGCACATTATACATTTGTAGCTGAAAGGGGTTAGTTTGGTTTGTATGCGGCAGTCATAGTTGTTATGTTCAACGTAAGCTAAAAACTCATGGTTTCTCGCTAATATTATATAGTTATCATAGCTTATTTTTCTCGTGCATCGCTTGACAATGCTTTAAATACAAAATATACTAGGCATGCTCCGTGCTTCAACGTTGAGCACGAAACTTTCAAGGTAACCATTGAAGTTTATGGGTACGATCAAAAGTGAACCTGATTCTGTTTTAAAACAGGAAAAAGGGAAACTTAATAATAACAGAATAAGTTCCTAGTACTGGCTGTTGGTTCCGTCCGAATTTTATGATCAGTATGCAAACAGACAAGAAAACGTGTTTTCGATTCGAGAAATTGGTTTGGAGACGCCAACAATCCAGGGGCACTACATGCCAGCACAAAAATGCAATACTTTACTAAGTTCAAAACTGATTGCCGGATCGGATAAGAAAGCAAAGTCAAACAGAGCCGCCAAAGCAAACGGGTAACCAGTTCGTCAATTAAGTACTGGTAGTACAATGTGGCAGCGCTTGCCGTGGTAATCAAATGATATCAATTAAGTAGCAGTCTTCTAGCGAGGAGAATCCGCTGGCTGTGCACACCTGTTGATTGCCGACGCGCCTGCCAGAGCTGTGTTGCTTCTAATACCTGCACATCTCAGAAAACCTCGATCAATTTGATTTATGTACTGTGCATTTGAATTTCAGCATTTGAAATGCTGCAGTTTGGACAGCTTTACCAATCCTGTTTACAATATCTGCACAAAAGGAAGAAAAGCACAGCCACTAGATGAATCTTCTCTTTACTGTATTTTTATATTTCGTCCAATAAATTCGAATTTTAATGAAAATAGAATTTTTTTTAAAGGTTTAAAGTTTGACCAAAAATCGTCCAAACTGTATCCTATTGTATATATCGGTACGATTAGCTCATTGTTGACAGCGGCAACTAGAAAAAGTATCTACAGTCAGTCTCCATTGTTTTTTTTAAAAAAAAAGGTTTCAAGTTTGACCAAAAATCGTCCAAACTAGATATCCCATTGTCTATCGGTACGATTAGCTCATTGTTGACAGCGGCAACTAGAAAAAGTGTATGCAGTCAGCCTCCATTGTTTAAGCAACTTTTTATTCCGCACTTCACTGCCTGCTGGGACAAAATAGTCTGCTCGAATGACAGGGACCCGGACGCGTCAGACGCCGATTTCGCAATGACAGGTACGTTTAATTGACTAAAATTCAAGTGAGCTACAGCACGCAAAACTATTTCATCATTTTGAGGCTCGAAAGATTTTAAAAACGCTGTGGATAGCGCGCAGGCGCGTGCGATAGAAATCGCACGCGCAACTTCGGGGGAAGACAGAGGTGAGGAGATTCGTTTTTGCTGAAAACGAAAGATTGGGAGCTTCGTTTTCGATCGGAGGCTGTGGTAAACATTGGACGCTGCAACAATGTCCATTAAATTCCATCGCGAGTTCGGCGCCTTGGCAGCGTCGTCAACGCCAGCAAGTCGTCGATGGTTGCTATTGATAATTGGTGGCTGCGTTCAGACGTCTGAACGTCGCTCTCATCGTATCGTTGTATCTGCGACCAAACGGCCTGACACCCCTGTGTGGAGTAGAACGGCAGACCCGCATGCAGCCGCACCATCGACCAGCAGGGGAAACGAGAGCGAAACGAGAGCGGCAGCAAAGCAAAGCAATGGTTTGAGTTGAGTCGGCTGATGGAGGAAAAGGAGACTGACTTTCTGTACAGAAGTGAAGCGGTTCGATGAACGCAGCAGACTGCAGACTCTTCGGTGGTTATAAGCTTTTGGATGAGATAATTATAAACTTTTCAAAACTCTTTTGTTTTTGGATTATCTGGTGAGCGAGTACAGTGCCGAAAAACTCGGCAACGCGCACAAGACCGCAGGGGCGACGCAATTCGGTCGTCACACTGCCGCACGGTACGTTGAGTTGAGACTTTGAGAACCGACTTGCCTGCCAGTCTAAGCACGCCGTGCGGCAGCCGCAACAGAAAACACACGAGAGGGAGAGAGAGCATCTGTAATATTCGCCGCTGATCCCCGAGCAGAGGACGGCTCGTTCGGTTAATCTCCGGTTTCAGCGCCTACTTAAACCCACGGCCGCCGGGCCATCCCCGCACACCACACCAGACCAGAGCTCCCCCGTACCCATAGCCCGAGCTTAATTTGTACTACTCCTTCTACCAGAGCGCCGGCAGCCATGGCGCGTGGGGAGAACCTTCAGGTGCTGAGCGCGCTGGACGCGGCCAAGACGCAGTGGTACCACTTCACGGCGATCGTGGTGGCCGGCATGGGCTTCTTCACCGACGCCTACGACCTCTTCTGCATCTCCCTGGTCACCAAGCTGCTGGGCCGCATCTACTACTACCGCGAGGGCGCCGCCGACCCGGGCTCCCTGCCCCCCAACGTCGCGGCGGCCGTCAACGGCGTGGCCTTCTGCGGCACGCTCTCCGGGCAGCTCTTCTTCGGGTGGTTGGGCGACAAGCTGGGCCGCAAGAGCGTGTACGGGATGACGCTGATGCTCATGGTCATCTGCTCCATCGCGTCGGGCCTCTCCTTCGGCCACACCCCCAACGGCGTCATGGCCACGCTCTGCTTCTTCCGCTTCTGGCTGGGGTTCGGCATCGGCGGCGACTACCCGCTCTCCGCCACCATCATGTCCGAGTACGCCAACAAGAAGACCCGCGGCGCCTTCATCGCCGCCGTGTTCGCGATGCAGGGCTTCGGCATCCTCGCCGGCGGCATTGTCACGCTCATCATCTCCGCGGCGTTCCGCGCGGGGTACCCGGCGCCGGCGTACCAGGACGCGCCGGCGGCGTCCACCGTCCCCGAGGCCGACTTCGTGTGGCGCATCATCCTCATGCTGGGCGCCGTCCCGGCGCTGCTCACCTACTACTGGCGGATGAAGATGCCCGAGACGGCGCGGTACACGGCGCTGGTGGCCAAGAACGCCAAGCAGGCCGCCGCGGACATGTCCCGCGTGCTGCAGACGGAGATCGTCGACGAGCAGGACAAGCTGGAGGAGATCGTGGCCCGCGACTCCAACAGCTTCGGCCTCTTCTCCCGCGAGTTCGCGCGCCGCCACGGCCTGCACCTCCTCGGCACCGCCTCCACCTGGTTCATCCTCGACATCGCCTTCTACAGCCAGAACCTGTTCCAGAAGGACATCTTCACCAGCATCAACTGGATCCCCAAGGCGCGCACCATGAGCGCGCTCGAGGAGGTGTTCCGCATCTCCCGCGCCCAGACGCTCATCGCGCTCTGCGGCACCGTCCCGGGCTACTGGTTCACCGTCGCGCTCATCGACGTGGTGGGGCGATTCGCCATCCAGCTCATGGGCTTCTTCATGATGACCGTCTTCATGCTCGGCCTCGCCGTGCCGTACCACCACTGGACCACCAAGGGGAACCACATCGGGTTCGTCGTCATGTACGCCTTCACCTTCTTCTTCGCCAACTTCGGGCCCAACTCCACGACCTTCATCGTCCCCGCCGAGATCTTCCCGGCGCGGCTGCGGTCCACCTGCCACGGCATCTCCGCCGCGGCGGGCAAGGCCGGCGCAATCATCGGGTCGTTCGGGTTCCTCTACGCGGCGCAGGACCCGCACAATCCCGACCACGGGTACAAGGGCGGCATCGGCGTGCGCAACTCTCTCTTCGTGCTCGCCGCGTGCAACATGCTCGGATTCATCCTCACCTTCCTCGTGCCGGAGTCCAAGGGGAGGTCGCTCGAGGAGGCGTCTGGAGAGGCCGAGGACGAAAGCGACGAGACGGCCGGCGGCAGCGCCGTGCGGCCGTCGTCCGGGTCCCAGATGGCGTAGATCGTTCTCGTTCGTTCCCATGGAGATACGATCGAGTAGGCTGGTTCCACTTGTCCTCGCTTTCCCATGTAGGTCATGGTCAAACCTTGTGCTTTGTTTTTGAAATATAATACGTGTGGTACATGTGGTTGTTCAACAAGAACCAAATATCTGTATTCGATTATACATTTTGTATGTATAAATTTCACGCTGAAAGATGCTGCTTTACGAGTTTTTTTCCCCTTGCGGTAACTGGCGGAGCTTCAACCAACAGTCAAGGGGGCCAGCTTCACTAATTGAGCAAAATTTTAAGTGAACAGTGCCTAATTTACTGTTTATTCAGTGCAAATTTGTGCTTGGCAGGAGGGGCCATAGCCTACTTTTGCCATAGGGACAGTCTATACAGTGCCCGGGCATTTTAGCCCGTCTCCAATGCCTGATTTTTAGGCCGTCGGATGGAGGCATCGAACGGTGGCTGCGCGTCGTCAACCTCCAGCGGAGCGCTTCGTCAACCTCCAGCGCTGGTTCGTTCGCCCCCGCCCACGCACCGCCGCCCCTGCCTCGGCGGGCTAGGTGTCGCCGGAGGGCGCTCCGGCGATCCGGCGGCTCGCCGGAGCGCCCTCCGGCGACACCCTAGCTCGTCGAGGCAGCCCCCTGCTTCCACCTCCCGCCGCGGCCTCCCTCCGCCGCCGTCGTCGCCACTCGCCCCCGCCCCGACCTGGCCCAACCGCCATCTCCCGCCGCCCGCTCCGGCGGCGACCCCGCCGCCTCCGCCTCCGCCGTCTCTCCCGCCACCACCGCCGGGCTGGCCTGCCTCCCCGGCCCCCCTCTTCTAGGTCCGGTGGACACCGGTGAACCCCTAACCCCGAACCCTAACCCCAATCCCGAACACTAACCCGTCGGGGAGCTCGCCGGAGTTGGGATGGAACTCGCCGGAGTTGGAGAAGAGGAGGAGCGGAGGAATCGCGTTGGGAGGGCTAGCAGAAAAATTCAGGCATTGGATGGCCTCTGTAATGCCCGGGCACAATATAGCTTTTCCCTAACTAAGCTCCGCCCTGTTGCGGAGTGAAGGAAGCACCGCTTAAGTTGACGGAAACGGAGGACCTTGCTGCAAACAGCGCACACGTGTACTGCATCGAGCACGATTTTTTTTTCTTTTTCTTTTTTGGGTTGCAGTCCCCACCACCAGTCCTGCTGTTGTTCGGGCAACACAAGACATGGCCCGAGTGGAGGTCCAAACCATGCCAAAAGCTAAGTCAACTATCGGCACATCATAAGAAGACTATGGGCGCGTTCGTTGCAATCCCTCTAAACTTCAGACCTGTCACATCAAAGAAAATTTTACTATTTAAACATATTTTTATTAATTTAATGACAAACATATGTCACGACCTCTCTTTTAAATCGCGAGATGAATCTAATGAGCCTAATTAATCTATATTTTGCTACAGTGATGCTACAGTAACTATCTTCTAATCACACCTTAATTACTCTCATTAGATTCGTCTCGCGAATTCGAGCGAAGTCCTGAAATTAGTTTTGTACTTAAATTTTATTTGTAAATAAAATATTCATTGCAAAAACCCTCTAAAGTTTAGACCCTATGCAACAAACACACTCTATATAGGCTTTTAGCCTGAGAGTGTTGGTGGCTGGCGAGTTCGAGCTGGGGCGTTTTCGTGCCACTAGTCTTCTGATGATGTGTCCTTGTTTGAATCTTGTTAGAATCACTTGAGCAATCCTCGTCTGCAAGTGCGCAAAAGCTGGAACTTGAATATTTGATCCTGTCGTTGTCATCTTTGGCTCTTTGCCGGATCATAGTACGACGTATAAAGTGCTAGGAAGATCAACAATACGCACAAAAGTAGAACAAATAGGATCGCTTTTTCTCGGGGTCAGGTATAACACAAGGTTTCGATAGCACGCGCAGAGACCACGGCGCCGTCGCGACGCGCGGAGCTCGCGTTTCAATATCACGCACATGCTTTGTAAGCATCCGCTCCTTAAAATCCTCATCATGGGATTGAATAGAAATCCCCGAGGAACTTTACCTGCGTGCGCGCCAACGCAGAGACTCTCAAGCTTGTGGACAACAGCAACCTCATCCATTCTGGCGGCCTAGAGCAGAAGCCACTCGATCGTGGGCAACCTCATCCATTCTGGCGGCCTAGAGCAGAAGCCACTCGATCGTGGGGATGTGCGTCAAGAGGATAACGAAGCACTCGATCGTGGGGATGTGCAGGAGTAGTGTATATAGCTATGATAACGTATAAGACTGACTCCAACCCTATTGGTGACCTTAAACCCAAATTGGGTGTGGAAAAGCTTTTAATTACAACACTAAAAAACTTGCATCTCTAATGGAACAACCAAAAACAGTATACCTTCTTCTTCCTCGGCTCCTTCCTCCTCTCGCGACATGCACCGACGGCCAGCTCCTCCCCGCCGTCGCGCCACGGCAGCCTCTCCGCCACCGCGTGCCCCGCCGTCTCGCACCCCGGCTACGGCTTCGCCACCGCGCACCCCCGCTCCAGCGCCGCGCATCAGCTGCGGAGCTCCGACGCGAGCGCGCCCGCGGCTGAGGCAGCGCACGTTGGCCCCCCCGGCGACGGCGGGCCCACCTCCTCCGTCGACTCCGGTGTCTGGCCGGGAGGCTGCGGTGGCCGCGGTGAAGGAGACGCGTTGGGGGGACAAAGAGGAGAAGGACGACCGCGGTGGAGCAGGAGGAGAAGGAAGACCGCGCGCGACGGCCGGATCCAGCTCGCCGCCCCCATGGCCGAGCTCCCCTGCCGCCATGGTTGAGGAGGCCGCGGTGGCGCGGAAGGGGAGGGGTGGGGGGTCGGCGCGGCGCGCTATGGCGTCGGGGGCGGCGGCGCGGAAGGGGAGGGCCGGGGGAAGGGGGGGGGGGGGGGGGTGGGGGCGCTCGGCCGGGGAGGGGAGGAGGGCAACGGGCTGACACGATGCGTTGCGGTGCGACACACCTGATTTGTGGGTCGCGGGGTGCTCGTGGAGTAAAATGGGTAGTAGCTTTGGGTCACCGGTTGGAGAGGTATTTTCTAGTTTTTAAGACCTATTTTTTGTATAGGGTGCCTAATAGGGTATGGGTTGGAGTCAGTCTAAAGGCCTGTCTGGTTCTGCTCTCAAAGGATCCGGCTTCTTCACTGTCGAGACATTGTGCATAAACAGTGCAGGAGCCCGGTAGAGCTGAAAAAACTAGCTTCACGGCCTCCAGCTCATTTTCATATGAGGAAGTGCATCGGCTTCCCTCTACAGTGTTGCAACAGTGGCCGTACAGTGTGGCTGTAGGAGGTTGTCGGGAGGAGCCGGAGCCGCTCGCACCAAAGAAGCCCTAAATTCTGCTTGCTCCTAAGCGTCCAACAACGTGTTTGCTTCTTGTGAGTGACGAACGCCTCCTGTGCTGCAAGCCTGCAACCCTTCTTGGGTTCAGCCCTGCAACAGAAGGAAGCGGCATGGCCTGTAAGATGACGACGCCTGCACGCTATGCGGCCAAGCGCCGGAGCATGTCGACCACCTACTCGTAAACTGCCTGGTAGCCCATCAGGTTTGGTGGCAAATGCTTGATCGTGTGAGATTGGGACACAGGTTCAACACGCAGGCACAAGAATTCGTCGATTGGTGGCTCGGCTTGCGCGCGGACCTTCCAAAACACACAAAGAAGGGCCTTGACACCATGGCGCAACTGGTGGCGTGGAATATCTGGAAGGCCAGAAACGACCAGGTGTTCAACAACGTGACCACACACGTACCCCAGATCGTCGACAACATCATGGACGAGTGCAAGCTTTGGGTGTTGGCGGTTGGGCGGAGCGAAACACCTAGGTAGTCTTCTGTTGCGAGAGTAGGTTATGTAATATGTTAGAGCAACTCCAATGGAAACCCCTACTCTAGCCCCAACTCAACATTCAGGGGTTGAGATCCAACTTCACTCCAATAGAGCCCTTACTCGGGTCCCTACACTGGCGAGGCCCCTAGATTCACCCGCTCGGCCCCTTCTCGCCTGTGCTCGCTCCGCGCAGTCTTCCCGCGCTGCCTGCGACACGCCCCGGTCGCAAGTAATTCTCTCCAGCAGCGCGCCATAGCCCCCGTGAGCCCCTCTGGCGGGCCGCAGCTGCCAGCTCGCCTCGGCCTTCTGCCCGCCCCGCCATCAGCTTGCTCCATCGTGACGTCGCCAACACGACGAGGCTGAGGAAGAGGGAAGGGATGCAAGCGACGGGGATTCCGGCCCGATCGACGCCGCCACGCCTCCATGATGCGCGACCGCCGGCCATTCTCAAGCCCCCTTGCCAGATCCGGCCACCACCAATCCAAATCCGGCCACCCCCCAATCCAAATCCAGCCATGCTTGGCGTGGAAGGACAGGCGGGGAGAGTGCGACCGGGCCTGCTCGCGTCGATTTGTGCAGGGGATGTGGCTGGCGCAGCCGCTGGAGGCGCCGCCGTGCAGGAGGCCAGAGGAAGAGAGCGAGAGAGATGTGGGAAAGGAAGAGAGCGAGAGGAGAGAGACCGGAGGGTGAGGGATAAAAATATGGATCAGAGAATGACAGACGGGTCTCACTTGTGATGAAAAAAAGTAAGGGCTGAAGTTTAAGGTTTTTTGTTGGAGTACACGGTAAAAGTTAAGGCCCCAGAATGAAGTGAGAGCCCCTACTCAGAAAATAGGGGCTATGATTTAGAGTCCTTCATTGGAGATACTATTAGGTAGTCTTCTATTGAAGCTCATATCCTTTGTAAGGCTACCTAGCGATCGCCTCAAGCAATCGCGTTGTGTAAACAGTCTTCTGACCTTTTTCTCCTTAATACAAAGAGACACACCTCTCCTGCGTATTCAAGATAAAAAAGTGAATAAATCTTCCAAGCAACCAAGGTAATATTATTCGCTTGGCTACCGTGCAACGAACGCCTCAACACTAGGACCAACTTCCTACACAAAACATATGGAATCTTCACCGTGAGCGGTGCACGGCGCACCTTTGACGTTTGGAAATGGATGTCACATCTTCTCATGCCCCGTTGCCTCTGCTGTGTGGCACAGGCTCGGCATTTCCATGGCTGGTGTTTGCCCCTGTGCCCAATGGAACGAACGCTCAGCTTGTTACCCATCTCGCCAGCTGCCAGGTCCTGTGTGGCAAATGGTGTACTATGCGAATCTCCGCAACTCCGGCAATAACCAAATCTCAACTCGTACCAATAATGTGAAACAGCGTGCCGTTGTCAATGACGTTGAGCTGTGGTGCCATCGCTACACTACCAACCGAGACGCTATGCGACAATGGCGATAGTACCTTTCTTCTCGTGTTGTGCTCACGAAACCTCCTCTGGAATGGCTGGATGAACTTAGTGTATCGATTCAACTTTGTACTCTTCGATCAGTAACATATAAAAGAATCTTTTACACAAAAAAAGATACATAAAAGAATCTTGAAAGTAAGTGCTGAAAGTAACATATTGATATTGACCACACGGAACTTGGCAAAATTTCATCTACCACACATGCCCCGTACGTTGCCTGAACAAATTAACTTGACAGAAGAAGCCGGAACAAATTGAAGATACAGTCACCCGAATCACCGAATCCTATTTACATTTGTCACGTACTACCATTGTCACAGCTCACAAGACAAACAGCAAGCAATATGCAAACCAGTCGTGTAACAGTGTGCCAAATACCCATGACAAAACAAACACTATTCCTTTTAATTGGAGGAGTATAGTTAAGCCGCCTCTTCGTCCTCGACGGTCTCCTTGGATATTTCCTCGAGCGACAGTCCCTTAGACTCCGGCACGAGCAGAGTCATGAGCATGCCAAGGAAGTTGGTGCCGGCGAGCACGAAGAGCGCGTTGCGGATGCCGATGCCTGGCTTGTAGCCGGCCTCCGGCTTGTGGGGATCCTGCGAGGCGTACAGGAACCCAAACGCGCCGATGATGGCGCCAGCCTTGCCCCCGGCGGCGGAGATGCCGTGGCACGTGGACCGCAGCCGCGCCGGGAAGATCTCGGCGGGCACGATGAAGGTGGTGCTGTTGGGCCCGAAGTTGGCGAAGAAGAAGGTGAAGCCGTACATGACGACGAAGCCGGTGTGGTGGCCGGCGGTGGTCCAGTGGTGGTACGGCACGGCGAGGCCGAGCATGAAGATGGTCATCATGAAGAACCCCATGAGCTGGATGGCGAAGCGGCCGACGATGTCGATGAAGGCCACGGTGAACCAGTAGCCCGGGATGGTGCCGCAGAGCGCGATGAGCGCCTGCGCCCGCGCGATGCGGAACACCTCCTCGATGGCGTTCATGGTCTTGGCCGGCGGGATCCACCCGACCTTGGAGAAGATGTCCTTCTGGAACAGGTTCTGGCTGTAGAAGGCGATGTCGAGGAGGAACCACGTGGTGGTGGTGCCCACGAGGTGGAGTCCGTGCCGGCGCATGAACTGCGGCGAGAAGAGGCCCCACTCGTTGGGCCCCCCTGCGCCGCCTGCGGTGGCCAGCCGATCGGCTTGGTCCTTGTCCTCCTCGATCTCCGTGTTGAGCACCTTGGACATGTCGGCCGCGGCCTGCTTCGCGTTGCGCGCGATGAGCGCCGTGTACCGCGCCGTCTCCGGCATCTTCATGCGCCAGTAGTAGGTGAGCGCGGCCGGGATGGTGCCAAACATGAGGATGATGCGCCACACGTAGTCGGCCTCGGGGACCAGCGACGCCCCGGGGTTGTCCTGGTACGCCGGCGCCGGGTACGAGTTGCGGAAGGCGGCGGACACCACCAGCGCGACGATGGCGCCGAACAGGATGCCGAAGCCCTGCATGGCGAACACGGCGGCGATGAACGCGCCGCGGGTCCGCTTGTTGGCGTACTCGGACATGATGGTGGCGCTCAGCGGGTAGTCGCCGCCGATGCCGAACCCCAGCCAGAAGCGGAAGAAGCAGAGCGTGGAGACGACGCCCTTGGCCGTGTGCCCGAACGAGAGGCCCGACGCCACGGAGCACACCACCATGAGGATCAGCGTGAAGCCGTACACGCTCTTGCGGCCGAGCTTGTCGCCCAGCCACCCGAAAAAGAGCTGCCCGGCCAGCGTGCCGCACAGCGCCACGCCGTTCACGGCCGCCGACACGTTGGGCGGCAGGGTGCCCGGGGTGGCGCTGTTAGGCTGGGTGTAGTAGATGCGGCCCAGCAGCTTGGAGACGAGGGAGATGCAGAACAGGTCGTAGGCGTCCGTGAAGAAGCCCATGCCGGCGATCACGATGGCCATGAAGTGGTACCATTGCGTCTTCGCCTGGTCTAGCGTCGTCAGCACCTTGAGCTGCCCACCCGCCATGGTCGCCGGCGCTCAATGCACGATCTCCACACTACTGGATAGCTAGCTCCTCTTGCTCACCGAGCTCCAGCAGCTGCAATGCAGTTAAATAGAAGCTCAGACAGTGAGGTGCAACTTGTTTCAGAGTTAATCCCACAAGCTGAAGGATTTCTTGCAAAAGATGGCATCCTAGTGGCTCATATGATGTTGCCTTGTTTAGGAACATATGGTAATTAATGAGCAAATCAAGTCAACAGAAACAAAAATATTGGTCCATGCGAAGGATATTTCTTTTAGGATCCTGTAATTATCAATGGTTAGATGGATAGGATTAGTGAGCAGTTGCATGCACGTTCAAACGGAGGATGCAGTAATCAAATGTTGCAGGTAACTAAAGATGCTCCTTGCTAGTTTATTTACAGTATCTGATGCACAGTCGGTGAAACTCATCAACCAAGCTCACAAAAAGGGAGTACAGATCACCTGTACTTTCTTGAGCGAACCAAACGGATAAAGTAGCCGAAAACTGCAAAAGGTGTATCTCAAATGCATCTTTATTTTTTCCTCAATAACAAACGGTCTCTCCTCTGCTTTTTTACTTGTCTCTGAGCAACGAAATTTTGTATCCAACTTTCAGTATTGAGAAAATTTCAGGTGGGCAAACGCCACATGAGGTTTCCTCAAAAATACAAACTGTGAAACTGCGGACAAATTCTTCACCAACTCTCTTGTTATGCATTTTCAAGCACATAAATAGTCATGGACGGAGAAGACTGGAAGAGGAGACTTGAGAGCTTAACCGAGGGTGGAAAACTATTGAACAACACTGTCCAATTCACGTCACTAAATAGCCAAAGGTTTGATCCTTCGAATATACCTGAGCTCAACCGGACTTTGTTTAATCCCAGTCAACTAAAACCTGTGCCGTGTCCCATGTATCCTAACAAGCTAACATCTCTGCACGAATTAGCAGCTCCCACATCAGACGCCATTTTATTATGTTCAAACAAGGATTCCCAATTCCATGCTTCAGTTGCATCGTGTCTAAGCCATTCGATTATGATCAAGTGGTCACCGTTGGGACCTTGCTACCTGCCGATAAACGAACATGCCTAGGCTAATTTGCATTGCCTACTCACCAGTATCTATCAGTTGCTAGCTCAAATTCTTAGATACCTTTGGGGTTGCTAGCTCAAATTCTTAGATACCTTTGGGATGCTAATGCCAGCCTGTATTTATGTCTCATGTAATTTATTTTATCTTGCTCTTGTCATAATATGAATTTCGACATTGAGCTAGTATAGTCTATGATTATGGGCAGTGAACAACTGCACACACATAAAACCACTTCTATGGAATTCGGGAATATTCACCAGTTTATACGGAACTGGATTATTTCCTGTACAATCTTCCGCGAAGTTCCTACTCGCCAAATACACTGCAATACATAATTTGAGAGCCCGAACTAACCCATATTAACAAATAATTGAACTTGTTATTCAGCTTCAAGCAGACTAGTTGCTACAAGCTTAAGAAACTGCTGAAAGAGCCTTCATCTGTTCCGACAGGCAATACCCTTACACCCATATCCTTGTATATTACTTAGCTTTTGGTGACTCTGCAAGTTGTAGCACCCAAACACGGCCATATTAGGCTCACAGCTACTCACTCCGATTTTTTTTAATGATGTTGGTGGAGTTGAATTTTGCTCTCCCAACGTTTTTTAGTTAAAAAAAAGTAGTACTTGAGGCATCTGACCTCTTAACCACAATAGGAACTTCTTAGGTGCTTTCGATTGGAATTTAACAACCCAAATTGCATAAATGATCATCTTGCTGGCTTCAGACAATCAATCCCACACAACCGTCGGTAGTCCATTGCTGAATGAACGTTGGGAGACTAGAACTATTTGTAAGACAAAGTTAATTTTTTGAAATAGGCGTTAGTTCGAAAAACAACCACCAATTAAAATCTGCTGACGACTAGAGACCCTGGAGCATTTAAAACGCATCCTTCCATAACATAATAAACTTATGACAGTTAATTGCAGAAGCTGCCCTTAGCGAAGATTATTCATGACAGTCATTGTATATCGGGTAAACCTTGGGGTTAAAGCAAAATCCTAATGCTGATTCTGGATCCTGATACAGGATGAAATCTCTCCTACAATGTAAAGAATGCACAGAACTTGACTACATTTAATAACATGCCAATAGCATCAATAATAACTATAATAGTGTGTCCAATTGTAACACAATTAGAGGAAGACAACAAGAATTTGTACAAGACGCAATAGGCCAGACGAGTGAACTTTAAACAAAAACATCTAGAGATCACTTTTATTTGATTGTACAAATCAACATATATCGACAAAATTTCATTTACACAAGGCAGAAGAACAAAAGAATTGAATAGACCATAGCTAGATAAATAAAGAAGGCAACATCAACATGTAATACAGTTACAAGAAACATCAGAATGGTACAGTGTAAGAACTAATGAACGTTGGACCTTACATCTGTCTCATGTCACCCAGATGCTCTCTGATAAATGTGCTTTGTCCTTGGGTCAACAATTAGGCCCCTCCCGCCATTCACCTCAAGATCGTGCCTACAGGATTATGTTTGTAAGCACTCAATTAATCCTAGTTTGCACAAAAATGTGCCAAAAAACTGGATGGCGTCATGCAAGGTTACTTACTGAAAGACGAAATCAGGAATTGTAAGTTGCTCGCGTGGTACATATCTGAACAGCTGCACGAGCCTATCCACATATACAACTTTCTTCCAGACCTAGAGAAACAGAGGGTGCTAAAATCTCAAGAAGCACAGTAAAAAGAATAAGAAGCCACTACATTGTGGACTAGAAGGTACCTCTCCATCTACAAACATCTGCATTGCCAAAACAGCCGTTCTCAGTCCCAATGTTGGGTGCAGCACATAAATTGCCTGTTCACAATGAATGTTGTTAATAGAATGAATTCATTATAAGATAACATGATGCAATTTAAATATGAACAAGATACAGACATGAAGGTTCCGCTGGTGTTTCCGTCCTAGTATTTGCTGTAACCGCTTCATGAATCCTAAATCTGGCTGCCTGGAAATTTAACAAGCAGCAGCAGCAGCAACAACAAAGCCTTTTAGTCCCAAGGAAGTTGCGGTAGGCTAGAGATGAAACCCACACGAACTAGCATGCTATGTTAAAAGAAAGAAAAGGAAAGCACAAATAAAAATAAAAATAAAAATAGATAATATAATTGTATTAAAACTAGAAATTTAACAAGATTTTCCTTTTTAAATTATGGGTTGAAAACTAACAAAAATGAGAGTCCCCTAATCATCCTCTTAATCAGGCACTTACGGTTGTAATGATGCAGCAGAGTGCAAATATACAATCGAATATGGCTTCTGAATCAATGGTTCAAATTCCTACAAATAAATGAAATACAACTTTTCAGGATTAACTTAGCAAAAGAAAAAAAAAGATGAATTAAGAAATACAGATGCGTCAACGGCCATAGAGTGGAACTCATTCAGATGACAGAACGCATAGAGCGAGACTCTTTCAGTTTCATATTTGCAAGAGTATTGGTTATAAAGAAAAAATATTCTCAAGGCCTTATCCAAGTTATTCCTTTGATTAGAGTTGATGTGGCTGTGGCGTGTGGATCATTACTCAATTTCATACAGTTGTGACTTTAGAATGTCCAAGGATATACGAGTTTAAGAGATGGCATAACATGATATGTATGTTGAGCTGATTTTACTTTCTAACAAAAACAAAACATCTGCACATGACATGCCATAGAACAAATTCACTAGAGACTAGTATGGTAGTATTCCCAACATAAGATGATATAAAGCTTAGTGATCACACTGAAAATCATGGTACTTAGACACACCAACCCAAATGTAATTAAAATATACTCCCTTTGGATTCAAATACTTGTCATTAAGACAAATTGTTGAATTAGATTACATGTCCTAACAGAAAATATTTGAATTCAGAGGAAGAATGAAGACAACTGGAATTAAGAGTTACGGGCTTTAGTATTCAAGAAATGTTGCCGTTGACCCATGGCATAAAATATGTAATATAGCAGGATTATTTTGCTAATTACCTTCACTACATGCAGAACAAACCGTTCAAGATCGAGGCAGCGCAGAAGAAAGTGTGCGCCAACAACAACCATAACTGGGCGTCCTTCACTATCAACTCCACCACGATAACTGCAGTTGACGGCGAACATCAGACTAAGGGCAGTACAGTTTAATGGAACATAAGTCATCAAACACGCACATTAAACACAAGCAAAGTAAGAGTATAATGCCATAGCATGGTAAATTTACATACATTATTTTCATTTCTGCAATCTCCGAAAGATTAAGAGAATTTGCTTTAGCAAGGTATCGTGAATGAAGTGAATATTCCTCTGCTGCAGATAATGTAGGGCAGCCTAGATCCCCATATCCAAGTAACCTAGCATAATTGAATCCCTTTTGAGCTTGAGAAGATTTTTCCCACTGCTCCTTGCGCCGCAGATCTGGATCCTTAATTAATGACATAAACGAAGGATCCAAATATGAATCCAATTTGAAAGAACCCCTGCAGAATAAATCAGTCAAGATGAGTTGCAGTCATCATACAAAAACACCAACTACATGAAGATCTATCACAATATGCAATCAATACAGGGAATCCTGTCATGCATATGGCAAAGAGGCCAAGAACCAGAAAAAAACACACTTGGAAGGGTAGTCTAGCACTCGACACAACACAATTACTTCAGAAAGTACATTAATATATTCTTGTATAACAAAGGATAATAATAGCTAAGATAAATTGAGCTGCACAAAAGAGGACTACATAAATCCAATTTAAGCTGCCAACTAAGAGCATAAAAAGGACATAATAACTGAAACACAGATCAGGATCGACATCTAATTGTATCGTACACAACGTAAATCGCTATCAAGAAATAAGCATATTTTCATTTCTGCCGTGATTTAAGCCAGGAAAATATGTCATTCGTTAATCTCACCTTTTCAATGACGATCCAGAATCAGAAAGAGGAAAATCCATCACTGTTCTTTCTACCACACCAGCAGGCAATGGTCTTATTCTTATTTTCCTTTCATCTATTACTGTCTCACCATTCTCATCCCCAACATCAGCTGGGAGTTTTGATACCGCAATTTCTTCCTCCTGCTTGTCCCGAGGAAAATATAGCGGTAGCAATCTGCAATGCTTAATTACTTATAATCAGCAGACTAATGAACAATACATAATACAAACTCCAGGTTTCAGTTAATTACCGCTTGTATATCTCTGTATCAGATGATGATGTAGTACAAAAAACAACACCAGCTATTTTGCCTTTTTGTTTCTCCAGAAAACGTCTAACAGTTCCTGCAGAGAAATTATGAATTCATGGAGAATGAAACAACCATTCATATCAAGGAGTGGCAGCAGTAACAGCAACTCTATTACATTTGCCACTTTCTACCACTCACTGATTCATCCTCTAAGTAGGAGTGAGAAATGTGGAAGAAGTTGCAAAATTCCCATTTGTGTATAAACTATTAGTACCACAGCTAACCTCAATATTTACAATCGAATATTTCGTGAATATTCTACAGAAAAAAGTGGGCCGAGAGATAAAACAAGGATTAAAAGAACTCACTTATAGCCACATGAGCAGCTGGTTCACGGGGGTAGTTTTTAGCTTCCGTGTATATGCACCCCATAGCGATGCTAATGAAATAAACAATGAGAAGACATTACTAATAAAATGTTTGAACCTGAATTTAAAAAACTAAGTTAACAAAAGCATTTAAACATACTGATCCTGAACGTACCTTTCAAGCCCATTCTCAATGAGTAGTTCCAAACAAGACCGGTAGCAGTGACTAAGTGCATTCTCTGCAGCTGTGTGATACTTGACGGCATATTTGGGGCCCACAGTATGGATGACCTTCCTGCATAATCAATGGTACATGCATATTAGGATACAGAGAACATAGTATTGGATAACGGTACAATGAACTTTAATGGCTTTGTGAGTATTCAACAAGCTTCAGCACCAATGAGCTTTTGCTAAAACATCAGTCAGCAGCATTTTCATAGGGACTACTGTGGTACATGAAAAGTCAAGTTATATGGGTTCGGTGACAGTGCAATACAACACGATGGAAGTGGAACCATTAGTTAACAAAATTCAGGAAAGAAACTTATTGCAACAGTGCCATATCAGAAGATTCAGTGCCACCGACATTGGGAAATTCGTGAAACTATTTAGTAGCGCTCATGTACAGCAAGAGCCACGGTTCTTTTTGTGAAAATCGCAGATATACTGATGTGTCAGATCGACTGATCGAGTGTCCAACAGTGTTTCATGGTATTGACAAGCAGCTATACTCGATTTCCCCACAATTCAACAAATGTAAACACAGAAAAGCACATGAACAACTTGCCTTGCAGGCAGATCATAGGCATTGGTCATCTTTGCCATCCCAGTTCGGCACCCACCCTGAAACACAAATAAATGATACTTAACAGTCTCCACTAGCACCAATGAACAAACTTATGCAAACCAAATGATTGCCATTGCCAAACAGTACCAGGGTGGCGCATTCCTCGGCGAGCCCTGACCCTGCAGCGGCGTGCAGCCCAGGACTACTGTGTGCCTCGTCCAAGCTCTGCAGGAACCGCAGCAAATCACAAGAGCTTAGCACCACGATTCTACCCAATTGCCAGCAGCGATGTGAGGAGGAGGAGGGAAGGAACCGCGACCTCGTTGGTGGAGTTGACGACGGCGTCGACCTCGAGGTTCCATGGCTGGCCGCGCCAGAGGTAGATCCTGGAGTTGATCTCCTGGTCGACGGGGAAGCGCGAGGCGCCGCCGCCGCCCGCCGCGGCTCCTTCCTCGCCGGTGAGCGGGTCGGAGAAGGAGAGGTAGGCGGGAGGCTCGGATCCGCCCTCCGCGGACGCCTCTTCGGCGGCGGGGAAGAGGCGCTGGTCGGGGTCGCTCCAGCGCGGCACCTGGTCCAGCGTCACGGCCGGCTCGACGCCGCCCACGCCGGGCGCCATGGCGGCGGCAGCCGCCTGTCAGGACCAAGCGAATCCGAACAAGATAAAGATAGCAGAATTGAAATCGCAGAAGATAAATGGCAGCGAAATGATAGGATAGCTTGTATTACTACGAACTGGAAATGAGTAAAGTAGCTAGGGTTTCAATCGATGCCATTACAGATGCAGCGGCGGCTTATATTGCACGCAGGCTCGCCGAATTACCGCTGTGAATACTGAAAAGGTTTTGACCAGCTACAGGTAAAAAGGTGATAAGGAATAGTGAAACTCTCCTTCACCGTGAACGACTGGAGCCATCTGATTTACTTAACTGAACCGGTATCCTTTCATCACGACCGTTGAAGTGTTACCCTTGCTTCTGATGCATCAGTGCTGACAATAGCCCCCTCCCTTAACATCCTTGTCTCAAGGATGGAAAGCAGGAAAGATTTTCCTTATGAAATCCGCATCCTCCCAAGTAGCAGCTTCCACTGGTAGGTTGACCCATTGTATGAGCCACTGCACCACCGGCTCATTGTTTCTAGGAATGAGGCGTCTTTCCAGAATTTGTAATGGCTCCATCTGAATGTTGCCATCATTGTCAGTCAAGGGTAAGTTAGCTTGAGGTACTACCTTGTTGCCAATATGCTTCTTGAGTTGACTGATGTGAAATACAGGGTGGATAGAGCAGCCTTCAGGTAGTAGTAATTTGTAAGCAACTGGGCCAATCTTTTGTATGACTCTGAAGGGACCATAGAATTTTGAGTGGAGTTTCAGAGATTTATGAATACCCAAGGATGCATGTCTGTATGGTTGTAGTTTCAGATAAACCATATCTCCCTCTGCAAATTGTCTTTCACTTCTTTTCCTATCAGCAAACTTCTTCATTCTTTCTTGAGCTTTCAGTAAGTTTTGTTTGATGTTTTGTAATGCCAAAAGCTTGGACTGCATTATGTCTCTAGCTTCATGTGAGATATCATCAGGGAGCAATCCTTCGGTAATCATGGGTGGTGGAAACCCATATAATGCTTGGAAGGGTGTCATCTTGAGGGCTGTGTGAAAAGAAGTATTATACCACCACTCTGCTGTGGATAGTCTTGATGCCCATTTTTTTGGACATTGAAAAACCATGCACCTCAAGTAATTCTCAAGACATTGATTCACTCTTTCTGACTGGCCATCCGTTTGAGGGTGATAAGCACTGCTAAACTTCAGTTTAACCTTCAAGGATTTGAATAAGTCTTGCCACAGTTGACTTGTAAAAATCCTGTCTCTATCAGTTATCATTACTAATGGAAGACCATGTAGCTTGAAGATATTATCCAAGAACAGCTGGACAATTGTATGGACTGTGAATGGATGGTGTAATGGAACAAAATGAGCATATTTGGTTAATTTATCAACCACTACCAAAATAGTGTCATGCCCTTCAGACTTAGGCAGAGCTTCTATGAAGTCCATAGTGAGATGTTGCCATGCCATATCTGGTACTGGTAGAGGCTGTAATAATCCTGGGTATGGGACATGCTCAGCTTTGTTTTTCTGACAAACAGGGCATTGCTTGACATACTCTATCACTTCTTGTTTCATAGATGGCCAGTGGAATAGTTCTTTGAGCTTTGTATATGTGACTCTCTCCCCTGAGTGACCACCAAGTGCAGAATCATGGAATGATGCTATTAGCTTGTTCTTCATATCAGCTGAGTTGCCGATATATATTTTGCCTTTGTATCTGATGATTCCACTCTTGAAAGTATAATTAGGAAAAGCACTAGCATTAATGCTGAGCTGCTCGGCCAGTTCTTTGCATCTTGGGTCATTGTCATAGGTAAGTAGGATGTCATTGATCCAAGTAGGAACAGCTACTGAAATAGCTTGAATAGATTCTGATTGTGGTCTTCGAGAAAGAGCATCAGCAGCTTTATTCTCACGTCCCTTCTTATATTCAATCTTGTAATTATAGGACATTAGCTTAGTGAGTAGCTTATGCTGAATACCATCAATCAATCTTTGCTCCCCCATAAATTTTAGGCTCTGCTGGTCTGTTCTCAGCACAAATGAACTCTCAGATAAATAGTGCTTCCACTTCTTTAAGGCTTCAATGATTGCCATCGCCTCTTTGTCATAAGTGGACATAGCAGCAGCTCTTGGTCCTATTGTTTTGCTTAGAAATGAGATTGGTTTGCCATTCTGCATGAGAACTGCTCCCAGACAAGTACCACTAGCATCAGTCTCTAATACAAATGGTTGAGAGAAATCAGGGAGGGTCAAAACTGGTGTGTTGCAAAGAGCTTGTTTAATGGCTGCAAAAGCAGTGTCCTGTGCTTCAGTCCACTTGAACTCATTCTTTTTAAGACTATCAAAAAGTGGTCTGCAGATTTGACCATAGTTTTTGACAAATCTTCTGTAATAACCTGCTAGTCCAAGGAACCCTCTCAACTCTGTTATTGTTTTTGGAGTTGGCCATTGTTGGACTGCTACTACTTTTTCTGGATCAGTTGAAACACCTTCAGCAGTGATGATATGTCCCAGATAATCAACCCTGCTCCTGCCAAATACACATTTACTCTTCTTGGCAAACAAGCTATTGTTTCTCAGTATCTGCAGTACTTGCTGTAAGTGATCTTGATGTTCTTCAAGTGACTTACTGTAGATCAGAATGTCATCAAAGAAAACCAACACGAACTTTCTCAAGTACTTAGAGAGTAACTGGTTCATCAATGCTTGAAATGTTGCAGGTGCATTAGTAAGGCCAAAGGGCATGACCACATATTCATAATGGCCTTGATGTGTGCTGAAGGCTGTCTTATGTATGTCATCATCATGCATTCTGATTTGATGGTAACCAGACCTTAAGTCAATCTTGCTGAATATAGTAGCTCCATGCAATTCATCCAACAAGTCCTCAATGACAGGTATTGGGTACTTGTTTTTAATTGTCAGCTTGTTTAATTTCCTGTAATCAATACATAGCCTCCAAGTTCCATCTTTTTTCTTGACAAGGATAGCTGGAGAGGAATAGGGGCTAACACTCGGTCTAATGACCTTGTTTCTCAGTAACTGAAGTATGAGAGCCTCCATAGTATCCTTTTGGTGATGAGCCAATCTATAGGGTCTGATGTTTATAGGTTCACCTTCTTGCTTGAGAGGTATAGTGTGATCAATGTCTCTTTTTGGTGGTAAGTGTTGAGGTTCCTCAAACACATCAGAGTACTTGTCCAGTAAGTGTTGCAGGGATGGTGCCATCACTTCAGGCTGATCTTCCTCTTTTGTGAGTTTAAGGTAAACCACAGCTCCCATTGCTCCCTTTTTCAAGATCCTCTTCATCTGTTTGTGATTGATCAGGAAGTTCTTGTTGGGCAAAGTTTCATCTTGAAAGGTAATATGTTTGCCCTCCTTCTCAATGGTGAACTCCCTAGTTTTCAGGTTGAGGCCGACAGGACTGTACTCATATATCCAGTCACAACCTAAGATCACATCATATCCTTGCAGTTCTAGAATTCTGAAATCAGAAGTGAACTGTTCACCTTGAATGGTGTAACTACATTCAGGGATTATTGCTTGAGTCCATAATATATTTCCATTGGCTACTGTTACCTTGACAGGTGCATGATTCAATACAGTAAGATTAGCTTTCTGGATCAATGAGGGGTCCATGAATGTTGTTGTACTGCCACTATCAATGAGAGCTACTGCTTTGACATCTCCAATTTGGATAAAGAGTGGGAAGGTTTCAGCTTTTGTAACTGTACCTGATATGGCATGCATGGATAAGTGCAATTCAGGGCTGATATCTTCCTCCTGATCTTGATGTTCAGTTTGTTCTCTATTCTCATCCTCATCCTGTTCAGTGACAGCAATAAGGTGGAATTGATTCCTGAACTTACAAACTTTGTTATGCCCAGGAACCCATGGTTCCTTGCATTTGTAACAAGTACCTTTCTCCCAGGCCCCTTTGTTGCTAGTTGGCTTCTCTTTGTCTTCTTTGTCAGATAAATCTTTCTTAGTATATGACCAGTTTGTATTTTGTGACTTGTATTTCTGGCCAAATCTGTTGTACTCAGCTTGCTTTTTGTGCTGGTTGCTGTGCTCATAGTTTCTTGCATGCACATAAGCTTGGACTAGAGTAGTAGGAGCATGAGACCTGACAGGTGTCTTGATATAATCTTTCAACCCAGACAAGAAACATCCTACAATATACTCTTCTTGCAGTCCAGGATTAGTGATTTTGACTTTTCCCATCACTTCTTCAAAGGTGTCAATATAAGCACTAACTGTACCAGTCTGTTCCAGATGTTGAAATGTGTCAACCAGCTCAAAACTTGTTTCTGAAGCAAACCTTCTGTTAATGAGTGTTGAAAACTCAGCCCAAGATAGATTGTCAGTATTTATGCCTGTACTTCTAAGCCAGTGATCAGCTTTGCCAACTAAGAAGACTTCAGCAAACTTGACTCTTTTGTCCTGTGGCACTTCGGCTAATGAAAAGCACTTATCAGCTTGTCGTAGCCATCCCACTGGATTTTCACCATCAAAACGTGGGAACTCCAGTTTCAACCCTTTACTGAATGAGTGAGCAAAATTGTTTTGGTCATGGTGGCCATGGTAGTGTTGTTGTTGTATAGGTTGCTGGGTAAAGGTAGTGCTAGTGTTTGGGTGGGCTTGGCTCGTGGTAATTGTGCTTGGTATCATGGGTTGTGCAAATGGATTGTAGGCTGGTTGTGCTGTGGAATGGGCTGGTACTGGCCATTGTTGCATTGGCTGTAATGGGGGTGGGTAATATCCATAATATGGGTATGGATAATAAGGGGGATAGGCATGGTTGTTATGAGGAGTAGGTAGTGGTGTGTGTCCTGCCATTTGTGACTGGACTGGTTGTGTTTGGCTATGGAGACTGAAACTGTGTGGTGTAGGAGTTGATGTTGGTGGCCAGAGTGTTGTGGGCATACCAAATTTTGGGTGTTCAGTAGGTTGATTTAGTGGTGGTATATTGGATGTACCAACACCAGAGGATGGATGATGTGGTGGTGTTTGGAAACCTTTGGGTGGTGGTGGTGGTGGTGGGGTTGGAGGTCTAAATGTCAGTGATTTCCCTGCTGTGACTTGGTGCAGAGGGTTGACTGATTGTGCAGATCCTGGTGTGTGCTCACCTTGGGTTGAAGGAGCTTCAATTCTGACGCCAATGTTGCTTGCCATTGAGTCAGCATGAGGGTTGTCCTTGACTGGAGTAGTCGGGAACTGTAGCTTCGCCATTTTTGCAAAGAACTCATCCATCTGTTCTTTCATGTCAGCTTTGAGTTGAGCTCTAGCGTCCTGCAGCTCCGATTGAATGAGTTGTGCTTGAGAGTCGACCACTGTCTTCATCTCAGTAAGCTGAGTCTTAAGAGCGGCCACCTCGTTCGTAGACGAACCCTGCTCATCCTTGTCTTCCTGCTTCTTCCCCATCTCGGAAGTTCAGTTCAGATCCAAGATCTTCCCTGGTGACACTTCACGAGATCTACCGCCGCCTTGATTGAGAGATCGGCCTTGGAGATTTTACACAGGAACGTGTCCTGCAACCCGAGCCTGAATCCCAATCACCGCCGTCGCCACCACGAACCAAAACACTTGCAGTTTAAGGGGATTTTACACAGGTACTTGTCCTGCAACCCGAGCTGCGCATGAATTGGTCGCCGAATTTGGAACTGGGGGTGAAATCTGGAAGAACACGAGGGATTTTACCAGAAAAGCAGCGTGCTTCTCCAACCTCTGTCAACCAAGATCCACGGAAGGGAGGGTGGGAGGAAAAAAAATTCGAGGCCAAGAATCGAGTGCTCTGAATACCAATTGTCAGGACCAAGCGAATCCGAACAAGATAAAGATAGCAGAATTGAAATCGCAGAAGATAAATGGCAGCGAAATGATAGGATAGCTTGTATTACTACGAACTGGAAATGAGTAAAGTAGCTAGGGTTTCAATCCATGCCATTACAGATGCAGCGGCGGCTTATATTGCACGCAGGCTCGCCGAATTACCGCTGTGAATACTGAAAAGGTTTTGACCAGCTACAGGTAAAAAGGTGATAAGGAATAGTGAAACTCTCCTTCACCGTGAACGACTGGAGCCATCTGATTTACTTAACTGAACCGGTATCCTTTCATCACGACCGTTGAAGTGTTACCCTTGCTTCTGATGCATCAGTGCTGACACCGCCGCCGCCGACGCGGACGGTGACGCCGCCTCGGGCGAGCGCGGCTGCATGGAGGCGGTGCGCGGAGGTCGATCGCGAGCGGATTAGGCTGCCTGCGGCGGCGGGGAGGGAAGGTCAGGCCGTTATGCGGTGGACGCCCCCGGGGAGGTCTGTGATGCGAAGCGAGCGTGGGAGAGGGAGAGGACGAATTGACCTGTCTACGGTCATGGCATGTGGGGTCGCAATACTCTCCTGGCCCGCCATGACAGTGACCGTACGTGGGTGCAAGGAGACACGGCACGCGTGCGTGTAGCTTTCGAGGATCCTGTTCGGTGTCAAATTTGGAGGCGTCCGGGACTAGCACACCAACGCTACAAGCACGCGGTACTGTGCACCTGGCTTGGAGCGCCTCCTGACGTGGATGCCAGCTCGGCTCATGTTACAGCCCGTGACATGTGGGACCAACGCCCAGGTCGTCTCTGCAAGGGCGGGGCGGGCGGGGCGGCTGAAGCTTCTTCAGCCCAGCCAGATCGAGCTCACGTGTTGTCAGGACAAGCAAGGCGGACCCCCCGTCCGAAACGAAATGGGCATAGGCAACCCTTGGGATCCGCGTCCGTAATATTTGGACCGGAATCTCTCGTGCACCGATCGTGATGGGAGGAACATCTCATCTCTGAGCACAGGCTACTAGATATTGACTCAACATCGGTTGGGGTGTGCATGATGATGTGCATCTGTGTGGCATGATCGTTCGAGCACTGTTGAGAAAGCAACGGGAAGGGACCGTGCATGTGTTGCATGGTCGCATCGTGCATTACAGTTAACAGTCACTGTCCGATGCCTCCTAGTGCAGGCAGCTCGAGAGACAAGAGGACCAAGGAGTTTAGCGTTTCTATTTGCCTTGTAGTGGAACGCCCATCGACCATTTGTTACATAGCATAACATTAAGATCGCAAAATAAAATATTTATTTATTTATTTTTTAGGGGAATATTTATTTATTTAGTTTTTTAGAGAAGAATTTATTTATTTAGTTTTTTTTAAGATTACACAGTACAACTCAGACACTCACAACGCACGCACACTCACTCCTATGAACACACGTACGCAAACCCTACCCCTATGAGCATCTTCGAAGACTGAGCCGGCAAATCTAGAGATACGAAGTCACCACTGGCGCCTCGCTGTCGACGGGAGCGTCGCCTACCACTGAAAGCACAAATGCCGTTAAATTCTTGAAAATTCGCTCCCACGGGGAGTCGAATCCAGGACCTGAGAGGTGTTACTCGGATGTCTTAACCATTTTTTTTTTTTGAGGGAATGTCTTAACCATTATTTAGTGGACATGGGAAATCAGGCCGCTAGGAAGAGTACTGCAGAAAGCCTAAGCCCACTCTGATTTTGGATAGCCAGATAGATATTGGGCTGTGCCTGGTCGTGGCCCAGTGAATGCTCCGGATGGATTGGGCCGATACACAAGAGCAAACGTAAACCTGGTAGAGGGAAACGTAAACCCACACAGCACAGCAACGCCGCTACAGCACACGAGGACGGGGCGGTTGGCGGCGGCGGCGGGGGTCTTGCTCGGCGACGGCAGTCCTGGCAGTAGGAGAGGCGACGTCCAGGCCGTGCGGAGGCCATGATGAGGAGGACTCGTGAACAAAACAGGACCGGCCGGACCACGCGACCAGATCCATGGCAAGCCGCGAGGAAACGCCCACCGGAGCAGGCGGCGGCGAAGCCCGGCGGAGGGGATAGGGGTTAAGGAAACGCGTCCGCATCTCCTGCGCGCGTCGTCATCCTCACTCTGTTGGGAACTTGAAGGAGTGTGGGTGGAGCCAGAGTCGGTACTGTTTTGAGAAAATCCAGTGTCAATTTCGGAATTCGGAGTGGCCTCCCTCCCCGTTCATCCTCGCTGGCGTGAAGGAAAAATTTCTAGGTGGGAAGAGATGTGGCGAACTCATCTGAGAGGAAGGCGACGCTACTACAGTTTAGCTGCTGCATCGTTGGTAAGGCAAAGACGCCATGAGCACATTTGCTAAACAGCTGAAGCTTTTCGCAAGGGTTGCAGCAGCTGAGAATTCTCAGTTCCGTCTGAACTGAATTCTCTCTGTGAGTCGATGAGGTCTCAACTTGCGTGCTCATGAATCAAAATGTGCACATGTGCCCCAAAATTTTATGCAGGTAAAGTATAGGTTGTTACGGTCGTATCATCTGAGTGCAAACCTGGAATGAGTGCTGTTACATGATCAAGATTCAGCAATAGTGCATTGCTACTTGCTAGCACATGTATGATCGTTCTAGGCTGTTCAGTAATATCAAGATATGAAGCTAGCACATGTATGATCAATCAGGATTCAACAGTTCAATTCTACTTGCTACCTTGAGTTGTCAAATGTGCAGAGGATTTGTAAAGACAGGTGGACAATTCATTATTGTTCACCATTCACTCACTGTCCAGGGAAGCCACGTTACCAGGTCAGTGTTACATTGGCTATCACACAGTTGTATGTGCAAAGTTTCAGTTTTGTAGGCTGCTTCATAGATATACTTCAAATTCAGTCTTCCAAACTCCAGCAAAAGACTGAACAGCATATATGCAACATGACAGCGAAATAGTAGCATAAAACAAACATTTGAAGCAGAATGGGCTAATATGCAGAGAGAAATATCTGAAGCTAATAAAAATGTATGGACCCCCCTGCTGCTAGACACCACATATTGACAACATTAAAAAGTTTCATCAAACTGAAAACACTTCAGATTCAAAACTCCCCTTGCTCAACAGAACAACTGGAGAACAACTGCTCTGTATACAGTTATATTTTAGAATAGTGTCCAAGAGGATCGCAGCCCTTCCAAAATCAATGAGGAAAGCTGCAAGTTCACTCTTTCAAGCACGTAAAACTCATCCTCTATTCCTAAATGTTACAAGACTCATGTACTGCAGAAAGTGACAGTCTGCAACTACAACACATTGGCAGCAACAATAAGAGAATTTGGTATTCAGAGAAGTAATCACCTATAGAATGTGCAGGTGTTCACTATTAAAAAAAATGGCACCACTATGACTCGTAAATGTCCCCACTTCTATGCTACAAATATGCTAGCATCTAAAACGCAAAACTGGACAATGAAAGCAGAATCAAGAGAGCTCCATGCCTCCATCCACTTCATTAATACTAGTAAGAGTATTGACAACCTGAATAGAGGTCCAGCCAGTCTATCGACTCTCTACACAGTGGTGATACACATGCTTGGTGTTCCAGGAAAAGGACCTCTTCTACATGCTGCTAACTCTATGCTAGAGCGTAAGAAATGAGTCAATACTTGTCTTGCTGCTGCTGCTGCTACTGTCACTAAGTACGGGCTCTGCTCGCCGGTGCTTCTCTGCTAGCTGCCTGATCCGCTTGATCAATGGTTTTTCTAGATGGAGTAGCGTTGTTTTCTGTACCTTTTTCTGGATAATTTAAGAGATATAAGATAATGAAACTGCAGTTAAAGTAGCATGTGTATGAAAGTCAAAGAATAGCACCTGCTTCTTAGAAGTCAATTTGACATCGTAAGCTTTCAACAAGTTTCTCCACTTATCCTAAACCATGAACAGAATAAGAACATGAATTTACCATGAATTCACTTTTTCGGGCATTGTACCATTAATCTATCGTACCTTGAGATTCACTGATGTGCGGATTGACTGTGAGAAATATTTGGCTTTCATCTCAGTCCATTTTCCAATGCCGTATTCTGATATACCTTTGACCAGTAACTCCACTTCTTCCTGAGTCCAGCGGCTGTTGTTCTTTCTAGATGTGCATACCTTGGTCACACTTGCTGAACGCCTCCTTTGTTCAAAGAACAATGGGTTCTGTCAAACAGCCAAGAATAGTTATGTTATGTTTTCCCTGTTAATTGATGATAGGTAAATAATGGCTAAGTGCAAAAAATAATTTATTTTTTCTCTCTGATCTTGAAGAGTAACAAATAATTATTTTCCAAACATTGACAGATAGAAGCAAATTTTTGTTTATTTCCTCTTCTGGTAGTTCAATTAAAAAAGATGCTTTTGACAATTAAACTTGCGCTTACCCATGGAGACATCCGTTTCTTGCGAGTTCCTCTTTTTTTCGAGGGGAAATTACGAGTTCCTCCTGGGCTGCTTCTCGTACTTTCCGTCTGCCATGAGGAAACGAATTGTCAATACCTTGTCTCATCCCCTCACTTAACAGATTAAAAATATATGTGTGCCAAAGAAGTGAAAACCTGATTATTGACATCTGTCTCCCGCGACGGAGATGAATATAAATCACCTGCACGAGGAGCTCTATAAGTGTGCTTCCAAGTCATAGATATCCATGTGTAAGAAACCTCGATTTTGACAATAGTAACTACACATTGTACCAGATAACCATTCATCAAGGTCTCCCTCATCTTGGGGCTCTTTCAGAAGGTGTAGGATCATAGTAGCATCATCATCACATGCCGAATTATCTTTCATCTGTCATGAAAACATAGCATCTGTATTGATTGCTGTACTAATTTGCTTGACAAGTAAAAAAAACAATATAGTTGCATAAAAACTGAAAAGTTAGATAATGCAATGGTTAACCTGAATTTCAATTTTTTGGAGAAGCATTGATGATAGACTCATGAAACTGAAGTTAGAAGTCATGAGTATCACCCAGTCCTTTTTTTAACTAGCGATGGGGATTCAGTTATCTGGAAATTTCACTCTTCAAAATATGGAATATCCAGCCTATATGCTGCCGTTAAATGTTTGTACAAGAATAAACATTTTGTTTGCCCCCTGTAAAAAAAGCCTTGAAGACTGAACTTGCTTATCTTGTACTGGAAATGAGTTTGTACTGTTTATTCTTTGGCTTGTGCTTTTGCAAATGTTATCTGGGCTTGAGTTACTGAAAGAGTGAAAGTGTCCATAGAGTCAAGATATTCAGTCTATTGCCAAGTGATGGGTTTGTAGTTCTACATGTGAAGATGGTGCGCTGCTATCAAAGTATATATCTGGAGAGCCATAACAAAATGCGCTTTCAGGGTATAGAGGATGCATGGACAGATAATGTGATGGAGAATGATAGCTACTCTACTCTCAATAACTTGATGGTGCACTGCCAGGATGCGTTACTGACACTAATGGATCTAATAATTGGATCGTTAGAAATCAAGGTGAAGTATTCTCGTTGAGACTCTGACCAATTGGGAGCTGAATGTTTCGAGGACTTGAGGTGCTGCTCTGAAGATCTGGTAGTAGCAAAATCTGACTGCACAAGTAGTGAAGAGTTGCTTAGAGCATTTCCGGATGTTGAGCGCTTAGACTTGGTGCCACAAAATAAGACCGGTGTTGCCACGGTTGTTATTACAGTTAAAATCCAGTGAAATTTCTGCCCAACAAATTCTTGTTGTCACCCACTGAGAAAAAGCTCCATCTTAAATCAAAATGAACTGGGGCGAGTCCTACGGTTTGAAATCAGGGATCTATGAGACATCAGGAAAGAAATTGCTATCGCTCACTCTTCCCCCATCCCAAGCAAGCGCATCTCTCGCCGTAGAGAGAGAACAAGCAAAAGAGGTGGCCTCTTTTGCTTGTTCTCCGTCCTTGTTGCTCTTAAAACTGGGTCCTGAGCCAGACGGCGCCGTCGCGCCGCGCCGCGCCCGCTCACGGCCACCTGACCACGCCGCGGCGGGCACCGCCCTCAACCACGGCTGCGACCTGCCGGGCTCACCGCCCCTGGACCCACCCTCGCAGCGCGCTAGCCGGCTTCGCCGCGCCCTGGCCACATAGCTCGGGCCGCACGCCAGTGCAAGGCACGGAAGCATGCTAAGGCGGCGATGGCTGCCGGCGTACCATTTCCGCGAAAAAGGCCGGCCTTTTTAACCCGATCGGAACCAACAGGGACGAATGCAGACAGACATTTCGAACAACAAAAGGGCTTTCTTTGTTCGGGCACGAGTTCGTCCAATAAGAACATAAAAATCGAAGCTTTTTTCATCTAGATTCAGCTGGTGAGCCGCGGAACGGCGGAGAAAGCGGTCCTCGTTACCTGAAGGCCGATGGTGGCGGCGCTCGTGCGGCGGAACTGCTGATCGGAGAGGAGACCGTGCAGTCCCTGGTCCGTTTGCTCCTCCGGCGCCCAAGAAAGTTCGAGCTGCTCCATCGGGGCCCAAAGAAGGTCCGGCTGCTCCTCCAGCGGCGGCCAGGAGAACATAATCTCCTCCAGGTGCTCCATCGGCGCCCAAAGCGTCCTGTGAAAAAGCCGTGGATAAATCAAAGTTAAAAAAAGCAGCAACGCGGGGAGGAAACAGGGAGCGGCCAAGAAAACAGAGGACTAGATCGACCGATCTATCCTCTGCAGCGGGACCTTCGATTACCTGCGGTGGGCGGAAAGGGCAGAAAGGAGGAGACTTGCGCGAGCAGGCAGCAGCCTACGAGGCGAGGGGGAGGCGCGGAGCAAGATGGAGCAGGTAGGGGCTTTTGTGGTGGGTCGAGGAGGGGGAGCATGCTAATATAAGGCAGCAGTGTGGAACCGAGTCCGGATCTCTCCCACTTTGCAAAGTGGATTGAAATGTACAAAGTGACGTCCAGAAGTGATACCAGAAGTGAAAGAGTTTTTTAATGTTTTTGTTTACTGTGCAACAAAAGTTAACTGAGATATTAATGGCGCTTGCGAGAGCAGTGGTATAAAATTCGATAATGCAACTACAAGTACAAATGAAATAGACGTACAAATAGAGGTTACTAGTTCATAGAAAATAATATGTGTATGATACACAATAAGTGCACAATGTGTCTAGATGGTTAAACAAATATGAACTGACAGTCTCAAGAACGTGAACAAGATTGTAACTCTACTATGCTCTTAAGTAATTGAAAACATAGGCCATGCTAATTTAAGGCCATTGGGTGGAATTAAGCTCTGTTCTCTCCCATTTTTCACAAATGGATTAAAATGTACAAAGTGATGTCTTTGAATTGGAAGAACTACTAAAAAGTGACGTCCTGAATCTCCAAAGTCTAACAAACAAAACTAAAGAATGGTAAAACTAATCATTAACAGTGTCACGAAAGACAATACGATGGTCTATTGTTTCAGTATAACGATACGTATTTTTTTTGAATGAATAAGTTAGTGGATGATGTAATATGATATGTATGATACATTACAAGTGCAAAATGTGTCTGTGATCCAAATAGGCTATTTGTTTCATGAGCAAATAGGCTAATTGAACAAGTACAATTTATTGGTCTTAATAAATTAGATATGGATTTTGATTTGTTTAAAGATCATATGGCAACTCTAAGATGCTCTAAAGTTTGCTAAACGAGAAAGTACCATCTAGGGAGACCCACCACCAGATGTGTAGAAGTTTGTTAAAAATAGAATTGTTTTGACAAAACTTAACGAAACATTTTAGAGCAAACAACTTGTATGCAAGAGTACCTAAAATGCACGGGCGTTTGAGTTCAGACAGACATGTGGTTTGCTTGGGCAACGACAGCAATATAATTTTAGAGCAAACATTGAGTTCGAACAGTGAATTAATCTCGCATGCGAGCATTTTTTCGTTCTCCTACAATGTTTTCGATGGTCTTTGTCAAGTCGTAGCAGTACTCTTCTTACATTAATTCTCAACCCGAACGCGTGTGTTTGGTTGAGTAGCATCTGAGACAGTGACTACGCATTGTGATCAAACCACCCTCAGCAAATCCACAGAGGCGCCACACTCCCATGCTGGCTCGTTTCAACAGTTCTATATTGAGTCAAGACTCAAGCGTCAACTAGACACATGGAACGTCGACGCAAAAGCATCATGAATTATTCTCGCTCCGTTTTTTGTTGATGGATAATGCATCCTCCTCTTCAAGGTGGAAATCTCATCCTTTCTTAAGCAATCTATTGTGCCACGGATATAGGCCCCATATATATGTCAACATCAAGCTTTTGTACTCGTCTCATACGACCGTCTTTTTTTTTAAACAAAGATCCCAACTGGTCGAGGGCCGGGTATCCTCCCAACAAAATCAGAGGGTGTGGTCCAGTGTGACCGCCATTACTGGACGTCCCTATCATCAGCCATGCAGCAAATTCCGGGCAGTTGCGTCTTAGAATAAGACCATCTTTTGATCCACGCGTACTTTGGCTTGGATGGTGCTAAAATAAGACCTCCATTCGGTTCCCTAATCATATGTTCTCGCGATGCGAGTTGTTCAGGAAGCAGTACTATCATATTTGCAGAAGATTCAACGCACTGCATAAACTAAACCGATAAAGCTCCCACTAATCTCTCTCTCTCTCTCGCGCGCGCGCGCACAAGCAAGCAGCGCGAGCGTGTACGTACACATACACACGCAGAAGGAAGATTCAGACAAATATTTTCGTCCGTTTCTAGAAATGCTTATTAGAATTTCAGGTGGCAGCACGAGTATTATTACTTTGAGAAAACATTGGCGAAGGGGATCTTCCCAAAACACGTCCAACGACATCATCACGATATAAATAGCATGGTAATTCCAACCTGGCCTCCGAACAACAGTAGTGGAAGGCCTCAACGAATACGCGTGTACGGCAGTACCGCAACGGTACACGTACTGAACATGAGCCGCCGGCAGCCGCGGGGAAAAGAGAGAATTTCCAGGGACCATACTGTACTTATGCTGTGGAGCACGTGCAGGTCCAATCCGTCCATGCTCCCCGGAAACCTGGAACTGTGCGCATGTCACGTTCACGTACTTTGTGTCGAGTACGTACAGGTCGTCCATTCCGTTGTCCTGCTGCTGTACGTGGCACACCGTAATGTGGTCTGCACCGCACGGTTACAAAGGCACGCCCGTATATATGCCTTCGTCACGAAGGTCCACTGTGTGAAATGTTGTGTGCCAGGTAGAACCTCTCCGCTTAATTAGTGTGAAACTGTAATTGCACTCTATCAATCCCTAGTCAAGGGACCAAAGAAGGCGACCCTGGGCCCGGAGCCCAGACCGACGCCCTACATGGCAGTTAGTTACCCTGGGCCCGGAGCCCAGCCTGACCGTCACAGACGGCGGATTTTCACTCTTCACAGTACGCGTGTAATAATGGCCATCACTCGCAGCTGCACAACAGCGTTTCTTTATGGTGGCCTGTTCAGTGAAGCTGCGTAGAAGGAGAGAGGAGGAGGTCGTTGTTCTGATCTGAGTGTATTACATGTTCTGAGAGTAGTTGTTGTGTGGAAGAATTCCTTTTACTTGGGCGAGACGACATGGAGCGTTAACTGGAGTGCCATGAACTAATGTTTCTGTAAAACGGTTTTGCCTTCGCATTGCAACAAGGCAGGATCTTTGTAAAAGGACTCATAGCTGTATACTAACCACAGATGCTTTCGTTGGTTTGTACTAGTATAATTAAGTTCGATTTCAATCCCATTTGCATCTGTTTCCATCTCCCCATCGCAGCTGCGACAGTGCCATGCAAAGGCTGTTTAGAACACCACGTCAGATCAAGGTCAGTTGTCATCAGATGGAACTATAAAGCACACAACTCTTTGCTTTTCCAATGTCAACATCACGCTTTGGTTGGGCTCGGTTGTTGATGTGAGAACTGATGATCGAGCAACGGGCCTGTTGAAACTACCAGCCGATCAAAAGCTGTGGTCCAAAGCCACCTGATCCTTGTCCCAATCAGCAATGCTGTGTTCCCACCTGCAGTCATAATTAGGTTAGAATCGGGCCGTCACTGATTCGCTCATCATATCACATGTTCTGCGCTTGATAGTATAATCATGTCCCAGGTGGTGCCAAGACTAAGATTTTTTGTTTCTTCAGGTTGTTCAGGAAGTAACATGTATATACTACATGATACTCACAAAGATTCAGGACACCACATTGAACTGTTATCTCTGGCGAAAGAAAGAAATAACAAACATTTTCTGACTTGTTTCCTTAATTACTCAAATTTAGAAGACAGAAATGCCTCAATTCAGGTTCTACTGCTTCGAAGAAACCCGAAGAAAAATGCAGAACCACACATATATATGCACGTGCCATTATAGCTACACGCTAGGGTAGCTTCTGAAAAGTGGTAAAGCACTCACTTCTTGAAGTTAGAAATCAACCTAGCTAGCTTGGTCAAGTCAAGGCAAGAAAACAGGCAAGGGTTTTTTGATGCGCACCAAACAATCGCGTTGGCTGGAGCTTTTAGAACTAATTAATTACCCTCATCTAGATGCAAGGAAGCATTTGACCCGTTTGTGGCAGTACTGCAGATGTGACACCCGACGCGCTTGGCAGAGGGGAATTTAGACTGCAGCCCAGGCAAGCCAGTGACGCAGGAAGCTCGGGATCGTGATGATAGAAAACGGGAGAAAGGACTAACTGGAGTTGTTAGTGTGGTCGCCTGTTCTTAGGTTACCGTTTTACTCGTGGTCATTAATTAGAGACAACTATTTATCTATGCTAATGGTAACCTATCTGCTTGTTCAAAAATCAAAATGTAGTAGTTTAGAATCTTGAAGGAGTAACTTGTGACGCGTACGTACGTACCAATCACTACCTGTCGCATCCGGGCAATTTCCAAGAAGCTGCAGCTCGCTTTGGAGGCGGAGAGAAATACGTGCACTTTGTAAGCGTGACATGTCTGCATATGCGCAAGGGTTCAGTACAGTGCCTACACTACCACTATATACACTTTTTATCTTCATGCAAGTCTACTACACTATGCAGTGGGTACGCAAAATATATCCTCACAAAAGCCCACCGTGGCCTTCCAAATGACATAATGTCACTCTATAGTTTGTAAAAAAAACTTGAGGGGTCCTTTGAACCACATGAATACCATAGAAACTATACTATACAAGAATTCTACAGGAAACATTTCAGGAAGAAACGCCGGATTCAGGACAAATCACGGCAATCAGAAATAGTTTTAACGAGGATGGCCAACGCGGGGGCAGCCCGACTGGTCAGAGCCAGAGGGCTCCGGGAGCGTGAGCTCCTGTCGACCGGGGTTCGATCCCCCGCCGCGGCACCTGCGCGTGGTACTGTAGCTCGCTACAGTGCCGCGCGCGCACTGTAGCATATGTGGCTGAAATATGTCAAGCTGCAGTGCAGAGTAAAAAAATCCCCTCGTCCTCCCCGGGTCAAAGCACATGGTAAAGACTCGCGCCGCAGCTCACAACGGCCAGCTGAGTCCCTGTGTAGGATCGGGGAGAGGGTTCGGGGGTTTTCTCGACCTGCGTGAGAGGTTGTTCTCCTTAATTAAATGCCGTTGGGGGCGGTCTTCCTCCGGCAGGTCGAGTTTTTGTTTTAACGAGGATGAAATGCTTTGATATTTAATTGAATCATGTTGACTACATGCAACGCAAACTAATGACGTTTCGTACTGGTTGAGAGTAATTTTTGTGCCAGCCAGAATCGTTCAATTTTAAAAGGCAGGTGAAGAAGCATCAAGTGGGAAGAGAGTAAGCTACGAAGCTATGCGCCTACATGTACGAGCCGTGCCCCTTTGTGCATGGAACAGTGGAGACACTGCCCACATGCACATCATTTCATGGGCTGTACTGTAGCAATTTCACTTTGTAATATTTTTGGAAAGGATTGCATTTTAGTCTGACATTGGAATGCTATATGCACACATTTTTGACCTATACATATATGCTGAAGTAAAGAAAGGCCTAGCTACTGCAGAATGTTTCCGACAGACGGGTTGGTGTCACCCGCGCGCAAGGAATTGAAGTTCCCTTCCCCGACCGGTAATCAAGCAAAGTAGTACACTACAAGATTTGTAAATTTTCCCGACAGTTGCTACTTCAGTGGGCGACAGTTTAGTTGATCCTTCTCATTTCTTAACTGGATGGCTAACGGTAATCAAGTGGAATTGCATGAGTGCCCGACAGGTTTTCCCAATCACCAACAAAGTCATTCCCGACGACATCATTGCCTACGGTAATCAAAAGTACTTAACCAAATACATTGGAACTGTGGGCCACTTGCTAATCAACTGTCGGGGAAAGATTGAAATCTTGTAGTGGTAGTATGTAACGGCGAACCAGCTGAGCTTTACGTTGAAGCCATGCACAAGATCGAAGTAGCCGTTTACAGTACACTACGTACGGTGGATGAAAAAGGTTGGGACCTGCTTCAGAGAGAGGAAGTGGGAACGCGCCGCGGCCCGGCATCGATCGCTAGCTCAATGGTGGTGGTGCATGCATGAAGTGCGAGAGAGACGTTACATAGTACATTTTGGTAGGAGAGGATATATGTAGATTGAAGGCGGAAGATTCTTTGCCCAAACTGGCACGCGTTGTGGTTTCCGCGAAGCTTCTTGCTTTGAACATTGTGTTGCTTGACAACAATCATGTAGGAGTAGTGACTAACTAGAGCTGATGAATAACGTACACGCGCTCAACCGTATCACGTACGTCATGAGTTGTCCTAATCCCAACGGCGACAGAATTTGTCCGGAGGAACATGATACTAAAAGATATTAATGGCCAAAGGATAATCTTAGACACTACTCGATCCTCCACGTTGGGTCAAACTGGGTCTTGCAACAGAGGGAGTTATTATCAGTACGCGGCCCCGTGCTGCTGCCACCTCCATACATGGATGCAAATGCAAGCGCGTGGGACGACATGAAGAGATGGGGCGGCGTCTCGATCGATCCATCAGTTCGTTCCATCCATTCAAATCCATCCCGGCCTTTACATCGGCGGTCACGACTGCGCTGCTCTACCACATCCATGCAAATTAGCACCTGCCTAGCCTAGCTGGTGGGCCGGAGCACGGCCGGCGGGCCGGCCGCCGTACGTACCCACGGACGCGCCTCGCCACGTACGACGTACGCGGCGGTGCCCCCACCCAGCAGCCCACGCGTATGCGTGGTAGGTCGCATCAGCAGCAGCAGCGGCGCGCGCCATGTGCCGGCCTGCGTCCGGCGAGCGCTAAGCTTCACGGAGATGGCCGAGGCAGGACGAAAGGCGCAGGGGCAAGGGCTTTCCCAAACCGGGGTGCCTGTGCCTGCCAGGAAAGCACCGATGCCGCGGTCGTCGCCCAGGAGCGGTGGGCCGGGCCGCGTCTGCACCGATCAGTGCTCATCATTGTTGGTCTTTGGTCCGGTGGTGGTGCGCGGTGGTCGGTCTCGTCAGTCAAGCACGAGAGAGAGAGAAAGAGAGAGAGAGAGGCGAAGTTATGTTGATCAACGCGCTAAAACAATGGCCGAGTGTATCAGCGCGCACGTAATAATTAAGCAGTGTCTGTTTGAATCTAACATGATGCATAAATACTTGTGGATGCTAAGCTAATAATACGTCCATCCTTTTTTTTTTTGTGGATGTAAGTTTTTTTTTCTAATCAATACGTCCATCCTGTTACCATACCAGTTTTGCACTCGACATGTCAAGAACTATAATCAGCCCTGCTAATGAGATATATATGGAGGATGGATGACATGGAAGCAATATATACAGTGCTATCCCGTTCATGAGTCTATATTACTAGTAGCAAATTGTACGTATTGCACTAAAGTCAGAATGCAACCTCATGATTTCAACAGAAATATATACTCCATCGATGCAGGAAACATCGACAACAATCTCTAGTTGAAAATAACCAGGAGCTTGAAAAGGAATGCAACCTCATGATCTAAACTTGATTTTACACTTGAAACATAATTTAGACTTCACACTAAGTATTACCAACAGTAACTAAAATGAAGTCATACAGATCCTAGTTTTATTACATATACACCTAAGGTCTTTCACATCACTAGAGATCACGTCATGGAAGTACAAGCAAACATACGTATTTATTTTCCTAGATAAATACTTTTAAAGGGAAGGAGAATCATCTAGCACATCCCTTCTCAGCATGCTTGTTAGCTGTGTGCTGTTATGAGCTGACACTTCAATACTCTTTGCACTATCAGCAGCGCTCCTTGCGTTTTTCCCTAGAGCAACTGAAAGGGATGTGTTAGAATCTAACTGAGTCTTCTAGTACGAGCACTAATAAAAATGTACGAGAATAGTACCTATTTTTAGAGGAAACAGTGGTTGATGTTGTCCCTAACTACGGCTTTGCCTTGGATAAGGGTACTTTGCATGTATTTCCCGAATACGATCAATCACTGATTGCTCAAGATGTAAATACATTGTTGGTTCTTCCTGGATGCAATTAAATAAAAGTATAATGCCATTGCATTGCTAACATAAAGAGTTTACTAGAATTATTTAAGAGAGAATAGAACCTTTGTGCAAGTTCTCACTAAGTTCCTCCACTTATCCTGGGACATGAAATTAACAACATAAGTAAAAAAATCTAGAATAATATACATATTTGCTACATGATGCAATGTATCACCATTCTAGCTACATACCTTCAGATGAGTTGTCTCTCGAATTGATGTTGAGAAATGGGCATCTTTTACCTTGGTCCAATTTCCTACACCATATGTTGAGATACCATCCACTAGTTTCATCACTTCATCATGTGACCAATGATCATTGTTTTTTCTACCTCCACTTATGCATGGGTATTGTGAAGCAAACTGATGGCTGACTTCTCCCTAGAAATAACCATTTTAACGAAATAACCATTTTAACCTTTTCATTTATTGTATTAATAATATATAATATTGATGCGTAGTGGTTCTACATATAAAGTATATGAACAACAGATTTTCATGGAAACTAAAAAACCAAGGAGGTAAATTATCTTAACTCTTGTGCTGAACATTAAGAGGGTGGGCTAGCGATAGCAACTCTATATATATCTAGTGTGCTGGTTTCCATTCTCTTCTAAACTATCTCATTTTTTTTTCACTAATACAAACTAGTAGGGGTGAACACAACGGTTTCAACAAAGCTAGGTTACTGTTCATCTGCAGTACAATCGGGACGATCGTTTCAGCGGCCAGTTTGCTCAAACCGCTGTTGACAGTCCTAATACATAGTTCCCCATCCTTTCTTAGCTATCACTGTAAGTTCATTGATAACCTTCTTATAAAAATAAACCTGAAGTATCATCTCTGCAAAGCATAAGATCACTAACTGCTACCACTACTGCTGGTTATTAAGAAAACTACTAGCAGTAGAATACCTTCCATGATTTTCTTCTCCTGCGAGTTCCTCTTGGACCGTGTAGCAGATTGCCCCATGGCAAGAATGAACCTAAAAAATAGCATGTGTGTAAATATTTTTTTGAATAATAATTATTTCGCTATACTATCAGTAATTAGGGATAGGAAAAACGTAACAAAAAAGGAGGCTGTATGCAATGACAGTATGTCATACCAAACACGCTTGGCTCAAGAAAACCATCCACTTCATCTTCTTGTACTTCTGTTCCATCACTCCAATAGACTGCAGAATCATCTTGGACCTATCATAAAGAAAACCATACCTCATAAGACCATTATTAACTAGAAGAGAGAACTTCTAGTAGTATGTGATCAACTCCCATACAATATGTTCAAAAATCATACCTCAGAAGAATGATCGAATACACCTGCATGATACCTTCATAAGTGCCAAGCCACAGTTTTATTGAGATATCAACAAGATAAAAAAAAAGAAGAAATGATACCTCCTAGAGCCTCTAGGTGGTACTCCAAATTCCTTGGCTCTGCCAACAATAATTCTATCTCCATGTTGTCTTCTTCCATCTGTGGTGAGATTTGGCCGTTAATCAGTTGTGAAAGTTGGCTAGTGTCATTAAATTGGATTGTTTTAAATTTAATATAAGTTTAGCATCTATCAAGTTCCATCAAGAGGTTTTAAAGATGCCCATATGCCCATGTCATGGTTCTGGAAATTCGTTTAATCACTATATATGGTTAACACCTATATCTAGAGTGCATTGTAGTTAAGGATTTTCTTAATTTTAAAAATGATACCCTAAAGGACACATGCCCCCATAGCATTTGTTGAAAAATCTTCTTGATGAGGAATTCATCTTGCATCGCAATGCATCATGCACAATACATGATGATGCGAAAGAACTCTCACAAAGTGCATCCCTTAGGATGCAATTAAGGGAATGACCTATTTGTGTTTTTTGTGCCTCCAATATAGTTAACGGATGATCAATTAATTTGGAAAGTGCCCAAGTAGAATGTCTAGCTAGGTTAATTCAATGATATGTGTTGGAGTTTCTTGGGATACAGTATGGTACTTTTTTTTTTGGCGAGGAAACAGTATGGTACATGATATAATAATGATGATTAATTAGTAAGTCAATGTTTTTAACTGAATAAATTTTACTGGAAAAATGAAGTACTTTGTAAAATATGAATGAACTACAAGTTTGTTTGAATTAATATTGCACCCACAAGATTACAATTCGATTCAAATTTTCTCATATTATTGGAAACCTCATTGATTTAATTTCACTTGATTTACAAGAATCGTCGTTTCTAGCTACTGCACTGGGTTGTTGGTGCCTCTCTAGATGTATGTATTGTTTAGTTTCTAGGTTTCGATGAATAGATACTGGAGCACGCACAAAAATGGTCATACAAGAAAATATAGACCAGCCAAAGTGTACTACCATCATATGCACTTGCAGACAGCAGACCTATGTATCGATTGTTCTGCAGCTGATGCATGTGCATCCTATATAGTCCTTTCGGCGAAATATTTCAAGCACTGCACAAACGCGTGCACACACACAAGACATGTTCTTGGCCATGGAAAAGAGAGATGCAGCCAAAACAAGGTTCAACATGGTCGGAAATAAATACCTTGCAGATGGGATCAGCTTATTCACCAGCCAGAGGGGACGAGCGATCACCAAGATGGAATGTGATGGTGATATTGAGGGCTGAGGGAAGTGGCCTTCAACTCTTCCGCTGGCCGTGGGGAGGACGCCGGCGCGTGGAGCTTCACCTCACAGCTAGCAGAGTCGATGATGGTTCATAGCCGTCGCGCTTAACCTTGCGCGCAGCAGGTGTTTCGCTTGCTTCCCCTTCTCCCTACCAGCACATCGACCGGAGATGAGTGATACATTGCAGAAGGCGCTTATTATTCACCGGCCAGAGTGATCACCGTGATGGGAGATGAAGATGATATTGAGGGGTTGAGGAAAGATACCTTCTTGGCTTCTTCAAACTCGTCCTTTGGCCGTGGGGAGGACGCCGGCGCGTGGAGCTCCACCGCACAGCTAGCAGCGCCGATGATGGTGAATGGCTGCCGCGCTTAAGCTTGCAGCTTCTCTCTCTCTCTCTCTCTCTCTCTCCCCCTTTTTCTTTCTCCGAAGCCAAAAGGCAGAGAGCAAAGCTTTCGTTGTAATGGAGCTGGGGGCAGTAGGGCAGTACTGGCTGGGGGAGCGGTACATATAGACTCGAAAGAACTACTAGTGAACCGGTCTAGTTTTCCTTTTTTTTTAAGTTCTTGATCCATGTGACAAAAAGAAATTCCTGCCAACAGATTGACGTCAAAGTTGTGTGAATAAGACCATATAAGCTCATCGCCATAAACTAATTAATACTCAACTTCCTTTTTATAAAAAGAAAAAAAGGATTATACAAATCCTAAGAGGAAGTTGAGTATTAAGGTCCTCCAAACAAAGCTGCCAACGACCTTACCGTGTACAATTGTATTAGTCCAAATATGTAAACTTATGAGCTATGTTTCAATTTCTTTTAGTGATAAAACAAATCATAATAAAATATATGATAATTTTTAAATTTTTTTGAGTAAGACGAACGATCAAACGTAACTCAAAAGTCAATGGCGACAATAATTAAAAATAGACGGAGTATTATATACTCCATCCGACGAATGATCAAACGTAACCAAGTACAGATCCAAGTACTTTGGTTTGTGATAATTTTAACAGTAAAATTGTGTTTACATGTGACTAATATAGATGAGATAACAGAATGGTTAAGTGTATAGGTGACACCACCACTGAATCCATTTTCTAGTGCCTACACAGTACAGCTAGCAAAGGTTTCATTAACTGAATTGTGCATGGCCTGGACAAAAAACTGAGATACACTCGTTTGTTCTGAAACATTGCATCAACACATAAGGCTCTTCGCTGGGATACCGTGGGAGACTCTCTCCCAGCGTTGTACTCTTTGACATTGCGAGGCCAGCACGAGTCATACTTTTCTTTTAGCGTACGTAGATGAGCCGGTATTACCTTTTGTTTCACTCGATCCAGGTCCATCCCACACTCGCCCGTCGGTAATAATGTCTACCCGTGCCCATCGAACAAGACGGCTGTAAATAGTCCTTGTTAGTAGAACACCGAACTGTGTAGCAGTAATTTGATTTCTACTCTATATCAGTTATTTACCTTGTTGACGGATGATGTGAAAAGGAAAGAGAGAAAGCAAAGGCGAGAAAGAGAGACGCTGGGCAACATTGAAATATGGAGTTCTGCTGCATCGTGCGTGGTCTGTAGCCTGAGATGCTGATGGTGATCAATGACGAGACGTTGCACGGATTTGGCGAGCAGGGAGGGATACGTTAAAGAGCTGGCCGAGGAATCTTTGCCGAAACGGGCAAGCTGGGTGCTTTCCACGAAGTTTCGTGCTGAGCATCATTAGGCTAGGTGTAGCTCGGATCAACTAGCATGTACAGCGAATCGCTGTGGCAATGATCTTAGGTTGTGCGGTTCCTGTTCTCGACGGGAAATGATCATGTCATTGGTCATGCATTTGTTCACTGCATTACATATATATACATTCGGTCATGCATGTTTTCTTTTAGCCTTTTGTTGGAATCGATGATATATACTAGCAGTATTTTGTTAACCTCTATTAATTTTGGTCGATAAGCTTTCATTGTTGCACCTCTTGGCTAGTGCATGCATCCGTGTTCCTACGTAAGTAAATACTTATATGCATTTGTAGTAACACACACCTACCGTTATACAACACTGTGCTAGCTGCATACTACTGTTAGAAGTAGGATGCCATTGCGGTGCAACATGCAGGCTGTCACTTGGTTTAATTGCAGCCAAGAGGGGAGCCAGGATTGAAACACGATGAGAGGCGACGAGTAATTAAATACATGACCTTTATATCTCTGTCTTTATACATGCATGCATTAGTAGTGCGTTGCCACGATACAGTTCAGAGCAGCAGCATGGGTCACCGGAGCTTGATGAGTGCATGTAGTACGAACGAAATGAGGGCACTGCTCCTGCTGGCCCGCCAGCTCCAAGGATGGTGGCTCCGAACGTGGCAGCCCAGCTGACGGCGTGGGTGCTTATGAGAAAATGGTCCAGGGGATGAGCTACAGGGAGAAGAAGAGGATTCACTGCAGCCCTTTACTGCCATGCCTGGATTCTCTTGGTCACCAGAGGCCGGCAACAAGGACTGCGATCATCCTTGAAAAGTTATTGCCTGGGGTCGGTGGTCGGTCTTACTACTCCTTGAAGAGTACTCTCTCCGTTCAGTTTAATTGGCACTATATAGTTTTATCTAGTTTTTTTAAAATAATTGGCATTCTCACTTCCTAATGCATCCTTCTCTATTCTCAATACACCTCTATCTCTATCTCTCTCCTCCTCGTTTCCTACGCATCTACCTTTACCAAATTTTCTTAATCTCCGTGCCGAGTGTTAAAACATCAATTATTTTGGGACAGAGGGAGTAGTAGTGTACGCATAAGACTGAATTTAGACCTGTAGAATCTTGTCATTTCAAGGTATTAAATAAAGTCTAATTATAAAACTAATTGCAGAACCCCTGTGCTAATTCGCGAGACGAATCTAATAAGGGTAATTAAGCCGTGATTAGATGATGGTTACTGTAGCATCACTGTAGCAAAACATAGATTAATTAGGCTTATTAGATACATCTCGTAAATTAGCACCTATCTGTTAAAAAAGTTTTCTAATTAGACTTTATTTAATACTTCTAAATAACAAGATTCTTTTTTATGTGACAGGAACTAAAACGGAGAGTAAGAGCCACCTAAGTGTCTAACTAGAGCCAGGATGGATGGATTACTGAAAAGCTCGTCGTGGTCATGAATGGGAAACATTTAACGAATAAAAAAATGATGACTTGTTGAGTCTGTTTCTACTAAGCTTGTAGTGACACTATGATTTTTCAAGTTGGTTAATTTTCTTCTGTGAAAATGTGGAGTAAACTACGACGTGGTGTTAACTTGAGACGGAAGGAAACAAAAGCATAACCTAATTTGGACCTGTATCACTTCGTGCGGTAGGGTAGGAGGTGCTGTGGGGCTGGCTCACATGCGGCGAACTGCTGGACTCCCAGTACCCAACTGGCAACTGTTGTGTGTGTGCAGCGACCCGACTGGGCGTCAGTGCCGGACCCGACTGGGCGTCAGTGCCGGCCTGCTGTCCTACTGAGCTCATTTCATTTCATCGTACTGTCTGCTGGTCTGGTCCTGCACAGCCCGCGGGCCATATGCCAGTGTACCCTCTCCTACAAGTGCGGGCAACGGAACGGAAGAACCAAATATCTCGCACGCGATCTAGCCCAGCAGCTCGTGCACGCTGGCTGGCTGCAGCTCCAGCCTTTGGCGCGACTGCACGGCATCAGCTCAGATCGATGCGTGTGCATGCACGGTTGTTGCTGCTCCGGCATTGCCACGCGACGCTTGAATGCATTTGCAGGATATGGGCGTCCGTTCGATCGAGCAGGATCAAGCGCCTCACCGAAGAGGGCCTGACGGGTCCAGGAGCCAGCCATCGATCGCTGCGGTTAAGTACGAGCCAGCTACCGTGCTTTTAGTGCGTGGCCGCAACGATTTTGTTGGCAAGGGCGTACGTACGTAATCATGGCTGCCTGCGGCCACGGACCAGGCCTGCTATGGCTTGGCAGCCTTGCAGAGGCTGCTGTGGGTATGTACGTGCCGCGTGTCGCCATCGGAGCAGGGATCACGAGAGGCAGTGCATGCGCATTGCAGGCTCCAAGCCTCCAAGCACGCGTATTGGTTTTCAGGCGAGAGAAAGCTGGCATTGGCGAACGGGATCATCAGAGAACGCGCGCGCCCAATGAAATCACCGTCCTGGCCTCCGAACGACAGTATCGTATCGGAAGGCCTCGACGGAATACGTACGCGTGTACGGTACACGTACTGAACAGTGAGCGGCCGGCATGCCGCGGGGAAAAGAGAGAATTTAAGGGACCATATATATATATATATATATATATATATATATATACCTCTCCTATATGGAGCGCTGCGCGCTGAATAGACTATTCGGCGCGCTGCCCCAACCAACCCACGTGATTGTGGTCCAGGCAAGCCAACCCAACCTCCGCAGTAGTATATCATACACCCGCGGTAATATATGCCACTTGACAGTCTCATATTGTATATTTATTACCCGTAAGTAGTATATCAAAATGAGCACTATATATATGACTGAATCCTCAGTTTCTCTCTCTTCGTCCTCATTTTCAACAGACCACTCTCTCTCCTCACCTCTCACGTACACCATCTGGATCTGGATCTGGCGAGCTCGACGGGGCGACCACGCCTCGCCGCCGACCGAGCTTGCCGGACGGCGAGCCACTCCTCCGCCGCCGCTCCCGCAAGGCGAGGCGACGTCGGGACGCGGCTGCTGCTCATACGCGGCGTGGCGGCGGCGGGAGCAGCAAGATCCGGCGAGGCGGCTGGCTGCAGGCTGCTCGTGGTAGCTGCTCAGGACCGGGGAGATGGGCCGGAGGCTGCGTATGCGGCTGCTGCTCGTGCGACGCTGACGCTGTAGCGGCGCATGGACCACGGCATCTTCCATGCCCCGTCAAAGCTCTCCATGCGGCAGGTGAGGAGAAAATTTTATTTTTTATTCTCTTGCCTGATTGTCGCATGATTGATTTGGTTTTTGCTTTGAAGATCTGAGGCTATTCCCAACGTGGATCTGAAATTTTCTTTCTTGGGTCTCCTTTGTTTCCCAAAATCATTTCTTTTTCCCTCTTTTCTACCAGATTTGGATGCCTGAGCGATTCGTTTTCTTATTCCCCAGCAGGTCACGGATCTTGAACGGTTGAAGCAGGGATTGGCTGCTCCCGTGCGGGGAGGAGGCGGCGGCGGGACGCATCGGGACGACGCTGCCGCTCGAACACGAGGAGGCGGTGGCGGGATGCGGCTGCCGGCTCGCTTACCACTTCGTCTGTGGCGAGATCTCCGTCCACTCGCGAGCTAGGAGGTAGCAGATGGCCGTGCTGTTCGTCCACATCGCGACCCCCCATGCAGCGAGGACTGCATCCCGACGCTCGATGATGCGTGTTGGCGAGGAAGCCGCATCCCCGATGTGCTCAGTGACGCTGCTCCACCCGACAAGCTCCATCAGGTGAGTCCTTGTCTTTTCCTATGGCTGACCTTGTCCAGGTGCACGCGAGAGGGAGAGGCAGGAAGAAGCTAGCAAGCAGCAATTGTACATGTGCATTTTTTTTCTTTGGATTTTCTTCTGATTCCGACTAGCTACTTCTGTACCAGGATTTGTACCTGAGGCTGCTGCGGGATGGAGCTGCTGCTAGCACGCGGGGTGCACGCGGGATGGAGCGGCATGCACCTTTGTTTGCTTTCTTTGGATTTTTAGTTAACTGCAAATGCTGCAAAGGTGTGCGATTTACTGGTAGATTTAGCATTGCAGATTGATGCATATTTCCGTCTCTGTATATATATTTTTAAACAAAATTGGGCTGTGCGGATTGATTCTCGGGGACGAGGCTTGTTTTTCTGCTCTCGCAAGAGGGTGCCTGTTATGATTCATTGGGGATTTTTTTACTTTTTATTTTGTTGATGCTCTGTGGGAAAACTGAGGAAGGGTGATGCTTGGAGCTGACCCAAAATCATCCTTTTTCCCCTGTTCTATCGGATTTGATGCGAGTGTTTCGTTTTCTTGTTGGCCTGCAGCTCATGGATATTGCACGAGTGAAGCTCATGGGACGTGCGGGGTGCTCGCTACGCCCATCGAAAGAAGAAGCCTGATCTTTTCAAGAGTAGTATATCTATGTGCCACGAAAATTATATTCTTTCGTGTGTGATTTTTGTGAGTATAGCCATGTAGCAATGAATGTACATCAATGAAATGTTTGTATACAACGATGTAGTTTGGAGTATACAATGGGTTTTCCTTGTTCTTTTTTTATGCTTGGAAGAAGGCTGATGTTCTCAGGAGTTGTATATCTATGTGTCACAAAAATTATATTCATCAAAAAAGAACCTGGCATGTGATTTTTGTGAGTATAGCCATGTAGCGTCAAATATATAGCAGTGAAATATTTGTATACAACAATATAGTTTGGAGTATACAACTAGTTTTTCTTATACTTTTTACGCTCGGAAGAAGGCGGCTGATATTCTTAGGGGTAGTATATCTATGTACCACGATGTGTACATTCATATTATATTCAAAAATCCTAGCTTGTTTATTGAATAAGTTTGAAAAGTATATCTTTTACTTTCGATTAAGAAAAAATCTACAATTCAAAATCAGAATAAAAATATTTAAGACTCAATTTGTCTGATAGTATATTATTTTATTTTCAAGTTTATATGGACTCTAGTGTCCAATGGTCTGAAAATGTCGACATCCTGACACACCTCATCTGACACCGAAAGTGACACATCTGACATCGAAAGTGACATCTCCACGATATACTACCTCAAAAGTGCAGATATAATACCCCATGACATGAGATATACTACTCTGACACAAGGCTGGCAGAGCTGGTGAGTGGGCTGGCCAGCGCGCCGAATAATATTCAGCGCGCAGCGCGCCAATTAGCTCAGTCGTGTATATATATATATATATATATATATATACATATATATATATATACATATATATATATATATACATATACATATATATATACATATACATATACATATACATATACATATACATATACATATATATATATATATATATATATATACGGCGAGTCTATTCTGCACATATGCGCATTTTAGTTCACCGCTGCACAGACCTCCGCAATTGCAACGACGGGGACATGCAGTTGCAACGGTTACAATAAACCAGTTGCAACGCATCTCGGTTACAATGAAATTAATGGCGAGTTGCAACACGAGTTACGCCAGTTGCAACGGAATGTGTAATATATTTTGTGACATTAGTTACAACTTCGACGAGTCGTCAGTTGCAATCATGGACTATATAGGTTGCAACTTTTAACCACGTTGTAACTCGCTGTACTGGGTATTGCAATTGGCTAATGTTACGTGTTGCAACTGGGGGTCTGTGCAGATGTGAACTACAGTGCACATACCCGCAGAATAGACATTCAGTATATATATATATATATATATATATATATATATATATATATATATATATATATATGTATGCTGTGGAGTACGTGCAGGTCCGATCCGTCCATGCTCCCCGGAAACATGGAAACTGTACACCTATCAGGTTCACGTATTTTGTGTCGAGTGTACCTACGTGCTGCGTGCAGGTCCATTCCGTTGTCCTCCACGACGTGCACAACGTCATGTGATACTTCTACTGCACGGCGCCGTTACAAAGGCACGCCCGTATAAATGGAGGCTCCTGTACACTCAAGTGCTAGCAATCTCCTGGAGCACTGAACCCGCCATTAGCAGCCCACGAAACACAAAGCCCAGCAAGATTTGTATGGGAACAAAAATTTTCAACTGTTGGAACAATTTTGGTTCATTGCCGGAACGTTTGTTCCTGCATGCTGGAACAATTGTTCCGAACTTCTGGAACATTTGTTTCTACCTTCTGGAACATTGATTTCTACTTCCCGGAACATTGGTTTCTACCTCCTGGAACAATTGTTCCAAATTTCCCATTTTCAATCTGAATTGCACGTCTTCGTTCCCATTTTCCCATCAGTTGGGACACAATGCCATGTAGATCCATGCAAAGGCTGCAGCACCACGTCAGATCAAGGTCAGTTGTCATCAGATATAACTTAAAGCACACAACTCTTTTGTTTTCCAATGTCAACATCTCACACTTTGGTTGGGCACGGTTGTTGATGTGAGCAGAGCAATGGGCCTGTTCAAACTACCTGCAGATCACAAAAGCTGTGGACCAATGCCACCTGATCCATGTCCCCCAATCAGCAATGGTGTTCGCCCACCTGAAGTAATAATTAGGGTTGAATTGGACTGTCACTGATTCGCTCATCATATCACATGTTGTGAGATGAGTTAGCTTTTGTTTCTTCAGGTTGTTCAGGAAGCATCTTATATATACATGATACGTACAAAAGATTCAGGACACCAAGCAGTATCTGTGGCAAAAGAAAAAAAAATATGATAGCATTTCACAGAGCAATTTCAATGTGTGATGAAATGTTTTTTAATCCCATGTTTTAACCAGTATGTTAATTAAAAGAACGAAATGCTTGGATGATTGAATCATTTGACTTCAGGCAACACAAACTTACGTTTCGACTAGTATAGAGTAAATTTTTGCACACCAGAGCCGTTCATGTTCAAAAGGTGAAAGGTGAAACATCAAGTGCAAGGGAGGCAGTGCGCTCACATGCATATCATTTCATGGGCCGCGTAGCAATTTTGCTTTGTAATATTTTTGGAAAGGGTTGCTTTTTAACCTGACGTTGGAATGATATGCCCACATTGTGACCTAGCATGCTGCACTAAAGGCCTACAGAACAGAATGTTTCCGAGACAGACGGGTTAGTGTCACCCTCGAGGAATTAACCGGTCCCCAGTAATGAAGCAAAGTAGTGATTCATATGTGTGCAACGGCTTAGTTTTGCTAAGCTTTACGTTGAAGCCATGCAGAAGTAGCCGTTTGCTCTGTAGCTAGCTAGGTGTTGCCTTGCCTTATCGACTGGCTTGTACATACTGTACGATGGATGAAAGGTTAGGACCTGCAGAGGAAGTGGGAATGCGCTGCGGCCCGGCATCAATGGTGCATTGGTGATGCAGGAAGTATGAGAGTAACGTTACGTTGGTTATGGTTAAATTGAAGGCAAATCGTTTGCCCAAATCGGCACGCGTTGTGGCTTCCGCGAAGCTGGTCTGACTCTGAATATTGTGTTGGCACAATCATGTAACTATGAATACTAGCACGAGCAAGCTTGACGAGTTGTCCTAATTCTAACGGCAACAGAATTCGTCCGGAGGATAACATAAAGAAATCATTAACGATCAACGGAAAATCTTAGCTAGGTACTAGACTAGTAGTATTTCACACGCATAGGTACTAGACTATATGGTACTAGTATCATCCCAGCCAGTAATTCATCATCACAACCACGCGGGCCGTGCTGCCACTCGAATTCGATCCGTTCCGTCAATTCAAATCCATCCTGGCGTTGAACGCTTTTATGCCAATCACGACTACTGCTCTGCCACATCCATGCAAGCACCGGCCGGGGGCGCCCCCACCACACCACCGTTCGTCGTCTCCGTCAACAAAGCAGGCGAGCGCGCGCCATGTGCAGGACGAGAGGTGCAGGGCCAAGGGCTTAGCCAAATCCGGGGTGCCTGCGCGCGGCTGCCAGGAAAGCACCGTGCCGCGCAGCGCTAGCTAGCGCGTGGTGCCGGGCGCGCGCGCAGGTCTGTACGCGTCGCCATCAAGGCTCATCATTGCTGCTGCTGGTGGTCACTGGCGGAGCCAGGGCAGGGCCAGCCGGGGCCCTGGCCCCCCCTTCCCTCATGCAAACTCTACTTTATGTATGCACTTAACCATTAATCAATCAAGATTAGCACTCTATTTCTGTTCTCAACGCGTGCACATATGAAGAGCAGCCAAGATTCTGCAAACTTTGTCAAGAATGGCCCCTCCTACGGTCCGAGGCTAGCTCCGCCACTGCTGGTGGTGGTGGTGGTGGTGGTGCGTCTCGTCAGTTGGGCTTTCTCACAACGTTCCAAGACGCGAAAGAGAAAGCAAAGCGCTGTTGCTTTGAGTTGACGTGCCAAAAACCATGGCCGAATGCTCTCGGGGAATTAGCAGCGATGAAACGTGCATGGAAACTATCAATGCAAATACGGGGCCTGATGACAATACATCGCCGACAGGCAAGAGAACGATGAACGGCCACGCGCGTACGGCTCACGCGCACACGGCTGGCCTTATCTTCTTGCTCGCATCATTCCTCCAATGCAGCCGCCTCCTCAATCACTCACCTCCGGCGGCGGAACGCAGATCGGGCGCGGGCGCCAGGAAGAAGACAACATTGGTGGCGGCCCATCTGGGCTTGGGCCGTCTCACACGTACTGGGCTGTCGTCGCGATCTGGATGAGGGAGAGAGAGCTGACTTGAACGCATGAGGAGAGGAGTTAACACATAGCCTCACTTTTTTTTTATCGTAAACACATAGCCTCACTTGTTAATACGTGTAGTGCTAGTTTCGCACTCCACACGATGTGCAGATTTTTCTCAAAAGTTGCCACGACCAAAAGGTTATAGATATTTCCTAGTAGTAAATATCTATACTCTTGAAGAGATGAGAGAACGCACAAATATCGCCTTGCTGCTCCTCTCAACATCAATGACTAAATAGTTCTGCAAATGGTATTTGGAGGATTGATGCCATTGGAAAGAACATCTTTATGTAGTATCGCACACAGATGATGAGCTTATATTAACAAATTTTACTACCTTAAAAATACAACTTTCCTTTCAATTTTCAAATAAAAATTGATTTCAAAGTTAAAATATCAAATTTAACTTCACTCTAAGTATAACAGAAGTTCAGTTCGAAAGGAGCCATACATATCCTCTTGCCATAATATAACTTAGTGTCTTGCACATACATCATTACAAATAAGGGGTAGATCATGGAAACATAACAATATGTACCCACTTTTATTTTCTTAGACAACTACTTATTATAAACGGAAGCATATCCTTTAGCACACATCCCTTCTCATCATGTTTACTAGGTGTGTGATTCATGATTTAACATTTCAATGATATTTGCACTATCAGTAGCACAACTTCTTGTGTTTTTACCCTGTAGTAATAAAAAGTGATGTATTAGAACTGAAACCGAGTGCTCCTAGTGCAATTTCCAATAACTTAGAGAGTCACACCTTTTTTTAGAGGGAACATGGACATAAATAGTGGTTGTTGTTCCGAAGAGCGACTTTGCTTCGGATAAGGGTCTTTGGCATCTATCTTCCTAATACGTTCGACCAATGATTGTTCAATATGCAAATACATTGTTGGCTCTTTCTGTAATGAATGAAATAAATGGAGAATGTAATTGTATTGCTAATAGAAGTAATAGAACTGGAAATGTGTAAGAATATATAGAACCTTTTTGCAAGTTTTCAGTAAGTTCCTCCACTTATCCTCGCCATGATTAACAACACAAGTAGTCAATATTGAGAATCATGTAAGAATAATGAATTTACTACATGATGCAATGTATCACCAATGTAGCTACGTACCTTCAGATGAGTTGTACTTCGAATTGATGTCGAGAAATGAGAATCTTTTACATCTGTCCATTTTCCAACACCATGTGTTTCGATACCATCCACAAGGTTGATCACTTCTTCATGTGACCACTGACCAGTGATCATTGTTTTTTTCTACCTCCACTTGTGCAAAGATGTTGTGATCCAAATAGATGGCTAATTTCATCCTATGAAAACACCAATTTTTCCATTTATTTTAAGAATATATAATGTTGAATCATTATATATATAGATAAATCATGAATACAGTAACATTATGATGACGAATAAAAAATTAGGGAAACATTATATACTTATTTTTTAAGATTCAACAAGACAACTATTTTCCATGAAGGTTAAATCATACCCACTCGAGTACAAGAATTATCTTTCTTCCTTTGCTGAATATTGAGAGGGTGGGTAGGAATAGCACCAATAATGTGCTAGTATCCTTTCTTCTAAATTACTGCATTTCTACTACAAAACACCCCACCCTTGCCCAGATATCATTATCAGTTCATTAAGAACCTTCTTGTGAAAAAAAACCCATAAGAAATATCCACTCAAAAAAAAATCAATGATTATTGAATACCGCTGATGGTTCTGTCATACCCCATTTCTAGAGTATGATGTGCATTATGTATCAGTCCCTGGATCAGTAGCTGATACGCACAAGGACACAGATATGATAGTCAAAGCATACTTCGAATAAAGGAAGTATTACCTATTACAGAGCCTTTAGTGGCGGCAGGACAAGGATTCGGTCCATCCATATCCATCCGACCAACTAACGGCGAAGCAAACAGCGGAAACCACGGCCCAAGCCACAAGCAGACTTGAGAAGCAGACCCGAAAACCAACACGTCGCCGCTTCTTACGGAGGCTTCACTTCACTAAAAACAACAGTCGCAAACGCGTGAGTACATAAGGTACTCAACAAGTCCTAACACAAGGGGTAGATATTATGCAAGGGTGTGAACAAGGTATAGGCTGTTGGTTTATCAAATCGGCTGAAAGCCAACTTTATGCAAAGGTTGTTTTGAAAACAAAACAGTTCACAATCTACGGTCAGGTATTGTCATTAGATTTAGTGGGGTTGGGCGGCCCTGGGGGAGATGCAATCCATCCCGCCAGTTCCTCAACTTTTAACACTGGCCAACAACCAGCACACGGCTCCAAACCGGAGTATTCCAAAAACATGCCAAGGATAACTCACGCAGGAAACTCTAATCATAGTGTGGCCATTGCTTTCACGTTGTCCAATACCGTGGAACACGGCTATCCGGATAGATTCTTAACCTCGGCCGAGGGTGCACAAATTTCCCCACAAGGTAGTCCAGTCCTCCCCGGGGTCCCAGTTCGGACTGTCCTACTAAAGGTCCCGTACCCACTTGGTACCACCACGGCATCCCCCACGGACATCACCAGGGGCTTCACAATTCACTAATATGGCCAGATTCACAATAAATGCCGGACTCGCCGCCACCCTCGTCGAGTCTTCTCCTGGGACTCCGTTGCAATCTCCTGCCTCCGGGGGGTACCGGGTGAGTACTAGTAGGGTGTGGTTCCAATCCCGTACCCATATACGGCTTGTGGCTGCGCGTAAGGTGCTAGGCAAAGGCGGCACAAGAACCGGTCCTTATACGACCGAACCAGGCATCTTCAATAGCCAATCCTCGCGAGGAAGGGCGTCCCAGAGATAGCCTCCCCACTGAGGACTACCTCGCCTGGTCCCGCCAAAACATCCCCCACTATGGGTTGCACTTTAACACCACTCCCACCCATTTTCACATTTACGCACACCACCAAGCACTCACACATTTTAACACAAAAGCATGTGAGCAAGTTTAATTAAACACATGGTGATAGTCCTAAGCAGCATACCAGCACATCATTAAGGAATTAATGATGCGGGATCCTAGGTTTAACAAGGAATCAGGATATTTCAAGGTCAAGGCATGGCAATCAAATATTACTAGGACCTTCTAGCATTTAAATCACATTTAAATACCATGCATATTTGTTTATAAACAGCTCTAAATAGGATAATTTTGCAATCATAGGATCAATATGATCAATGGGAGTTAGGGCTTGCCTGATAAACGTTATCCTAATCTTCGAATTCTGGGTCTTCAGACTCGTCTGTCGAACTTGATGCCTTCAAGTCCTTTTTCGAAGCTTGGATCTTCTGTATCTTGAATTCTTTGGGCTCTTTCTCGAATCTCGCGTAATCTAGCGCATATAAACACTACGCATGAATAACTACCGCAAAAGAAATAAAAGATCGAAAAGAGATAAATAAGATCCAATTAACTCCAACTGGAAAGACGAGGGAAAACCAGAGAACGACAAAAGACACAGATCATGCATGATGCAGCAAGTTTTACATTAAGGGTGATTATATTATTTTATAGCTAATATGGGATGCATCGAATACTAGGGCTTTTGGTTGTAAATGAGGGATGCTAAACACCATGAGTAGTGCAGGAGTGTATGTGAGTGTAGAAGCGAGCGAGTGTACGTGATTTTGCGTACATTTGTAGCACTAAAGCTTTATATAGGTCGTAACCTATATAAAGGTTCATGCAACACATGTACAAAGTGCAAGGTGTGTCACTTCAATTATTTTTATATATTATAGTATTACTTAATTATCATTGATTTATTATCTAATAAGTTTATCTGTCACGCGACGGGCGCATGACGGTGATACGTGCACGTGCTTATGCAAAATATGAATGCACGAATACAAATAAAACACGGGGAATTAATAGACAATTAAAAGAGAGGGATTGATCAAAGATCATTAAAAGGGATTGATTCTGGTGGCATTGGATAGAGCGTGATTTTATATGAATTTTGGCGAAAGAATCGCCAAAATCAGAGTTGAAACAAAGAAGATACCGATTATTCAATTTTTAAGAAAGGAAATTAATCAGGATTAAGCCAACTTAATAAGGCATTGCCATAATCCTAATTAATCTGGAGTGATGTTGGGTTGGAAAATGATTAGAAAGGAATATAGGATTTTTGGGAATTTTCTGAGATTTTTCTGATATTAGAAATTGCTCGGAATATAAATGTGTGTGCACGTTCTATGTGCACATAGCATTTCCAGAATGTGTGTGGCTGACATGTGGGTCCAGAGAGGTCTGGGGGCTCATTTGCAAGGGAAGAATGGTTCTGAGGGCTTCTCGGTAAATACAGTAAGTCATAGGGACCTATCTATAATTTTGGAAAAGTTTAGGGGCCTTGGTGTAAAAGATAGGGACTAAAAGATAATTATGGAAAAGTATAGGGGTGTTTTTGTAAAAAGTCAGGACCTTAACAGAATTATTTGAAAGGTCAGGGGTTAATCTGTAAAAAGACAGGTCCCAAGCATAATTACAGAAAAGCTTGAGGGCTTATCTGTAAAATGTACAGGGCAGGGGATTTTCTGGATATTCTGGAATTATTTCTGTATAGGAAAAAAAATATGGTGGACAGAGACCACCATGGACCGAGGGCTCTTGAGTCTATGGTCTACGTGGACCGGGTGCACGGAAAAGAGGAGGGAGTGGGAGGCTGACTGGGCAGGCGACCGGGTCAAGCTGGGCCCACGGGCTGACGTGGCTTGCCACGTTGGCTGGCGGTGGGGCTGGGTCAACGCGGCCGGAGGTAAGGGTGCGCGCGGCGTCGATTCGCCGGGACGCTCGCCGGCGGCGGCCAGGAGGGCGGAAGCCCGACGCGACGTGGACACCGAGGTGCGGCGCGAGACGGCGGAGCGGGGAGTGCCACGCGTCGTCGACGGGAAGCGCGACGGCGCGACGGCATGACATCGCCGGAGAAGGGCGGCGCGGCGGTGAGCGACAGGAAAAGGGTGAGGGAGTGGAAACCCGCGAGTGTGTGCTTGCTGGCATGTGCGCGGGAGTGCGAGGAGTGCGGTGCGCGCTTCGGCTTGGCCGGGCGCGGACGGGAGGGCTGCCGGCGACGTGGTCGCACGGCGGCGGGCGGCGGCGCACGGCGCGGGTGGTCATGCGCGGGTGCGAAGAGGGGGAAAGGGGCGCGGGGGAGGGATAGGAGGATGGTGAAGCTCACCGAGCACTCGAGCTGGTCGGAGGAGGGCAGTACCGGCGTCGACGGGGAAACGGCGGCCGGAACCCTAGCTCTCGCTATCAGCGGAGGTCTGAGCTCGGCGGCGCGAATCAACGGCTCGCCGGGAAGGAAGGCAGCTTAGCGAAGCTCAGGGAAGGGAGGAGTAAGGGAGAAGGGGGCGCTTTTACGGCGGACGAAAAGTTCACCGAGGAGCTCACCGGAGCGGGTGAGGAAGAAAGGGGAAAAAGAGGGAGGGAAATGAGGCGGCGCGGTGAACGGAAGCGGGGTTCGGGGCCATTTAACGGCGGCGAAGGCGGTGCGGCACAGTAGGTCGGCGCAGCATAGCAAGGCGGCGCGTGACGTCGTCGATCGTCCGCGGAATGGGCGGCGGCTGAAATCCCGCCGGGATGTCGGGGAACGAGGATGACAGGTGGAGCCCGCACGCCAGCGAGAGGGAGAAAGGAGGCAGGCCGGCTAGCTAGGCCGAAGAAGCTGGGCCAGGAAGATGGGCCAGAGCAGGCTGGCGTGGAAAAGAAAGAGGAAGGGAGCGGGCTGGGCTGGAAAGGAAAAGGGAAAGTTGGGCCGGCAGGAGAGGAAAGGGGAAGGTGCGGCCCGGAAGGAGAAGAAAAGATTTAAACTTTTCTGGAGTTCGAATTTGAAGGAATTTCGAATTCGAACAAAAACACAAACCGATCAAACACTCAAAATAAATCCAATAAAATCCAGAAATGCATATGATGAGTTTTATGCAACTTTAAATTCAAATTTTGAAATTCAATCTTGGAAAATTAATCTACTTTGATTTATATTTGTTGGAAATTCGAAAGGTTCAAATATTTAGTGGATTTTAAATGAGAACAAATACTTGAGCATGGGTTTTATATTTCGAGAAATTTCATATTCAATCTACGCTTTATTTATTTTGGTGAGTTTTATTTTCGAAAAATCATGGCAAGGTAAGATCACACAAAAAGATTTAAATTTTTAGTGATTTTTAGCGTTTTGACTTTGGCCTCGGATTTTAGGGTGTGACAGGTTCTTTAAAAAAATTAGCAGCCATGGCATACCTTCCATGATTGTCTTCTCGTGCGAGTTCCCCTTGGACCATGTAGTCGAGTGCCCCATGGCAAGAAAGAACCTAAATCATATCAGAAAAATTAGTAGCCATGCGATACCTAGCTTCCACTATTTCTAAGTGAGAGTGTCCCATGCTATAAGTAAGGGTGAGGAAATTTATATTGACAATTAGATTTATATTTAGAGTGACATTTTAAAACAGAAGTACATTATAACTGCGAAAGGCATACTTGTAAGGATTTCATCTCAAATAACATAGAAAGAAACTATTTAGTAATGAAAAAAAGGAGACAGTAATATAGATACCTAGCATGCTAGGCTCAAGAAAATCATCCACCTCATGTTCAGTAAATGCTTGGTCTGTTCCACCATTCCAGTAAACTGTAGAATCGTCTTCCACCTATCATAAAGAAAACAAAATGTTGAGCACTTGGCACTTGTAAGTTAAGAAAGTGCAACGGTAGTAGCATGTGAAACTCTTGGACACCTGTACGAAACATACCTGAGAAGAATGATCAGGTAAACCTGCAAGAGAATTTCATAAGTGCCATGCCAACAGTATTCAAGATACAACAAGATAAATGAAAACGAAATGATACCTCCTGGCTCGCCTAGGTGATATTCCCTAGGCTCTGCCAATAATTGTTCTATGTCCATATTGTCTTCTTCCATCTGTTTTGAAAATGTTGGCCGTTAATCAGTGGTGAAAGTTGGCCAGCGTCATTACATTGGATTATTTTTATTTTTATTAAATTTTAGCAACTATCAAGTTCCACTTAGAGTTTTTTAGGATGTCCATATCATATTTCTGATTTTTGTAATTAATACACCATGACTATATCTAGAGTGCCCTTTAGTTATGGAAAAATGAAAACAGATACCCCTGAAGGACACATGCCCCCATATATAGCATGTTGTGTTGGATAAATGCATCATGCACAGAAACAATACATAATAATATTATGAATTTACTACATGATTATTTGAATTAATATCACATCGACAAGTTTATAATTTGTTTCTAGTATCCACACATGTTTTGAAACCTTGTTAATCAGCTTTTTCTTGATTGTTTTGAACATTGCATCAACACTGCCCGTAAGGCTCACTGTCTCTTCGCTGGGATGCTAGCAAAGATACTACCGTGGGAGATGCTCCCAGCAATGTAGTCTTTGACATTGCAATGCCAGCACGAGCTATGCTTTTCTTTAGCGTAGCTGAGCCCGTATTACCAGTTGTATCACTCGCTAGGTGCACCCCACCCGTTGTCCCTTCAGTCCGCGTGAGATGTATTGTCAGTGTCGCCCGTCGGTAATGATGTCGGTACTATTTACAAGTCGGCTGTAAATAGTACTTGTTAGCAGCACATCGAACTGCTTACCAGTAATTTTATCCGTTAATCACCTTGGTGACGGATGATGTGAAAGGAAAGAGAGAAAGGAAAAGCGAAAGAGAGACACTGCTGGGCGCCATGGAAATGGGGAGTCTGCTCCGTCGTGTATAGCCAGATGCTGATGGAGATTGACGACGACGTCGCATGGAATAGGTGAGATTGACGACGACGCTGCATGCAGGCCGAAGAATCTTTGCCGAAACGGGGAAGACGGGTGCTTTCCACGAAGCTTCGTGCTTGATCATCATTGGGCTAGCTGTAGCAAGCAATGATCTTGGGTTGTTCACTGCACATGCACTCTATCGGTCATGCATGCTTTCTATTTCTTTTGTTTTTTGGGATCGAGGATCGATACATGTGTGTAGCAGTGCACTGCTCCATCATTGATCCTTGTCGAAGATTGGATTTTGTAGGTATTTTATTTAGTGCAGTTCTGGAGTACGGTCGGTCCAAGAAAGCGCAGGACGAGATTTGATTTACCGCTCCGATAAGCTTTCATCAATCATCACTGCACCTCTATGAATGTTCCGACGCAACTAAACATTTATGCATTTTTAGTAACGCACACCTACCATTTATACACAACACCGCGCTAGAGGTGCAGTGATGATTGATGAAAGCTTATAGCGCTATACAAGCGGAGCCAGGATTAATTTAAACATGACGAGAAGGGCCGATCGAGTAAATACATTAGTACCAGCTGGTTCTGGTACGTCCGTATAGTTCCTTTTAACATTGATCTGTTTAGCGGGGATGCATGTGGAAACGAATCAAGATGAGTTGTACTAAGAGGCTAGAGTTGAATCGGAAACCTAGCTAGCTTAGCTAGCAGTGGCGCCGGCGAGCAGTAGTGCGTTGCCACGATAGCTCAGAGCAGCATGGGTCACCGGAGCTTGATGAGTGCATGTAGTACGAACGAAATGCGCGCACTACTCCTACTGGCCCGCCAGCTCCGAGGATGGTGGCTCCGAACGTGTCAGCCCAGCTGACGGCGTGGGTGCTTATATGAGAAAATGGTCCAGGGGAGCTACAGGGAGAAGAAGAAGGGTTTACATCAGCCTTTCCTGCCATGCCTGGATTTTGTTTGTCACCGGAGTGACCGGAGGCCGGCAACAAGGACTACATATAATTTTTTGAAGGGAATCAGACTATATTAGTGTCCTTCGCTGAATAAATAATTGGAACAAGAAGAAGAAGAAACACGGATATTAGAGAGTCGACCTGCATGTCAAAATTTAAGAGCCACCTGGGTGTTTAAGTTTAACCATCTAGAATTAGTATCTAACCATCTGAATAAATAAGAAAAAACGATGAAGTATTGAGCCTGTTTCTACTACTCAGCTTGTAGTAATATGTGATTCTCCTAGCTAGTTGGTTAATTTTCTTCTGTGGGAGTGGAAATATGAAGCAAAATACGATCGACGTGGTTATAAACCTGGGATAAGGGAAACAAAAGCATAACCTAAGTTAAGCATATGAAGCTGGGTACTGTGGGCCTGCTCACATGCGTCCAACCGCTGAACTCCCAGTCCTGCTACCGTGCCTTTACTTTGCAGGCTCTTCTGCTTTGGCACTGGAGCCCGCGGGCCACATATGCCAGTGTACTCTCCAAGAAGTACGCGCGACCCCAGCTCGTGCGGAACGTGCACGCAGCAGCACTGGCCCTGGAGAGCGCGCGCGAATGAGCTGCACGTACGTACGGCAGCAGCCCAGATACGTGCCAACGCAGCGCCACGCTCGAGCAAGATCGATCAAGCGCCTGCCTCACCGTGCTTTCGTTCGCATGGTCGACCTGGAGTACTAGTACTCATCATGGCTGCCTGCGGCTACTACGGAGCTTTGCCTTGGCAGCCTTTGCAGAATGCAGATGCCGTTTTGTTTGTACGTGACCTTGTCGATCCGATCCGTCCAACACAGCAAGGCTCACGATCGAGGCAGCGCCGGCTTTAAGCATGCACGCCAACATACATGCATGCATGTCAAGCGCCACCAATCCAGAAAGGCCCTCACCCATCCGGCAATCGATCGATCCATCCATCCCTGCGGTTCAAGCAAAGAGCTAGCTAGCTACACCACCCTTTTTATTGGCTGCAGCCAATGCTAACACGACACGGCATTAGGGCGGGCCCGCGTGGTGTAATGAAGACCTAATTCAGCGACATTAAAAATCTGTGTTCGCACCATGGGAAAAGTTACATCAAAATAAGTTGTGTTTTCTTTGTTAATGCATTTTCATATGCGTACTTTTCTACAGTTTGCTCACTACTACATACGTCACCTCTCAAGTATGAATTATTACAATTTGCGGTGCTTTCAACAAGTTTTTCAAATCAATGATGGCTATTCTTTGCTTAGAAAAAAGAAACCAACTTCCCTCGATCGTTAATTAGGCTATATATGTGGATATATAGCCTTATTCGCAAAAAAATGTGGATATATAGCTAATTAACATTTAGTTAATTAAGCTGCATGCATGCAGCTTTTGGGAAATGATCGAAAACATGAGCTAGCATGTCGTTTCTTGTTATGTCACCCAGTTGGCCCAATTCATTGCATATATCAAAGAATGCTCTTGCACGATCGTGTCCAGCACAGGCTAGCTAGGAGCTTATCTGGCCGGCAAACTATTGGCTTTGGGCAGTTGCGTTCTTTCTTGCTAACACAAGCTTAATTGGTATCTCCTTCATGGCCACGATCAGATGTGTTCGAACAAAAGAGATGATAATCCATTGCGAGACGGAAAGCAAAAGTCACCGCAGCGCATTAACGATCTAGATTGCAAACAACTAGACATTTCCATCGGAACGGGCAGGCTAGTGATAAACAATCGTGAGAAACACAATCACAATGGGAAGGGGCATATATCCTCCCAACAAAAAAGGGGAAGGGGCATATATCCTCGCAACAAAAATAAAAAATGGGAAGGGGCATATCCCCCCCCCCCCCCCCCCCCCCCCCCCCTCCACCTCTCTCTCCCCAATAGAATGTCAATGTTAACTCTATTATGAATAATGTGATTATCTTCATGTTTGTATGGTACTCTAAATGTGATAGGCTAGAGCCCTTTCCACATTGAGGTCAAAATTTTGAGAAATTTTAATTTGTCAAATTTAGTAAAAAAGGATCGGTTCACATGTATAACCTTTGGTGGAGGTTTTTATCTATGCATGCAACAGTGGTAATGCAAACATACATGAGAAAAATGGACCGAGGTTCTAATTTTGAACAATCTCCCTTGGCGCGGTCGGCAGCGCCCTGATCCCGAGCACGTCCGGCTGCGGCTGCAGCTTCCGAGCACATTCGGCCGCCGGGCTCCCGAGCACACATTCGTGCCGGTGTACCAGACGTGGGTACTGCGCTCATGTGAGTGGCGCCTTGTAGTGAGATCTGGTGAAGTGGTCGTCAGTCCGGGCTAATGAGCTGCATGCTCTGGTTTCTGGCTTTAGACTAGTGATCCGTGGATGCACACGGCCGTTTCATGTGGAGGCCTTAGACCTCGAGAACCATGCGTTCCCTGCATACACCGTGCGAGCTGCCCCGATCGAACCCAACTCCGCGAACGAGACCACGATTGGCAGATTGCCGCGCAAGTCCATCGCATCGCAGTGCGAGAATACGGAGGGTGCTAATTAATAAGTGCCCTCAAACTCTAAAAACAGAAACAAGCACGAGGGTCCGCGCAAGGCTGCAAATCAAAGCATGTAATGCATTCCATCCGTCCAAACACTACTTGCGAAAGCATGCAACTAACACCACCGGTACAGTTCCGAGTAAAGCAGCTGATCATCGTTTCAGTTTGTTCAGCTGATAATCAGATACTGACATCCGTGACACGTGTCGCGGTTAGCTGCATGCATGTGTGTGTTCGCCCTTCCGAGAGTATCCTCTCATCAACTGTGCACGACACTCGAACCATAATACTGTGTCTGTGTGTTCGGCAGATGACGCATGCATGCATGGAGCCCAAAATAAGAGCAAGCACGGCTGCTATGGTATCGACACGCTCCGTGTCGTTGCAGCGTGCCTCTTTTCGATCTCTATGATCGTAGCCTCCAGACTTTGTAGAACCTGCCGCGTGGCTTCTCGGGGTTTTACCTGGCGTGAATGATGGTGCATATGTTAGACAATATATAATCGGTTGGCCGCTAGCTAGCTGGACTGCTGGAGTCCTAAAGATACGAGAGAAAAGCGCGCAAATTAACCTTCTTTTTAGACTTTACGTCAGGCCCGCTACCTGCCTTGACGTTTTTCCATTTATCCTGAAAATACATAAACTAACATAAGTACATATAATATTCTAGGATTCAAATATAACTGAATTTTCATCTGCATATGTATATGCTACCCTCAAGTCGATCAAAATAGGGGCAATGTGTGCAAGCATCCAAGGAAAATGTATAGGGGCGGTGAGTGGATCTAGTGATTCTAGTGTTATCCAATCCACCAACCACCACGCTTCTGTTCCTAGGATAGGAACTCAGGCAACTCATTGTTGGTTTTAAAAAACACGTCAATTCTTGCAAAGTCTTTGAAATAGGTCCACTTTCAGAATTGACAGTCAAACACAAGGGCACTTCACATTGCTCTTTAGAAAATAATGTTTAGATCGGCTACACATTGGATGAAAATAATGTATTTTACTTAGGGTGAAATTATCACCAATATGGATCAGACTACCTGTTGTAATTAAAGTACTTATTCCTTTAATGAGGTCTATCCTAATAGGTCAAATAAATTACTTATTGTAAGTCAAACATTTCTAGCGTTGATAGATAATTTCAATATATTGGATAGTTTATCAACATAAAAATTATATATTATGAAATGTTTCTAATGACGCATGTAAAACATAAATATCTTGTTGTGAATGTATATGCAATTCTAGAAATTCATAGTTAAGGATACAAAAGTACCTTCAAATGTTCTGCTGTTCTAATTGAGGTTCGGAAATAAGCCTCTTTGACAGCAGTCCATTTTCCGAGACCGTATCTGCGAACAGCCTGTACCAGCAAACGCACTTCATCACCGGACCAATGTGGATTATTATGCATTCTTCGGTTTTTCCTGAATCCACGTTTCAAAGGTTCTTGCGGACTGAACAGCTGGGCGATCTGTACCTAGAAAAAAAAATCCAATGCTCCTTTATGGTCTTAATTGAATATAATAGTTTTGATTTTTGGCTAGTATAAAATAAGTGAGTATAGGTTCAATGAAATGTACGAATCTTTCTCATATGAAAGGAAGAAGTTCTATTTGCCTCCCTCAACTTTTATAGGAGGCTCCCCGCGGCGTCAGGCGCGGCAGTCGCCTAGCTGAAGCCACTCTCGCCGTAGAAGAAAGAAGATGGCCAGACGTGAAAACTGAATGAAAACGTGACCGAGCGGTAAATTTCTAGACGGAGGAACTTTCACTGATATTAAAGTGTGAACTAAAATCTTTCGATAGTAAATTTCTAAAACCGGGATCTTTCGATGTCGAACCCAATTTTCCCTATTAAAAGTGGTTTTGTCCAAGTTGACACATGTGAGCCCCGCATGTTTGCACGTCATCACATCTCTCTCTGTTTTTTCTCTCTCCCTCCTCCTGCTCGTCCTAAACGGGCATTGCATCGAACCCTTTGTGCGCGGTCTGAGGATCACATGGATGCTAGGCCATCGGCACAGGCCGCCAGCTCCCCTGTGTCGAATCATCAACAACGGCTCCCCGCCTTGCAACACGACCCTCGCCGAGCTGTTAGGGCTCTTCTACGACCGGTCCAGCAAGGCGCCGCCCACTTGGCCGTGTGGTGGTCGCCACTATTAGGATGGGCGTCGGCAACACCAATGCTTCTGCCACACGGTGCTGGGAGCGGCTTCGACGTCCGTGGCGTCGTCGACAACAGTTGTCCCGGTTTCGGGGCTCTGCCTTCGCGCTGCATGCACTTGCCTGTCGTGCCGCCTCAGTGCCCATCCTCGCGCCACCTCCACTGTATGCCCTGTACGCGCCTGTCCGCCGCGCTGCTTCCACCCTACACGCGCCTGGCCGCAATGACGCCTCCACCCTGCCCGTCTCATCGCCACCCCTCTGCCCGCCTCGCCGCCTCCTCTCTTCACGCATGCCGCCCTTACACCGCCCCGTCGTGTCGCCTCCGTGCTTCATTCACGAGCGTGGTCGCCGCGCTGCGCCGCCACCACTCTGCCCATCGTGCCGCCTGCGCTCTTCACGCGCGCGCCCAACGCGCCACGCCACCTCCGCTCTTCACGCGCATGGATGCCGCGCCGCGCCGTGCTGCCTTGGCCATGCACGGGCGCAATCGGTTGCATCCAATGAAAGAGAAAAAAATGAAATATAAGAAAACAAAAAGGAAAAAAGGTGATGTGGCATATGACATACAGGACTCACATTGCCATGTAGGACAAAACCACTCTTAATACTGCCCCGGTAGGTAACTTGCACTACAGCCTTGAGTTCAGGCTACCCGGTTTTTTAATTAAAGGTAAAAGTTGCAACTCCTATCAGAGTTAATAAGGTAGGCAAATATTACTTCTTCTTAAAATATATAAAGTACCCTAGGTTAAATTAATTGTCTAAACAATGTTTTCATATATACCACCTCCAATAGCCATGAAACCAAACCGAATAGGTTCTAATGAGTTGCTACAATTAACGGCGCAATTGAAAGAAGTAGCTACTGCCTCTGTTCTTAAATATATGATGCCCCGTTCAATTTTTTGGACATTTGACCAATAATATATATTTAAATGTTTAGTTACATAAATTAAAATGAGTATTATTAGATCAATTATAAAACATTAACTTTTTACTTAACTTCTGTATTTTTATAGAGAAAATGAATGGTCAAAGAAATGAAAAAAAAAGTTAATGGTATCATATATTTAGAAACGGAGTATACATCATAAACAAGAAACCATTGTAACATCCTGGCCCAGGGCTTAATAGGATTGATAAGAATACTCATACCAACAGTTGCAACTTCTTTTCCGGAAGCTCATCTCGAAAGAACTCCGGGGTTAAGCGTGCTTGGCCCGGAGCAATTTCGGATGGGTGACCGACCGGGAAGTCCTTCCCGGGTGTGCACGAGTGAGGACAAAGTGCGCAGAAAAGACGTGTGTTGGTCTGTGGGGACAGTCTTGAGATCCTAGAGAGCTGCCAGGCGTGCGGGCCCGGCCTCGAGGAGGCGAGACGTCACAAGTGGTATCAGAGCCGACTCTCGCGGTTTCACGGGCGCGTGTGGGCGCAGTTGCGCAGGCATGGTGTGCATGGCTGGTGTGGGCCCAGAGTGGTCACACAGCATGGCACATGCGCTGGCACTGGACGCACGGACGTGGCCAAGAGAGGAAGTTCCTGGCCTGGGGTTGATCGACGAGGACGTCGATCTCCTAAGGGGGTGAGAATGTAACATCCTGGCCCAGGGCTTAATAGGATTGATAAGAATACTCATACCAACAGTTGCAACTTCTTTTCCGGAAGCTCATCTCGAAAGAACTCCGGGGTTAAGCGTGCTTGGCCCGGAGCAATTTCGGATGGGTGACCGACCGGGAAGTCCTTCCCGGGTGTGCACGAGTGAGGACAAAGTGCGCAGAAAAGACGTGTGTTGGTCTGTGGGGACAGTCTTGAGATCCTAGAGAGCTGCCAGGCGTGCGGGCCCGGCCTCGTGGAGGCGGCCCGGCCCAGGGCTTAATAGGATTGATAAGAATACTCATACCAACAAGTTGCAACTTCTTTTCCGGTAGCTCATCCCAGGTTAAGCGTGCTTGGCCTGGAGCGATGGGTGACCGACCGGGAAGTCCTTCCCGGGTGCGCACGAGTGAGGACAAATGTGCACAGAAAAGACGTGTGTTGGTCTGTGGGGACAGTCTTGAGATCCTAGAGAGCTGCCAGGCGTAAGCGGGCCCGGCCTCGTGGAGGCGGGACGTTACAATTGGTATCAGAGCCGACTCTCGCGGTTTCACGGGCGCGTGTGGGCGCAGTTGCGCAGGCATGGTGTGCATGGCTGGTGTGGGCCCAAGTGGTCACACAGCATGGCACATGCGCTGGCACTGGACGCACGGACGTGGCCAAGAGGGGACGTTCCTGGCTTGGGGTTGATCGACGAGGACGTCGATCTCCTAAGGGGGGGTGAATGTAACACCCTGGCCCGGCCCAGGGCTTAATAGGATTGATAAGAATACTCATACCAACAAGTTGCAACTTCTTTTCCGGTAGCTCATCCCAGGTTAAGCGTGCTTGGCCTGGAGCGATGGGTGACCGACCGGGAAGTCCTTCCCGGGTGCGCACGAGTGAGGACAAATGTGCACAGAAAAGACGTGTGTTGGTCTGTGGGGACAGTCTTGAGATCCTAGAGAGCTGCCAGGCGTAAGCGGGCCCGGCCTCGTGGAGGCGGGACGTTACAACCATATCCTAGTATCATTTTTTTCCACATTGGTACAGAGCTAGGAGTTAATTAACCAGATAGGTAAGTATAATATAATATAATTTAAACAGTGAAATATACTTGGAAGATTTAATTTCATATTTACCCTCCAAAGTGAGCTTCTTGTGCGGCATCCTCTTTGACCATGTCTTCCCCACCCGCCTAGGGTCTGTAAGAAAGATCCTGAAAGATATAACATAATTTCATAATAGGTTACATAATATACATAGTTTGCTCATTGAGGGTTCCTATATAACAGTAAGTCAGCATTTCGGTGATGCACAAAGCCGAGCTCACTAGGGAAAGAGTTAGCGAGATAATTATAATTCATACCTCCATTTCGGTGATGCACATTGATCACTTCATGTGACCGGTGATCATTGTTTTTACTACCTCCACTTGTGGAAAGATGATGTGATCCAAACAGATGGCTAACTTCATCCTATGAAAACACCAAATTTCCATTTATTTTAAGAATATATAATGTTGAATCATTGTAAATATACATAAATCATGAATGAAATATCATTATGGTGAGAAATAAAAAATGAGAGAAACATGATAGATTTATTTTTAAGATTAAACAAGGTAACTATTTTCTATGAAGGTTAAATCATAGCCACTCGTACAAGAGTTATCTTAGGCCCTGTTTGGATCCACCTCTTAAACTTTTACCTGGCTAATTTTAGTCACTTTAGATTCAAACACGACCTCCTAAAAGTGACTAAACATTTAGCCAGCTCACCTCCTAAACTTTTAGCCCCTAGTCACTCTCAATCCTCCTAAACTTGACGAAACATATGAAAATGGCAAGAAACACGTTAAAAGGCAAGGAAAGTCTAAAAATGGAGACATTAGTCAAGGATCCAAATAAGTACCTCATAAAATTAGTTGGCTAAAAAATTAGCTGGCTAATGTTTTAGTTGGCTAATTTTAACCGGCTAGAGGATCCAAACAGGGCCTTACTCCTATGCTGAATATTGAGAGGGTGGATAGGAATAGCACCAATAATGTGCTAGTATCCTTGTTCTTCTAAATTACTGCATTTCACTACTACAAAACACCCCACCCTTGCCCAGATATCACTATAAGTTCATTAAGAACCTTCCTGTAAAAAAGCACCATAAGTAATATCCACTCCAAAAAACAAACATCAATGATTATTGACTACCGCTACTGGTTCTTTAGGGCAGGTACAAAGGTGTTGTCTCGTAGATGGTCTCATAATCATAAGACGATTTATGGGACCACATATACAATAGTTGGTTGTTTTAGTTGTCTCCAATAAGTACTATACTTCCTTTATTTGTGAATGAAAAAAATGAATATTTATGAGTTGCATGGCAACTACAACCCCTACAATGGTGTGAAAGCCGTCTCATACTCTTAAATTTCAGCGCATGAAGTGGTTGCCTCGCGAAACAACCGCTTCTTTCTCTCACCTCCCTCTCTCTCTTCCATCTCATCAAAAATTCTATATAGTAATGCAAGAGACGGGCTATGAGACTGCCTATGTGTATCATTGTACTTGCTCTTAGAAAAATTAGCAGCCACGGCATACCTTCCATGATTGTCTTCTCGTGCGAGTTCCTCTTGGACCATGTAGTAGAGTGCCCCATGGCAAGAAAGAACCTAAAGCATATCAGAAAAAATAGTAGTCATGGCATACCTTCTATTATTTACATTTAGAGTGGCATTTTAAAAAAGAAGTACAGTATAACTGTGAAAGGCGTACTTGTTAGGACATTTTTGTCTCAGAGACCCTAGAAATATAAACGATTTAGTAATGAAAAAAGGAGACCGTAAATCATCCACCTCATGTTCAGCAAATGCTTGTTCTGTTCCAGTATTCCAGTAAATTGTAGAATCGTTTTCCACCTATCATAATAAAGAAAACAAAATGTTCAACACTTGTCACTTGTGAGTTAAGACAGTGCAAACGGTAGTAGCATGTGAAACTCTTGGACACCAGTACAAAATACCTGAGAAGAATCATCGGGTACACCTGCAAGAGAACTTCATAAGTGCCATGCCAGATGTATTCGAGAAACAATAAGATAAACAAAAACGAAACGATACCTCTTGGCTCGCCTAGGTGATATTCCACGTTCCTAGGCTCTGCGAAGAATTGTTCTATGTCCATGTTGCCTTCTTCCATCTGTGTTTGAAAGTTGGCCGTTAATCGGTGGTGAAAGTTGGCCAGTTTTATTACAATGGATGTTTTTAATTTTGATTAAATGTGAGCAACTGTCAAGTTCCACTTAGAGGTTTTTAGGATGTGCATTTCATATTTCTCATATTTTTTAAGTAATACACCATGACTATATCTAGAGTGCACTTTAGTTTTGGAAAGTAATTACGTCCCCAAAGCCCCACAAACACTCCTGCCGTTGCCGTAAGCCGTGACCGAGACCAACGAGTTCTATAGTGTGAAGAGAAATTCCAGCGACGAGACATAATTAACGTGGCAACAAGTATACGAATAATACAGTTTCACACAAAAGTAAAATAGCCGAGAACAAGTCCAACTAGTGCCAACCTATTGGCGCATGGCGTGTGTATATATCCATGCATCTCCTGTTTATAACCGAAATTGGCACACAATCGAGATAAAAAGGTACGTAGCACAACCACCGCTACATTAACTTGCCTCCAACAAAAAAGAAAATACACTAGGCACACTCAAGAGATCTACCACCAGTTTTAGAACAAAATCCAGTATAAAACACTCCATGGATCATTTACAAACCATATATATCGCGCTTATACGTCTTAAACCAACAACCAGTACAGCGTGATGCAGCAGTTTTGCTTGTCTTATTCACATTTTTAGAACTAAGCCAACAATGGTAGCACATAAATAATCTACAAGCATCTAGAGTAAAAAACTACTATATCGGTATTCAACTTGTGAGGTGGGTGCGATTTAGTCAAGTTGAAAATTGCTCAAACGAGTCACAAAACTTGTATGGGGATGCAAATGAACACATAAGCCACTATCACGACACTACCCCAGTTGTTTTGAATATCACATGGATCAAGTATTGCTACATAAGCAAGGGTTGACAAAGAGGCACATGTTAATAACCATCTTTTCACTGAAGCAACATTCGTGAATCTATTTTCAATGTTGTGTACTGCAAACAAAACATGTATTTCGTGTAGCATAAGCAAGATTACTTCGTTTTCTTTATACTCCTGCAAATGCATAGCATCTTTGCCTACATGATGGTTTTTGTTTTGCTCACATGTCATCTAATGTGATGTTATGGCATGCTTTCGACTTACTTTGTACACTCGTAACAAATTGTACGATTCAATTGAGAATTTTTTAAGTTATGTGGCTAAAATACACCTACCTCACAAGTTGTTGCACTACCGATGCAATTTACTTAAAAAATAAATTTTGACATCTGCTATTTCTAAAATAAAATTTGACATCTGCTATTTCTAATTAGAGTAGATTGCACCGGTGGTAGAATAACTTGGAAGGTGGGTGCCTTTTAGTCACAATTTGAAAAGTGCTCAATCAGATCACACAAGTTGTTCTTAAGTAGGATGCAAATTAAGTCATAATCTAAAGATACATTCTTGGATAAATTCGTATGGAGCAAAACAAAATCAAGATTCAACATATATCCAAACATATGTTTCCATAACACTTTTTTTACGTGCTATTTGCCAAAAAAATCGCTTTGTTTTTTCATACACTTGCAAATTCTGCTGAATTGATTTTTAACAATGCAACTACTCTAACGAAGTCAATTCTTCATTACCACTATCATTATCTCATAAATTGCGCTATATATGTCGATGTGACATCCTTTTGCATACATAATGATTGTTCTTTGCCTTCATATCATCAAAATATGATGTTTTGATGATATGACCTTCACCAAGTGTTTTTTTTTTTGAATTCTTCACCAAGTGTTTTGGTATGCTTTATGACTTCATTTGCACCATCATGACTTCATTGTGTGACCCAATCGAGCAATTTTCAAGTTGTGTGACTAAATCACACTCACTCAATATGTGTTACCACCAATGCAATTCACTCTTCGAATTACGTCTACAAAGTGACAGACATGATCTGCTCTCACACTGCAAGCTAGGATACAGATTTCGAAGTCCGTATCTCCCAAATTACTCAACCAAATTCAAAGTGTAAGGACTCCAGAGAAAGAGCATTCATAGTATTACAAATAATTTTTATCGTGGTCTAGATATACTAGGCTTCTAAGATCAGATAAATTGATGCACTAGAAAAGTCGTAACTGAAACTGTAGGTCTGACGATACTGATAGCAACATTCAGAAGCTGATAACTTCTGTTATACTAAACAAAAAATTGCGTATAAACATCTCTTGAAAGGTTGTGGAAGGACCTACAATGTTCGTTATTGTGAGAGTTTCATATTCGATTCCTAAGTGGCTCTATTAACGGATTGCTTTACTGCTGTGCGGGTTTTAGCGAAAAAACAGAGGAACACATCGACCAACATGTAGTCGTCACGGGAAGCAGAATCAAACCAGCACCGGAGGGAAAGAATTGATGCTTCTACCTATGATTGGCCACAATCTTATCCTGTCTTCTTACCGATCCTTTTCGCTGGCCTTTGTTTGGGTGAAAGTCAGTGATCCATGTGCCAAAACCATGCAGTTTCTTTTGGGTTTCATCTCTAATCTACGCTAATTTACTGGGGCTAAAAGGATCTGTTATTGTTGGTTGTGTGATGTGATTCTTTTGGGTTTTATCTCAGATCAAACAAGTGCGACCAGCTTGAAAACCAAAGAAGACCAGAAATGCATGGCACCATGAGAAAACAGACCACTCTACGCCAATGCTGGAGCCCCAAATGTCCAGCGACCGGGGGCCACGGCGCACTAATATCGGCGCACCCCAACTCCCGAACATCCAGAAATAGAAACACCAGTTAACGTCGCAGAGTCGCAGTGGTCCTTACCTTAAGCTCGCCGCCGAGACGCTGGTCGGGAACAGCGAGGTAGCCGCCCATTCCATGCTGCATTGCGACCCGAGAAGAAACCACCGCGGCCTGCTCTGGAGGCCGCCAATGGCGACTTCACCTGGGAGGACTCTGGGAGATGGAGGGGCAGGGAGTACGAAGCACTCGGAGTAAGGCGATGTGCATTCAAGCGTTCCCTTGATAGGGAAGCTACCGCTTCAAGAGTGTGGCCATGTACGAATGATTACACAGCTTGACCGGAGAAACCAACTGTAGTCGAGACAAAATTCTGATGCGCTCCGAGGCCTGAAACAGGGCGCTGCTGTAAGTTCACTGTCGCCGTTGCAAAGAAATATTTGAGGACACAAGGGTGTGTGTGTGATTTTCCTTAGTGGGCATGTTCATCTAGACCGTTCTTCTCTTTAGATTTATCTTTGCGATTAGCTGGTTGAAATTTGCGTCTACACCTGTAATCGTTTTCTCTTCAACCTATATATGACCAACTTGTAACGAGCGCAAGTCTCGCTTGAACGGGTACCTGTAATCAATTCGTATAGATATGGACATGTACTCCTTAGTTTAATAAGACTTATTGTTGTAATATTTAAATTTGTATTCTCATAATTGTTGTTATTCTAATATTTTAACTCCAATACAGTTTTTGATGTAAAATGTCTATCACTACCCATCATCAGTATATTAAATATGTCATCAAACTTTATGTCTTCTTTCTCTCGCCTCTCAGCAATAAAGGTAACATGTTCTTGGTAAATCTTCTTGTTTTTTTCATACGATTTGATAGAATGACAATTGAATTAAACCGAAAGTAGCACTTGTCATTCTGTTATTCTAAGGCACTTTTGAAGGTGAAATTGAACAGGGCGCTGATGATAAGGTCACTGTCGCCGTTGCGAAGAGATATTTGAGGACGCAAGGGAGGGAGTATATATGTTACATTATGAGCAACAACGCCACCACCAGAAACGTGTGCCGCCCAGTGGCAAAGCTACAGCTTGCCTTCGATTCAAACACTTAACACAATGCAAATGACACCCTCAAACAATGATAAACCCAGCACTCCTTGAGACTGGCTTCGCCCCTCGTGCCTTCCGGGAAGCACACCATGCCGCGGTCGTCTGGTACCAATTAAACTGGGGATGATCGAAACAAAAACTGTATTCTATTTTTATTCGCTTGAACGGCTCACATGCATGCTGCGAAGTGAAAACTGCTGAACTCCCAGAGGTGCATGTGCAGCTGTGACCCGACTGTGCTGTCTTGCTGCCCGACTGTGCCTTTGCAGGCTCAGTTCACCGTGTCTTCTGCCAGTATACCTCTCCAACAGCAAGAAGTGCTTGCATCCCCCCCGTTGACCTTCAAAAAAAAAAAAAAGAAGTGCTTGCAAGGGAACGGAATTATCGCACGCGAGCGATGCGACCTCAGCTCGTGCATGTTGCACCTCTGGGGCCGGCCCTGAGGGAGGCCAGCGGGGCAGCCGCCCTGGGCCCCCAAAACTGAAGGGCCCCACCCCAAGGTATGTATATGTATACATATCCAATCTGCCCTAGGCCTTTATTCCGAAAAAAATGCAGACACTCCAGCCGAAATGGCTCAGAAATCACCATCACGCATCAGCAGTCAGCAGGCCCATCAGACACGCACGGCTATTCAGCGCGTTCGGCGTGCGGCTGCGGCTGCTGATGCTGCTCCTGCTGGTGCTACAGCGCACAGGATTGCTACAGTGTCAGATTCCTCCGCTACAGTATTCTCTCTCACTATTCAAACTGCAACTGCAACTGCATCCTCCAACCGAACACCCCCATTGTCGCATGCCTGCCTCCAGCCCAATACACAATAGTAGATTACTGAGATTAGCAGTCGAAGAGGCGCCTGGCATCGCATCGAACACACGACGCAAGTCGCCGCAATGGCGCTGCGCCGTCGACGAACAATCGCCCAAGGGCGTGATCTTGGCCGCGCTGCCTGGAGGCCCTCCTTCGCTTAATCGCTTCGCCTGACAGCGCCATTGGAGATACGTATACCAACATGTGTCAATTTTTTTTTTTGCGAAGAAATGTATGTCAATTGATGCTAATTGATATGCTCTAAGTTCCTAATAAAATGCTATCACTTAATCAATTTGATCCATTTTTTTCTGAAATTTTTAGGAAGATCTTGTCGGTGTCATGCAGAAAGTATCCTTCCGGTAGTGAAAGAGGGAAAAAAAGAAGCAACGACCAGATGGGTTCATAGCATCACTAAGAGAAACCATGAATAAATTTGTTAAGAGGAGCCATTTTATTTTATTTTTTAAGGGAAAGAGGAGCCATTTTATGTATTGAGAAGAAATTGTTGGACGAGATTAACATCGATACCATTATCAACGATTTCGCATCTAGAAATGTTAGAAGAAACTTTTAAGATCATAATTATGTGCAAACAGTTCTATATGAATATTTTTGTGATACACTATTCATTTTACTTGCAATAAAAATTTATATTTATATATATGTGTGTGTGAAAGTTTGATTCTTATGTAGAGGGCCCCTGACATTTGAATTCGCCCCAGGCCCCCAAAATCCCAGGACCGGCCCTGCCTCTGGCCTTGGGGAGCACGGCTGTTACTGCTCCGGCGATTGACCGACGCAGCAGCTCCACGGACCAACGCGCCGCGGCGCATCACATTGGCCGGTGGCGTTGCCCCGGGCTCGGCCAGTGCATGCCGTCTTAAGCAAGCGGAGAAGCGGAGGAAGAAGCTTTCTTCTTGGTGGTGTAGTTACGTTTGATGGTGGAAGTGCCAGATGACTTGGTACTTGGAGGCTGCCCAAGGAGGAGGAAAAGAGCTGGATAACATCAAAGGACACTGCTGAACCTGAAAAAGGAGATGATGTCCTGCAAAAACTATGTCCAGATTCCAGCTGCTGATGAAGACAAAATGGATTCAGCCAAAACCTTATTTTTGTGACTGTCATGCTGTATCGAGTTACTTGGTTGAATCTCACTCGGATAGAATTCGATGAGCAGTAAAGGAGAAGAGAGATAAAGAAAATCTGTATCGAGAAGTGAGAATGACACTTTTTTTAAAAAAAACTAAGTGATGCTAGAATGACACTTAAAATGAAACGGACGGAGTAAAAATCTAGCTGTTCATGATGGATAAGGTCCATTTGTTAACTGCATAGAATGCTCTTTCTTGATTATGTAAGGAGGATTTGCATAGATGTCATGTGCAAGGTTTAATAAAGAACTATATCTCTCTTCACTCACATGAGTCAAAAAGACAAAAGTCAAAGATGAAGATGGCTCATGCATGCACTCAAAGGTCAAGACAAAGATGGCTCATGCATGCACTCAAAGGCCAAGACAAGGAAAACACTTGCATGCACCATCACGAGAAAGATGGAGACGGACTTTGCACCTCTACGAGAATAGACAAATCAGTAGTTTTACATGTAAAACACGTGAGCGATGAAGAAAAGGCTATAAAACTTAGGCCATCAAAATTCTTTACGTGTGTACTACTATACGTGTGCGTCCCGCAGCGGCAAGGCTTGTGGTTGTCAGCCTTGAGATGGTCTGTTCAACTCCTCGTTCTCAAGAAAAAAAAAATCCCTTCGCTCCTCTGCACGTAAAGCACGGGTGAAACACTTGCGCTAATTCTCACCGGCCAACTGAGTCTCTGTGTACGAGTGCGAAGAGAGGTTTAGTAGTTTTCTCTATCTATGTGAGAAGATCATTCTTCTTAGAATATACCTGGGTCGTCATACCCCACAGATCGAGTTTTTTTTTACTACTTCCTGTGTATCCGCCCCCTAGGGATCATAGCCCTTTGGGCCAGCAACTCGATGTGGCAACAATGCACGGGTACAAATGGTTCTTTTTTCTAGTTTTTTTTTTTGGCGGGCAAGTTCTTTTTTCTTTTTTTGAACCTCTCATTCCTGAATATAAATGTAGTATCTGTTCGAGTACAAAAGAAAAACACGTCGACGCACCCACGCGAACACGCCTACACCTATACCCAGAAAAACAAACGCGTCCCTCAAGAAATTGAAGCACGACTGTCACCACGCGAAGAGAGGTACCAGAAAAACAAAGTCCGATCAGATTACAGAAGAAAGCTGACATTAAAAAAGAGACCCAAAAGAGCCTCCCAGCTTCGACGCCGCAAGACGCACTTCCAAACAAGCCGAAGCCGCCGTCGCACAACGCTCCGCAGACTCCGTGCCGTCGCGAGACTAACGCCGCCGACTGACACAGCTCCAACGTGGCCGGCACGCCACAGACAGCCGAAGCTTGAACACCAGCAAATCCTCTGAAACCCTGGACGACCTCCCGTCAATATAATCCACGAGCCCACCAACGCCGCCGGGGAGGACGACGCCATCAGCACGGAGGAGGCTCGGGAAGCTTATTCCAACTAAGCGCCGGCGCCGCCGCATCACCAAACGCTCGAGGAAACTGTCCATCTTCGTCCTCAGAAGGAAGAAGAGGAAGAAACAGTCCACAGCGGCCGCCATTGCCGACTGGAACAAAGACAGCCAAGCATCACCGTCGAAGCCGGGGAAACCGCCAGGGATACAAGAGGAGGGCACAACCTCGTCGCAACCCCGCCGTCGGCCGCCGGAGACGCCGGCACAGACGAAGGAGACCAATACACCGCAGGCGCCACCGCCTCACCGGAAACAAGACGCCGAACAGCACCGATCTCCACCAAAAACCCACAGCCCCTCCGGGCCAGGGTACCTTATTCGGCTGGAGCGCTTCCATCACCACCAAAGACGCCTCCTGACGGCGCGCCAGAGGCCCCCACCAGCACCCGCCTGGACTGCGGGGCGGGCTAGGCAACGGCGTTGAGGAGGAGCGGAGGCGAGGACCCCGAGCACGCGGAGCCGCAGCCAGAGCACAACACCTCCCGCTGCCATCCCGGAGCCACCGCGACTCCTCGCGCCTCTACCAGGACGAGGACGCCGACGAACCAGAGGCACAGGGGGTGAGACAACGCACCAGCACTAGTAGCTAAAATACGCTATACATAGAAGCCGGACGTCGATCCGTCAAATCCCACCCACGCCGGCGCCCGAGACGGCCGCCGGAGGGCGAGATTTGGCCGGATCGACGCCGGAAAAGATTTTCGCCCTCGCGCTTTACTGTAGCAGGGAGGAGAAAGGGAGAAGAGTCGAGAGAGCAATGGGTTCTTGTCAGCCAGTTCATATATGGTTGATCAAATGGGCCAGTCTCTGAATCTTTATTTTATTTTAAAAATTTAAGGCATGCTATTGTAATTGTTTATCATTCTTCTATTTGTTGATCTCTGACTCTGATGTTTATTTTCTCGCAATCTTTTCAATACTAGGAAACATACATCAACATCAATACTAGGCCATTATAGAGGCGGCTCAAAAAAGACTAGCGGCGGATTTCTACTTCCACCGCTGTGCTAGTACAAATGAAGATATGTAGCGGCGAGCATCTACATCCGGCGCAAGTAAGTCGCGGCTGCTATAAACCAAATAAAAAAAAGAGCTGGTGAGCATCTAGGCCCACGTCGTTCGTGCCGCGCCACACGTCGGTCGCCTTGGATGCCTTGCACGCCGCCAAAAAGGTAGCAGGGTCGCCGTGCTGGCCGTCGTCGTCCAGAGCTCGCACTCCTTGCCACAAGACCATTGGCAGACCATTGGCAACTGTCAGATCTCCACCAACACAGCTTAGCGTAGACAAAGATTGGGAATGCAATCGACACTGCGCGACTCGCAAACTTTTTGTGCAGTGGTCAGGGTGTCGGAGAGCTGGGCCAGTGACGCCGTGACGGACTCCAGGCCGCGGACCAGCATGAGTGAGTCCTCACGCAGCCGCTTCCCCGATCGAACTCCACCCCGCGCTGCAAGATCCATCAGATTCACCGCCGGATCTTGGCATCCGTTGCCCCCGTGTGGATGAAGCGCCGACGGAGTGGACGACTCGAGGTAGACGAGGATGGAGGACGGGGAGGTAGATGAGCTGCAGCCGAGGACGCCGACGCCAGGCCCCGTGCGGACGACGACGTCGAGCCGCCGCTCCGCCACAGGCTCGCCTCCCGCCGCACCTCGAGGGCGCCGCTGTGACACCCCCGGTGTCACTAAAAACCTGTTTGTGAAGCTTTTCAACGAAATTGAGTCATGCCCAGTTTTAAAAACAAATTTAATTCAAATCATTCAGCTAAATGTAACAAAGATCCCTATGAAGAAACTCCCAATTTCAGAACGAAAACACACCCTGGAGAATACCTCTCCAGAATCTGCATATATAATTTGGTAACTTATACAGATTTTTATCAAACTGTTCAAGCTTAAAAAAAATTCAGAGAAAACTTTATCTAGTAGCTCTGCTCAGTTTTTTTTAAGACTCCAAATCCAGAGCTCAAATAAGATTGAATCCAAAATAAAAGTTGTAGCTTGTTATTTGTTCCAGCGCCACAAAAAATTTGAGAATTGTTGGAGCTCAGGCACAAAAAAAAATTATTTTTTGCTTCAGGAAGGTAGCGACGGTGGGCTTGTCCGCCGCTACAGTTGCTTTTCACCTGCCGCTACAGTGCTGTTTTGTTATAGTAATTCAAGTGGTGATAACGAGCTTGTTGCGAAGGCCTTGCCGCCATACTCTGCTTCGCCTAGTTCATTCTTGCTGCGACAACAAGCCACAAAGGCCTTCATAATGTCTACTTCTCCCTGCATTAGTTTTGCTTATCCTGTACTTACAAAAACCTGTTTAATATGTCCGCTTCCATCTGCTTGTGCTTGCATTAATTACCTTTTTAGCTACACTATACAGTACTTACAATGCTTTGCGGAATGAGCACTTGTGCCGTGCATAACTGATCTGGCCTGTGTTTGGGCTTGATCCTACGGCCAAGTCTCAAAACAGCAGATGGTATACATGTAGTTTAACGACGTAGAGGGGGAATCAACAGCCAGAGTCCCTTGTCATACATATACTCCCTCCGTTTTTTAATATATGACGCTGTTGACTTTTTTCATTACTTTGACCATTCGTCTTATCTATAAATATTCATATAAATAGCTAAATGTATAAGTTAACCTTAAAGTGGCTTTTGATGATGAATCTAATAGTATTCATTTCACATTCAAAAATTAATTATTTAAATCTATATTGTTGGTCAAAGTTTTAACAAAAAAAAAGAACGGTGTCATATAATTAAAAACGGAAAGAGTACGTGCGAGCAAACCTTAACACCACACGGAATGCAGCCGAAGCCATCCGATTGCGCCGTGGCGCGTGAGTGGTTGTTGGTCTTGTAGTCATGGGTGTGAGAGAGAAGAGAGGTTGGGACGGACATGTAGGTGGGGGAGGGGAGCGTCCGGTCCAGGGGAAGCAGAGACGATCGGCTCGCTAGTCTTCCATCCGTCGCCTTTGTCGTCCCCACAGCTCCAACGAGGACGGGCAACAGGGACAGGTCTTGTGGAGCTGCAGGGCTCAGTCCTTTACTCGCCATTGCAAAGGATATTCAGGGAAAGAGGGCTGTACATGCATGGCTCCAGACCATAACCAGACCTGGATATGGAGAGGCTTCTGCCATGCCAGTACACCAGACCTGGGTGCTCATCATGAGTGGCCCATGTGAGATCTAGAGCAGTGGTCCTCCGCCATGCATGGAGTTTGGCGCACGGAACTCAGAACTAGTACCCCGTGGACGCGGACACGATCGATCACGGACGGTGGTACATCGATCGTGCCAAGAGCAATGCCGGCTCGATGAGGTGCTGTGTATGCACTGTGTGCCACCGGGCGTGCAGCTGTCTTGGTTCTGGCCGTACGTATAGTGTGCCACGAACCACAAGCGCGGCTGCTTCTGCGGCAGTGGCGGACTGTTGCGCCGGCTGCTGCACGAACGATGCTGTAAATGGTTTTCCTTTTTGTCCATTGCAGTGTCGCTCGATCAGGTGCTGAAACAGCACAGTTGCAAACGCATATATATATACTTCAATCCGACTATTCATGGAAAAGCATTCAACTAATTAATTAATACCTCGGGTTCCAAGCTAAGTAACTAACTAAACCAGCTGATTGGTTCAAGTCATTCAACCAATAATAAGGTAGAGTATTTACATCGATGATAGATAGGCTAGATGCTACTCGTTCCAACTGCTTCCAAGTTCCAACTGCTCAACCCAGACATATCGTGCTCTCAGTTGCTCAGCAGCACGTGCCTTATCTATCTTTATGATCTTATCCTTCAACCTTAGCAAAATTTTCTGGGTGGCCTTTAGCGGTTTTACCTGGAGGGAAGAACAAAAGAAATCTACATAAGATACAATAATACATTTGATGTGCTGCTAACTAGCATGAGTTCTAGAAATGTAAGAGAATATACCTTCTTTTTGGACCTCACTTCAGGTCCACATGCTTCCCTCAAGTTTTTCCATTTATCCTGAAAACAAGTGAAGTGGCACAAGTATATACCTGAGATTAGCTGAATGGCACAAGAGTATACACCCTTAGTTGAAGTTATCACTAATATACCTTCAAATGCACTGGTGTTCGAATTGATGTTTTGAAATAGGCTTTCTTTATTTCTGTCCATTTTCCAACCCCGTAAGTGGACAAGCCATCCAGTAGCATTTTCACTTCAGCAGCTGTCCAGTGGGGATTATTCTTTCTAGTCTTCACTTCATCAGCTGTCCTATGGGGATTATTCTTTCTGGTTTTTTCCCGCCTTCCATTTGCAAAAGGATTTTGGAAACCTATCATATATCTGATATCCTGAAAAACAATAAAACAATTCATATCAAATTTGTTTCAGTTTTAAATTGTATTTTTCTTAAGTCAATGTGCTTAGTACAATATTCATGCAGTTTATAGTAGCAATATGTGTCTTGGACTGCAAACTGCATTTTTGTGTCTGTTTGCAGTCCTATAAATTTATATTTTCACACTATAAGTTATTCTAGATATTAACTCAATACAGAGGTTCTATTTTGAATCAAGGTATTGTTTCACTATATTCTTGTTTTCATAGTAGTCATACATAAATAAATGGAATGCAGTTGACACTAAAATTTCATGCTTACCTTCCAAGATGTTCTTCTCATGCGAAATTTTCTTCGGCCTTGTCCTCCCCAAACTCCAAGAGTCAGTAAAAGGGCCTCTGAATAAGCATAGCATATGAGCACAAATCACATTACATATATACTTGGCTCCTTCGGGGATAGTGATTGAAGTCATACCTAGCTTGCTTAGTTTGATATCACTCCTGCTTTTGTGGTTTGAATTAGCTTGCTCGGTTGCTTTGGCATCATTAGTTACTGAATAAAATTTATCTTCCACCTGTGTTATGAAGGAAATAGGTCACTAAATAGCCTGCTACTTCAACTTTTTAATAATTACCGATTATAATATGAATATTCAATTTCATTGGAACTTTAACTTTCATGAGGTTTGCAAATAGGTAACCGATCATAGAATCTAGAAAAATAACTAATTCAGCTAGCCAATGGCTCTTGGTTGGGAGAGAGAGAGAGAGGCATGTGTGCATGTTAGGAGGGGGACATGCCCCTTTATTTACCATCTACAAGTTTAGACGGTGAAAGAGCGGGCCAACAAAGACAATTTGGGAGTGTGGATATCAAGGTGAAATTTTATTGTTGTAGAAGTCTAACAACATTGACCTTCTAGGTTATCTTTGGATGTAGAAAAACTTTACAACCAGTGATGAAATTAGAGCCTAGTTTAGTATCTTGCCAATGGCAACACCAAGATGGTGAAGGCTTGATCGCTTGTGGGTGATGTTTTGGGCTACAAACTTGTCACTACAAGAAAAATGACTATTAGTCATCAAAGTACTTGGTCACTACATGTGTATTGCTGGTTATAATAGCTATTTTGTCACCAACAAGCTTGGACTTGATGGATAATCTTGTCACCAACAATCGTATATGTTGGTCACTAAAACTATATAGCAACTTACACAACCTTGGTAACTATATTACGTTGGTCACTAAAACCGTATATCCACGAAAAATCTCAAAAGTTGGTCACTGCTGATCCGCTTTTAGTGACCAACAAAGAAAAAATTTTGAGTTCATTGAAACTTGGTGACTAAAACTCTATTTCTTTAGCGTGTTAAGGGCAAGCAGATCATGGTAGATTTGAAATCTTGCCTGGTCATGGACAATCGCCTCTGACAAAAGAGATTGATTAGAATGACCTGCAAGAGAAGCATTGTAAATGTTCTTAGCCACATATAAATGGTGTTCCAATGTGCAATAAACAAAGGAAGACAACAGCAAAGCATCGTACCTTTGACCCATTCGGCAAGGTCTGCATCACTAAATACAGGGGTAATATCATCATGTGTTGGGTAATAGTCCACCTGCTGTGACAAAAAAAAAAAAAACAGATGCACGATTAGTCGACCATATCCCCTTTTTCTTCGAGCAAGGAATTCCCAAAATAAAAGTAGAGATAGACATGTGAACGTTGCATGAAGAAACGTATGTATTGACATGCAGAAGCCAATGATACAGTAGACTTTTTCCATTTATCATTGACATGTAGAAGCCATTGATATAGTAGACTTTTTCCATTTATCATTAACATGCAGAAACCAATGATATAGTATACTTTTTCCATTTATCAATGAATCTGCATGGTACGGAAAATTGCTCACTCTCTCAACTCTCCCTACCCCTCAGCTCTCATGGAGGAAGAGTAGGTCACGCAAATTGGGGAAGAAAATCCTCCCAATGGCGCATCAGTAATTAACATCCGCTGTTTAGAAGTGCCTATTGTATGTTAATTAGTGCATAAGTTGGTCTGTTTTCATAACATTGGACGCATGTAAAAAATGACCTATACGAGCCAGCCATCGGACAAATCACATGCATACATGAGGTAAAAGGGTTTGAGAGTTTGAACAAGAAAAAAAATGCAAAAGCCTAAAACTTGCCAAGATTTTGGATCCACGAAGAAATTCATCTTTTCTTTTACAGGAAATGGCGGGTGCACTGCCTTTTTCATTAAGGAGGAGCAGAAAATGTATTACATACTATCCCCGTTAGCAGTTGCTAATTAAGCCGAGGCATCGGAATTTCCAGAAAAGCACAACGACATATTTCAGGCCAACACAAAGAAATTCATCACGAATTCGCTTTATAGTGCTTTTGCATTGTTTGGGCGTTCATAGCCAACAATCCAACTCTAGCATTGATCGGTGGCACTACAGCTAGCAGCTTCTCTTTCTGGTAGCCAGTGGACGACTGCAACAGGATCTGCGCTCCCGGCAACAACGGCAATGAAACAAATACAGCACATGGAGGCTGATCAATGGCCGGCCTTCAAGTCTAGATGGACACGGCATGAATGTTCTGGTGACTGATCAGGCGCTGGTGCAGCGAGCAGCCACACCACAGATCGAAGCGCCCCATCTCGCGCCTTGGGGAAAAAAGAGAAATATTGACATCGCCGGATGGTCATTGCACCGGCAAGCTCCGAGAGCCACGCGGCGGCCTGTACGCCATGGTGCGCCGCGCCGTACACTGTCCCTGCCGTACGGGTGCCCGCGCACCGGGTCAACCGCGCCCTGTACTCACTGCTCCGGCCGCTCGCTGGCTATAGCATACGACTCGTGGAGGCAAGGATCCTAACCGTGGCTGCATTCCGGCGTGCTTTGCCAGCGAGAAATCGAACTTTCAGGCAGCCAAAGCAAGGCTCAAGGAAGACGACATGGAAGAGGGTAAAGTCGAAGAGTGGAGTGGACGGATAATAAAGCATGAACTCAGAGCAGGACAAAAAAACTGCTGCGTCCAGCTCGAGATTATGTAGCTAGATACTGACACCGAACGAATCTAGCAACCAGGAAATGTAATCAAGGTGGTGTGATTGTCGTCGTTACCTGGGATCCAGGTCCCATGGCGCTCTCGAGGCCGAGCTGGTGGTCGGAGTGGAGGTCGCCCACTATCTGCAGCTGCTGCTCCATCGACAGCCAAGAAAAGTCGTCCGGCACCTCCGTCGACGGTAGATACAGCCTCGGCAGAGCAGGTGGCCGGAAGTTGCCGGAAGCACTACTAGTCCTGCCAAGAAACAAAGCCAAAGTTACCGGAAGCAGAGGACATGGAGGAACAAGAAACGAAACACAGAGGTACGGATCGACGTACGGACCGATCCATCCACTGAACAAGATTTCAGCGGGAGGCTGGTGCTCAGGCGCTCAGCTGTCAGCTCGGCGGGGAGAAGGAGGCACGGGGCAAGACAGCAAGATGACTGCGGGAGAAGGAGCCGGTGGAATCGGTGTGGTGGTGAGGACGCCTTTTATAATGCCCAGGTATGAGCAGTGGCGGAGGACAAATAAAATTTGAGGTATGGCGGACAGTGGATAATACTTCACTAATTAAGGTGTAACGCATAGCAGTATCATAATATGCCATCACTACACACAGCAGCATGATCAAATCAAGGCATGGCAAAGCAGCATGATCAAATCAAGGTATGGCACTTGCCACACCTTGCCACCATGGTCCTCCGCCACTGGGTATGAGGACCGCGTGACTACAAGTCTCGCGGTCCTTGCATATGGAACCGTGATTGCGATTCAAAAAATTGCTCAATCAAGTCACACAAATTTATGAGTGTGAAAAAGTGGTCAAAAAGCATATTGTAACGGTCTATAGGTACATCTTTATTGGACGACGTGACGTGGCTTTTCTCAAAAATTACATGTGCACGAGGACAAAATCGCATAACTTTTTATGTGAAGCTGGATGTGATACAATGATAACCAATCACATCATGTTTAAGTGTTTCCTTAGCTCACCCACAGTTTGAAAATTATCCTAGTTAGTATAAGTTTAGAAGTAACTTCCGTATCGGTTTGTATGTGGATCTGGTGAACAAGCAGTGCAAGTAATCGAATTAGGCATCGTTGAGTGATATTCCTCTCGTTGTGATTCAGTCACTTCTTTTTCTTCTTCTTTTTTTCTTTTTTTGAGCCCGTGATTCAGTCACGTCAGTCAGCCCACATCGGGGGTGGGCCGGCCATATATTACTTGCAGCCCGTTCCGGACGTTGAAGCTGATTTAGTAGATACGTGCTACTGAAATATTGTTGCTACTGATTTAGTAGAAATCTTAAAATTGCTACATCAATTCAGTTACTTGAGTGAAGAAACAACACCTCTTCAATACATACCGCAGTTATGCAGAAAAGGCAGCTGATCAATTGAGTGAAAAAACACACACACACACACACCTCACTAGTACAAAAACAGCCTTCGGTGGCGGGCAAAATGAGCCTGTGGTGGCGGACACAGCGTCCGCCACTGCTATCTCACGTTTTCCAGTGACGGGCCAGATGCCCGCCACTGCTAGCCAACCAGAAGAAATAAAAAAAAGAAAAGAAAACGCCGGGCCTGGACGGGCTCAGCCCAGCCCGCCGCCGTCCCCAGCAGCCACCTCCTGTAGGCTGTAGGCGCCTCGGTCACCGTCGCCCGACGCGTGAGCCGCCGCGCCCCGGAGTCGTCATGTTCGTCACGGATCCGCTTCCCGCCGCCCCCGCTCCCGCGTCTGGAGGGAGGCTCGCCGCGTCCGGATCTGGACGCGCCCGGAGCTGACGCCGGAAAGGGAGGGCTCTCCGCGCCGGCCGTCGGGGAGGGAGGGGAGCCGCCGAGGAGGGAGGCCCCGCCGGGGAGGGAGGGGATCCGCGGTCCTAGCGCGCCGCCACCGAGGCCAGCAGCCCGCGCCGCACCGAGGTCAGCCTCCTCGCCGCCAACGCCTCGGCGCCCCGCCGCCGTGAGATCTGGAGAAGGGAGGGGTGGCGGCGCGCGTCGACCAGAAGGGAGAGGGAGGGGCGGCGCAAGAGAGAGAGGTGGAGGGGAGTCGCGGGGAGAGAGAAGTGCAAGGGAGAGGGAAGGTAGACACAGAAGAGAGAGGTGCGGCGCGGAGGATGAGGATTAGGGTTGGATGCTTGTTTATATATCAAGTCGATTGTTCGGGCCAAAGCGGGCTGCAGTTGGGCCTGTCCGCCACTGATGTTTATATGATGTAACTATGCCCGCCACTACTGTCCATTTTTAGTGGCGCACAACGTTGACGTCATGTTGTCCGCCACTGATAAGTGCTCTAAATACTGTAGCAAATTTGCTGATGTCATCGTGTCCGCCACTGCTAGCTGCTACAGTGCCTCGTGTCAAGCTAGCAGTGACGGATGGAATGGTGTCCGCCTGTAAAAAATCATCTATCATATTAGGCCTGTTTTGTACTAGTGCCTCCAATGCTGATCGATCCACAATTAGAACTATGAAATTTTGACAGTGGACTTTCAGACAAAATATAAAGACTCAAAATTCTACCAGAACCGATCATTGTTGCGCTGCTGCCGCCACGCGGCCCGTGGCTGCCATGCACCTCCATGGATGCAAATGCAAGCGCGTGGGACGACACTCAGACATGGGGCGTCTCGATCGAGTTGGTTCCGTTCACTCAAATCCATGCCGGCCTTTACACGTACGATTTTATATCGCCGGTTACCAGTCACGACTGCTGCTCTCCCACATCCATGTAAGCACCCGGCCCACCACCACGGACTCGACGGTCCCGCCGCGCTGGCCGCCAGTTTACACAGAATATGTGCTATATATAGGTCGCATTAGCTAGCGCAGCAGCGCCACCACCGCCGCCTCGTCGATCGATCAATTAGCTGCTAGCTGGCTAGCGAGAGAGCGCGCCACCATGTGCCCCTGCATCACCGAAACGGCCGATGGAGGACGAAAGGTGCAGGGCCAAAGGCTTCGCCAAATCCAGAGGCGTTAGCTAGCTAGCGCGTGGTGTAGTGGTGGCGCATGCAGTCGTCCAGAGCTGTGTGGGCTCCTCCTCAGTGTGGTTGCTGGCGTGCAGTGCGGTGGTGGTGGAGGTGTTCTCTGCCTCGTCTCGTCAGTCACGCTTTCTTCCAACCGTTCCAAGACGCAAAAGAGAAAGGTTGCTCGACGCGCCTAATTAAACGATGGCCGATCGAGTGCTTAATTAATTGAGGAACTAACATCGCTTATTAAGCAGTTAGTTTCTCTTTTGTTACCAGCTGTTGATTCGAGCCTGCATAAAAAGCTGTATAAGATGCTAGTGCGTACAAGTAGTTTTGCACTCGACATGTTATGCTGGCATGCTGCACACACGTCAAGAGATGGAGGATGGATGCATGCCATACATGGTAGCCATATATATGGTGCTACCGTTGATGAGCCTCTATTTTACCAAATTTACAGCCCCAAACTTGTAAACTTGTTTTAAGTAGTAAAACTTAAAATAATTTGCACATGTTGTCTTATGTAAAACAATGAGATCTCAATGCCAAGTACGAAGGAACATGTACATCCAAGATAAAAGAGTCCGTTTCACCATTCACAAAATAAAAAGAGAGAGAGAGAGCGTATGTTTCTAGTTTGCAATATGTAGTACGATTCTTCTGTGGAAACATAGAGCAAAATACGACGTGCCATTAATTTTGGATCGATAAGGGAAACAAAAGGATAACCTAATATGCACCTGAGCACTGTGGGCCTGCTCACATGCGTCAAACTGCTGGACTCCCAGTACCTGCTACAGTGGCCCAACTGTGCCGGCCTGCTGTCCGAATGTGAATCAATTTGATGGCTATTTCCACTGTAAGGATCATATGGCATGCCATTCATATAGCTATTTCCACCGTAAGGAATAAATAATTCATTTATTTGCCATATCTACTCTTTCTTTACAGGGGCTCACATATTTCTTACTCGTAGGCTCACCATTGTGAATTTACCTCAACTAATGATACCCTGTTATGGGTCCCATGCATCTATAAGAATTACACGAGCAAATTCACAATGGTTAGTTTAGTAAAGAATTATTGTTTCCCTGACAACGACATAACTTGTAAAGTATATCGGTTGTTACCTAAGGGTGTGTTTGCATGGTAGGGTTTCAGTTTCTGCAAGAAATAGAGCCTCTCTAGAAAAATTGGTTTTCATTTTTCTCTTTATTTGAAGAGAAACCATAAACTATTTATGTTTCTCTGTGAAGAAACCACAAACGTTGGCGGGTATCTCAATCGAAAGTAACACAGTTTGAAAGGGTTCTCCCAATTTCTACCGAGAAACCAGGGGAAAGAAAAACTTACCAAACAAGGACTAACTAGTTTCTTCTCAATAACCCTTTTATTTTTAACACAAGCTTTTAAACATAATAATGTATGATATCCTTCTCCCTTTACACCGCATACAATTAACTTCGTACACCGCATACAAATGAACATTTAATATCTTTAAATGTTGTCAATTTTCAACAACGTTGGAGAATGGCAAACTAGATATCCCCAATTGAATATCGCGGTAGGATAATTCCTTTGTCTCTATTCAAACAAGGTGACAATATAATGACCTCATGGGTGCATTTTTCTTTTATATGTTTATATATTCATATATGCATCAATATATTGACATTTTGAAAATAAATGTTGTTTTCTATTTTAATGCTTTTCCAATATTATCTTTGGAGGTGCATTCCACCACTTTGTTCTCTCATGCAGGGATTATTCTTTCCGGTGTTTTTCCTACCTCCACTTTCAAGAGGATGGTAAACTCAGTGAGTGACTAATCTATGCCTAGGAAAACAAACCACAACCTCAACCGTGCAATCGGCAGGGGCAACTGTTGGGTTTAACGATCATGAGCAAAACAAAGTTACAATGGGTAGGAGCCTATGCCGCCCCCCCCCCCCCCCCCCCCCCCCCACTCATCCAAGCAAGAAAATATATATATCACATTCATTGTGGTATTTTTCTCTAATAATATTGGTAAGCTAGACATTTGTGGGCTCTCTTCTAACCTTTGCCAAAAAAATTCAAACTTAGAATTGTTTCCAAAATTATAAAAATTGAAAAATGGCCTTACATATATGTATTTGGTGGACATGTATCTATACTAAGCATTACTGGATCATGGTGTAAACATGCATGAGATATGTATCGGAGTTATAATTTCAATTTAGTGACGTACACAGTAATCGCAAAAACAAAAAAGGTGACATACATTGTTCCCTTCACCTCAGCTCAACGACACATTCCTTCTCTCGTACATGGTGATACGATATATCTAAGTTTTCCTTTCAAATTTTCTTTTAAGAAATAGGACATTGCTCTTTGTAACCTCATCCTGTCGCTAGCATAAGTCTATAGCTTTTGCAACTGTGTCTTGGGCCCTGTAGAGTTGTTAGCGTCTTCAATTCGATTGTGTTCTCTGTTGATCACACGTGACGCACTTACCTCGGAAGTGAATTAGCCACGCCAGTTGCATGTACTACGATTTGGATCCATCCATTGCACGACCTGAACGAATCAGCATCCTCTAGCTTGTCATCGCTGTACTCGGCCCATTGCATGGCCAGCCAGACCCTCCTGTTCCAGCATCCATCAAGGCGCGAATGCATCCTCTTGTGTTGGTTACGCATAACACGGTTTTTCTGAGTCTTAATTAGCTTCTAGCACGTGAGGTGGTCTTCTTCTCGTTGACCGTGGATTGGAGCAACCACAGCCACAGGAGACGAGGACCGCGGACTTCGTCCTCGCGTGCAAACAGGGGCGGCGCGTCGCTCTCTGCTTTTCTCGACTCGCGACCGCGCGCTAGGAGATGACCAAGGCATCACCACCGAAGAAAAAGTAGTTGCATCACGATGCTTTGCAAAATGAGCCCTTGTGGCCTTGCGGTGCGCCATGCATTTTTGAATTGATCTGGCCTGTGTTTGGGCTTGATCCTACGGCTGGGACTCAAAACAGCAGACGGAATTGCAGTTTAACGTATACGAAGGATCAACAGCTAGAGTCCCTTGTCATACATGCGATCGAGCCAACCATAACACGACACGGAAGGCAGCCGAAGCTGCCCGATTGCGAGAGAGAAGAGAGGTCGGGACATGTAGGTCGATCGGGAGCGTCCGGTCAAGGGCAGTCTTCCAATTCCATCAGTGGCTTCGTCGTCCCCACAGCTCCAACGAGGACGCGTAACAGGGAAGGGAAATTAACAAATGCGTAACAGCTCCAATAAGACGAACGATCCAATAACAAACGCGTAACAGGGAAGGGAAATTAACAAATGCGTAACAGCTCCAATAAGACGAACGATCAAATGTGATGTTGAAAACTCAACAAATGCTTGCATTTTGGAAAGAGGTAGTAGTAGTACTAGCTAACTACTCCAAACACGATCGATCAATCACGGACGGCCACCCGATCCATCGCGACACGAGCCAAAAGCTGCCGGCTCGGCTGGTACTATGCGCGGCGCACACCCGGACTCGATCGATCGGTTCCATTGTCCGTGGATGTACGTGCTCTCCGTGCCACGGGCCACACCCGGACTCCATGGTTGGCAGATCCTAGGCACTTGCAGAAGCATATAGATACATTCGATCCCTACAAACATATATACATATACACATTCGATCCGTCTAAACACTAGCTTGCAAAAGTATGCAATAATTAATAAGTAATGCCACCGGTTCCAAGCTAAGTAAACCAGCTGATCGATGCCTGGGTTCAAGTCATTTAACTAATTTTGCTCAATGCTTCCAAGTTCCAACTCCTCAACCCATGGAGAGCTTCTTTCTTGTTGATGATCTCCGTTCCTGGGCAGCACGTGTCTTATCAATCTTTATGATCTGATCCTTCAATCTTTGCAAAATCCTTTTTGTAGCTTTATGCGGTTTAACCTGGACGATGGAACAAAACAAATATACATAAGAAACAATAACACTGCATTGGACGTGCAGCTAGCTATGGCACGAGTTCTAAAAATGTAAGAGAATATAGATCACCTTCTTTGTCGACCTGACTTCAGGCCCAGATGCTTCCCTCAAGTTTTTCCATTTATCCTGAAAATATGTGAAATGGCATAAGTACGTACCTGAATTTGGCTGAATATAACTATGTAACTCAGCTGAAGTTATCACTCATATACCTTCAAATGCACTGCTGTTCGAATTGATGTCTCAAAGTAAGAGTTCTTGATCTTGGTCCAACTTCCAACCCCGTATTTCGACAAGCCCTCCACTAGCATATCCACTTCATCAGCTGTCCAATGTGGATTATTCTTTCGAGTGGTTTTCCGGTTTCCACGTGCAAAATGCTTTTGGAAACCAGAAATGTAGCTGATCACCTGAAAAACAATAGCATGATTCATATATCAAGCATTTGTTTGTATTTTTAGTGGTAGTTTTGTTAAGCAAGGTTCTTAGTACAAGATTCATATAGTTTATTGTAAATACGCAGTTCCACTAGAAAAATGCAAACATAGCAGGATTTTTGTACTACAAACTATATTTTTATGTCATTATGCAGTTTCTACTAAATCCATTACAATCTATGGTTTCATTTTGTAGATTATGCTAGTGTTTAATTAACTCTGTACAGAAGTCTCTTTCAAAATCAAGTGTTGTTCCACTATTCTCTACTTCTAAATATATAGTTCACAACTAAATAAATATGATTAATTGAACTAAGATTTCATGCTAACCTTCCAAGATGTTCTTCTCATGCGACATTTTCTTCGGCGCCGTCCTCCCCAAACTCCAAGTGCCAGTACACAGTCCTCTGAAGCATAGCATATAAGCACAAATCCATCGTAAGTTCCATACTTGGCTCCAAGTGTGAGTACATGATAATGATGTAATTAAGCCATACCTAGCTTTCTTTGTTTGATGCAAATCTTGATTTTGTGCTTTGAATTAGTTTGCTCGGTTGCTTTGGCGTCATTCTTAGTCACTGAATAAAATTGATCTTCCACCTGAGTGATCATGAAGGAAATAAGCACAGGATAAAATTTCAATGCAGCTCTAAGTTTCATGTGGTCGGTAACTAATAATAGGATCTATGTAAATTCTAGGTCACCTAGAAAATGGCTGGGTTGAGAGAGGGCATGTGTGCATGAATGTGAGTGTGCATGTCAAGAGGGGACATCTCACTCTTTCATCAATAAGTTTAGTCGGTTAAAGAGGTCACCAAAAAAAAATTGGGTGCCACAAATTTGTAAAGGGCAAGCAAATCATAATAGATTCAATATCTTGCCTCAGAGTGGTCAGTCATCTCCGTTGAAGAAGATTGATTGGCATGACCTGCAAGAGAAGCTATGTAAATGATTTTCCCAGCCGTATACTAAATGGTGTTTCTGATGTGCAGTAAACCATGGGAAAGCACGATAACAACTAAACATTGTACCTTTCAGGAATTCAGCAAGGTCCGCGTCACCAAATTGAGGGTTCATGGTAGCATCATCATGTGCTGGGTAGTACTCCACCTTCCATGACAAATAACAGTTTGCATGATCAGCAGAGCATCTTCTTACTTGTACCAGAGCAAGAAATTACCAAAATAACAGTCGAGACACATAAAAATGTTGCAAGAAACAACATGAGAGATGGTAAGAATAATTATCAAAGCGCATGCAGAAACCAATGATATAGGAGATGTTGTAATTATGAGGGAAAAAATTCCTCCCAATAGCGCTGCAGCGAGGCCTGGCTGTTTAGAAATGCCTGTGTGTTTAGTGTATAACCTGGTCTCTTTTTTCACCGAAAAGCTGGTCTCTTTAGTGTATAACACAAGTCAAAATGACCTAAATTTTGGGGGTGAATACGAGCCCATCAGACACATGCATACATGACAGCAAGAACAAAACACCAGCTATACAGATCAGGATATGAAGGTGGAATGTTAGAGTCTGAATATTGAAAAAAAAAAGCAATGCAGAAGCCTAAAACTTTCATCCACTTTTGCTAAGACTTTGGATGTAGAAAAATTAGAAATTCATCACGAGCTTCTTTATGGTGCTTTTGAAATATGTGGGTAAACAGTCAAACAGTCCAACACTAGCAGAGATGGCACTATGCACACTAGCTAGAAGCCAGTAGACTGGGCTGGAAGACAGCAACTAATTAACCTGCGTTCCCGGCAAAACTAATTAACAATGGCCATGTAACAGTACAGCATATGAACAGAAGGATGAATGATGAACTGGCATGAAGTCTATATGGACAAGGTATGCATGTCCTCTTGACCGATCTACGCCTGGGGCAACGCTTTCGGAACATTCATAACGGCCGCCGGCGGGTTTGCCGGTTGGGCGACAAAGCTCGACGGCTGCTGGTGCAGCGAGGGCGCCATCCTCGGCCGCAAAATCGGCGACAAACAAGGCACCTGATGTTTGTGCCCAAGCGGAGACTGCACCATGATTACCAATAGGAGCGGGTCCAGCAAGCTGCGGTACGGCACCTCATCTCGAGCCACGGTAAAAAGAAAAAAAAAAGAAAGGTGCCGTCGCCTGATCGTCGTCGCGTCGTACCTCGACGCGCAAGCTCCGAAACCCACGCGGCGGCGACCAGGCGACGGTGTGCGCCCCGCCGGACCTTGGCGGGGTCCATGCCGGAAGGACTCCCGCGCAGAAAGCGAAAGGAGGCCCGGCAAAGACGAAATGAAAGGATGAGATCGATCGAATAGGGGAATTAGTTCAATTCTTTTCCTTCTTTTAATTTCGCGCCCTGAAAACAGCAGGACAACAAAAATCCACATAGCTTGGTAGTCGTCTGTTACCTGAGATTCAGGTCCGACGGCGCGCTCGAGGTCGAGAAGGTCGTCGATCATCTGCTGCTGCTGCTCCATCGACGGCCAGAAAAGCTCCGGCAGCTCCGGCGATGGCTCAAGAAGTTCCGGCAGAGCCAGTGGCGACCAAGGATACGTAAGATCCGGCAGCACAGCTGGGGACCATGGACTAGTCCTGCGAAGATACCGAGCGAATGTTGGAAGAAGCAGAGAGATGGATGAACACGAAACAAAACAGAGAGGGCGAGGCAGAGGTACGGACGCCATCAACTGAACCAAAATCCAGTGGGGGAAAGAGTGGAGTGAGAGACTGGGGCTTAGGCGCTCAGCTCGCCGGAGAGGAGGAGGCACGGTGCAAGAACCAGTTCCATGAGGACAGTTTCGCTGGGGGAATCCGTGTGGTGTGAGGATGCCATATATAACTGCAAGTCAATAGGACCACGGGAGGGAGGCGGCCATTCGCTCGGTCCCGTGGTCCTTAATGTGGTGTCTAGAGCGGAATAAAATATTACTTTTAAATGTAATTATTGAACGATGTGACTTATCAGTGATATAGTTTTCTTGAATATTGTATGTGCGTAAGGGATAATGTAAACGCTTTCTTTCAAGTTGTGTGAAATAATGATGACCAATCACATCAAGTGTAATTGTTTCCTTACATCATCCACTGGTTTAAATTTATTATGCTTCAAAGATCAGCACTATTGTAGCATGCTAAATGATTCATCTGATATTCTGATTCGTTCTTTACCGTATGATCTGCGGCTAGTCCTAATACGTGTGAACAAGGATTGATCCCCATTTTCGTTTCAAAGTTGTGCAGACTGCAACATCAAATTGCTTAGCCGAATCGGGTAAGTGGGAGTTTTCCATGAAGCTTCCTTCCAATTGAGAAGGAATCATGGTTTAAATGTTGTATATATACCCGCAATGGACTAATATCTTGGACGAGCGGGGTCGCGTGTGGATACCATACTTCCTTAGTCGAGAAGCATAAGCATTTATGGTTTTGGTCAATGCCAAAGTTTTTCAATTTGGCCAACCATATCTATTAGAATAGATTACTTAAAACAGAAAAATTACATGTAACTTATGTTGCTTTTTTCCTCACCAAAAAAAAACTTATGTTGCTTTCACGGTGAATAACATTTTATGTTCTTAATCTTAAAAAAATATTTGCTATTTCTAGCTAAAGTTAAAAACATTTGACTATAACTAAACCTAAAATGAGTGAGAGAGAGAGAGAGAGAGAGAGAGAGTGTGTGTGTGTGTGTGTGTGTGAGAGAGAGAGAGAGAGAGAGAGAGAGAGAGAGAGAGAGAGAGAGAACTATCTATCTGGGGCATGAGCTCCAAAGGCATATATTTTGATTGGAACATTCTAAATTACTTATAACTAAACATGCAGCTGGGGCCCACCTAGGACTTTGTAAATTTTCGAAAGCATACAGATGTGATTCATACATAGCAAATAATGAGAGTCGTTCGAAAATAAGGGAGATAATATCATCTAGTTTTTGACGTCAAACTATGGAGCATGTTTTGCAAAAATAAAAAAAATAAGAAAATCCGAAGATCCAAAAGCCATTGTGCAGGAGATCATGTCAACATTACACTTTTGACTGCGAATGTTTGACGCCACCCACAACAATCTAACTGATCGGTGACCACTGTTTTCCTAGCACCAAGTCATCAGAAGTGTGGTCCAAGTATGCATGCTACTGTGCTAGCACAATGAGACGTCCCAGTCTGATCAGACATAATAATATTCCAAATTAAACAATGGGCTTAAGTCACAACCAAAACCATGTATCCTCTGACGAAAAGTTTACAAAGACCGGAGAAATTAACTGTGGCCATCAAAGCGTGGCACTTACACACCCGGGTAATGAGTCATGCCAACGAACAGTTTTGTTAGTGTGATGAGGCTGCTGCTTGCTTGCTCTGGAGAGCATGACAGCGCGCGCACTGGTTTGGGCAGGGGGTAACGCGGCGGGATGCGTTCTTGCCGAAACTGGTAACCAGGGTGTTTCCGCGAAGCTTCCCTTCAGTAAGTCCAGTCAAATGATGAATAACTAGCAAGATGGCCCGCGCAATTTGCGCGGCTAGATTTGTTATAATATTTTGTTATAATTGGACATTGTATTTTTATATCTCTGTAAATATTTTTAGTATGCCCTCCATATTTTTCAGATAAATATGCCCTCCATTTTTTAACTACGAAATAAATTCACATATAGTTATCTTTTTAAAATCAAATAATTTACTGGTATGGCTGTCCGCGCATTAGCGGCTAGAGCTGATTGTTTTCACAACGATAATAGTATAAAATTTATAAACTTGTATGTATGTGTTCTATGATATTTTTTAATAAACTTTTATATGCCCTCTCCTACGGTCGCATCCCTTGTCTGTTCGTAATAATGCTCAGCTATTTGTCGCCTTGTCTTGTTGTCAGGCTTACTTGTCCTCTAATACATTTCTGTCAACTCATTATTCGTCCCGCTTACTTGTTGCCCACTCCGTCAAGGGCTACTACCTTCACATGTCACCTTCCCCTCTCGCTTCCTACTGCTATGTTGGTCATCTTGTTGTCCAGATTGCCTGCTCGTCGCCCTCTCGTTCAAGGCTCTTCTTGTCCTCATTTCTAATTTGTTTTTCGATTCTTTCACTCATCCAGTCATTCTTACTCTGTCATCGTCATAGCTTGTTTTTCAGCTTGCCTACTCATCACGCCATAATTTAGCTATTTTAGACTCATAATGGTATGGTGAGAAAATTAGAAATAAGAATTAGAGATATTTTTAGCTATCTTTTATAACCTAAATTTAGTTATTTTTTGGACTTATAATGGAATGACAGGTAATTTAGAAATAGGTGTGAAGTGTATTTTGGTTATTTTTTATTATTTTGAATTTAGCTATTTTTTGACTCATAATGGCATGGTGGGTAATTTAAAAATAAGTTCGAGGGGTATTTTAGCTATTTTTTATTGTTTCAAATTTAGCTATTTTATAAATATTTATAGGGAGTTTTGTGACTAATTTTTTCATAATAGCAGTGGTGGGTAATTTTCCCTTCTTATTTTCTCGGATTAACGTGAGAATTTCTAGCATTTTAGAGCGACCGTGGTGGCTCCCTACCATATGGATTCAAGCTCGACCATTGCAAGCTACGTCTTATCGTGTCAAAGCCGTAAAGCATGGGTCAGTGACTCAGTGTCCCTTTTTCACTGATCCATCACCTATGTCTTTCTATCTCGCTGATCTCAAATAGCACAGCAAGATCTAAAGATTTAACATCCAACCGGATGGCACCAGCCGTCCTCCTCACGTGACTTCCTCGCCGACTCGCTGTCTTCCGATTGCGTTCTTGCTGAGAACGGATAGTCGTGTCCTTCGATCTCATCTCACTCTGCTTATGCCGTCATGCCATGCACCGCTTCTTGATAAACACCTTTGATCCGCGTTCTAAATCTTGTAGTGCACGATGGGGTTTAGGGTTATCCAAAGTGCACGATGGACTTGGTAGTAAAGCTCCTTCATGTTAACCTTGACGCTCGTGTTTTACCAAGCTGCTTTGAAGAAAGAACAAACACGTCTGGACAATTTATCCAAGCACATGCTTGCTTAGCCTTAGTTGGGTAAGCTAAGGCGCATGCACGTCACTGCCTCCAGAAGACTTACGTCATGCCGTGCATCAATAATTGTTTTGCAATAGAATGTCGATCGGTTGCCTCTTCACGAGCCGTTTGTTCTGAGACAAAGAGAATAGCCAATTCTTACCTATGGGCCTCTGTTGTCACGTATATGAGGTCATTTCATTCACTGACGCACTCTCCGACTGCCTCCGACTGCCTGGATGTTGCTAAACCTTGGCCAACCCCATCATGGTCGCTAGTGGTTTTCTGCACTCGAGTCTTGCTCTTGTCCCTGCGTCCGCGCATAGAACTCATACTATTTGGTGGAGGCAGGTTGGTTGTGTGCTGCAGTGTTGCCAGGTAGACCGCCGATCTACCGTTTGTCATAGTTGATGAATGGCTGGGCTACCGCGGCATGTTGGCATCATCGACGGGCAGCTCGACTGCATATTGAGGTGGTGCCATACGAAATGCCAGTCGATCGTGGCTGGGACCAGCAAATCGAGCATGAGCTCGTCCTTCTCCATCTTGCCTCCTCTTCTCACATGGATCCTCTCCCTTTAATTCATCCAACCTGTTGCATGGTTGTATCCGTTCAGGCGCAACTGCATGCAGCGTGTATTCGGACACCCAGGTGCCATTTTCCCATTAATTAACTCTTGGGTACTTACATGACTTCGACAGGGCCATCGTCACCATGCAACCACAATCTCTTGTACATCCAAAAGAAAAGGGTCTCTTTTTATTTGGACTATGCATGATGAGTATCTCAAAAAGAAAAAGAATGCGTACGTGCATGCGACAATATTTCAGCTGGGTGATCCCATGCTAATCCAAGAGACGAATGCATGTGATCGATGAGACTTGGCTGGAGACCTTAGCAGAAAATTAAACATGCAGCTGAACTCGTCAATGTTTGCTGACGAACACGTTTAACAATGGAACGGGCGTTTTCAGCACGTCTTGCGGGCCGTCAGTAGAGTCTCGGAGCGCTCGCGCGGCGACCGTCGCCTGACTCTGCTGCTTTGTTGAGATCGCCGGCCCTCGCCGCCGTGGCCGGGATAACAGAAAGATATTTAGCTGCGTCAGAAACATGATAGATGTGGGCAATAGAGTAATGGGCAGTAGTCTTTAATTTGACGGGCACGCCGCGTCAAGAATCAAGATGCATCACATGGATGCGTCTCCATGCGCCATGGATGAGTACATGAGAGGAGATCGAGTGGTGAGCTCGTTGGATGGCTTTTCCTCCGATATGTTATACACGGACTCTTCTCTACTTTCTTATTTTGAATTTTATTATTCCGAATTTATGATAGGCATCAATTTTATTTATTCTTTTTCAACATGGACTCTTTTACTTAATGTAGACCGTTAGATCTTCATAAAATCCAACGGCTCGTAGCTTTTCTTTTTTCCGATTAACGTGGTAATTTTGTGGCCTTGAGAGCGAACGTGGTGGCTTCTTTTTCTCTTCAAATACTAAGATAATAGATCTACCACTACCCCAGCCGCTATTAAATGATGATAAGCTTAGAGGGACAGGTGATATGCTGCAGGGATGCATGCTAGAAGCTTTATATAGAAAGCGCAGAGAAACATGTGACAGCAAGTAGAACCGGGAGCAATTAAGCATTTCGAGTTGATACTTACTAATTTGCTTGTCGAGCTATAGGTAGGAAGGTGTTTTGAAGCAATCAAAAGGCTGGCGTCTCCCATAGCTTTATAAAAGCAGGAGAAATCTTTTTTCAAAAAAGGGCCTACTATTTATTTAAGGGAACATTTCAGAATGAAAAATGTGCAAGTTTTATCTTGCTATTGAGCATTTCTAGTTTATTAGTTTTGTCTAATGATTAATTAAGAGTAAGGGGATTCACCAGGTCATCAATACGAATAATATCCAAATACCAAATACGCTCACTGTGTGATCCATGGAAAGAAAAGTGAGTTGTTTTGGTGAACATTAAACAAAAAACTTGCTCTTCTTCCGTAAAAAATTCTTCTAAAAATACCGAACCCAATCGTTGCATAAAAGTTCGTACCGTACTTTTATGTTTACGAGCTAAAGTTCTAGCACATGAAAGTCGAAGTATATATTTTACTCGATACAAAGTCCTTTTTTTTTAAGATCCACTATGATAATGAAAAAGATTTCTACATATCCGACCAAAGCGATCAAGAATATCCCAATCTGATAAATCAGTCCAAATGGGTTTACTAATAGGATGCCCCAATCCAGTACAGAATTGAGCTTTTGATAAGGATATGTAGAAATCTTTTTCATTTTTCAATGAGGGGAGTAGCAGGAACTGTGGTATCAAATTTTTCAATTCGAGTATCTATTAGAAAAGAATTCTCCAGGATTTGATTTCTTACTAAGAAATTTTTTATTGGTACATTTGAACGGTACCCCAGAAAATCGAAGCAAGTTTTGTTAATTGGTTTAGACAAATCCTTTGGGGTTGAGTCCAAAAAGAGAAAACATATTGTGAGAAATTCACAAGAAATGATTAAGAGTGCGGAGGAAATTCACAATAAAATTTATAGGATTCAAATAAAGTAAAGGTAGGCGGGGAATAACCTTATTTATGACAAGTTTCAAATTGGTAAAGTATACCCCTAAGATAAAGAAGAAGAAGAATGGGCTACGGAAACTCGCAAGAAAAGTTCCAACTGATCGTCTGCTTAAGTTCGAACGAGTTTTCAAAGCACAAAAACGCATACATATGTCTGTTTTCAAAGCACAAAGAGTTCTTGATGAGATTCGATGGTGTTACTACGAGGAAACCGTTATGATACTGAACCTCATGCCTTATAGAGCATCTTATCCCATCTTAAAGTTGGTTTATTCGGCAGCAGCAAATGCTACTCATTATAGGGATTTCGACAAAGCGAATTTATTCATAACAAAAGCCGAAGTCAATAGGAGTACTATTATGAAAAAATTCAGACCTCGGGCTCGAGGACGTGGTTATCCTATAAAAAAAACCATGTGTCATATAACAATTGTACTAAATATAGTAAAGAAATCTAAATAACCTTTAGATCAACCTAAGATTTCGATTCCCAGTAAAAAAAATACAATAGAAAAATATGGGACAAAAAATAAATCCACTCGGTTTCAGACTTGGTACAACCCAAAATCACAATTCTTTTTTGTTCGCACAACCAAACAATTATTCTGAAGGTCTACAAGAAGATAAAAAAAATACGGAATTGTATCAAGAACTATATACAAAAGAATAGGAAAAAAAGCTCGAATAGAAAAATAGAATCAGACTCAAGTTCCGAAGTAATTACACATATAGAAATTCAAAAAGAAATCGATACAATTCACGTTATAATCCATATTGGATGCCCAAATTTATTAAAAGAAAAAAGGAGCAATCGAAGAATTAGAGAAAGATATCCAAAAGGAAGTGAATTCTGTAAACCAGAGACTTAATATTGCTATCGAAAAAGTTAAAGAACCTTATAGACAACCTAACATTCTTGCGGAATATATAGCTTTCCAATTAAAAAATAGAGTTTCATTCCGAAAGGCAATGAAAAAAGCCATTGAATTAACTAAAAAGGCGGATATAAAGGGCGTAAAAATCAAAATTGCAGGTCGTCTAGGAGGGAAAGAAATTGCACGTGCCGAATGCATCAAAAAGGGTAGACTTCCCCTCCAAACAATTCGCGCTAAAATTGATTATTACGCTGCTATCCAATTCGAACGACTGCAGCCTAAGACTGCGGAGGAAATTAGGTGAAGTACTCCAGATACAAAGAAGAATTACTGCATTTCGTAACTGATTTTTTCTCTTTCTATTTCGCTTTTTTTATTTAGACCTTCTTTATCTTTATATCTAGTTTTATCTACTTAATCGATGGTATCTACCGGCTTGAAGTCGAATTTGATCGCTTTCCATACTTCACAAGCTGCAGCTAGTTCAGGACTCCATTTGCAAGCTGCTCGGATAATTTCATTACCTTCACGAGCAAGATCGCGCCCTTCGTTACGAGCTTGTACACAGGCTTCTAAAGCCACCCTATTAGCTGCTGCACCTGGTGCATTCCCCCAAGGATGTCCTAAAGTTCCTCCACCAAATTGTAATACGGAATCGTCTCCAAAGATTTCGGTCAGAGCTGGCATATGCCAAACATGAATACCCCCTGAAGCCACCGGTATAACACCTGGCATGGATACCCAGTCCTGGGTGAAAAAGATACCGCGAGAACGATCTTTTTCAATATAATCATTGCGCAATAAATCAACAAAACCTAAAGTCATTTCGCGTTCCCCTTCTAACTTACCTACTACTGTACCGGAGTGGATATGATCTCCCCCAGACATACGCAATGCTTTAGCTAAAACACGGAAATGCATACCATGATTTTTCTGTCTATCAATAACTGCATGCATTGCTCGGTGAATGTGAAGAAGTAGGCCGTTGTCGCGGCAATAATTAGACAAACTAGTATTTGCGGTGAATCCTCCAGTTAAGTAGTCATGCATTATAATCGGAACCCCTAATTCCCTCGCAAATACAGCTCTCTTAATTCCCTCGCAGTTTCATTCTCTTGTCCAATCGCTGTTTTTGTTTCCGTATTCCTTATTTATCCACTGGGACAATCGGGTTGGTTCTTTGCACCGAGTTTTGGCGTAGCAGCTATATTTCGATTCATCCTTTTCTTCCAAGGATTTCATAATTGGACGTTGAACCCATTTCATATGATGGGAGTTGCCGGAGTATTAGGCGCGGCTCTGCTATGCGCTATTCATGGGGCTACCGTAGAAAACACTCTATTCGAAGATGGTGATGGTGCAAATACCTTCCGAGCTTTTAACCCAACTCAAGCGGAAGAAACTTATTCAATGGTTACTGCTAACCGCTTTTGGTCCCAAATCTTTGGTGTTGCTTTTTCCAATAAACGTTGGTTACATTTCTTTATGCTATTTGTACCCGTCACCGGTTTATGGATGAGTGCTATTGGCGTAGTTGGCCTGGCTCTGAACCTACGTGCCTATGACTTCGTTTCCCAGGAAATCCGTGCAGCAGAAGATCCTGAATTTGAGACTTTCTACACAAAAAAATATTCTTTTAAACGAGGGTATTCGTGCGTGGATGGCAGCTCAGGATCAGCCTCATGAAAATCTTATATTCCCTGAGGAGGTTCTACCACGTGGAAACGCTCTTTAATGGAACTTTCGTTTTAGCTGGTCGTGACCAAGAAACCACTGGCTTTGCTTGGTGGGCTGGGAATGCCAGACTTATCAATTTGTCCGGTAAACTACTTGGAGCTCACGTAGCCCATGTTGGATTAATCGTATTTTGGGCCGGAGCAATGAACCTATTAGAAGTGGTTTATTTCGTACCAGAAAAGCCCATGTATGAACAAGGATTGATTTTACTTCCGCACTTAGCTACTCTAGGTTGGGGAGTAGGGCGGGGGGGGGAGAAGTTCTAGATACTTTTCCATACTTTGTATCTGGAGTACTTCACCTAATTTCCTCCGCAGTCTTAGGCTTCGGTGGTATTTATCACGCGCTTCTGGGACCCGAGACTCTTGAAGAATCTTTTCCATTCTTTAGTTATGTATGGAAAGATAGAAATAAAATGACTACAATTTTGGGCATTCACTTAATTTTGTCAGGTATAGGTGCTTCACACGCCGATCCACGGTTCGAGCGTGCAGCTCTGGTCTCGATTGCCCGAACGTTCACGTGCCCCTACGTGCGCATCTAGCTACGCGCATGATGCGCGATCGCTGTCCACGGAGATGATTCGATCGCTGGCCAGAGCGATCCGTCGGTCCACATGCCACCAGCTTCTCTGCGGTTCCGTTGCACGCGACACGCGACGCGTACGTCCAGCCGCGCTCGTCAAAGTCACAGTAATCAAAGGGGAGGAACGGAAACTGCAGAGAGGACGAGCGAGGGTCACGTCCAGTCACGCTCGATCGCCAAAGCCACAACGCGATCTATGCTAGCTAGCTAAGCTACTACATGGTGGACTGGTCGTCTTTCTGCTTCATTCAGTGCTTTCTTCCTGTCACAGTTCACTTTATTCGCCAACTGCCAAACGATCGAGCTCCTGCTTTCCTGACCGCTCCAGTTCGTCGCGCCCCCTGAGCACCGGTGATGGGCCTCTGCTTGTCCAAGAAGCAGAGCAGCTCGCCGTCGCCGCTGGCCGCTGTCACGGCGGAGGCTGCAGCACCAGCTGGTATGTTCCATTTCATATTTCTTGCGTGTGCCTTCTCTCTCGACTCGAGTCCCCTGTTCCTAACTGAACTGGCGCCGTCGGATTGTTCCAGCGAGAAGCACGGACGCAGCAGCCGTCGACGTGCCGGAGCTCACGGTCCGAGAGCTCCGGAAGAACGCCACCGGCTCCTTCTCGTCCGCGAGGCTGATCGCGAAGGGGCCTTACGCCACGGTGTACAGGGCTTCGTTGCGCAGCGGCCGGGCCGCCGCCGCCAAGAGGCTCCACCTGACTGGCTACTCCGGCAGCTGGGACGCCGTCGCGGTCCTCAGGCAGCAGGTAGATGCGCCGACGATAACCATTTTTTGTTTTCAATGCAGATTCAGCCCTGCTAGCTCACTCAGCTCAGCTCAGCTGCTACATATGAATGTTAACAGCCTGTCGAAGCTGAGGCACGAGAACGTAGTCCGGCTGCTTGGCTACACCGTCACCGGCGACCTCCGCGTGATGATCTACGAGTTCGCGACCATGGGGACTCTCCACGACGCCCTGCACGGTACACTGTTCTGTTCAACCCTGGAAAACTACGTAGTACGTAGAAGCCAAGAGCGATCTGGATTAATCTTTCCACACCACCATTTGCATCGATCGCTTGGCAGGACCGAGGGGAGTAGAGGCACGGCGGCCGGCGGTGAGCCTGAGCTGGGCACAGCGTGTCCAGATCGCGCTGGACGCCGCGCGAGGCCTCGAGTACATGCACAAGAAAGTGCGGCCGCCGGCGACGCACGGGGACGTCCGGTCCACGAACGTGCTCCTGTTCGAGGGCTTCAGGGCCAAGATCGGGGACTACAACCTGTTCAGGGAAGCCCAACACCAAAACGACTCGCACTTCTACGTCGGTTTATTTCCTTACGGGTGCACCGCGCCAGAGTACGTACCGTACGTAGCTATTCCCAAAGAAAGAGAGAGAGTACGTACCGTAGCTAGCCGTCCACCGCATCAATGGATCTGATCTGCACGTAATAATTGGAGCTGGCTAACCCGGTTTCTGACGACAGATAGATTTTTTTTTTAGATTACACAGTACAACTCAGACACTCACAACGCACGCACACTCACTCCTATGAACACACGTACGCAAACCCTACCCCTATGAGCATCTTCGAAGACTGAGCCGGCAAATCTAGAGATACGAAGTCACCACTGGCGCCTCGCTGTCGACGGGAGCGTCGCCTACCACTGAAAGCACAGATAGATTAATTCGATGATGATCTGGTGTGCAGGATTACCTGGGCGGGCCCCCCTACGACTGAGAAGAGCGACGCGTACAGCTTCGGAGTGCTGCTTCTCGAGCTCCTGACGGGGAGGTTTCCGTTTCACAATGGAGCACGCCTTGCGGATTGGATAAGTACTATAGGTTTCTACGTACTTCTGAATTCACCCCTAATTTATGCCCCATTGATTTAGTTGCCAAAGAAAAAGGTGTTGAACAGTTTTGGTACTAAAACTGGTATTCTCTCGATCAGGCACCTCCGCTGCTGACCAACGGTAGAATTGAGGAATGCATCGACCCAAAGCTTGGCGATCAGTACTCTCGAGGGTTTTTTTTTTTTTTTGCGAGGGAGCTCTCGAGGTTATTGGTCCCTGAGATAGCCCTTCTTGCACTATGGATTTTGTTACACATCAACACCTGTTCATTCCTACTCCACCCGTCAATTAACTGATCTTCTTGCGACCTGCGTGCATGCAGCTGGGCATACTAGCGACAAGGTGCGTGAAGTTCCGCCCCGCCCACCGCCCATCCATGGACATCGTTGCCAGAGTGATATATCAACAACATCGTCGTGCGAGGCAAGCAAGCTAAGCAGCTCGGCGATATACGACGACTTGCACAACAGTCTGACACCCGGTGAAGGGCCGCGGCGGCCATAGGCCGTCGTGGGGTAGCCTCATACGACTTAAAAAGTATAGAAGAGTACTTAACCACAGACGATAATTTTATGTTGATCTGATATTATTTGTCCCATTTATCCTGTGTGAAGTTGTGAGCAGCGCATCACCTAAACAACGCTAATAGCATGGATTATTCAGTAGTTAATATTGATTTAATATTTATGATGTACAGTTTAAGGATGCCTATATATCTCGTTGTCATGCTACAGTGGAATGCACCAAGGTCAGTAAGTAGAATATCTAAACACCAGGATGTGACAGGAAATCCATCTGAGTAGTTTTCATAATCAAAGGTATGTGGTCAATATACGCAGCTGCTTTCAGACGTCCCAATCAGCTCATGTTCCACCAACCTAATTATCTTAAGACCAGGGGCAGGATAGAATGACATCAACATCACGCTTCATTCGTGATGTGACACAAAAATCTAGGTGAAATAACACAAAGAGAAGGCACGGATTTCAAGATTAAAACTTTATAATTAGAGAACCGTTAATTATACTTGTCATTCTGGCTACATGCATGACATCTCTTTTGAAGAAGTTACGAACCTAGATATTAGAAACATAGTAGCAAGAATGATACCTTAAGTAAATTAGAACTGAGGGAGTATATCAATCAATAGCTAGGCTAGCAAAGGCATCTCGCCAGATCGGGGTAGCTAGGCTTGTATCTTGTTCCACCCGAGCTTAGCAGACAACTGTAGCTAGCCCAAACAGTGCTGCGATCATGTATCAACTTTTGGAGTGGCCGCTGGGTGGACATTGGCCGCACACAGGGCACCTAGCTTTGGCAGAAGAGATATTTTCCCGGTGATGCTCTCTCGTTGTTGTGACGTCACCCTAATCTTTATGTCGGTGGATATATATCGATCAGACGAGTAGCAAGGTTAGAAAACGAGTGTATTAAATCGTTTAATTTGAGCAAAACTCAGTAATTTGGGGTTTCCGAGGACCAATCATTGAAACAAGAAATCTAGACGTTTCTAGTCTTTGTTGTTTTAATTAATCCCTTGCTAGATGGAAACAGGAGGCAGACTTTGATACTCTCTACCCATATGCCTCCGATGCTTTATAAAGTGACCATGTCAATGAGCTAATAACCCTGTACCAGTAGCCTGCAGTCGTCAATGGACGGAACAGTAATCACACGGATCACCAAAACACGCGCGCGCGATATATATGGCGACACGTGTACTCTGCGGGTCCCGGTCTCCACGGCCCTTGGTACATTCCACTACTGTAGCATGATATGCTGCGTCTTTGACGACCAAGCTACACACACGGCGGCCGTCAGGGCCAAGGACTTTGACGAATCGATTGGACCGGCGAGAGCCAGGCGCTGAAAAGCGTCTCGAACTGTCGGTCAGCAGGGCACGCGTGAACCCGTGGAAGTTGGAACTAGTTACATCACAACGCTAGTGCGCTGCTCGGCCCGAAGCATGGTGTGGTGGAGTGTTGTGTGGCACAGTGGCAGTAGAAACTTTCATGACCGATCACAACCATGACCGATCCTGTGGCAAAATTTCCACGACGAAGGTGACAGATCGAGTGGGAACTTTCTGTCAAGCAAATCATTCAGTTTTTTGTGAAGGTTCCGTGGCCGTGGGTCGTCGTTTTACTGGAAGGGACTGGTGCTCGCTTTTCATAAACTTTCCGAACAAAACGGATCAGCGCCATGGCCAGTTCCAGTGGCACTTAAGCTCCGATTCGCGTTACGCCTTGGTGTTCCAACATGTAACGCCAGAGAAAAACGCAGCTCAAATATCTTCTAACTTACACGCAGGATCAACTAGTTAAGAATTAGATCACACCTAGAAACTTTAATTTGATGCTGAATTGACTTACCAGTCATGTTCATTCTCTTGTTGAACCCTTAACAAAGTGTAGATGATGTAGAGGTTGAAGAACGCCTGGATGTCGATGTAGATCGAGGGCACCGAGCTTCCAAGCCTTCCAGCACCTTAGGGATCGGTTAGGTCAGGATTAGGGTTAACCCTGACGGCTCAACTCGTGATTAACTTATCGATTAGGGAAAACCAGGGATTCCCCTTGGTTATATAGTGCTGTAGGCTTGGGGTCGGGCCTTTAGATGGCTGTGTTTGCCTCCTGATCAAAACAACTAACAGGGGTGTTAGTTGGACACGGATTTGGGTTTTACAGCCTATTTACCGAGGTCAAATAATTCCAACACTGGTGCTCGCTTTTCATAAACTTTCCGAACAAAACGGATCAGCGTCATGGACAGTTCCAGTGGCACGTACTTAAAGCTCCGATTCGCGATAGGCCTTGGTGTTCCAACGTGTAACGCCAGAGAAAAACGCAGCTCAAATATCTTCATGTCACAACCTACAGCTTGCTGGTAATCGAAATGGCGTCTTTTTAGCTTCAACCTATGGATCATGTATTGCATTTTTTTTTCTTTTTAATGAACTGAAGATCAGAAGCCATTGTGCAGGAGATCATATTAGCATGACACTTTTGACTGCGAGTTTTTGATGCGACACACAACAATCTAACTGACCCGCGACTACCGTTTTCCTAGGAACAAGTCATCAGAAGGCTAGCTGGTCCAAGTATGCATGCTACTGTGCTAGCACAATGACATGTTCCAATCGATCTGATCAGCCATATATTCCAGTATTCCAAATAATGGGCTTGAGTGAGTATACATAGACCGGAGAAATGAACTCTGACCAACACTCTCAGAGAGGCTGCCGCTTGGTTTAGGCAGGGCTGGCGCGTGAGGAGGTGGCATTCTTGCCGAAACTGGTAAGCAGGGTGTTTCCGCGAAGCTTCCGGCAGTAAGCCCAGCTGTCAATGAAGAAAAGAGCAGCAGCAGCAGTAGAACAGGGAACAATTAAGCATTTCGATAAAAAAATAGTACTCCTTTCGTTTTTAATTATATGACACCGTTGACTTTTTCGTTGAACTTTGACCAACAAATAGATTTAAATAAATACTTTTTAAATGTGAAATGAATATCATTGGATTCATCATCAAAAGCACTTTGAGGTTAACTTATACACTTAATTATTTATATAAATATTTATAGATAAGACGAATAGTCAAAGTAACAAAAAAAGTCAACGGCGTCATATAATAAAAAACGGAGGGAGTATAGTATTGTCAAAAAGGAATGAGGGTGCGGTCACGAACTCACGCGCGAACCATGAACCACCGTGCCGGTTCATGCCGTATGTGCACGCGCGCGCGCCAGCTACCCGGGCGTGCATGTGACGGTGCCCTTTGTGCGCAGTGTGCCATTTAGTCACCTGGGAGTCACGGCCATGATGCTTGCTTGGGTGGCGGCCTCGTAAACCAGCAGCAAGTCACCTGCTAAGCTCTTGGGGCGCCTGCACGCGAACTTTCCAAACCTCCTGGTCGCAATTAACACGGCAGTAGCGCTCGTCAAAGTCAGAGTCAGGCAGCCAGTCATGCTCATCAAACAAAGCCGCAACTCGAGCCATATATACACATGGCCGTCCCTCATCGCCTTCATCCGCGCTTCAATAATTCCTTCCTCTGTTCGCCAGACGATCGAGCTCTTCCTCCTCGATCGTCGCCGGATATCGAACACAGCGGGCAGGGCACGTGATGGGGCTTTGCTTGTCCGCTGGCTCGCCGCCGTTGGAGGCAGCACCTGCGGGTACGTTTCGTTCCATTTCATAGACATTTCGTCTCTCGAGATCTGGATTGTGCTCTGTTCTCATCAACTACGCGTCGGGTTGTTCACTGGCAGCGACAAGCGCGGCCGTCGACGTGGACGTGCCGGAGCTGACGGTCCGAGAGCTCCGGAAGGCCACCGGCTCGTTCTCGCCCTCGCGGCAGATCGGGAAGGGCCGGTTCGCCACGGTGTACCGTGCTTCCCTGCGAAACGGCCGGGTCACCGCCGCCAAGAGGCTCGACCTGCCGCCGTGCACCTCCTGCCGCTGGGACGCCGTCACGGTCCTCCGGCAGCAGGTAAATGTCATGTCGAGGCTGAGCCACCAGAACGTGGTCCGGCTCCTGGGGTGCACCGTAACCGACGACCTCTGCGTGGTGCTCTACGAGCTCGCGCCCATGGGGACTCTCCACGACGCCCTGCACGGCCCGCGGGCGGTGTGCCTGAGCTGGGAGCAGCGCGTGCGGATCGCGCTGGACACCGCGAGTGGCGTCAGGTACATGCACGAGCAGGCACCGCAGCGGACGACGCACGGGGACGTCCGGTCCACCAACGTGCTCCTCTTCGAGGGATTCCGGGCCAAGGTCGGGGACAACAACTTGTTCCGGGATCTCGTGTACACCGCGCCCGAGTAATATCTCCTTCCTTACCGTGCTTAAAGTTGGAGCTGGCTATCTAGCCGGTTTCTGGCATATGAATTACCGTATTTGATTTGACGATCGGAGCGCAGGATTATCATGGAGTGCAGCTGTGCCACTCCGAAAAGCGACACCTACAGCTTCGGAGTAGTGCTTCTCGAGCTTCTCACGGGAAGGCTGGCGTGGCCCGTGTGGGACGGCAACGAAAGAGTAACCCTTGTGGAATGGGTAAGTTCAACGTAGCGCTGATGGCTTCTGATGATCTGAATTGAATCTACCCATTATATTTAATTCCGTGTCTGTCACTCTCTTGATCAGGTATCTCCGTTGCTGACGGAAGGTAGGATTCAGGAATGCATCGACCCAAAGCTCGGCGACAAGTACTCCCCTGCTTCTGCTCTCAAGGTTAGTACGTATACTGCTCTCGTCTCGCACCAATGCATGTGTGTTGTCACACCATTCAACGCCTGTTAATTGACTGAGCTAGCTGCTTAATTGCGACCTGCATGTGCCTGCAGCTGGGGAGAATAGCGGCTAGGTGCGTGCAGTCCCGCCCCACCGACCGTCCATCCATGGGCACTGTTGCCGGAGAGATATATCTGCTAGCTCTGCTGTACCAGATTGTCGATTACTGAAAAGACTTGCAGCAAGCCCTGCGTTCTCCAAACTTATAAGAGATCGAGCACACAACCTGCGGTGTTGTTTATCTTGAGCTGCTTTTGAGTTATCACATTTTATTTGTATCTTGTGTGAAGTGACGAGCAGCACATCACTATAAAAATGCTGCTGGCATGGATTATTCAGTGGTTAATCGTGATATTAGGTATTTGACGTTTTATCCTATCGTATCTCCTTACTCCTATATATCATGCTACTGTAATCAAAGGAGATAACATCCGAGTCGTTATCATAATCAAAGTGTCATAAACAGAACTAGATCGGCCTGAACCCAAGCGGCGCGACCTCGCCGGCGGCGTCGGTCGCACTACAAGGGCAGACGTAGAAGAGATACTAAGAACTCTTGATATATTTCTTGCTTAATTGATTCACGTTGCCATGCTCTCCATTATATAGGAGTCAGGCTTACAATCGTATTGGACTCTAACTCTAACTCTATCTAACAATTCCTTAATTAACTTAAACCCTAAGGACTCACGAATGGGCTTGGTTAAGGCCCATGACACTTCCCCCCTCCTTCGGAGACAGCTCGTCCTCGAGCTGTGGACTGACTTCACGATAATCGACTCAATGCGACACTGACAAACTAAATACAATAAAGTCTTTTACATCTCGACTTCATATTGTATTTTCCTCCTAAAATTACTAGAGTCTGCCTTGAATAATTGACTGAAAACAGGCCCAAACCTTAACTGCCATCATCAGCCTATTCCTTGGGCTGTGAGCTGGCGCAAAGCTAGACCAAGGTGGCCCATAATTGGCAGCCCAACAGAAGCTGCACCTAGCTCACGACTGGCCTGCTCGTGTGAAAAACTCAGCGTAACCCTAGCCAAGCCCTGCCTTGCATGCACAGCACCAGCCGCCGCTTTGCTTTGCCTTGCACGCACAAACGCCGCCTTGTCGCCTGGGATCGCAGTCACACATCCTCGTGCCGAACCGCGCCGCCCAGCTTGCATGGCTCATCGTCGTCCCGCGACTCCCCATGCCGAACAGCACCGACGGCGCCTCGATGCGACGCCATGCCGCTCACTGGAACGAGGACCACCTGGATCTGCGCGGCGCAGCGACGTCGACGGCGGGGCGGCCGGACGCATGGCAGTTGGTCGATGGACATGGGGCCCCTTCCAAGGCAGCATGGCTGCTCCAATTCGGCGGTCGTCGTGGTCGATCTGGTGGTCGTCCCCGTGGTGAGGAGCTGCGCGACAAAGATCAGGTTGGCCTTCGATCTGCTGGTCAGGATCCTCCTGGTGAGGAGCGGCGTGACATAGAGCAGGTTGGGCTGCTCTCTTTTCCTCCTCTGCTGCCCTCATCTTCTCCACCGTAGCCTTCATCTCCTCTATTATTGCTAAGGCCCCGTTGATGCAATCCTGAAAGTCAAAAGATGTCCACGCCATCGGTTCCTCAATTGTTTCGCCCATGGATCGTTGATGGAAGCTAATACCAAATTGTCATAAACAGAACTAGATCGGCCTGAACCCAAGCGGCGCGACCTCGCCGGCGGCGTCGGTCGCACTACAAGGGCAGACGTAGAAGAGATACTAAGAACTCTTGATATATTTCTTGCTTAATTGATTCACGTTGCCATGCTCTCCATTATATAGGAGTCAGGCTTACAATCGTATTGGACTCCAACTCTAACTCTATCTAACAATTCCTTAATTAACTTAAACCCTAAGGACTCACGGATGGGCTTGGTTAAGGCCCATGACACAAAGGAGTCTCTATGCTTAGATGTTTTCTTTGTATTTTATATTTGTGTTTTAGAGTCTTGATGTAATGTAAGAGTTCTGTACTACTTTATATTTTCATCGAAAAAAAAGTGTCTCCATACCTTTGATGCATACCATATATTTACCAATATATACTCTATATATATGCATGTCTTCGGTCAGACAGCTAGTTGGACATTCTCGTTTTCACTCTAGGGCTCGGCCTACAAAAATTAGTAGCACAACCATATAATGATCTTATATAAGAACTAGCAAAATTACTGTTCCAAGCATGAGTAGTATCCCTGGTTAGTTACGCAGCTCAGACATATTCCCACCAGAGAAAAATGCAGCTCAAATAACTTGTTGGCTGGAAACGTTGCACGAATGACAGTTGAACAGTTTAAAAGCTGCCATGTACTAATCATGTTCCTGGTCAATTTGCATTCGCGTTAGGCATCAGATAGAGTCTCGGCTGGAGAGAATGTGCGATCGACTCAACCAGGGTGAGGCTTGACTGACGAGTGACGACGACTAGTCGTTCTTGCCGAAACGGGTAAGCCAGCTGCTTCCTGGAAGCTTCCTGCAGTACGTAGGAGTACACTACTAGTATGGTCCAAATCCACGCGCTTGAGATTAAAAATATTCGCCAGGTAGTACAATCGTAAAACCAAGTAACAATGCTCGAAATGAAGGATCAATGGAGAATGAACCTTGTACGGCGCTGGCTGGAAACCTTGCTAGCTGCCTGCAAGTCGAAGGCATCCATCCATGGATGAAACCAAAACAACAGCCGAACTAAAGGAGCTAACACGCGTCGCTGTGCACGCATCAACCGTGTGCTAGCCCTGGCACGAGCGTGACACAGTGAGAGCCGCGTTGGTGGGACGCATGCATGACCGATCAAAGATGGCTAGTGTAGATGAGAGGCTCCGAGACGCTCGTTTGGGGACCCGTGCACGAGGCGTTCTTGCCGGGACGCTCGTGTGGGTGTATGTTGTTCTCCGGCAGGGACGATCCCAGCTCGCACATGCTACTCTACAGAGACGGTAACATACACCCGTACGTGCTCTCTCCTTAGTCCTTTTTAATGAACTGAAGATCAGAAGCCATTGTGTAGGAGATCATGTCAGCATTACACTTTTGACTGCGAATTTTTTATGCGAAACACAACAATCTAACTGGTCGGCGACTACCGTTTTCCTACGAACAAGTCATCAGAAGTCTCTGGTCCAAGTATGCATGCTACGGTGCTAGCACAACGAGATCGATGTCCCAGTCGATTTGATCAGCCATATATTCTGTTCCAAATAATGGGATTAAGTATACAATGACCCGAGAAATGAACTCTGACCATCAAAGCGTGGCGCGAATCGATCGGGGTCATGAGTCATGACAACCAGCTGAGGTCTCGTCTGGAGAGTGACAGCGCACTGGTTTGGGCAGGGCTCTGGCGCGGCGACGCATTATTTCTTGCCGAAACTGGTAAGGAGGGTGTTTCCGCGAAGCTTCCGGCAGTAAGTCAAGTCGATGAAGAAAGCAGTAGTATAGTAGTAGAACAGGGAACAATTAAGCATTTCGGGAAAAAGAAAACGAAGGTATTTTCTTGTCGAAACTTGAAGCAAGGAATGAAGGTGCGGTGGCGAACTCACACACGCCAACCATGGACACCGGTTCATGCCGGACGCGAGCGCGCGCGAGCCCCAGCTCGGCTGCTCGGGCGTGCATGTCAACCGTGCCCGTGTCTGTACGTGCACAGTGTGCCATTGCTGCGCTCGGAGTCACGGCGATGATGCTTGCTTGGGTGGCAGCCTCGCAAGCGACCAGCAAGTCACCTGCCGAGCAATGGGCGGGTCACATGGTAAGCTCTCTCGGGCACCTGCACGCGAACTTTCCAAACCTCCTGGTCGCAACACGGCAGCAGCGCCCGTCAAAGTCAGAGTCAGCCGGTCATGCTCATCAAAGCGAGCGATGCGCCGTGCTAGCCAAGTAGCCATATATCCACATCGCCGTCCCTCATCTACTTCACCAGTGCTTTTCGTTTCTTCCTCTGTTCACGAGCTCCTCCTCGATCTCCGTCCACAACAAGCCTTCCTGGCCGGATAGCTAACACGGCGTGCAGGGCACGTGATGGGGCTTTGCTTGTCCGCTGGCTCTGCGCCGTTGGAGGCAGCACCTGCGGGTACGTTTCGTTCCATTTCATAGACATTTCTTGCGTACCGTCTCTCGAGATCTGGATTGTGCTCTGTTCTCAACTACGCGTCGGGTTGTGGCAGCGAGCAGCGCGGCCGTCGCGGTGGAAGTGCCGGAGCTGACGGTCCGAGAGCTCCAGAAGGCCACCGGCTCGTTCTCGCCCTCGCGGCAGATCGGGAAGGGGCGATTCGCCACGGTGTACTGGGCTTCACTGCAAAACGGCCGGATCGCCGCCGCCAAGAGGCTCGACCTGCCGAGCACCGCCGGCCGCTGGGACGCCGTCACGGTCCTCCGGCAGAAGGTAAATGTCACGTCGAGGCTCAGCCACCAGAACGTGGTCCGGCTCCTGGGGTGCACCGTCACCGACGACCTTGGCGTGGTGCTCTACGAGCTCGCGCCCATGGGGACTCTCCACGACGCCCTCCACGGCAGCCTGCCACATCAGGCGGCGCGCCCGTGCCTGAGCTGGGCGCAGCGCGTTCGGATCGCGCTGGACACCGCGAGCGGCCTGCAGTACATGCACGAGCAGGCGCCGCGGTCGACGACGCACGGGGACGTCCGGTCGACGAACGTGCTCCTCTTCGAGGGATTCCGGGCCAAGGTCGGGGACAACAACTTGTTCCGGGATGCCCAAGTCAGCGACAAACCCATGCGCCTCCCCTTCGGCGTACTGCCTGCCGTGTACACCGCCACGGAGTAATAATCTAACCAGCCACACCCCTCATCATGCGTATATCTGCTTCACTGTTTGGTATTAGTAATTCATAGTGCTTAGTTTTGGAGCTGGCTAATAACCGGTTTTGATCTGGCAGCTGATGCTTGTTGGTTAACTTGGCGATTACAGGGTTTGTGGGACGGGCCGAGTGACTCCGAAGAGCGACGTGTTCAGCTTCGGCGTCGTCCTTCTCGAGCTCCTGACGGGCTTCAAGCCGACCGACTCCAGATTGGAGGCGGTGATCCATGGCCGGGCGACTCCAATGGTCGATCTGAAACTTGGCACGCACTACCCTCCTGACAGAGCTCGCAAGGTCGGTCTCAACTCTCAACTCGACTAGCTAGCTTTTCCTCTGCTGGCTAATTGCATGCATGCCCATGGTCGATGGAACCGGCTGTTAATTTAATTTGGTTGTGCGTGCTGGCAGCTCGCAACGATTGCAATGCAGTGCTTGCAGATGAAACCATCCTCCCGGCCATCGATGACCACCGTTGCCCGAAATATCGAATTCGGCGTCGTGCAAGAGGACACAACCGCCGGTGAAGGATGCAGCGGCAGTGCCATGAAATCTGGAAGTGCATCGAGTTAGAGTGTCAATTGAGATGGGGATTAATTCGAATAACGTTTGGCAGTGGATGTAATCTTCGATTGATCTGTGCATGATCACTACATGTTAAACCAGGCTGATACATGTATCAATCCAAGAATCGTGCAGTCATTTACCGAGTAATTAACAGTCTGATGAGACAGCCAAACCAGAACTTTGACTCAAATTTTCTTTTTCTGCATGATTAGTTGGGCCCCAAAGTGTGGAAAATAGATCGATCGCATGCAATTATCTCAATTTTTTTAAAAAAAACAGTCTACCAATGTCAACATCATGCTTTGAGTTCTTGACGTGACACAAAATTCCTAGCTATCAGATGCCCATAGCAAAAGAGAAAAGCCGTGGACTCCACAAGGTATGCATGTTTCTGTGCTAGCTCTAGCTACCAGATGCTCAAATCAGACAATTTTTCTGCTTAGAAAAATACCATCGATCATCATTGTTTTTTTAGAGTTCTAGGGACAGAGCCCCAGTCCATCATTGCATTGCAACTCAAGACCAAGTTAACAGTTCAAGTATTACCAGGAAAAACTCCACCGCTCACACACCCCACACTACAAACATGCAACAGGTAAAGAGCAGATTACAGACGCGCCCACGCGCCCCTCACAGCCACTCATAGTCTTCCACTGCAAACTTTCTGTTCTGGTTCATAGGCGCCTTCTTCCTCAGTTCTTCCACAGCACTCGTTCTGGCCTCTTTGAAATCTCTTCCAGCTTGGCATAGTGACACTCCCAGGTGGGGGTAAACTTCAAGGGGCTCATCAGATTCCATTCTTTGATCATTGGTAGAATTCTCTTCCAGGTGGTACACACATCTTTCCATCTCCCATTCCGAAAACATAAACTATTTCTAAGTTTCCAAATCCCCCAAAGTACAGCAGAGCTAAACATATTACAGACTAAATGTTTTTTCTCTGAGATCCAAAACTTAGCAACTCCTTCAAAGTTATCACCAATTCTAAAGCCAAAAACCTCAGAGAGATTAATCCACAGCCTATTCACTACCACACAGTCAAAGAAGAGATGGTTGATACTCTCAGGTTCATTACAAAACAAACAATTTTCATCAACCTTTCTCCTCTTCCCTAAATTATCTCTAGTTAGGAGCTTATTTTTAGACAGAAGCCAAAGAAAAATGTGTACTCTTGGGGGTATCCTAATTTTCCATACTGCAGGTGTAAACATGGGAGTGACCCCTCTAAAATTAACTATTTTGTATAGAGATTGAGAGGAGTAGACCCCATTGGAAGACCATTGCCAGATCATTCCATCATCCTCTCCAGAAAATTCTATTGTTGATGCCACCTGCACTAACTCCTCCCAGCTCCTCATTAACCTGTCATCTACACATCTTCTAAATGTGCATTTCAAATGGTACCATCCCACAATTCTGCTACAGATTTGTTCTTCTCATTAACTATAACATATAGCTCATCAAATTGGTACCATCGATCATCATTGTGGGTATGCAACATTATCAAGATCATGCTTTTAGCTCCTGATGAAACTCTGTACCTAAGGCTTGTTTTCCCAGAAACTAATCAGAAGTACATATTAGTAGTGAAGATAATTTTATGTCTGGGACTGTTAATTGTCCCTTTTAACTAGTGGGAACAACTATCATCATTAAAAAAAAACTCTGCCGGTGGGGGAAAGACCGCCCCCACGGTATTATCGTATAGGGAACTCAACCGGAGCCCCAGCCGGGAAATCCACGAACCCTGGTCCCATCCTCAGGGAGCCGCCCTCTATAGTTCGGGCCTTAACTCATGCTTTGAGCCTACCCCATACATGAGGGCCCACCCACCACTGGTCGCGACCAAGTAACTGGGACGAAGCGAGTAGATTTTATTATTCCATAAATTAGTGCACACCAGGATTTGAACCCTGGTGGGTGGCTCACACCTGAAGGTTTAACCAACTGAGCTATTGTCAGTTTGCAGCTATCATCATTTTAATCTTCCTTTTGACATGCCTTACTAGTTTACGGTAGCAATTGGACCATCATGCTACAGAAAACATGTTTGGTAAAAGTCAAATATTTTTAATTCCTATTTAAAATAATTTACTAGCCCTGGTTAATTAATCAGCTCAAACATACTAGAGAAAAATGCAGCTCAAATAACTTGAGGTTACAGTTTCACGAGATCGAAATGACGATTGAACAGCGTAATAGCTGCCACGAGTCAGCTGTCACGCCCGCGCCACTACTCGTGTTGTTGATCGATTTGCATTCGCGCTATGTGACACCCCGTGTCACTAAAACCCAGCCATCGCAAGCCACACCAACTGAACAGAATGCAAACTGAGAACAAATTCAAATTCGAAATCAAATATTCAGACAATGGCCAAACCATAGCTTGTGAAGTAACTCAAAATTTTCCATAACAACTTGAGCCAACAAAAAAGTTCTGTGGATCGCCCTTCTGAGATCAGAATTTTGGAGAATTTTTGGTAATTTTAGAAATTTCTTTTGGATGCCCAAATAAATCCCCAAAGCTGAAAAAGTGATCAAATTTGAAATGCTGCCATTTGAAATTCCTTTGGATTCCAGTTGTGCATGTTGGTCAGATGGAAGAGATTTTCAAGACCTTTCCAAAGAGACCAATTTTGCGAATTTTGGAGCTCATTTGCTACTCCAATTTGTGTGCACAAATTCGGGGAAAACCAGAGTTTGAATAATTCTGAAAAATCAAAAGATGCTGCGGGGCCCGTATGTCAGCGGCGTCTCTCTCTCTGGAACGCGCCGGCGCTTTTCTGCCGTGTGGCCGCCAGCGTACGGCTCCGCCGCGCCGCCCCTGGCCCGCTCCCGATCGCGCCGCGGCGTCTTAAACCGCGCCCGCTCCTCTTCCTCGCCCACCGACAGCTCAAGCCCAAACCCTAGCGCCACCGCTCCCCAAATCCGCCACCCACCTCGCCATTGACGGCCGCGTCGCCGCTTAACCCTCCACCGTCCAAGTCGACGCAGCTGGGAGGTTTGCCATGGGTTAGAGGAACTTCCCCAACCGGCCGCTTGCTCTCGCTGTCCTCGAGCGCGGAGAATCGAGGCTTCTTCCTCGAGCTCGGCCACCGGACCATCTCACGCGCCGCCGTCGTTTCCTCCCATCCCGGTGAGTGAGTCTTCGATTGCTCGCGCGCGAGGGTAGTCGCCCTGGTAGCGCACCACCTTAACCTGTTTCCCCTCCTTTTTCCGCAGCCCCGCTCGCCGTGACGCGACTTTTCCTCGCAGCCGTCGAGCCGCCGCCACGACCCCGCCGGTGAACTCTCCCCTCCGTGCTGTCCCGTCGACGAGGTCATCGACGCCTAGGTCCGCGCCGTCGCGCTGGTGCTGGTGCTCGCGCTATCTCGTCTCCACCTCGCCTCCTTCGACCGAACGCCGTCGACCTCCACTTCGCCGCGCCACCGCTCGTCGCCAATCCCCTCCGTGCCGTCGCCGTCGACGAGATCTACCGCGCTGTGGTGCGCTCTGTCGCGGTGAGCCTTTTGCGCGCGCCGTCCATCCCCCTCTCCCCCTCCAGCCGCCGGAGCCGGCCGGCTTGCCGCCGCCGCAGCGCCCCGCGCCGGCGTGCGCGCGCGGGCCATGGGCGCGCCGGATCTGCTGCGCCCCAATCGGTGTGGCCCCTCGTGTGGCCTGGATCTGGTTGGTCGCGGCAATAAAAATCTTTTCCGAATTTGTTTAATCTCCAGAAAATCACAGAAAGCTTCAAAAATTCATAGAAAATCATCTCAATTCAAATAACTAATTTTAATTTAATTGCATCATATTTTTGCATCTAACATGCATTATTTCCTTGTCATGACGTATAGTGACCGAGGAGACTCCGGAGCCTCTGGACTTTCAGCTACCGAAGCAGGCGCAGGAGGAGCAGCAGACTGACACCACCACTGACTTTGCTAGTGCCGTTCCTGAGCCAGGCAAGCTCCGGTGCATTCTGTCCTATGTTTTCGGTTTTCTTTTATCACTATGTATGGAGTCTAGTATGACTGTGCACTAGGTTTATAGGAGTTGATTGGAACCATAGAATTGCATTAGGAAATTTACCCTTCCTGATTACCCTTGATGTCCCTGTTAGTAGTATGTTAGTCTTTTGTCGATCGTTACCGCTGCAATGCTTAGCTGCTAGTGATCAGTAGAAGTCGAGTGGTAGGTCCCACTCGTGAGATAGGATCATGACACCCTGGATTGTGCTAGAAGAATTATAGGTTGTTGATGACCGGACGGGGATTTGTTTGTATAGGATGGTTGGAGAAGGCTGGACCTTCACGGTGGTAGCCCTGTCTGTGTCGGTTAGGGACCGTTCGTTGTTGGCCCTGTTGAGCAAGTTTAAACGTACTGATTCACATGCTGGTGTTTATGGGCCCAGTAAACCGACGTAGCCTGTGTTGCCCTAGATGTCTGGTGGATACCTATCTCTTTCTATCATGGTACTATTGGGAGAGAACGGATCACTTCCCGAACGGGGCGTACGTCTGGGACAGGGACCGTGTCGGGAAGACCCTTTCTCGGGAGGAGTAGGATTCGGCTTTGCTATGGTGGTGCACAGGTGAAAGGTTGCCATATGTAGTCTGTTCGCGGGCGCATATGTCGTGTAGTCAGGTTTCTCCTGCAGGATGTACATCGATGCCGCCGCTGTCGGATATGAGCACCCCCTTGTTCACTGAGTCACCTCGTAGTGTGATTATGGATGTTGATGATGATGATGTATATCTTATTGCTGTATTTACTTACTGTATTATTATTGTTGTTTATTTACTTGCCTGTTCTAGCTGTTAGTTGCAGAACACGATTCTTAGCTAATTACTTAAATTGAGCTAAAACTTGAAAGTAAGGACCAAGTAATTAGTGCTGTTTTTCGCAAATTTGAGTCAGCCTGCCCCTTGTAGCCTTTGCATGCTAGGAGTCGGCTGTAGATTGCCACGTTGACGGGTAAGTCTTGCTGATTATTAGTTGCTCAGGGTTTGACTCTTAAATGTTTTGTGCAGGTAGTGTCTTCATCACTGACTCTTCTGGTGGAGGTGGCCAGTGGGATGGACAGCCTCCTGAGGGTTGAACAGTCCACTGGGAGCCTGAGGAGTGATCTTCCGTGGAGTTCGCATCATCGGGCTTGTGATGCGGATTCGTGTATCGTGAGCGCGTAGTCGCTTTCTGTATCGCGTATCTGAATCTTGTCCTTGTATCGTTATTAGACTTCTGCTGTGCGACTTGATGTTCTAAATCGGACTTAATGTAATAACTTTAAGACTTAATCGTGCTATTTATGTGATGTACTGTCTGTGTCCGTTCATCGGCACTTTCGACTCGATCCTATGAAAAGCGGTTACGCTACACGCCAGGCATCAGATGTAGTTTCGGCCGTGAGAGAGAAAGTGCGATCGGGTCAACCAGTGTGACGACTAGTCGCGGCCGCAGAGCAAGCGCGATCTGAGCCAGCCAGCGACGTGAGATCGACGCCGCACTCGTTTGGGCAACCGACACCGTGGATGAGGGTCACGAGGGCGTTGGGTTCTTGCCGAAACAGGTAAGCCAGCTGCTTCTGGGAAGCTTCCTGCAGTACACTAGTACTTCTTCCTCCGTTCACAAATATAAGGATTTGTTGACTTTCAGTCAACTTGTTTGATCACTCGTCTTATTCAAATTTTTTTGCAAATATTATTTATTTTATTGTGATTTGTTTTTTTCACCAAATGTACTTTAAGTATGACTTAATAATTTTTATATTTTTACAAGTTTTTTAAATAAGATGAATGGTCAAATGAGTTATCTGAAAGTCAAGAAATTCTTATATTTATGGACGGATGAGGTACTATCAGTATTTTGGACGCTCGAGAGCAATATGCGCCAGCTAGAATCTTAAAACCATCAATGGTCGAAATGAAGGGCGCTGGCTACCTTGCTGGCTGCAAGTCGAAGGCATCCATCCATGGATGGAAATAAAGCCTAGCTAAGAAGCCAACACGCAAAAAAAGAAAAAGAAGCCAACACGCGTCGCTGTGCGCGCATCATTAACCGTGTGCTAGCCCTGCCACGAGAAAGAGTGCGAGCGAGCCGCGTCGGTGGGATGCATGGCTGGCTAGTGTTGTAGACAGTCGTATGAGTCTCCGGGACGTTGAGAGCGACGCCACGCTCGTTTGGGGACCCGTGCACGACGCGTTCTTGCCCAAACGGGGCGAGCTATCTGTCTCCGGCTCGGGACGATCCCAGCTCGCACATGTTACTCTACTACGGTTGCTTTACAACGCGCACCCGTGGTCTCTCCTTCCTCGCTCCGCACCGGGTTATTTGCCTGAGCATAAAATCTACCACGAGTCGCTGTCACGCGCGCGCCAGTAATCGTGTACTTGATTCAAAAAGCCATTGTGCAGGAGATCATGTCAGCATTACACTTTTGACCGCGAGTTTTTGACGCGACACAACAATCTAACTTACCTTTTTTCCTACGAACAAGTCGTCAAGTCTGGTCCAAGTATGCATGCTACTCTACTGTCTACTGTGGTGGCACAATGGGATGTCCCAATCGATCTGATCATCAGCCATATATATTATTCCAAATAATGGGCTTATGTATACAAAGACCAGAGAAATGAACTGTGACAGTCAAAGCGTGGCGCGACTCGATCGGGTCATGAGTCATGACAACCAGCTGAGGTCTCGTCTGAGGCTGCTGCTGCTTGCTCTTGAGAGGGACAGCGCACTGGTTTGGGCAGGGCAGGCGCGCCGCGCGCGAGGCGTTCTTGCCGGAACTGGTAAGCAGGGTGTTTCCGCGAAGCTTCCGGCATTAAGTTGAGTCAATGAAGAAAGCAGCAGCAGAACAGGGAATGGTTAAGCATTTCGGGGGGGAAAATGGTATTTGTTGTCCAAACAAGGGATGAAGGTGCGGTGGCGAACTCACACACGCCGACCATTCATGGACACCGGTTCATGCCGGACGTGCACGCGATCGAGCCGCAGCTCGGCTGCTCGGGCGTGCATGTCGACCGTACGTACGTGCACAGTGTGCCATTGCTGCTTGGCTGGCCGCCTCGTAAGCAGCAAGTCACCTGCCGAGCTCTTGGGGCGGCTGCACGCGAACTTTCCAAACCTCCTGGTCGCAACACGGCTGTAGCGCCCTCAAAGTCAGAGTCAGGCAGCCAGTCATGCTCATCAAACAAAGCCGCAACTCGAGCCATATATCCACATCGCCGTCCCTCATCTCCATCATCGATCAGTGCTTTTAGTTTCTTCCTCTGTTCGCCAGACGATCGAGCTCCTCCTGGATCTCCGTCTACGACAAGCCTTCCGGGTCGCTAGCTAACACGGCGGGCAGCGCACGTGATGGGGCTTTGCTTGTCCGCTGGCTACTCTCCGTTGGAGGCAGCACCTGATGGTACGTTTCGTTCCATTTCACTTTTCTCGATCTGGATCAGTGTGCTCGGTTCTCAACAGTTAACTAGCGCGCGTTGGGTTGTTCACGGGCAGCGAGAAGCGTGGCCGTCGCCGGGGACGTGCCGGAACTCACGGTCCGAGAGCTCCGGATGGCCACCGGCTCGTTCTCGCGCTCGAGGCAGATTGGGAAGGGGCGATTCGCCACGGTGTACCGGGCTTCGCTGCGCAGCGGCCGGGTCGCCGCCGCCAAGAGGCTCGACCTGCCGAGCACCTACGGCCGCTGGGACTCCGTCACGGTCCTCAGGCAGCAGGTGCGTGTGCTCCAGCGACGCTGACCAGTTCTCCAATAACATTTTGCAAAATTAAGCTCACACATGCTACTATATACGGTGGTGGCGCGCGACTTTGTGCAGATAGCGGTCATGTCGAGGCTCATCCACCCGAACGTGGTCCGGCTCCTCGGGTGCACCGTCACCGGCGAACTTGGCGTGGTGCTCTACGAGTTCGCGCCCATGGGGACTCTCCACGACGCCCTCCACGGTATTAATTTTTTTTAGACAAAAGGGCGAGCCCCCGCTTTTATTGAAAGCGAAAACAACATCTTACATGACTGGGGATACCAGTTTGCAAAAGAAACTACAAAGTCTCGACTAGGTTCAACAAAACAGAGCACAGGCACCCTCCTAGTAACCTATTACAGCACATGGACGTCCGAAGCCGATGCTTCAGAAGGCTGGAATTCCCGCACCCACAATTCCACCCTGCGAATCATCTGCTCCACCTTCAGCTTGTCCTCCTCCTTCAGCAAGATCTTCCATTTCTGCAGGTTAGCCATGCCATCAAACAAGACGTCAATGGGGCGTTTTGGGAAAACATTCTGAATCGACATCTTGTTGCGCGAGTTCCACAGAGCCCATGCTAAACCTGCAAATAAGAAAAGGCCTAGCTGGTAACCAGTTCCAAACTTATCCTTCAGCCATTCTGAGGAAAAGCCCACGAGAGATCTTGGCCAGTCCCTCCAGCCAAAGATTTCTTTAATCGCACACCATGCAAAGCGCGCTATGGGACATCTAAACAAGATATGATCTATATTTTCTACTTTTTGGCACACACAGCAACGTTCGCTGCCTCTCCATTTCTTTTTCTTCATCTGTTGTCTCGTAGGGATCTTATCTTGGAAAGCCTGCCATAAGAAAATCCTTACTTTCAAAGGCACCTTGCATTTCCACAGCTTTTTTGCGTCAGTATTAGTAACCCCTCCAGATGACATGAATCTGTATAAGGAGTTTGTCGTGAACTGTTTCGTAGCTGACAAAGCCCAAGTCATCTCATCTGTTTGTGTTGTGAGTTCCACAACCTGCAACTTGGATTTGAGCTCTTCCCATTCATTAGCCTCAACAGTTCCTAACATTCTTCTGCAGTCAATTATCCACTCATCTGCAGCACATTGATCCACCTTGATCATCTTGTCTCTACAGATGTTATAAAGGTTGGGATACTGTACCCTCAGAGGAACTTGACCCAGCCATACATCATTCCAAAAGGAGGTCCATTTTCCATTGCCCACTTTATGAACTGCTCCCCATTTAAACAAATGTTTTACTTTTTGTAGCCCATTCCAAAATTGGGATCCCTTCTCTTTTGCTTGAAAGAAATCTCCAGTGGGCATATATTTAGCTTTCAGAATTCTACACCACAAAGCTTCCTGGTCTCTGTAAATTTTCCAAACCATTTCACCAGCAAGCACTCATTGAAGAGCTTGGTGTTCAGAATCCCAAGACCCCCTTGGTCTTTAGGTCTTGTTAGGGCAGACCACCTTATCATATGACATTTAAATTTATCTGAGGCTCCTCTCCAGTAAAATCTTGATCTGACTGCATCCATTTTACCATGTATTGTTGCAGGCAGTAGGTAAAAACCCATGATGTAGGTTGGTAAGCTCGTCAAGCTTGTATTTGTGAGAATTAAACGGGCTCCCGAAGAAGAGTTTTTCCCTTTCCAAGGTGGAATCCTATTTCTGACTTTTTCATACACCCCCATCAGGTTAGTCACCCCCATATTGTGATCACTAATGGGGATACCCAGATATTTGATTGGTAAGCTCCCTAGCTTACAGTTCAGCATATTGGCAATCCTATGCATTCCTTGAATGTCCATCCCAAAGACGTAAGCTTCACTCTTGTGGTAATTAATCTTCAGCCCTGACAGCCATTCAAAGCAATACAAAATGAACTTTAGGTGTATGATAGAGTCATCATCTCCTGCCGTCATGACAACCGTGTCATCTGCATATTGAACATGAGTAATGCCTTCAGGAATTAGATGACTCATCACCCCTTTTATGAAACCTTTTTCTTTGGCTTTATCTAGCATCCCTGCTAGGGCATCAGCCACTAGGTTGAACATCAAAGGGGAAAAAGGGTCCCCTTGTCTCAGCCCCTGATAAGTCTTGAAGTAACTAGTTCTGTTTCCATTAACATTAATGCAGACTTTACCTCCCTGTATTGTCTGCATTGTTTTGTTAATCCATTGTTGAGGGAAGCCTTTCCTTTCTAGCACTTCCCTCACAAACTTCCAATTAACTTTGTCATAAGCTTTCTCAAAGTCCAATTTTATAATTACTCCTTTTCTGCTTGTCTTTTTCAGTTCATGTATGATCTCATGTATGACTACCACCCCTTCAAGAATGTTTCTCCCTTTGATGAATGCAGTCTGACTCTTGTTGATCACCTTATCAGCAAGCATAGTCATCCTGTTAGACATTAATTTTGGGAAAATCTTGAAGTCCACATTTAACAAGCAGATGGGTCTATATTGTTTGATACAACAAGCTTCCTTAAGTTTAGGCACCAGAGTTATCACCCCTTGGTTTAACCTTTTCAGATCTAGCTTATCGCAGTTAAAGTCTTCCACCATTCTCATCAAAGGTTCCTTGATCAGGTTCCAAAACTTCTTAAAGAAGAGAGGCCCATAACCATTCGGCCCTGGTGCTGCTTTTGTTTTCATGTCAGAGATCACTTTGGCCACCTCCTTTTCAGAGAATGGTTGTTGCAGCCTCTATATGTCCCCTTCTGACAATCTTTGGCCCCAGAAATCCTTCACTAGATGTGTCTGTCTATCTGCAGGAGATCCAAAAAGAGCCTTATAATATTTAATGATATGCTGCTCAATAGCCTCTTTGTTGTCGATCACACCCTGGTCTGTTTCTAAAGACACAATGGTACATTTCCTCCTCCTTCCATTAGCACAAGCATGGAAAAAATCTGTGTTTGCATCTCCCTTGAGTATCCACAGATTTGTCCCACGTTGCATCCAGTGCACTTCTTCCATATGATAGATACGCTCTAACTGTTCCTCAAGTTGATATCTCTTTTTCCATTCTTCTTCAGAAATCACACCTTGATCACTTCTCTGATCGATTTGCTCTATCTGTTGCAGCAGCACTTGTTTTATCTTCTTGTTTGTACTAGCTAGATTTGCATTCCATCCTCGAAGATACTGTCTAGATGAACTAAGGCAGTCCTGCCAAATATCTATCGAGTATCTATTATCATGGAATCTTTCTCTGATCTCTTTCCATTTAGAGCAGACCTTCTCCTGGAATCCTTCAACTAGGAACCATTGATTTTCAAAATAGAAATGTTTTTGTCTCTGGTTAATCCCTTCACCAGAGTCCAGGATTATGGGACAATGGTCAGACCCTACTCTAGTCTTGCACCATGCAAAACAGAGAGGATGTTTTTGTTCCCATTCTGTTGATGTCAGAACTCTGTCAAGGTTGGACATTACAGGAAGGCTTTGTTTATTTGTCCAAGTAAATCTTGGGCCACTTTTCTTTATTTCCTGTAACTGGTGCAGATCAATGAACATGTTGAATTTCTCCATCAGGCCAAAATGCAAATTATCAGTGTTCTTGTCTTCGGCAGTTCTGATCAAATTAAAGTCTCCTCCAATTACCAGTGGCAAGGAAGCATACATACACTTTCTGGACAATTCTGATATAAAATCCGAAGATCTAGCATGGTCAGCAGGCCCATATACACAAATCAGTTCCCATCTAAAATTAGTAAGTCTATTCCTGAGAACCATGCTCACATAGAACTCACCAAGATCTCCATCTTCCACTTCTAGGACATCTTCCTTGATGCCTAAAAGGATACCTCCTGAGTGACCTTTAGCAGGGATCCATTCCCATTTAAAAGGCAAGTTACCACACAAATCACTCAGGTCCTTGGTCGAAAAATCCTGCTTGATTGTTTCTTGAATACCTACTCCATCCAGCTTTTCTTCTAGGATAAAGTTCCTTATTTGTCTTCTTCTAGCCGGTCTGCCAAAGCCCCTAATATTCCAGAAGAGGATCTTCATTTAGTCTTCTTCTTGTTGTTCCCCTTTTTCTGTAATTTGGTATTGGGACCTTTCCCTTTACCAGAATCCACAGTAGGGGTTACTTCTCTTTGTTCATTATCAAAAACTTCAAGGTTAAGAGCTTCTTCCTGAAATTCATCTAAGACCTCCTTGTCTTTCATTTTCTCCAAATAAGCTTTGTAGTTAGCTTCAGCAATGGCCGCCCTTGCCATTTCCTCAGCTTTCATTGCTGAAATCTGTGAAACTTCTCCCTCCTGACCAGTATCTAGCTCTATGCCAATTTCTTTTGCCACTTGTTCCAGATATTCATCATCAACAGAATTTAGTATAGCAAAGGAATGTGGAGAAGAAGTACCTGTCTCAAGGTTCTTGATTTTTGCCCTCCTAGCAGCTTTTTCTTCAATAGTTGCACCACCTTGTTTTTTAATTCTTGAGCTCTGCCGCATAGCAATCAGAGGCCCCTTAGTCTTAATTTTTTTACCTTTCTTTTTATGATGAGAAACAGTAGACCACCCATGGTCACTGGCTTCATCATAGGTTTGTTCTTCCAGCTCACCAGTAGATAGGTTATCAAGAGACAGATCATCTACTGTTTCCATCCTTTCACCTCCCATATCCTTGTTTTCAGTTTCAGGCTCCTCAGTATCAGCTTCAGGTGCCCTTTCCTGCTTACATTTCAGTAGAGGCCATTTTTCCTGTTCTAGCAGGCAAGGAATACCATTACTGTGTACCCTAATATAACCCTCAGGTACAGGTGGCCTGTTACTAGACTGAGGTCCTTCTCCAGTCAGTTCTGAAATGAATTGCTGTTTCTTCAATTCTTTCTCCATAGGAAGGATGTCTTTAGTCCCACCCAGAATTTCTATTTCACTTTCCTCAGTTAGATGCTGAGGCATTGTCCTCAACATCTCAGAAGATTTGACAGGGCTCTTTTCCTCAGAAACCTGGATTTTGCTATCAGAATTAGTGCCCTCTAAGCTCTTCCCAACATTTTCCTCCCTAGGAAACTCTTCAGACTGTGAGTCAAGTACTAATCCTTTTCCAATTTCCAGCTCAGTACCTTCTTTGCACACCTGGCTTTCCTCCATCGTATCTGGAGATTGATTTTCAGCCATCATCACCTCTGCTGTTCTTTTCTTACTTCCTGAGACGCCTTGTCCAGGTTGTGAAGAAAATTGTAAATTTGTCCTTTCCATCTTCTTATGCTCTTTCCCTCTTGGTATATCATCATATTCTTCAAAATCATAATCCTCATCTTCCTCTTCTTCCTCATCCTTCTTCTTCTTCCCTGGGTCTGATGGTGGGAATGATTTTGCTTTATATTCTTCAGATACAAATCTTATCTCATGACCGACTTTATTGAAGAATATTTCCACAAAACCCCTCAGTCTGGTTGGATCTCTACAGTTCAACTTCACTCTTACAGGCCCTGTTCTAACCAGACTCAATTCATCAACCACAACAGGTTCCCCAGCCAGAGAAGCTATTTCTGTTACAATGCTTGTTTCTTTGGCTATAGGAGGAATACCATAGATCTTGACCCAGGCAGGTAACAACATAGCAGTGGCGTCAGGATTCACCTCAGTTTTCGATATCTTGACTTTAATCCCGTACAAACCCAGCACTCCTCACTCTCATGGAAGAACTGACTGACCCGTTCGCTCCTCACTCTCCTCGCCAACCTGACCAGTGACCACCATATATTAATTGGCGCGCAGGACCGAGAGGGGAGTCGCGGCAAAGGCGCCGCCCGGCCGGTAGGCGCAGCAGCTTGCCGCAGGCGGCCGTGTGCCTCAGCTGGGCGCAGCGCGTGCAGATCGCGCTGGACACCGCGACCGGCCTGCAGTACATGCACGAGCAGTCGACGACGCATGGGGACGTCCGGTCCACCAACGTGCTCCTCTTCGAGGGCTTCCGGGCCAAGGTCGGGGACAACAACCTGTTCCGGGACGCCCAAGCCAGCGATACACTGCCTGTCGAAGCACTGCCTGCCGTCCACTCCACCGCACCGGAGTAATATAACTAGCTAGCCCCCATCACCGTAGTAATAATAACAATGCTTAATTTTGGAGCTGGCTGCCTGGCTAGCCGGTTCCCGATCGACAGATTAATTATTTGATGATGGATGGTGGTGCGGCGGAGCGCAGGATTATCACGATGGGCAGAGGTGCCACTCCGAGAACCGATACCTACAGCTTCGGGGTGGTGCTTCTCGAGCTTCTGACGGGGAGGTTGGTGTGGCCGGTCGTGTGGGACGACAACACCAGAGGAAGCCTTGTGGAATGGGTAAGTTGGCCGTAGGTTCCTGATGAACTGAATCTAGACTTGTACACAGCGCCGATTCAAGTCTCCATGTCACTCTCTTCATCAGGTATCTCCGTTGCTGAAGGAAGGTAGAGTTGAGGAATACATCGACCCAAAGCTTGGCGACCAGTACTCCCCTGCTGCTGCTCTCGAGGTTAGCTAGCTAGTATTGCTCTCGTCTCGCACCATGTGCTGTCACACCTCAACGTAACACCTGCTAATTGATTCATTCGCTTGCATGCGACCTCCATGCCTGCAGTTGGGGAGAATAGCGGCTAGGTGCGTTCGGTCCCGCGCCACCGACCGTCCGTCCATGGGCACAGTTGCCAGAGAGATATATCAACTCGATCGTCGTGCAAGCCACGCAAGCTAAAAGCTGTACTACCAGATTACTGAGAAGACTTGCCGTAGTCTGCGTTCTCCAAACTTACAAGAGATCGAGCACATAACCAGTGCTATAAAATTTTTATGTTGATCGAGCTGTTTTTTAGTTAGCACATTTATATATCCTGTCTCAAGTGACCAGCAGCGCATCAGTGTGAAAAATGCTGCTGGCATGGATTATTCAGTGGTTTTTTTGAGTGAAAGGCCATTCAGTGGTTAATCGTGATCTTAGGTATTTGACGTTTTATCATGTCGTGTAGATTAAGAAACGCTATCTCCTTCCTCCTGCATATCATGCTACCGTGGAATGCACCCAGGATAATAAGTCAACACATCACGATGTGACCTGAAATCCATCTTGAGTCTTTAAATGAGAACTAGCAAAATTACTGTTCCAAGCAAATAAAATTGCTATTCCAAGCATGAGTGCCCTGGTTAATTAACCAGCTCAAACATATTCCCACGAGAGAAAAATGCAGCTCATATAACATGATGTCGCAACAGTTTCACGAAATCGAAATGACGATTGATCGAACAGCGTAATAGCTGCCACGGCCCACGAGTCGGCTCTCACGCGCGCGCCACTCACTAATCGTGTTGTTGATCGATTTGTATTCACGCTCTAGGCATCAGATATAGGTTCGGCCAGAGTGAAAATGCGATCGAGTCAACCAGCGTGAGGCTTGACTGACGACGACTAGTCCCGGCAGCAGAGCAAGTATGATCTGAGCCAGCCTGAGAGGCTGCTGAGACGTGAGATCGACGACGCCGCACTCGTGTGGGCAACCGTGGACGACGAGACGTTTGGGTTCTTGCCGAAACGGGTAAGCCAGCTGCTTCCAGGAAGCTTCGTGCAGTACACTAGTATGATGGTTCAATCCAAAACGGAGTAATTTTGGTTGGGCGCTCGAGATTATTATGCGCCAGCTACAATCTTAAAACCATCATCAATGCTCGAAACGAAGGGCGCTGGCTACCTTGCTGCCTGCAAGTCGAAGGCGTCGTCCATCCATGGATGAATCTAACAACAGCGTAGCTAAGGAGCCAACACGACGCGTCGCTGTGAGCGCATCATTCATTAACCGTGCGCGAGCGCCGCCGCGTCGGTGGGATGCATGACCGATCGATGATGGCTAGTGTAGAGGTGTAGACAGTCGTGTCCTGTGAGTCTCCGAGACGGCGAGAGCGACGCCACGCTCGTTTTGGGGACCCGTGCATGACGCGTTCTTGCCCAAACGAAGCGAGCAATCTGTCTCCGGCGCCCAGCTCGATCGCACATGCTACTCTACAGAGACTACGGTAGCTTACAACGCGCACCCGTGGTCTCTCCTTCCTCTCTGTTCCGCACCTCATGTCTCCCTCCCAAGTCCCACTCGATTAATTCCAGACCGTGAACTCTGGTTCCTCACGCCTTCTGCGCCGGCCGACGATGGGGTTGCTCGGCTGCCTGTACCTGTCCAAGCAGAACAACACGCCCGAGGAGGCGGACGCCGTCGTCACCGCGGACGACGTGCCGGCGACGACGCTGCGCGAGCTGCACAGGGCCACGCGCTCCTTCTCGGCCGCGGCGCTGGTCGGGGAAGGGCCTTACGCCGCGGTGTACATGGCGTCGCTGCCGGGCGGGCTGACCGTCGCCGCCAAGAGGCTCGGCTCGCCTTCGTACGACCACCGGAAGGCGTCGGACGCCGCGTTCCTCCTGCGGCAGGCGTCGGCGGCGTCCCGGCTGAGGCACGACAACCTTGTCCGCCTCCTCGGCTACCACATCGCCGCCGACCTCCGCGTGCTGCTCTACGAGTTCGCCACCGGCGGCACCCTCCACGACGTCCTGCACGGTACGCGTGTGTACGACTAGCAGTACTGCGATCGGATCATCACACCTACTCCTCGATTTCCTGAGAAATTGACCAATCCTTAATTGACAGGGCCGCGAGGGGAGCCGGCGGCCGGCGCCACCAGCCACGGCTCGCCGGTGCCGGCGCTGAGCTGGACGCAGCGCGCGCGGATCGCGCTGGACGCGGCGAGGGGGCTGGCGTACCTGCACGAGGAGGCGTCGGTGGCGCACCACGACGTCCGCTCCACCAACGTGCTGCTCTTCGAGGGCTTCACCGCCAAGATCGCCGACTACGACCTGTTCAAGCAGCTGCCGGCGAGCGACGTGGAGAGCCAGTACTGCTGCATCTGCCCTACGCAGGCTTCGCTTTGTTACTGGGCGCCGGAGTAAGTAGAGTGCTCGTCCTCGTCTCACTTCTCCTGCACCTTGATTAATTAACTGCACGGTCAGCAGTTTCCGACGGCTGATCGATTCTTGATGGTTAATTTGGTGATTACAGGGTTTGTTTTACGGGCCAATCGACTCCAAGGAGCGACGTATTCAGCTTCGGCATTGTCCTTCTCGAGCTCCTGACGGGGATCAAGCCGACCGACTCCAGGTTGAAATGGGTGATCCATGGCCGAGCGACTCCACGGGTCGATCCGAAACTTGGCAAGCAGTACCCTCTTGACAGAGCTCGCAAGGTCGGTCTCGACTCAACCTAGCTTTTCCTCTACATGCCCATTGGCCACATCTGGTCCTAATTTATTTATTTATTTTGTCGATGGAACCGGCTGTTATTAATTTGGTTGTGGCTCTGCTGGCAGCTCGCAATGATTGCAAGGCAGTGCTTGCAGATGCACCCAGCCTCCCGGCCCTCGATGGCCACCGTTGTCCGAGATATCGAATTCGGCGTCGTGCAAGAGGAATCGGCGGCCGGTGAAGGATGCAGCGGCACTGCCATGGAATCCGGAAGCGCATCGAGTTAGCGTTGGGATGGGGATTAATTAGAGTGACGTTTGGCAGTGGATGTTATCTTCGATTGATCTGTGATTACTACATGTTAAACCAGGCAGATATATGGATGTGAGAATCGTGCAGTCAATTACTTACATTTCCCCGATCTGAGAAACTTTTTTTTTTTTTTGCGAGACCCCGATCTGAGAAACTGAGTAATTAACAGACTGAAACTGCCAAACCAGAACATTGAGTCAAGTTTTCTGTTTCTGCGTGATTAGTTGGGCCCCAAAAGCATGCAATTATCTCAAATTTAAAAGAAACCATGTCCACCAATGTCAACATCATGCTTTGAGTTCTTGACGTGACACAAAATTCCTGCTGGTGTAGGAGTATAGCTAGCTATCAGATGCCCACCAGCAAAAGAGAAAAGCAGTGGACTCCATAAGGGCTGCATGTTACTATGCTAGCTAGCTATGCCCAAATCAGACAATTTTTCTGCTTAGAAAAATACCATCGATCATTGTGGGTATGCAACATTATCAAACTCATGCTTTTAGCTCCTGAACTCTGTACTTAGGCTTATTTTCCCAGCAACTAATCAGATATGCTATTGCGTTCATATATCCTATCGTAGCACAGTTGAGCGAGATCGGCAGATATTTGATTCGGTAGAGCGCTTTGCTTTTACGAAGATCAATCAAGAGGGACACACGATTTATACTGGTTCAGGCCTCCGAAGGATAATGACCCTACGTCCAATGTGTTCTTGTATTGCCGTATATGCGAGATATGTTATGGCCGCCCCTCCCTCGTGGGGAGGTGCCGTTACATTTATAGGTGGGTCTTGCCCCCTTTACAAGTTAAGAAGTTAAGGTTGGAGCATATCTAGGTAACTTCCGATCTATAGTACTAGATTCGAAGTCTATCTCTAGGATCCTTTCCGTGTATTACAGTCTTCGAGAATTCCTAAATAATTTTTGGAATATCTGAAAATCAGGGTTACGACATAAGCCCCCGAACATGTCACTTGGCAGATTCATCTTCTTTTCGAAGGGATTACCACCTTTGTGTGAACTTCTGACAAGGGATATGTTCTTCAATAGACCTTTTATTCTTCAGATATTCTTCAAGAGATTCTCCAAGTTCTTGTATGTCTTCACAAATTAATCCTTCAATAAACAGGCGTCAATATGTGTCTTCGGAAAATAATAGTCTTCATGAGAAATTCTTCGAAAGAAAGTCTTCGGAAGATAATCTTCAGAGAGAGAGTCTTCGGAAAAAGAGTCTTCGGAAAGAGAGTCTTCAGGAGATAGTTAATTTGATGAAATATGAGCATCATCTCCTCTGCAATCTTCTTGATCTGGGCCGAAATAAATAAGTAAGTGGCAGCTAGGAGCCACTTTACTTCTTCCGAAGTCTTGTAATCAGTTTTCCTATAAGCCGTTTGATAGAACTCGAAGTTCTTGCTCGTAGAAAAATCAATAGAAACATGTGTTCATCATAATCTTGGTCAATATCTTCTGAGATGAATAAGTGTGTGGCAGCTGAGAGCCACTTACTTCTGTCAATGCCAACTGATGAGAGCAGTTCCCGAAACAAATAAGGATGTGGCAGCTTGGAGCCACTTCGCTTCAACTAACGTCGATGATTAGCTGACGTATGTTGAGGCCTGATATTACTTCGTGTCATTGTGATCTTCAGGTTATAGAACCACATATATCTTTGAGAGACAATAATTTTCAGAAAAGAATCTTCTTCGTTGCTTGGTCAGACTGGTCCAGCTTCAGAAATAAATTCAGCTCTTCATCATTGAGATCCTTGACGCTGATGATTTTTGACAGAAAACCCAAATACTTTCGTCCGAAGGCATCAATATACTGGCGCATGAGCTTACTAATTGCTTGATAAAATTGATGATCCTGACAACTTGCTTTTGAAAACCACCAACCTGAACTTGTACTTCGGTAGCAATGAATTCTCTTAAAGGATATAACTTAGTCTTCGACAGTAGCTTCGGTGAAGAAATGAATCATGGACCAACATCGCGTTGGTGTCTTTAGGAGAGCAATCACCGTAGCCGTCGAGGAGTGCATGTGATGGCGTGATAATGCATCTTCTAATAAATATGCAGAGTATAAACTTGCATAAGAGTATTCACAGTACCTTCCGACGAACGCGTACAGCCATGAGCCGGCGTCTTCAACGTGAGCGCGTATGGCTGCGAGCCGGCGTCTTCGACGTGAGCGCGTACAGCTATACTGATGATTTCAGAAAGATGAAAATACATGTAGATCATGTACATCCATCCTTGCAGTAGCTTGCGTGATAATAAAATTGATCAAGCCTCCACATGCTGAAACAAATAAATAAGTAACAGCTTGGAGCCACTTTGTATTCCCGGATGATGATAAGTCTTGCTATAATAGTGAGAAATAAACAAAGCTTTGTCGTGATAATCTTCAAATTTCCCGATGAGGCATATATAGCTTCGAGGAATAACCGCTGATGCTTCAGAAATATCAACCTGACGCAATCATGGGCTCCAGCCGAACTTGATTGCTAGTGCAAGATGATACACGCTGATTTGCAGGATTAGAGAGTTCACAGCATAGTTTGTTTGAACTGACAGCACGGGTTATTGATGATGAGAAACCCAATATAATAACGGCATCAATGAATACCAGCGCTCAATCTTCTCGTCTTGAATAAAATATGTGGAGAACCCTCTGCTACAGCCCTGTACTAGTTGTATCTGATGAGAAAATTGCCAAGGCTTGCTCAAGCTTCAATTGAATAATCTTCAGATTAAATGTAGCAGGGACTTTATGGATGCAGCTTTGAAATAGCTTCCAGAATATAAATCAACTCCAATGGGTTTGTAAAGTGTATGTGTCGTACGTAGATAACAGCTTCTCTTCAGTAGCCTTGTACAAGACAAGGAGAACTAGTGCTTCAATAATATAAGGCAGCTTCTGTGCAGAATTGATTCTCTATTGTGGATAGAAATAAAATATATGAATATGACAGAATAATCCGAAGTCTGCTTCAATAAGATGCAGAGCAGCTCGAGTATAAAATAAATTTCCGCCTTGAATTTTCAACTCTTGTGAATATATGAAACCCAGAGAACGGGCATATATGTGGAGCCCCCTGCTTTTCTGTATACAGTGATAACTGAATACAGGAAAGTAATAAATCTGTAAATTGCGCATTCTAGTAAGTAAATAAATACCAGAGATGTCATCTGATTGTGTTCCTTGATAGGAAGTCCAATATTTGTAGAACTAACTCATTGACGCTTAACTTTGCTTATAGCAAGCTATGTTTGAGATTAGCCACAAGATTGGGGGTTGTCGATGGCTCTTTTCCTTGATAGGAAGTTTGATTAGCTGTATAACGTTTACTTTGCACTTGGCAAGTTATGTTTCAAGCTAAAATAGTTTAAGTTGTTGATCGTGCAACGCGGCCTGAAATTGGCGTTTATAACCAAATGACTAAGGCTCTTACTTGTCACACCCCAAAATTTCAGTTTTGGGATGTGAACCATTTTCAACTTTAAAGACCAATTTTCTCATTTTTAAAAAATTTTTTTTCCTTATTTCAGAATATTTTATCTTAAAAATATAATAATTTTTGTTTTCATAAAGCACAAATGGATTTTAATCCGTTGTCTTAGATTGATTTGATTTTAGATTGCAAACTTTGATTTCATGAATAATTTTGAAGTTTAAAGTAAATATCAAAAGGATTTGATTTGGATTGCAAACTTTGAAACTAAAGAAAAATAGCCTTTTGAATTTAAACTTGAAAATGATTTAAGGTATAATTTAAAAGGCTTTTAAACTTTCATTTGAATTTATTTCATTTTACCTAATTTCTCAAAGAAGTTTTGAATACAAAATACAATAGGGAAATCCCTCATCTAAATGGACCTCGAGCCGGCATATATAAATCTTGTCAAAATATCCGACCTGACTTTTCTCCTTCTCACTTTGTTTCTTTCTTTCATTTTTTTTCCCTAAGCCATTCATCTACCACCGGTTGCATCCAAGCTTGTAAGCTAAGCTTCACCGAGCCAAGTGCATCAAGTCGATAACCACTTTCTCTTTCCCTGTCGTTTCCTTTCCTAGCTACAGTACACTGCCTATCCACCTCCTCGAGCAGGCACACGATCCAGCTTGAGTTAGTGCCCAGGCTCTTCATTTTCTTTTCTCAGTACTAGCAGCATGCAGAAACGCCTAATGCCATGCAGGAAACGGCAGCTACTGCTTCAATGCCGAACCAACAAGACAGTCACGCGCAAAGGCACAATCTCCGGTAATGAACAGCCACCGCACCACACTTCCCTCCTGCCCAGACACCTCGCCTCCCATTTTCCTCTCTTCTCCCAACGCCCTGCTGCCAAGGAAACGCGTAGAGACGCCGTCTTCTCTCCGTACGGCCAAGGTTCGCCCTGCAGTGCCACAGCAAGCTTCGTTGCCCTCAACTCCGGCAAGGTCGCCGCCGTGCTCGAGCTCGACCACGTCGACGTCGGAAGCACTCCCACGACCTCGCTATCGTGCCTCGTCAATTGGAGCACTGCCACAAGTCTGCAACGAGATGCATCAGCCGGCCGGAAACATGTCTCCTTCGAGCTTTGACCCTGCTGCTTCCTCGCCATCGACACCATTGCGCCTCGCTCGAACCATCAAGTTCTTCGGCACAGCACGCGCAGAAGGATTCCTGATCCTTTGCTTTGTCTCCATGTGCAGTGCGACCACGTCGACGTCCACACCGCAGCGCCATCATTTTCCTTGCCGGAAAACGCGCCGTCGACCCGCTGTACATGATCGTCCTGACGAAACACGAGAGCAGAGATGCCGTCCACTACACACAATGGCCGAGCTGTGCTCATATCTCCAAACAGCTGCATCCCTATCTTGGTAAGGATCATAAAAAAAAAACCTGTCATTCCTGTTAATTTCCTACCTAATTTTGTTGTCTTGCAACTCCTGTTTAACTGAATATAGTTCTGTTTTAGCCCATTCAAATCCGAGATCATTTCAGCACCGTACCTTCAGTCAATATCCACAAACAAATTCATTTGGTTCATATATATCTGTCCTGTTATCGGCCATTTAAAGTACACCTCGAATAACTTTATTCATTCAGTTTCTTGCATTTTGTATACCCTCGGAAATACATACATTCATGCTACCTTATATTGCACAACTAGGCAGCGATTAATATATTATTTTAATTCTCAAATTTGGGTGGGACAATGGCAGGTGCACATGTCATTTTCGCACAACATAAGTTTGTGATATTAAAATAATATATCATCTGTACGCCTCAATGCTAACTTCTATTGACATATTCATCTCCGACGAACTCACCACCCAATCAATGTTTCTCTTATAATTCTTGCCTTGGTCCAGAGTTTTGATTGGTCCAACAGTAGCCCGTGTTGAACCTTTTCTTGTTTTAATCCCGGCATTGTGTATTTATTGTATACTTGTTTTTTCATGTTTGCACGAATAGGAATACACGCATGGGAGTCCGCACGAATATCGTGAACATCAAGAATTGAACTCACTGAGCAGCAATACCATCAAAGAGGCAAGTGTCCTTGATCATTTTGTGCCTATTTTATAAATACTTTGTTTGCAAACATGCATGCTTGAGTCAATATGATACGAATCTATGTGTAGGATGTTTACTAGAATTTCCATATCATTCCTTGTCGCTCTAGTTTTCTTTACTTGTTTATGGGTAGAATTGCTTAGCCTTGCACTGTGTCGGGTTGGGAAGTTTATAAATTGACTAATTGAACTTCTGTCATATGAGGGTTAAAGGGTAATCTTTAGCAACATGATTGGAGCTTAGGGATTTGGGTGACTGGTATGGGAGCTGTGCTGGGGTTACCGGCAGCTCGGGGGTTGTTCGGGGTTACCGGCAATCCCTTGGTTTTGTTGATCATCTAAATCTAAGGACCGGTTCGTGGAGCGACCACCCATGAATACCGTACAGCCACGAGTCCAAGTATGGGCGCGGCCTGGCCTATTAAATAGTGGAGACCAGTTCTGTGCGTGCCAAACGGTGGTGCGAGGAAGGCGGGTTACGCTGGAATCGTCGGGAGAGAGATGTGTGGGGACAGGAGGGTTACTCCTCGGAACCATCTGGCACAAGAGGGGGCTTCTAGGGTGAAGGGTGTACTTCCCCAATCGGTGGAACCTAAGTGGGCACGTACAAGCTGGAGGAAGCTATGGAAAAGCCTTGTTGTGATCTCCTGGCCGCACACCTAAGGAAGTGTGCATGTGCTTGGCCGGCACGGCATAAAGGAGATTTTAGTCCACCTGGCAACAGGGGATGAAATCACAAACTCGTGGGGAAATGTGTACAACCTCTGCAGAGTGTAAAACTGTCATGACAGCCGTGCTCACGGTCAAGAGCGGCATGGACCCTCACACGCTTAGTTGGGAAAGGTGGTTGGAAGGGAATCACAGTAGGTAACTGTGATCGGGTGGTGTAACCCATAGATGTACAGGTGGAGTAACCTGTAGGTACGTGCAGGGTGCTTGGAACCCTTCATCTTGGCAAGGTAGAGTAACCTTGGCCGTCTGGAGATATATATCATCTAGTAAATAGGAGTTGCTTTTATAAAATATTTTACCTAATTGCATTTATGCAAATAAACCCCTTTAAACCTTTCTTGTTATTAGCCAACATGTCATACTTTTCCCCACTTGCTGAGTACTCTATGTACTCACGTGAAACATATACCTTTTCCGTTTGCTGTTCAGTGAATGAAGCTGCCAACAAATGCCTCAAGGATGAGAAGTGGAGATCTAGGCATGCGGTCTTCCGGTCGACTGCCTGTGGAGTTGAAGGATGCCAACGCTTAGATTTAATCCGCTGCAATGAAATCTTTTCTTTTAGACCAGTTGGTCGTTCTTGTAATAAAGTTGTCGATTTAATAAAGATATTGTTCTTTTATCACATAAATTGTCCTATGTGCGTGAAAACTTGATCCTGGGCACGCATACAGATGCATTCGGTTTTGGTCTTTAAAACCGGGTGTGACAAGTGGTATCAGAGCTATATCGACCGCAGGACACAAGACTAGATAGAAATGGTCGGTTTTTGAAATTATATTTTCAAAACTAATTTGTAAAACTTCTTCTTATTTATTTTTTTCTCGTTCTTTCAATAATTCCTTGATTGTTTATGTTCTTTGTTCATTTTTTTTAAAAAAAAACTTTTTTTGCGATGGCCCAAGCCTTAGTTCTTATATTAGTTGACTTCCTATGCCTGCCATAAAAGAAAATTTTAGAAGCTGTCCAAAAATAGTTTTAGTTCTACGTTGTAGTAGCATTGTTTGCTTTGTCTGTTCATGGTTTAACGCTTTAAATTGTTTTGTTTGTTTTGTGTGCTAACGAAACCTTTTTGTTTTAATACCTTGTCCTTAGCCCCATTGATCCTATCCTGTTTATCCATAGAACGTTTTAAGACTTTCTTTTGGGTGCAACAAGATGGTTAATCAGAAGGGAATCACCGTCAACAACATCAACTCATGAAAACAAGATTTATCTCCTGAAGAGTTCTCATCAGAAAGATTTTCATCCACATGAAGAAAGCTACGGAGGAAGCCCTCTTACTTACGCCCCGTCGTGGTTTGATGATTTATTTTATGTTTTGTTTCCTGTTTGTGATATAGGTTATTGTGAGCCTATCTTACCTTGACCATAATTTTGTTGTTTAAACATATCAAATTACCTTGATGCATATAGTGTGATCCCTTATCAATTCTATAAAGTCATCAACTCCGAATACAAATTCCTATTCTTAGCTTCTGAATCTCGGGGCGAGATTCCATTTAAGGGGGGTAGTTTGTCACACCCCAAAATTTCAGTTTTGGGATGTGAACCGTTTTCAACTTTAAAGACCAATTTTCTCATTTTTAAAAAAATATTTTTCCTTATTTCAGAATATTTTATCTTAAAAATATAATAATTTTTGTTTTCATAAAGCACAAATGGATTTTAATCCGTTGTCTTAGATTGATTTGATTTTAGATTGCAAACTTTGATTTCATGAATAATTTTGAAGTTTAAAGTAAATATCAAAAGGATTTGATTTGGATTGCAAACTTTGAAACTAAAGAAAAATAGCCTTTTGAATTTAAACTTGAAAATGATTTAAGGTATAATTTAAAAGGCTTTTAAACTTTCATTTGAATTTATTTCATTTTACCTAATTTCTCAAAGAAGTTTTGAATACAAAATACAATAGGGAAAATCCCTCATCTAAATGGACCTCGAGCCGGCATATATAAATCTTGTCAAAATATCCGACCTGACTTTTCTCCTTCTCACTTTGTTTCTTTCTTTCTTTTTTTTTCCCTAAGCCATTCATCTACCACCGGTTGCATCCAAGCTTGTAAGCTAAGCTTCACCGAGCCAAGTGCATCAAGTCGATAACCACTTTCTCTTTCCCTGTCGTTTCCTTTCCTAGCTACAGTACACTGCCTATCCACCTCCTCGAGCAGGCACACGATCCAGCTTGAGTTAGTGCCCAGGCTCTTCATTTTCTTTTCTCAGTACTAGCAGCATGCAGAAACGCCTAATGCCATGCAGGAAACGGCAGCTACTGCTTCAATGCCGAACCAACAAGACAGTCACGCGCAAAGGCACAATCTCCGGTAATGAACAGCCACCGCACCACACTTCCCTCCTGCCCAGACACCTCGCCTCCCATTTTCCTCTCTTCTCCCAACGCCCTGCTGCCCAGGAAACGCGTAGAGACGCCGTCTTCTCTCCGTACGGCCAAGGTTCGCCCTGCAGTGCCACCGCAAGCTTCGTTGCCCTCAACTCCGGCAAGGTCGCCGCCATGCTCGAGCTCGACCACGTCGACGTCGGAAGCACTCCCACGACCTCGCTATCGTGCCTCGTCAATTGGAGCACTGCCACAAGTCTGCAACGAGATGCATCAGCCGGCCGGAAACATGTCTCCTTCGAGCTTTGACCCTGCTGCTTCCTCGCCATCGACACCATTGCGCCTCGCTCGAACCATCAAGTTCTTCGGCACAGCACGCGCAGAAGGATTCCTGATCCTTTGCTTTGTCTCCATGTGCAGTGCGACCACGTCGACGTCCACACCGCAGCGCCATCATTTTCCTTGCCGGAAAACGCGCCGTCGACCCGCTGTACATGATCGTCCTGACGAAACACGAGAGCAGAGATGCCGTCCACTACACACAATGGCCGAGCTGTGCTCATATCTCCAAACAGCTGCATCCCTATCTTGGTAAGGATCATAAAAAAAAAAAACCTGTCATTCCTGTTAATTTCCTACCTAATTTTGTTGTCTTGCAACTCCTGTTTAACTGAATATAGTTCTGTTTTAGCCCATTCAAATCCGAGATCATTTCAGCACCGTACCTTCAGTCAATATCCACAAACAAATTCATTTGGTTCATATATATCTGTCCTGTTATCGGCCATTTAAAGTACACCTCGAATAACTTTATTCATTCAGTTTCTTGCATTTTGTATACCCTCGGAAATACATACATTCATGCTACCTTATATTGCACAACTAGGCAGCGATTAATATATTATTTTAATTCTCAAATTTGGGTGGGACAATGGCAGGTGCACATGTCATTTTCGCACAACATAAGTTTGTGATATTAAAATAATATATCATCTGTACGCCTCAATGCTAACTTCTATTGACATATTCATCTCCGACGAACTCACCACCCAATCAATGTTTCTCTTATAATTCTTGCCTTGGTCCAGAGTTTTGATTGGTCCAACAGTAGCCCGTGTTGAACCTTTTCTTGTTTTAATCCCGGCATTGGGTATTTATTGTATACTTGTTTTTTCATGTTTGCACGAATAGGAATACACGCATGGGAATCCGCACGAATATCGTGAACATCAAGAATTGAACTCACTGAGCAGCAATACCATCAAAGAGGCAAGTGTCCTTGATCATTTTGTGCCTATTTTATAAATACTTTGTTTGCAAACATGCATGCTTGAGTCAATATGATACGAACCTATGTGTAGGATGTTTACTAGAATTTCCATATCATTCCTTGTCGCTCTAGTTTTCTTTACTTGTTTATGGGTAGAATTGCTTAGCCTTGCTCTGTGTTGGGTTGGGAAGTTTATAAATTGACTAATTGAACTTCTGTCATATGAGGGTTAAAGGGTAATCTTTAGCAACATGATTGGAGCTTAGGGATTTGGGTGACTGGTATGGGAGCTGTGCTGGGGTTACCGGCAGCTCGGGGTTGTTCGGGGTTACCGGCAATCCCTTGGTTTTGTTGATCATCTAAATCTAAGGACCGGTTCGTGGAGCGACCACCCATGAATACCGTACAGCCACGAGTCCAAGTATGGGCGCGGCCTGGCCTATTAAATAGTGAAGACCAGTTCTGTGCGTGCCAAACGGTGGTGCGAGGAAGGCGGGTTACGCTGGAATCGTCGGGAGAGAGATGTGTGGGGACAGGAGGGTTACTCCTCGGAACCATCTGGCACAAGAGGGGGCTTCTAGGGTGAAGGGTGTACTTCCCCTATCGGTGGAACCTAAGTGGGCACGTACAAGCTGGAGGAAGCTATGGAAAAGCCTTGTTGTGATCTCCTGGCCGCACACCTAAGGAAGTGTGCATGTGCTTGGCCGGCACGGCATAAAGGAGATTTTAGTCCACCTGGCAACAGGGGATGAAATCACAAACTCGTGGGGAAATGTGTACAACCTCTGCAGAGTGTAAAACTGTCATGACAGCCGTGCTCACGGTCAAGAGCGGCATGGACCCTCACACGCTTAGTTGGGAAAGGTGGTTGGAAGGGAATCACAGTAGGTAACTGTGATCGGGTGGTGTAACCCATAGATGTATAGGTGGAGTAACCTGTAGGTACGTGCAGGGTGCTTGGAACCCTTCATCTTGGCAAGGTAGAGTAACCTTGGCCGTCTGGAGATATATATCATCTAGTAAATAGGAGTTGCTTTTATAAAATATTTTACCTAATTGCATTTATGCAAATAAACCCCTTTAAACCTTTCTTGTTATTAGCCAACATGTCATACTTTCCCCCACTTGCTGAGTACTCTATGTACTCACGTGAAACATATACCTTTTCCGTTTGCTGTTCAGTGAATGAAGCTGCCAACAAATGCCTCAAGGATGAGAAGTGGAGATCTAGGCATGCGGTCTTCCGGTCGACTGCCTGTGGAGTTGAAGGATGCCAACGCTTAGATTTAATCCGCTGCAATGAAATCTTTTCTTTTAGACCAGTGGGTCGTTCTTGTAATAAAGTTGTCGGTTTAATAAAGATATTGTTCTTTTATCATATAAATTGTCCTATGTGCGTGAAAACTTGATCCTGGGCACGCATACAGATGCATTCGGTTTTGGTCATTAAAACCGGGTGTGACATTACTTCAGACACTCGGGTGACTTACGAAACTTATGAACCATCGGCAGCTACCGTGTAGCACCGTATGACATAAAACTTGCAGTCTGTTGGGTGGTTGATCATGCAACCGGCCTAGGAAGGGCCACTTATTAACCTCATGGGCTAAGGGTCCCTCGCTAGAACGTACCGATGCCTTATAACCCTCATGTGGCTAAGACATCAGCCAAACTAGTAGACCGACCTGGGTCAGCCTTTTCCATGTTGAATGGAAGTTGATATGACTGAAAAGTTGATAATCCATAAAGCAATAACCAATGTCAATGATCCAAGTAATCTGATCAATAAATATTTGTAGAACCAATAGAATGACCAATGATAAATATCCGATGGCCAGTGAGATGACCAAATATGAATTTGAATTCCAGAGATGAATATCTCAATTATCAATAAGATTCCAGATGAATATTCCGAAGATTAATAAAATTCCGGATGAAAATCCTGATGATTCCGGATGAATATCCCAACTTAATGAAGTCCGGATGAAAATTCCGATGATAAATGAATGCCGGGGATGAATATCCAGATAACCAATAAAGTGTCCAGAGACTAATATCATGCTTAGATAATCAGCTAGAGAATAGGGCTAGAGAAATCCCTGTTTACTGATAATGAGCAAGAATATGTATTCTGTATAAAAGAAAAGCTTTCCGCTATGCAGTGTACTTAATCGTGCAGCTAACATGAGTGCATATTTAATAACTACTTGAAAGCACGTGCAGAAAATATGAATATAAGGCTGCTCGATACTTTCTACTTATGATTGCTGTGATATGCATGTAGAGAAAAGAACATACATAGTATAGAATATAGAATAAAATAATAAAGGAGAGCGATTTATTTGGCTTATCTGAAGCTCCAGTCGCTTGAAGAGTTGTTCTGAATGCTTTGACAGTCGGCTTGGGATCTTCAGGATTATTGAGTAGCCCCCGAGCGTAATTTCTGGAATTGACGATCCGGTACCGACGACATGGTGTTCGCCTTCAGGACACCTAATGATGTCAGCTGGTCGTCATCTCTCCATCGCTCTAGTCAGGACTGCGTGAAACTTCCGATGTGGTCATCTGGTACTCGGCGAGTTTCACACCAACAATTCCGAAGATGCCAAGTACATGCGTAAACAGTCAACAAAGATCAAGTCTTTGATTAGCATGATATTAAGAAAAATAAGTGACCGACATTGTTAAAACAATGCACATCCGTCTTTGTTTAACAAATAAATCCAGGGTTCATGCCAGATAATAATGATCGGCACGCTAAAAAATTAGGAATTCAATATTATTAAAAAGAAATAATCTTCCCTGTCTGACTCGAGGTCTTGGTTGTCACATCCTAAAATCCGAGGCCAAAGTCAAAATGCTAAAAACCACTAAAAATTTAAATCTTTTTGTGTGATCTTACCTTGCCATGAATTTTCAAAAATAAAATTCACTAAAATAATTCAAACCTAGTTTGAATTTGAAATTTTTGAATATAAAAATCAATGCTCAAGTGTTTGCTTCCATTTAAACTCCACTAAAATTTTGAACCTTTTCGAATTTACAAGAAATTAAAATGAAGTAGACCAAGTTTCCAATTCAAATTTCAAAAGTTTGAATTTTAAACCTACGTCAAAATCTCACCATATGCATTTCTGAATTTATTTGAATTGTTTGTTCGACCTTCGCTTTTGTTCGAATTTGAAATTCCTTCAAATTCGAACTCCAGAAAAGTTTAAACCTTTCCTTCTCTCCTGGGCCGCCCTCTCCTTTTTCCTCCCTTCCGGCCCAGCTCCTTCCTTCTCTCTCCCCCGCGCGCTCCGGCCCATCTCCTTTCCCTCCAGCCCATACCGGCCCGCCTACCTTTTTCCCTCTCTCTCGCTGACGCGTGGGGCCGCCCCCTTCGTCCTCCTCCGTCCCGTCGCGTCGACGCAACCGCGCCGCCCGCCGCCCATCCCGCGCTGTCGGTGCCCGCCGCCTCTGTCTTGTCGCGCTCCAGGACGAGCCGCGTGGAGCACGTGCGCCTTCCTCGCACCGCCTTTTTCCCCCCGCCTTGTCCCATAAAGGACCCCGCCGCCCATCTCCGCTTTCTTGCCGCACCCGCCAAGGTCTCCGCCACCGCCTCACTGTGCCGCGCCGCCTACCCGTACCGCCCTTCCGAACCGCCTTCGCCGCCTATAACTGGCGCGCTCCCTCTTCCGCCACTGCCCAGCTCTCATTTTCTCTCCTCCACTCCCGAGTTTGCCCTTTTCTCTTTTCTCTCTCTCCGGCTAACACTCCGATGAGCATTCCCGCCGCCGTCGGTGAGCCTCGTCATATCATTCTCCTACCTAAAACTTCCCCATTCCACGCTTGATTTCCCCCGTACTCTTCCCTTTCGCAGCCGAGCCTTGAGCGGCGAGATCGACGCCGACCTAGCCGCCGTCTTCTTCCTCATTGCCGACCGCCTCCAGTCACTCTCCGGCTCGACTGAGCTCACGGTGAGTTTCCCCATCCTCTCCTATTTCGTCCTCACCGCCTCTCGTCCTTCCTTTCCGCTCGCGCGCACCACTTCACCTAGCGCCGCCATGGCCGCCGCGCTCGACCTCGCCGCCGGCCACAGTGGGGCCTCCCCCGGACCGGTCGATCCCACCAATCGTTTCACCGCTCTCACGCGCACGCACACGGTAGCACGAACTCGAGCGCGAGCACTCTTTCACTCTTTTCCCCATCGCTCACCGGCGCGCCGCCCGACTCCGGCGACGTCGCGCCGTCTCTCCCGTCGTTCCCTTCGGCGACGTCTTGCATCTGTAGCTTCACCGTCGCACGCCAGTCATCCGCGACGAGCTCCCATCGCCTGCCAGCCCTCCTAGCCGCCGCCGGCGAGGATCCCGGCGACGCGCCACCGCCGCGCCTCTTTTCCCGGCCGCGTTGACCCAGACCCGCCGCCTGCCAACGTGGCCAGCCACGTCGGTCCGTGGGCCCAGCTTGACCCGGTTCCCCTGCCCAGTCAGCAGCCCCTTGATCTTTTCTTCCGTGCACCCGGTCCTTGTAGACCAATGACTCACAGCTCCTCTGGTGCACAATGAACGCGGTCCATGATCTTTTCCTTTACGAAAATAATTCTAGATTATCCAGAAAATCGGCATGCCCTGTACATTTTACAGATAAGCCCTCGAGCTGGCACAAAGACAAGCCGGCCGGCCCCAACCATAGGCCGGTCGGCCCCACAAGATGGCTCCAGGCCACGGCCTTCCTCCAGTGGGCTGCAAACAGGCCCACAACGTAGAATCAAAAGCCTGTTCAGAAGAATTCCACCGACGTTCTAGAAGGTGGGCCGTTTGGGCCTCAACTTGGCCCTCACTCCTCTTCTGCCGCCCCCACAAAGCCACCGACTGGACAACCGCCATCAGAAGCAAATCTGGAGCGTCCACAGGCGAGGCGGTGGCGAACCGCCACAACGGGCGGCCGGCCGGCCCCCCTATTTGGCCGGCCGGCCTGGCTTGGCGGGCCCGGCACTCCAGCTTCGGCCATATAGCTCCCACCGTCATGGAGAAGCTATAAATACCCCTGGCCGGCTGCAGAACAACGCGCACCTCACACTTGAGAAGAGAAGACCCCAAGTAGGGTCACGCTCTTTCTCATGGAAGATCACTCCACTTGTGTAGTTAGAATAGGATTAGTATTTTAGTCATGGGAGTTAGAGTAGAAGTGAGAGCTTCGCTCGGAGCTCCGGAGTTCTCTTCGGAGTTTGGGTAAAGTTCTCGTGTATCTTTTCTTTCATACTTTCTTTAATATAATTATTTTCTTATTTATTTATTTTCTTATTTATTTAATTTAGTTTTCCTTTTAGTTTATATTTATTTATTTAAGTAATTGTTATAGAGAAATTCTTGTGTTGGTTCCACGTCCATGCAATGGTAGATAAGGATAGATTACCCGCTGGTCCATACGCAAGTAATTTATTCGGATTTACTATAATGGGTGGTTTGCCCCAAAAGCTTAGGGTAAATTATTTAGGATGATTGCTTGTATGGTTCAAGGAATTATTCTAGACGTGAGTTTGCACCCAACCCTACGGAGGATGGTAGCCGCGAGTGTATGTGACAGCTACACCGGTTTCTGTAATCCACCACGTCCGGGTTGGACCCAGCAGGGTCTTAATTATAGCGGGTGGTTCTCTAGGTTGCTCCAGCAGACCTAGCACATCCGTGCCCCGATATGCAGGAACGTATCTGTAATAAAAGCTTAAGTAAGTAGTTGTAGACTATCAGGAAATACTAAATGCTGACCCCTAAGCTAATTGATACCTTCTGCTCGTTGTTCTCCCAGACTAAACGCTATCTCCTTGTTAACTATATCGATGGATGTTCTCCTGAGTGCCACACTTATCACATACCTTACCACTGCTTTGGTCTAGTTTGCAAGTTATAAATAATAGATGTTTCCTTGTTAATTCATGATATTCTTAGCCCTGCTTCCCTGAGGAAAATATAAATACGATAACCTTGGAATACTCCCGGGTGAAATGCTATAATGGTGTTCCGTGCGCTTGCGGAAATTGAATTAATTCTTTTTGCGTAAGAAACGCCAACAAGCATTTCTGGCGCCGTTGCCGGGGAAGCAATGGTTTAAGATATGTATGATTGACATTGATTATCTGTTATGATTAATTTGCTGCTAGACTAAGCATCCACCTGCATTTTGTTTGAGCATATCACCATCGCATTTGCATTGTTTTCTTTTCAATCCATCTGCATATTTAATTCCCCTCCATCCCACCCCGCTGCATTTAAAAAAAAAACCGAGTGCCCAATCATAGGCCTCGGGCTTTCAAAAAAAAACATAAAAAAAAAGAGAACCCGAGTGCCCAATCATAGGCCAGGGATTTTACAAGAAAGGTTGGATTTTTTATGACAGGGAGAAAGGAAACATATGTGGCGGATCCAAGATATTCAATGCAGAAATCTAAAAGCTTAGCCTTGCATTCGATCGCAAAGGCTAAGCTTGGGGAGGAACCGCCAGGTACGCATATGCAATTATTCCTTGTTTTTGTTGTCATATATCCTCTCCTTTCATAAAAAAATAAAATAAAAAATAAAATAAAAAAAATAATAAAAATGCTGCCTGAATCGTTTAATGCTTTGTGAATACAATGATTCCTTGAGTTGCTCTCTGATGAAAATAAACTGCAACTATGACCATACCCGTGCTCTCGAATTTCTTTTGATGATGTGGGTTGTGGTTAAATTGTTAGTCATAAATCAATCGCCTGCGTCTCTTTCTGTTGGTTGGGTGAAGATCACTTCTGTGCCTCTGTTCTCCATTGAGATTATGCCCGGTGGCCGTTCAACCAACAGAAAAATACACATCTCTATGATGCTTTCATAACAGAAGAAGAGTATGATATCCTCTGCTCTCCTCACATAATTGATCGAATTAGACGTGGTGTCTAGGTTGATCAATGGAACTATAGAGATGTGTTGATTGTAGACGAATGGATTTGTACTAACCATTGCAGGGATCCTTTTGAGAGCAAAGCAAGTACATCAGGCACATGAAAGGCACATAATTCAAGAAGGAGAAACCAACCAGGCGGACCTATTACCTTCAAATGAAGATTTAATCGCTTAGCTTTGCACATGGTTGCAAGAGCTTAGCTTGGGGAGGTACCGCCAGGTAAGTACTTCTATACAATAGTATACTCTTCTTGAATTGTGCCCTTTCCTTAAAAAAACAAACAAAAAATATTAGGTTCTCGGCAAAGCCCAATAGGGGCTAGCCACCTGTATCACCCTCATTCTTTTTGCAGACACAAGAAGAATGGAGGAAGCGGCCTATTCAAGCTTAAGTCTTGCAAAGACTCAAGCTTGGGGAAGACCCCCAGGCAAGTATTTCTAAACTTTCCTTGAATAAACAAACTCCCTGTTTCGAATAAATGCTAGAATCTTGGTGTTATGCTACGCATAAGGGAAATGATGATCGAGTTACAAATTAGGTTTCCATGTATCGCATAGATGCAACATCTACTTCTGACATATGTGTTATTTTTATTTGAGCATGATCACATCATGAGTCTTGCTTATTTCTGTGGGTTGCATTTGTTACACCAAGTCTGAGCATTGTGGATTGTGATATGGCATGATTAGGACTTGTTGCAATTTCTTAGTACGGTTTTATCCAGAGATGTTTTTCTTGAATTGCTGCAAGTACCTAAAACCCTTCTGTTTTGGCACACTTCTCTTAGTGTGAGGATTTATTTACCTACCAGAGCCATATCAGAATATTTGAAACAGCCCCACTCATAGCCAATTGTTTATGTATTGAGTTTTGTTAAGGTTTGATGTACTCTTGAAACTAAGCACTCCTAATTTTGGTCATAATTCCTTCGCGTGTGTTTACGAAAATTTCTCTCCACCAAATAAAAAGGGGAATGTTTGGATAAATCAACCAAACATTTTTTAGAGTTTGCAAAACTTTTGGTCCATCCAAAATGCTCAAGAATATTTCAAAATGTTTCCTTGAACCATTCAAAATTTATGGCCCGTTGCACCATGGAGTAGTCAAAAAAAAAACTCCATGGTTGCATGACAAAAGTCAATGGCTATATGGTTCTTATCATAAACATCTTGAGCAAAATAAAGGACCAATGTTTTTCAAAACCCCCTTCCGTGTGAGTTCATTTTCTCCCCCTCCATCACATCATTTCCTATGACCAAAATAAATGGAGTTGCTATGTTGATTGAGACTCATTCTTTAGCTTTACAATAAATGCATGACATTTGTGCATTCCTTACCAAGCTCCACATCAAAGCCTCATTTGGTAGAAGGTAGGATGCGTGAACCTTGTAGGAATAGAACTCACATCGGAGTGGTAAGAGAAGTGCCACCCAAAACGAAGGAGAATTTTTTGCACCTTACCTTGCAGCACATAAAAACTCTGGATGCATACCTGCTAGAATTGATTACTTGTCCAAAAGTGTCGTTCTAGTCATCAATGCTGCATGACAAGGTGTATCATATAGGCCCCACGATTTTTTGCAACACTCATGAATATTTTGTGCTCCCGTAAACTTACCACTGTTTAGGGAGTATGTTGTTGCATCTTTATTACCCATGGGGCGCTTCTTTGTAACTCCTGATCCGCCGGTACCCTGAGTTGAGTTTGCTCGGGACGAGCAAAGTTTAAGCTTGGGGAGGTTGTTGGCAATCGTTAAACCCTGTTTTGACTGCCACAATACCAGTAAATAAAGGCATGTCACCAAGATTCTATGCATAGTAGTTAGGATTAATGCTACTCCACAAGTTTTGGTGATATTTGGATACAGGAGGGAAATATGGAGGAAAGTGGGCCCAGCTGGTACAAAGACAGGCCGGCCGGCCCCACCCATAGGCCGGTCGGCCCCACAAGATGGCTCCAGGCCACGGCCTTCCTCCAGTGGGCTGCAAACAGGCCCACAACGTAGAATCAAAAGCCTGTTCAGAAGAATTCCACCAACGTTCTAGAAGGTGGGCCGTTTGGGCCTCAACTTGGCCCTCACTCCTCTTCTGCCGCCCCCACGAAGCCACCGACTGGACAACCGCCATCAGGAGCAAATCTGGAGCGTCCACAGGCGAGGCGGTGGCGAACCGCCACAACGGGCGGCCGGCCGGCTCCCCTATTTGGCCGACCGGCCTGGCTTGGCGGGCCCGGCATTCCAGCTTCGGCCATATAGCTCCCACCGCCATGGAGAAGCTATAAATACCCCTGGCCGGCTGCAGAACAACGCGCACCTCACACTTGAGAAGAGAAGACCCCAAGTAGGGTCACGCTCTTTCTCATGGAAGATCACTCCACTTGTGTAGTTAGAATAGGATTAGTATTTTAGTCATGGGAGTTAGAGTAGAAGTGAGAGCTTCGCTCGGAGCTCCGGAGTTCTCTTCGGAGTTTGGGTAAAGTTCTCGTGTATATTTTCTTTCATACTTTCTTTAATATAATTATTTTCTTATTTATTTATTTTCTTATTTATTTAATTTAGTTTTCCTTTTAGTTTATATTTATTTATTTAAGTAATTGTTATAGAGAAATTCTTGTGTTGGTTCCACGTCCATGCAATGGTAGATAAGGATAGATTACCCGCTGGTCCATACGCAAGTAATTTATTCGGATTTACTATAATGGGTGGTTTGCCCCAAAAGTTTAGGGTAAATTATTTAGGATGATTGCTTGTATGGTTCAAGGAATTATTCTAGACGTGAGTTTGCACCCAACCCCACGGAGGATGGTAGCCGCGAGTGTATGTGACAGCTACACCGGTCTCTGTAATCCACCACGTCCGGGTTGGACCCAGCAGGGTCTTAATTATAGCGGGTGGTTCCCTAGGTTGCTCCAGCAGACCTAGCACATCCGTGCCCCGATATGCAGGAACGTATCTGTAATAAAAGCTTAAGTAAGTAGTTGTAGACTATCAGGAAATACTAAATGCTAACCCCTAAGCTAATTGATACCTTCTGCTCGTTGTTCTCCCAAACTAAACGCTATCTCCTTGTTAACTATATCGATGGATGTTCTCCTGAGTGCCACACTTATCACATACCTTATCACTGCTTTGGTCTAGTTTGCAAGTTATAAATAATAGATGTTTCCTTGTTAATTCATGATATTCTTAGCCTTCTTCCATGAGGAAAATATAAATACGATAACCTTGGAATACTCCCGGGTGAAATGCTACAATGGTGTTCCGTGCGCTTGCGGAAATTGAATTAATTCTTTTTGCGTAAGAAACGCCAACACACTCCTCATGGTGTTTAGCATCTATCATTCACATCAAAGGCCCTAGTACTCGATGCATTCCTCCTAATAAATAATAAAACCTCCCTTAAAGTAAAACTTGCTGCATCATGCATGATTCGAGTCTCTTATCTTTCATTGATGCTTCATCGGTTCTTATTTGATGTTAATTGGATCTTATTTGTCTCTTTTCGGTCTTTTATTTCTTTTTGCGGTAGTTATTTATGCGTAGTGTTTATATGCGCTAGATTACGCGAAATTCGAGAAAGAGCCCAAAGAATTCAAGATACAGAAGATCCAAGCTTCGAGAAAGGACTTGAAGGCATCAAGTTCGACAGACGAGTCTGAAGACCCAGAATTTGAAGATTAGGATAACGTTTACCAGGTAAGCCCTAACTCCCTTTGATCATATTGATCCTATGATTGCAAAATTATCCTATTTAGAGCTTTTTATAAATAAATATGCATGGTATTTAAAATGTGATTTAAATGCTAGAAGGTCCTAGTAATATTTGACTGCCATGCCTTGATCTTGAAATATCCTGATTCCTTGTTGAATCTAGGAACCCGCATCATTAATTCATTAATGATGTGCTGGTATGCTGCTTAGGACTATCACCATGTGTTTAATTAATCTTGCTCACATGCTTTTGTGTTAAAATGTGTGAGTGCTTGGTGGTGTGCGTAAATGTGAAAATAGGTGGGAGTGGTGATTAAGTGTAACCCATAGTGGGGGATGTTTTAGCGGGACCAGGCGAGGTAGTCCTCAGTGAGGAGGCTATCTCTGGGACGCCCTTCCTCGCGAGGATTGGCTATGAAGATGCCTGGTTCGGTCGTGTAAGGACCGGTTCTTGTGCCGCCTTTGCCTAGCACCTTACGCGTAGCCACAAGCCGTATATGGGTACGGGATTGGAACCACACCCTACTAGTACTCACCTGGTACCTCCCGGAGGCAGGAGATTGCAGTGGAATCCCAGGAGAAGACTCGACGAGGGTGGCGGCGAGTCCGGCATTTATTGACTCTGGCCATATTATTGAATTGTGAAGCCCCTGGTGATGTCCGTGGAGGATGCCGTGGTGGTACCAAGTAGGTATGGAACCTTTAGTAGGACAGTCCGAACTGGGATCCTGGGGAGGACTGGACTACCTTGTGGGGAAATTTGTGCACCCTCGGCCGAGATTAAGAATCTATCCGGATAGCCGTGTTCCACGGTATTGGACAACGCGAAAGCAATGGCCATACTATGATTAGAGTTTCCTGTGTGAGTTATCCTGGGCGTGTTTTTGGAATACACCGGTTTGGAGCCGTATGCTGGTTGTCGGCCAGCGTTAAAAGTTGAGGAACTGGCGGGATGGATTGCATCTCCCCCAGGGCCGCCCAACCCCACTAAATCTAATGACAATACATGACTGTAGCTTGTGAACTGTTTTGTTTTCAAAACAACCTTTGCATAAATTTGGCTTTCCGCCGATTTGATAAACACTCAGCCTATACCTTGTTCACACCCTTGCATAATATCTGCCCCTTGTGTTAGGACTTGTTGAGTACCTTATGTACTCACGCGTTTGCGATTGTTGTTTTTTAGTAAAGTGAGGTCTCCATAAGAAGCGGCGACGTGTTGGTTTTCGGGTCTGCTTCTCAAGTCTGTTTGTGGCTTGGGCCGTGGTTTCCGCTGTTTGCTTCGCCGTTAGTTGGTCGGATGGACATGGATGGTCCGAATCCTTGTCCTGCCGCCACTAAAGGCTCTGTAGCAGGTAATACTTCCTTTATTCGAAGTATGCTTTGACTATCATATCTGTGTTCTTGTGCGTATTAGCTACTGATCCAGGGACTGATACATAATGCACATCATAGTCTAGAAATGGGGTATGACATTGGTTGGAGTGCGTATCTCCATACTGTACGCTCGGTCATGCCGGGCTTCCGATGAAGCCACCTCGATGAGCTGAGCCGCTCACCCGGTGAAGTTGCTGACTAGCTTGTTCCGCGAGGATGCAGAGCGTTCGATAGTACGTAGTTGCTTCGAGGCATCCGTCAGCTTGCGCATGAGCTTCGTTGCCGAACTCCTCTAGATGGCTTGAACTCCCGATGGCATCCCCAGGCAGTCGGTGCGTGAAGAGCATCTCTCTTCGGGAGAGCTCCGCGTACCAAAGCCCGATGATGTGTCCGGAAGAATCGATCTCCTGATTGAACTTGTTTTCGCTTTCATCGAGGCCAGCGGTGTATTTCACCCATGAATCAGGTGTCGTCCGGCCGTACATGCACAGAGCATCCAGACAAACATTAATCAATCGGGATTAAGAATAAGAAAATAATATAACCAGGCTACGAATTCCTTCTCTGAACAACTCGATTACTGCCAAAAACAAGCAAACATGTACTGCTGATTGGAAACGGAATCAGTCTATACGAATCGTGAAAGTAATTTATTAACATGAATAATTAAAGAAAGAAACTTCCCTGTGTATTCATGCACGCGTACGGACTCTTGAACTCCTGGTAATGCACGTGATCCGGCTTCTCAATCGCTTCGCTTAACGACACTGAAGTCGACGAGATTAATCGTACATACGCCGACGTAGGTATAGAACGGCAGCGCGTCCCCGATCAGAACAAATGCAGTTGCGTCACAGCTTCGTAGTAGATGCAGAAGACTTCGATAAGCTTGGTTGCCGCCTTGATCTCGTGCTGGCGTGATGCGGCACGACTCGTCGATTGGTGGAAAGCACCTAGAATTCGTGGCATCACAGACCCATCGCGGCAGCTTGCAAACCTTGAGCAGATGATTATCTTGACGGATTCTTCAGCAATGCGCCCCTACCTGGCGCGCCTCTGTCATAGCACAGTTGAGCGAGATCGGCAAATATTTGATTCGGTAGAGCGCTTTGCTTTTACGAAGATCAGTCAAGAGGGACACACGATTTATACTGGTTCAGGCCTTCCGAAGGATAATAACCCTACGTCCAGTGTGTTCTTGTATTGCCGTATAGGCGAGATATGTTGTGGCCGCCCCTCCCTCGTGGGGAGGTGCCGTTACATTTATAGGTGGGTCTTGCCTCCTTTACAAGTTAAGAAGTTAAGGTTAGAGCATATCTATGTAACTTTCGATCTATAGTACTAGATTCGGAGTCTATCTCTAGGATCCTTTCCGTGTATTACAAGTCTTCTAGAATTCCTAAATAATTTTTGGAATATCTGAAAATCAGGGTTACGACATATCCAGTCTATCCCCCCCCCCAAAAAAAAGTTAGCAAAAGATCGCTAAAGATCACAACGGTCATTCTAGTTCAAGAGTATTGTTTTTCTTTTGCAAAATGAGGTTAACTCTACTTAGCTATCCTTTTGGAGACGAAATTTTGCTAAGCGATCTCCTTTTTTAGCTGGTTCATGAATAAACACGATCAAAAGCATGTGGTTCGTTCCTGTCTCCCCCTGCCTTGCCTTTACGCCGCGTCTCGTCAATCGCCTTAGCTTCATTCGTACGGAAATGCCTTGTGTCCTTGACCAAGCTACACACACGGCCATCATGGCCAAGGGCTTTGACGAGCCAGCGCAGCCGCCATCGTCTCGGCAGGGCACGCGTTCAGAGCCCGTAATCCAGTGATCTGCCGTTGACGTGCTTTGCGCAACCGTGGAACTAGTGACGTCCAACTCTTGCGAGGAGCCATGGGCAGTGCTAGACAGTTTGGAGAAAGATTAATTAGTGCATGAACTCATGAACTACACTCTTATTCATCATTTCATTCTAAAGTTCCTTTTTTTTTCTCAAACGCGCTATACTGCGCACATTTCATCTAAAGAGGGGTGACCGTGTAACTGCACACACTGGCGAAGCTACATAGAGCATAGAGAAAATTAGCACTGATCAACTTATGTTTTGAGCCATTGGACAGCTATTTCAGTCTATAGTTTGTACATCTAGAACAACCGCCAGGCTAAGTAGAGTTTTAGTTAATTGATACTCCTACGAAGAGCACGGTTCCTGATGCTAGTGGTTTGTTTCTTCTTCTTGGTATTGCAGGCTTCCATTTCCAAGATGTGGTACTTGAATTCTTGTACAATCAACTCCGTAGCCTCATGTAATTGTACCTGCGAAAGTGAACGGAGGAGACATAAGACAGTTAAATCAGCAAGAGAACCAAGTTAAGCTAGAGAGAATAAATATGTAAGTATATCACCTTTCTTTTAGAGATGACAATGGCCCTAGAAGCTTTCACCAAGTTCCTCCATTTATCCTGAGAGCGTGAACCCACATATATATCATCTAATAATATAATCACACCATGGTGGAATAATGGCCAATATAATCAATGTTCAAACCTTGAGATGAACTGCCGTCCGGATAGATGTTTTAAAGCTAGTGGCTCCCTTGACTGCGCTCCACCTTCCAACTCCATGGTTGCTGACACCTTTCACAAGTTTCTTCATTTCATCTCGGGTCCAATGGTCATTATTTTTCCGAGAGCTATGTATCCCACCTTTGGTTGTGAAACGATTTGATGAAGTAAATAAATGACTGAGTTGTTCCTGCAAAGAGGAAGACAATTAGTGACGGTATAAGAGGGACGGTTTGATCGCAAAACAAATCGATCCATTTGGTTGGTTACTGAAAGAACCAAAGAGATCCCTCTTTGCCTAAATTAGCATGCTTACCCCCCATGATCTACTTCTCTTGGGAGTTCCTGTTCGTCGACGTCTCAAAGGGGAAAATAAAGAACCTGAAACATTTATTATTATGAATTAATATATTTTAACTAACAATAGTGGCAATTTTTTTATCAGAATAGATAAACATAGCAATAGACATCAAATACAAAAATACAAGAGAGGCAGTAATTGCAATAATTTACCTAGCATGTTTGGCTGGACGTAATCCTGGTTTCTACAGTCCTTCACTGATTGCTTTATTGTAGCGACACCTTCACTAGTGAGACCAAAAGGGGTACCTCCAAAAAAGTCGTCTAGTCTACTCTCGTCCTCAGAACCTGTCAAAAGCAGACGTATCTCCATGGCATCATCTTCCATCTGTTTTTTTTGACGGGAAACCAGCAGGTGCTCTGCCTTTTCATTAAGAAGGATGAAGAAGAGGTCCAAGGTCTCCCCTGTGCAGCCATGGCTGCGATCAGCGGGATAAACCAGAGAGACAAATGGGGAAGCATACTAAAATAAGCCACTAGGCCATCAGGTTGGCCGGAAAAAAGAAAAAACAAAGCACGAAAAGGCTAAATTACAGAAGAGAGAACAAGAACAGAGAGAAAACTCTACTGCCCGACTAGAGCTTGCACAACTGCAACTATGAGGTGTCGATCCACATGCGTCGTGTTCCCCTTCGCAGTTAGATAGTAATCCATTTCTTCTTTTGCCAGGAGGGCGACATTGATGCTCGGCTTTTGAATTCCGTCAAAAGTCCGCCTGTTCCGTTCCTTCCATGTGTTCCACCATGCATATAAGATGACTCCGGTAAGTAGTCGCTGGTGCGATCGTTCCATCTGCCTCCTAGCTTGACGAAGCCAAAAAGCGACCCCCTGTTGCACCAATGCAGGTCCTGGGCAACCTGCAAAACCGAACCAGGAACAAACTTGGTTTGTTACCTCTTGTGCAAACGGGCATGACACCAGCAGATGCTGCGTTGTCTCCTGCTCATTGTTGCACAAGGTGCAGACCACATTGTGTGCCCATCCCCGCTTCTGTAGATTATCTGCAGTTAAGATTTTTTCATGAAAAGCAACCCAGGTGAACAATACCACCTTTGGTTCAGCAAAAGCACGCCACAGTCCACATAAGGGGAAAGGCTTCGTCGATCCTTGAAACTGAATTCGATAGGCAGAGGAAGCTGAGTATGAGCCATTCGATGTCCATTTCCGTGAGATCTTGTCTTTTTGATGCGGCTGCAGCACCGTGCCTCGCACCTTCCTCCATACATGAACAAACTGGTGTAGTTGTTCTGATGTCGTGATGAGCCCAAGGTGTCTTATCCAATTATTGTTCTCAATCTCAGATGCCACTGTTCTATTTTTAAATCTTGCTAGCCTGAACAGATCCGGTGCCAAGTCTTTTAGCGGTTTATCTTCTATCCAATTGTCCCTCCAAAACATCGCCAAGCGCCCATCTCCAAGTGTAATCTGAGTTGACGCCGAGAAGAGATCTCGATCGGTCTGATCGCAGGGCAGCTCCATCCCTTGCCATGGTTTGTTTTCAGCAGTCCATGCGTACCACAGCCAACGGAGCCTGAGAGCCCTTCCAAAAAACTCCAAGTCCAAAATTCCCATGCCTCCATATTCTTTGGGCCTTTTTGTTGCTTTCCAATTTACCAAGCAATATCCACCCGACATGTTTTCCTCATCCGACCCCTTCCAAATGAAATTCCGTATTATCCGCTCAATCTTCTTAACAACCCACTTTGGTAGAGTTATCACCATGGCATGGTGTGTGACGATCGGTGTTAGAACAGTCTTTGCTAGCTCCACTCTACCAGCCCTAGTCATTTGTTTGCCTTTCCATCCAGGCAGCCGTCCACCAACTTTGTCAATCAATGGCTGGAAGTCAACTCGCCTCAATTTTCTGGTGTGGAGTGGCAAGCCTAGGAATCTGCAAGGGAAAGATTTCGTTTCTGCAGGGAACTCGTCAAGTATTTCCTCCATGTTCAGCTCTGAGCATCTGATTGGGTAAATTTCAGACTTTGTTAAGTTTGTCTTCAGTCCGGTGCATTCCCCAAACATGTGTAGGATCTCACGCAAAGTGCGCAACTCATCCCGACAAGGGTTGATGAAAATGGCCGCGTCATCCGCGTACAACGACATTCTTATTCCAGAAGCCCGCGGAGTCACCGGTCTGATGAGCTGCGTTTGTGTAGCTTTTTGGAGGATTTTCTGTAGGGGGTCAATGGCCAAAATAAAGAGCATGGGGGACAGAGGGTCGCCTTGTCTCAGACCCCTCGCATGCTTGATTGGTTTTCCTGGTCGACCATTAAGCAAAACCCTCGATGAGGATGTAGATAAAATGGTGCTTATCCATTCTCGCCATCGATGCCCAAACCCAAGTCTCTGTAGCAATTCTAATAAATATGCCCAATGCACCGAGTCGAAAGCTTTCGCAATGTCCAACTTCAGGAAAAGTGCCGGCCTTTTCTTTCTATGCAGATCTTTGACAATGTTTTGGACATAAAGGAAATTGTCGTGTATACATCTTCTCTTGACAAATGCACTCTGACAGTTTGAAACCATCTCTGCTAATCTGGGCGCTAACCTATTTGCTAAGATTTTGGAGAAGATCTTAGCAATGCTGTGAATGAGGCTTACAGGCCTGTAGTCACCTATGACCCTTGTTTTCTCCTTTTTTGGTATTAGCACGATGCTGGCTGAGTTCAACAGATTAAAAACGTGTCCCCGATGCTCTGTGAGTTGGCGAATGGCTTGGAAAAGATCGAATCTGATGATGTCCCAACATGTGCTATAAAAGGCACCGATGAAGCCGTCTGGGCCTGGGGCGTTTTCTTTCGGCATGTCCTTGATTGCCAGATGGATTTCCTCTAGAGAAATATCGCTCTCGAGTTCCTGCAACTGAAAAGTTGGGTAACTAATTTCATCCCAGTTAATCGTGCTTGTCCTTCTTTGGCTCGTTCCTAGCTGACCATCAAAGTGGGTGTTGATTATTCTCTCTTTGTCCTCATGTGACACAGCCATCCCATTCTCAGTTTCAAGGGCTTGTATATAATTTTTCCGCCGTCTTCCATTTGCTCGGAGGTGAAACAATCGTGTATTAGCATCAGCCACTCTGATGTTGGTCAAGCGTGCCCGCTGCTTAGCTCTCACTTTTTGTAAAGCAATCAAACCCAGAAGCTTGGTTTTCAAGCGTTTTCTAAAGTCCCTTTCCTCCGGCTGCAATAGTCTATTTTCCTCAGCCTTGTCTAGTCTGCCGATCACTTCCTTTGCAATGGCAATCTGAAGCTTTATGTTCCCCACATTATTCCTGTCCCATTGTTTTAGTGCTTTTGCAGTCCTAGATAGCTTTATATGCAGTCTGCGAATGGCGTCCTCGGCCTGCACCGGCTTGTTCCATGCTTCTTGTACCACTTCTTTGAATCCTTGTAGATTGAGCCAGTGAGCCTCAAATCTGAAGCCTCTATATTTGTGAATCCGTGTGTCTCCTTGCATGACCATCGGGCAGTGATCCGACAAGGTAGAAGCAAGAGCCTGTAAGTGTGCTGTGGGGAATAGCTCCTCCCAACCAGTCGTACAGAACATCCGGTCTATCCTCGTCATAGTGGGTTGCTCCTGTTCATTTGTCCACGTGAACTTTCTCCCATTTAGGTCAAGCTCTCGCCATTCCATCTCATCAATCACGGCTTTGAAGCCTCCCATAAGTCTTCTGTTTAGGCGATTGTTGTTTTTATCTTCTGCTTTGTAGATCAGGTTAAAATCCCCACTGACAAGCCATTTTTCCATCTCACTATTTTTCAGTTCTTTCAGCTCTTGCAAGAAATTAATTTTCTCTTGGTCTCCTTGCGGTCCATACACACTTGTTAGAACCCATTCCTCCTTTTCACTTCTCATCTGGATGCACACAGACAGGGTGTTTCTAGTTCGCTTCGACCACATAAACTCAAAATAATTATCAGCTGCTGCTATAAGTATGCCACCACTTAGTCCAACTGCTGGCAGGAAAGAGTAATTAGATAAGAACTGCGGGCCCAAAGTCTCCACAATTATTCTGTCATCCACATTCTGTAACTTGGTTTCCTGTAGGCAGACCATGGATATATTTGTAGATTGCACTAGTTCTCTAACAGCATCTCGCCTCACTGGAGCGTTGAGGCCTCTCACATTCCAATTTAGGAGGAGCACATTATGTTGGGCCATATGTATCCGGTCTGACAACCTTTTTTAACAAACTTGTCGCATCAGCAGCCAGCCGCCATTTTATTAACATTAGCACAAGCAGAGTGGTTACAACATGCTTCTCTGGAGGTGTTAAGCTCTTCCCAACCTCAGCTCGAGAAGGAGGCCTATTTGTGTGCAGGTATGGGCCAGCAGCACAAACGCAATCACTGCAGAGGCTGGGGACGGTCACAATAACAGAAAAATCAGCAACACAACATCCACAATAACACACACAATGTAGTCTTGTATGCATCGTAGAGTGGATCCACAACTTCATGGCTGTTTGTTCTCGGTCCATCACTTCTTGACAGCTGCTCGACATTTGCCTCCTAGTTTAGCCACCGAGTGCTTGTTCAGATTCATGGCTTTCAGTAGCGCCTCAATGGCCTCCATCACATCAGCATCCAGCGGGGCGCCATACATTTTGCTGTAGCGTTCACGGGCTTCCTCCGTCAAGCTTTTGGTTGGGGATAGGGCCCCAAACTTTTTTGCCACAAGTTCTTGAGCCAGCTCCTCTGTTTTCTTGTTCCCAACAACTTTCTTTCTTGCCGCGATCCTGCCACTACGCCTGATCTCATCGGGTTTCTTTGGTTGTCCCTTGTTCTGTCTTCTCGGTGGTGTAGCAAGTAGCGACGGCTGGGTCGGCATGGAAACCGAGCCGATGAAGTGGGCACGGTTCTGGTCCAGTGAGGTAGGCGCTGACACTTCTCCATTGACAGGTTCCTTGTTCTGTTGTTCAGTTTCCTGACCCTTGCCTGCTCTCGCTTGCACATCGGTAGGTTCATTTTCCCTCTTGTTCAGCTGCTCTTCATGCTCTGCGTGTTCCACCTCGGAGCTTTTGTTCCCTATCATCTTTCTTTTCTCTGCAATTCGACCACTCCTTCTCAGCTTCCTTTGCTCTTCCTTATCCAATTTGGCTTCAGGGTTCTTTGTCACAGGGGTGGAGAGCATTGGTGGCGGGACAGATGCAGGAACATGTGCCATGAAAATGCACATGCTGGCATCAGCTTGACAACATTTTTGTGTGGCGTGCTCACTAGCAGACATAACACAAGTTCCCTCCCCATCTTCTTGAGGCCCATTAGCTGATCCCATAGTTGCTTGCTCTGCTTGCAACTGTATCTCCAAGTTGCACACTGGGACAGACTGCAGTTGCGACAGTTCTGCCTCCTCTAACATTGGATCAAAGCTGCTCATGTGTTCCTGTAGGAGGCTCTCTGCTCTTGTGTTGAACGATGGCAAGAAGTCATCCACAACGGCCCGGACACTCCTCCTAACTATAGAGCCTACACCACTAGCATGCTGCTGATTAAGCTCCAGTGACATTGGGTCAAACACTGCTGGCTTCACAATCATGTAATCTCTGTTCTTGTAGGTCACGCCGATCAGCGGGTCTCCATCTTGGCCTCCCTTGGGTACAGAGGGCACCACGACATTGTTACTGCCACCATTAGGACTCTTCCGGCTCAAAGCAACACGCCGGCAGCCCTCCGCCACCGCCACTTTGCCGTGGGCGCCATGTGTTGGTGCGTGTGTGGAGGCGTGTCCAGGGTTTGCCTGCCTACGACGGGAACGGCACCAGCGGGAGATGTGGCCGAAACGCAAGCAGGACCAGCACCTCGCCGGATCGCGGCACTGAGCAACACGGTGGTCTGGAGCTAAGCAGTTGAGACACTTTCCTTTCATCCTTTGTAAGTAGGCAACCCTCCCCGGTGATGAATCTTTCAAGACTATCTCTCGTGGTCGCCGTACAGAGCTTCGGACAGAGCTGCGCCTTGCACGTCGTCCGCGCACAACTTGCCAGCCATCTTCCGTCCCTTCTTGCAAAGGTCGCCGCGCCAGGGACTCGCCATGTCTCGACCAAGCTCGCGTGGCAGCCATGCGTTTGGGAGAGGGCGGCCTGGCCGCCTCCAGTTGGGCGGAGGAGGCGCGAACCAGGACGTCCTTGTAGGTCGCACGCCCGCGTGGGAGCGAGTCATTTCTTGCAGTAGCTCGGTCACGGGAGAATCCTTGGGGCACCACCAGCTCCGATTTGAGCTTGAAAAATTCAGCCGCCCGTCCTTGGTCGGCTTTTCCGCTCTGTAGATCTGATCGCGAATCTCGGCCAGGAGGGGGGACGCCTCCCAAAACCGTGGGGATGGAGACAGCAGTGCGTGGCTGCTCTGCTTCTGGTGGCGAAACGGGTGCCCCGTCACTGTCGTCCTCATCAGAGGACCAATCGACAAGCTCAGGTGAAGGGGAGAAGCAAAACTTCTTCGGTGGTGAGGGAGGCTGAGCTGAAAAACTGGGAGTTTTGCATGGTGGATCTGGTAGAGGAGGTTGGGACGGAGTCGGGGATGGTGGGGATTGGCCTGGGGAGGCGAGGGTGGCGGCCGGCGCCGGGGCGGCGCCGGCCGGGGACGGGGTCGCCGGGCTGTTCGCCAGAGCTAGCCGTTAGGAGTCGGGGAAAGTTTCTCACTTTCTCTCGTTCATCATCTTCCATCTGTCATAGAAACAAACAGGCAAATCAAATCTTCTTGATCACAAAAGCAATCAAGTACAAGAATTAGGCTAGTGTACAATAAACACGGGATGCAATGAGTTTCCAGGGACGATCTCTTATGTCCATATAATCTGATACTTATAGTACACAAAAACAGAAAGAGCACTGGGGTTGATAGTAGTTGGTAGGACGGATGATGGAGGACACACGGAACCTGCCTATATTTTGTTTTGGATGAATTGGACTTGCCACAGTAATTTTCGTATGTACAGCTATTTGGATGAGGTCATGAGATGGTATGGCCATACGCGAGTTGTTTGGAGGAAAAAGATTCCAACACGAAGGAACATAGCCCGCCCCCCACCCCCCAACCACTCCCACCACTACTTCCATAATATTTGGAAGCCTCTCTTTATCCATTTTAGCTAATGCCACATAAACAGGGGTCTCATTTCTAGAGGGCATGGATTAATTTCTCGATTATCTATCTCCCGTTTATAATATATACCGCACCAAGAATAAGTGTCCCATCTAGAAAACAAAAGAAAGAGAGCAACCGTAATGAAGTGTATGCTCAGCGAGTTTATAGACCTGCAGTAGCTAAGTAGCACGCATATATATGTGCGCTCGCTCCTGCTTTACACTTGTGTGGTGTATGATTCTGAATAGTACCAGCAGAAGTGCTACGTAGATAGTACAGTATATACCTTTTCCACTTGATAAATTTGTAAAGCACAACTGATTTCGCATGGCAGTACTTACCTTAAGGTCCTAATTATAAAGAGTTAGCTAGCTAGCCAGCTGCAGATCGATCACCGATCGAGGTAGTGGCCGACGGCGCCCACACAGACGGTGCAGCTGCTATAGACGGACCGGGGCGATGGAGTCTTGTTCCGGCGAGCTGATGGAGACCACCGAGGCCGCGAGGGCCGCTTGAGGCGATGTTGAAGTTACGTGTGGCCGGGTCGAGCAGCTTTGCTCCCTCGCCCGCCGTCGGAGGGGAAGAAGACTGTCAGGAGCGCTCCATCAACGCCGGCACGCGGCGGCGATGGAACGGAGGCAGCTCACGCGGTTACGAGTGCTTGGTTGCTTATTAGCAGCTGGCACGCGACCACGCATATAAAGAGGAGACAACGGTACAGTGATCGCGCAAGATGGGTTCGGGAGCGCTCAGATCAACGACGACCATGAGCAATCCTGTGGCGGGAAATTTCCGTGACGTTGACCGATCGACTGGAAAGTTTTCGTAAAGCAAATCATTTAGATTTCAGAAACCTCTTTGTGAAAGTTCGGTTGGTTGCTACTGAAAGAGACCGGTGTATCTTTTTGTTCGCTTTGCATAAACTTTCCAAACAAAACGGATCAGCGCCTGTTCCAGCGGTACTTACGTGTCCAGCTCCGATACGATAGGTGATGGTGTTCCAGTGATAAAATATGACCATTGGCATTCATGTGGATTGCCATTTCCTGTGCTTTATTTAATTTGGCTTGTTTGGACAGGGGTGAATGAGAGTAAATCAAAACCATTTTATCTTCTTTGCAAGCGACTGGTTTTAATTTGGGCTAGCTAGGGGTGAAATTCAAACCGCTAAGGGTAGACTAAGAGCGTCTCTAAGAGAGACCCATAAACCTCTCTTGAATCAAAATATTGGGATCTAATAAAAAAACCCATCTCTAACAAGATCTCAAAACCACCCCTAGTTTTTTCATAGCCCCTAACTACCTTCATTTGTAGCTACAAACAGAGAAAGAATTGGGGCTCTCATCTCTTCTTTTTGCTATAGAATTAATGTTTTTTTAGCCCCAAATGCTGACGTGACTAAATCAAAAGTGTTTTAATCCATTTTTAGGAGAGGACTGTTGGAGGAGGAGAGAAAAGTTGACCCTCATAATTTTTTGATTGCTCCTAAAAACAAGTTTTTGTGCCAATTTTATGGGAGTCTCTTGAAGATGTTCTAAGCCCGTCCTATATCCTATCATATAAATATACCTTTTTCTTTCAGATCGAATTAGAGTCGAAGCAGATAGTGTAGAATAATTGTTTCAGCATCCTATGTGTACTTGAAACAGGATGATGATATAGATGAAATCCACCTAAAGTGACGGCGTCGATGAAATTATTCCATATTGTTGTCTCGGAATCCACTACATTGCGAAAAGTTATTGTAAAGTATATTGAAAAATTTTATGCAGAATTCTGGATAGAACTCGTACCTTTTGTCTGAACATGCTGAAAGGAAAAGCGGACACGGTGACGTGATCTGAAAAGGATGGTCTTCTCTCTCTCTCTCTCTCTCTCTCTCTTGAAAGAGGACTTGGTCATTTTGTTAATAGGTAGCAGTGCCAAACAGGGTCCAAAGGAATTTAATTTGGTGCAACTATTCATGCGTGCTACCAATCAGAGTCAGCCAACATCTTAAGTGGTTAGTGTAATTTAATAAAATGCTAGAAAATGATCTGAATTAGGGAACATAATCAGCCGATCGAAGGGGAATCACCAAATTTCTTCTACAGAAGACATGCATTTTTCTACTGTGGAATTGAGCAAAGTAAATACACAACACCTTTATTGATGTGAGCAAAAATTGAGTTGAAACGACTTGTTCCTAACTTCATATACAACAAAACCCAATAATCAAAGGTGCGGCCTAGGTAGTCATTACATCAGCATGTGTCTCAATCAGGAAATCTTCCGATCATCAAGTTGGAAAATGGCCTTAGGTTTCATCTTTGCGTGTTTACTGTAACGAAGAGAAATGCAACATTAGTCCAAACCGCTACCTATTAATTGAAATGGGACCAGATATTAATCGATGCTTAGGATCTCTTGTACTGTATGTTATGAGGTCATTTACTCAGTGTTCCCGGTTATATAACTGAGTAATCAGACTGAAACTGCCAAACCAGAATGAATACGCGCGTAATGCACCTGTATATAGCTCAGTTCAATAATTTTTCCGCCAGCAACGTTTAGTCAAGTTTTCTGTTTCTGCATGATTAGTTGGGTCAAAGTCCACCGCAAAAAAAAGTTGGGTCCCAAAGTGTGGGAAATCGCAGGCAGTTATCTCAAATTAATAAGAAACTAAGTCCACCAATGTCAACATCAGGCTTTGAGTTCTTGACGTGACACAAAACTCCTGCTGACGTAGCTAGGACTAGTTCATTCCCCACCAGCAAATTAAAGAGAAAAGCTGCGGTCTCCACAAGATATGCATGTTACTATGCTAGATATTCCTCAGATGCCCAGATCCGATTATCAGACCCTTCAACATCGATTAACTTGCTGTGCAATAATTTAGGAAACGCGTTGGTAGTGTCGCCGGGTCATGATGAGAAAGTTATAAGACCTTTGAATGCAAACATATGTGTGCATACACGATAATCGGATGTACAGGAGTTAAACACATAATAGCCAAAGCTAAACATGCACGCAATAGGAGAGCACCACCACATGCTGCATGCAAAGCAATTTTCCAACGACGAATTGTTCCGTGGAATTTGTGCACCTGCAGCATGAGTGACTCGCACTGCTTATGCCTCTGGGTCCAAATGCACCACGTACATTCATGATTTTTTTTTTCCAAAAGACCACGTACATTCATGATTCAAAACATGATGCTCTCCCAAGCTTCCAGTTGACCGTCTTATTTTTTTATTAAGGAAAGACAATTGACCATTTAAGACGAACATTTGTAGCGAATCCAACATGGACCATAAATAGGCTAGGCCCACTAAGAAGTGGGCCATCAATGACTTTGTTTGGACCGGATAGTGATTTCATAACAAAATCAAACATGGGCCAAAAGTTGGCCATGCTAACAAAAAGAGAGATTCCTTACTTGGACCGTATGACAATTTGTGACGAAACAACCCAAAACAAAATGGACTAATAAGGCGAGTAATTTTTCGGGGCACACGTTCACTGATGTCCAATGATAAAGCTCCGGCCTGTTGATCTACTAGCAGCTAGAGTAATTTTTTAATTCTATAGTTGCTTGGGATAGTGGCGTCAATTGGAAGCGAAAATATGAGCACCAGTGGCCTGTCTCTATCTTGACCATACATATCACCGGCCAGTCTACGCTCGTCTGCTGCCTGATTTGTGTTTGCTCATATCGCATGCAGGCGTATGGTTTGAGCCTGAGAAAGTGGGGGAGGCAGTGGCGTGGGGATCACTGATCCCCGAAGCTCGATCGAGAGAGCGACGCAGAGAGTGCGTTGGGGAACCTGGCCCCGGCTTAATGCCGCCTGGCCAAGCTACTTCGACAGATCAGGATGGGAGCATGCTTCCACCAAGCTTCGTCATTCTATCCGGCATTCGACACGTACTCAGCTGGTCCCGATCGAGTCGTCCATACTTCGTCCAGCAGCAGCGCGTCGATCGGCTTCCCTCTTCGACCATGTGACGCTTGACGGAGTTGCCCGGCTGGCCGGCCGGCTGATCAGCGAAAGGACTCTGTTGCCAATCGATCAGACGAGCATGTGGCCCTGTGCATGCTGCCACTGCAGGACGCACGGGGAGGGCACAGTGATCCGTGGTGGAAACATGCATGGAGGCCATCATTGTCTCCTGATCCATGGCCGGTGAGTCGGTGACAGAGGTCCAGGCTTGTATTTCACTATACTGACCGCTTTGCACCTGTTGTTCTGGCCTAATTAAGCCCCTCACGAATCACGATGGAGGAGCATTGTTGCAGTAACACGTACATGACATTAGATCATGCAGTTGGCCAAATCAGCAACGTTCGTTCTAAACGGTATTTGACAGACAACGTACACGTTCATTCGAAATGGCATTTGACACACAGCTCTAATTAACTATGAGAACGAACGGTTCTTGCTTCTTCGTTTCTTCTTCCGAGCAGGATTCTTGCCAGCATCAATGGCTAAGATATGGTGTTTGAATTCTCGCACAATCATCTCCGTAGCCTCTTGTACTTTTACCTACAAGGGGTGGACGACATGGACAACGTTTTAAATCAGCAGTTGTGCTTCTACCTAGTTATGAGTTTCAGAATTTTGAGAGAGCATTAGCATATTCACCTTCTTTCTACGGTTGACTTTGGCCCTGCATGCTTTTACCAAGTTTCTCCACTTATCCTGAGAGCACAAAAAATATTATAAAAGGAAATAATCACTTTAAGGTCAGAATTGAGGACCGCTTGGTATACTATACCTTGAGGTTAACTGCTGTCCGGATCGATGTTGGGAAGTGATCTTCCTTCACCTTGCTCCACTTTCCAACCCCTTTTATGGAGACACTTAGCACAAGCTTTCTCATTTCTTCTTGATCCCACCGATCATTGTTTTTCCTTCCATGTTTCGTTACTCCTTGGCTTGTGAAAGGACTTTGCGACCCAAATAGACAGCTGAGTTGGACCTGGAAAAATTCATGTCCATTATTTTTAACAATGTTTTACATGAATTGGCCATTTTTTCCATTCTGATGCAACATTAAAACATGCTATATTACTTAGAATTCGAACTTACCCCCCAAGATCTGCCTCTCCTGCGGATTCTTCTTAGGCCACGTCTCAATGGTGACAAGAAAGGACCTGGATCATTTGATACTGCATATTCATCTGATAATTTCGTAAAGTAAGTTGCATATCAAAGCAGACAGCATGCAGAAAGAACAACAGAGCAGAAATGGTAGCAGTTTACCTAGCATGTTTGGCTCGACATAATCCTCCAAGTCATGGTCAGTAAATTCATGCTCTAGTGCCACTTCACCATGCCTAGTGAGTGTATAAAGTTCAGATCCCATACCTTCAAGACAGAATTCAGAAATTACAAGCCAGTCGAACTGGAGTAAGAAAAAGGTTTGAGATACCAAAAAGAAATATACCTTTTTCTTTTATGGGAAAAAGACTCCCCAAACATTCGTCCAAATTCCTCTCATCCTTGGGCCCTATCAATAACAGCTTGATCTCCATAGTATCATTGTCAACCATCTGCGCCATATGTGAACAAAGAAATTAAACCGACAGTTAGGTTGCCATGTGCACTTGTGCACAATGAAGCATGCTACTGTGTAATATAAGACATGAGAGGCAATGATCCTGCATCGCCCACCTCCTAATAATCAACCGTCGTAAAATGAACAATTACCAGATGCCAAAACAGTACATACTGTCTATGCTGAGTGCACTTAGATGGATCTATGGGATGGAATGGTCTCCTTTTGTGGATGGGTTGGACCTGCTAATCAAGGGCACCAGGCACATGCCTACCGGGAAGGTGTGCCTTTGGCTTTTCATTTCCCGGAGTTTATGTTAAACGGAAGAGGGATAGTACTGCCATACGGGTTAGTTGCTGAGAAATGATTGTGCGTTACATTACAAGTGTAAAATTAACTAGGCATCTACACATATGACCAAATTGATACTATTGGTGAGATACGATTGCTGGATTTCTCTCAGTGTTAGACTACAGACTCTCGATGCCTCCTGCTGGTTCGCCAGTTTTTGTCATGGACATATGGTCACTTTTATGGCTCTACTTGCCGCAAATATGGAAGCAGGGACTGCAGGGTATTTGACGCCTGTGATCTTGAAGGAGACCAGAACGTACTCACCAAAAGGAAAAAAACAAGTATCACGTATAAATACAAGGATGTTGTGTTACTTTTACTCTGCTATTCATCATTTAGTATGCTTTCTAGTATTTCAGTTAGTAGTGCGTGGCTCAGATATGTTGGTTTCTTTTCGCCGTGCATAAAGTAAAAAGACAAAAAGAAAGAGCAAGCATCATAATGAGACCTATATGCACATATAGGAATGCAGTACTTTATACCACCAGAGCGTGGCGTCCATCCATTGGCCATCCAAATATATATGTCAAGTGTACGAAAATAGCAATATATAGTAGGTGAACTACGTTAACGCATACAATGAATACTCCACTAAAGAGCGTATTTGGTGAGTGCGGAAGTATGTGGTACCTTCGACGCGTCGATATCAATGCCATAATCAAGCAGAGTTGGTTGCAGATCGTCCATTGAGGTAGCCGATGCCGATTTGATCGCGGCAGCGCTGCAGGGAAGACAAAGCACCGCGCAGCTCCGGCGATCGACCACCGTGGACAGCGGCGGCGACGGACCTGAGCCCGTGCGGCCGCCGGCTCGAGCTTGCTCCCTCGGCCACCGGCGAAGCAGGACGTGCTGAAGACGCTCGACGGAGGCGCTCGATCGATCAACAACCACGGCCGGTGGCCGGCGGCAATGGACAATGGGAGCTAAGTGTGCTGCTTCACTGTCTTGACTGGCAAGTGATCGCATATATATATAGAGAGAGCAGGAGAGAAGGAGATGACAGTTACCTATCGACAGGGCATGAATTTCCGCGAAGTTTCCGTCGAATAAAGCTCTATGTTTTTTCCTCCCTGAACTTGCTCAGGTAGCGGTATCTACGTGTCGAACTCCTGTAGGGGCCTTAGGAATTGGTAGATCGAGTTGGTCCACACGGCCAACAATGGCGTAGATCGGCCATCAAACGTGACAGCGACATTTGGATGTCGATCTTCTGTTCTTTCGATAGATTGGCCTGTTTTGAACAGCGACCAATGAGAATGATGCATCCGCGCGCTTCATCTCTTTTTTCTTCTTTTCGGCGAGCGAGCGAGCGAGAGAGAGAGAGAGAGAGAGAGATTTTATTTGGCCGAGGCTTTCAACGATGAGTGACTCAGTAATATAATGTAGTAATCATCTACATTAGTGACAACTGATGTAGTTTCTCCGCGTCCAAATGATTGATGCAACTAATTAATCGCAGCTTTTGACATCAATGTAACAGAGCAAGCCTTTTTGGTCGAGGTCACTGTCAAAGAAACAGTGTTGACGCGAGAATCCAACTGTCGGCCACTAGCTTCATGGCGCACCACGAAGTCAAAAGGACTTTGGTCTTTCTATATAAGCATGCTTCATTATCAGATGTCGCAATCAAGCAACATTCTAGCATTTGACTAAGGAAAATTGTTGACGCTTGTTGAGAGACGATTGTTGCGACTTGTTAACTACCTCGATCCCTTTTGGGATGCTTTCTTAATTTTTTATTTAAAACTTGAAAAAGTTGTTGAGAAAGTATAGATCACCCTAGCTATATCATTTACTCCCTATGCATGCAGAACATAGTTCCCAGGAAAAGTTAATAAATATTTTACAAGAAGGGTTTATAAATAAGGATTTGTGGCTATATATTTGGACTGTTCATATTTTGGGGCAGGTCTGATTTTACTAGCAACCATGTGGCTACCTTCATGCAGGCTGATTGAAGCAATTTCTAGGAAGCTTCACAATGATGGTCCATCATTAAGGACGGTGCACTTATGAGTGTGATTATTGTGTACGTGCTTCTATACATAGCCGTGCAAATATAATTCACAATTGTATCTATCATGCATCTGCGCTTCTATTTTTGTGCAAAGTCGAATTCACTATGCTTGAACATTGGTCGTCACCAACTCCATAGAAACCATGCCCATGTGACATGCTGGAACTGAGAGTGTATCTTTCAACCGAGCACCAAATTCACCACTCCATAACCTAACACCAATTGGTTATCTGATCGATTTGAATGACTAAATGGTATATACCTTGAAATATGAAAATGACACACTGAAAAGAAATCTTCAGTAAGCAAAGTATTAATAAGCAGAATTCCTAATCAGTTACACATACTGCAACCATGCCAAGTCACACAAATCACAAATGATATCAATTTTACAAATTAATCATCATACGTGTGCATACAGAAGGGCAAATCGATCCACATAAGCCACAATGCAACTATCTCACTTCTTTTGAGTGATACTAGTTAGAAGTGATTCTGGAATTGATGGGGCCGCCCAGGTTATCAAGATTAAACTCTTGAGTCAAGTGATTGCCAATATGTTTGGACATTTTTGGAATAGAAGAATTGTCAAAACCATGGATGACTATGTACATTAAGTGTTGACGTTATAGTATCTGGTTAAACTTTAGGTATTAGTTGTGTTACTAGCTTAGGTCAAACTAGCAACTTTTTTTTTTTGTGAAATATTGCACCAGCAAGTCAGCAACTAGTGGACTGGTACATCGCCAAGTCCAAGAGACGGATGTTACGTGTGACGTGTCTCTCCACGCTTGATTAATCTTAAGCGGCCACTACTGGCGCGTGGTTGCCACAAACCAACAAGATATCAAGGACAAGCTACGATAGAGATAGATGGCGACCCAAACCAAACCCCTGTCCACCTCCACCATGCCCAGGGCTCGCCTCGCTGATGGATTGTGCTTTAGACATCAGCGTACAGCACTTTCTGGCAGCTGTTTGGCCGCTGTTGCTCCGCGCTGAGCGGTGGAGCGTAGTTGCAGAAATATATACACACACAGATGAAAGATTACTATACTAGTATTATATATACAGGCAGTAACTACTCAATTTTGTTAAATAACGATTTCCACGTGCTGCACACTGCTGCTACCATGCTGTAACGACAACTCGAAGATCATGTCTATCAGTCTTGCCACACATCTAATCCATTTCCACGTCCCGCGCGCTTAGCTGAGTCCAAGATCTGGCGTTCGAATCTCCGTGCAATCAGCTCCGTTGCCTTTTGTAGTTTTATTACCTAGAGGGGGCCGTACAAGATATATCATCACGGGAAAGATTGGCGAGGAGGTTAAAAGACTGCCAGACAGATATAAAGTACCTTCTTTTTAGACCTGTTTCTCCTGCAAGCTCTGACAAGATTTCGCCATTTATCCTGAGGGCATGAAACAGCACAATCAAATTTAATGAATTTTCACCGTCCAGGAATGTGTAATCAAACTATGAACTAGTAACCTTGAGATGCATGGCTGTCCGAATCGATGTCGAGAAATAATATCTTTTCAACTGGCTCCACTTTCCCACCCCTTGCTTAGAGACACCTTGCACGAGTTCAGTCATTTCTTCTTCTGTCCAGTGGTCGTTGTTTCTTCTGCTACATTTTTCACGTCCAGGCATGAGTGTATTTCGCACACCGAAGAGGTGGCTGACTTCTACCTGGAAAATAAATCATACAATTCATATCCATTCCGAATCTATGATTTTAAAGAACAAATGTTACTTAGCTTGATCTATAAAAATTCCATAAACATCCGTTTAGTCTTAATTGACTATTGAGAGTCCTATAATTTATTATTTCCTTGATACATAACTATCGTATTTGAAATATGCACTTGATAAATAATCAGAATTCGTGCTCACCCCCCACGACTTCCTTCTCATGCGAGTACCTCTTCGGCTACATTTCCAAGGGGATATGAAAGAACCTGAAGCATTTTAGCATGTATGTACATGAGAGTTGTATTTGTGTATCATGAGCCATGTGAACATAACTGTATTGTGTCCATATATATATAGTATACCATCCTCTAATTAAAGAGGATCCTTCATATTCACACAAATCCAACCACGGAAAAAATCTTACAATAAGATGCGAAATCTACCACCACCTACTCTTCCATGCTATATCAGTTTTTTCTTTCTATTTCCGGAAATCCTCCAGTGCCACACAGCTTTCAAAGGTTGATCATAATGTGTGTCTACTTCTTTCTTCAGAATGTTTTCATTAAAAAAATGTATCGCATATCCATATATATAGCTTGCTAAGTCATAAAAGATATCGGAATTGCATGTCAAAGATAGTAAACAAAAAAATAACAAATGACAAATAACACAGCAATAGATGTTGTAGTAGCAGCAATATACCTAGCATGCTTGGCTCCAAATAATCCTCCATTTCATTTTCACTTATCCGTTCTAATGCTGTTGCACCTTCTCCAGTCAGTGAATCTAGATCATAACCCATCTATAATAAATGAAAAAACACCAACAGTGTCATGTTAGCATGTCAGGATATCAAATGCTTATATGCCATATCATTTGCTCATCTTCCTAAAAAAGCAAAGGAAGCAACATAGTTGTTTGTAGAAATCGTACCAAATGACTGTTACGACCAACTATACCTGGAACATAAATTAACCATATGGTGAGCCGACTAACTTAAGCAAATGTAAGAAGAGAAACAGAAATCATCCAACTTGCCTTCCATACATTCGTCCAGATTTTCCTCGTTTGTTGGGCCTGCTAACAGTAGCTGTATCTCCATTGCGTCATGGTCCATCTGCGTCATGAAAGAAGAAAATCAACACCCACGTCCACTTTCAAGTCCAATTGCTTGACGACGCGACCAATTATGCAAGTACATGCTGTAATCCAACACGAGAAGCAGTAAGTTAATTTTCAGGTGTGGTCTCATGCACATCGCACGTAGATAACCCAACATAGCAAGAACAATGGCCAAACACCAGTATAGTGCCTACTGTCGATATATGTGACACACTGCATGAACTTAGATGGGTATATTTATCTGACTGGAGAGACGAGAGAGAGAGGAAATGTGTAGAGTAATGGTCTCCCCCCCGTCTTTTTCTATGGGTTGGACAGCAACTTCGTGGGGTGTATGCATGGTTGGAGGTGATGGAACCAGTAATGCGAGCTAGCTTGACTGACTTTTCATTGGAGGGGAGAAGCAAAGTGCATCATGCATCAACAGCTACTTAATTAGTATATGTCAAATAGTACTGTTCTTTTGCTCGATCAAATATATACAGGTGTACAATTTCAATAACTACATCGGTTAATAGTTCTTGGGTCATATGTCTAAATTAAGATGGATTATTTTCCAGATTTCTATGCATAAAATATATTCCAGGCCAGGGACGAGTGTTGTTATTCTAAAAAAGGGAAAAGAACGAGCTGCCAAAACAGGGCACACATGTGCATATGATTCACAACCACTAAACAACCAATTAGCACATTGTTCTTGAAAAACCAATTAGCACATCAATTGATAACTGATTCATATGGGATTATTGGATACTGTTTTAGAGGAAATTATTTATATCCATCATCTATATTCCCGACATGACATAAAAGGTCCATCCCCCAGGGGAAGAAAAAAAGGAGTTGTCGTAATAAGACTAACATAAACATCGATTATATAGAACTTGCAAGAGCTAGAGGAAGTAGCACGTGCGTGCTGCTTACCTCCAGTGAGGTCCTTTTATCCAACTTTTGAAATGTGTTCAATGGAGATACGAACAGAAGAACCATCCATTTTATAATTTGCAGCTGATGATTCAACTAAGCACATATATATGATCAGTCGACACTTAGGTACGTACCCTCAAAAAGTAGGCCGAAATCAACCCCGTAATTAAGCAGAGGGTTATATGCAGGTCGATAGAGGTAGTGCAGCCGGCTCTGACTCGGCAGCTCGATCTGTGTATCTTTGTTGTTCGTCCACGTACGCGAGCTCAGCGTGGAGGATCGACGGCGGCGATACGTCGGTCGAGTTGAGGTGGCCGGGCCGTCAAGCTAGCACGACGCCACGGCGATGGGCAATGGGAATTAGAAGCGCAGGAAGTGGAAGTTGAGCAAGGCAGGTTTTCTTTTTTCCTCGAGATGGGCAGATGGCTGTAGTAGGCAGCAGCGAAGTGAGCTAGTACTCGCTTCTTGCAAGGTGGGCACAGCAAGTGATGGATGATGGAATCGTATTTATAGCTGAAGGTTGTGAAAGTTGCCAGGAGGTTTCGTTTGGGATCTTCCGTTGCGTTGTTGGTACTTGGTCGATAAGCAAAATCATGAGTCTAGCTTTTAGTTCAACGGGGACCCCTATGGCCCGGCAAATCCAGCAGCACGAACGTGTCCAGCTCTGATAGGCTTTGGGCGTTGGTGAGGACCACGCGCCGAAGACATTCTTCCGGCTGCGGATGCGGATGCGAACGCAATCGGAGTAGTAAGTAGTTAGCCAGCGGCAGCTGCCTCTGCCTGTGGCTCCGCTTGGAACCGATTTGGCTCAGCTTGGAACGCGTTGGTTGGAACGGGGCCTGTTTCTTGCGCTGTGGCTGCAGGCACAGCAATCTTAAGTGGCACAAAGGGTAAAGCATTCGCACTAACGCAATAAAGGTCTAGTTTGAGGTGGTCTTAAGCGGTTTGCCTTCCTTGTCAGCTTCGACTTGCCCTTTTGTTCAAGCAACACTTAGCTGGAGAAGCAACTACTAAAACTTTAAGCATTGCGATGCCGCTTCCTTGCTATCCTTCACTGCATCCTCCTGTCTCTTAAGTACGGATGGACTAAAGAATTAAGTTTGAACGAGATGAACCGTAAAATGTGACGCTGGGGAACCACGTTTCACGCACTAGATTCGGTTTTCCCTGTAGACTTTAGTACAACGACGCCTGCCGTATTGCGTGTCCCCGTACTCTTGACCAAATTGATCAGTCAGTGACGTCGAAGTGGGAAATTAAATTCATATTTTCGACACCATTCCAAAGCTGACCGACAGCGACGGCACAATTTTGAGCTCTAGTGTGATAGGACACCTGACTGTTAGGCTGCTTAGCTAGATTTTCTATCGACGAGTCAAAAGGTTTGTTACTTTTGGTCCAGGTATTTGTTCTTTGTTAACAGATATCCAACCAGAAAATGCGACTCGTCATATACTCATGCATGGTGACGATGCTTTCATCTTTACAAGGATAATACATGCTACTGAGCATCAAATGACTATTTTGTTCTGAGTATCAGATAGACCGTAGAAATTTTAGTCATTTTTTAACCCTGCCTACTCAAGTTGAGTCTTGGACATTCCAAGCAACAATTTCCATTTAGCAATATTTTCCATCACGTGAAATACAAGAAAAGAGACAATGCAGTAGATACAAAATATGCCTCCATTAAGAACTCTTTACATTCAAACCAGGTCACATTAACATGTTCAGTACGAGTCGGTACATACTAAGTGGGCCTCCAACAGGAACTTTGACACTCTAACCAAGCTACAGTAACAAGTCTTTTATTGACTAATTAGGACGCTTCTTGTTTTGACTCTGCAGATGCAAGTCCTCGGATCTTCACGTCATAATAGACTTCCTCAACTCTCCTCAAATCATACTTCATCCCTGCGAAACGGTTCAGATAATAAGTGTTATATTACATACCACCACAAGTATCAGATAAACGTAACCAAATGCAAAAGTATACTAAGGCATAATGTTCAATGACACAGCTAAACAAATAAGAGTAGATAAAAACTCACCATCAAATTTCTTACGCAAGAAGTCGTTGCGCAGGTTCAACATCCTAAATGAAGCATGCAGATCAGTCAAGAAGCTCAAAACCTTTCTTGGACAGTCATAGTCCCCAGCCGTCACCCGATTTACAACAAATCTGGGCTGTAAAAAGTTGTGAAAAAGTCATTAGCTTCACTCATCGGCTCAACTCTTTCTCAATAAACATCCAAGGAATAGCCTTATAAATTGCAACATTCAGTCAGAAATCAGAGAGAAAATCAAGTAGATTTTGCATGCAAGTATGATGGATGCAATTGATGTCATTCATTCATAACTATGCCAAAACAAGATTAGCTAGGTCCCCATATTCGATGCTTGAAGTTATTTCTGTCATCAAGATATATAGTAATTGGCACTGTAACATCCCGGCCCCCTAGGCCGTCGTTTTTAAGAAATCTAATTGCTCCTTAACATAAGCAACGAAAATTTAAAATAACATAGATGGATTTTTTTTTCCCTAACTAAAGTACTTATTGACCTGTTTTGGTTTTAATAAATAATTTTGAAATGATTCTGATTTGAGATGTTCTTATTTGAGGTTTCATATATCTGGATTTGGTTTCCTTGTTTTAATAAATAAAAGTGTATTTGTTCGGAATCTTTTCTATGTTTGAAAACCATGTTTATGCATGTCTTTTCATCAGCACAGAAAATTTGTAAGAAGAATTTAAGAATAAAATCTGTTAGGTCGAAAATCCTCAAACAGTCGCAGAATCTTACCTAGTATGTTATGTGAAAGTTTGGTAAAGTTTGGAGCACGTTTGCACACATATAAACCTATACTAGTAGCTCCTCTCGGTCCTTTGTAAAATATAATCGATAGAGAGCATGGCTGAGCATTTCGGGCTGTATCTCTTCATTTTAGCCCATTATCTTTTCTTGTTTCTATCCATACCGGCCCATCAGCCTAGCCTGGCCCAGCTCGCGAACCGCCTGCGTCGCTCGTCTTCCTCCTTCGTCAACGCTACCGCACCGCCTGGCCGCTGCCGCGACGCCACGCCAACGCCGCCCATGCTCCGCCCTGTGCTGCCGCTTGTAGCAAGGCGCCGCCCGTCGCCACGTGCGTCAGATGGCCCGGCTCCTTCTCGCGCACGCCAACGCCTCCAGCGCCCTCCTCTCTCTCTTCCTCTCTCGCGCACCACTGACAGCCGGGGCGCGCACTGGCAAAATATCGCCGCCACCGCCTTCCCGTGGATAAGGATTCAACCCAAGCTCCCCTAATACCTCTCTCTCTCACCCACCGCCTTCCAGGCCAAGTCTTGGCCAAAGAAACGCCATGGAGCAGCGTAATTTCCAAAATTCCCCATTTCGGCCACCGCCGCCATTGCCCGCAATTGAAGCTCCTCCGGTGGGCATCGTGCCTTTCCTCTGTCCTTTCCGTAACGCCAAGATGTGCTAACCCTTTTCCCCTTTGATTTCTTCCCAAGATTTTGGTGAAGGACCCTGTCACCGAGCACCTCTCCGGCTTCGCCGCTCCCGTTCGTCGTCCAGCCACCACCGGCAGCCACGGCTTCAACTGAGTGCTTGGTGAGATTCTTTGCACGTCGTTGATGCTAGCGCATAGCACACACTCGAGGTTCTAGCTTACTTCTTATGCTTGCTCTGTTGCCGTCCGCCGCGCCGCCATGGCTGTTGCCGCGTCGCCGCTATACGCTGTCTCCGTCGACGAGACGACCACCGGGATGTGGCCCTGGAGCTACCGTATTGCATAGCCTAGACCTCGACCGCTGTCCGCCTCAGGTTCACCTCCGGCGAGCCGTTTCGCCGACGCCGTCACTGTGCGCGCGCGATTATGTCTCGCTAAGCAGCCATGCATGTGTCCTGCGTAGATTAGGCTTTAGCCGCTTAGGTGCTGTTAAGCTTCTGTGTTAAGTGCGCTAAAAGGAAAAGACAAAGGCCTGCTGGCCACCGGACAAGTCCGGAATTTAACACAGACTAGTCCGGGAATTACCTTGCCTGTTCTCTGGAGTCCGGAAAATGAACGGACATGCCCGGCCAACATTTCCGGCCTCTACCCAGACCCAGTGACAATAGTTAGGTACACCCGGTTTGTACGCAGATAATTGTTTTCAGCATGTTTTGATTGTAGAAAAACTCTATAAAGATACATGACAATACTAAGATGTACCTTAATGTCTTTAGAACCCTTTTGCCACTGTTTTTCAGTATATATTAACTCATAGGACATGCCATTATAAAAATATTTAACTTGATGCATATATGCTTTTCATGAACATTGCATAATTTTCCCTATTAGAGATAATTAGAGATAATTTGGATATTCACATGGTAACTACACATGTAATTGTTGTAAGCGAGATGTACAGATCTCACCCTAACTACGTGTACTTATCAATTTAGTAATTATGAAGGACTTTAGAAATACTAAGTTAATTAACATAAGTAAATGAACATATTACTCATGCATGTGCATATAGGTTTATTTACAACTCTTTCTCACGAATATATGTTGCGCATCTTATGCATACCCATAGCCATACATAAATAATTTATTTAATGAAGAATGAGAAAACATTAATAATTAGATTTAATTTGAAAGTATGCATGTACAACATATATGTTTTCCATGCATATAGTTTATACACGCTTTTCCACGCATTCTTGTTTTATTTAAATACTAGGGTCACATATGCATATGGCACCATATTCATAATATCTAAATCATGTAAAATAAATTCTTAGAAGCATGTAACTTCATTTTACATGTAAATCATTTTAGGAATGATTGCTACGTAAATTTAGTTTATTTATTCGTGTTCTTTTGAACAACCTCAATAAAACATGTGCATCTCATCATTTTCACTATAGTGGTTTTGCAAATAAAGGTTCATGCATAATCTTACACCTTGCTCTCTTTAAAAGGAAATAAGGTATAAATAATTTGTCTAGGTGAATATGGCCTATAAAAGGCCATGAATATATCTCTTAGCAAATTATCACCGTAGAATAAATGGAGTCGCGAGAACCCTAGTATCCCTTCTTCTATTTATTTATCGATAGAATTCGATAACGCGTGGTCCATTCGTACGAACTCCGAGTACATATTTATCTTCATGAAATGCATTCCATAATCATGCTCTTTGGTTGTTATTCGAAATAATTGTATTAATTATTGTAGATTTTAATTGGATCTTCTTGGACGGCTTTATTTGGATCTCTCGGTGTTTATCGATCGTGCATTGATGCGCACGTGAGTGAATCGTCGAACGACTACATCGCGGGAGAATCAACAATTGAAGATCATTGTACGAGCTATGTATATAAAGGTGCGAGGCAAGCACACCCCCTTGATCATTTTGATCCTATGTTTGCAAATGCATTTAATTGCTTAATTTGTAGGATAAATGGTGCATAATTTATATCACTAAAAATGCTCATTTGGGAAATGGTAGATACTACCTATTTGAATTATATCCCCTTTGTTGGACCATATCATAATCCCTTGTAACCATAAGATGGGCTATCATAATGGTTATATGCTCTAAGCTTCATGATATACTTAATTACTAATTAAGCTTGCTAAAATGAAAGGCTATATTTTGTATAAATGGAAGCACATGTATATTCATTAAATTTACGGATTATGTTGATGGGAAACTATTGTTGATAATATATGATGATAATTTAGATGTTGACGGGTTTTGATGTGATAATGTTAAATTGGATTAATGATTGATTGATAATGATGATTTTGGAGACCCGTCACATCACATAAGGACCGGTACATTTGTATCTTGATTTAAGGAAACATCGTGCGACCATGGATGCTGGTATGGGACGGCCATGGCCAAGTAATTAGTTGGAAACTATCTTGCCTTCTAGGAGTAGGCTGCATGTATGGATAATTCATTTAATGAATGTATTCAGAGGGACCTCCATCACTACGGTTTTGGGCTCAAGGTTTACCAATACAATGAAATGTACCCTCTGGTCTAATTACCCACCGTTAAGGAGGACTAGCCTCTGGGGTGTTAGTAGCCAGGTAAGGAGGGCATAATACATTTTAGGGGAGGCAAGATAGCGTACAACTAGTGAAAAAGCTATGTGTGATACCGATGTGCACACTTCGTGAGTGCACGGTGCTTGCAACACCATAGACGGTCACTCACTGTCCATGGGTACAGCGTACAAACTCTGCAGAGTCATAATCCATTCGAATGGCCGTGCTTGCGGTCTCAAGCTCCTTAATGATAGGTCTTTGTTTAGAGAATGGTTGGGGTTAAAATTGATCTTGATGGTTATTGATATATGAATGGCATAGTTGATGATTTTATAGGAACTTGACATGGAAGTCAAGTATGTCACTTCATTCATATGATATGTTACTTGTGCTTACATTTATGCAATTTATATTCGAGCAATTCAATTTAGTAATTATTTCATTAATCAAGTTTTAGATTGCCATATGCTCATTTATGCAAACTTAACCATACTATACCTTCCTTCATTTGGCCTTACATATAATTATGATTTTGCTATTATTCATCCGCATTGCTTGCCTCCGATAACTTGGTTTCAGAGATGACGAGGATCTCGGTGAGGAACGATGCCGTTCTTTCTAGGAGTCCAACTTCCAGTCAATTGCCTGTGGGGTGAACACGGGGCACACGCTGGAGTTTTGAATTCCTTTACGTTACCGCTGTGTTTACTTCTTAAGGTATTTCGTCGGCCGTTGAGCCAATATTTTGTAAATTTCAAATAAACTTGATAGTTAAATTTTGATATAGCTATGTTTCCACTGTGATTACCGTGTGTACTTGTCATTGATCCTGGGACAAGTACGGAGAACACGGAGTTTCGGGTGATTTAATTACCCGGGACGCTTCAGGTGGTATCAGAGCTATATTGACTGCAGGTTGACCCTAGATAGACCGGTCGTTAGATTAGATTAGCATTTTGAATGGAAATTTTCAAAATTTTCAAGTATATTTAAGAAAAATATAAGATTTTGTCCTATCTTTCCTAAATCTTAGTTTCTTCTCTCATCTATATTCTCATTTGATTTTAGAAAATTATTTATCCCCTCTCGCCCCTTTTCAAGTTAAGAAGCAAAAGAAGAACGAGAAGATTGTTAGCTTATCTAAACTATGACTCTAATATTCTCTATCGCATCTTATCTTGCCATAGATTCTATTTCCTCTCTAATTTCATTTCTTATATGCTATCAAGAGCTAGGCAAGAAGGTGTAGTAAGAGCACTATGGTGACCGCTAGGATCCTCTCTCATTCCTTTCAAATTTCCCTAGGAATTATAGTTGCATAAGCCGTAGAAAAAATATATTAAGGTAGGAGTATATGGCATTTTAAAGTGCTATGCCATGAAGACCTATAAACATAACCAATAACACGAAAATTGTTTTCGAAAATCCCGGAGGTTCTATTTGTAGCCGATTTACTCGTTCTTTTCGATTTGATGTTTCTATGTGGCTTTGCGATTTGATGTTTCTATGTGGTACAGGGGTTTCTTTTCCAAAGCATAAAATAGATGTTAAATAAATAGTTTAAAGTTTCACTAACCTTCCTTTAGGATAACCTCATACTAACCTTGACCGTGAAATATGTTGACCCTAACATCGTGATATCATTTATTGCACCTCCTAACTTATACCTCCTAACTCCCTAGTTCTATACATTTCACTTATCGAGTGTATCCAAATTTTGTTTGATTTGTTTCCAAGCATGACATACACCGTGGTATGGCCATGCTATCTTCCTAATTAACCTAATTATACTTTCATTATATTGAATCTACTCCATGTTTCTAGCTTTTATCAATTTTATCAATGGTTCATTATCCAGTATGGTAAGCATTTTTGAAAGACCGTATTAAACTTCTTTCTTTCTTTCATGAGTAATTTCTAAACTCTTTTTGAGCATCGATCCTTCATGACATATGTTTCCTTTGATGCTTGCATTTGTATCCTATAAACATTATCATCATCCATATTTAGCTCTATGATTTCAAAAGAATTTTACGTCTGCACCTATTCATTCTTCTCATATGTCCAGCCTACCCTCATCTCTTTGTTCATGTAAACTTAGTTTAACATGTAGCCTATAGATGCACACTTATCATACCATATTTCCCGACCTTGTTAAATAACAATAAAAAAATAATAATAAGGAAGGTAGTGTCCCAAGGTATGTTATGGCAGCACGGTGAGCTCAAATTAAAATGTTGATCGAAGAATACATGCTTATTATTGGATATTATCTTATGCATATGGAACTACTTGGGTATCTCAAAGCTCGTCGAATGATATGGTTTTCTGGACCATTATATTATTGATTTGTGGACTGCCAGGATATCTCACTATATTGGAATTATCGGACCATTTGGATTTCTCGAAATATTGTGGTATTGAGAGAAACATTTGATTACCTCAACACTCAAGACAAGGTATCATTGATTTATGAAGCACTTTGGTTATCACACAAATACTCGATGGACTATCTAATCGAGTGCAAGCTCTCAAGCGATGGACTTCCCCTATCACCGAATACCTTGGGTTAAGGTTAATAAATAGATAGATATAAAAAAAAAAAAATTAGAAACAAATTTGATTAAGGATAGTAGGGTGCATTACACTCATTCTTGGTATACCTACGATCACTCTTATAACACATCATGTTTTGCATGGCATGATGGTTGCACTTCTTGATGCCTTTTTAAATTATCTAGCATGAAAACCTTCATAAAATTTTCTTGTCAAGTTATTCTATTACTTATTAATAATTCATTGATCATATTGTTCTCTATCCACTTTGACGTCATTCCTAATATCTTTTTCGCGGCCTTGAATCATGTTGACCTTAATCTTGTGCTTAGATATAGATGTTAGTTCTACGACCTTGAACTAGAAAACCTCCATATTTGATTTGTTATTTATTTGAAATCATGCATACTTTATGACTTGATCTTGCCAACCGATAGTCAATTACGAAGTATATATATGTAACTGCCATTAAGTCTCCTTGTTTTAATTTAGGTACTCATACCTTGTTGATACTTTTCATTGAAAAAGGGATACGAGCATATTGAATCATATTGTTCCGTAATATATTTCATGATTCTTCCATTCTACTTGCTTGTTTTAAATTGCATTTTTCATATTTCAAATGACATGTTCTTTTAGAGTAAAGGTATAGCCATCTTTAAAAAAAAAAAAAGAACTTCTCTTAAAGCATTTTAATGTTACCTTGTATGTGAAATCCCCGTATGACATATTGTATCTATACCTTACCATGTCATACTATTCATTGCTTCCCTTGAAAGTATATCCTTTGATTCTATTGAATTGAGAATCATATTTATCTTGATTTATCTGACCTAGAGATCAATTGTTTCATATTGATTTGATCTCTAAAATCGACTTTGATTTTGTATGTTCCAAGGAAATTCACCTCGTAAACCTTGGAATAGATTCCTAAATTAACCTTGATGATCTCAACTCAAAATCTTGTTGGCATGGATTGAGTATCATTTTTCTAGGATGTCAAGAGTTGTGGTCATTTTTCATTCAATGACCCTCATGGCATTTGAATTATTCCTTGATCAATTCTAATGATTTTACCTTATCTTTGCACACTCCCTTGTTCACCCGATGTCAAGTTCCATAGGATTACTTGACTATATACCCTTCTTGACTCCCATTCTTCAATTGATTAGTTCATTGCAAACTTCCTTTTGATTTTGAAGTACCATATTCTCTTTGGTCGAACAATCCTTTTTAAAAATATTCTTCTTTGAAAAAAAAAATGTTTGAAGTATCCAGTCAACTTTTCTTGTTCTCTAGAATTTATCTATTTAAAAAAAAAAAACCTTTATGCACCTTGGATAAAATCAATTTTGTCTCTTGATCACACATATACCCACTAATTTTTGGCAAAAACTAAAGATAGAAAGATATGCTAACACCTATGACAAGCTAACATCCTTTCCGAGGATTACTAACATGCGACTAATTAGAAGATGATGCCTCATGTCGAAGACAAAAAGAGAGCAAATTTACGCGGATTTACTTCAAGAAGGAGGAGGCAGCCATGTTGAAGAGAAGATAAGAGAGCTATACGAAGATTGTTCTTCGCTTCCGAGCCTCGGAGATGAAGGAATTAACTTTATGCATTGTGTTTTGCATTAAAAGTATTTTATAAATAGTAGTTTAAAATTTATTTAAGGGGGGTAGGACGTAAAATGTATCTAACCTTGACAACCACTCGATCGCATACTCTAACTCCTCACATGAGCCGGAGAAAAACTTTTCGCAATCTTTATTTAACCAATAATGCTAATGAACACTAGGTGATTTCTTTTAAAAGTTCCGCTTTGTTGAAACAATGTACAACAACTATGAAGACAAAGAAGTACTACATGAGAGAATGTTTGAAGGAGTTGGCTGTGTCGAAGAAAGAAGCGAGATGAGTGTGTGAAGTTTGTCCCCACGTGTGGTATGCCGAAGAAGATAATAACAACGCCTCGAAGCTTACCTTTATATATAACCATCCTCACTAACATTCCGCGGAATCTCGAGGACGAGATTCTTTTAAGGGGGGTAGACTGTAACATCCCGGCCCCCTAGGCCGTCGTTTTTAAGAAATCTAATTGCTCCTTAACATAAGCAACGAAAATTTAAAATAACATAGATGGATTTTTTTTTCCCTAACTAAAGTACTTATTGACCTGTTTTGGTTTTAATAAATAATTTTGAAATGATTCTGATTTGAGATGTTCTTATTTGAGGTTTCATATATCTGGATTTGGTTTCCTTGTTTTAATAAATAAAAGTGTATTTGTTCGGAATCTTTTCTATGTTTGAAAACCATGTTTATGCATGTCTTTTCATCAGCACAGAAAATTTGTAAGAAGAATTTAAGAATAAAATCTGTTAGGTCGAAAATCCTCAAACAGTCGCAGAATCTTACCTAGTATGTTATGTGAAAGTTTGGTAAAGTTTGGAGCACGTTTGCACACATATAAACCTATACTAGTAGCTCCTCTCGGTCCTTTGTAAAATATAATCGATAGAGAGCATGGCTGAGCATTTCGGGCTGTATCTCTTCATTTTAGCCCATTATCTTTTCTTGTTTCTATCCATACCGGCCCATCAGCCTAGCCTGGCCCAGCTCGCGAACCGCCTGCGTCGCTCGTCTTCCTCCTTCGTCAACGCTACCGCACCGCCTGGCCGCTGCCGCGACGCCACGCCAACGCCGCCCATGCTCCGCCCTGTGCTGCCGCTGTAGCAAGGCGCCGCCCGTCGCCACGTGCGTCAGATGGCCCGGCTCCTTCTCGCGCACGCCAACGCCTCCAGCGCCCTCCTCTCTCTCTTCCTCTCTCGCGCACCACTGACAGCCGGGGCGCGCACTGGCAAAATATCGCCGCCACCGCCTTCCCGTGGATAAGGATTCAACCCAAGCTCCCCTAATACCTCTCTCTCTCACCCACCGCCTTCCAGGCCAAGTCTTGGCCAAAGAAACGCCATGGAGCAGCGTAATTTCCAAAATTCCCCATTTCGGCCACCGCCGCCATTGCCCGCAATTGAAGCTCCTCCGGTGGGCATCGTGCCTTTCCTCTGTCCTTTCCGTAACGCCAAGATGTGCTAACCCTTTTCCCCTTTGATTTCTTCCCAAGATTTTGGTGAAGGACCCTGTCACCGAGCACCTCTCCGGCTTCGCCGCTCCCGTTCGTCGTCCAGCCACCACCGGCAGCCACGGCTTCAACTGAGTGCTTGGTGAGATTCTTTGCACGTCGTTGATGCTAGCGCATAGCACACACTCGAGGTTCTAGCTTACTTCTTATGCTTGCTCTGTTGCCGTCCGCCGCGCCGCCATGGCTGTTGCCGCGTCGCCGCTATACGCTGTCTCCGTCGACGAGACGACCACCGGGATGTGGCCCTGGAGCTACCGTATTGCATAGCCTAGACCTCGACCGCTGTCCGCCTCAGGTTCACCTCCGGCGAGCCGTTTCGCCGACGCCGTCACTGTGCGCGCGCGATTATGTCTCGCTAAGCAGCCATGCATGTGTCCTGCGTAGATTAGGCTTTAGCCGCTTAGGTGCTGTTAAGCTTCTGTGTTAAGTGCGCTAAAAGGAAAAGACAAAGGCCTGCTGGCCACCGGACAAGTCCGGAATTTAACACAGACTAGTCCGGGAATTACCTTGCCTGTTCTCTGGAGTCCGGAAAATGAACGGACATGCCCGGCCAACATTTCCGGCCTCTACCCAGACCCAGTGACAATAGTTAGGTACACCCGGTTTGTACGCAGATAATTGTTTTCAGCATGTTTTGATTGTAGAAAAACTCTATAAAGATACATGACAATACTAAGATGTACCTTAATGTCTTTAGAACCCTTTTGCCACTGTTTTTCAGTATATATTAACTCATAGGACATGCCATTATAAAAATATTTAACTTGATGCATATATGCTTTTCATGAACATTGCATAATTTTCCCTATTAGAGATAATTAGAGATAATTTGGATATTCACATGGTAACTACACATGTAATTGTTGTAAGCGAGATGTACAGATCTCACCCTAACTACGTGTACTTATCAATTTAGTAATTATGAAGGACTTTAGAAATACTAAGTTAATTAACATAAGTAAATGAACATATTACTCATGCATGTGCATATAGGTTTATTTACAACTCTTTCTCACGAATATATGTTGCGCATCTTATGCATACCCATAGCCATACATAAATAATTTATTTAATGAAGAATGAGAAAACATTAATAATTAGATTTAATTTGAAAGTATGCATGTACAACATATATGTTTTCCATGCATATAGTTTATACACGCTTTTCCACGCATTCTTGTTTTATTTAAATACTAGGGTCACATATGCATATGGCACCATATTCATAATATCTAAATCATGTAAAATAAATTCTTAGAAGCATGTAACTTCATTTTACATGTAAATCATTTTAGGAATGATTGCTACGTAAATCTAGTTTATTTATTCGTGTTCTTTTGAACAACCTCATGCTTATTAGCGTAAATAATTATAGATTTCACATAATAGATATGCACGCAATCACCATCAATAAAACATGTGCATCTCATCATTTTCACTATAGTGGTTTTGCAAATAAAGGTTCATGCATAATCTTACACCTTGCTCTCTTTAAAAGGAAATAAGGTATAAATAATTTGTCTAGGTGAATATGGCCTATAAAAGGCCATGAATATATCTCTTAGCAAATTATCACCGTAGAATAAATGGAGTCGCGAGAACCCTAGTATCCCTTCTTCTATTTATTTATCGATAGAATTCGATAACGCGTGGTCCATTCGTACGAACTCCGAGTACATATTTATCTTCATGAAATGCATTCCATAATCATGCTCTTTGGTTGTTATTCGAAATAATTGTATTAATTATTGTAGATTTTAATTGGATCTTCTTGGACGGCTTTATTTGGATCTCTCGGTGTTTATCGATCGTGCATTGATGCGCACGTGAGTGAATCGTCGAACGACTACATCGCGGGAGAATCAACAATTGAAGATCATTGTACGAGCTATGTATATAAAGGTGCGAGGCAAGCACACCCCCTTGATCATTTTGATCCTATGTTTGCAAATGCATTTAATTGCTTAATTTGTAGGATAAATGGTGCATAATTTATATCACTAAAAATGCTCATTTGGGAAATGGTAGATACTACCTATTTGAATTATATCCCCTTTGTTGGACCATATCATAATCCCTTGTAACCATAAGATGGGCTATCATAATGGTTATATGCTCTAAGCTTCATGATATACTTAATTACTAATTAAGCTTGCTAAAATGAAAGGCTATATTTTGTATAAATGGAAGCACATGTATATTCATTAAATTTACGGATTATGTTGATGGGAAACTATTGTTGATAATATATGATGATAATTTAGATGTTGACGGGTTTTGATGTGATAATGTTAAATTGGATTAATGATTGATTGATAATGATGATTTTGGAGACCCGTCACATCACATAAGGACCGGTACATTTGTATCTTGATTTAAGGAAACATCGTGCGACCATGGATGCTGGTATGGGACGGCCATGGCCAAGTAATTAGTTGGAAACTATCTTGCCTTCTAGGAGTAGGCTGCATGTATGGATAATTCATTTAATGAATGTATTCAGAGGGACCTCCATCACTACGGTTTTGAGCTCAAGGTTTACCAATACAATGAAATGTACCCTCTGGTCTAATTACCCACCGTTAAGGAGGACTAGCCTCTGGGGTGTTAGTAGCCAGGTAAGGAGGGCATAATACATTTTAGGGGAGGTAAGATAGCGTACAACTAGTGAAAAAGCTATGTGTGATACCGATGTGCACACTTCGTGAGTGCACGGTGCTTGCAACACCACAGACGGTCACTCACTGTCCATGGGTACAGCGTACAAACTCTGCAGAGTCATAATCCATTCGAATGGCCGTGCTTGCGGTCTCAAGCTCCTTAATGATAGGTCTTTGTTTAGAGAATGGTTGGGGTTAAAATTGATCTTGATGGTTATTGATATATGAATGGCATAGTTGATGATTTTATAGGAACTTGACATGGAAGTCAAGTATGTCACTTCATTCATATGATATGTTACTTGTGCTTACATTTATGCAATTTATATTCGAGCAATTCAATTTAGTAATTATTTCATTAATCAAGTTTTAGATTGCCATATGCTCATTTATGCAAACTTAACCATACTATACCTTCCTTCATTTGGCCTTACATATAATTATGATTTTGCTATTATTCATCCGCATTGCTTGCCTCCGATAACTTGGTTTCAGAGATGACGAGGATCTCGGTGAGGAACGATGCCGTTCTTTCTAGGAGTCCAACTTCCAGTCAATTGCCTGTGGGGTGAACACGGGGCACACGCTGGAGTTTTGAATTCCTTTACGTTACCGCTGTGTTTACTTCTTAAGGTATTTCGTCGGCCGTTGAGCCAATATTTTGTAAATTTCAAATAAACTTGATAGTTAAATTTTGATATAGCTATGTTTCCACTGTGATTACCGTGTGTACTTGTCATTGATCCTGGGACAAGTACGGAGAACACGGAGTTTCGGGTGATTTAATTACCCGAGACGCTTCAGGCACTGCCCAGGTGACTCTTAAAGTTGACTATTTGAGTATATGTTTCTTTTTGCAGCACATAAGAGTTTCTTAAATAAAATGATTGTTCATATAAAAACTACAACTTTCTTGAAATTTATATCAGATTGGATATCACAAGTTATATAACTCAAGAACACTTGGAAGAAACATGTGCATCAATCCTGCTAGGTTGTCTATTTCTCATAATGCCACAAAGCAACTATAATGTGTGATAATAAATAGGCTAATTGTAAGAGGAAAATGAGTTTACCATGAAAGCATGAAGAGATGGCAGAAAATGGAGAAGAGAATTCAGCTTCAATATTCCAAATGTTATATATTTTGAACTAACAACTCCTGGCTTTTTTCAGTTGCGTGTAATAGCATATTAACTTTAAATTTGGTTTCATATGACAACAAAGAATTGTGATAAAAATTATGTTGTATATCTTGAGTGCATTTGCATATAAACTTAATAGAGAAACTAAGAGTAAATGGAGGACTTGACTAAATTAACAACCTGAGGGAGTGTTTTGATTGGTGCCAGCATACATATATATGTTTTAATGACTAATGAACCATGTATATGTATTATCCTAAACCTAAACACTAATGAACAGTCAAAAGAAAGGGCAAGAAGCATGTAAACTGTTACTAGCTCATAGAAGAATTTATTACTGTATTATTCTTTTCTTTCATCTAAAGATATTACTATATGTACTTCTTTTGGGGGAAGATCATTCTATACAGAAATGTATACATCTTGCTGAAAATTGCAAGTCAGGAAGTCCGTCATTACATTTTTCATTGTTAGTGTAATCCTTGTTGGCTGTTAGTGTGGGTCAAGTCTTTTCTTAGTGCAAGTCAAGTCTTTGCCTTAGGGTGGAAGTCAAGTCTTTGCCTTAGTGTGTAAGTCAAAGACTTAGTCTTCATGAGCATGGCATAGGACTGTCTTGTGCTATAAAAGGAGAGGTGGTGTAGCAAGTGAAGCAAGTGAGAAAGGGAGGAGTGTAGTGCCCCAGTGTTGATCAGTTTTGCGAGTGAAGTAAATTGATCAGTTCGTGAAGCACGGAGTGCATGTATAGTTGAGTTGAGTGATTGGCAAACAGCAGTAGTGGCTGTGTGCTAATAGGAATTAGCAAGGTGACAGGTCCATGTGCATGCAGGATTAGTGGAGGTGATCCTGCAAGCAGCATCATGTGTAAGTGTGTGTGTGTGTGTAACCAATGTGTGGATCTGTGGTGAATTAGTGGAAAAGGGTGCTGGTGTGCAGTGCCACAAAAAAATTGTGTTCCTCATCTGAGTGGGTGGTGTGATCTTGGGAGCTGAGAGGCTAACATTCATATCAACTTCTACTGCGTGCTGTATCAAGAGTAGATGTCACCTTCACACACCTATACATATTTTCTACAACGTATACATACCCAATCAACCACCATCAGCAAATTCTTGAAAACATGAGTTAAACGTTGATCATACCACATACCAGAATCATATCGGTTCAGGTAATTCTAGTTAGTCTTTCACACTTGCATTTAGGCCACCACCACATTTCCTGCTAATACTTGAAAGTTATGTGAGACATCAATTGTTTATTATTTTTTATTGCAGACTTTTATGCCTCAGCACCAATACCTCATTTCGTTTGATACTTGAAAACCATGTGAAATCAACATCAATTGTTTATTACTATTGCTTGCAGACTCAGAGAAGAGATGGTTAAGAATTGTACAATACAATGCATAAATCCTACAAAATAGTGGCTAGATTCCATGGCTTACTTAAAGCAGATCCTTTTGTGCTACATACATGTTGTATAATAGTAACAGTTTATGTGCTTAAGCTATCTGAAGTATAAATTCATCACAGGATTATTCTTTAGATTTGATGTGCTTAAGATACCTGAATTTCTAAATTCATTCCAAGGATGACATTTCCAAAATTCTACAATACATGTCTTAGCTACTTGAAAACCAATAGGACAACTTAATCTGTATCTCTTCCCATGCAAAGGCTCTGCCTCTTCGCTACAATTTAAAACACATGAAACCAGCACTTGATGATATCACTAGAGCCGTATAGGCTCTTCAATTCCAGCTAAGGTGGCTAAACCACAAAAGGAGCTTATGTATAAAACAAATAAGCTGGCTTATTAAGGCTCAGACTGCAATTTTTTACCCTAGTCAAGTTATTCTGCTATGGAGAGCACAATACCATAGTTCAACCAAATCTTTCTGTTTGCGATATCTTTTTTAATTTGACGGGGCGTTTAATTTAGCATCCCATGAGTTTGACAAACTACAATCCAGCTTGAAAGATGTCTACTATGGCTGGCGGAACTAATCATACTTTGGTCCTGATCCAACTAGAGAACTTGTAACATTTTTTTTCAATACATTTTTGCAAACAACCTTGACAATAAGTGCAATCAAGTAGAAGCAAGCATCACAGGCAGGTATGTCAAAACTCCAAGTACAAACAGTTCATGCTAACTTAAAAGTGGCTTTGTTTACCAGGACAATTAAGAACTTACCGGCAACCAGATAAGTCAAAATAAAATGTTCACAGTTCACACCAATTGAAAATTCACATTTAACATGATCGAATGCTGCTAACAATGGTAAGCTTCAAAAGACAAAGAACTGAAGCCCTTTGGTTATCTTGATCACGAAATGAATCACAACTATATGCATAAACCATATAATGAGTTACAAAATGACTAAAACTTTCCGAAAGATTTGATTACTTGCACATTCTTGTCAAAGGAAAAAAAATGCTCTTTGATTATTGTGCGTTGTAACAATTTCTATTCTACTACTCCAACCATAAGTGTGGCAGATGCATAGTCACGCTCACATGCATAGTGAAACAGAGCACCAATGGCACAAGTAGAACCACACACACAAAAAAAAGGTACTGCAATGCCCGGATTAAAATTGGATACTCAATGGTGAACTTACAAATTCATTGGACATGATGCACAATCCTGCAACAAAGCAAATCTTCCTGTGAGCACATGGTGCACTTGAACATAGCATTTATCAAGCATGTGTTGCAGATGTACAAATAAATTGAATTCTAAATTGCTTGAGAAAACTGCAGTGGCTAACTAGTTCTCATGATCTTAGCAACTAGTAACCACATGTATCAAGATTGGCTGAAGAAGAGGCTTTCAAAGGACATCTAACTACTCCATCATGTACAAGACATGACTAAAACACTAAGAATGATCAAATGTACATCCCATGAATAGCATCAATTGACAGAGAAAGAGAAAAAACAGCAGAATGCAAATTTAAAGAAAAAAACTAACCAGTCAGATAGTCTTCAACATCAAGGCCAAATTCCCCAGAGCTCACTGCAAAGGGAAGTAAGGCAAACACATTTAGCTAATACGCACTATGCCGCAACACAACTAACGCAGAAATTCACAGTGCCCTGACATACACCCTAGCTTCTCCTGGGCCTCGGCGTGCATGAGTAGGCCACCGGTCTCAAGCCAGTGCATGAAGGCGAGCATGGACACCACCGCCTGTGTCTCGCTCCTCCAATCACCGTGGTACCTAAGCAACAATTCCCCATACAGGTGAGCAGTGCCACAATTTAACAGAGCATAACCGCAACAGCATGGTTACAAATGCGCTGAGCTGGAGCAATTCACCTGTAGTACTGGCCAGGACACTCCTTGAGGATCTCTGCAAGCTGCGCGTACAGCCCCTTGATCACCTCCACCTGCGCCTTGGCCTTCCCGAGCACATCTGCGCGAGGGGGAAAAGAGGGTAAACAACTCCGGACCAAGCAGACGAGACTAGCCACAGCGAATCAGGTGGAGAAACTCTAGGAGACAAGAATGGGGGAGAGCGGGGGGAGGAACCTGCGAGGGGGACGGGCTGGTGGACGAGGAGGAGCGCGGCGGTGGCGACGCGGGAGGCGGATTCGATCTCGGCGACGACGGCGCGGATACGGTCCCGAAGGGTGGAGGACTCGTCGAGCTGCGAGCGGAAGGACTCAAACTGCGCGTCCATGACGGGCGAGGGCCGCGGCGGAGGCTGGAAATCGGCGGCGGCGGCGGCGTGGGGAGGGGCGGGGGAGCAGAGGCGGCGCAGGGGAAGGAGAAGGGCGGCACGGCGGGGAGGGAGGAGGCTGGAGGCGGCGGCTGAAGAAGGAGGCGGGGAGAGGACACCGACGGCGCGGAGGCGGAGCGCGGCGGCCGTGGCGGTGGCTGCTGCGGCTGCTGGTCTCATTGCGGAGTGGGGTTTTGGAGATGTTTTTTATGGCGGATTGGTGGAGGCCGGAGGCGTCGGGCCGGGGAGAGGACGACGGTAGTGGCACGAGATCTGTTGTGGGCCTAACTGGGCTGTGCTTTAAGTTCCATCCCAGAATGGTTCTTTCGCTACCGGCCTACTTGATCTACGTTTTCATGTTATTTTATCTTTATATAAAATAGTCATTCTAGTCTACCAGGCTAAAATTTTTGTACCTTTCCAAAATTCCAAATGAGAGGACGGCATTATGTACACATGACTTCAGATTTAGAAGAGGCTACGGTGTAAGGGGAATTTTTATATCACTGTCTACTGTACATGCATTCAAAAATGCCATTGAACAAACCATTCTAACGAACTTATGGACAAGAATAGCAATTCTAAATCTGTACATATCTGTTTTTCTGTACTCGTACATCTAAGTTCTAGGTACCGCACTCCTATGCATGCCATAGCCTTCCGTTATACAAGCTCAGCAGCACCTGTATTTACTGAAGAGAAAACTCCTTGTTTTCAGCCGCTAGTAGTCAGGTTGATATGACCTGCACAGAGGACATGCTTGGATTATGAAATTCGGACCGTAAAATTCATGGCAGTAAGTAGATGGCAAATGGGAAAAAAAAACAAAGGAATGTGTACTTACATCTATTTTAGTTTTAGCAGACTAAACAACGCAACAAATCGGAACAAGACACCATAAAGCATAATAATGGCGATGCAAAGATTAAAATTATTGATATCGTAACCGCCTTGGAGCAGTGCTCCACATCGAGTAATCAGCCACACGCCTGAATACCTGAAGAGTGGATTCATGTTAGGCGACTAGGGAAAGAAAGTTTCTTTCAATTATGAGACTGTTAGATATGAACTATAACGACCCTGGAAACATTAGATTTTCCTCCCTGAATGAATGATCTTAGCTAGTTTCTTCAGACTACAAGGCTTCTGGGCCTTTTTCTTACAAATAATGGAATAAGTTGATCATAATGCTTTTTTGATCAAATAGCATGTGTTATCAAACAAACTTAATTAATTATTAATAACAGCTTCTAATTCTTTAGCTATTCAGCCAGTGCTGATTAAAGAAACAGATAGTACTAACTGTTTTGCTCCTGCAATGATGAAAGCTTCTAGTGCCCATTTCGGATAGCACAATTCCTTCAACCACCGTGGAAGTTCTGGTTTAGTGCCCACCAGGACCAGCACTACAGGTATTAATGCCGAACACTGCAACAGCATCGTTCATTAGTCACATCACTAATTCCTATATTATCATAAAAAAAGTTTAAGATCTCTACTTACCAATTGAGCTAATCCAAGCTCAAACCAAATAGCAAAAGTGTAACCTATGCCAGTTACACAGTAAATTAATGCTAACAAAACCAAATAATTGTCTTTAAGAGTTGACCGTGGGTTGTTGAAGAAGTAAAATGTCGAGAGGAAAATAATTGGCTTAACGACGGTATTGAAATGATCAATTGTATCTCTTGCAAGAAAGTAAGCTAGGGTGCTCATGCCAGATTCTCTCTCCCTCCAATATTGCAATTTTTCTGGTGAAAATGACCGCAATGCTGAAAGCTGACATAACAGTGCTGCAAAAAGCACGTCAGCATTAGCTAAAATGTTATTACAACTTTTTTCTCAGAAAAGCACACACTAGTTTCTTGCAAGGATACGAAAATTCATTGTAACACTATCAATAAATACTATTGCCTGCGCCCCAACTTGCTTGGGATAAAAGGGCTTTGTTGTTGTTGTTGTTGTATCAATAAATATTACTGCAAACAAAGTTAAAATTGTGCAAATATTTTTAGGTGACAGAAAGTAGAATTAACATGGTGCACTTTTATGATACCGGAAAGGCTCTGATTTGTATATTTCTCAATGACTTGTATCGTTTGTATATTTCTCAGTGATAAGGCTATGTATGGATAGTTCCATCAACATGTCTGTTAGTGTAGGGTGTTGACTTACAAACTGCCATTATGGTATATCCATAAGAAGCCACACCAAATGAATCATCTCGAACTTTAGCAATTGTACCAATGCATATGCCAGCAATACACAATATTAGGTAATCAACAGCCGTTTGTGTAGCTTCACGCAGCCGTTGCTTTGCAACCCTGAAAATATAGTTTGGGCTGTAAGAGTTACGAACTGATTCGACGGCAAGTAGGAAGTGTGAAAGAATCAATTTACCTCCCTAAATAGTATCTGTATTGTGCAAATACACCAGGAGTTTTCCTATTCAACATTTCATTTGATTGTCTCACATCGCGAATAGAATCTGCATTTTCTGAATGTTCTGCCGAAGACTGCTCACTAGAAATGGATGGAACAGTATATAGCCCGCGAATTGTATTGATATCCTCAAGGTCCTTCTGCAAATCATCTGGAACATCAAATCCATTATGTAACAGCCATAGAAGTGGCAAGTGTTTAGGTGTGACATTTCCCCTCATTTGTATCTTCACTATTCCCTCCAAGATGTCAATGAAATAGTCCGGGGGATTCTCACGGTCAGGCACTTTGATACCCAGGCCTGCGAAGTACATTTCAACTTCGCTTACTGGCCCATGATAAACAATAAGTCCACCTCTTGCCAAAAGGACAAAGTCGTCAAACATGTTGAAGAGAGTATAGCTGTGTAAAACATTACTGAACGTAAGATATTTCAACAGAGTAAAAAGAAAAAGATTCGTCAAAACGATCAATAGGATAGATAACATATTAGCCGTCTTCTAAATGACCAGTGGAATGTTCATGTTTTTTTTTTTTGGGGGGGGGGGAATCAGTGGAATATTCATGTTGAGATTGCAATGCATTTGGATAAATATAATTTTTTCCACAAAGTTTGTACATCAATTAATAGATGACCTAGACAAAGGAATGCAAGTTATTGGGATCATCCACCACTGTTACGTTTTTTCCCGAAAAAATTGCATGTGAGCAGAGTCATTTCTATTGAAGATGACAAGCCTGTAATTTATAATAACAGAGAAAAGTTGATAATTGGATACTTAGGAGAAACCTTGGTTGGTGAACAACTGCACAAACATTTACACCTTGTAGTGCTTCATGTCGAAGAGCTTTTAGAAGTAGCTGAGATGAAGCACTGTCCAATCCTGTAGTCGGCTCATCTAATATCAGAAGAGATGGTTCCATAACCATTTCAATCCCAACATTTACACGTTTCCTTTGTCCTCCGGAAATGCCCCGCTTCTCCACTGTCCCAACAAGGGAGTTCCTGATTTCTTGAAGTCCTAATGACCCAATAACCCGTTCAAGAACTGCAACCTTATAAGATCTTGACATGCCTTTTGTTAACCTATTCCACAAAACAATATTGGTGCAAATAAACAAGGTATTTATGAACATGCAGACAGAGAGATTAAAATGGATTGCCTAGATCAACTGGATGTGTCACCTAGGCATAACTAAAGTCATTTATCAAAAATAAAATTTTGTTTCCTAAAACAAATAACATTTTTCTCTCAAAATGTCATGGAGTGGTGGTCATGAGAGATAATAAAATGGGGAAAAATCTTTGGAAAAAATTTATTGTGGGAATTCGTTGGTAACCAGAGGTTCCAGTATCCCCTTTAGCAAAAATGCATAATTCAACATTTTCAAATGTATCATGAAAAATCATGTACGTTGCACACATAGAGGTCAAAAAATCAATTTCAGATTCTTCTTTGATATTGGGATTCAAAACTACGAGTGGTGCTGTTAGCACCTAATGATAATGCCAGATTGATTCTTATATATTTTGTTTCTTGACATTAGGATGAATATGATGCTGAAATTCATAGATTCAACTAATTCCATATGTGCTACTCACGTTTTTTTTTTGAGCCTATGAAACAATAAAACATACTGAACTCATTAGCGGGGATGCCAAAACCCATGGTCACAAAATAATTAAAAATTAGGGGGGATTCGTTGACACACATCAATACTCCTAGTAATTGATCAAATTTGAATAATGCAAGTTTTGAACTCACTTAGACACAAAAAATGAGCTTATAATTTGCATCACTCGTATGACACAAGCAATAAGTTCTTCGTTAGGCATTCATGTAGAAGGGGAAAAGATTCATTTCGGAAAGCAATCTAACTATGAGCTCTGAAATGTAGAACCAAATACCTGCAACATAAACTAAACCACAGGTTTTCCTCGACCGTCAAGTTTCCATGGACGATATCATCTTGTGGCACAAAGCCAACGATCTTCTTATATGACTGCATCGACCCAGGTTTTCCATTTATGAGGACTAACCCATCTTTCTTATACCCTGACGTTTTACCTAACACAGCATTGAGGAAAGTAGTCTTTCCTGCTCCAGAAGGCCCCATAATAGCCGTCACTCTACCTGGTGAAAGCTTTCCTGTGACACATTGCAAAAGTTTCTTTTTTCCAATTGATAGTGTTAGATCTCTGAATGCTACTTCAAGCATTAGCCTTCGTGCTCTATTTTCATTAACTAGAGACACCATTCCAGATATTGTCAATTTATCACTGTCGAGATGCTGAGACCTTTCCTTATCAATTTGATCATATGCACGCCTGAACACCTCAGTGCGAGCATGCATAAGTTTTTTGCGGTTTTTGGGTCTTTTAGCGTGTAATAATGATGCCCCATCGGACGATCCAGCTAATTGCTCTGGTGGTCTTTCAGACATTTCTGTTTCATTCCTTAGAGCAAGATCTTTAGCTAATTTCCATCTTTCACGCGCTGTTGCTGATGCTTTTGCAATTCTCTCAGCCTTTTTACGAGATCTAGATGACAACTTTACTTTAATTGCGATGAATAGACCAGAGCAGTTGTAGACCAATAGTAATATGATGCTCAAGATAACCTTCAAAAAGAATATAAAATGTATAGTAAAAAATACTTCTCAGGAATACAAGAATAACAATAATGTTGTTGACGTAGGAACTAGTTCCAAGGTGGACCAAAGAGCAATTTATTTTTTTGTGTATCACAAGAGTATTATTTATTCATGTAATAATGTGACGTTACAAAAAAGTATTTCACAGTAAAACAAGCTCTACTTGGACTAAAATCTACATTTTACCAGAACGTGTCCATTAAAACAACGGTAATGTAAAAATACAACAGGAGACTCCACAACAAAGAATTTAGGGATGGGTACGCATCATGCACGTATCAAATCTTTAAGTCCCAAATAATAACAAAGCATGCCAAGTAAACAAACAAAAAATGCCAATGTTAAAATGTGTTGACTTACAATTAGTACACCGCCATATAAACCAATGTCTTCCTTTATTGAATTATTCCCCTTACATGTATTTTTCCAATGACACTCTGCAAATTTGTGTGACATTTTTAGACACATCCAAAAGACTAAAAAATTCGTACAGCGAAGTAAGTCATTATAGAACCTAGTCTTCTGGAGTATCCCTTTACAAGACTTTCAATCAAAAAGGTATTTTGAACTAAGGAAACCAGTTTGGGATTTCAAGCAGTTAAGTTAGAATTTTGAACTAAGGAAACCAGTTTGTTTGGTCACTAACAGTTATAATTTTTTTATTGTAAGAAGAATACTAAGAAAAGAAGATGCATACTAGTTTTATCTGTGGAACCTTTGCGGCAATAGTGCCTGCAGAATACATATTCACAACATAATTAGCAACAGAGTAACATATCACAATAAGTTATATTGATGGTAGCACATAGAAAGAGTAGAGACAATACCCCTTGCTACAATTGTATTTCTGGGTTGTGGTTGGACAGTAATGCCCTGGAGGGCAGAAAACATCATTAGTTGAAACAACATCAGCCCAAGAATCTGCCGTGCCACACTCAGTGTTCAGTCCGGGGGTTATTTGGTAGAAATACCTGATAAATTTTCAGAAATAAAGAAAGAAGTAATGTGATGTGCAATACTTATGAAGAATAAATTGTAAATACAAAATAAAACATGCAAATGACAGATCCCCTTACGGATCGCAAAGGCCAGTTGTATCATTTAATGTCCCAAGAGGACAATATGCACCCAAAGGACATGCTGCAAAAAAGAATTTAAACAAATTTAGAAAAAAAATGCAGATAAAATAGTAAATAGCAACTAAAAACAACGGGTGTGATAATTAATTGTCCAATGAAGCATAAAATTTAGAAGTAATAAGTTCAGGAAAAAAAATTGGTGCGTGCTCTGTACTTACAAGGTTTTCGGAATATGTAATGGTGAAGACATTAACTTAATGTGTCAAAAAAAAACTCCATGAATTACTTATTCATCATAGAACTTTCTTAACATTGTTTAACAATGATCGAATTCAAACGGTATAAAGGAACATAATTCCACGGGTTTCATGCAAACTAGCTTAGTATGCAGGCGGGGCAGTTTGTATGGAAAGAATAACTTACGCATCATGCAGGTCAGGCCACGAGGGCAGAAGAAACCAGGACAACATGGCCTGCACCCCACTGCTCTTGATGGAACCTCCGATTTGTTAATGGACTCTTTATCCAGGGTCGAGCAAGCCCAGCCAGGCTGGCACCCAAGTGCCCATGAGTTTTGGTTGCAGTTCCGACTAACCCTGGCGCTGGTCCGACTGCTAGCCAAGGTTTTGACATACAACTCTATTTCAGCTTGATTGCAAAGCATTGTCACCATTTGCCCTGTACATACAACCTCGTTTATCAATAAAACGGCCATACACCAATCATTTCGGTGGAACAAAGGGGTGTCAATTGAGACCCTAACAGTCTTTAGTACAGCAAAATGAACTAATAAGATGGTACCCTAAGGGTCATATATTCGCACCCTTAATTTCAGAATCTTAGTGAGAAAGGAAGTTTAGCATTCATGCTTATCACTAGTAGAGAGAGGGCCAAATTTTCTGTCCAAAGCGATGGCCTCTCCTGCTTATCAATAGACACAGCAATTCAAAACTAAGAGGACGCTTCTCAAATATCTCAAGTCCCCACCACCAAACGTCCAAACGGGAATCAGCCAGCCAAGCCACCGAACCCCTTGCGCATTCCCTCGAGAGAGATCTATTTTCTACGGATCAAATCAACCGCACTCTGAAGAATCATCCGGCCCTAAAAATCGGGCAGCCCGGGCAGCGCCGGAGAATCATTAGAGGTGTTTATCGGCAGCAGAAACAACTATGCAATGCGGTCGATTGCAGCGGTGCGATTGGTGTCAACCCCGGTTCCTAATCCTACAAAAACTGGGATCAGTGGTTCGGTTCGAGCATACCGCAGCACGCCGGTAGCCTCCGTCGTACCCATGGGTTCGACCACGAACGCGGTGCAGCCGGGGGCCGGCCGCGGCGGCGGCGGAACGGGCCGCGGCGCTGTAGCAGCGAGTTGTCTCACCGCTCTGAACTTCTGAAGGGAGTGGCGTCTTGGTCCCACTTGTCAATGACGGAAAAACAGTAGTACTAAGCGAGAATATTTTTTGCTGACCCGAAATTTGGTGCCAGTTTGGGATTCAGATTGGAAAGAAAAATGGATGGTTATGAAAACAGAGCATCATCGTTGTAAGCGAGAGAGCATTCTTTTCCCGAGTGTCGTTTGATCCTAGCCATTTTCCTTCGCCAGCCGATTAGAGTGGCAGGAGAAGGCGCGTAACCACGGAACAAAAAGGAGCACGTCGAGTTTCGGCACTTAAAATGGATGGAAAGAGCCCTACTGCTATCCGAGTGTTGGTACCTTTGGTCTGGACCATGCAGTCGGAGGCGAAGCTCGGGTCCGCGGTGAAGTTGAACGTCTGGTTGAGGTCCTCGAACCTGAACGAAGCGCACCCAAATCATTTATGATCAGTCAGTCCCCCGTTTGATCATCAGCAGAGTATAGGAGGATCGAGGAGAGGCAGCACGCAGGACAGGAGGCACGTACGCGTTGGCCATGCAGAAGCCGTACTTCCTCTGCACCTCTTCGGTGAGCCGGCTGGCGACGCGTTCGACCTCGCCCTGTACCGCCGGCTGCACAGCCGGCAGCGGCGGCGCGCCCTCGAGCACCTGCGCGAGCGGCGGCGGCGCGCGGTCCAGCAAGCCGGGGGGCGGCTGCGGCTGGCATCTCCCCTCGTGGATAAGCAAGGGCACCAGCAGCAGCAGCAGCAGCACGGCGGCGGCGGGGTGGAGGGGACGCGCCATGGCCGCGCGATCGATCGATCAGGGAGACCGGTGGCCCGGAGCTTAATTTGACGGTCATCAATCAAAAGAGAAGAAGGCGAAGGCGACCACAACGCTACTCGGCTGCTGAGACGCGTTCGCGTTTACGTGCGAAGACCGGGCTTGTTCTCGGACACGGTCAGAGCCTCTCCGAACGAAACTGTCACGAATGCACACGACAGGTGTGACCAACGCACGCTTCTGCACAAGTCGTTGCACTTTGCACACGGTTTTTTATTTTCAATTGGAAATTAGTTTCGACTTTCGTTGCACGAACGTGATCGTTTCAACCTTCGGCGTTCACGTCCTTGTCAGTATGGCGGCTTCGGTGCGTATTCAAAAAGAAAAACAAAAGAACTATGCGTCATACTAGCTGAAATATCTTAATTGATTCGTCTCACAAGATAAGAGAGTTTTCAATGAGTTGGTACGGGACAAATCAACGAAGCACAATCTTCCCATTATCTTAACTTAACAATTAACAAAACCTACGTGTAACAAACCCGAAAGGAACGGAGAAACATTTTTTTTTGTCCAGACTCCATTTTTGGCACCCAGCATCCAGCACCGAGCCAACACGTCCGATGCCGGGGGTCCGCGTCCGCTCCAAGGCCCAGCAGCGACCATTTCTGAAGAACAGAAGTTACAGAATACATTAATTCAAGCAAAAAAGAAGTATAACTTTCTATTAAAACCGTAGGCAGCTAATAAGGATGTGGTAAAAACAATATGAAGCCTCGAGTAATTTGACATAAATCATGCCAGTCAGAACAATTCAATGGATTAATGATGGTTCATATCATTTTTTTGGGAAATGCGTAATGGATCCACGCATTTTCGGAAAAGAACATAATGCCTCAAAGTCAAAAGCATTCCGTTAAAGTTGTGGTTAATGGATGGTAGACGCCTTTGGTTGCAGCGTAAACAACTGACGTTAATAACTGGTTTCCTCAAAGGCAATCTCATGAAACAAACCTGACGAATTTGTTGTGTATGCACTATTTTGGGTTCAGAGTAATGTGTAATTTGATACAAAATGATGGCCTTGCCTGCCAGCAGCAGTAGGTTTGGCAATATGCATTACATTGGACCAAGAAACTAAATGTGTTAACTATAGCACACGTTGAAATATAGTACAACAACACTCTCACTACTTTCAGATCAAGAGGCTGAAAGTGGTATTGGTCTCACGGCACCCTGTATGCGACGAAACGCAGTCTCGATCCTCTCTTTCAACGCAGCATTTTCGCACTCAACATGGCCACTCCTCCCATCCAAGTGCGCCACAGCTCCATCCACGGATATGACAAGTCTTCCTTCTTCCCCAACCTTCACATCACCAAATAGTGACACCATAAGAGCGTGCACCACCTTCTGCGCCATCCGTTCAGTCTCCTCCGTGGTCCTCGCTGCTTCTTCAGCACGAACTCCTTTGGGATCTTTACGGCCAATGTTCAGGATCACGGCCACCACGGAGTCGGAAACCATGTCGCTGATGGGATCAGATGACCACTGCAGCGTAACACAGCTTTCTGAATCTCGGCGAACTGTCACTCTCCGGTGCACGACCAACGCCGGAACATCGGGTTCTTCCTCCGGTGATTCCTCCACACTCTCGTATATTTGATTCAGCCTGTACCTTACGACTTCAAAGGAGCCCGAATACGGGACACTGACGCGTTGCGTGATGTTGGCTGAAGACAACTGCGCCCGTGTGTACACACGAAGCTCATCCGGATCCATAACCTGATACGTGAACCCCTTCGTCGTCAGAAGCAAGCCGCTAACAGAGTCCCCCACACCTGGTACCTTCTCTGCCAACCTGCCGACGGCCTTGGCCATCTTCTCGGACCTGAAAACATCTCCACCGATTGGCAGTTCTTGGGAGAAACAACGTTGGTGTTCGTCCCGTTGAACTGAGAAACCAGCCTCTGTTTCAGCCTCGCCATCTCGTTCGCCTCTCCGTGGACGAGAACAATGTTGGGCGGCCGAATCTCTCCCAGAAAGGCGCTCGTCTGAGGGAAATCGGCGTGAGCCGAGAAGGAGATGTAGTGCACCTGCATGCGAAGTGGAGCGGCGAGCCCGTTCGCCAGCGTCACCTCCCTCGGCTCGTTGATGATGGTCTTGGCCAGGGTGCCCGCCACGACGTAGCCTGGAATCACACACGCGTTCTTCCTGTCCGCGCACCACCTGTCGAACAGCTGCCTGGAGAGGCCGCTCTGAAGGCCTCCCGGGCTCGCCATCACCACCGACGGACCAACGTCGTGGAAGCTGTCGATGCTGTTCAAGGACTCGACGTGCTTGAAGTTGAAGGGGTTGGAAGAGCGTCCGAATTTGTTCCGGATGTTGTCGTTCATGGAGCTGATGTGCGTCTGGTACACGGCCATGCACCTCTTGGCGAGAGACGAGGCGTAGTAGATGGGGACCTTGTGGAGCTCCGGGTGACTGGACCAGTACTCGTCCAGGATGAGCAGCAGCTCCTGTGCCCTGCCGAGCGCGTACGCCGGGATGAGAACGCGGCCGCCTTGCGAGACGGTGGAGTGGACGACCTCGGTGAATCGTCGCTCGCGCACGTCCCGCGGTTGATGTTGCTGTATCCCGTAAGTGGACTCGATGATGCAGACGTCGGGCGAGAACGGGGGCATCTCGGCGGCGGGGAGGTGGCGGTCCTCCTCGCGGGAGTAGTCGCCGGTGTAGAGCGCCCGCGCGCCGGCGATGTCCACCGCGAACATGGCGGCGCCGAGCACGTGCCCCGCGGCGTAGCACCAGAAGCGGACCCCGTTCACCTCCACGGCCTGGTGGAAGTCGATGGTTTCGATCCTGTCCATGGAGCGCTGGATGTCCTGCTCGTCGAACAGCATGTCGTCGACCGAGGCTTTGCTGACGCGGACGTAGTCCAGGAGCAGCAGCTGGTAGATGGCCTTCGTCGCGTGCGTCATGAACACACGGCCCTTGAACGCGGTCTGCAAGCCGGATCAATTAAAAAAAAGTATTGCTATTTATTACTTCGAGAACGTGTAAAACAGAGCAAATTCAGGTGCCACGAAACAACAGGATTATTGGCAATCTTCACTGCAAGGTAGGTAACGAACGTACCTTCTCGAGGAAGTAGGGCAGCGCGGCGGCGTGGTCGAGGTGAAAGTGGGTGACGAGGAGGACGTCGACGGCGGCCGGGTCGATCGCGTCGAAGTAGGGCAGTGCCGCCACGCCGGAGTAGGCCGGGTGCACGCCGCAGTCGAACAGAACGGCGCGGCCTCTGTAGGACAGGTGGACGCAGGAGCGGCCCACCTCGTTGCCGGCGCCCAGAGGCGTCACCACCATCCGGTCGCCGTCCTCCCGGCGGCCGCCAGGGCCGGGGGCCGGCCGCTTCCCGACGCTCCTCGGCGCCGCGGCGACGGACGCCATGTTTTTTCCCCTTTTCTTCGCGCGACTTCGCGCGAGAGCTTTGACAGAGGCCGTGATCGAGTTTTCTTCTACGGCGGGTCTTCTTTTTCTTTGGACTTCTTTTCTACGGCGTTGATTGAATACTTGTTGAACATGTTCGCACTGTGGGCTGCTGTTTTCGGATTTTCAAGCAGGCCCCCGTACAGCCTTCCCTGCGGCTGCGGCCCGTTCGTTCCCTCGAAAAACTCCCTTCCAATTTTCTGTGTTGCAGCGACGACCGCGAGACATGCCAAGCACTAACCTCCGACGATCGCGAGGGAGTAACGAACAAGCCATACACAACGTCTGGTGGAAGCAGGAGGCATTGCTCGTTCGTACGCAGACAAGTTCCGGGCTTGGCCGCAAGATTCCGTAAAACATTAAGCCGGCAAGCCTGAACTTTCAGACACTGGAAAGATCACCAGTAAGTATATCAAAATGTTGGTGGCTTCTTGTCTCCCTCTGAGGGCACCATGGCCTGCCTTGTCCGGAAAAACATTATCATATCATATCGTTCCCTTCATCAGTTGGCCGATCATCAAATCGAAATAAACATATCGTTCCTCAAGAATTTTCTTATCTGCAACTATTATCACTAGCGACGACGATACTAATTCAGATCCCCTGGACACACAGAAGTTGACCAAGCAGATAGCCGCTTCGGCTGAAAGATTCCGCGACACCTCATGTGCGTCTGAATCCAAGATGGAGTGGTTCGTTCTGGTTGTTAAAGTTCGTCTCAGTCTAACCAACTGCACGGCACGTGTTGCCCGAGGCCGCCGATGGAAGAAGTCGGTTGCTGAAAATTTCAGTGGCCAACTACTAGTATAAACATTTCAGATGCGCCAAAAAGGCGCATGGTGATGGACAGATCATTTTGACCGCTGCTTTTTTTGAAGCTGAGCTAGTGATGCTATTTTGATCGGCGTGCTAAAAAACTGATCAGCTGTTGCTGGAGTAACTAGCAAACGTAGTTATTGGTTCACTGAAGTTGTTGAAAAGGGAATACAATGTTACATGCCATGGATCAGCATATTGGCTAGCTGTTTACGGCGCAATGGTCAACTTTATACCATAAACCATGAGACTGAACATCACAGTTTTCTGAATCATACAAGTTTTCCTATGCAAAAGTGCATCATGAAAGGCAATTTATGCGGCATTATATTACCGAATGAGTAAGGTAGCAAAGAACGCCAGCACACATGGCCAAACTGAAGTCCTTGAAACAAAAGTCAGAAGACAGATAACAGAGCGATTTTGACTTAGCCGCCAATCAATTCAGATTTCAGAAGTAGCTGCAACCTTCATGCGTTTCAGGATCTAGGTTGCCAGATATGCTGGTGTGCTTTATTGGCAGAAAGAAATTGGTTCCAGCTAACAAAACAGTTTGCAACAGTCTTGATCTAGCAGTACCCACAGATTGTCGCAAGAAGTTGGTTGCTTACTATTTCAATTCTGCACTGCAAAAAGAGCAACGTCATGAGAAGATCATTTTGACCGCTGATTTTCTTTTCTTATTAATCTGCTTGCGAGCTGACTGTGGAGCAATGTCAATTAGATGTATACCAAATTACGTATATTTATTTCAGTAAAAAGAATTTGCATGGTTTCGAGGCAGAACCGTCAACTTTACGTGCAAACCACCTCTGCACGGGTCCTGTGATTGAATCACTCTTAATTCTGAATGACATAAACTTTTATGAAAAAGAGTAAGTTGCAGGAATGAAAAAAGTCTCCGTCTCAAAGGAGAAGGTCTACTCCTCAAAAAAAAGGAGAAAGTCAGCAAAGAACACCACCGCACAAAGCCGGAAAATCGTTGAATCAGAGGAGAGAAGATGGATAAAAGATCAGTGTTGACTTTGTCGATTGGTAAAATTCATTATTATACCTTCTGCTGCTTGGAACAAGTAGCTACCTAGTTTGTAAGCTCGGCTAGGGTTCAATTCAGGCATAGCTGCAGCCTGCAAGCATGAAGGAGTTAGGCTACCAGAAAAGTATCTGCAGAAAGAATTTGGTTGATTTAACCAACATAATTAGTCACCAATAGCAGTCACTAGTCAGGGATTTTGTGATTAGATTAGCTTTCCTTTTTAGCTGCCACTGCCTAAATAGATGGACAAATTCATCGATGCAGAGGATGGATACTAATACAAAGTAGGTGGATGCCTCAGACATTGCAATTTTTAATTGCACATAAGGATTTGTCATGTAATAATTTTCGGGAGAAGAAAATTTCTCCACAGCGACTATTCACTGAGCGAGAAGTTGATGCCAGCAAGTTTCGTTATTTCGTCAATAAACAAGTGGCCGGATTCATGTTCACATGCAAGCCATCACATGTCGGTGTCATAGTTTATGAGAAAATTTGGAGCAACATTGCTTAGCTCGCAAGGTGTGGGCGTGCCATATCACCACAATCCCACCCATGGTTTAGATGGCCGTCGGATGATTTTAAAATCCTTTCGAACATGATGTTGTGATTCTTGCCACAAGATTTTTTTTTTGAAAGCTGAATCTTTTCGTATAAAGCAGAGTACAAAATACAAGATATACAATGTGCCATATCTCCAGCGAGGCATCAATCCTACATAATATTAGATGCAACCTACAAACGTTAGTGGCATTATATATGCACTAGATCCAACAGCAACTTTGTGTAAAGGTTGAAATAGCCATTTTGGTCCAAAGAGTTTCTCAGTTATTCACATTCGACCAAGTAGGCTCAATGAGTGGAATCTAACTTCTAGCAAAGTTACCTAAACTTACGATCTCGTGCGCATCGTACTTGCATTGGTTTCGTTGTCATCATTTGTCGTCAATCTTATTTTGTCTCTGTATATATGAGTGTCCAATGCCAGTTGAACCCCAGGGGTCTAGAGGAGAATCATAAAATTTGGAAGGGTCTAGATGCAAAGGAGATGAGGGTGAATTGGGATCTAAAATTTGTTACTTTGAATTCTAATTACAATAATAAACCAGCATTTTTTCCTGCGGGTATAACCACCATTAACCAAGCTGTGTACTAACGTCAAACATGCCTATCCTTCTTTTGCCTCAATCCTCGGTTTGTTTAGACTTGAGGCTATGTCCAATACTTATCCTTCTTTTGCCTCAATGTCCAATCAACCTTTGCGTGTTACAACATGAACTTTGATAAATTGCTTGGAGTTGTAATATTTTCCTTACTACCCTTCCCGCTTCTTGCTCTGCCCTCCTGGCCTGGGATGGTCTTCTCCCTCCTCCATCCAACTCATGTACCCATCGTAGTATCGTACCGTACCCACTACCCAGCCTTCCCCCACGTTTCACTGTCCCGCCATTTAAACCTTTCGCTTTCCCATTCCTCACATTTCTCTCGCCCCTGCGCTCCCTCCAAAGCAAGTAACCAACCAAACTGAAAGAGACAGGGGAGGACGAAGAACAAGAAGAAGAAGCTGAAGCGGCCGCCGCGCGCAGCCCACGAGGCAGGCACCCTTCTTCGCCATTGACCTGCTAACCCTTTTACTCTCCTACCCAACCCAATCCGGTCCCATCCTTAACAGTTAACAATCCTCTCTTGGACATCATCTCCATGTGGAGGCGAGGCTAGGCCCATCCCATGCCCCACCACCCAGGTGAGCGATCGGAGCTTGGGTTCTTGTTCTTAGGTGTGAACTGGGGACTCGGATTTGTTCGTTGGGTTGGGTGCGGGAAAAGGATTCGGGGCGGATCGGGTAACGCCATTGACAACGATGCGCGGATGTTGAAGGTTGGTTGGTTGGGAGGTTGGAGGGGAAGGCTTGAAACCTTTGCCGCGGCCAGTCATCTCCTTGTTCGGCTTGTCTTGGCTCGTGCGCCTCTTAAGATTTGGTGCGTGCTTTTGTGTTTGATTTGTGATCGATTGATTGACTTGATCGGAAGGGGGTTATTCTTTGGATTGTTTGATGTTCTGTTTGGTTCAGAAACTTAGCTTTGTGTCAAAAGAAAGAAATGAAGAGGTGTAGCCTTGTTCCTCTTTTGGCATTCCATTGATGAGTCTTTCCCGTTCAAGTAGTGGATGGTTCATCTCCAGCTCGTCGCCTTGCAAACTGCTTAATGAACTTTAATTAGTAGAACAGCTGTCGCTTTTCTCTAATGTTACAGTTTCTCCTTCAAGTTCTCCATTTGTGCCGTGGCTTCCCTTAAAGCTGAACCCGCGTCCTAAATTGTCGCCGTGATGCCGTTGCAGAGCAAGGGGCGGCGTCTACGGGGAGCAGCAGCAGAAGCGCCATGCCGTGTTTCCGGTTCGCCGGCTGGGAGCGGGAGCGGGAGGCCGACGAGCGGCAGTCGACTGCGGCGGCGCCGGCGACGCGGTCCCTGTCCGCGCGGTCCAACAGCAGCACGACGTCGACGGACCGCGACGTGCGGCGGTCGGGCTCCGAGGTCTCGCTCAACGCGTCGGAGCTCAGCAGCGCCGGCTCGTTCGGCCGGAGCCGGCAGCTGTCGCTGTCGCAGCGGCCGGCCAACGCGCTCCGCGTCTTCACCTTCCAGGATCTCACGTCGCGTCGCACCAGCGCGCGGCCGCGCTCGCGACGGGGGCGGCGGCTGCGTCTACGCGGCGCGGGCCGCTCACGGCCCCGGAGCCGGCGAGCGGCACGCGCAGCGCGGCGGCCGGGGCAGCGTGGACGTCGCCATCAAGCAGCTGGGGCGCAAGGGCCTGCAGGGGCACAAGGAGTGGATGACGGAGGTGAACGTGCTCGGGGTGGTGGACCACCCCAACCTGGTCAAGCTCATCGGCTACTGCGCCGAGGACGACGAGCGCGGGATGCAGCTGCTGCTCGTCTACGAGTTCATGCCCAACGGGAGCCTGGCGGACCACCTGTCGGCGAGGTCGCGGCGGCCGGCGTCGTGGGCGATGAGGCTCAGGGTGGCGCTCGACACCGCTCGAGGGTTGAAGTATCTCCATGAAGAATCTGAATGCAAGGTACTACCAGATTCTTTCACTTCGTTCGCTTCATAAATTGTTTTGCTCAGAATTCGTTTTGCCATTCCCCTGATTCTTGCATTTCTCCTTTTCCTCTTACCTTTGGCCTTGTACCAATGAGACGAAACATGGCATGGCACCGTTTAACCTGACTAGTCTGACATAACCTGCGTCATGGCGATGGGTTTTTCAGATAATATTTCGTGATCTCAAGCCTTCGAACATTCTTCTCGACGACAACTGGAATGCTAAACTGTCCGATTTCGGCTTGGCGAGACTAGGCCCGCAAGAAGGGAGCCACGTCTCCACAGCGGTATGTGATAGACTTCTTTCGCAAATCCACAGAACTTCATTATGGCACTGCCACTAGTTTCTTTCAGCAACATGTTAGCGCACAACTCACACAGAGTATTTCGCATGTTCCTCTAGTACATCGAACCAAGTCGCAAAACCAAAGTGCTGTTTAGAACACACAACCATTCAACCGTTCTGATCTGGTCAGGAACTGCACACGTGCTCGAAATCTTAGCACCAAGTACTTTTCAAATATTAGTGGCCCTGTGAAAACAAGAAGCTGACCATATCACTATCTTCTACGCAAGGAAATAAAAGTAGAAACGCAACACTAAGATATAGGTATATATGCACTTTCGGTTAGTCTGCACTCTGCACGCTAGTGCCCAAGGATCGGTCAGAAAAGTCGCCTAACCTTTTTCTGTTCAGTTAAAATCAGCTGGCGTACTTTCGGTTGCAACAAGTCAGTTAAAATCAACTAGCAATATCTATACCCCTAGATACTAGCATCTGCTGGAAGCTTCTAATCGACATTTCTTTGTTTTGTGTGACCATAAAACAGGTGGTGGGCACTATCGGATATGCAGCACCTGAATATATCCACACAGGACGCCTCAGCACCAAGAATGACATATGGAGCTACGGCGTAGTGCTTTATGAGCTCCTTACAGGGCGGCGACCTCTGGACAGGAACAGGCCAAGAGGCGAGCAAAATCTTGTGGACTGGGTGAAACCCTACTCCTCTGACGCCAAGAAGCTGGAGACCATAATCGACCCGAGGCTTGAAGGGAACTATAGCATAAAGTCAGCAGCCAAGCTCGCATCAGTGGCAAACAAGTGCCTGGTGCGCCATGCCAGGTACAGACCAAAGATGAGTGAGGTGCTGGAGATGGTGCAGAAAATCGTTGAGAGCAGTGAACTTGGAACTCCAGAGCATCCCCTGATCAGTAATTCAAAGGAATTAGTAAGTGATGAGAAGAAAAGGAAAGGAATTGACTTGAAGAGACGAATTTCAGATATTAAAGGTGGGGAGGGGAGGTGGTTTGCATGGCAAAGGTGGACTCCCAAGCTTGTGAGAACACAATGATTCACAATATCAAAAGATGAGAAGTTTCTTGCGTCACTGACTTGCATAGTTCGTAGCAAAAACAGAAAAGGTGACTGAAATGACGCCTAGAGCTGGCATTATAACCATACAAGTCAGAGAGCATGACAACTGTAAACAAACGGTTTGGTTTAGCCCAGTGCTGCCACCACTAAATAATGAGTAGATTTGCATTTTTTTTTTATGTTACACATAGGCAGCCTCCATCATTAAGTTGGAGGTTTCATGTTTTTATTATAACTCAAAAATCAAAGCAGAAGTAAGCCACTTTTCTTTTGGTAGAAATTTTATTGTACAGTTTAACATGGTTTTGCAAAGTGACTTTGAGTGTGCTATAAGTGCCACATAAGATCTTTCAGGTAGTGATTAAGCTCAGTGTTCAACTTTTGAGTGCCCCAACGTGTAGAAATTCTGATTCTCTATACGGCAAGTGACTTGGATAAAAAGAAGGGAGAGGTTTTGTACCGATGCAATGTAGAATGGCAATTTCCATACAAATTGTAAGCACATGCTCTTGGCACATAGCAAGGCTTCTGGCACATAATCCTGGAATGGCAAAGTTGCTGATTATTTCTCGAACAGTGACAGGTGACATGACGCATTTGCTTGATGAACTGAAGTAATCTTGGCCTCTAGGTTAGATACTTGGTAATCCAATATGTTCTTCTCCCTTGCCTTATTTGAATGTCAGCCATACAAGCAGAAGCTCCACTTGAAGCAAATCTTGAAGAAAGACTTAACTCTTAATTTGTTTCTATTCCATATAAAATACTGTCTGCCTGACGACATTCAGGTATCATGATTGTCATCAATATCTATACCCTGTTTGACAACATTCACAAAGCAGATTGGAGAATCTCACAATTATTTCAACAGACCAATCTTTTTTATGGCTTTTCATTCAGTAAAGAATGTAACTCCTTACATGCAAATTTCTGTCCTCTTGAAGAAAGTCTAAATATGCTGTTCCCTATCCAGATATAAATACTTGTGCCTGCATTTACAGAAACGCACATATCATAACTGTCATCTGTATCTCTGCATATTTGACTAAATTCTCTGTACCTTGGAGAAATACTATTTCTGCACCCCATCTGCCTATGGCTCTAGCTCAGGAAAGAATGTTTACGCATGTTTCTCCTTATCTGCAAATATCTATCTTCAGATGGATATACTCAGAACTAGGTCTACCCCATATTTCATGTTTCCAACATCCTCAGTGACTTCCTACCCTGATTCACATTCAAATTATGAACAAAGTGATTCAGCCTTCATGGAAATTGACTTTTGAGCACTCCCATCTGCCTACCAGTATGCACAGAAATGATCCAGCATGTTTACATCGTCCTTCCTTTTCATCTCTATGGCCAATAAGTTCAGCAAGGCATAAATTTCTCTTGAGCCTGGATGAGTCTTGTCCTGGGCAATGAACCTGCAAAGTCCTTCCCCCACGTCTATCTCACTAAATCCTGGGACCTTCTTTACACCCCTCTCCTCCATCACCTTTCTCGCTTTCTTTGCCTCCTGCCACCGTCTAGCAACAGCGTAGATATTGGACAATCCAATGTATCTGCCGTCATGGTCAGGCTGTAATTGGACAAGCTGCCTACCAACTACCTCCCCCAGCTCCACCCATCCATGCAAATTACAGGCATTCAGTAGTGCACCAAGCACAGAAACGCTGGGCTTCATAGGCATGCTTCTAACAACACCATATGCTTCCTCCAAGCGGCCTGCTCGACCAAGCACATCCACGAGACAAGCATAATGCTCGACGTGTGGTCTTAGCCCTTGAGATTCAAGGGCGCGGAAGAATCTCCAAGCCTCATCGACCAGACCGCCATGCACACAAGCGCTCAACAAACAAAGGTAGGTGATCTCATCAGGAATAACCCCAGCGTGCTGCATCTCCCGGAAGATGTCCAAGGATTCAGTGCTCCTGCCATGCACTGCCAGCCCTCCAATCACGGCGTTCCATATCAAGACATCAGTGGTCTCGACAGGCACGGCTCGGAACACCTCCAGTGCCTCATGGATTGCCCCACACTTGGCGTACATGTCGACAAGCGAGGTCGCGAGCCTGAGGTTCATCGGGAAGCCACGTTCCCGAAGGCACCGATGCACCCGCCTGCCTCGCTCGAGGTCCCCCAGGTGCGCGCACGCGCCGAGCACGCTCACCATCGTGACGTCGTTCGCCCTTACCCTGCCACCTGCCGGCGAGGCGGAGGCGGCGTCCTCCATCTTCTCAAATACTGCGAGTGCCTCACTGTGCTCCCCGCACTTGACGCAGCCGTCAATCATGGCGCTCCAGGACACCACGTCCCGCCGCGGCATCCTCTCGAACACCTGCCGCGCGGCGGGGAGGTCCCGGCACTTGGCGTACCCGTCGAGCAGCGCGTTCCACGAGACGAGGTTGGGCCGGGGGATTTCGTCGAACACGCGGCGGGCGTGGTCGGGGAGGGCGCAGGCGGCGTACATGTGGACGAGGGAGTTGGCGATGTGGAGGTCGGCGGGGAGGAGGCCCCTGCGGAGCGGGTGCGCGTGGAGCGTGGAGGCGAGGGAAGGGCAGGCGAGGCGGGCGGCGGCGCGGGCGAGGAAGGGGAAGGTGAGGTGGGAGGGGCGGAGCGCGGCGCGGAGCAGGAGGAGGAAGAGGGAGAAGGAGAGGCCTGGGGTGGCGGAGGAGGAGGCAGAGCGGATGAGGGGGTCGAGGAGCGGAGTGGTGAGCTCGCGATCTCGTAGGTGGCGGAGGAGGTGCGGCGGCAGCGGCTGGAAGAGAGGGGGAGACTGCGGCGGCGGCATGCGAGAGATCAGCGGGGAACAAGGGCGGGAATCCGGAATTGCTCGATGCATCAGTTTCTATTGTTTCTTCTCATCCTTATTAGGCCAGGCCTTATTCTTTTTTTTTTTTTATTGTTTATTCGTCGACGCTAAGAAACGAGAACGACTGGCTCTGGTTCGGCAGTAAAATGAGAATAAGAAATCAGAGGCACGGTTTGGCACGAATACGTGACATGCTGACATGGATTGAGTCGTTATGCCAAAACTCTGAGCAATTCCTTAACGTCTAAGCTACGTTTTTGAGCAATTCTCAAAATTAAACAAGCTCTCCTTTTGAAATGACAAACAGACCGTCAACTCTTCCTGGAACACATTGTAATGACCCAAGCATACAGCATGACAAGTACCTTAATATAGAGAAACTGTTATCGGCCAACAGTGACAGGGCCACAACAAAAGCCGAGGGGGTATGATCTAAGCAGTATCAAAATGTACGGAAATAAATATCATTGCATGGCATCACGTGCCTAAGTATGATTAGTTTTAACAGATGACTGGCGAACCCAATATCGAACACGATCACAAAGTGCCAACAACCCAACAGAAAACCTAACTGTATAGATCGTCATCATCGGCTGCGGCGGCAGCGGACGCGAATGGATCAGCTGCTGCTCCCGCAGTGGCGGCCGTAGACTGCTCCGAGAAGCGGAACTCGCTGCCAAACCCACGGGACTGCTGCAACGTCTGGGCAAACGCCTGGTACTTGCGGATGTCAGCATCGCTCACACTCCGGCGTGCATACTTCATCGACTCCTCAAAGTGAGCAGCCTTGATCTCGGCGATTTCGTCCTCCTCATCTTCCTCCATAGCTTCAGGGTTGTCCTTTCTCCGCGCTCCCTCTCAATGTCCTAAACAAAAAAGGATTTATCCGGATAAGTTACATGGAATATCATGCAAACCCTACTAGCATGTCAAAAAATATCAAAACCTGGTCCTACTAACTTCCCGACAACAGCGATAATATACACGCATTGAACTCTGAGAAACTTGATCAAGTTGTGGAACCAACCTAAAAGTTTGATGCATTATCCTAATTTATCCTAAGCTCTGGTCGACCAACAATTCTAAAGCTTAAACCTGGGGTAACACCAAGTTTGTAGATCCCAAAATTCATGGTTTCAAAATACAGCTAGTTCCAGCCTCTTAAATAGACATGGTTCGCAACTAGTTCAAGGTTAGGTTGGTCTACCGAAACAGTCAAAATACTGATACCCAAAAGAAAAAAGATACTGGATTCAGAGTATCAATTCTTAAGCTCGATGACAATTCTTAAGCTCGATGACAATTACCTTCTCGATATTCTCTCTGATAGCATATTTGCACGCACGCTGGCAAATTTCCGTAATATCTGCACCACTGAACCCTTGGGTGTATTTAGCAAGAGCATTTAAGTCCACATCCTTTGCCACAGGAGACTTCCTAAGGCAGGCCTTGAAGATTTGGAGCCTAGACTGCTCATCAGGCAGAGGAATATAGATCAACTGATCAAGACGCCCTGGCCTAAGTAGAGCAGGGTCTATGATGTCAGGCCTGTTTGTTGCCCCAATAATGAACACGGTCTTCTTGGCATTCATGCCATCCATTTCTGTCAGCAGTTGGTTCAGCACTCTATCAGCAGCACCTCCAGCATCACCTTGACTGCTCCCTCTCTGCAACAAGGTATCAGCATTCGTAACATGTAAATCACATAAAAGATGCACCAAACACATAACCAAGAAGATATAAAAAGGGAGGGGAAAGACCTGAGTCGCAATGGAGTCAAGTTCATCAAAAAAGAGGACGCAAGGAGCAGATCCACGAGCCTTGTCAAAGATCTCACGGACATTGGCTTCACTCTCACCAAACCACATGGTAAGCAATTCCGGACCCTTGACGCTGATGAAGTTAGCCTGGCACTCGTTGGCTATAGCCTTGGCCAACAAAGTCTTACCACAACCAGGAGGACCATAGAACAGAACTCCCTTGGATGGGGACATGCCAAACTTCTCGAATTTCTCCGGATGCTCCACAGGATATTGAACCGTCTGTAGGGATTTTGTTAAAGTGAATTAGCAAATTGTCATGAAATAAAACAATAGCAGCGGTGTATTTGATCAATGAGCAAGAAATTACCTCCTGGAGCTCTCTTTTGACATTCTCCAGCCCACCAATGTCCTCCCAAGAGACATTTGGAACTTCAACAACCTGAATTCAGAAAGATGGTAAGCACCTCTATAAGGAACAAGTCAAGAGAAAAGTAAGGACTGAACTTACAGTTTCACGAAGAGCAGATGGATTGCTAGTCCCAAGTGCAGTCTTGAAGTGGTCATTGGTAACAGCCATCGAGTTCAGTATCTCAGCGTCGATAGTCTCATCCTCAAGATCAATGATATCCATCTTTTCACGAATGCACTGAAGAGCAGCCTCAGTGCAAAGGGCAGCCAGATCAGCACCAACATATCCATGGGTGTCCTTGGCAATGAGCTCCAAATCAACCTGGATATCAGAAAATGAACATCAAGCAATGCTAGAAAGAATATATAAGTCATATCAAAGCATGTGGAATTGATTATGAAAGAGAGAAGTTGACGACTATGAAAGAGAGAAGTTGACTTACATCCTCAGCTAGTTTCATGTTCTTAGTGTGAATGCGCAGCACCTCAAGCCGCCCAACTTCATCAGGAACCCCAATGTCGATTTCACGGTCAAATCTTCCAAACCTACGAAGAGCTGGGTCAATGCTGTTCGGACGGTTTGTAGCACCCATAACAATAACATGGGAACGAGCTTTGAGTCCATCCATAAGGGTCAAAAGCTGGGAGACAATACGACGCTCCACTTCTCCATTGGTCTTCTCTCTCTTCGGAGCAATGGAATCGATTTCATCAATGAAAATGATAGATGGTGCATTCTTCTCTGCTTCTTCAAAGGCCTTCCTGAGATTGCTCTCACTCTCTCCTGCAAGCTTTGACATAATCTCAGGTCCATTGATCAGAAAGAAGAAAGCTCCGGTCTCATTTGCAACTGCGCGAGCAATAAGAGTCTTTCCAGATCCAGGTGGTCCATACAGCAATATGCCCTTTGGTGGCTTCACACCAATAGATTTGAAAAGCTGAGGATGGCGCAATGGGAGTTCAACAAGCTCCCTGATTTGGGCCATCTGCTTTCTGACTCCACCAACATCATCATAACCAACTTCGTCTAGGCGTTCCTCATCCTCCCTCTTAATGGGTTCCCCATCACAAAATATTTCTGTATCCGGTGCAACAATGCAGTACTCAGCAGGATCAGTCTCTATCACTTTGAACTCCACACTTCTCATTCCACCTCTAACGAGGAAAAGGTCTCCTTTCCTCACTGGCCGATATGCTTCTAGGAAGTATGCTGCAGTTACATAATAGGCACAATCATTAGAAAATATAAGATAATCAGGTTCAACATCACATAGCAGAAATAAGATATCATATTATAGTTTTATGTAGCATAAATGACTATTCTAGTTCAAGATTTTGTAAATTAACTTCGTTTATGTTCAAAAGAAATTCCTTGCCAATATAGGATAGATAAGAGAGTTACGACAGTAAGTTTGGCGGGGTGACCAAGTATCATGGCATAACATGCACAAGCTAGACCACTTACGTAATTTTGAGAAGATGAAAACAATGTTCACAAGATAAGAACTTACGTTTCAAGAAGACATCAAAAAGATTCCCAGTAATGCCTTCAACTGTATCATCAATTGGAAGAATGTGCACACGCTTCCCATACTTCACATCCTGGCACTGGTGGACGGAAACCACATCGCCAAGCCGCACCCTCAGGTTCTGCCGAACAACCTTGTTCATGCGAACCTTTGGCTCCTCACATGTTTCATCAGCAAGGACGATGCAAATAGTGTCTTTCCTCTTCTTACCCTGAGATCAGATGTAGGTTAGACCCTGAACCATAAGAGTAACGGTTGCAATACTACCAAGTGTCGGTAACAAACCGCACGAACTGAATAAAGAACAAAAGAATTTTTTTTTTTTTGTGATTACACAGTGTAGACACTCAAAACGCACTAAAAGCAACCATTAAAATTATACTAATATCCAAATCTTATACTAGAAGATAATGGAAGAAACAACTATTGGAATAACATCAATCTGTGTAGGTTCATGCAAGATGCTCTAAGCTCGTGGAAAAGAACACACTGGAGCAAACAAAAACCTGATGAATACAAGTAAACGACGAATATATGTAATCTATATCCGACAAGATCAATCTACATTAGATCAAATGCCTTAATTCACTAACTTACTCAAACTTCAAAGCACTAGTGATATTACGATGAGATTGATGCATCCCAACCCACTTAACTTACTCAATTTCCAGCACAACTATTAACTCTACCACTGTAAAGTCTAAACTTAGAAAAGGAGCTCAGCAACGAATTACAGTGATAAAGCTATGGTTTCTCAAACAGATCTGGAAGCCCAACTAATTCCAGTCAACAAGCTGCTAATCCGCTCAACATACCCCCAAAGGTAACAAAGACTAGCAAGTATCCCACCTTGAGGAGCACGGTGTCACCGCGGAAGAGCTGCAGCCTCTCCATGGTGTCCGGGTGCAGGGCGACAACGGAGTTGTCGTCGTTGGTTGCCTCGTCGACGACGAGGCGGTTAGGCGACTTCTTCCGCTCCAGGATCGCCGTCGAGTAGTCCTTCTTCCCCTTCCTGCGCACAACGCCAAAGACGAAACCATCAGCAAACAAATCCTAAACAGCGAAATCGCAGTCGCGCCACCCAGATCGGGGCCCAGAACCCCAAACCCTAGGGCTCCACCAGATCGGATCGGGCCGGCGGGGAGAAAGGAGTGAAGCGGGGATCTTACGGATCGGAGGCAGAGGCCGAGGGCTCCCCTTGGCTCGCCATGGTAGACCTCGCGATGCGTCGGCGGCCGCGGCGGCGAAGCGCTCGAGGCGGCGAGTTGTTGGCTGCCTGGCGGTGGCGTTAATTGCAGCAGCAGCGGTGAGGATGCGAGATTGGGAAGGGAGGCTGGGGATTAGTTCTTTTTTATAGCTTCTTTCTTGCAGCGGGGGTTTGGGTGTTCGCGCACGGCCCGCGTCACCGGTTACGTCACTGACGCGCGGGGCCGGATAGCGCGTGGGACCGAACTGGCAGGGAAAGTTCCGGACTGTTCTGGAGCCAGGGGTAGGTCTCCGGGTCGGAGCAGTCGCGGAAGAGGGGCTGCCGACGTGTAGGGCGTGTGCGAGTGGGGACCACGTGGAAGTGGCGCGGAGGTGGGCGGGTAGCCGGTGAGGGAGTGGAGAAGAATAATTGGTCCGTGTAAATCGTGCTCGTCGCGTGCGGGGTTGGAGAAAGAGAGGAAGGCGAGGGAGAGAAGTTTGGTATCCTTTCGATCTTGTATCCGAAGGAGAAGATGATTCCATTCCAGCTCTGTTTTTCTTCTTTTAACTAAGGATTCGTTTGGATTGGACATAAAGAAAACTAGACCTTAGGGGGGAAGAAACCCCCGGACGTACTATTAAGAAGAAGAACCTTCTCACGCAGGTCTAGAAAAACCCCAAACCCCACTCCCACCCTTACAAAGGGGTGTCACGGTTGTGAGATCGGTTCGGGCCTTTACCAATGCTTTGAGTGGGAGAGGCGATGGGATTTTTTTTGGGGACAAAGGCCCCGGTGAGACACCCGGGTGCGACTCCGGAGAATAGAACCCGGGTGGGCTGCCTGGGCGACGCTAGCGCTAGCCTGGGCCGCGCTCGGTTCACAAATCATTTCTTGTTTGGACATGAAACACTTCAATTCTTCCTCGAATCACTCAAATCATTTTTAAACGGTTAAAATTTAAAACGTTTCTTGTTTGAATCATTCTGAAACGTTTCTCTGTCTATGAATGAGAATCACCTAAATAGTTGTTTCAAGTGATTCTAGTTCATTTTGTGAAATATTTCATCAATTTTAGATCAATAGCCAAACATTTTCAATGACTCTTCTGTTTCAGGTTGTGAAACGTTTCTGAATTAAATCTGAAACGTTTTTTATTCTCGGTGAATCTAGAGCCGTACCAAACGCACCCTAAACCAGCTCTCTTTCAAAACTGGAAATCAGCATTGGTCCATGAAATTTATGGTAGTAGATTACTAATGTGAGCGGTTGTGCGCGGCCACATTTCCACGGACCGATAGACCACAATTAGGACTGTTCACCAATAAGCATGTGACGAATGCAGTATAGAAGCCATAATAATAATGTACCAAAGCTTTGGTACTTTTTTTTTTTCGTCGCAAAAAAAAGATATGAAGTTTTTTTACTTGTGTGTGACATCTATCCCAAAACAAGAGGGGCTCGCATCAACCAAATCCAAGATATTGGACTTAACCAATCTCTAATCATGATCTCAAGCTTAACAAGTTGTTCTTATTATGAAGGTTTGAATGTTTATTGCCATACATGTGACTCATTTAAACTATTGTAATGTATGCTTAAAGATTCAACAGCTTAAGGTATTAGTTGCCTAATATGACCCTGTAATAGAAGCATTGATCTTCTTTCTTGAGGCCAATCATGGTAACAAAATTTACTTAAATTTAATAGGTGTCTCTTTTGCACCTTACCTTTTTCATCATCATGCTCGAACTATCTCATCATGCATCCACCTCCAACATATAGCTATTGACACTTCAATTCATCCACCTTGTTCGCGAACATCATTCTAGCTTGGTTTATCTGTCCACACCCCGAGTTTAATTAGCCCTATTCAAGCTATAGTTGTTAACAATATGTGGGTGTTCATAAGCAAGGTGAGGGGTGCCCTTTATAGTACAGAAGTTTCTTGTATCGAAATCCATTTTCTGCAAAAAGAGTAAAATCGTAAAGTTACAATTTTTTTTTCAAAACTATCACAAAAGTACAAATTTAAGAGGTTGTATATCAAAACCATAGATTTGGTGTACACATGTATTGCAAAATTACATATTTTTCACGCCATATATGTGTGGTTTTATGATACATTTATTCCTTAAATCTGTATGATACTTTGCTCATAAATGATTATACACAAGAAATATGTAGTTTTGCGATAAAAAGGTACATTAATTATGTCAATTTCTTAAATATGTAGTTTTGTGATAGTTTTGATAAGGAATAAATGGTTTTGTGAAATTTATACTCCTACGTAAATTAGGATTAGAGTGACTAAGAGATGCTCTTGTAAGGCCCTATTTCTATCGGCTAGATATTGTGATGAGCTGACTTGTAGCTAGAGTTGTGAAAACATAGATAGTAAAGGTTGATTGCCTGTTTAGAACCCTAAATTACAGAGAGGGTGAATTGTGACCAGAGAATGTTAAAAGCTATGATAGGCCCCAACTTGTTGGATTGTAACAATCGAGGTTGTGAATCTTTATAAGCTAGATAAAAACTAACCCCTTTAGATCTACTCAAGCATTTTAAAGTCGGGTGAATCCAAACAATGCCTGATTATTTCACATCACACTCACAATATTCCTTCCAAGAGAAGTCGCAATTACACAATGGGAAGCTTTGTTTGGGCCGGCCCATCAACAAAGTAGAACGAGCACCTAAAGTCTCAAACGAAGATGGAAAAAAACCTAAAGTCTCGAATAGTTTCTTCGATTTTTCCCCCCAACAAAATGGTGTAGTCATGTAGCCAAATCACGGTACACGACTAGGAATTACGGTAAATCATGGTACAAGCTAGACAAGAAAATATTTATTTGTCAGAAGAAGATAGCTTTATTGATCAGTATGAGTTCCATTCATGAGCGACCAATTTCTTCATACAACTAGAAATTTGCACTTTACCACACCGTCATGTGAGTCCTGCGGAATTTTGTTCTCTCCTTACGGTATGGAAATCAACTTCCGGCGATAAACTGTTGTTCTCTTATGGTACGAAAATCAACTTACGGCAATAAACTGCTCACACGCCTAATATGTCATTCGCGGGATTATATGTAGGCTCTTATTATCTATTCCATGAATCATCCTCCCTATTCTAAATTACCTGTTGTTTTATCTTTAGTTGAAGTCAAACATCCCTATCTTTAACCGTCAATTCCTCACAAAATATGTTATGGCGCTTCCAGCTATATCTGATTCCGCATAAAGAGCAGTCCTGCTAGCCAGTGATAATAAGCGAGCGACGGTCAGGATACGTAGGTGGCGGAGGAGCCGTGACGGAGCGGTTAGCGACGAGCGGCAGCTGGGGCAGACGGCGTAGTGGTGGCCGTCCGGGAAGAGGCCGACACGGGGCACGTGGGCGCCAGAAAGAGTTGAAGACGAGCACGGAATGGAGGTTGAGTGGTCGCACGATCCATGGATTCCATGCTTGATGCTACCGTGTCACTCCCGCTCTTGGACTCCGCGAAAATACCATGGCCGAAAGCGAATAGCCGAAAACAATGGCGCGCCGCGCGCGGGTGATCCATCGATCTCTCCGTCGAGGTGTATATGGTACGCGGCCGTTTTCGATGTCAACGTATCCCGTCGCCCGCCAACGGCGACGGCGCTCGACAGCATACGTTTGCGCAGTAATAATTCCTTGGGACGACGTGTGAACGAATGGGGCGCACGAACGTAGCTCGCCGCCGCGCCGCACAGCGCAGCGTACCGGCTGGCCGGCCGCGATCGGGGGTGGAAGCCCCGTACCGTGCCCGTCTGGTCGAACAACCGTGTTAATTAGTGCCCCTCAGACGGGCCACACATGCGTCAATCAGCTGATTAAGGTAGCGATAATGACGATATGGTGACATGACAACAATCCCGCGGCGTGTAAATCAGAGCATGTTTCTTCAATCAAGCAAGAAATGCAGGGCCGTGCTACTGGAAAGCAAATCGCCGTAGCCTGGTCTGGGAGTGTAAAATCACCCCAATAAGCCTACGAGGACCGAGTGTTTCGATTTTTCAAATGGCCGACGACGGAGTACTTTTTTGGATACCACAAAAGTTTTGGTAATTACGAGATGTTGATGTTTCATACCCTACGAGGACTCTTTTATTTTCCGGCGCGCGCGTTCCTCATAAGCGTCCCGAGGGCCGATTGCGCGTTGCAGTACAACCAGCAGCGAGTCCACCAGAATCGGGTGCCGAATGGGTTCGTTTGGCCGCCATTGCCGCTTAATTTGGATGAAAGCTTGGATGAAAGCTGGCCAGAATCTGTTCCAACAAGGCCAAATCTCTGTTCGTTGTTGTTCGCCAGTCGCTCTCCAAGCACCGGCGCGGAGAAGACGTTGACACAAAGTTACCACGCCGCACCGGTGCATAGAAAACGCAGCCACGGTCCAGTTGCTTCCCTCGACGTCACCGTGCCCCACCACTCCTTGACGCTTCCCCGAACGATCACCTTTGCTGTCGCTCATGCACCCTAGCTACTACCTGCGCACGCGCGCGACCATTCAACCCTCTCGCGTTCTATATATCGAGCGTCCCCGCAGCTGCGCTTAATTCGCGGCGCATTATTCTCCAACAGCAGCTCACGCACACCACACACACACACACTCTCTCTCGAGAGAGAGAGCACGGGCGCGGAATCGATCCATGGGGCAACAAGACGCCGCGGCGACGACGACGACGAACGGCGCCGGCGCCGCCTGCAGGCCGCACGCCGTGGTGGTGCCGTACCCGCTGCAGGGGCACGTCATCCCGGCGGTGCACCTGGCGCTGCGCCTCGCGGAGCGCGGCTTCTCCGTCACCTTCGTCAACACGGAGTCCGTGCACCACCAGATCGGCGCCGGCGACGACATCTTCGCCGGCGCGCGCAAGGCGTCGTCGTCGGCCTCCGGCCAGGAGGAGGAGCTGGACGTGCGGTACGAGCTGGTCAGCGACGGCTTCCCGCTGGCCTTCGACCGGTCGCTGAACCACGACCAGTTCATGGAGGGCGTCCTGCACGTGCTCCCCGCCCACGTCGAGGAGCTGCTCCGCCGCGTCGTCGCCGACCCGGCCACCACCTGCCTCGTCGCCGACACCTTCTTCGTCTGGCCGGCCACGCTGGCGCGGAAGCTCGGCGTGCCGTACGCGTCCTTCTGGACGGAGCCGGCGCTCATCTTCAACCTCTACTACCACATGGACCTGCTCACCCAGAACGGCCACTTCGATTGCAAAGGTACTAAATATTGATGCCATCCCACCACGTGATGGATCTCGATCCCTCTGCATTTACAATCGTAGTACTAGCTAAGTTCGGCTGAGTGTCTAATTTTGCCGCAAAAACAAGTCGCCTCTCAGTCCTTTACGAAAGAACCAAATTAAACGCATAACCAGAGCAACCCCCAATCATTAGGAGACACGAGTCCTTGGCACCTTCTTCACTTTCGCAGTTTCTTCCATGCACTTCCTGCCAATAGTTGATCGACGAGTTACATGCTTCGTCGATTGGATAGCAAGGGAGCCGTGCAGTTGGCCGGAGCCCTCGGATTTGGCCTACATGCACCGGTCCGTCCTTGTCTGGGCCATGCGCTGTGACGCTGCTGTGGGTCTCTGTTTCGTTGAGTTGAGACAGTGATTCCCTTCCATCTGAAGACTGGTCTTTGTCGTTACGTGAACTGTTCTGGATCAGGAGCAGAAAAGTAACCCTAGGTAGGAGGAGATGAAATGTTGACTTGGCCAGTGATTGGAGGCTACGTGACTGGTTTGGGAGCTTTCAGCTTGAAATTTACATCATAGAGTGCAAAATATGATTAAGAAGGTGACTAAAGAGATTATTGCATCCACATAAAACTTCAATTTTTCATCCGTTCAAACAGAAGACATATTTTGATTGGCTAAAAGTGAATTTAGTTATAGTATTTTTTCTTACAATACTTTATTAACAGTTACCAACTTACAATATGAAAATCATTTTTTGATCACATCTCCGTGAATTTTTATATTATTCTATTGGTCAAACTCGAATTTTAATTGTTAAAACATGCCTAATATTTCTGAACGTAGGGTGTACTATTTGGTATCATAGGTTTTGTAACCCTCAGTGAAGTGAGTCAAGATGATCCTGCGACGAAGATAATATGTATTCAACTTGTTGATAGGAACAAAAATATGACGTCCATCGATCTAACAGATATTCTATGGCTCAAACATATACAACTAATTGGATCGTTAATTATCAACATCACCTGTTCTTGAACGCACCAATACAAACAATACTCGTTCCAGTCAAATATAGTTGCGCCGGCTACAGGCTTCCAACTCCAATGGCCGAGGCTAATGTACGACAGCATAAAAGTCTGTACTCCTCTGCTCTGTTATCATAAGATATGAAGCACCGAACCAGAAGGCTGCGTGGGCCGCTGCCGGCCGGCGGCTAACGTGATAGTGACTGATCATAAGTAATGTAGTGCTCCCTAATCCCTCCATTTTTAAATTGATGCCGTTTAGGACATCAGATATTCAGATTTGTAGTGGCCGTAGCTCATTCTTTTCTGTCGGAACGTCGTCAAGTTCGGAGTAGCAGCACATTAGGTGCTGCCGCTGGCGTCAGGCTGTCAGCCAGTCACGGCGGATCATATTGCTAGGCGAACTGGTGCGCAATATGAAGAATCAACCACACCGACCGACCGGACACCAAGAAATCAAGCAAAGAAAGTTGAAGCAAAGAAAACAGAGAAATCCGGTAGCTAGGACATGGCGCAAGAGAACGGCGTCGCCCGCATTAGCGGCGGCAAGCCGCACGCGGTGGTGGTGGCGTACCCGCTGCAGGGCCACGTCACCCCGGCGCCGCACCTCGCGCTCCGTCTCGCGGCGCGGGTGTTCGCCGTCACGTTCGTGAGCACGGAGGCCGTGCACGACCAGACGGCGCGCGCGCGGGGCGTGGACGAGCCGGCGCCGTTCGACGTCTTCGCGGCCGCGCGCCCTTCCGGGGCGGATGTGGAGCCGGACGTGGCGTACGAGGTGGTGAGCGACGGCCTCCCCGTGGGGTTCGACCGGTCGCTGCACCACGACGAGTTCATGGGCTCGCTGCTGCACGCGCTGCCGGCGCGAGTGGAGCGGCTGCTCCCCGAATCGTCGTGGCCGACCCGGGCGCGACGTGCCTCGTCGCCGACACGTTCTTCGTGTGGCCGGCCACGCTGGCCCGGCGGCTCGGCGTCGCGTGCGTGTCGTTCTGGACGGAGCCCGCGCTCATCTTCAGCCTCTACTACCACATGGACCTGCTCGCCCGGAACGGCCACTTTAGATGCAACGGTAGGTAATGGAAGGCATCATGCGCGACAACGTTCGCGTTCGTGAGAATACACATATCTCGGGGGACTAGGAACCTCGAAGCCATTTCAAAGATCATAGTACGATCGAGTGGATTTCAAATTCTTTCTCCCGGGCATGTGGCGCCTGCTCTGTTTTTTTTTTTAGATAAAACCTGCTCTGTTTTACTGCTAACAGTTTTGTTTTGTCGCCATCTTCGAAAAGCAGAGCCTCGCAAGGACACGATCACGTACATCCCGGGCGTGGCGTCGATCGAGCCGAGCGAGCTGATGTCGTACCTGCAGGACACGGACACGACCTCCGTGGTGCACCGCATCATCTTCAAGGCCTTCGAGGAGGCCCGCGGCGCCGACCTGGTGGTGTGCAACACCGTGGAGGAGCTGGAGCCGTCCACCATCGCCGCCCTGCGCGCCGAGAAGCCCTTCTACGCCGTGGGCCCGATCCTCCCGGCGGGCTTCGCGCGCAGCGCGGTGGCCACGTCCATGTGGGCGGAGTCCGACTGCTCCCGGTGGCTGGACGCGCAGCCACCCCGATCCGTGCTGTACATCTCCTTCGGCAGCTACGCGCACGTGACGCGGGACGAGCTCCACGAGATCGCGCGCGGGGTGCTGGCCAGCGGCGCGCGGTTCCTGTGGGTGCTGCGGCCCGACGTGGTGAGCTCCGACGACCCGGACCCGCTGCCCGCGGGGTTCGCGACGGACGCGGCCGGGCGCGGGCTCGTCGTGCCCTGGTGCTGCCAGGTGGAGGTGCTGTCCCACGCCGCCGTCGGCGGCTTCCTCACGCACTGCGGCTGGAACTCCATTCTCGAGAGCGTGTGGGCGGGCGTGCCCATGCTGTGCTTCCCGCTGCTCACCGACCAGCTCACCAACCGCCGGCTCGTCGCGCGGGAGTGGCGCGCCGGCGCGTCCGTCGGGGACCGCGGCGCCGTGCGCGCCGACGAGGTGCGGGCGCGGATCGAGGGACTTATGACGGCGGGCGGGGAGGAGGGCGACAGGCTCCGGGACCAGGTCACGAAGCTCAGGGCCACGCTCGAGGCCGCCGTCGGGCCCGGCGGCTCGTCGCGGCGCAACTTCGACGAGTTCGTCGACGAGCTCAAGCGCCGGTGCGGCGGCGCCCGCTGAGCAGAGCAGGGCGTCCGAGTCCGGTGCGCGCGACACGTTCTTATGTGTGCTGTTGTTGCGCGCCCTGTTATGTATACTGTCAACGAACTCAAGTTTGTACTACCATCAATAAACTGGCTCCAATTGTATACTCCCTCCGTTTTTAAATTAATGTCGCCGTTGACTTTTTAAGTTACACGTTTGACCGTTCGTCTTATTCAAAATATTAACTTAAATATGCAAAATTATAGGTTATATTTTAAATTTCTCTAGTAATAAAATAGATCATAATAAAATATTTGATAATTTTTAAACTTTTTTGAATAAGACTAGCGGTCAAACATAATTTTAAAATAGTCAAACGTAACTATTTAAAACCGGAGAGAGTATACTTTATCTATACGGTCTGTCATCGTTACGCAGGCCTGGTACCTACGTACGTCGTATCTTTGTTCCGTTGGCTGAAGTTTCAAGTGCAAAGATACAAAAATAAAATGCCGATATTTTGCTTACCTTTTCCGAGAACGTGTGTATGACGTAAGCTAAAAACGAAGAGAGCGCGAACAACAAAGAAACGACTCGCACGATCTAGCGCCGCCCAGTCCGGACCAAGAACGTCTGAAAAGGGGGGCTTTGCCCATGCTCTTGCTTCCCGACTAATTGTTTTGGTTGAGAAATTATTCCGTATATAGCTGTGTTTCTCTAAATAATAAGATCATTAGTCTTTTGGTTAGCAAAAAGTTTGTCTCCTAAGTTTGGATCCTCCGTCAAATAAAATTAGTCATTTAACAATTAGTCAAACCTTAGTTAAGGCTCAAAGCCAGTGAAGAGCTTGAAAGTGAAGAGGTGATTTAGGTTCTATTTGGACAAACTAACAATTAGTCTTGAACTAAAAATTAGCTAACTAATTATTAGTTAGCTCACTATTAGTCAGATATCTGTTTGAGGGCTGGACTAATTGATCATCTAATAGTTAGTCCGCATTAGTCGGTTTTTTCCTGACAAATAGGATTACTATTGGTCCCTTCGTTAGCTAAAAATCCGTCCTTTATTAGTCCCTCCTATTTGGATCTTCTATGAACTAAAATTAGTCAACTAACAATCAGTCTTTTGAATCCAGACAAAGTCTCATGACACTTCGCTGTATCGCTAGTTATTTACTGGTAGGCTTCCATCCATCCATGAACTTGAACTTGTCTAATTGGTGCGCACCACTTTGTAGTGGAGGATTTGAAGAAGGAATAGTATTTGACTTAATGTTGAATCGGCAAGGCTGACGTTACAGACATACTGAGCATAACTCAACTAGTTAGATTCATATGATGGAAGAACATAATGGCGGAATTTTGGGGGGGGGGGGGGGGGGGGGGGGGGGGGGGGGGGGGTGACAACATAATGTTGTTGCTAACAATTTAAAACCACAAAAGTAATCGTGTTAGTTACGAGTAGACAACCACAAGCGAATCCCACGTAAAGCCCAACAATTCACATAGTTGTCATCTAAACCATGAGCGTCACGTAAGCTTCTTCTTCAACTGTTCTCGACGTAACCCTTCGTCTATTCCTAGTTTCAACTTCACACACTGCACCGACGGCTCCGGGTGAGATCACTTTATCGTGGAGATGCTAAGGATGGAGGGCTACGTGGCTTCTCCTTGCTCTGGGTCGTCCTCGATGTACAGACAAGATCTCGATGGTTACCTCTCGCGTTCGGCAGCCAATTGAAATAAATTCAAGCAAGTCATCAAGCCTTAAATCATAAACATCTCTAATTTTGCAACCAGTGCGTGTGATAATGAAGTTTCGGTGCCATATCAAACATTTTACCTCTAAATTTTGATAGTAGTTGCCACACCCCCCTTCCCCGTGCTTTTTTAATTTCTTGTCCTATTTTGTCTCTGAACCAATACACCCAATTACTGCTAAATATTCTTTCAATACCCTCGCAAAAAAAATTCTTTCAGCAGTAACAGATGACTCCTATCGATAGGGAGGCACATGCGGTAACTTTATGAATATCAAAAGCAATCGACTTAGTATTTTATTGAGTTTTTTTTAGAGTTCTAGGGATGAGCCTCCAGTCTATCATGCATTGCACTCAAGACCAAAGTGTATCATTCAGTTTTACAACACCGAGAGACGCAGCTTGTTACAGACGCACCCACGCGCCCCTCGCATTTCACTCACATCACCACTTCCCCTTTGTCCCTCCCTCTGACTTGCATGGTGTCAGATTCCATCTGTCTAGCTGAGAGTCTCCCGCCTCCTGATCAACTCCTCCAAAGTAGATACATAGTGGTCGAAATTTGCATATGACTTCAGCAGGCAGACAATACTCCAGTCTTTTATCATGGGAAGGATTCTTCTCCAGGTCATACATCCATTCATCCAGTTGCCATTTGTTGGCGGTTCTTATGCAAATAAATTAAACTAGATGGGCCGGCGCGCTCGGCCGCGCCTGTATGTGACTGAATAGTTTAAGTTGTACTCCCTCCGTCCCAAAATAGTTGTCGCTGTTGACTTTCAAACATCACGTTTGACCGTACGTCTTATTCAAATTTTTTGTGCAAATGTTATTTATTTTTTCGTAACATGTTTTATCCGTAAAGATAGTTTCATCATGACAAATTTGTTTCACTTTTAGCTCAAATTTTTTGAATAAAATGGACGGTCAAACGTGATGACTAAAAGTCAAAAGCGACAACTAATATGGGACAGAGGTAGTATTTCATCGGGGCTGGTCAACTGAACCGACGATGCCGATGAGCTGGCACCAAGTGGCACTCCGTTCAAATCAGACCCAGACCGGGGCCACTCACCATGACGTGGTGGAATCAAAAGGACGGAAATTTAGCGTAATGATATGGATATCTTAATGAGAAAAAAAATTGCAAAAGCTATAACATGATGATTTTTTTTTGTGTACGATTTTATGGTGAAATGGTAAAAATATGTTATCTCAGGATCATGTGCAGATATCATAAATATTAGGAGGTTGAACCATAAGTATATAAACAATAAGAGAATTAAACACATGTCAGGGGCTTATTTGGAAAATGTCCAGCAATCTTTATCCCTTCCTGGTGTTCTTCTTGCCTTATCCCCTCCCCGCCGTTCTTCTCCTCTCAGGCTCTCTCTCTCTCTCTCTCTCCCCGCCGTAGCCATCAAGAGCTGCCTCCTCTCCTCCCGTCCACGCAAGGCCATCGCTCTAGTTGCACACACAACGCCATGCCTCGGCTAGCACAAGGCAGCCACATCATCCTGCCGAGCGCGCGAGGTCCTCACCCCACAGTCAAGTTCCCTCTTCATCCTCTCCCTCACCCACAAAAGGCAAATCGGCAACAAATCAGGCCGCGCCGCTCTCTTCTGTTCTCCATCCCGGAGCTGACCTGGTGCATTTCTTCTTCTTCTTTTTTTCTTTCTGTTCACAACAGGCATGAGGGGGAGCAACAAATCAGACAGCTTGAAAATTATGGTCGGACACGGGCTCGTCTGCCATAAAGGGAGCAGCAGCAGCAGCACATGGTGGGGGCCCATAGGGAGGCGGGAGCAGGGTAAGGCGGGGAGCAGAGCACGGACGTGGAGAAAAAACCGACGCCCACGTCACCATGAATTGGCGTGTAGGCACAGGAAAGCTCCACATCCTCTAAAATGCTGTGAAGGAGACATCAGGCTTGTCCTATCAGAGTATAGATATTCATAATTTTGCAAGCGCACGGATCACCATTGTAACATTTCACCCGAGAGTATTTCAGGGTTATCGTATTTATATTTTCGCAGGGAAGTAGAGCGAAAGGAAGCTAAATAGTAACAATGCATTGCACAATTTGGAGAAAAACAATATACCAACTATACTTGAGACGGGGATCAGGTTTGCATGATAAATATGGGTTGGCACACACCATCTAATCCGAAATGATAAAGAAATAAAAACGTAATATACATTTGGGAGAACAACGAGATAGAGTCTAAACTTTCTATGTGTTTATCTATTATTTACTCTTCCTAGCAGTCAAGTCTACAAAGATTATCTATTCTAGCTAAGCTCATACACATACAAGTCATGTCGTTTCGGGGCACGCACGTGCCAGGATATGTGAACGATGCTGCTAGTTCATCCTAAGGAACCGTACGCTATAATTAAGAGCCTGCCTGTCCAACCCGGACGTGGTGGATTACAGAGACCGGTGTAGCTGTCACATACACTCGCGGCTACCATCCTCCGTGGAGTTGGGTGCCAAACGTGCATAGGCCAAGCTCTAAACTCCATGCTTACAACCCGCCTAGAGGAACTACTCTTGATCAACGGAGCAGTCCTATCTAAGAATAGAGTACAGATTTCACCAAGCGCGGACGCCATCTCCGACGGAGGCACTCTCTCGTACTCTTTAGACAAAAATCACGAATCCCACAACAAGACTTCTACGAGCACTTACTTAACGGAATAAATAAACTAAATAGAAAAGAACTACTAAAAGAAATAAATAAAGATAAAGCTAAATATAAATATATTAAATAAAAGAATATCTCTAAAAGAGTAAGGATACAAAGAGCTATACCAAAACTCCGAGAAGACTCCAGAAGCCCGAGAGAGCTCTCACTCTACTTTACTCTACTCTAACTCCCAAAGTAACTACTAAAAAAGAAGTAGACACTTAGATGAAGTGTGGTGCGAGTTGTTCCTCCGGCCACCGGTGCTATTTATAGCCTCCTTAGGACGGTGGGGATTATATAGTCGAGAAGGTTGAGTGGCGGGGCCGCCAAGTCTGGCCGGCCGGCCGCCTGATGTGGCGGTTCACCACCGCCTTGCTCCTGAGCGTCTTTGATTGCCTCCTGATGACGGTTGTACAGTCGGTGATGTCTTGAGGGCAGCAGAAACGACGTGAGGGCCAAGTAAAGGCCCAAATGGCCCACCTTCTAGAATGGCGGTGAAATCTTCTGGGCCGGGCCTTTAATTGTGCGTGGTAGACCAGTTTCCAGCCCTCTGGAGGAAGCCTAGGGCCAATGGCCACCAGGTGGGACCGGTCGGCCTATGGTGGGGCAGGCCTGCCAGGGATTTCCCCTGGCTGAGCTCACTTTCCTCCATATTCACTCCTGCATCCAAATATTCACCAAAACTTGTGGAGTAGTGTTATTCCTATCTACTATGCACAGAATCTTAGTTATATGCTTTTATTTACCGGTAGGGTGGCGGTCGAAACGTGGTTTAATGACCGCCAACAACCTCCCCAAACTTAAACTTTGCTCGTCCCGAGCAAACTCAACTCAGGGTACCGGCGGATCAGGAGTTATAAAGAAGCGCCCCATGAGTAATAAAGATGCAACAACATACTCCCTAAACAGTGGTAAGTTTACGAGAGCACAAAATATTCATGAGTGTTGCACAAATAGTGAGGCTTTTGTGTCACACTTTGTCATGCAGCATTGAAAATTAGAACGTCATTTTTGGACAAGTAAACAATTCTAGCAGGTATGCATCCAGAGTTTTTATGTGCTGCAAGGTAAGACGTAAAAGTTCTCCTTCGTTTTAGATGGCATTTCTCTTACCATCTCTCATGTGAGTCTATTCCTACAAGCTTAACTCATCCTACCTTTTACCAAATGAGGCTTTGTTTGTGGAGCTTGGTGAGGAATGCACAAATGCCATGTATATATTAAAAAGCTAAAGAATGAGTCTCAATCAACATAGCAGCTTCTTGTATTTTGGTCATGGAAAATGGTGTGATGGAGGGGGAGAAAATGAACTCATACTTGTGGAAGGGGGTTTTGAAAACATTGGTCCTTTGTTTTGCTCAAGATGTTTATGATAAGAACCATATAGCCTTTCCTTTTCTCATGGAACCATGGAGTTTTTTTTTAACATTTCATGGTGCAAGAGGCCAAAATTTTGCATGGTTCAAAGAAACATTTTGACCTATTCTTGAGCTTTTGGATGGACCAATGATTTTACAAACTCTGAAGAATGTCTGGTTGATTTGTCCAAACATTCCCCTTTTTATTTGGTGGAAAGAAATTTTCGAAAACATACACGAAGGAATTATGACCAACGTTAGGAGTGCTTAGTTTCAAAAATACATCAAACCTTAACTAAACTCAACACATAAACAAATGGCTATGAGTGGGGCAGTTTCGAATATTACGATATGGCTCTGGTAGGTAAATAAATCATCACACTAAGAGAAGTGTGCCACAAAACAGAAGGGTTTTAGGTACTTACAGCAATTTAAGAAAAACATCTCTGGATGAGACCATACTACGAAATTGCAACAAGTCCTAATCATGCCATATCACAATTCACAATGCTCAGACTTGGTGTAACAATGCATTCCACGGAAAATAGCAAGACTCATGATGTGATCATGCTCAAATATAAAATAACACATATGTCAGGAGTAGAGGTTGCATCTATGCGACACATAGGAAGCTAATTTATAACTCGATCATCATTTCCCTTAAGTGTAGCAATTCACCAAAATTCTAGCATTTATTCGAAACAGGGAGTGTTTATTATTAGGGATGGCAATTCGGGGCCGGGTACCGGGTACTCGGCGGGTACCCGCCCCGACGGGGCCGGGCACGGGGCGCGCTTTTTACCCATGGGTGGCACCCGTACCCGCTCCGGCATGAACCGGGTACGGGGCGGGGATTGAAACCCACCCATGGGTAACCCGGCGGGGACCCGATATGTCAAATGTATTTGCATTTTAGCCCAGCCCAACATCTTCACTATGCAGCCGGCCCAACCCAACGCCTCAAACCCAGTCCCCACGCCCACGCCGGTCTCTCCCATCCCTTATCCCTCACTCGGTCTCTCCCATCCCCAGACCCGCCGGGTACCTGGTACCCGCCCCGATACCCGACGGGCACGGGGCCGGGTGGGGATTTTCGCCCACGGGGCCGGGGCCGGGTGGGGATTTTTACCCGACACACATGGCGGGGCGGGCATGGATATGCTCTACCCGGCCCCGCCCCGCCCCGTTGCCATCCCTATTTATTATTTATTAAGAAAGTTATAAATACTTACTTGGGGTCCTCCCCAAGCTTGAGTCTTTGCAAGACTCGAGCTAGTGTTGAACTCCTTCTTACCTGTCGGCCCTCCCCAACCTGAGTCTTTGCAAGACTTAAGCTTGATTAGAGCTTCCTCCTCCTTCTTGACCTGCAAAAAAGAGTGAGGATGATACAAGCGGCAAGCCCCTAATGGACATTGCCTGGAACCTAATATTTTTGTCGTTTTTATATTTTTCTTATTTTTATTTTGTTTTTATAGTTTTATGAAAGGAAAAACAAGCGCTAGGCCTAGCTAGGATAACGATTGGGATGGCCTCCCTAATCGGAGGGCTCTTATTTTTACGTCTTGAGCTAGACGTTCTCCATGTCGTTTAGCCTGTCTGGACCTCGCTCGCTGGAGAATCTGGCGAGGCTGAGGTTCCTTCTTTCTTCCGCCACACTTTGGTTGTCTTCTTTGTGCTTGTGGCGGCGACCATTTCCTTTTTGGGCGCTTTTGTTGTACTCTCCTCGGTTGATACCTTGGCTGCCTTTTGTTTCCTTGAGCGCCTAGTCCTCCTCTTCTTAGACGATTGTGACTCGCCTACTCTTTCTTGCGGTGGAGGAGCAAGAAGGGCTTGCGGTGCTTTTGGCGGCTGAGGCTTCCTCCTTGGAGTCCTCCAATAGTTAGTTGGCCTTCTTTCATTCTCTCTTGCCAGATAGTTTCTCATATATACAATGAGCTTGTCTGGCTGCGGCATGGGTGGAGTAATCTCAATCTTCTCCACTTCCCTTGGGTCTTTTTGATATATGACTCTCACTTGCTTGCATTGCTCAACCTTAGGTCTGAAGTTGAACTTCTTTTCCCTGCCGTTGAAGTCCATGTGGATCTCTCCCGCCCCCACGTCAATATTGGCGTTGGTGGTGCTCAAGAATGGCCTCCCAAGAATGAGAGGAGTTCTATCATCCACCTCCATATCGAGCACAACAAAGTCGACAGGGACAAAAAGGTTTCTGACTTGGACTGGAACATCTTCCTCAATACCCGCAGGATGACGAACTGACTGATCCGCAAGCTACAAGCACATAGCCGTTGGCGATAATGGGCGGTTTAGCCTGTCATATACCGTCTTGGGCATAACGCTCACACTTGCGCCCAAGTCGCAGAGCGCCTGTGTGAAATGCTGGCTGCCAATGGAACATGAGATGGTTGGACATCCCGGATCCTTCTTCTTTTCTGGAAGGATGTTCAGAATGGCTGCACTGCATTCTTCTGTAAGCTTTACCACCTCCATTGCTGGAATGGGGCGCTTGTTGTTGAGGATGTCCCGGAAATACCTAGTGTAAGTAGGTATCTGCATGGCATCAAGAAGAGGAATATGCACATATGTATGCCGGATAGCCTCAACAAATTTATCGAAGCGGTCATCCACAGTGAGCTTCTTCCTGCGATCGAGGTAGGGCAAGCCTGTGGTGTCAAAGTATTCATGAGGAGCTGTCTTGGCTGGAGCTTGCTCAACGGGAGGATCTGTCGTTGGTTCCTCCTCGGAGCTCTCCTTCTCGGCGTCTCCCTTTTCAGGGACCTTCTTTTCTGGAATCTTTTTACCGGCCTTCTCCTTAGGGGCTGCGTCCGGTGTCTTTCTCTCTGCACCCTTAGGGTATGGTGGGTCCACAGTACCTCTTCCGCCCCTTGTGGTGATTGCACTAACACTCTCCTTTGCGTTGATCTCCGGCTGTCCCGAAAGTCTGACCGCACGAGGAGCCTGCATAGCTGAAGCTATTTGCGCAATTTGTGTCTCTAGCATCTTGTTATGGCTTAGCTGGTTTTGCAGAGCAGTGCTGAACGATTCTAACTTAGCATCTATGCTCTCTAAAGCCTTGTCGGTAGTAAGAAACTTCTTACTAATGCTGTCATTAATCTTGACCTGGCTGAGAACTAGATTTTTGATAGAAGGCTCATAGCGGGAAAGATTACCATCTGTTACTTTCCTGGTTCTTGTTGAAAGAGAGGTCGGGCCTGAAGTTACAGCCGTAGTTGTTGTGGAAGCGGTACCCATTGCCATTGTTGAGGAAGTTGCATTCCTCTCTTGCATTTGGGCAATTTATGCCCATGTGCCTAATGTTGCCGCCTCTTCACATGTCATGCGGGAGTCTGCAACTTGCAGGTCCTGTGGAGAGTCCACCTTGCGGAGCAGCTGATCGAGCTTGATGGCGAGCATATCCATCGTCTCCACTTGGTGTACTCCACAGGTCTTGGTGGTAGCCGTTTGGCGTTCACCATGAGTCTGGTTGGCTGCCACCTTCTCAATCAGCTTCTTAGCGTTCTTCACGCTAAGAGAGAAGAAGGAGCCGCCTGCTGCGGTGTCGAGGTGCTCTCGAACGGACGGCCTTAAACCGTGGTAGAAGCTCTGAATAAGGAGCCATTCCTCCATGCCATGATGAGGGCATGAGAGAACGTACTCCTGCATCCTGTCCCAGGCTTCCGCGGTCGACTCATCTGCGAGCTGTTGGAAGCCCGAAATCTTATTTCGCAGGGCAGTCGTCTTGCCCGACGGGAAGAACTTGGCAAGGAAGGCATGCCGTCCACGTGTCGAGGGACTCTTGGTTCGCATAGAACCACTGGAGAGCCTTCCCCAACAGAGAGAACGGGAAAAGCTGCAGTCAAATGGCGTCCTGAGGTGCATCCTTCATGGCGAAGGTGTTGCACGTCATCAGGAACCTCTGGAGGTGAGCATTTGCATCCTCCGACGGCTTCCCACAGAAAGGACTGGCCAAGATCATGTTGTCAATGCCGGCTTGAGCTCGTAGTCCTTGTTGGTAATGCGCGGGTTGGGTCTCACGCAGATGTTCTCCGTGGTTGGTGCAGAGAAGTCATTGATCGTCTTCTCGACTGAATCACCCACGTTGTTGTTCGTTGATGAAGACTGAGGGCGATCAACGGTCGGTGGAAGGGCTCCTTCGAGAGCCAGAATGTTCGATCGAGCGTGGGTGGGAGGAGGGGTAAGCCTGGCCCTCACCCTTCTCAAGAACTGTTCGGGATCTGGGTGGAAGTTTTCTGGTAGGTCGAAACCAGTCATGCACCGTTCGTTTAAATTTTCTCATAAAGAAAACAGGACAAGGGTAAGCCCACAAAAGTAAGTGATAATTATTTTCTCACAAACACAATGCATTTATTCAAAATCCTAGCTGCTACTTCCTCGGCAACGGTGCTAGAAATGCTTGTTGGCGGTTCTTATGCGAGTAAATTAAATTCATTAATTCCGCAAGCGCACGGATCACTATTGTAGCATTTCACCCGGGAGTATTCCAAGGTTATCATATTTATATTTCCGCAGAGAAGTAGAGCGAAAGGAAGCTGAATAGTAATAATGCATTGCATAATTTGGAGAAAAACAATATATCAACTATACTTGAGACGGAGGTCAGGTTTGCATGATAAATATGGGTTGGCACACACCATCTAATCCGAAGTGATAAAAGAAATAAAAGCGTAGTATACATTTGGGAGAACAACGAGATAGAGTCTAAACTTCCTATGTGTTTATCTATTATTACTCTTCGTAGCAGTTAAGTCTACAAAGATTATCTATTCTAGCTAAGCTCATACATACAAGTCATGCCGTTTCGGGGCACGCATGTGCTAGGATATGTGAACCGATGCTGCTAGTTCATCTTAAGGAACCGTACGTTATAATTAAGACCCTACCTGTCCAACCCGGACGTGGTGGATTACAGAGACCGGTGTATCTGTCACATACACTCGCGGCTACCATCCTCCGTGGGGTTGGGTGCCAAACGTGCATAGGCCAAGCTCTAAGCTCCATGCTTACAACCCGCCTAGAGGAACTACTCTCGATCAACGGAGCAGTCCTATCTAAGAATAGAGTACAGATTTCACCAAGCGCGGACGCCATCTCCGACGGAGGCACTCTCTCGTACTGTTTAGACAACAATTACGAATCTCACAACAAGACTACTACGAGCACTTACTTAACGGAATAAATAAACTAAATAGAAAAAACAACTAAAAGAAATAAATAAAGATAAAGCTAAATATAAATATATTAAATAAAAGAATATCTCTAAAAGAGTAAGGATACAAAGAGCTATACCAAAACTCCGAGAAGACTCTGGAAGCTCGAGAGAGCTCTCACTCTACTCTACTCTACTCTACTCTAACTCCCAAAGTAACTACTAAAAAAAAGTAAACACTTGGATGAAGTGTGGTGCGAGTTGTTCCTCCAGCCACTGGTGCTATTTATAGCTGTTGATATTTATTAACGATCACAGATAAATCCGCAAGCGCACGGAGAATACCGCTGTAGCATTTCACCCGAGAGTATTCCAAGGTATCGTAATTTATATTTTCCACAGGGAAGACGATGGTTAAGAGAGAACTTTGCTCATAGTAAATGTCTACATTTAAATGGATCACAGACTGTACAAAACGAAACAATAATATATGGGTAGTGTGACACACAAGAAAAGGATCAACTCCAATATACATCCATAGCCAAGTGGAGAAGAACAAAGAAAAGAGCTAAGTTCCTAGTGTACTTCATTATACAGTGGCATAGTATACAACATACACATACATGCACATCAACTAAGGTTTAGGCATATGCACTCAAGCAAATTGGGCACCGGCTTACCCCTGGTCTGCCAGGTGACTCCAGTCTACAGCTCTACGCCGTACCCGAACGTGGAGGGATACCGAGGACGAATAGGGCTGTCACCACCTACTGTCTACCTCAAACAATCCGTGGGGCACGAGGCATCCAATGTATTCTACCAATCCAAGCACCATGCTTACATGCTAAAACATTACTCTAAATCCCCTAGGCGGTGATATAGATCTAGAGCATAATCCTAAAGATCATTGGACTCATGCTTGGATATGCAAATGCATGTAAACCTAAGTATATACATGGTATACTATGTACTAGAACACGTGACAATAAGGTAATTATGTCCCTACCGCCAGTCCTCTAGGTAATATCCACATAACAAGCATATGAATATCACATTAGTACTATATAAGAAGATTATGATTACTCTATTACATAAGCAAGCCAAGGGTCCACAACCAAACAAGGAACGCTTAACCAAGGCAAGACTATATAGATAGAATAATATTATTAAATAGAATAAAGTCACAAAAAGAGAAAAAGATACAAGAGCCATACCAAAATCTCCAAGAGGACTTGGGAACTAGAGTAGCTCTACTCTAAGCCTAACTCCACTAGAGCTTGGAGACTAAAACTAATGCAAGAGTGATTCCTCTACTTGGTGTGTGTTGTAACCGGCGGAGCACCCCTCTATGTATAGCCCCAAATGAGAGGGGGGATTAAATAGAGCAAGTGAAAGGCGGTTGATGAAGATTGGCTGCCAAGGTAGGCCGGCCGGCCTCCCAACTTGGCCGGCCGGCCATCCATTGTCTTGGATGGCCACCGCCTTTGGCGTGGACGCTTAGGATTGCTCCGTGAGGTCGGTTACGAAGTCGGCTAGCGCTTGGGGGCAGTTATGGTGGAGTAACCATCAAGTTTAGCCCCAAAAGCCCACCTGCGCGAAGTCGGTTGTTCATCCACTATGGAGGGCACTTGGGCTTGGTGTTTTGGAGTGTATGTGGCCCACTGGAGGAAGCTCGGGCCATTTGGAGACAAGTCCAGGCCGGCCGGCCTAGGGGGGTGGCCGGCCGGCCAACTATTTTCAGCATTCGCTGAAATCTTCTTCGTGGCATAACTTCTGCTCCTAAACTCCAAATTGGGTGAATCAAAAGTCCATTTTGACTATCTCGACGAGGGCTTCGACATGGCGATATCAAATTTGTCATTTGAATAAATGTCTCTTCATGTCCAACTGTCTCTTGATTTATCGTTTTGAATTTGTCGAGGTGTTTGATCCAGCCCTTGTCCACCTTTCCTTTGAAATACACCTGCATCAATAAATCTACCACAACTCGTGGAACTTTATTAGTTTAAATAAATATGCGTATAAGAAATGCTAATTCTCCATTATTTGTAGGACTATTGGCGGTCAGAATTGGTACTTAACGGTCGTCAACAATAGCCTCCTCCTTAGGACGGTGGGGATTATATAGTCGAAGGTTGAGTGGCGGGGCCGCCAAGTCTGGCCGGCCGACCAAGTAGGGGGCCGGCCGGCCGCCTAATGTGGCGGTTCGCCACCGCCTTGCTCCTGAGCGTCTCTGATTGCCTCCTGATGACGGTTGTATAGTCGGTGATGTCTTGGGGGCGGCAAAAATGACGTGAGGCCAAGTAAAGGCCCAAATGGCTCACCTTCTAGAATGGCGGTGAAATCTTCTAGGCTGGGCCTTCAATTGTGCGTGGTGGACCAGTTTCCAGCCCTCTGGAGGAAGCCCGGGGCCAATGGCCACCAGGTGGGGCCGGCCGACCTATGGTGGGGCCGGCCGGCCAGGGATTTCCCCTGGCTGGGCCCACTTTCATCTATATTCACTCCTACATCCAAATATTCACCAAAACTTGTGGAGTAGTGTTATTCCTATATACTATACACAAAATCTTGGTGATATGCTTTTATTTACCGGTAGGGTGGCGGTCAAAACGTGGTTTAACGACCGCCAACACCATTCTAAAAATATAAATGGTTTCTTAACTTCCAGATTCCTCACATTACTGCAGAACAGAATATGTTGCAAACTAAATGCTTTTTATCACTAATCCACAATCTAGCAACATTTTCATAGCAGTCACCAATTAATTCTAAAGCCAAAAAACCTCATATAGATCAGACCACAATCTTCTAGCCACCACACATTCAAAAACAAGTGACTAACAGTTTCTGGTGCACTATGGAACAAGCAACTCCAACTCTTATCTTCTACGTGTCTTCTCTTAGCTAAGTTATCCCTAGTCAGAACTTTGTTTTTAGATAGCAGCCACAAAAATAGATGCACTCTAGGGGGAGCTTGATTTTCCACCATAGAAGGTACATACACAGGTACCACACCTCTAAAGTTTACTACCTTGTAAAGAGATTGAGAAGAATAAACTCTATTTGAATTTCACTGCCAGATTAATTCATCATCCTCACTACCGAGCACTATAGTGGAGGCAATTTGCAAAATTTCCTCCCATATCCTTATTAGTCTATCATCTACACACCTTCTCAAAATACACCTAAGGTTAGTGCCATCTCAGAGCTCAGCAATTGTTCCTGTTTTCTCATTGACTATCACATAAAGTTCCCATAATTGAACTGCAAAGCTCGAAGATCCAAACCAATTGTCTTCCCAGAATTTAATACTCTTCCCATTTCCTGATTGCCATCTATAACCTGCCTTCGCTACTTGTGCTACTCAGACAACTCCCTTCCAAAACTGGGAGGCACTGTCTTTTTTACATGCAAAAATATTTGGACTACTAGTGTCGTATTTAAAATCAATGATCTCCCCCCATAGCTTACCCTTACCATTACTATACCTTTTAATCCAGGAACCTAATAAACACACATTTAGGCCCTAAGATCAGGAATCCCTACCCACCGTACTCCTTCCTCATGGCCACACTTGGCTAGTTAGAAGTTATAGCTTTTGTGCCCATCAAAATTATTTCATAATCAATGTGGCATGTAAGAGTTCAGCATTTCTATTGCCCATTTTGAGAATTTAATGAAAGATAAAAGGTAAATTGGTATGCTAGCCAAGCAAGTCTTAATTAACACTAATCTGCCACCATATGATAAAAGCCTACCCCTCCAATCTGCAATCCACTTAATCACTTTGTCTACCAGGGGTTGGATATCCTCTTTCCTAAGTTTGCTATGATGTAAAGGAACACCTAGATATTTTATTGACAGCTCACCAATTGGACAACTAAATAAATGTGACAGTTGAGCTTCTTCTATCTCTTTATTCATTGGAATTAGCTCACTCTTGTTAAAATTAACCCTCATACCCGACAGTTTTTCAAAGCAAGTCAAAACTTGTCTCAGATTTCTAATCTTATCCTGATCAGCTTAAGAGAAAATAATGGCATCATCTGCATATTGCAATGACACCACACCCCCAGGTCTCGCCCCAATTAAAAACCCTCGTATCAAACCCCTATTACAGCTTTGGCTAACATGTTGCTGAAAACATCACCAGCAAAATTAAACAACAACGGTGATAATGGATCACCTTGCCTAAATCCTTTCTTTGTTTTAAAGAAATTACTTTCTACGCCATTGAGATTTACACCAACTGACCCATCGCAACTTTCCTAATCCAGCCCATCCACTTCCCACTGAAACCTCTAGTGCTCAACACTTTAAAGAGAAAATCCCAATTAACTCTATCATAAGCTTTTTCACAATTAATCTAGCTTAGTTATAACCCCTGGCTCACCTTCTCTGTTAATGCTATGAACTAACTCGTGAGCAACTACAACACTCTCAAGTATATATCTATCCTTGATGAAAGCACTTTGTTTCTTGCTTATGAGCCTATCAATAATTTTCCCTAGCCTAATGGTTAGCAACTTTGGGAAAATCTTAAAGCTGTAGTTAAGCAAGCTAATTGGCCTAAATTTCCTCATTTGTCTAGCATAAGCATTGCAAAATTCAGCCTATACAAATCTAGTTTACCTTCATAAAAATCATTACACATCTTATAAATATCATCTTTAAGACTTTAACTACTGCCCAAAACTTTTGATAGAAGAGGAAGAGAATTCTATGAGGTCCTGGGGCTCCATCAGAATAACAACTAAAAACTGCTTCTCTAATCTCTTCCTCACTAGAAAGTTTTTCTAAAAGTTCATTTTCCTCAATAGTAACTAAATCCTCTGGGTCTCAAAAACCCTCATCTAGTTTAACACTACCTCTATCCTCCTTCCTAATTAAACAGGTCTTTATAGAAATCTATTGCTATATTAACCATACTATTGTTATCAGTAACAATTCCATTGGGCAATAAGTTTTTTTCCTACTCCTTTGATTAGCTGTGTTTCTATCTCCCTCCAAAATATTCCTCTCTCTTGTAGTCTTGATCTCCTCTAAAGCCACCTTTCCAGTTCACTAGATATTTCTTTCATCCAGATCTTTCTACATCACTCAGGGCCAAGGTTTTCAAAACCGCGGCTAACCGGACAAACTGGTCCGGTCCGGCTAGTCCGGTCGGAGCGGTTTTCGATTTCGAATTTCAAAGAATTTAGAAAATTTGAAAAATTTTGAAACAAAAATTGGTAAAAAAACTAGATGTAATGTTGGGCCCAAAGGTGGAAGAACTTCACGAAAATACGATTGTTTGGTCGGTCAAATAAATCATGCAAGGTTGCAGCCGAAAAAAGGAAAAGAAAAAACAAAAATCACGTTTATACCCTACCGGGCCCACCCAATTATCCCCGACGCCTCTGTCCTTCTTCCTCTCTCGATCGAGCGCTCCCCCACAGCCGCCGCCGATCCACTCGCCGCCTCGCCGCCGTCGCCAGCCTCCCCCGCCGCCTCCGTACCCTACCGCCGGCCTCCCCCGCCTTCCTCTTCGGTTAATCGAAGGTTCCAGCCGGTTAACCAGTCTAATCGCCCGGTTAGGCGATGGATTGGGCGGGCTAATCGTCGACCGATTCGGGATGGGGCTCGTGGACGTGGAGGCCGGCGCATGATCGATCGATTACGGGCTGGCTAATCGTGGATCGATCTCAATCGATCTAATCTCAATCGATCCGGCTACATCTCTTGATTATGGGCCGGCTATCGTCGATCGATCTCAATCGATCTGGTCGACTTCTAAGGTGGATTATGTTCTAATAAGAAGTTTGTTCAATCGATCTGATCGATATCAAATTTTCTGAATTTTTTCCTGCTTTTTTCCCCTTTTTTCCCCACATTTTACCGGTTTCCGGATTCTCCCTTCCGGTTAACCGACAAACCGACCGGTTAACCGGTGAAACCGCTCGGTTTGTCAGTGCCGACCGACCGTTTGAATTTGAAATTCGCCGTTCGAATTTTACTCCGGTTTCCCCAAAAAACCAGTGAATTCAGTGCCGTCCGGTCTCCGCGGTCCGAACGATTTTGTAAACCTTGCTCAGGGCCCTAGAATGTGCATTTATAGTGGTGAATACACCGTGAGCCTACTTAAGTCATGTTTTTTCTAAGCGTTGTGACGTCATAAGGTGTCTTTGCCCTAAAAAAAGACGTCATAAGGTGTCAACGTCATTACGATGGCATATATGTAATTATCCTATCGCCGGGTAGGGCCAAATTCTCTCCGTGCTCCCGCCTCCTACCCCAAATTCACCTCGCCGGCCTCCGCCGCGCTGCTAACAGCCATCCGGCCGGGTCGCCGCGTTTTCCTCCAACCTCCCTCAACCACCCCCTCTTTGCCAGTCCGCCGTAGAACGTACCTCCCCAAGCCTCACTGCCCCGAAGCCGCATGTTGCTCGCTCGCAGTCGTTTCCACCTCCCTCGGTTCCTCCCCAACAAAACCAGCGAGACTAAGCCCCCGCCTTCGAATTGATTATTCTTCTGTTGCTGGTACGAACTAAGAATCCCTTGCATTCAGCATTGATGGATTAGCTGTTAGAGGAATGGTTTGAGGCGAATTAAATTCTGTTATATCCTACATTTCTTCGTTCTGTGGAGTCAAATCCAAGTCACTTTCATTCCATTAGGCCTTGCGAGCTTAGGCGCAATCAGGTCGAGAAGGAAGGATATATGCTGTCTTGCAACTTTCATTTGGGCTCATCAAGGTTCCCATTGCTGGAACCATGGCCGCCATCTGGTGTATACTGCGCTACAAGGCGTCGCGGCGATTTGTTATGTGAGCTGGATATGCCCTCTTTTTTGCGACTCTCTATGTCCTTTTTTTTTCTTAATGTTTATACAGCTCCAGTACAATTCATTTTTTGCTGACTTGCTATTGTAGGGGGTCGGAGACGCTCCAGGTTGAAATGTACCATACTGTGCTGTGAGCTGCAGCAATCTACTAATTCAGTCCATCTTCAGAAAGAGGTATTCTAGAATGATTGGCTATGATTATTCTTCAAAGTCATATTTTAATTTCGCCGTTACCTCTGTATCTGCCTTCAGTTATGTGACTCTGTCACTCTAAAAAAGTATTACTGTATATTAAGTATGGGTCTTTTAGGACTGTGGAGAAAAAAAAATGAATTGCAGGATGTCAATGAATTCTAGAGACGATTTTTCTTTTTGTGCTACAGATTTTGGTTGCATTCAGAAGAATGGATACAACAGTAGAAAGATTTTTAGCAACAGCAGAATGAATCTTTAAGGAAAGCATTAATTCTATTGAGCAAAATATTATTGATTTATTTTCGTTTCACTCCACAAAGTGCTGTATCCTTGATCATTTTGTCTTCTTAAGTGTTTGGCACTGTTGATAAAAAACAAATCAGAGAATTGTAAAAATTGATATCCTAGCAGTACAAATTGACAAATGCTTGGCATATTAGACCTATGCATAAAACGATGCAAAGATTTTCAAAATGAGTTCGTTTTCTCTTGTTTCCTGGCTCTTTAAATGTTGCAACTAGTTGCTACTGACATGGAATGTTAACCTTGGCCTTTGTCTCATTTTAGCAGGACAAATGTTCTTCTATTGACCAGGCAACGTCATACATGCATGTACAATCTCTTAGGAATTTTCCCATTGAAAAACTTTGTGGTGAGGTGGTCGTGGTGCGACTTGATTCTGCTCATCTCTTGGGACCCGTAGAACCATGCAACTTCTCACTGAATAAGACGTTGTTAACTATCAAATACTTGTATGAAGCAAGAGCAAAGGTAGTTATTGTCACAAGTTGGGACACAGTTGTTCAATCCGATAACCCAGTGCTTAAGTCAACTGAGGCTTTTGCAGGTTAGTCAATGTTCAGTTGTTCATACTATTGTTCATCATGTAATAAGAAAATCTGGGCATATGTTCTGCTACTGCCTTTTAGGATCAATGAAAAAGATTCAGCTCAATGTAGCATACTAATGAATTGCACACAGACTCTGCTTGAATTATAAAAATTTGAATTTTTCACCTGTTTTGGATTTTATTCATAGCCCAGAAAAGAAAAAAAATGCATTTTTATAAAAAGGAGGTGATAGGGTATGCACTAAGGCTGAAAAAATAGCTCGAGCTCGACAAGCTACTCGAGCTTGGCTCGTAGCAGGCTCGGTTCGAGCTTGGCTCGACAGACAAACGAGCCGAGCTCAAGCCTGTTCCAAAGCTCGCAAGCCTTAGCGAGCCGAGCTCGAATAGCTCGTTCAAGCTCGTCAGATTTTGTAGCCGACGTACACCTTGGTGCTCATTCGGCCCATCTCAGCCTAGCAACAAAATAGAAAGACCCTGGCCCATATCTCCAATCGTTTTCTTGCTATCCAGATTCCAGAGTTCCAGACCCACCCGCAATGGAGCTCAAAAAAAGAAAAAAAATGATGTCCAGCCGCAATCTCCCAAAAATACAACCGCATGGCGAGATCTCTCCCATGGCAGATGGATATCGCCCTTCTCGATCTCTCTCGTCGACTTGCATATGCAGTTTCTAGCCCTCGATCATTTCTCCCAACACCAATCTCTTGCAGGCTGCGCTACCTGAGCATCCTTTTGGAGCTCGCCAATCGCCATGGCTGCTGTCCAGCTGGGATCAGGAAGCAGAGACCGCGCGACGCGTAGAGCCTAGGCGCTGTCCGGCGAGACCCTACTGCTGGCTGCTGCTGCTTGGCCGCCGCATAGCGCCGGGAGAAGCAGGTCCGCCGTCTGGATGAGCCCGCTGCTGAAAGCACAGACGGCTGCTGCTCATGCTCGAGCCTGCTCGAACCGAGCTCGAGCCTTCGCGAGCCTCTATCGAACCGAGCTCGAGCCCACGGAGAAGCTCGGGGTGGTTTCAGGCTTGGCTCGAGCTCGGCTTGGGTTCCTATCGAGCTCGAGCTTGAGGCGCCAGGCTCGCTCGAGCTCGGCTCGTTTACAGTCTTAGTATGCACCACGTGTCTGTACTATGTAACCTAGACACTAGACAGGTAGCCTCCTTACTTGTAACTGTTCCCATTGTTGGTGGTAAATTGGCTACTATAGACTTTTTCCTCATCATTCCTACAAGACAAAGCATCACACCAATTTACAAATGAAAGCAACGTATTGAGTTGTAACTTAAGTAATTTCCTTTACTGGCTAGCTTGTATAAAATCTTTCGTAAAATGCTGATTGTTTTCTCTTAACTCAATCGTATGCTGAATGTGTCAGAGTACTTATCGTCGCTTCTTCAAGTGGGAGTCATTCCAGTAAATGGAGAACCTGGTTTAACATCGGTTAAGCAGGAAGAGTTGGTGCAGAATGATATTGTTTTATCTGAAAATCTATGGAACTTCAAAGGAGAAGTTTCTAACTGCAATGATTTTTCTCAGAAGCTAGCTTCAGGTGCCGCAATATTTGTCAATGATTCTTTCTCAATGTCTCATAAGATTCTTGCATCAACTGTTGGTATCACCCGCTTCTGCTATGCATCTCTTGCTGGTTTCCACTTTGAGGAGGAGCTTATGCAATTAATAAAGATCACAGACACCACGAGGCGCCCATATATTGCAATTGTAATCATTAACCTATTCTGTTTTTCCAATTGTGATCTGATAGGGTTTATTGCAAGCTTTTTTTCTTGAACACGGTTTATTGCAAGCTGAATCTCTCAAATTTCCCTCTCTTTTTTCTCTGTTCATCTTTTGAAGTTTTTTCCCCTGTTCTTAACAAGACTTATACACAAATATTACTAGTATACACAATGTATAAGCATATATGTTCACTTCTTTGCACCTAGGCTATCAAAAGGCAGTCATAGTCAACAAAGAAGACCGCAGTGCAGGCATTATGGTCCAGATCATATGCTGATAGGGGATATTGTAATACAGTATAGTCCTAAAAGTTTTGCTAAATTGATGCTAGAAATATAACAATAAATGCCATACTGCTGTAATCTTAAGCTTGAGGTTGGTTACATTTAAGTTTTCAGTGTCATCAGTTTGAAATATGTTTATGATTGTAATTACCTGAAACATAGCAGTTGACAGGAAAAGATTGTGATGCTAGCCAAATAGTTGTTTTTGTAAACTATATGCAAATAGGATCTGTGCTTTACTAGGAAGTGCTTTGAGAACCTGAAATGTAAGTGGTTTCTGTTGCCTGATTAATTTATTTCTGAATGGTTCTTCTTATTGCAGATTGGAGGCAGTAACTTCTTGAGAAACACACGTGCTCTTCACCTGCTAGCCTCTCTATGTGACGGGCTGTTCTTTGTTGGAAAACTGTCCTTTCAAATAATGAACGGCCTTGGAATTCCAGTGCCATCTCGTTTCATAGAAAGAAATGCAGTTGCGGAAGTACTTCAACTTATTCAACTTGCTCGTAATAGGAACATTCCTATTTATTATCCAACAGACATCTGGTGCTTGAACAATGATGATAATGAAAGGTTGGGAATATTTAACTCTATTGACTTATCATATGGTGAGTGCTGCTAGCGGCTTTTCAGTTTTCACGGTCTTTCTCAGTTTTTTCAGGGGCAACATTATTTCAAATTGCACAGTCCTTAATTAGATTAGGCAATCTTTGCAAAATATCTATCGCTCTTCAGTTTGAACAGCTAACCTGTCAGAGTATAAAGGAGAAATGGGCCTCAGTCTAGCTGACAAAATACACCATGGAGAAGCATATTCATAAATTAAGTTTTAAAACTGGAGGCAGCATAAGCAGCATTTTCTAAAATAAAACTAAACTTTGAAATTTTTGTTTGTGTATTTAGCAGATTATAGAACTGTACATGCTAGTCAACTTGCTAATAACTATTGTTATGGTTCTGCTCTATCCTGCAATTTATAACATTTTCATTTCTGTTATCCTATATAGCCACTTCTTGAAAATTATTAGTGATTGTGTTTACAGTTCGGTTATTGCACTGGCACATAAGTAATTAGTACCGCAGTAATTTTTTGGCGACAAATTAGCACTGCAGTAATGAAGTGTAATACCTGTGTTTTCTCTGTGCCTGATTGTTTAGGCTGGACACCTGCGGATATAGGGCCATCAACTTTGGAGAAAATATCTTCTTTAATGCCATTTTACAAGGTAAGAATTTGCACTGACAATGATGCTTCACATATTTCTCCTCTGTTATGAACTGTTCAGTTTTGAGTAACTCTATTATACAGAACTACGTACATCTATGAAGAACATGTATTGTGAGAGAAGTATTGAAGATAAAATTACACTCGTATCATTTGAAAGATATATGTGAACTGCACAAATTGGTTCAGTATATTATCGTACATGATTGGACTTCTCTTAAATTACTTGCATTTACGTGACGATTTCGTTGTCTTGTTTGCAAATACACTTTGCCTTTCCTGACTCCTGAGGTTGCATTTCTAATTTCACCCGTAGCACTGAACAATGCACGGTGCTGGGCGAATTCCATTTCTACTTGTAAACTATTAAGCGAAGTAATTGGCCTCATGTTGTACAGTACATAAGGGACTACAACATTTTTAGAGCCATTCATTTTTAGGATATAACATCAGATCAGAAAGACTAGCATAGCATAGTAAGTATCAACCAAAGGGAGGAATTCCCGTTTGTTTCCACGAGGCACAACTCCACTCCACGCATGTGCCTTCACTTTCATTTAAACAAGGGCATGTTGGTCACTTAGCCAGAAACAATGATCACATTGATTTTGTGACTTTGTTAAAAGTACCAACTAAATGTAGGTGGGGGAAGTACAACTTATTTTTTTTATGTAATATCTTAACCCAATTGCAATGTTAAAGATCCTGGATAACCTATCACATTTCCTTTTTATTTTGCACAGAAGATACTGTGGATTGGTCCTACAAACTATGATTTAACACAAGAGTTTTCAGTTGGAGTAACACGTTTGGGTCAAATACTGGAGAAAGCAAGCTCGGATCTCTGTGATGTAATTTTAGTGGGGAGTGCAGCATGCAAGGCAGTAAAAGGAATGTCAGATTCATCATTACGATGCACCAAATTTCAAAATGCCTCTGTTGTTTGGGAATTCCTCAAAGGAAGAATATTGCCTGGTATAGCAGCATTGGATAAAGTAAGCCATGCTCTAATGTTATGTTTTTTTCATAACTAGTGCTTCTCAACGACTATTCAATATATCTGGAAACATGTTGTATCAATTCATCTATGTGTTGTTTACTAAATGAATGAAAAATGACTCCCTCAAAATACAATCAAGATAAAAGTGAGACCTGACGCCTTCATGCTAGTTATAAGTTGCAGGTACCGAAGGATCTTAGTATTAATAGCTGATTCACTGAAAAGTATAATCGGATATTTGACAATTGAACCACTCTAGCAGAATTTTTAAATTTAAAGTTTTATGGCGTCGTAGCACACAATTATTCCTGGACTAGGTTTAGTTTCTAGGCCTGTTGGTCAGGTCTTTTTTGTGTTCTCCTTTTAGAGCAAACCTATCATGTAACACAGCCCCTCACGGCTCGGTCCAGAGTGAGGTGGAGAAGTTTGTAATGGATCGACCATTTCCCCTCTTAATGCAATGATACGCAGCTCTCCTGCGTATTCGAGAAAAAAATATTCCTGCGCTAGTGCAAGGAATCAAAGCTCTACATGCATGTCAGGGCATTGAAATAATCTAACAGCATGTCTTAGTGTAATAGACAGCCAATATCTACCTAGCACATGGTCGAATCAACAAGACGCCCCTATCTTGGTGAAGCTTGACAGGGTGCTTTGTTCGGTGGACTGGGAGGACTTGTTCCCTAACTGCCTACTCCAGAGCATGGCTACAGAAGATTCGGATCATTGTCCCTTACTCTTAGGGCTGAAGGACAACAAGACGGGCCGGCGTCGCTTTCACTTTGAATCCTTCTGGCCCAAACTAGAGGGATTCCATGAGGCTGTCGCGGTGGCTTGGGGATCGGTTCCCAGACAGAATTGCCCCTTTGCCACACTGGACAACAAACTCAAAGCTGTGACCCGTGGTCTACAAAGCTGGAGTGAGAAGACCGTAGGACATGTTAGCTCCCAGTTGGCTCTTGCCCGTGAAGTGCTACATCAGCTTGAGATTGCTAGTGACAAAAGGCAACTTTCAGCAGAAGAAACATGGTTCAAAAACAACCTTAAGAAGCATTCTCTAGCACTTGCGTCGCTCAAGCGTACTATTGCCCGCCTTCGGTCCAGAATTGGGTGGCTGCGTGAAGGTGATGCTAACACCAATTTGTTTCATCTCCATGCAAGACACAGGAAGCGGAAAAACTTCATTGCTAGGGTGCGGTCTGAAGAGCATGTCCTCACGCAACATGACGCTAAAGCCCAGGCTATCAAGGAGTTCTATGAAAATTTACTTGGAACAAACCTGGACAGAGAGCGCACCATCAACCTTGAAGAGTTGGGCATACAGGGACATGACTTAACAGCTTTGGACGCTCCATTCACGGAAGAAGAGGTTTGGGAGACAATCAAAAGGCTGCCCTCTGACAAAGCTCCCGGGCCGGACGGTTTCACCGGGCGTTTTTACAAAGCTTGTTGGGCAGTAATTAAGGAGGATGTCATGACAGCGATATCAGCAGTTTGGAGCCGAAAGTTTATGGGATTTCATGTGCTCAACAGTGCCTATATCACTCTCATACCCAAAAAAGAGGTCGCTGAACAGGTCAAGGACTTCCGGCCAATCAGTTTGGTGCATAGCTTCGCTAAGCTAGTCACTAAACTTTTGGCAAACCGCTTAGCTGGCCGTCTACAGGAGATGGTGTCCCCTAGTCAAAGTGCTTTCATCAAGGGACGTTTTATACAAGATAATTTTGTCCTGGTGCAGCAAACAGCACGTTTCCTTCATCAACAAAAGCAACCGAGACTACTTCTAAAATTGGATATCTCTAAAGCGTTTGATTCAGTTGCTTGGCCTTTCCTAATTGAAGTTCTTCAACATCTTGGCTTTGGTCGGATATGGAGGGACATCATTTGTGGGCTGCTTACATCCTCTTCCACACAAGTGCTGCTCAATGGTGTTCCAGGAGAACGGATCATCCATCGACGTGGGTTGCGGCAGGGCGATCCACTATCGCCTATGCTATTTATCTTGGTGATGGATGTTCTCGGACATATGATCTCGAAGGCGGCTGAGATGGAGTTGCTGCAGCCCCTATCAAGACGTGCGCTGCAACATCGCGTCTCTCTCTACGCCGACGACGTGGTTCTTTTCCTGCGCCCAGAAGCTGCGGACATTGAGATCACAATGGAGATGTTGGAGCTGTTTGGGGAGGCATCGGGTCTCCGAACTAATTTGCAAAAGAGCAACGTGCTCCCTATCAGATGTGGTGATCAGGAATTACAAGTGGTCCAGCAGCACCTGCCATGCGAAATAGCTGAGTTTCCCTGCAAATATTTGGGGTTGCCGCTGTCTCTGAAGCGGCTTTCACGGGAGCATATTCAACCCATTATTGATCGGATAGCTGACCTTCTCCCGGGATGGAAGGCGGACTTATTGACAAGGGCTGGCAGGAGAATTCACGTGCAGTTTGTAATGACATCCATGCTCATCTATCTCATCATGGCAATTGATTTTCCCCAATGGGCTATCAAGGCGGTTGAAAAAATCCAAAGAGGATACCTATGGAGAGGCCAAGCAGATGCAAAGGGAGGACATTGCCTTGTTGCATGGGATGTGGTCTGTCGCCCCTTGGAGCTCGGGGGTCTTGGAATCTCTAATCTCACGAATCTGAGTTGGGCCTTGAGAGTTCGTTGGCTTTGGCTTAAGAAGACGGAACCACAGAGACCTTGGTCGAGCCTCCCAATTCAGGTCCCTGATCAGGTCCGAGCTCTCTTCTCAATGGCAGTAGCTACCGAGGTTGGAGACGGAGAAAATACCCTCTTCTGGACCGATCGATGGATACATGGCAGAAGCATTGAGGAGGTTGCACTGAGGCTCTTTGCCGCAGTCCCGCGTAGACGAGCTAACAACCGCACTGTCAAAGAGGCTCTCACCAATAATGTTTGGATCTCGGATATATTGGGAGCCCTCCATGTTGGGGTCTTGGTCGAATACCTGCAGATTTGGGACATCATGGAGGACTTTGTCTTGCAGCCGGACATGGCAGACACCCATGTTTGGAAGCTGTCCGCCACTGGGAAGTACTCTGCAAAATCGGCTTATGAGAGTTTGTTCATGGGTGCAACTCAATTTGGACCATGGGAGAGGATTTGGAAGACCTGGGCACCGCCAAAGTGCCGATTTTTCATGTGGATAGTGGCACACAAACGATGCTGGACTGCGGACCGATTAGCACGCCATGGGCTACCTCATCAGGAACGCTGTCCACTTTGTGACCAGGAGGAAGAGTCGGTTGATCATCTCTTGGTAGGTTGTGTGTTTGCGCGACAATTCTGGTTCTACTTGTTGAGGCAGAGTGGCATACACTCCGTCACTCCACAACCAGATGAGAACAACTTTGATTCTTGGTGGGAGCGTGTCGCTGCAATGACAAACGGACTGCATCAACAAGGAATCAACTCTCTCGTCGTCCTGGGAGCGTGGATGCTATGGAATCACAGAAATAGGTGTGTGTTTGATGGGATGGCGCCAAGCTTGGCGGGTCTGCTAACCCTTGCCGGCGAAGAGCGCCGCCTCTGGACGATCGCTGGAGCTCGAGGCCTGAGCCTCTTGACAGCTCCCTTGGCTGGAGATAACTAGCGGTATTCTCCCGTGGTAGTGTCGCGATCTTTTAGCCCAGGCGCGATGTAATCAGAATACTAAGTGGGTGTGGTGTGAGTGTGTGTTGTACTGGGTCTTATCCCGCTCTTTCTTCTTAATATAATGAGACGCAGCTCTCCTGCGTTTTTCGAGAAAAAAAATATCTACCTAGCAGATATGAAGTGTGATCAATTAACAAAATAATCGATTCCAGCCAATATCTGCTCAAGGATTTCGAGTGATTGCTCAAGGACTATGATTGGCTTATTGATTAGCATGTGACCCGAAGTCCTGAGACTTAGTATTTAGGTGCCAGAGACAGTATTTATCGTATTGAGATATCATACTAAGTCTCACTCTCACCATCATCCTTTGTTTCCACTGCAATTGTGGAAATTTGCATACAGGTTGTATTATCTTTTTACTAAATAACTTTGGTGATGAGTGCCCAAATTTTGGAGATACAACATCCTCGATGATTTTCTAAAGTTGAATGTTACAAGTGCCTTTTGTTTTTGAATGATAATATTTTGCTATTCATAAATCCGTTTACTTTTTGCAGCGTTACCCCTACCAGATTCCATGGAGCACTGTCTTCGCTGATCCTATACTACCCTTAGTTGTTGATATTGGAAGTGGTATGCCTCCCCTTAAATATTTGATCTGAAATTAGGATTTGTTTCTCAGATGATTACAAATGAACAGGAATGGTTTACTGTATTGGTAATTGTGGTCTCTGTGCTCTCCTTTACTAGATAGGCACTAGACGACTGAATTAGTGTAATACTCTCTGCCCCAAAATATAAGGGATTCTGATTTTCAAAAAAAAAAAGGGATTCTAGGTTTGGTCAACGTCAAACTTTGTTAGCTTTGGCTAATAATATCTATAATCATAGGTTATTTCAAATAAATTACATATTATGATAATTTATTTCACAATGAATCTAATATTATCATTTTTTTACTTTGGCAACCATTACGAATATCTTGCTATTAATAGTCAAAGTTAAAAAGTGTGACTTTGACCAAACCTGGAATCCCTTAAATCCTGGGATAGGGAGTAGTGAGTAGCGTACCTCTGCTGCTAGAAAAAATGGCACGTGTGTTGGTATTGATATACATATATTGTTTGGTATGAATTAACTCAACATTTACAGATAATTAATCCATGTTAATGTTTCTCGTACAGCGGTATAGGTTTTCATTAGTCCATTCCCGCTCTCTTGATCTCAGCTACTCAATATTTACTGATAATCGGTAGTTGGCGTATCACTTTGTACTTTGTGATACAAACTGCTAGCTCTATGTTTGGTCAAAATGCTATGTACCATGCTAATGCATACTATCAAAACTTAGAACATTCGGTTATTTAACTGTAGCCTATCTCGAATTTAGCTATTCTTCTTCCCTTGCCAACAAAAAACTCTTCTGTTCAGGAAATGGTTTGTTTCTATTTCAAATGGCTCAAAACTGCGAGAAGTCCAATTTCCTTGGGCTTGAGATGAATGAAAAGGTACATGCATTTTAGGTTCTATGGAATCTTATTCTTGGCTTCAACCATTTTTGTGACTTACCTTTCTCTGTAGCTTGTCATAAGGTGCCTCCAGGGTTTAGCTTCAGATGACAAAAGGAACCTGTAAGTCTTGTTTGTGCTGTCCTTTTTCTCACCCTTTCTTATTCAAGTGTATTCTCGGTTTCAGAAACAAGTCTGCTTATATAACTATTGGACCAAAATAAAAGAATAACTTTGTGTCTCTGTTCACCTTGACTTGAGACATTCCTTCCTTAATGCACTAATTTGGTTACTCTGCATTGGTTTTTGAGAAAGTCATTCTGCACTAATTGCGGAGGCATCGTAATCTGGAGCTGACCTGTCGATATGTTGTTTTCTTTCGAACGAGATATTTAGGAACGTATATTGTTGTGAAAGCATTCTTTGGCAATGAATAACCCTGGCGACAATAAAGTATCCCGAACCTTAAAACTACATTTCAGAAATCACATTCTAGAAAATTAAAGCATTAACACAAAGCTGTACAGCAATGGTTTGTCGAGAACTTCATATGCTTGTAAAACCAGACTCTTTTGAAAAGGATCCGGATTGTGTAAACAGGGGTTCCCGTGTCTCCATTAGTGAATTCAGCATGTTGCATTGTTTCAAAAGTTGGTAAAAAAAAATCATGTATGTAACGCAAATGATGTTGCAACAGCATTATATGCAATTATGCATAAACAAGAATCGATCTGTCCTTGTCCATCAGGTGCTTGCAATACAACTTGTGCTTCTTGAATGTAGATATCAAACTATGAATCTGAAAATGAATTTTTGCAGGTTTACTTAACTCTATGTGCTACAGTAATGATTGTTTATGAATTTTTCTGAATAATTGCTACATGTTGAATCATCACATTTTGGCTAACGGAAATACTGGAACCGTGGTAACAAAAAATACATGTTATAGCTTGATATCACATTTTTGAAAAGTGTTTTCATCCTGTGAGGCTCAAGTATTATTGTTCCTAATGAGCAAGGGCATGTGCTTACTGGTCATTTTGTAGTCCTTGTACATAAAGTAATTGTATTGACTTCAGTCAATTTTTTTTCCAGTGATGGTATGACTTGAAATATTGGTATTCTTGTCCTTTGTTTTCTATTTACTTCAATATCTGGTCATCATTGATGTGATTATTTCTTTGCTGACAGATATTTTGTATCCACAAATGCAACATCCACATTCCACTCCATAGTTTCAAGTTATCCTGGCAAATTGACTCTTGTCACAATACAGGTTTCTTTACCCTTATGTTGTACTTAACATACGGTTTGTACGAAAGTGCATATGCTTTACATACAGGATAGGCACAGCTACCTAATTTCATTATTTTGTTGATGATCTCCTGTTTCCAGTGCCCAAACCCTGACTTCAATAAGGAGCAAAATCGGTGGAGAATGGTGAGCCGAATGCTTGTTGAAGCTGTTGCCGATCTTCTTCAGCCAAATGGAAAGGTATGCTGGTCATCGCAGAGCAAGTCTTAAACCAGACATTTGAGTCAGATCATAATGCATTTCCTGGTGAAGAAAACATTGATGCTAATGCAACTGGCGCCGCAGGTATATCTGCAGTCGGACGTGGAATCCGTTCTGCTCGGAATGAAAGAGCAGTTCATCTCCTACAGCAAGGGTCGTCTTGTGGTGGATGGCGGAGACAGTGGCTACCGGATGGAAAACCCGTTCGGCGTGGCGTCTGACTGGGAACGCCATGTCCTCGCCCGCGGAGCACCGATGTACAGGACCATGCTACGGAAAGTGTGATTCCGTCATCTGTCTCTGAAGTCTGAACATTGGAAAACATGATATTCTTTCACGCGACACATTATGAATCTCATGCTTCAGTCATTTGGACAAAGCCTTTCCGATCAATACATCAGCATAATTTCTGTGGCAAAATGAAATCAACTCGCCATTACATCCAGGTGAGCGTCACAGTTAGCGTCTCTTCCCTGTTGCTAACTGGAAATCTAAGTTTCTGCCTCCGGAGAGGCCGATATCTGACATGATTGCGGCGATCGTCGCCGTCGACGACAGGCCATGACTTTAAAAAAAGGGAACACCAACCTTGTTGCATCATCTGCCACCGGAGATGCCGATGTCGGACATGGTGGCGGCGCTCGTCGCTGTAGACGTCGACCGCCAGACAGACCACGAGTCTAAAAACGACAGAGGTTTGTAGCCCTCCATGCCCTCGGGCGTGTTGAATGTCACGTACGTCTCAGGCAGCTCCGGCATCGCCGCGCTGCCGTCGAGGTACTGCACGATCTGCCGCATGCTCGGCCGCGCCGGGGGCGACGGGTGCAGGCACGCCAGCCCCAGCTGCAGCACCAAGTCCGCCTCCGCCGCGTCGAACGCTGAACCAAGCTTCGCGTCCACCGCGCCGGTGACGGCGCCCTTGCGCCAGTGCCCGAGCACCCAGTCCACGAGCACGAAGCGGTCGTCATCAACAGCGGTGTTGTATTTGCCGTCCAGGTCCTCCTCCTCGATGGGCCTCCGGCCGCAGGCGACCTCGAGAAGGAACGCGCCGAAGGCGAACACGTCGGAGCGCGTGGTCGCCTTGCCGGTGCGCACAAGCTCCGGGGCCAGGTAGCCCATGGTGCCGACCACGTGCGTGGTCTGCGGGTCGGCGCCGTGGTCGTACAGCCTCGCGAGGCCGAAGTCGCCCAGCCGGCCGTTCATCTCGCCGTCGAGGAGCACGTTGCTGGCCTTGATGTCGCGGTGGATCACCACCTTCTCCCAGTCCTTGTGCATGTAGAGCAGCCCGGCGGCGACGCCCTTGATGACGCGGAACCTCTGCGCCCAGTCCAGGACGGGCCTGTCGCCGCCGCCGCCGCCGCCGTGCAGGTACTTGTCGAGGCTGCCGTTGGGCATGTAGTCGTAGACCAGGAGGAGCTCGCCTTTGCGCCGGCAGTAGCCGAGCAGCTGCACGAGGTTGCGGTGCCGGAGACGGCCGATGCTGACGACCTCGGCGACGAACTCCTTCATCCCCTGCCTCGACTCGTGCGACACCCTCTTCACGGCGATCTCGGTCCCGGCCGACCCCCGGAGCACGCCCTTGTACACGCGTCCGAAGCCGCCGGCACCGAGCAGCCGCTTGTCCTTGAAGCCGCCGGTGGCGTCGTACAGGTCCTTGAACGCGAACCGGTGCGGCCCGAACTCGGTCTCCCAGTCCTCCCGCAGCTCGGCGTACCTGAGGCGCCGCCGGATGAGGACGAACCCGACGGCGACGGCGGCGAGGACGGCCGCCGTGGTGGCGATCGGCAGCGCGACGGTCAGCGCCTTGGAGCGGGGCTTGGGGCCGATGCGCGGCAGCTTCGGGAGCTTGGAGTAGTCGAGCGCCGGCGCCGCGCCGCCGAGGCTGAAGCTCCAGCCGAGCACGTAGTGCTTGACCAGCACGATGCTGGACGCCGACGTGAATCCCAGGTACGCCGTGTCGGCGACGACCGTGGAGAGGTCGATGTCCGCGGTCAGGAGCGGCCTCTTCGGCCTGGGCGACCGCGCGGGGGCCATGGCCACGGCGACTCGCTTCGCCGCGGCGTCGTAGTCCACCCACACATGCATCGGCTCCCGGCTGATGAGGCTCAGGTTCCGGAACGCGCCGTCGTCGTCGTCGTAGTACCCGGCCGGCGCGGCGGCCGTGGAGTTGAGGCTGTTGACGTCGACGCCGACGTGGTTGTTGTTGATGTCCGCGAACTCCGGGTTGCGCACCGTGTCGAGCTCCACGGCGAAGACGCGGTTGCGCGGGTCGCCGTTGTCGCTGCCGTTGAACATGCCCAGGTACTGCTGCGGCGTCGCGGTGGAGAAGTCCGTGTCGGGCGCCACCAGGAACGCGAACCCGCTCGTGCTCAGGTCCAGGAACGGGGACACGATGGCGAACACGAACGTCGTCGAGAAGGACGGCATCGCCGTCCCCGCCGCCGGCCGGCGGAACGTCACCTGCTCCGGGTGGAACGCGTGGCCCTTGGACATGTTGGTGTCGTTGGTGAGGAGCAGCAGACCCGACGGCATGACGGTCGCCATGCCGTCCAGCGACAGACCCGCGCCGGTGAATCCGTTGTACGCGAACTCCACGGCGCCGCCGTCGGCGGCCTGGACCGCCGCCGCGACCACAGCCACCAGCAGCAGCGGCAGCAAACGCTTGGCAGCCATGGCGCAAACGTGGTCACGTCACATAGCTGACAGCTGCAAGCAAGAGGAATGAAGATCTAGGTGTGGACATGTTCAGGCGGCACGCAAGAAACCGAGGACTCGACACAGAAGCAGGAGAAATGCACGGTCACCATGAGAGCGACTCATCATTTGTCACCGTAAACGTGTGTCGTGTCGTGTTACGGCGACTAAACTCCAATAGCTAGCAGGTGTGAGCGCAGCGTGATGCTGGACCAAGTGGCACTGCTAATTAAAAATTTTCAACTTTTTTGGGAGCAAATTTGGACGGATTGTGAGGCTCTGATGAGCTGTGTGAACTGTGAAGTACTCCGTGCGTAGACCTTGACCATGAACAGTTTAGCAGTGCCTTGACGGAAGCTTCGTCTGCATGGTTGTGTTGGTGGTATATGTATGATCAATAAGTTAATACTGCAACTTGGACTGTTTGCCACGAGTGGAATTGGACCAAGACCACGGACTGTTGACTGAATTGTCCTTGTCTATTTATTCTCCACGGCAACCTTCGTCCATTATCTGTGACCAAAAGCTATAGCTGCACTAACCATTGTTTTTTGCGAGGTCGTCGACTGGAATATATGTAATTGTGGTTGTGGGATGTGTTGGTGGACCATACCCATGCTTCCTGCAGGTCTTCACAAGAAAGCATTTGGCAGGCCAATGGTTAAGCCATGTTAACAACAATTGCAATAATCTATTTCATGCACTGAGAAAAAAGGACCAGCTTGTCCAAGGTGAACATAAAGGTTGTTTTTTGAAATTAAAACGATAAAGAGAGGCGGGCTAACCTATCAAGAACTAGGAGTAGGTGTGAAGTGGTGAGCCGCGCACATCTACTACACGTGCTGCATCTAATATTGGATCCAAGTCTTCGATGGTCCCACGCTATCTTAGCATAGAGGTAATTTTAAACGTTTTTGTAGAAAGTGGATTCGTATCATACGATGGATGACTTGACCCCATTTTTCTGCTGGTATTTTGGAGGATAACAAAATCTTCCTCGAAATATTATTCCTATCTGAAGTTCCTACGAAGTTCGATCCTTTTGTAAAGAAAAAAAAACAAAATTCATGAAATTATCCTTGTGTCTGTCAAAATTTCCCCCGGACATTGACAGAGATCTGCAATTTCACAACGGAATCGAGGACAACGAATTGCGCCGGCCGGCCGCCGTGATCACCCTCCTCCGGAGAAGTCGGACGACACGGTGGCCGCCGACGACGCGTAGGACATTGCGTAGGAGTCGAACCCCTCGTTCTGCATCATGGCCATCACGGTGAAGCTGTGGTACGATGGCGACGGCTCGGGCATCTTGGCGTCGCCGTGGAGGTACTGCACCACCTGCCGCATCGTCGGCCGCTCGGCGGGCGCCGGGTGCGTGCACAGCAGGCCCAGCTTCAGCGCCATCGCCATCTCGTCCGGGAAGTAGTCGCCGCAGAGCCGCGGGTCCGCGGCGTCGGCGAGCGAGCCCCTGTGACAGAGCTCCAGCACCCAGTCCACCAGCACGAACCGGCCGTCGTCGTCGGCGTCGCCGCGCTCGATGGGCCGCCGGCCGCAGGCCACCTCGAGCACGAAGGAGCCGAACGCGAAGACGTCGGTGGCCGGCGTGACGCGGCGCGTGTGCGCGAGCTCCGGGGCCAGGTACCCCATGGTGCCCACCACGTGCGTGCTCTGCGGGCCGCCGGCGCCGGCGCCGTGGTCGTACAGCCGGGCGAGGCCGAAGTCGCCGAGCCGGGCCGTCATCTCGCCGTCGAGGAGCACGTTGCTTGCCTTGACGTCGCGGTGGATCACCACCTTCTCCCAGTCCTCGTGCAGGTAGAGCAGGCCCGAGGCCACGCCAAGGATGGCGCGGAGCCGCTGCGTCCAGCTCAGCGGCGGCGTAGTCGAGTGGTCGTACAGCCACCGGTCCAGGCTGCCGTTGGGCATGTAGTCGTAGACCAGGAGGAGCTCGCCCCGTCGCCGGCAGTAGCCGAGCAGCTGCACGACGTTGCGGTGGCGGAGCCGGCCGATGCTGGCGACCTCGGCGACGAACTGCTTCATCCCCTCCTGCCGCGCGTCGTGCGACACGACCTTGACGGCGACCTCCGTCCCGGACGCCGGGAGCACGCCCTTGTACACCCGGCCGAACCCGCCGACACCGAGGAGGTGCCTGCCGTTGAAGCCGTCGGTGGCGTGGAACAGGTCCTTGTACGCGAACCGGTGCGGCCCGAACTCCACCTCCCAGTCCTCACGGAGCTCGGCGTACCGGAACCGCCGCCACGCGAGCAGGGACGCGCCGGCGACCAGCGCGAGCGCGGCGAGCGGCAGGACCACGGGCAAGGCCACGTCGAGCGCCCTGGACCGTCGCTTGTTGGCGCCGGCGCGGGGCATCTTGGGGAGCCTCGCGTAGTCGAGCGCCGGCGCGGCGCCGTCGAGCGCGAAGCTCCAGCCCAGGACGTAGTGGCGCGTGCGGTACGGCCCCGTCGACGACGAGAGGCCGACGTACGCCGTGTCGTCGCTCACCACCGGCGAGAGGTCGACGGCAACGGAGATGAGCGGCCTCTTGGGCCTCGGCGCCCCCGCGGGCGCCAGCGTTACGTTGAGCGCCGCGGCCGGGCCGTCGTAGTCCACCCACACCTGCATCGCGTCGCCGCTGAACAGGGACAGGTTCCGGAAGGCCCCCGGTGTGCCGTCGTCGTCGTCGGCGAAGTACCCCGCCGGCTGCGCCGCCACGGACACCAGGCCGTTCACGTCCACGCCGACGTGGTTGCTGTTGATGTCGCGGAACTCCGGGTTGAGGATGGTGTCCAGCTCCACGGCGAAGATGCGGTTGCTCGAGTTGCCGTTGTTCTCGATGTTGAAGAGGCCCAGGAACTGGCTCGGCGACGCCGACGACAGGTTCTTGCTCGGCGCCACGAAGAAGGCCAGCCCGTTGCCGCTCACCGTCACGTAGTCGGAGACGATGGCGAACACGAACGTCGTCGAGAACGACCGGGCGGTGCCGTTCGGCGCGCCGTGGAACCGGAGCGCCGGCGGGTGGAACGCGTGGCCCTTGAGCTGCGACGTGACGTTGGTCAGCACGAGCTTGCCGTCCGGATCAACGAGGGCCATGCCGTCCAGGTCGAGCCGCGCGCCGGCGAAGCCGTTGTAGACGAACTGGCTGTCGCCGCCGCCGGCGGCCGCCACGGCCACCTGGCTGAGGCCATGGAGATTGAAAAGAAGCAGTGCAAGGAAGCAGGGAAGTTTGGCATGCATCTCTTTGTCACTTGCAGCAGAGAAGCAACTTGAAAAACAGACTTGTCCCCAGATCGTTTGGTAGGTGGAAGACTAGCGGTTTTGTGTTTGACAAGAAATGCAAAGCGCACGCGAAGACCTTTCAGGTCGGACTGCCGAAAGCATCCGTTACCCGGCCGGCCAATTTTGTTCCTCCCATGATCACATGGAGGGAGGACAAACAAATATCTCCCTGTCTTATAGTTCTGATCGTTTCATCAGCGTGTCAAATTTGTATGTGCGAAGTCTTGCTGATCAGGGATTTATTTACTAAGCATTTTTGTCAGGATGCATGAATTGCCAGGCTCGACACACAACCAATGTTACCAAAATTTTGGCTTCTTTCTTTTTCAAAACACAGATGCACATGCTCAAGCAAATGCACAAACATTCATCTCTACAAACATGTACATACGCCTTAACTATATGAACGCCTACTGTCGACAAGTACATCGCTTACAATTAAAAAAAATTACTAACAAATTTTATAATTGACTTATATCTTGATGCTATATGCGATTCTTATTTGAAGACTGGATATATGATACTTCATCTTGGATGTCGAGCTGTAACTCCAATTTAAATTAAAAATAAGACTCACTTTCTTGAAACAATTAAATTAAACCACTACTAGGAAGCAGAGCTTGCCACTTGCAGCAGAGTGACAACATGCAAAACAAAGCTGTCAGCTGTTAGTTACCTAATCCTTATCTGGTGGGAGATTAGTGGATTTGTCTCTGATGACAAGCAACCACATAGGCAGAACTGCAGAAGCCGCAACTGTTTGGCCGATTTCTTGCTGCTTCTGTGATCACGTAAGGAGAATGAAGGTACACGTTCGCCAAAATAAATAAATAAATAAAATAATTTAAGATACACATTTTCTTCTGAATGCAGACATGCTAGGTCTTAAATGATAGAATCATTAGACAATACACCGGTATAGGGAGAGCTCGGTGAAAATCGCAGTATTTTTACCGCCTCAAATTTCATCTAAAAGTGGATTTGAGAACATACCGCCCAAAGAAACGGAAACAGCAGTCAGTGGCCAAACTTACAGTTCTGATGGTTTCATCAACGTGTCAAATGCGTATGTACAGAGTCTGGTTTGATCAGGGATTATTTACTGGTTTATTAAGCATTTTTATCAGGATGCATGAATTATCAGGTTCGACACACAAACAGGTTACAAAAATTGAGCAAATTGTTTGGAAGTCCAAATTTTTGCTCCTTCTATGATCCACATAAGTAGAAAGGAAGATTAAAATTTTCTTCTGGATGCAGACATGCTTTTGTGAAAATCGTGGTCTTTTATTGCCTCAAATTTCATCTAAAAGTGGATTTGAGAACATAACCGACCAAAAAAACAGCAGTCAGTGGCCAGATTTGACTTACTGCAAATCTCATCATAGTTTGTTCGAATCCAATTTTACCTTTTTCTTGCCCGGTAATAGTTTTCACCGGAACAGATCGAAAAACAGGACAACCGGACGAAAACCGTAAGTATTATGATATCTAAGTCATCTGTCATATTCCAGCCAGCAAATCACCAGAAAACATTATCACACTGGCCAAGCAAGCAAACAAGAAAGAAATTCTTCAGTCAAACTGATGGCGATGGTACAGTTTGCGTCGAAGGATAGCGATCAGATCGCCTAACTGTCACGGTTTCTTATTTTAGAGTCTAATTTATTGTTGCTGAGATGGTACAGTTTGGGTCGAGTCAAACTGATCATCACAAGGCGCTATGAACTATTTCCGATTCCGATAGCTTCAACCTTTCAGGTCTGTGCACTCGGCACACTGATGAGATGGACACGTACTGCTAAACGAAGCTTCAGGGCTAGTGAAAGGAGCTTGAAGATAGATTCTGAGATTGGTTTTTATGTAAAAACTTTTTATGTTGTAAAGCTTGTTATTTTTTCACATACGTAACTCCCTGCATATCCTAAAATAAGTAAATAAAACAAAGCGCCTTACCCATGGATAGGTTCAGATTTGTCTGAGCTTTGCAAATGACGAAAATAATGATGGCACAATTTTGATTCATGACACTGGAGTGAGAAGGCCTTTCGGCAGAGTTACGTTTTGAAACCGAGTGCAAGGAGCGCTGCCATTCATCTCATGAAGAAGAGAATACGCCGGCCCCAAAGGGAAATGGCACAGTTGGCACTGGAAAATGCTGCAGGCACTACTCTAATATTTCAATGTTCAAGTTAGTCAGCAGAGATCCATCAGAGTGGTTCTCTCTAATATTTTTTCAGTGGTCATGGATCAAAGGAAACTGCATTCGTAAAGTGCAGCTGAGTCTTCTTAAGCAAGGGATGTTGCTACAATTGATCTCACGTTATACAACACAACGTGGCACTTGCCACGGTTCCTTGTGTGATAGCCAGTGCAAAACACACCACCGCGAGTTCAGCATGACCAAACTGGGACCATGTGTTTTCAGGTTCCAAGCACAGCTGGCACAACATACAGGCTCACGGAAGTCACATAGCTAGACCCAACGCTTGGGTGCATGACTATTGACCTGACTCCATTTTACACCGGCTGGAAACAAAACATCAGCTGTTACTGCCACTCCTTAACTAGGCTGTATAAAATGCAATAGATGTTGACTTGGGCAACCGCTTCGCGATTTCCTGCCATAGACGTTCAATACTTCAATCCATCAGTTAGCATTAACTGCCTAAAACTGAACATGGTTGAACAATGTTTGGTTATTCCATTAACAAAATAGTACGCCAGGGTGGGTTCAACATTTAGTGTGTTGGTCAGAAAACAACGATCCACATAGAAAGGCCACTTTCATTGTGTTAGTTAGAATAGGAAAGTGACCGGAATTTCAAACAACAGAAGCATCAGAACGGCTACATTTTATCAATTAAAATATTTTCATGCTTTACGGCTAGTCCCCTTTCTTTACGATGAGAAAGCTACTTTGTTCCATCAAGGAAACTACCATACCATAAAAACAGCCACAAAAAAATTCAAATGTTCCGGGAGCTCCCTTTTGGTTCCAACAACCACATACATCTCACATAGTAAAGAGCTGAAAGCGGAATGGTTTCCGCTTCTCACAGCGTTTTCGCTGGCGTGTCCGTACAGAGTTTTACCACATCCTTTTCACAGCGTCGTGGCCAGCCCCTGTTGCGACGCGTCGGAGCGGCCTCCTGTTTCGATGGCGGTTGCCTCCCTGGTGGCTGGGCTTTGGTTCGCGATGCGCACGTCCTGCCTGGTGGCTGGCCCTTCATTCGGCTTGTGAGCCTGCACCGCTGGGAGCCCAGCCCAAATCTGCCGACGTCGGTTCGGCCTTCGCCCTCTCCCGCACCGCCTCTTCCGCCGCCGTCGGATTCGCTTTCATGCCGTGTCACGTGGCGGCTGTAACCTGCCGCGTAGTGCCTTCGCGGCCTCCTTTCGTTTTCTGCAAATCGCCTGTAGCTGTTCTTCGTCAGTCCTTTCTCCTTCCTCGCTCGCCGTTGTCAGGCCGCTGCTGCGGCGTTGTTTCAGTTCCAGGTTCGTGCCCCGACCTGCTCCTCTGCGCCCTCCTGCGCCCTCCCGACTGTCCCTTGGCCCTGCATTTGTGCCTTCCTGCATTTGGGGGTCCATTGTTTCATGATTTTGTTTGCCATCTGCAGCACTGCCGGGGTTGTCCGAGGCGTCGTCGAGGGCGATTGGGCCCGGCTCCGTCGCCGGCGTCCTTCGCCGTGACGGCCCTTCGCCGCTGCGCAAGGTGCGTCCTCAGTCTCCCTGCATACAGACCCTCTTCTCGCTGCTTCCCCTTTCTGCCGTTGTGTTGCTGCTGTGGATGTTCGGATCCTGCGTGCAGGCTGCCTGCATTTTTCTTGCATCCTGCATGTTGCCCTTCGTGCCTGCTAGGGCCCTTTCCATGGCCTGCTTAGCCGCTGTAGTGGAAGTTGTTCAGTTTCTTGCACTTGGGTGGGCTGTGTTCTGCAACCATGGTGCGCGTAGGTGGTGAGCGTTGCCTGTTTTTTTTTCCTCGATGCCCACTGCATGTATGCTGCCGCCTCTGTCACTGATGAAATGTTCGTTCACATGCAGGATACAAGCTCCTCTTCCATGGCTTCGTAGTGAGCAGGAAACCAGTGCCAGGCACGACACCTTCGCGCAGCACTCTCTCACGCACCTTGACAGACTTGAACCGCAGCAAGAAGTCATCACGGTACAGCTTCTTCACTGTCAGTTCATACGGACCTAAGTTGAACTCCTTCACCACGCTGTGCACACAGTGTATGCTCAACCCATTATCACCATACGAGCCTTCCGCAGAGACGATGGCGACGACGCCATGCTCTGTCAAATCTGCTTCCTCCTTCACCATCGCCTCAGTCAACTCCATGAAACACATACCGCTCGCCATCCGTACTCTGCAAACACATTAACCAAGACCAGATTAGCACCTTGGAATAAAACAGAAAGATCACCCATCACACGGCTGCTTCCTGTCCAACAAGATCTAGCGTGCATCCCTGACCCGCGGCACTTGCACGACCTCAACGCAGACTATCACTGGCCAACAAAATTAGCAGCATCAGCCCTCCTCTGGATCCACTACGGTAAAAAACAAAGCACAGGCCCCTTTGCGCTACGCTCTCCCCAGCCAAACATGGATCAAAATATACTAGGTAAGTAGGCGCGCTCCGCCGCGCCCGTTCAAAGAATGTATCGTTATAATGTTGAAAACAACAACATAAAATACAGAGTATTAATGTAAGAAATGTTATGCTATAAACAATTTTAGAATGCTTCATATAATTTGTATAAACTAAAGGGCTTTCATGAAAATTTGGAAGCAATAATGTTTCTCTCCGACGTTCGTGTGCTCCCCAGCAGTAACAGAAAAATCCAACTGAAAAGGTAGTGGGTCCCACTCCCACAACAACAACCCCCTCACTCTTTTCTTCTTCTCCTATTTTTCTCTAGCGCCGTTCTCGTCAGGATCACGGGTGGCATGCGCGCAGGATGGGTAAGGCCACGCGGCGGTCTTGCTCTCCACACGGCGACAGCTGCGAGTAAAGACGGGCTCTTCCTCTCTTTTTCCTCTTTCTTTTCCTTCGCAGCGCACCAGCAGCACCATTTCCTCCCTTAGCCAGAGAGCCATGGAAGGCTCCTCCACTGCCTCCGCGAGCAGCTTCATTCTTCCTCAGCGTTCTCGTTGCTATTTATCCCACAGGCAGCTGACGAACCCAAGCAAGATTTTTCCAAGCCGTTGTCTTCTCCCCTCCGCCCTAGTTCCCCATCCGAGATTCCCATGAGACCTCAAACTGCCGGAGAGCAGCGTGGCAGCCCCATCCCGCCTCTTCTTCTCGCTCATACCTCGCAGGAGCGTACGAACCGCAACATAGGGGCTCCGATTCGGTGCCTTCCAGGGTCGATTTGCGCTACTGCCTTCTCTTCTCCGTGCCGTCTCCTCCCATTCCGGCACTGACCCTCTTCCTTTCTCTCTCTTTTTTTTCTGTTCCCAGCGAGCACGAGGCGAGCTAACAAATCAGGAGTCACCCTCTTCTCTTCTATGCGTAGTTTCCCTCCATTCCGGCGCTGACCTGTTTCCTTTCTTCTTCTTTTTTTCTGTTCACAATGGGCGTGAGGCGAGCTAACGAATCAGGCGGCTTGAAAACTGTGGTCGGGCACGGGCTGGTCTGTCACATGGGAGCAGCACATGGTGGGGGTCCACAAGGAGGCAGGAGCAGATGCAAGTCGGGGAGCAGAGCAGGACGTGGAGGAAAAACCGACGCCCACGTCCCCACAAATTGACGTGCAGGCACAGGAAAGTTCCACGTCTGTCAAAATGCTATAGAGGGGCATCAGGCTTTGTCCTATCAGATTATAGATATACAGCCTCATCCATCTTGCCACGAACAACATCTGCCAAGAGGGCTTCTACACGAAACGAAATGCTTTAAGACTCTTACTTACCAACCAAATGAGCGAAGAAGAAATGCCTACACGGCTGTGGAACCACAACTCCAGCAATATCAGCCTCCGTCTTTCACACAGGAGGAAACCGAAGATATGCGTTCGGCCTCCCCAATCCCACGACTTTATCCTCCCGTGCGAGCCCGTGACACAAGCCAACAACTCCGCATGCAGAGAGTACACCGCCACGCAGCCAAAAAACAGACGCGTCGCGCATGAGTGGGACCATCCAATGGGTGACCGCTTCGGTTGATCTCACCTTTCACAACCTGGCGCGGCGTAGCGCGCCGGCTCACCCTAGTAATGTGGGAAGCAAAAACATTTCTCGAACACGCATGAGAGCACGTGGGCAGCAAATTATAGAAAGAAAGTCTTTGGTCCTGCTTGGCACCAGGATTTCTTGATAAGGTCAGCTTCTGTAAGATTTGACTATAATTCAGGTTTGGTACTCTTGGCATGAGGGGTTTCTTGATATTAAAGGAACAATCCAGCAGTGCAGCCAAATGGCCCAAAATATCCATCGCTCTCCTCTCAGCTCCGCTGCTACTAGTCTTTGTTCGTGGGCCAGCACTTTTGCACCACTCGGCATAAACTAATTAGCCTATAAGCTTTTCATGTTTCGTTCCTAGGTTTATCACCACCTAACAATATTAAAATCAAATATCAGTAACTATATGGGAAACAATATCTCAATATGTTCCTGATACACACCTCGAATAGTTGGTTTATGTTATCGGCCGTTTTTGCTGATGTCTCAATGAAGAACATACTGTTCCTTTCTGCATACTCTTGCGCTTCCTACAGAAACGGAAGCATAGCGTCAAAACCTTCAACGTTTAATATTCAAAGTTTCTGTTGTGATAGCATAATCTTTCGGTTCATCTAACAGTTTCAAATTGATAGTGGCATAATATTTCTTGCCCACCTCAGAGGATACATTACGATTTTCATGCAGATCAGCCTTATTTCCAACCAAGGTCACAACCATACCTGGACTGCCATGTTTCTGAAGTTCCTGAGAGTGGAAATGGATATGATGAAAAATAAAACGGGTTGGGGAAGGTTGGTTGGTTGGTTACCATCACAGATTTCATTTTATATTATAATAGCATAACTATCTCTCAGTTGAACAAGAGCTTCCAAACGCAAGCATAACTAAAGAACAATATATTTGGTTCCATTTAATTATGTGTGCTACTCGTGGATCTTCTGTAACTATCCGAGACATCTGTAGCACTTAAGAAGCACTCTGGTGGTGCAGTATAAGACATTTTTTTTAGATGATAAGACAATACTCAAATACAGTATGAAAGACAAGATCACAAGAGCACAAGCTCTCCAATTATACTGCAAACATAATAAGACTGTCAGGAGTATCAATGCAGTAAAATGCAAACATGGTATAGCGGCTTAGAAGCAGATACTGTATACCTATAGAAACTTGTTAATCGAGCAGATTTCACCTCAATATTAATCACCAAGTGACAGGACAGAAGTTATAGACGGAGTACTTCACCCAGTATTGTGCTTTGTTCAAGGATTCTGGGCTGGTCATGTCATAGACAACAATTGCAGCACCTGTTCCCCGGTAGTAAAGAGGCGCTAAGGCAGCATATCTGAAAGAAGAATGTTTTTTAACGAAACTTTTGACAGGAAATGCATACATGCATATGAAATAAAATGAGAAGCATAAGTTTCTCCTAAGATAACTTGATAACTCTGTATTGAAATTTCTTCTGACAGCTAGATGCAAGGATGCATCAAAGGTTAAAACAAAGGTTCCATCAAATCACCTAATATGTACCTCTCCTGGCCAGCAGTGTCCCATATTTCAAACTTCACTGTAGTGGAGTCCTCTAATGCCAATTTTTGTGATAAAAATGACGCACCAACAGTTACCTGAATTATTTTAACTGAGTAAGTTGAAGTCAAATGGCAGCATATGAAAAGATAAATTAAAAGTATTTGTACTATTCATGAATCCCGAAAATGATATTTGTTGGTTACCTTGGAAGTAGGGTCAAACTGGCCACGGACAAAGCGAAGAACGATGCAGCTCTTCCCAACACCAGAGTCTCCAAGTAATAATAGCTCCATAAGGAAATGGAATAATAAAGTTTGAGAACAAAGGGCACAGTTTTCAAATTTTGACTAATTTTGATTCCAAAAGAGAACTCCAAACATTAGCATTTCATTCGACTCAGCTATATGCTCATATAATGTCAGCGTGCTAGCAAATCAGATGCCAGACGCATACAAGAACAAGCAGAAATAACATTGACAGAATTACAGTCTAATTTGTGAATAAACATATAAATGCACAACTTTAAATAGCACAAATAAAACACAAACGGAGTAAACCTTTGATTGGATCAACAGCAAACAAATAAATGACTCAAAGAGGATTGTATTTAGCAAACCTTCACTCAAGTCACAAGTGCTTTGGACCAGTATCAGAATTCCCATGGTTGATGTTGCTCACCCCTCCAGAATTAGCTAAAAGGAAAAGAAAGTATTGCTGCATCAACAAACGACTCAAACTGTTTCCTGCCATGTTATAATAACGTTGATTCAAAAGGAAAAAGAGTGACCGACCAATTAAAACAATTTAAAAATTGGATAACAAGTAAATTCAGCTTTATTTTAGGTTCTGCAAGATTATTTATGTTGTTTCAGTCATTTTCATCAATCCGTAACATATATAGTACATTTGCCAAACAAATATCCAGAACAAAACTTTATGAGTTATGACCATCCCTTGACACAAACTTAGATGCTGCAAGAAGCTACGATAATATTACCTAGATCCAGTAACAAGATGAGGAAGTTAAGCTATAAGATAAAAAAAAAACATTTGATTACTACTATTTCGGTAAAATTGTTAAATAGGATGGAATCAAGAGATATTTTCTATTAGTAAAATGGCTGTTGCCTAAAGCTGCCCATCAGTTTTTCATGACAATTAGCTTCCAACAACAGGTTAGCTGTAGCGATAGCATTATCATAGGACTCCATTGTATCAAGATAGTGCCAAAACACTATTTTAGATGCCATGTACCCCCATATTTGTGATTGACTCAAAGGATTGGGCCGGTATCACGGGCGTGTTGAGAAGCAACTCCATAACACCAGTGCAGAGCAATAATTGACTGTTAAGCAACAGAACAAAACAAACTTGGCATCCTGATCTGCTGCAATCCAATCGAACTCCATGCATTGCTGGAGAACTTATGGCTTCACGTCGACATGCAGTCTCCCAGACTCCCAGTCAATGCTAGCGCACAGAACTTGTACATTGACCACTCACAAAAAAAAAAATGCATTGACCAATCTCTTTTTTTTTTAACGAACCGGGACTGACAGTGCCCCCTTCATTGATAAACAAGATAGATTGACCAACCAGAACACCAAGCTTTCTCCAATAAAGCATTTCCAACAGTTTTTGTAACCTCACAAATTCGAGGCCCCTTCGGCTCTACAGATAAAATCACTTTGCTACAGGTAATCCTTGACATCATTTGTCCGGAACGACGAGCTAAACTTCGTAAATTGGTCTAACTGCCAACCCGGCTCTGTCGCAGTGGAATTTCTTCCCCAAACTGCACCCGCATTGACCTCCCCTATCACTAATAGTTAATCGAAAGTACAATCACTCTACCCCTAGAGCACCACCCTACTTCGAGCTTCCGAAGGCGCAACAGCAGACTAGCAGAGCAGCACAACGAAAGATCCAAAAGGAGACACGGCGGAGGTAAAAGAGGGACATTTTTCACTTGTCGTGAGAGGAGATAGGGGGAGGACTCACCTGGACTCTGGGAGCGAGGAGGAACAACCCATGGCCAGCGCACTCCGGGCGCCGGATGGACACAGGGAACGGCGGTGGCCGGCGGCGGAGGAGAAGCGGGCGGGCGGGCGGCTCGCTCGCGATTTTCTTGTCGGATGGGCTCGTCGGCTGGTCGGGTACACGTGGCAGAAGGTTTCAAATCTCCGACGCTATAGCTCGCGCCTAGAAAAAACCGTCGCTACATTATTTTTTTATTTAGGCGCCGTTCGGTTCACCCTGTAAAGTGCCCTCTAAACTTTATACCCCTCTAAAGTAAAAAGAATCTTACTATTTAGGGGTACTAAATAAATTTAATTGCAAAACCTTTCTGCAGACGGACGTTATTTTTCGAGACGAATCTAACGAGCCTAATTAATCAATGTTTTGACACAGTGATGCTACAGTAACCATCGTCTAATCGCCGCTTAATTACCCTCATTGCGTTCGTCTCGCGAAATAGAGGGGGAGTCCTGGACTTAGTTTTGTAATTTGACATTATTTAGTACACATAAATCATGCCGGCATCTTTGATGTGACTGCTACAGCACCCTCTAAAAAGAACCGAACGCTACCTTATTTTGCTAAATCTTGCTAATCCATTCCCGCTATATTACACTGTAGCTTTGTTTTTGAAGGCTGTCGCTATATGACTTACGTCGTCTTCCCCGCCCTCCCATAAAAACTGTAGCTCATTGACCTGTTCTTCCTAGACGCGACCACCACCCCGTCCCGCGGCGCCCTGCGCCATTCATACCTTCTTCCTCGCTAAATTCCTGGCTTCAACGCCTTCACCTTAGCCTGGTCACACCGGCGATGCCTTCACCAGTTCGATTAGCAAAATCGCTTAGGAGGCCTTTGGAACGCGAGATTTTTTCCCATTTCTACGTTTTTTCTGTGAACAGTCAACTGATTCTTGTGAAATTCCTGTACAATTCCTGTGAATATCCTGCGTTCCAAAGGGGCCCTAGTTTTCACTCAAAACCGGACCTAGGTATATTTACCGACCGTCATGCTTTGTACCTTTGAAATCACCATAGAAATTAGAAAAAAAATCTAGATATAGCCCCTCTTAGAAGTCAAATTTTGTCATGCGGCCCATCTCTCTATATCCCAACGCGGTCGCGTTCTCGGCCAGTGGAGATGTCCACGTCGGCAAGAAAACGTCAGCCGTCCGATGGAAAATCCGCGGTGTAAAAAAAAAGGGGAAAAAAGACGGTAATGAACAGTAACGGGCCGTCACTCAAGTCCTCGAAGATGGACGGCCGGGCCCAGATCCATGGCCCCGAGAGAGAGAAAAAAAAAAAAACCTAACCCTAGAACCGCCGCCGCGCCCGACGACGTCGCCTCCTCCTTCAGTCGCCCGCGTGGAGCTCGCGGCCGATGGATCCGAGGAAGGGGAGGTTGCCGCCGCCGGATCCGAGGAAGGGGATGTCGCCGTCGCCGGATCCGCCCGCGTGGAACTCCGCCGATGGATCCGAGGAAGGGAGGTCGCCGCCGATGGATCCGAGGAAGGGGAGGTCGCCGCCGCCGCATCCGAGGAAGGGGAGGTCGCCGTCGCCGGATCCGCCCGTGTGGAGCTCGCCGCCGATGGATCCGAGGAAGGGGAGGACGCGGCCTCACCGGATCCGCCCGCCAAGGCCGCCGCTTGGCGGATCGGGCCCACGAGACGGCGTTGCGCTTCGTCGTGCCAGATCCGGCGTCGCCGGGCCCGTGCGCCTCGTGGACCGGGAGGACGCCGTGCGCCGCTTCCTCCTCTTCCACGTTGGATAGCTTGCTCCTCCGCCGCACGACCTCGCCGCCATGGATGGGGCCTCGCCGCATCCTTCAGCAACGCGTCGCTCGGCCGCCAACGCCGCTGCCGCGCTGGCACGCGAGCGCGCGGGCTCGTCCCCCCCGCCGCCGCGCTGGGACGCGAGCGCGCGGGCTCGACCGCCGCCGCCGCGCTGGCCCACGCTCGGCGGCCGCCTTGCGCTCGCCTCCTCGCGGTTGAGCTGGAAAGGAGGAAAAGAGGAGAGAAAATGACGCTAGGGTTTCGGGGAGGGGTGCGAGCCGAGTTTTCTTCGGCCGATCGCCGCGCCCAGCCGTCCATCGCAATGGACGGTCAGGATTGAGGCGGGTGTGAGCCAACCGCTCGCCGGGCCGGGCCGGCCCAATATAAGCCACTTTCACGCGGGCCAGGCAGCGCAAGAATTTTTCTTTTTCCCTTGAATTTTAGCGCTGGTGGGCCGGGCTAAATTCAATTGATTTCGAATCTTTGGGCCGAAAACAAAACATGCACAGTACAATTTCGTTTTTATTTTCAAATTTTCCCAAATACATGTTTCAATAAATTTTGATCTGTAAATAAATTTGAATTTTTCCCCTTCACAAAATATTAATAACACCTTCACATAAATACTCACTAATGTCTATATCAATAAACAAAATGTTCCAAATAAACCATGTAATTTTATCGGAGTTCACCAATGAATTACACTATATAAATTATAAATTATTTCTACTAAACAACAGGAACTATAACTTGAAATAAATTTGCATAATTCCTCATATATATTTAATATGATCTGGTTCACCCACTTTTATTTTCCAGTGCCTTACAATCAAAAACGTAAATGTTCATTTCAAATTATAATATTTTATAAACCATCTTCCCATCAACGCAAAATATCACCTATACCACTCTAAAAAAATTATGGTCATCCAAATAAAAAACATGATAACTGCGCAAACAGCACGAACTATAAGATCACGGTTCCAAATCAATTCCCTACAACTTTTTTTCCCTCCAAATCAAAAACATAATCAACAATATCTTATTGGATTATCATTGAAAATATAACCCGTCATCTTTAAATAGTATTATTTAGTTCAACAACTAACAAGCAAACACATATAGATCCTTCTATTCCAACCTTCCTATATATTTATTTAAGAATTCTCTATTATCAACATTGACGACCGATAAATGGAAATTACCATAATTACATTACGTTCTGCTCTACCATTTTAATACATTTAATATACATGTTTCTATCTTTGTTCATTACTAAACCACTATTTTGTAAATTGAGTGACTACACAGGAAAAATACTACAAGAGTAATATTTCAAATACAATAAAATTTTTGAATTCAATCATGCTAAAATGAATTGTCTATTCTTTTTGGCTCATTTACCAACAAGGGCAACAGGAAAAATACTCATTTTAAAATAATAGGAGCACACTTACATTACAATATCGTTTCCTTATTGCATTTGAAGCAACTTTGAGACCATCATCTCACTATAAGCACAATATGATTTGCAGTTAAAATAATTAAGTGCAAACAAAATTATTACTTCCAATTCATAACTAATACTTCCTTATCAAACTCAGGAATATAAGGTTTCTACAGCCTCAAAATTCTATATTATAAAATTTATCAATCATCTTACCATGACTATAAATTAAAACACATTGCATTCTAACAAAATTTGAAACAATAATATCTTCTACTATTTTCACTTCATAACAGGTTCCCAACAGGGGTAAACCACCCGCGCGCAAACCGTTGGCCTTATAAGAGCCATATTCAGCTATACAAGTTATTTATTATTAATTCTATTTTATAAAAAAATTTCAAATTTCAAACTAAATCCATAAACAAAAAGAAACCAAAAGCCAAAAATATGTGCTATATTAAGCCTTATACGAGCAATGATAAAAAAAAATGTTATCACTTTTTTAACTCAGTTTTTTTTCAGGGAATTCTTCTTCTAAATTTGTCATCTGTACGCTACATAGGTTCCTTCAATCACACCTTCCCATTTATTTACTTAAGCATTTTCTATTATTAACATAATGTTATTCAGGATAAGGAAATGGCGGAAAACATGGATGACGGTCGACTTCATAATTTTTTTTCTAATTACAATCACAACCCCAACTAGACTGTGTCAGCCGCGCATTGCCAATCATTTTCAAGCTGCTAAAGTTACAAAGTTGTCACAATTTAGTAACAATGATGTTTCAATTTTATTTTCAGATTATTACCATTTTTTTCCATTCAAATTTGACGCAACGTGACAATTGAAATGCAAAATTTGTTAACTACTTTTTAACCTATGATTTAACTCAACCATTTATAAATTTGTAAATTAATCATTTCAATTCAATGTATAACCCATAAAATTAAATAATATGATTTTGTTAGAGAACTTTTAACCAAATACGTATAATCTTTTTATTCCCACCTTCACATACATTTATTTAAGCATTTTTCTATTATCAATAAATGCAAACAACCATAATTATGCTATGTTTCCTAAATTTTTTAAACAATTTGTTTTCACATCAATATTTTGCTCTCCAGTTTCAATCCATTTAATATACATATTTGTATCTTTGTTAAATACTAAACTAGTAATTTGTAAATCAATAATCCAATATTTGAACAATTTCCGATAAAATCTGAAATTTGTTGTTCTACTCTCTTCAAATTATTCTCAACTCGCATTTCCACATACTGAGTTTTCGAGCTTCTTGACTGTTCAAGGATAAGGGACTGTTTCTTAATGTTTATTTCTGCTCCTTCTAATAGAGCCTTGGGAACATTAAAATCCCGTAGGATTATACTAAAACCATCCAGAAGTAGAAATTCCATCAATAATGGCTGTAGCACATTCAAAAATTGGAGAGCTTCTCCTGGACCCTTTCCGTAGAGAATACAGGACATCAGATTTGACAATGAGTCCGGAATAGGTTACGTTAGCTGGTAATGCACCTTTGACTATTTGAGCAATTGACCAACAGGGAATTGAACTACAGCAGCTAATGGAAGTGAACAAGACACAAATAATACTCTAAATTTGGTACATACTACTTCTTAATAACTTTCATGCTACTAATGACGAGGGCCATCAGGCGCGGTAATTCCGCGCCATCTTTCTAGTTATGATCTATTCCTTTCTTTTTTAGGAACCCATGAACGGTTTTGAGGGGGGCCCAGCCGGTTGTGTTTTTTTTTTATCCCAGCCATCAACAGAGATTTCGGTACGTCGTGTACCGCTGTGAAGTCCAGGAAAGCACGTCGTATGCGCACTAGATGGGCCGACGTGATAGCCATATTTGGGCCGTCTTCTCAATGGCACGATCGAATATAACGCAGCTCCGACCCGCTAGGATCTCAAAAAAAGAAAAAAAAAGAAAGAAAAAAGCTCCGACCCGCTAGAGCGAGAAAAATTCTCGAGCGAGCATGGTGGGTGCAAATGCAATGCAGTACCTGCAGTGCTGAGCTTGCCCCTTCTCCACGCGCCAGCCATGCACGCCTCACGGCCACGATGCCCATTCATGGCTAGGCTACCACGCCACGGCCCATGCTCACATCATTGTCTGAGCTCCCGTTCCCTGTGGCCATGGCATGTCAACATCGCGTTAAACGTCATTCCGTGCCATCACCATCCGTCGAAGCAGCCGCCGGACCAGTCCGAACAGGGCGGCGGCGGCCGCCATGGCCGGAAAGCGGGCTAACGGGGTGACAAGCACCAACTGCTAGCTCCTTCACCCGCTCTGCCGGCAGGCCGCGCGCGCTGCGCGTTCCGAGAGATCGCGGTGACGTCTCCGTCTCCATACTCCTCCTCGGCTGTCCAGCCGGCCTCGGACGTACGGGCTAACGGGCACGTAACATGACGAGCGGATAGCCAGATAACAACGATGTTACGTGTCCAGGCCAGACAACAACGATGAATACGGTGCAGGAATTTTACGGCTTTTTCCCTCTCCCCGGCGCCGCAGTAGCCAGGCACTGCGCAAAACCTGCTGGCGTTCCGTTTCCCAGCTAGTTCTTCACACATGGAGCTGGAAGCAGAACTTCTGTGTGTTTCTTGTTGTAAAACCACCACAGCGTGCCTGCGTTTACATCTCTTTCGATCTTTGATGACCGGGCGGCATGTTCCCAGATGCAATGTACAAGAAGACGCCAAGTCAAATGAGTACGTAGCCAGGCGATTGCGATGGACCGAGGGACGGGGAATTCTGTCTTCTTCCCAGCTGTGCTCCGAGGAAATGGTGAAAACAAGAGAAGATTCGTGTATTTGGCTTTGTTGAAGTTGATGTGCCACCGTTCTTGGCGCTATCAGTGACGCAGCATATATAGGGTTGGTTTTGGAAGTGAATCATTTAGAAACAAGCTTATTTATATCGCTCCAAAGCTCTGAAGAAATGATTATTAACTGAGATAATGTAAACAAGTGAACAACCCGGTAGTCAGTAGCTGCTTTGGTACGAAGAAAGTAGAACCTGATAGCGAACTGCATGTATACACGTACGGAGCACTACGCGCGCGCTTGTGTTTTGGTGCCGAAGCTCCTACTTTTGTCGTGACATTTGAGTCGCACAACTGTCTGATCGCACTATCGTATGCACACTTTGGCTTCAATCGCCACGTCTCACCACCGTGTTCGTGCCAACTAATTGTGACGCAGTGAAGAAAACACTGGAAGGGATGACCAGGCCTTGTAGCTAGGCATTCGACCGATCGTACCTGATGCCTCAAGACGTACGTGAGTGGTCGCTGCTCGAGTGGCACGGCGGAGGACGCGAATGCGCGAGACACTGACACTACCGGAGCTGAAAGCTTAGCGATCCGATCAGGGACGTGTGACCTGGCCAGGCCATCGAAGCAATCGCCATCCGCCCACCGGTTAGCCCCGACGCCGACGCCACACCCGTCGTCGATCCCCAGAGGCCAGAGCGTGCTACGAGCCTACGACGACTGCGAGCTGCCACGCGCGGCTTGGACCAAGTTATTGTCTCTCCCATCTCTTGGCTTTGGCACGAGCTGCCGGGTCTCGTGTGCCGAGGGTTTCAGGTGCGCCAGTGGTTGGTTACCAGTAGCGTCAGGTAGTGCTTCCATGTCTTGCTGTAGGTTTTGCGTTTGTTCACTTCCCTGTAGGGCGCCCTGCCAGCGAGGCGCTGCTGGGTGTTGTTTTCGTTCCTTCGATCTCTTCTCGTCGCTGTCCTAGTGAAATCGTAGTGCCCGGTAGCGTGAGATCGAGCTCCAGAGTGAAGTACAGAACGGGGAAAATTCGTTCGGGTGTACTTGGACGATTCAGATCGATTGAGTTGTACGAAAGGATATCATCACATTCATTTCCCACCACGGTACTACTATCTCGCATGCATGCATGTCCCTGGCTCTGCCCGGCCACGCTGCAGCCGCTACGTACCAACGCGCGCTGGTCACCACCACGACGGCGGTCCAGTCCATGTCCATCCATGACTCGAATCAAAAATCAGGGCACAGGGGCTGTGCGGAAAGGGGCGGTCAGGAGGGGTGACGGAAAGGAATTGCTGCGGCAGAAGCTCGTCAGGAGCTGGCATACGAACGCATTCTCAAAGCGACTGGCTAGCAGTAGTACATGCATGGATGGAACGTGCATCGCATTCACTCGGCGTGGGCGTTCAGGCAGGGTAAGCCTGACCTGATCCGATGCGATATTCGCTTCTCGGTTGTCGTCACCCCCCTGGCCGGCTCACCTAGCCCTGGCCAGAAGGTTCCCTCGAAGTGGCAAGAACCGATAAAAAAGCAGCGAGCGCGCGCAAAGGAATCGATCGTACCTGCGAGGAAAAAGGATGATGGAATAGCGGTGGCAGTGCGCTCTCGTGGGTGGATCGGTCTAGCTCTTGCTGCACTGCGACGCGCATTTGCGACTTTGCACGAGCAACGATCAGCGGCTACCGCACGGCGGGGGGTCGCGCTGACGGTGACGCGCACAGTGATGAGAGTTGAGGACTAGCAGTAGTAATATCCACTGGCGCCTAAGCTCTTCCTCTTCTTCTCGGTTCTTGCACACATTCTCCTTTCCGTCGAGTTCACGGTAGGCACACGTACAGTGCTAGACGGCCCGCGCCCCGACACGTGCCGGGCATGCGCGCGCGTGCCTCCCGAGTCGCGAAAGACGCCACGGCCGACGAATCGTCCCATCGCGTCCACGGCTTGATTAACACGCCGGCCGTGGCGCATGATCGAATCACTAATGAGCTGTGTGGCGTCACGTCGCCCATCCGTGCCGTCGCGATTCCATGGAAGCGGCCGCCGGACCAGTCCGAAGCCGCCGGCGCGCCCACCCAATGCCGCGCCCACGACGACCGTGTCCACCTGGCAAGCGGGCTAACGGGCACGAGACCAACCCGCCCAATCACCCCACCAGGAGGCAGAGGGCCCGGGCGCGGCGTTCCGAGAGATTGCGGTGACGTCTCCAACTCCACCGCCTCGGCTGCCTCGTCTCCGGATGGCGCCGGCCGCGGGCCAGACCACGCGACAACGATGAATCCAGCTCGCTGGGGCTGGCGCTTGGGTTTTGTGCGGTTTCATTCTTCTTCTCCGCTCGGCGCCGCTTTTTACCGTTCCGTTTTGCCCGCAAGTTGCCATGGCCCCAGGCGGAGATCCATGAACACGAACTTGGAAAGCATGTCTCTGGTCGTTGGTTCTTGGCACCGCGACGTGCTCTGCAACGGAGTTAGGTAGGTTAGCTTTCTGTCTGGACAACCTGAAGTTTCAAGTTGAGGCTGAATTCTTCTTCTTAGCATACTGTTCCTGCCGGAAAACCCCACCTGCGTTTACACCCCTTTCTTGCATGGCTTGGAAGTTCCCAAATACATTGCACGTGAAAACCTAAAAGTCAAAGCAAGCTTCAAGAGATTGCGACGGACGGACCAAGAGTTTTTGTCTTTGCTCCCCGGTTTCTCGTATAAACGCAGAAACAGAACAAAAAACAGTTCAGTTCTTTGATATATTGACCATGATGCGCGCGCAACGTATGTTTTGGAAGCAAGTTAATTAGAGCGAAGCTTATCTCCGAAGAACGATCGATGTAAGAAGAAGATAAAAAATGATCGGTAGTAGTACGTGCTAGTTGCTTTGGTCCGAAGCAAGTAGTAGAACTAGAAAGTGACAGTGGGCGTACACGTACGACTACATGCTTATGTGTCGATGGCGAAACCTCGAATTTGTCGGGGCCTCAGGTATTTTGTCCATGTCCGGCGTGGTTCCGAGCATGCGTCTATATCGCAGAGTTACCGGCCGGCAACGGCGATTCAGCTGGTGGCTACTACTTCCTTTTGCCTTACAGAAAAACGACGTATATACGCTCATACAGTTAAATGAGATAGTACTAGATAGGGTATGTACCACAACACATGTTAGATGAAATTGCATAAGATATGGGTAATAACTACGGAATTATAGGCATGCACGTTTGAAAGAGAAGGGAGAAAAGATTGCAGTCCCCAGAGATTCAGGTTCAGGGCCACAAGCTTCATCATCATCTCAGAAAGAGGGGGAGAGAGGTTTGATGCAACGAACTGAAAGCTTGCAGATCCCCGTGATCCCGAATGATGTGGCCCAGGCTAGGAAAGGTCAGAGAGGTCGTTCTCCTGGGAAATCTCACTTAATTCAAAAGATACACACATGTCCTGGGAAATCTCACTTAATGAGACAAAAATAGCTAAATTTTGAAATAATAAATATATCCAATATACACTTAATTCCTATTCTAAATGCACCATTATAAAAATACACACATGTCTAGCTAGCATAGCATTATCTTATTTTTAGCATGCTCATTTATTCAAAAGATTTATTTGTATCACCACACATTATTTTTTCCTATCATGACATATGTAAGTTGTTTAGCATGGCATGTTTGAACTGACCTCACCTTCTAAAACAAAATCAAATACGTTGTTAGATGGACACAATCCAAGGTAAATAATAACTTAGCTCACGCTCAATTTGAGGGACGGTGAGAAAAATTCTCCAATCTATTTTCTACTATTTCATAAGTATAGAGTATAAAATAAATAATAATAATAAACTATGTTAAACTTTTATAATAATGTAAAAATATTTTAAGTAGTATACTAAATCTAGCCGCGCAAATGCGCGGGCAGCCATACTAGTTATATATATATTTGACGACGAAAAGGAGCTACCACGTTCGGTCTAAAATGCTAGAAATTCTCACGTTAATCCGAGAAAATAAGAAGAGAAAATTACCCATCACTGCCATTATGAAAAAATTAGTCACAAAACCCCCTAAAAATATTTATAGCTAAATTCGGAATAATAAAAAATAGCCAAAAATACCCCTCGCACCTATTTCTAAATTACCCACCACTCACAAAACCTACTAAAAATATTTATAAAATAGCTAAATTCGGAATAATAAAAAATCACCAAAAAATACCGTCGACATTATAAGTCAAAGAATAGCTAAATTAGGAATAATAAAAATAACTAAAAATAGCCTTCACACCTATTTCTAAATTACCCTCCATATCATTATAAGTAAAAACTAAATTTAGATTATAAAAATAACTAAAAATATCCCTAAATTTTATTTTTCATTTACCCACCATACCATTATGAGCCCAAAATAGCTAAATTTACATATTTCTAAGTTACCAACCATGCCATTATAAGACAAAAAATAGCTAAATTCGAAATAATAAAAAATAACCAAAAATACCCTTCACACCTATTTCTAAATTACTCTCCATGCCATTATAGGTAAAAAAACTAAATTTAAATTATAAAAAATAACTAAAAATATCTCTAATTCTTATTTTAACTTACCCACCATACCATTATAAGCCCAAAATAAAATAATAAAAATATCCAATATACACTTAATTTCGATTTCTAAATACACCGTGATACGTCTAGCTAGCATGGCACATTTTCTTACTTTTAACATGACACATTTTCTTCAAAAGATTTTTTTGTAGCACGACACATTCTTTTTTCCTACCATGACATGTGTTAATTGATTAGCATGGCACATTTGAAACGACCTTACTTCTAAAATAAAATCAAATACATTGTTAAATAAGACACAATCCAAGAAAAAATAATGACTCATCTCACACTCAAATTGAGGTTATTTTTCTACTATTTTCTGAATATAGAGTATAAAATAAATAATAACTATAAACTATATGTTAAACTTTTACAATAATATAAAAATATAAATAGCATAATAAGTTTAGCCGCGCAAGTGCGCGGGCAGCTATACTAGTTATTTTATCGTGTGATTTCGGTGCGCAAGTTGTGAAGTCATGTAAAAATAGTATTTTATTCTTTTCCTTCCTTTCTTCGTGATCATGATTTGTTATTATTTTTATATCTCTCGAACCAAGACGAATTTGTACCTAAAATTTGTAAGCTTGTTTCCGGCCACCTCATCTAGTCTGTGATTTTGTTCAAAGGTTTTGAAACTTCTAAACCTGTTTTATAAACGATTTTTCAAGGTAATTAATTTCTCATATTTTCCCCCACTCTGTTGCTCGGCGTCTGTTCGCTTCCTAGCATTGGCGTTGCGTGCGTTTCTTGGCGCCGCGTCGCTATCTCCATCAGAGCATGTCGGCTACTAGCTAGTACCCCACAACATCTAAACTTTCCACATTGCGACGAAGAATAGCATCTGGCTATGCTCCAACAAACAGATTGTGCAGTATCCAGGTTACTTAATTAGTTGTCTGTATTAGTTCTCCAACCTAGCTATGTTACTGTCAACGCCGTGATGGCGTATGGTAGGTAGGCACCAGGCAGGTAGAAAGCCATTTTTCGGTAGTTTAAACCCGGTCGTAGATGGATAGATAATGTACATCAAACCTTTTCAACCCATAAAGCTACGCACGCATGTTACAACGTGATGAAGGGAAAGCACCCATCGAGTCAAATTCAAAGCGCGAGGAGAAAGAGCATGGTCAATTCAAAGCCGGACGTCCCGTTGAACATCCCTGATGTAGTACATTTTATTTTTGCTGGGCGTACGGCTATAAAACAAGTGGATTTGTTCTGATCAAAGCGTACGTGCTGCGGTTGATTATATTTAGGCAGCCGAGAAAGGTTAATCTCTGTCAGAGGATCCATGATCGCCAAATGCTCGTGTGATGAGCAACCTGTGTGCGCGCGCGCGCGCTCTTTTGTACTCCTATCAGCTTTCAGTTTGTGAGTTTTCCGGTCAGGTGAAGGGAGAGACCACGTGCCAGCTTTATGCCAGGATGCTGAAGAGAGCACAGGTAATTAAGCTCTATCAACCAGTAGTACTTTGATCATGACAAGTTTAGTTGGAGCAAGTAACAACTGTTCTGATGCTGCTCAGCACCGGACTGAGCGTGCTCAACAACTCCAATACTGCTACTGCTACTCCCATTGTACACGCTGCACCGAACGAGAAGCACACAAAGCCCGCGAAATGATATCACTCCCACCAGAAAGCTGAAAGAGCCTGCTGCTGCTGCGATTTCAGTTGACTAACAAAACAAGAAATGCTCGTTCAGAGCGTTTGATTTTCCTGATGGCGGGGCAAGCAGAGCACGTTCTCAGGTAGAATATTCACTGGCCGAGAACGACAGCAGCTCAGCCGAAACATGGCTTGAACTCGACTCCATGACCAGGTGCCCCCTGCACTGCACTGGCAGTAGGGCAGGACAGGAGATCGAGCGAAAAAGGGACGGCCAGGAGCGGGGAATTGGCAGCGCAGGCACACGCACACGCACATCCACATCCACTGGTAAAGGAAAAGGTGGAGGAGAAGGCGCGCGCCCATGCCATGCGCGCAAAGAGGGAAAGCCTGGTCCGCTCGTCCCCGTCCCCCTGGCTCCACCTGCGCGGGACGTTTCCTGGAAGTGGCAACGACTATAAAGAAAGCAGGCAGCGACGGGCGAGCGAGCGAGCGAGCGAATCGTGCGAGGATGAAAGAAAGCTCTGCGCCAGTGCACTATTGCACTGGTAGTACTGCGTCGCGTTGCGCTTGCACGAGCAGCCAGCGATCATTGCTCCGGCTCGGCGGCAGGCAGTCACTTCATGGACCCGATCGATCGAGTGGTGGATTGATGGAAGTTGTTTTTCGTTCAAAAAAAAAAAAAATTGATGGAAGTTGCGCGGTTCGCTTCCCCGGACCCCTGTCCTGAGACCGGCAGATTCCCTCCCTGGTCAGTGTCCCCGCCCGCTTTTACGACGAGGGAGCAGGGCAGCAGCGGTGAGTAGGTGGAGAGTAAAAGAACAATGCGAGAGGGAGGCGAGTGTTGTGTGTAAAGGATCGGGTGCCTTTTTGGCGGCAATTTCGTCCCATGCCATGCCTACACCTATCCACAGGCTCTACGACGAAGAATCGCGTGAATTTCGAGCTTCAAGAAAACATCTTTTGATGATGAGCGCATAGTACGCGCGCGCGAACGAACGCGGACGCGACATCACTTCACGCACGCACGCACGCACGTACCTGCACGGCACGGCGACGCGCTCATCATCATCATCATCATCAGCCGATCGAAATGGGTGTTGGTTCGCGGTTGGAACTTGCGCCGAGCCGCTTCTGCTTTGTCCTGCGCTGCCTCGCCGGCGGGACGCACAAGCCTGCCTTCATGCAAAGGAATCTTGATACCCTGGCGCCGGTACCACCCACGGTACGGTGCTCGCCGTTTTATCGCTTGGCTGTCGACGTTCTCTTCTCGTTTTCCATCGGCCAGTTCATCGGCTGGGATCGGACATCCGGACGCAGTTGAAGACTGACAGGACCTGGAGACCTAACACGTTTGGAAAACGTCGACGAAACCACCGCGCCACACCATACGGTACAGCGTGCAAGGGACGTCGACACGAAACAATGCGCGGAGGAGCTGCATTGTTTAACACCCGGCTCACGTCGCTCGTGATTATTTTGTCGCTCGGGTAGCTATACTTTAGTTAAACAACTAGCTAATCAGTTACTGGCGCGGGATCGATGCAGCCAAACGAACCCGCCACTCGACGGGCACGCGCGCCACGTACCGGAGTACGGCGGGTCGAGCCACCAGGGGATTAGCTCGGTGCGTGACGGCACCGGAATGATTTCGCCATTGTCCCTAGCGAACGGAATCGTGGCAGGATTAGCGTCATGATAAAGTATTGCTTCGATAGAAGGGGGCGTGTGGCATGCCATCGAGAGAGTTTCGGTACGTCTCGTTGACGTTGATTGCGGCGATGATCGCGATCCACCGGTGGCGATCATAGGCTGGGTCGAGGTTATGATTGCGGCGAGAGATGCAGAGCAGATTGGCGTCCTCCGCGATCGGGCCAAACATCCGGTTACGTGTTCACATTTCGAATCAGCACGCGACCGACCTGCTACGGCTCGCAGCGGATTTGGTATAGTACATCGCCAGAATAAGATCGCTCTCGAAGTTTTACTCTCAATTTCTCTCATAATATTTGCATTATAATTCTAGCGATTTTTGTCTGTTCGTGGAGTGGAGAGTGTGCCGTGGCCGACGAACAGCAGCGACCGATGGTAGTAGTAAGACGATACGGGGTCACCCTCGATCCAACAGCACTGTCGGCGGCAACGGGGTGGTGCAAATGCCGCTGCCATGACCATGAGCGGAAACGGAAAAAAGGAGGCGACGGTGCATCTACGCACTGACACCGGTAGGAAGGTTGAGACCTGATTTGGAAGAAATATTGTTCGCGCTAGAGTAGAAGGACGGGACGCATTGATTGTTGAATGCAGGGAGGATTTAGTGAAGGTCTTTAAGAGAAAGCAACGCCCCTTTATCAACGTTGTCAAGGATAAGACAACGACACCGCAAGAAGAGATTGTTCACCCTTTTTCTCATGTCGATCGTGTGTCGGCTCATCTGGATTCTGTGGACTTCACAGACGCCGCGCCGCAATGGCGCACAAAATATCACCGAGGAACAGTAGCCCCGAGCAGTCCGAAAAAGAAGTTTCTCAAAGACGAGTTCGTTTCGTGTGCTCGCAGCAGCCGCAATTCGGCCGAGGAACACTTGAATATTCAAAGGTCTCATCTGCATGTCCCCTTCAATTCCACGCCAGGTCGAAGAAAAAACCACAGCGGGCGTCGCCGTCAGCGCTACTAGAGCTAAAAACTCCAGAGAAATCCGTCGAAAAAGGGGAGCAGAACGTTGCACTCGCCAAAGAAGATTAGCTTTATACTTCCCCATCGAGAAAGACAGGCAGGACGATTAGCATTAAACCGTCATTACTTGCATGATTAATCGAGCAAGCAACCACAAAATACGACGCTGACCGACGTGCCCAAGCAGGAACCGCACCAGTACACCGTACTCGAACCGCATTCACATCACGCCGACGCTGCACAGGAGCTAGCGGCTTAGCCTTTGACACGAACGGAGCGGCCAGCAGAACCGACTGGAACGCTCCCGACGGCGAAAGGACAGGGCACCGGTCGACGTCGAAGCTGACCTCACCGGCTACGGCGACGGGGCACCGCATTAAGCCATTAATCACACACCATTAGTGGGTCGTTAGTGGCGGCAACTGGGGCAAAATTTCATCGGGCAGATAGATATTACACGACACTGCATTGCTGCTACACCGAGGCTTCGATTCCTGCTGTTCATTTACAGGCCTTTCTGCTAGTACTAGTAGGATACTGATCGATCTCGGAGCACTGATGATCAAGCTAGTAGCTGATTAACTAACTAAACCTCTAAACCCAAAGCATGGTTTGATACAGCGGAGCGCGGGGAAGGGAGCGTTGCGGTGCCGCGGCGGAGAGGGCGGAGAGCGAGGATTCACATGACGGAGCAGGCGTTGGGGTTCTCGTCGCTGAACATCTGGGGCGCGTGGAGGTGGGACGCGTACGGGTACGACGGCGGCGGCGGGTACTGGGCGGCGTTGGGGTAGAAGGCCGGGTTCGGCGGCGGGGCGCCGCCGTAGTAGCCGCCGGCGGCCGGAGGGAACGGCGTGTAGCCGTAGTGCGGCGGCATCTGGTACATGCCGGCGTCGGCCAGGGGCCCCGGCGCCACCGACGCGGCGGTGGCCGCGGACTTGTCCTTCTTGTCCTCGCCGCCGCCGTCCTTCTTCTTGTCACCGGCGTCGCCCTTGTCCTTCTTGTCGCCGCCGCCGTCCTTCTTGCCGGGCGCGACGACCTCGACGGGCCGGCTGAGCTTGTCCCTGAGGTAGGCCGGCAGCGAGGCGGCGTCCATGGTGCCGGTCACCTTCACCAGGTCCTTGGCGGCGTCAATCGTCACATCCTTCACCCCTGGAGTCAGAACGCAAAGTGTCAATTCATCAGACATGGTTGATTGATGGAAAAAGCTCACATCTTTTGTTCGACGATTCCTGGTTCCAAGTGGGAGGGAATCCTCTGCACAAAACAGAAAGAGTACCTTTGATCTTGGCGATGCGGCGCTTGATGCGGTCGATGCAGCCCTCGCAGTGCAGCCGGATCTTGAGCGTCACCGTCTCCTGAAAAACAGAGCAGTTTCAGTCGCATGCACCGGAATCCGCAGCGGAAAATGGAAACGGACGGCATGCAGGCAGCAGAAACTGACCTCTTTGGGTTCCTTGGGCTTCTTCTCCTCCTTTTTGGGCTTGTCAGCGCCCTTCTTGTCACCGCCGGCGTCCTTCTCCTTCTCGGCCTTCTTCTCTCCGCCGCCGCCACCGCCCTTCTCTTTCTCCGCCTTCTTCTCGCCGCCGCCGCCGCCGTCGGCCTTCTTCTCCTTGTCCTTCTTTGGCGCCCCTGCGCCGGCGGAGACGATCTGCACGGGCTTCTTGGTCCTGGCCTCGATGCGCTCCTTGAGCTCCGCCGCGTCCGCCGGGCCGGTCACGACCACCTTGCCCGCCGCCATGTCCGCCGCCACCGACTCGACGCCTGCAAAAGAAGAAGGAAACGGTCGGAAACCGCCCGCCGGAGAAGGGGCAATCAGCTAAAGAACCAGGACCGCGAGATTACGACGCACCTGGGGCGCGCTTGACGGCCTTGCGGACCTTGCTGGCGCAGCCGGCGCAATGCAAGTCGACCTTGAGCACGATGGGCTGCGGCCCCGCCGGCGCCGCGCCGGCGTCCTTCTTCTTGTCGCCGCCGCCGCCGCCGTCCTTGCCGGTCTTCTTCTCCTCTCCCATGGTGGTGTTTGGCTCGGCTCTGTCTCGCTCTCGGAGTGAGGCGGCGGTGGTTGCCAACCAGAGTGGCGCGGGGTTCGAGGAGGCGTTGGTTTCGCGAAAGAGGGGAGGGGAGTGCGGGGTGGGGGCGGCGTTAAATAGCAGCGGCAGGGCTGCAGGGGGAGGAGGGACGAGGACGAGGATTGTGTGTGTGCTGCGGTGGTGGGTGGCCGCAGTGAATGAGGAAAATGTGCGTCAGGGCGCGGGTTGCGCCGCAGCGTCTACCGGGTCGGATCACGAGCGGTGTGCTGCTCCGCTGCGGGCTGCTGCTGACCGATGACTGCTAGTGCTAGGGATGATGACGACGTGGTGCGGCCGTCAAAGCGTGCGGTTTGGCGGCTTTGGCCATGGTTCTTGCTCCCTGACCTTCGTGGTTGGTTCGTCAGCACAAACATCTCTCTTTTGTTTCCAGCGTTGCAGCAGTAGACGACTCTGTTCAGTGAGTTCGCGTTTCAAGATTTGTGAATTTTTTTTTTAACCTCTCAATCCTGAATATAAATGTAGTATCTGTTCGTGTACAAAAGAAAAACACGTCGACGCACCCACACGAACACACCTATACCTATACCCAGAAAAACAAACGCGTCCCTCAAGAAATTGAAGCACGACTGTCACCACGCGAAGAGAGGTACCAGAAAAACAAAGTCCGATCAGATTACAGAAGAAAGCCGACATTAAAAAAGAGACCCAAAAGAGCCTCCCAGCTTCGACGCCGCAAGACGCACTTCCAAACAAGCCGAAGCCGCCGTCGCACAACGCTCCGCAGACTCCGTGCCGTCGCGAGACTAACGCCGCCGACCGACACAGCTCCAACGTGGCCGGCACGCCACAGACAGCCGAAGCTTGAACACCAGCAAATCCTCTGTAACCCTGGACGACCTCCCGTCATTATAATCCACGAGCCCACCAACGCCGCCGGGGAGGACGACGCCATCAGCACGGAGGAGGCTCGGGAAGCTTATTCCAACTAAGCGCCGGCGCCGCCGCATCACCAAACGCTCGAGGAAACTTCAGAGGCTTCGAACACAGCCGAGCCGCGCCGAGTCCCCATTCGAGCTCCACCTGCAAATCGACGAGGAAGAAACCATCGATTGCAGAAGAAGCAACACCATCCACCACCGCCAGAACCAACGCCGGCGGGGGAAATCGCAAACCCACCAGAGGGGTAGCAAAATCTTCATCCCTTTCACGCAAGAGACGAAGCAAAAGAACCTCATGGCAGCTTCCCTGTTGAAGTCGTCGCCGATGCTGGTGAAGAATCGGAACGAAGAAGGGGACACGCCGGAGATGAGGGATGAGAGAGATCCAAACCGCACGCTGGATCCGCCCTCGGCCCAACCCCCGTCGTCGCCTTCACGGGAAGCAGCAGCAGAGGAAGTAGATCTCGGCCCCCTCCGTCAACCCCAACAAGGAGCCGGCTCCGAGGACCAAGAGAAGATGCCGCTGCGCCGCCACGCACCAGGAGCAGCCTCGGCCACCTCCAGCCAGAGCAGCGCCGGCCCAAAAGATCCACGCCGCCGGGAAGGTCACCGGCGCGGGAAAACTAAACCTAACCCTAACCTACCTAGCCTAAAGAAAGGAGGGAAGGGAGGAATATACACCGCACGTCGATTCCGCGCCTCCCCCCCATCTCCGGCGCCTCACCGGACACCGGAGACGGAGGGGAATCGACGAGATCGGCGGCGGAAGATGAGCTCCTCTGTTTTCGCCGCTTCTCTACTGTAGAGCAAGCTCAAGATTTGTGAATTTGTGGCCAAAGAGATTGTGGTCAGATTTGTACTGCAGGACGCACGCACGCACTAGGAGACGATCACGATGAAGCCTGTCCGCTTGCCATTAGAAAACTGAAGTCCCGATGCCAAGTTGCAAAACGTAGAACTCGCCTCCACTGGTGCGCGCACTCCCCTGCCACATGCTACTGCCACCGCACCGCACCGCACACGACGGAGGACGAACGCTCGCACTACCGCTGGCCGCCGGGCTGCAATAGGCAGCGGCGCGAGAATTGTTTGGTCACTGGGGTCAGCGATCCGTTGCTTCCGGACGCGGCGGTTTCGTTTCCTCCATCCCCCGGACGCCGCGGGAGCCGTCGTCGGTTTCGGTTTTCCCCGCGCGCGCGCGCCAGCCGTCCGCGGCCGGACGCCGCCTGCCGCGCCCACGTGTGTACGGCGAGGCCCCGCGCCGGGGAGAGACCCGTGCTGTCCGTGCGCGAGAGGATTCAAACGCATTCCGCCCCGGTACGCGAACGCGACGACTGCTGCTGCTTGTGCCGGGACGGACGACCTGAGTGAAACGCGCCCGGCGTCTGTTACAGAGGGCCTGAGACGCGGGCTAGAGGTGGGCCATGCGGCCAGCGTTAATTATTCTTGTCTGTTGGTGGCGCACGCTGCGCCGCACGGGGCAGGTTGCCTGGCCGCCACTTTGACCGGATGTTTGGTTCATTCACGCTCGTGACAAGATTATGCGCCAGGTTTGGTTGGTAGGGGGTGTTGATGCAATCGGTGCGATTCGGCGTGATCGTCGTGGTTTATGGAGTAGGCGCTGGCCCAGCGACAAACCGGGTAGCTGGACGCGCTGGGCTTTGTACTTGGCCCGGTCTGGCGGTCTCTCCGTCCACGAAAATTCAAATTCTCTGCCTGCGCAAACCCCGCGCAACGGCTCGTCATTAGTTGACGCCACCTCAGCGGCGCCCATAGAAGAGTGTCAACAACAAAGCCGCACCCGCACCCGCCTATCGAACAAGTCAACGAGAGCATATCTAAGAGATTCCTATAAAATTGGCCTCATAAACTTATTTTTAGGAGTAATTAAAAAATTATAAGAGGCAATTTTTCTTTCCTCCTCCAACAGTTCCCTCTTAAAAGTGGATTAAAACACTTTTGATTAAGCCACATCAGCATTTGAGACCAAAAACATAATTCCATTGTAAAAAGAAGGAATAGGAGCCCTAATTTTCCTCCTGTTTGTAGTAGCTACAAATGAGGAGAGTTTATGGACTATGCAAAAACTAGGGGTGATTCTAGGGTCCTGTTGGAGATGGTTTTTTTTTGATTGAATCCTAGTATTTTGATTTAAGAGAGGTTTATGGAGCTCTCTTGGAGATGCTCTGAGGTGGCCAAACTTGGGGTGATAGTGGGTGCGGCCTAACCTAAGGCCAAGTCGTTGATTATTTGAAAGCAGGCCTTAGGCTTGTAATCTTGTAGTCATCTTGAGCTTAATGTAAGAGCAAATATAATGAAGTAATGTAAACGGGCTAAATATTTTGTCACATCAGATTTATCCTGAGTTAGAGGAGAGAGTAGAAGTTGGCTCTTGATTAGTAGCCACACCTTTATTTTGTCTCACTTGAATTGTACAGTGTCCTGAGTTGGAGGGGAGAGAGAGAGAGAGAGAGCGCGAGCAGGCTGATGGGGCTGCATATAGTCTAGTTCATCAGCGGTAGCATGGCAGCAAGCAGCCAAGCTTCCGGTGTCTTTGATTCCCATGAATAAAATGCACTACGCTGAATTGCTTATTACTAGTATTAAGTACTCGTGATGTTGCTGTAATTTGCATGTTCCTTTGATAAACTATTTATTTGAAGTACTCAAGTGTCTTGTTACGTGAAGTATGCTGTTAAGTAATGAATTTGAGGCTCATATTTGTACAAATTTTTGGGGAAAAAACACTGAATGGCTTAGCTGCCGCTACAGCCAGCTACAACTGCTCTTAGCTACGTATTACAGAAGCTGACAGCTAAAGGCCTTGCCCGGAGATTTAAACATCGAAGTAAGGACCCTGATATGGTTAGGAAGCATGCAAGAATCCATCAATGGTGCAAATCATAGAAGGGAGAGCATCTGCTGGTGCCAAACGTGCAGGCACTAGTGCAGACTTCAAATACATGAAGATACCAGCCCTCACCAGACAGTGAGATGAATAGGGAGCCATCTGTTTGGCGTTGAGGGATGATTCAGCGCGACTTCGTCAGAGAGAAGATTGATTTGGCGCAAGGCGCGGCAAAAAAGGGCGGGCAGTATGAGCTGATGCGCGGGCGGCGCACGGGATCTCGAGGAGAAAGAAAATGCCTGCTAATTCGCTCACACCCGACTAAGAACGGGCTCTATCCCCTTGGGCCTTGTGCTTCCACCCAATCACTCATGAAGAGCCCAACTCATTCTCTCCCTTCTTTTCTCTCTCTTCCAGTCTACGCGACTGCAAAGTGCGGAGTTGCGTTCTGTAAGGTTATTGGATATTTAAGCTTTTTTGATACAACATGTAACCGTGCATGTGTGGCACGCATGCATAATTATTGGACAATGACAATTGGTAAGCAATGTGGTAACAAACATTAAATTGAGAAATATCTTAATATGACATCACAAATAAGTAGATATTTTCAAACATATTATCAATACAAATACGCTAAACCACTTCTTCATTCATAGTTAATAGTCACCATACTCGAACTCACTCCATTGCATAGCTCATCCTTCGGAGCGGAAAACATTGTGTCCCCGACCATCCTACTTACAAATGGTTGGATGGCTTTTTTCGTGCCCTCCAATATATAGTGCGAGTGCAAGTGGCTCGTGCTTGATTTTGTCACCACCCCCAACAAATGCATAGTATACACAAAACTTCCTCTATTAAATTCTTTAGATGCAAAAGGAGAGAGAACCATTATCAAAGATTATGATATTACCATAGCTTCTAATTATTGATATAGGTGATCGTCTAAACAAACCATATAGTTTTTTATATGATGATCCATCGTATATAAATTGCACTTCAATCGCATAGTGATATCTTCTTAGCTGCACATTATTGAAGTCAGAAATGGCATTAAAAAAGACGAACCATTTTTGTTTGATGATACCGTAGTGATATAGATTTTTTTTTTGAAGGCGGAACGCCCCGCAGGGCATCAAGTTCTCCATTACTCCAGAAGCATCGATACATTAGCAGAAAGACCTGCGGTGTCCCGGGTAATTAAATCACCCGAAACTCCGTGTTTTCCGTACTTGCCCGAGGATCAATGACAAGTACACACGGTAATGACAGTGGAACCATAGCCATGTCAAAATTTAACTATTAAGTTTATTTGAAATTTACAAAATATTGGCTCAACGGCCGACGAAATACCTTAAGAAATAAACACATCGGTAACATCAAGGAATTTAAATCTCCAGCGTGTGCCCCGTGTTCGTCCCACAGGCAATTGACTGGAAGTTGAACTCCTAGAAAGAACGGTATCGTTCCTCACCCAGATCCTTGTCATCTCTGAAACCAAGTTATCGGAGGCAAGCAACGCGGGTGAATAATAGCAAAACTATAATTATATGCAAGGCGAAATGAAGGAAGGTAATATGGGTAAGTTTGCATAAATGAGCAAATGGCAATCTAAACTTGATTAATTAAATAATTACTAAATTGAATTGCTTGAATATAAATTGCATAAATGTAAGCACAAGTAAAATATCATATGAATAAAGTGTCATATTTGACTTCTATGTCAAGTTCCTATAAAATCATCATCTATGCCATTCATATATCAATAACCATCATGATCAATTTTAATCCCAACCATTCTCTAAACAAAGACCTATCATTAAGGAGCTTGAGACCGCAAGCACGGCCATTCTAATGGATTATGACTCTGCGGAGTTTGTACGCTGTACCCATGGACAGTGAGTAACCGTCTGTGGTGTTGCGGGCACCGTGCACTCACGAAGTGTGCACATCGGTATCACCCATGACGTTTTCATTAGCCGTTTATTAACCTTGCCTTCCCTAAATTGTAAAAATCCCTCCGTACCTACCAGCTAACATCCCAGAGGTACAATTTTCCCCTCCTTCAAACATGGATAGTTAGGCAGGAATTAAAAGGGTACAATTCATTGTATTGGTAAACCTTGAGCCCAAGACCGTAGTAATGGAGGTCCCTCTGAATAAATACCAAATCGGGTAAAATATCCATACATTCCCTACTTCTAGAAGGCAAGGCAACATTCAACTAATTATTTAGCCATGGCCGTCCCATACCAGCATCCATGGTCGCACGATGTTTCCTTAAATCAAGATACAAATGTACCGGTCCTTATGCGATGCGACGGGTCTCCAAAATCATCATTATCAGTCAATCATTAATCCAATTTAACATTATCACATCAAAACCCGTCAACATCTAAATTATCATCAACAATAATTTCCCCTCAACATATTTGTAAATTTAATGATTATACATGTACTTACGTTTATACAAAATATAGCCTTTCATTTTAGCAACCTTAATTAGTAATTAACTATATCATGAAGCTTAGAGCATATAACCATTTTGATAGCCCAACCTATGGTTACAAAGGAATAAGATAGTCCGACAATTAGATAGAATCATAGGTAGTATCTAGTATTCCCGAATGAACATTTTTAGTGATATAAATTATGCACAAATTTATCCTACAAATTAAGCACTTAAATGCATTTGCAAACATAGGATCAAAATGATCAAGGGGTGTGCTTGCCTCGCACCTTTATATACATAGCTCGTACAATAATCTTCAATTGTTGATTCTCCCGCGATGTAGTCCTTCGACGATTCACTCACGTGCGCATCAATCCACGATCGATAAACACCGAGAAATCCAAATAAAGCCATCCAAGAAGATCAAATAAAATCTACAAATAATAAATACAAATATTTTAAATGAAACCAAAGAGCATGATTATGGAATGCATTTCATGAAAATAAATATGTACTCGGAGTTCGTACGAATGGACCACGCGTTATCGAATTCTATCGATAAATAACTAGAAGAAGGGATACTAGGGTTCTCGCGACTCCATTTATTCTACGGTGATAATTTACTAAGAGATATATTCATGGCCTTTTATAGGCCATATTCACCTAGACAAATTATTTATACCTTATTTCTTTTTAAAGAGAGCAAGGTGTAAGATTATGCATGAACCTTTATTTGCAAAACCACTATAGTGAAAATGATGAGATGCACATGTTTTATTGATGGTGATTGCGTGCATATCTATTATGTGAAATCTATAATTATTTCTACTAATAAACATGAGGTTGTTCAAAAGAACACGAATAAATAAACTAAATTTACGTAGCAATCATTCCTAAAATGATTTACATGTAAAATGAAGTTACATGCTTCTAATGCATATGGGAACATTCCTATGTATTAATATCTTATCTTTTATAAGTATTTATATGCCTTTATGCATACATATGACATAATTAAAGATATATTTTGTTTAAACTTAATTATTTACATATGGCATGTTCTAAGAATTTATTTTACATGATTTAGATATTATGAATATGGTGCCATATGCATATGTGACCCTAGCATTTAAATAAAAAAAGAATGCGTGAAAATGCGTGTATAAACTATATGCATGGAAAACATATATGTTGTACATGCATACTTTCAAATTAATTCTAATCACTAATGTTTTCTCATTCTTCATTAAATAAATTATTTATGTATGGCTATGTGTATGCATAAGATGTGCAACATATATTCGTGAACATGAGTTGTAAATAAACCCTATATGCACATGCATAAGTAATATGTTCATTTACTTAGGTTAATTAACTTAGTATTTCTAAAGTCCTTCATAATTTACTAAATTGATAACTACACAGTTAGGGTGAGATCTGTACATCTCGCTTACAACAATTACATGTGTAATTACCATGTGAATATCCAAATTATCTCTAATAGGGAAAATTATGCAATGTTCATGAAAAGCATATATGCGTCAAGTTAAATATTTATCTAGTAGTATATCTTATGATTCTTTATTGGAAAAAACTAGTAGAAAATGCTTCTAAGTACATTAAGAAACAATCTAATAGTTTCATATATTTTGTGGGTTTTGATTTATACTGTAAGTGCAATTTAAGGGTTTATGACATATAAGTTATATTTATTTTTCTACTTCAAAAGTTTAGGAAAAGGCCCTAAATATACTTATATGCATGTCTAATATTTTATAGGGATATATAGAGTTTTTATCTATGCAAGAAAATGCAAGTAAAGCTTTTGACAAATAAAAGGGAAATGTTTACCTAATAAATCAAATAACATGGGCAAAACTAACTATTTATTTCCTAGCACATTTTTCCTATAATTTGTTTCTGATGAGCAGCACTAAAAGGTCCTAAAAATGATAAGGAATTTTTCTAGCATTGTTACCAAATTTTCCCTACTATTTTTCTATCAAATTCGAGCTGAAGACGTTTAAACATTTCCTGACCAATTACAGCGCGACACGTCACAAGCATAAGCTGTTAATTCAAATCAGCGTGGGTGAACAGTAAAAACCTCCATCGATTCTTTTTTTATTTTTTTTGGATAGTGGAGGTTTGGCCAAAGCTCAGCTACAATTTATGCCCAAAAATTATTTTCTTCAAAAAACAAATGTCCCAAATTCATTTTTTTAATAATGAGGAAATGGTTGGAAAAATCCAACATGCAAAATGATTCTGGCAAAAATCAAACATGCAAATGCAATTGAATTGAAATTAAAGGAAACCAAATATGCAATTGGAAAAATCAAATATGAGATAACTACCGATTTTCCTGTCGGCAAAGGCATCATCGTTTTATGTCCGATGAGCAAGACATTATGACGAGTTCGATTGCCATGGGTCTTTCAAATTTTTAGTGCAGTTTCTCGGCAAATTTGAATCCATCATGCACTACCCTGTTTTCACATGAAGAGAAAACAAGCAAGTGATAGCCTGTATGGGCTATGACCATATAATTGCAGATATAACTATGAGCTTTTGTAAACTCCTAAACCAAGTGTCTTCCCCGGCAACGGCGCCAGAAATGCTTGTTGGTATTTCTTAACGATCACAGATAAATCCGCAAGCGCACGGAGAATACCGCTGTAGCATTTCACCCGGGAGTATTCCAAGGTATCGTAATTTATATTTTCCACAGGGAAGACGATGGTTAAGAGAGAACTTTGCTCATAGTAAATGTCTACATTTAAATGGATCACAGACTGTACAAAGCTAAACAATAATATATGGGTAGTGTGGCACACAAGAAAAGGATCAACTCCAATATACATCCATAGCCAAGTGGAGAAGAACAAAGAAAGAGCTAAGTTCCTAGTGTACTTCATTATATAGTGGCATAGTATACAACATACATATACATGCACATCAACTAAGGTTTAGACATATGCACTCAAGCAAATTGGGCACCGGCTTACCCCTGGTCTGCCAGGTGACTCCGGTCTACAGCTCTACGCCGTACCCGAACGTGGAGGGATACCGAGGACGAATAGGGCTGTCACCACCTACCGTCTACCTCAAACAATCCGTGGGCACGAGACATCCAATGTATTCTACCAATCCAAGCACCATGCTTACATTGCTAAAACATTACTCTAAATCCCCTAGGCGGTGATATGGATCTAGAGCATAATCCTAAAGATCATTGGACAATGCAAATGCATGTAAACCTAAGTATATACATGGCATGGTATACTATGTATTAGGACACGTGACAATAAGGCAATTATATCCCTACCGCCAGTCCTCTAGGTAATACCCACGTAACGAGCATATGAATATCACACTAGCACTATATAAGAAGATTATGATTACTCTATTACAATAAGTAAGCCAAGGGTCCACAACCAAACACGGAACGCTTAACCAAGGCAAGGCTATATGAAAAGAATAATATTATTAAATAGAATAAAGTCACAAAAAGAGAAAATGATACAAGAGCCATACCAGAATCTCCAAGAGGACTTGGGAACTAGAATAGCTCTACTCTAAGCCTAACTCCAATAAAGCTTGGAGACTACATCTAATGCAAAGGAGTGATTTCTCTCTTGGTGTGTGTTGAACCGTGGGAGCTCTCCTCTATTTATAGCCCCTAATGGGGAGGGGGGATTAAATAGAGCAAGTGAGAGTCGGTTGAGGCAGATTGGCCGCCAAGGTAGGCCGGCCGGCCTAGGTGGCAGGCCGGCCGGCCACACATTGTGGCGGTTGGCCACCACCTTCCGTGTGGACGCTCCATATTGCTCCGTGAGGTCGGTTCCGAAGTCGGCTAGCGCTTGGGGGCGGTTATGGTGGAGTAACCATCAAGTTTAGGCCCAAAAGCCCACCTGCGCGAAGTCGGTTGTTCATCCACCATGGAGGGCACTTGGGCTTGGTGTTTTGGAGTGTATGTGGCACACTAGAAGAAGCTCGGGCCATTTGGAGACAAGTCTAGGCCGGCCGGCCTAGTGGGGTGGCCGGCCGGCCAACTATTTTCAGCATTCGCTGAAATCTTCTTCGTGGCATAACTTCTGCTCCCAAACTCCAAATTTGGTGAACCAAAAGTCCATTTTGACTATCTCGACGAGGGCTTCGACATGGCGATATCAAATTTGTCATTTGAATAAATATTTCTTCATGTCCAATTGCCTCTTGATTTATCGTTTTGAATTTGTCGAGATGTTTGGTCCAGCCCTTGTCTACCTTTCCTTTGAAATACACCTGCATCAATAAATCTACCACAACTCATGGAACTTTATTAGTTTAAATAAATATGCGTATAAGAAATGCTAATTCTCCATTATTTGTAGGACTATTGGCGGTCGGAATTGGTACTTAACGACCGTCAACAAACCCCCCAAGCTTAAATCTTTGCTCGTCCCGAGCAAAGCTAAAGACTTGGTTGTGTCGATCAGGAGTTGCTACCATGTCCTACTCCACACAAGTACCATGCTTACAACAAAATAGTCTTCTTGAATTAAATGAGCTAGCATGGCAACTTACTCTTCCCCTCAGTCCTCGTGGGGCTTATTGCTTCTCTTTGCCATGGGCGGTTGAGAGACAGAACGGTTTGTAGAGTACTATTTACTCATTCCTTGTTTAACTGTCATTCCAGAGGTTTTCAAAAGATTTTGCAAATAAAAACAAAGTTTCTCAAAATGATTCTCTCGAATCGCTCATGTATATGATTCCTTACCAAGGCATTATGTTGCCTCTTTTCCACCTACTTCTAATAGGTTTATAAATGTGGGGCTTGGTAGGGGTAAAGTGAGGCAAACTTGTATCACATATATTGCTAAATCAAAAGACCGGATCCAAGGAGAAAAGCAAGTCATACAATCTAATCAAGATGTGCATGTGTGTGGAAATGTGAATGATGAAGAAAAAAATGATTACTCCTTTTTTTTATACCTTCTCTCTGTTTTTGTTAATTTTGAGGGAATGGCGATCTCTCTTTTTTTTTTTCTTCTTCTTTTTTTTTGATCATGCTCTACTTGAGTGAGCAAGATTTTTTTTTAAAAGCCATTCCTCTTTTGCAAGGGTACTTGGAGAGAGAGAGAGAGGTACAAAACATATGAAGTATTTATTTTGTGGAATGATGGAAATGTGACGCTAACTTCCAGTGTAGAAGTTAAGCACATGTATATGGTGGAGTGCACGTGATCTTGATCATAAAAGTATGACAAGCATCTCTCAAGGGTCACAACAATTTTGGAAAAGCTCAATGTAATGACAACAGCATATGTATAGAGGTTTTACATTAAAATCAACATATGGCTTTGGTAGGAATTTTCATCATTGAGGAACTTTGGTTTTTATAGTTTTGAAAAAAAAATCTCTGGAATTTAAGTCTTACTTAGAACAAGATCATAGCAGCTCTATTAGACCATAACATATCTCACAACAACCTAGACTTGGATCATGCATTTTGCTACCCACGAGTTTCAGAGGTTCAAGAATAAGAGCGCAGCCATCAAACTCAAAACTTGGGAGAGTACTAAGTTGCAAACAGGCACACGAGAGGGATAAAACAGAGCAACTATTCATCATCTCAACATAGAGAATTAAAACATTCTTATCGCGCATAGAAAACGAAAACTACCTTTATTTGGTAGTATTTTTTTATCTTTATCTTTTTTTTTGAATGCAAGAAAACAAAGGAGAGATACAAGTTACCTCAGTGGGGGGAGTGGTCTCCCCCCAAGCTTAGTTCTTGCTTGAGTGCGTCAATATCCGCTTGGTTCCTTTCTTCATGGCTGCAACAAAGAGCAAAAACACACAAGAACAACTCGGAACGGGTTATGTTAGTGTAATAAAAAATCAGCTCGCCACTCGGCTTGAGAAAAACAGAGGGGAGGGAAATATTTTTGTTGAGTTTGGGAAAATTTGGAGAAATAAGAGTAAAGAAGATGAGGAGGGCATTTGGGTGGTGAATGAAATGGATTTGGAATGAAAACATCACCACTCGGCCTTTTTGTAAAACATGAAGTTCGATGGCCAGATTTGGGGAGGAACAATGACAAAGTGCTAACAATGGCCATGTCATGTTAGGTGACCCATTGATGGGGACTCTCCCCCCAAGCTTGGCTCAAAACCTCCATCGATTCTTTTTTTTTTTTTTTGATAGTGGAGGTTTGGCCAAAGCTCAGCTACAATTTATGCCCAAAAATTATTTTCTCCAAAAACAAATGTCTCAAATTCATTTTTTAATAATGAGGAAATGGTTGGAAAAATCCAACATGCAAAATGATTCTGGCAAAAATCAAACATGCAAATGCAATTGAATTCAAATTAAAGGAAACCAAATATGCAATTGGAAAAATCAAATATGAGATAACTACCGATTTTCCTGTCGGCAAGGGCATCATCGTTTTATGTCCGATGAGCAAGACATTATGACGAGTTCGATTGCCATGGGTCTTTCAAATTTTTAGTGTAGTTTCTCGGCAAATTTGAATCCATCATCCACTACTCTGTTTTCACATGAAGAGAAAACAAGCAAGTGATAGCCTGTATGGGCTATGACCATATAATTGCAGATATAACTATGAGCTTTTGTAAACTCCTAAACCAAGTGTCTTCCCCGGCAACGGCGCCAGAAATGCTTGTTGGTATTTCTTAACGATCACAGATAAATCCGCAAGCGCACGGAGAATACCGCTGTAGCATTTCACCCGGGAGTATTCCAAGGTATCGTAATTTATATTTTCCACAGGGAAGACGATGGTCAAGAGAGAACTTTGCTCATAGTAAATGTCTACATTTAAATGGATCACAGACTCTACAAAGCTAAACAATAATATATGGGTAGTGTGACACACAAGAAAAGGATCAACTCCAATATACATCCATAGCCAAGTGGAGAAGAACAAAGAAAAGAGCTAAGTTCCTAGTGTACTTCATTATACAGTGGCATAGTATACAACATACACATACATGCACATCAACTAAGGTTTAGACATATGCACTCAAGCAAATTGGGCACCGGCTTACCCCTGGTCTGCCAGGTGACTCCGGTCTACAGCTCTACGCCGTACCCGAACGTGGAGGGATACCGAGGACGAATAGGGCTGTCACCACCTACCGTCTACCTCAAACAATCCGTGGGGCACGAGGCATCCAATGTATTCTACCAATCCAAGCACCATGCTTACATTGCTAAAACATTACTCTAAATCCCCTAGGCGGTGATATGGATCTAGAGCATAATCCTAAAGATCATTGGACTCATGCTTGGATATGCAAATGCATGTAAACCTAAGTATATACATGGCATGGTATACTATGTACTAGGACACGTGACAATAAGGCAATTATATCCCTACCGCCAGTCCTCTAGGTAATACCCACATAACGAGCATATGAATAGCACACTAGCACTATATAAGAAGATTATGATTACTCTATTACATAAGCAAGCCAAGGGTCCACAACCAAACAAGGAACGCTTAACCAAGGCAAGACTATATGAAAAGAATAATATTATTAAATAGAATAAAGTCGCAAAAAGAGAAAATGATACAAGAGCCATACCAGAATCTCCAAGAGGACTTGGGAACTAGAATAGCTCTACTCTAAGCCTAACTCCACTAAAGCTTGGAGACTACATCTAATGCAAAGGAGTGATTTCTCTCTTGGTGTGTGTTGAACCGTGGGAGCTCTCCTCTATTTATAGCCCCCAATGGGGAGGGGGGATTAAATAGAGCAAGTGAGAGTCGGTTGAGGCAGATTGGCCGCCAAGGTAGGCCGGCCGGCCTAGGTGGCAGGCCGGCCGGCCACACATTGTGGCGGTTGGCCACCGCCTTCCGTGTGGACGCTCCAGATTGCTCCATGAGGTCGGTTCCGAAGTCGGCTAGCGCTTGGGGGCGGTTATGGTGGAGTAACCATCAAGTTTAGGCCCAAAAGCCCACCTGCGCGAAGTCGGTTGTTCATCCACCATGGAGGGCACTTGGGCTTGGTGTTTTGGAGTGTATGTGGCCCACTGGAAGAAGCTCGGGCCATTTGGAGACAAGTCCAGGCCGGCCGGCCTAGGGGGGTGGCCGGCCGGCCAACTATTTTCAGCATTCGCTGAAATCTTCTTCGTGGCATAACTTCTGCTCCCAAACTCCAAATTTGGTGAACCAAAAGTCCATTTTGACTATCTCGACGAGGGCTTCGACATGGCGATATCAAATTTGTCATTTGAATAAATATTTCTTCATGTCCAATTGCCTCTTGATTTATCGTTTTGAATTTGTCGAGATGTTTGATCCAACCCTTGTCCACCTTTCCTTTGAAATACACCTGCATCAATAAATCTACCACAACTCGTGGAACTTTATTAGTTTAAATAAATATGCGAATAAGAAATGCTAATTCTCCATTATTTGTAGGACTATTGGCGGTCGGAATGGTACTTAACGACCGTCAACACAGGCCAAGGTAAGATTCTTCTTTTCTATTTTCGTAAATTCTAAATGGGCCGAGCCCAACTAGTTTGATCACTATTCTTTCCATTTTTCAAACAGATTGATACTTTTATGAATTTTTAGATGAATCAAAAGAGTTCCAAAAATTATGAAAAAATTCAAACATGAAATCCAACTCCAACTATTCCAAACCTCAGACAAAATTTCCCAAATTGAAATAATAACCAAAACATTTACTAACACCAAAATGGATCGAGTTATTATTTTATTTAATGAATTTCCCGTCTACGTCATTTTAAATTTTTTGTAACTTATGTTAATGAATGATTAGTTTTCTTAAAAACGACGGCCTAAGGGTCGGGATGTTACAAGACCCTTACAAGATTCTAAACCTAACTTAAGGTCTTCCAGCATCGAAAGGACATATATGAAAATAAAGATTACATCAAGGTCCAAACATGCAACTTCAGATCGACGCCGCCGGAGAAGAAGCCTGCATCGCCGCAGAAATTTCTCAGAACAGAGAGAATGGCTCAACCAGGTCTTTAGCACTTCACTAGTCGAGGATGCCTCCATCCACGCTGGGACCAGACGGTGCATTAGGAGGAAGAAGGCACCGCAGCACAGATGGGAAAGAAGCCTCACAATGCTGGTTGATTGACTCGTCAGCGGTCCTCCTGACAGTCGCCTCAAAACCAGCACCATTGAAAGAGGTTGAGAAGGACCAAGCCGTAGATCTTGAATGAGTAACACCGGGCTTGACCAAATGGAGGCTCTCCAGATGAATCCGGGGATCAGCAAACAACTGCGATCAACCCCATCTAGAGAACCACAGCATCCATCAACCAGCTCCACACAAGTAGAGCACCGGCAATCACCAAACCTCCATGAAGCTTGCAGCAGAGCAATGGAGAAGAAGAAAACCAGAAGGGAGCGCCCGCCGGGGAAGAAGCCGACGGGAAAATCGGCCATCACGGCAACAACCACTAGGGACAAGCTACTTGAGCACAGAACAACAAGCATCGGAGATACAAAACACCTTCAGAGAGAAGGCGAAAGGCACTTGCTGGAGAAGAAGCTCCAACTACACCTAAAACTGAAAGATAAACAACCTAACCTGTACAAGATGGGTCCCTCGCCCAAACCCACACCGGCGACGAACCGGAGAAGGAGGGGAGGGGCCGGATCTGGCCGGAGAAATGGAGAGCTCGGATGTGCTACTGTACCGGGAGCGGAAGAGTCGAGAGCACTAATGATATAGATTATCTCTCAAGACATGCAACACATATTGGGACCCTACTGGACCCAATATAGGTTGTCCATGTTATGATACATTTATATTGGAGATAAAGAAAATGTTAGAACATGTCTCAAATATAATTTAGAGTAAATGAAATAGAATAAGTTGACAAAAAGTCTAAGCACAACAAAGCAAAAAATGTAACTCACAGAGAAATCTAGTGAGATTACTGTACTATAACCAGCATAATGAATTCTATGTAATGTAATCGTCGTAAAGGCACGTGGAAAGATAATCAAATAAGCTGTTGTACAGAAAAAACCCATCGTCCAATTGCTCAATAGACTATTCCATCATTTAGATGAACATGATTGCCATAATGGATAACGTGCTTGTTGGAGAGAAACGAACGATCAAATAACTTAGAAACAACTGCATCGAATACCGATATATGAGAGGTAATAGGGGATGAATAAAAATTGTAATAGACAGCAAAACTCTTAGTATCATTGCAACAATGTGATTGTACCATTAGATTGATTAATGATGATAACTGCAACTATTTAAAATTTTGGAATTGCAACTATTAAAGTACTACACTTACTACCTCATATAGAATAACAAGAAAAGAACAATATTGATAAAATAAAGACACAAAATGGTTATTGTTTAAACACTGTCGCAAATTAGGGCTTGCAGGATCCTTTTTCATAAGAGCAAGAGCCTTGAGTGGTGGAACTTGCCGTCTCTGCCCTTTACATATTCTTAAGTTACCTTTTATTTGACAAAATATCTTTTTGATAGTAAATACTATTTCCATCATTCTAAAATATAAGATAGCCGTGGTAGCACATATTGCAATGTAGAAACTTTGTATTTCATCATTATTCATGTTGTTATTTCGGCAGCCAGCAGGGTTCATCACTGGATGGAGCAAGCAGCGCCATTGCCCTCACCATCACTATGCTGCCGGTAATACACCTCTTGGTGCTGGCCGTACACGTCTACTCCTGGTGCTCCCCAGTAGTAACTCTCCGATGAACGAGAAAATGTTGCCCGTTGTCGTGCGTCGTATGCTTCTCTTTGTTCCGAGTAGTATCCCTCCGACACATGATAGGGCGTCGTCCACTGATGTGCGCCATACACTTCTCCTTGTCCCGGGTAGTAGCCCTCCCATGTCGGGTGGGGTGCCGGCCAATGCCGCACGCCGTGCAATCCTCCTTGTCCCGGGTAATGGCCCTCAGTCGGTGGGTAGAGCTCCATCCAGTTCTGAACGCTTGGTCCCCGATCATAAGCGGCTTCCGGTGGAGGGGTGTCGTTCGTCTGGGGTGGAGACGGAGCTGGCTCACGATTACGTCGCCGTCGACGTCGACGCCTTTGGGGGGGCGGCATAGGCGGGACGCTACCTTCTTCGGCTGCGCGGCCACCGTCTCGTTATACTCCTCTGCATGCTCCACCTCCCTCTCCCCGTACATCTCTTCCGTCTGCTGTGTTGTCGCTCGTGCCGCGGCCGCCTTCCGCCGTTGGTGCTCGTGCCCCGGGATGCGGGTTCCCCCGGGTTCGCTGACGACCGTGACGGACCGCCTCGTCCTGACCTCGATGCTCGTGGCCACCATCGACGCGTCGGCCGTCCCGGTGACCTCGACCCGGCGCACGGCCACGTTAGTCGTGACCGTCTCCACACCTGCAGCCTGACCCCCCGCGACGAAACGCACACGGCAGGGCACGCGTACCGGCATAACAATCAGCAAGTTAATAATAAGCACGATATATAGATTCTCGTATTCTCTGCTGTCAACAAGCACGCGCGCGCTCACCTGGGATCTTCATCACGAGCTTCTCGACCTTCCTGGCGCAGGACGCGCAGTGCAGGTCCATCTCCATGACGATGGGCGAGGCTGGAGCCGGTGGATCTGGCGAGCGACGCGGCGCAGAACCGTGGAAGCTGCCGGCGCCAGTGAACATCTCCCCTGCGGCCTGCGAGCTGTCCCTCGCCACGACGGTGGCGGGCTTCTTCCGCAGCTTGGCTTGGAGCCGCAGCCGCACCCTGAGAGCCGCCGACACGCTCTCCACTCCTGCACGCACACACGCGAACAATTTGAAGACGCGAAAGGGATGACGCGTGCGTTGCGTGCATGAACACCTGATCGGGCTACGGCGTACTACGTACCAGCAGGCGCGTTCCTGACGGCTTCCCGGATCATCGTCGTGCAGCTGTTGCAGTCCATCCCGGGCGCCATTCTTACCACGCGCCGCCGTCGATCCGAGCTCGATGCCTCCATACCAATGTGGCTCGGCGCCTGCTCTGACTTTGTGCATGCTCGGGGTCTCTTATACACACAACATGCACGCAGGGACTACACAGCTGGGATCCAGGAAATAGTCATTGCGGATAAATGTTTTAAGAAAACAAAATTATGGAGTGATCAAGAAATTGATTATACATTTTACGTGTTGGATCTCTTAGTGTATCTTTTTTTGACATCAAGGAGTTTTATGGAGTGTATCAAGGGTAGGATCGATTACAACAATATGCTTGCAAAACTTGATGCACTGCACGTGGAAGCATGCTTGACACAAGCCTAGCTGTGCGCAGCAATAAATCCTGTCTTCATGGATTCCAGAAATTTCCGTGTCGTATAATTTTCTTGTGTATAGTACTTCATCGTGCAAGGGCTTGAATGGCCCCTCCATTTTCTGTTTTGGCGCTCCAGCCTCCATGATTTGACCGATTTTGTTTCAATAATTCATGATATTCTAGTTATCCTGTTTAAAAAGTATGCATTCTACAATTTGATCTTTAATACCTCGAAATGAGTAAATGAATTGTGGAGAATCCTATATAATGTTACCTAAAAAGAACATTTATTGTCGGGATTTTTGTGATTTTTGAGAATCCTATATAATGTACTATATAAGCCCTATTTATTATTGGGATTTTTGTGCAGTGACCATGCCGGATCAAAGATCCAATGGCCCTTGTCTCCTCCACGGCACAACAAACAAGACGGAATCATAGTCAGTGTGTTGTGGTTATGGAAGCAGCTCCTGTGTCGTACTGACATGTGGACCACGCACGAGACCTCACGGCAGAGGGGATTTCGGCAGAGATTGAATCCGTGGTTATCATTACTCATGCTCAATAGCTTGTACACTTGCTTTTGACTCCACGAACCGGATTCTCGTGCAACTCCCCCAACCATTTTGCTCTCAGCGTAGCCTGCGTAGGCCAATGGGGACCTTGGCCCCCTTCCCCTTCCCCAACTTTCATCAAGAATGTCTTCCTCTTCATCTTGATTGATGTGTGCAGACCATGATGGCTTTTGAGGACGGTGTCGAGTAGTTCCAGAAGGTGATTTGAGACAACTTACAATGTTTCTAGCCTTGGCGCGCCTTAAGTGTTTTGGCACATAAGTCAACCGAAACTTTGAGAGAGTGTGTGGCCGACTTCTCCTTCAACTTGAGACTCGCACTGAGTAGATTCTAGGTCTTGTTCTTCCCTCTCCGCTTCGCATTCCTTGCAGCCGCCGTCCCTAACCCAGAATCTAGGCAGCAAGCTGCCTAACTCAGATGACTGCTCAGATGAGGTTCCTAGCATGTGCACAGGCATTGTTCTCCGCGTTGCCATCATTATTGTCATTCCGACGTATATGTACTTCTTACATGCTACAACCACAATCTTCGCTTGCTTTCACCGCACCCGTCAGTCGTTGATCAGTCTGCACTAGTTCGGTCTATTTGTTCGTTCCCATTTTGTTATATTACCTCTCTACTCATATTGGATAGCTAGCATCAGCGACAAAATTAGATGTGCAAAGTAACATGTGACAGAACAGAGGAGGGGAGGGGAGGATAGGTGGAAGGGACTAGTGCCCCCCCCCCCCCCCCCCCCCCTTTCACCACCCGTCACCACACCTGTTGATTTATCTACCCTTAGTTCCACACAAGAATTTACTATATAATCATATATCCTTACAACTATGTTTCGTTTCTATCTTGAAACTTCATCAGCTAACTCTCAAACCCCATCCCCCTAAAGGCATTTTCCTGTTCCACCATTAAAAGCATAACAATAAAGTACATAAACAATGAGTAAAGCACAAAGATTATCAGCTATTTAAAAGGATGATTGGGGCCTAAATCGACTTAATCTGATCAATTATACAATGGATTTTCTTTTGCGAAAATTATTGGGTATGCATGTGCACACCCATGCCATGTCAGCTCCACCCTTAGCTAGCGGTTAGGGACGGAGCATGGTTGTTGCCAAGGTGGCCGTGGCCCCCTCTGGCCCAAGGAAAAACAATTTTTCACCATGTAACTGGCTTCGGCCCAGGAATTAGCATACTAACCCCCCCCCCCCCCCCCCAACCCAGTCAAGCAGCCCATGGCCCCCCTTCGAAAGTGGCCCCAGCTCTGTCACTGTAGCGGTAGTTTAACCTAGTATTTTGTTTTTTGTAAACCGAGCGTAGCTTAGCTAGTTTGGTTTGTTGTGGTGGAACTGAACCACTCGGATTCAAATCTTAGTATTTGCACGCGTTTTACGACTAACAAGTATGGTGACCTATGCATTTGCATGGCTAGTATTATTGTCTTATTGTGACTACTTTTACGACTAACAGGTATGATACAGAGAAGATAAAGGAAAAAAAGAAAAATACAATCAAATTTACCGAAGTCTTCTCCTCCATAACCGTCGTAACCAGGAAGATGTGTTGTAGGCTCTTGTTACTCGCCACTAACAAGGGAGGACACTTGGTCTCAACCAGTTACTAAAGGGCAGGTATAGGTGGATTCGGCAGGAAGCGATTTGGTGAGGCACTGGCGGTAGGCCAAGGGCAAGAGCTGCTTTTCTCAGGTCGTTTTGGCCCAGCGTGCTATAGCCATCAAGTTTTGCCTAGTCTCTTGAATTACCTTATAGTTTTATGATGTTTTTTATTTTTACAAAAGGGGTCAATCTTCAAATTTAGCTAACATAAAATCTAATCTTTGGAGATGCTCTTAAGAGCAACTCCAACAGGCTCTCTATTTACATCCAGTTCGGTAAAAAAATAGATTTGCAGCAAAAGAAAAAAAGGTTCCAACAGTCTGGCCATGCTCCTCTCCTCTCCATATGGCTCGGCATCCCGCAGTCCTCGCTACCTAAAATTGCCGAGCGGATCTCACTCGCCAATCCATCCTCCCGCCCACGCGCGCCACCAATTTTCTACTCCCGCGCGCGCGTGCAAGACCGCCCCTGCTTCGAGTGCCCGGTCTGCAGCCTGGCGAGCAACTCCCGAACACCTGTCTGCTGCGCGGCCGCGATAGCACCCACCTCTGCTGGGCCGCCGGAACCGTCACGTCCGACAGTACACCGGTCTTGACTTCCCGGCGTCCGGCGAGCGCGTCGAGGTTGCTCTCCACACATCTTCTACGGCCTCGCGCTGGCCGAGGCGCTTGCGGCGCTTGGACCTGGGCGCTGCTCTGCGCGGCTCGCGCAGCCGTGGCAACTTAGAGGCGGCACGGGGCTGGCAGGTTCGTGCGCTGCAGGGGACCTGGTAGCTTGGAGGCCGGCGGCAGGTGCTCGTGGATGGATTTGGTTCCTGCGGCTGGCTGGTGGTGTAGGATACTAGGATTCGAATCGAGATCCTATGCATTGCCGCTGAACTCCCTACGATTTTGATTTTTTGCGCCGCTTAATTTGGCTTATTTGGATGAATGCTGATTGGAATCACATATGGTTGCCCTCTCTGTACTTGATTTGTTGAAGGAGTTCGATTGGGAATGGAAATATGAGCCCGATTTGCCGATGGTGAGGAGCTTGTTTATGCCGAACTACAGAGAAGTCTTGGTGATTTGGAATAGTAGAGAACCTTCATGGCACAAATCGAGTTCGAGTTGACGGCCGCGCCTGGCAAGCTCGAATCCGACGGCGTCGGGCAGCCACGGGGACCAGCAGCAACAATCGCGGACGAGGCGGCAGACGGCGTCGACCCGTAGAACCTGCGTCGATCCATGGCGGAGCACCTCAGGCAGCACGGCGCAATGGGGATGGAGCAGCTCGGCGGCGGTGTCGAACTTGCGGAGGCAACTGCTGGCGAGCAGTCGGATGCCGCGCGCTGGGGAAAACGGAGGAGAAGCTCGAGGGGGGCGGCTGTTGGGTTTAATAATGCTTTTGGTACCGTTTTAATTTTACATAATAGCTAAAACTAAGATTTAGCTAGTTATTTTTAGAGAAGCTCTTGGAGTTGCTCTAGTATAGGGCATTTTGGAGTTTTATTTTTCTTTAAATATAGAACCTTCTAAAGACAAGAAAAACTCTGGAGTTGGTGGGAGAGTCGGTGGAGAGATGAGTTGAGGTAAAAATAAAGAGTATTTTTTTAATACTTTGACTATTTTTTTGTCTTTGAATGATACAAATCTTTACATTTAGGGACGAAGGGAGCCGATGACACCACATTTTGCACTCAAGTTTACTGACCGCATCGATCACCGATAAGTTTCCGTGCCTTCTTGGAGGGCCGATCTTAAACTTAGTCTTCCTCCAGCCGCTGGTGTCACTGCCGCGCTCTGCTAGACCGGCCTCTGTGCAGCCGGCGCTCTGCTTCCGGACGACGCCTGGTATACGCTCGTCAGCTCGTGCCATCGCTGACTATCGTGACGAACTTCCTCGTCCTGACCTGGACGCTCGTCGCCACCACTGCCGCGTCCGCCGTCCCAGTGACCCTAACCAGGCTCGCCGCCTCATCCGTCGCGACCTTCTCCACACCTGCACGACGACCGTCGAACGAGTCAATGAACGAGGAGCTAGGCAGCATACAAGGACAGTCTCAGATAAGCTACGGCGCCCAGCGCGCGTACCTGGGACGTCCATTACGGCGCGCTTGATCTTCCCGGCGCAGGCCGCGCAGTGCAAGTCCATCTTCAGGACGATGGGCGCGCCGGCGTCGTCTTCTTCGTCGTCCCAGCTAGCGGCGGTCGTGGCGCGGTTCTTCTTCTCCTTCACGGCGGCGATCGTCGACTTCCACCAGCAGCGGAAGGGCGGGATCCTGACCTTGATCTGCTTCATTCTTCCGGTGCGGCTCGCGTCGTCGACCTTCTCGCGCTCTCGATCTGGCCTCTGCCGTTTGCCTGGGTTTATGACATTGCCGGACGGCTGTGGACGACACTGCTTATATAAGCAAGAGTTGCATAGGCAGACGGGAAACGCGCTTTTCCTGGTTTCTTGCCAAATATCACGAAGATATATGCCATAGATGGAAAGCACATACATTGTGCAATAAAGACCGAGATGTGCAAGGAAATTTGAGTTTTTCCTTCCAAAAATGGACGTTCTGCACTAACTGCGCTGCAGCGTGTTGGGGGCTTCCCGACTCGATTTCAGTCGGTCACCTCGGTTCTATTTAACCCGGACATGTCGTACATCCATGGATGCCCGCATCGATCGATCTTCACGAAAGCTTGAAGCCACCAAAGCAACCCAACGCGCCAAAAGCAAAGCAGCCACCAACGTTCTCGAACATGATGTCCAGCGCCGCCAGTGACACGACGGTGCCGCCCCTCCCGCCGTCGTACGCCGCCGAGGGGATCGGGCAGCGTTGCAGGCGCCGGGCGCGGAAGCTCAAGGAGGCCACAAAGGACGCCGTCTCAGCGCTCTTTTCCGGACACGCAGCCGGCCGGAAGAAGAAGTGCAGGTGCTGCGGCGGGGGGAGACCATGTCGGCGATCAGGACGTTCGACGTCGGTGCTCGTGGTGGAGGAGCAGAGCAGGTACTGCGACGACGACCTCGGGGACGTCGACTGCTGCGCCGTCGGGTGCGCCTCGACCATGGACTGCGTCGGCGGGTTCCTTCGCGGCGCGGCCACGTGTGCGGGCAACTGCGCCGAGGCCACGGTTGACGGTTTGTGCTCCTGCGACTGTGAGGGCTGTTGCGACGGTTGTGATGGCGATGGCTGCTTCGATTAGTGGATGAGACACTGACGAGCGAGAGTAGAATCCCTTTAACTCGAAAAAACACTGACGGGCGAGAGAGACGGAGGAGAGAAGGGCAATACAAAAATGAATTAAGGATTGATCTATAGATGTTTGGCTTTATTCGTAGCTTATTCAGCGTGTGCTTTACAGTGCAAAATAAATTCAATAAACAAGCGAAAACAGGCATTGCAGACAAACTGAGTGGAGTTTTCAATCGTCAATGAATTGTCTCCGTGCAAAATGAAGAGTAAATTGCTGTCTACGTATATATACTTCGTACAAATTGAAAATTTTTCATGAAGACCTGATCATAAATGTCTCCATCGATCTCTCCAATAGATCGTCGTTATTTCCCTTCGCCGCGGCAGAGAGCCAGAGATTGATTAAGAGGCAACGGGTGCACGCCTTCCGAACTCTGTTTACCTGCCTTTGCTTACTCCATGAAATTTGTTGGTAGTGTCTAGTAGTAGAAGGGAATGGGATCACGGACCCAGAAACATGGAAGCTATTGCTTGCAACGAGGGGCTGGTGCTAGGAAGTGACCTGATCATGCAACACTTCAGGCTAGCCTGCAACAGCGCCAATGTAGTGAAGAGCGTCAGAGAAGCAGGTATGGAGTATATGGGCACATTATCCAGGAAGTCTTAGGTAGGACTAGAGATTTTGGAAAAGTTGAATTTGTTCATGAGAACATGTCATCGAATGTCGACGCTCACAACCTAGCATTAGTGCTATGCAGCCACATTTGGTTCCTGTCGCCACCGATGGCGTTCGTAATACTTATCTGCAAGTTAATAAAAAGTGTACATCGTTTACGCTCTCTGAAAATCCACCTGCATAGTTGTCTATACACGGTTTACAGTCACAGAAATTGGTGCACTTTCAGCTCTTCAAATATTTCACAGTGAGCATTATAAATCGAATGTTTATCAGACATATAAAACTATAAGAGGCCATGTTTATCGGAGCAGTGGGGCTTCTTCTTGCCGTTGGACAATGGACGGGAGCGTAGAACCGCAAAGATGCAGGGAGTCGACCTGTAGTACCAAAAGGCGGCAAGAAATAGCTCACCGGTATATTTATTTATTCCAACGTGTAAAAATCATTGTGAACATCGTGTTGAAAACGTGCAATCAATATGACACCCTCACAAAATTTCTCACAGTACAACTAATCACGCCCATCAGCTCATATCCACCTCAGTATCGTTGAGTCTACACCCCTTCGTCTCGAAAGGGAAGAACGAGACAGCCAAACCCGAAAGGAAGACTACAAGCTCAAAGAGGAGGATCGCCGTTGTCTGATGGCAGCTGTGCACCAGGGCGACGGCGACCAGCGGGCAAAGGATGCCCCCGATCCTGCCTACCGAGCTAGCAATGCCGATGCCTGTTGATCTGACGGCGGTTGGGTAAATCTGAACAACAGGGCAAGGCATAAGAAAAACTGTTGGTGCAGAAACAAACTGATTATCAAGACGAGAGAACTGTAGGATGAAGCGTACTGCACTGACCTCAGGAGCATATATGTATATAATGGTGAAGCTTGCGGAAATACAAAGACGGGCACCAAACAAGGAGATTCTTGTTAGCATCTCTGTCCGGGAGAACACTAGTGGGAACAAGAAAACACAGCTAGTGAAGAGCATTGACGCCATCGAAAGCCTTCGACCAAATCTATCAACGACCATTGCAGATACAAGTGCCCCTGGAATCTCTGTTTCAAGAGAACATGGAGAATCAGTCACAAAAATGACCAGAAGCATTAGAAGATAATTATCAGAGGAGAAATGTAGGGCAGGGACCAACCAGCAAAACTAGATATGAAAACATTTTTATATAGGCTTGATTTGTTCGAGTGCACAGATTCAACCTCCTCTTTTGCACATATCCTATTTCCATTATTTAGCTCTGATGTCAGCAGAACAATCCCGTAGTAGGCAAAAGCATTTCCAAAGAAAGCCATCCACAGAAGCAGTGTTGCTCTGATCAATTTTGGTGCAAGCAGCTTGCCTACGGACTTGATACCTCCAAAATCGGAAACTTCATCTTTATTTACGTTATCTAGTTCTTCTTCAGTAGCAGACAGAAGTGTTGTGGATTCCGAAGATCTTGAAACTTCATCTAGCTCAATGTTTTTGTCAGAGACAAGCCTACCAGAAGGTAATGGTACATTGTTTAATCTAGCCATTTTCTCCAAAACATCCACAGCCTCGGTGGTTCTTCCTTTCATGCACAGGAACCTTGGTGACTCTGGCGTGATAACATAAAATAAGAGCAGGAGGAAAGATGGAATAGCTGATAATGCTAACAACCACCTCCAGCCAAACTTGGGCATAACTATCTGCCATAATATATTAATATGGTGAAAAATTAGCCACGGAAAAACAAGGTGAATCAAAGAAATCTGAAATGTTTACATTTGTAATGAAAGGGCGAATTTGTCGCTAATATTGAGTTGCCTATTGAGAACATGAAAGTTTATTATAGATCTTCGTATCAAACATAGATGTTGCACGAACACAGCTTCACATAATGTGGCAAGGATCTGATATGCAAAAGTAATTGTCACAGAACAAGTGCTTCTATTCCTAAAGATGGAAGCCTCTTTCTAAAGTGATGTTCCAGATTATTACTTAAGCAATCTTTTTATTTCCAAACATCCCCTAAAAGATTTACTTGTATTAAAGATTGATTTTTTGTGTGATTGGTCATCATCTCTTTTAGCAAATCAACTGGTTGAGAGTTCACATGTTCATAAACATCTGAATAAACTAGGTAATTTGACAAGAATAGGCCGCAGCACAAAATGATCTATAAATATTACTCCAGAAGTTAATATCAGATCTGGTATCAAATTTGGAGCAGCCTTCTCAGTATCAAAATAGAGGGAAAATACTATACCCATGCAAGCGAAGCCTCAAAGATGGTCCCAACAGTCCAAAATGCAGAAAATATAACCATCCAAGTTCCTCTGGTTGGAGCAGGAACAAATTCCAAGAACCAAGATCCGAGAACAGGTCCTCCCCCCAGGCCAATACCAACTAAAAATCTTAGACAAATCAGTGATAGATAGTTAGGAGCAAAAGAACTCAAGAATCCAGCTCCACTAGTCACGATGGCAGTAAAGAGGAATCCTCTCCTATAAAACCCATACGAAACAGTGTCAGGCTCTGAATAATATGATGGGGCATTTCAAAAAGCATATCCCGAATGAGAAAAGATGTCTTTGAAAATCATTTAGTAGTGAACATAAATTTTAAGAGATCCCAAGTTCATTTTGCTAAGTAAAACAGAAAGGCACCTATGTGTCATGACCATGAATTATAAGAATGATTTCGAGGTTATAACCTAGAGATGATTTTGGTTATACATGGGACTTTGACAGTTCCAAAAATATTTCTTTGTTATTAGTTACCTATAACTAGAACCAGGTACCAACTGCCCATTGGAAACTAGGTAAGGAACAAAATTTTGTAGCCACATGCAAAACATCAGCAAGAGAGGACACTATGCAGCATAATTTTGCGCAGCAAGGTAGCAGTAATCATATAAGTAAAAGATTGGACCTGCCTCCTTCCATAGTTGTCTGAAACTACACCCCACGAATAAGCTCCTATAAGCATTCCGACAAAAACAACACTTGTAATCATGCTTTCCTGATGAGCAGTAAGCTTCCATTCTAGCTGTACTGATGGACCAACGAATGACAACAGCATCATCTCCATGGCTTCCGCAATTAACCCAATCCCAGCATAGGCAAGGATCAGTATTTGGAACCTCCCAAAACCCGAAGACAGGAGCGCGTCATCCACGGTATACGAAGCTGATTGTTCCTCCTCCATCTGCAAAACAATGATCACAAATGTTATTCAAATGATCACAAACGTCACGAAGTAAATCTACCTGCAGCTTAGTCGGTTGTGTTTTCATTTTGCGGGTTCAGAATGGTATTAACAAAGATGCAGCAGTAAGCAACAGGTAAACCCACACATCAAGGCCTCGAATAGATCCTAAAGAATGACAAGCTTACTATGTACCACTGCGCAACAGCAAAGTGCACATGCCACCTCAAGCGTCATTGAAAACAAGATATCTGAAAGAACACTGACCCGTCCATATTAAACGTCAAGCATTAATGACGGGAGGGAGTTATCCAAAACCAAATCAAGCATATTAAGAGCTTCCAAGAATAAGACAGTAACGTGTCCAACCATTAAGAGCTTCCGGAGAAACGCATTCTCACCTTTTAATTTTTGTCTTATTATTATTTTTGGCTTCGCTTTGTCCATTCATAAAGCAAAGTATTCAAACAAGCAATACGAGTGGAAACAGCTGAATCTGAAAGAGAGGAAGCTCACGAGACCCTCACCATTCAAGCGCTGCCTGACCGAATCAGAGGCTTGTCCTCGCAGCGAGCCTTGCAGCCAGAGCCGGGAGAATGCGTTACTAAATCTCCCTCACCATCAAGACAGGAACGCTATCCTGGGGCTCACCAAACTAACTAAATCTCCCTGAGAAGTGGAAACAACAAGCACGCACGCTCACATAAACCATCCCAAGAATGCGCAGAAGCAAACAGGCACGAAAAATGAAACCTGAGACAGAGGAAGGGAGGCGCGCGCCGGAGCTGGATCTGCGACCGCCTGATCCGGCGCGGGCAGCGAATTCCGCAGCTGCAAGGCGCGGAGGGGGATTCGACCGGCCAAGATCCGAACCCCGGCGGCGCTCGGCGCTGGTCCTCGCGCCGCTGTTGCTCCGTGATCTTTGGCTCCGGGTGTTTTGGGATGCTCCGAAAGTCCGAGGAGGATGGTGGGGCGGGGCCGCGGGGGTGGGGGAGGGAGGACGGAGGAGATGCGAGATGGGATTGGAGCCCGCGGTTTTGTTTGACCGGGAGAACCGTACGGAAATGTCCGCGGTCAGCGCCGGTGGCCGGAGCCCACATATGGGTAGGCTCTGGGGACTGGGGCCTTGGCGTCGCCGGGGCGGCGTGCATCAACGAAGCGAGATTATTTATTTGGTCATGATAAGATTAAAGAACATAGCAGATCCAAATCACGCCGAGAACACGGATCTGAAATGCAGACGCGTGCCAAACTTCTAATCAAGTTCTTCAATATCTGGGTTCAAATGTCTATGCATTAATTTCCCCTGCCGAAAAATGTGTTTCAACTTGTAAACAATATTGCGAAACCCTTTCTGTGTTTTTTTAAAAAACATCTACCCTTATTTTTCAATTTAAACACAAGTAATCTTGTAAAGTTCAGCCTAAGATGTGCAAGATAGAAGAGTTACCCAATTTAAACACAAGTAAATCAGACTCACATAATTAACCACTTATCTTATGTTGCACATCATTAATTGTCTCAGTATATCTGTCGATTCAGACCTCATAGCTCACAAGCTTTGGTTTATTTGGAAAACAACAAGGGACTACTCCCTCTGTCCCAAAATAGGTGTCGTTTGACTTTTTTTTGACCGCTCGTCTTATTCAAATTTTTTGCGCAAATCTTATTTATTTTTTTACAGTTTATTTTATTATTAAATATATTTTAATCATGACATATTTGTTTTTATATTTAAATAATTTTTTTGAATAAGACGAATGGTCAAACATGATGTCCAGTGACAACTATTTAGGGACGGAGGGAGTACATGTTTGAAAAGAAACAGTGGAGTTTCTCTTCTTTTTGTTTCCTCAGCAGAAGTGCTCAATATGATGCCTTCAGAGTTCAGCAAATATCTAGTCTCTTTCAGGTGACAATTGACACTCCCAGTAATAAAGAATCACGAGATACTAGGTGCTTCTATTTTAAATCGTTTTCGCAGGACATATGCATCCTTTTGTGAGTGTGAGTTTAGCCTAGGAATCTTCATTAGTAATCAAGGGGGCCAGTCCACGTGGTGTAATCTGTAAATCCAAAGGAAAGCTTCACATGCTGATATAGCTCTTCAAGCTGAAAGCGTCACAAATATCTTGCTCTCCATATTGTTTATGTCCTGCAGGTTTACTAGGTTTAACAGTTGGAATTACTGGACTAGATCAACACGTATTCACTATAATTTTAAAAAAAAACTTAGAGACTCGTTCAACAGCGCAACTCTTTAGTCTCATAATGCTAATTGAAAGCATGCGCATTCATTGATGCTAAGCAGGAGCCGCCGGAGAGAGAAATAAGTTAACACCGGTGCTAAGAGATATAGCCATGGTGCTAAGTTAGCATCAATGCTAAAGTTGGCACCTGATGCTAACTACATTTTAGTAACAAAATTAATTAAATTTAATTGTCTTAGCACCTATAAAGATGGTGATAATAGATAGAGCAATATCTGCTAAGAGAGAGATCTTGCTAGATATCTGCCCTTACCATTATTTTTTGAGGCAGGATGTACATGCTCTAAGGTAGAGGGAGTCCAACTAAAACAATTGAATGCTCTACACTCTTTCCCTAAAGTTCTGGTGGTGCTGCTTGTAACTACAATGACTTCTGCACTGTCTCGTCTTCGCTGATGTTGACAGCTGTTAAATACCGGTTTTAGCCGTCAAAGTCCTGCATAAAAACCAAACCTAGTCGTAGGGTTTATAAACTAACGAATTTCACATGTGCTTGGTGAAATATGGGTGCAGATGAATTAAAGCCTAAAACACAAAAAAACAAGACATAAAGTGCACTTTGAGCTTCGCACAGAAAAAACCAAATGATTCAAGGCCTACAAACTTCGAATTTTCCAACATCAACACCGTGGCCAATATCTTGGATCAACTCAAGGCCCAACAAGTAAAAGCCTAGAGCAAAGGCGATGCCGTAGAAACTCAAATTAGGTTCGACTAATCTGAACATAAACAACCACGACCCAAACACATAGCTTTGAAATTAGACCGATACCAAAAAGCAAAGAAATTCCAGCCCACAAAGACTAGAAGCATGGTAACCATTCCAACCATTGAAGTGGCGTGTCACGATGCGATTAGATGAAAGATCGACTGGATTTTAGCCGACAAATGTTTAGCAATTTTGATCAATGTTATTCTAATAGTTCAGCTCTCTTCTTTACATTGTTTGGATGTGTCGTCTAATAATATGTTGCATTATAAAGTTAGCATTGCATTACCACTTTAAAAACTTGAAAAGATTAGCTATTATTTGTAAAAATCGGCAAAAATTGGGGCTGGGCTAAACAGGTCTCAAGTCGGTTGACTACTAGTTCCAAGTCCAATTAACCAAACCCCTGACCCCTGGAACTAACAAGATCGGCGGAGAAAAGGAAAATTTTTGTCAAGCACTCAAGCCCGTTTCTCCGCGCCCTCCCGTCCCCCGCGTCGGTCCCGGGCCTCTCTTCCCTCCATCTCCATTCCCTCCCGCTTCTAGCCACGTTGCTAGGGTTTCTCCCCACCGCATCCACCCCCAATTCTGGTTCGATCCACCCGCGATGGCCTCCGGCGCCCTGCCCTCCGGGGGGGCGGCCCACTCCGCGTCCACCAGCGGTGGTGGCGCCGTCGGCTCCCCGTCCGGCCACGCCGCCTCGGCCTCGGTCTCCACGCCGGCAAGCGAGAGCACCGTCGCGCGCCGCCTCAACGGCCTCGACCTCCAGGCGGACGACGCGCCGTCTTCGCAGCCCGCCGTGAGGTTCGTGAGCCCTATGCTGTGTGTGATTCCGTTGTTGCTCGAGGCTGTGCGCCCGCTCCCCGTAGCTCGCTTGCTTGCGCCGCATGGCTCTGTGTTATACTGCGTGAGCTAGTGGTATTTTGCGGGGCTGCAATTGGAGGTTGAGTTGATGGCGCTTTGTCGATCTACATTTGTTTTTCACTAGATTCGGTTCATGTGTAGTCGCTAGCTTGCTTTGGGATGGGAATTGGTGGAAGATGTTAGTAGCGTGTCTCGATGATGACGTTGAATTGAGCATAGTGTCATAATTGTTTGAATTTGGCGTGCTAAAATTAATCGTCCGGCATTGAGTACCATCCCACATCGTTTCTAGTGTCACATCATTCTTGATGAAATTTATCTGGTCTTGCATTATTATGCTTGAGTTAGTTTCTGAACCTCACAGTATTGATCTTCTAGCTAGGTCCAGTGGCATTCCAACCATGTTGATATCATATCTGTTTGTTGGATCATGGGAACAAATAGCAAAGCAAGAGAGGTGCATTTGTTTTTCATGTTGGAACTGATTGGAACAAATAACAAAGAAGACACGTGCACCTCTCTTGTAGATGCTTATTCACACCTTTTAATGGATAAATTCCCTTCTGGATGATTGTCTAGTTTTGCTCCCTTTGGATTTGTTGGTGATCAAAGCTACATCCCTGTTGGCTTCTGGATATTCTGGGTTATTGACTGATTCAGAAGTAGTGACATTTATAAGGAAATATAATTTGCAATTGTTTCATATTTGGTAACTTTATTTCATTGTGCCTTCTTTCACTTATTTCTCTGAGCATTTGGATAATGTGTTCCTGAAAATCATTTGTTTCTATATTTGGCAGCAAGAAGAAAAAGAGAGGTGCACGGGCAGTTGGTTCGGACAAAAATGGCCGTGGGTTGCGCCAATTCAGCATGAGAGGTGGGTTGAACAGTTTCTCTCCCACTAGTGCTATTGTGATTTTTCACTCGATTTTTCTTTGTGAGCATAACTAACTAAGCGAAATGAGGGTTCACACAAAGTGTTTCCTCCTTTTGTCTTAAGTGCGTGCGCCTGGCCTGAAGGTTTCATTGTCTTTCACTCTATTCTGTATATCAGACATGCACAGAGGCACTTTACTACACTTCTGAAGCCAGTTTAGTGAGCTGTAGTCTGTTGTTCATTGCATGCTAGCCTTAAAATTCTCTTGAACTATTTCATCTGTTTTTTTTTTCAGTCTGTGAGAAAGTCGAAAGCAAAGGCAGAACAACCTACAATGAGGTATTCACCTTCTTTTCGATATAGGCTATTCTAATCTTATTGTGCTACAGTTGCACTTGTATAATTATTGATGGCTTTTTGCAAAGTAGCAATCAGTATAATTGATTTACACTTATGGCTCTTTTTTCAGGTGGCGGATGAACTGGTTGCTGAATTTTCAGACCCTAATAATATTGATTCTCCAGATCCTGATAATCCCAATGCGGTAAGGAATATTGCTACTACACTTGGTCAGGATCTGCTAAGTACTTACACGCAAATATATTCTGATTGTGCCAACAATGCAGCAACAATATGATGAGAAAAATATTCGAAGAAGAGTTTATGATGCGCTGAATGTCCTAATGGCTATGGAAATTATTTCTAAAGACAAGAAGGAAATACAGTGGAAAGGCTTGCCCCGGACCAGTATGGATGAAGTTGAAGAATTGAAGGTTCTGCTTCTTGCCTCTAACAATCTGTATTTGTTGATACTTTTACTTTTCTTCTGTTTATATCATTGCACATTTTACAGACAGAGATCGTTGGAATGAAAGGGCGGATTGACAAGAAAAGTGCATATTTGCAGGATTTACAAGATCAAGTAAGGATATAGTAGGTTCTATTTTCTTGTGTGATATGTCAACTGATATTTTTCGTGTCTCTTATAAGTTATGCTTACAAGTTATGGCTGATGAGGTGATCATGTGGTACTCTTGATTCATGCACTTGCTAATTGAAATACGTAGCTCTGTAAACTCATAGTTGCTGTTGCACTCAAAAGTTAAATCACAATAAAATGTAGTGCCCATGAGACTATTCGAAGGATAACACTGCAAACTTTAACTTGACCTTCAAGTGCCAATACGATATGGGGAAGCACTTGCCACATGCTGTGGTGCCACACCGTGTAAATGGAGCAAGGGGAACACATAGATTTCCTCTCAGATTTTCTGTTGCATTCTGCATTGGATGTCAAAGAGCAAAAGGCATACACCTTTGAATTTGTGTTTGATTGTGTAGCTAAAGCCTAAAGCGAGTGTGAGTTCAGTTTCTATATGGATGCTAGATATATCAACTTTGGAGAGTGGTGAGTGATTCCCTCAGCTAGACTCCTTTGCATGGGAAAATCAAAGTATTAAGGGTTGTCTCTCTATTGGAACTAATCATTTCAATCATTGACCAGAACAAGCCATATGTTGCTTATTGTATTTCTCAACTGCATATTAAACTTGCAATTATACCTGCTGTTTCATGTTTGATGTTGGAATTGGAATGACTTGAAACCCACAATTAAACCTAGGAGTATTTTTCGTTTCGTGCAATTCACTTTTGATGTTGCCATATGGTCAGTGAATCTTATGGTGATCCTTTTCTTTTGTTCTATGAAGTATGTAAGTCTCCAAAACTTGGTACAACGAAATGAGCAACTGTATGGATCTGGAGATGATGCACCTTCTGGTGGAGTGGCTTTGCCATTTATACTAGTTAAGGTAAAAAAAAAAAGGTTTCTTTTACTTCAGATATGGGCCTAGAGGGATGTAGTTATATCATTATGTTTGAATTTCAGTGCTGACTATATTCCTATGGTTGCATTTCACTGCTTCTAAAGACAATATTTCAGTAATTTTATAAGTTTATGCAGCAAGCAAAAAGATGCCTAGGAACTTGTAGAAACTTCTAATTCCATGCATGACCCTGTTTAGCTCTTAGCAGGCTCCACTTTTCTCTTCTTTCTTTAGTATCAATTCTTCCCCTTCCCTGCTGAGGGGAAAAATGTCTCTTCTCGACTACTTCACATGAGTCAAGAAAGTACCATTTGTTTTAGGTTAAGTGACATTTAGTGTGTAATTTAAGTTGCAAGGGTTTGAATACATGGCCAAATCCTAAGGAGTGTTTGGGGGTTGAGATTCTGACTCAGAGAGAAGGTTAAAAAAAATATGGGGAAAGTTAGTCTTTTGTTCGTTTTGGATGCTACAATAAATTCCTTTGTTATGTTATTTTTCTGCTGCTTTACATTGAATGAATACAACATTTACATAATCAATGATACAAAGTGGAGAAAACATGTATTATTGGATACAGTGAACAAATAGTAAGCACCTTGTCAATGTGTGGAAGTTTTGGCCATTGGGGTTCGGATGCTATGACTCCAAAACCATTTGGGTTAAATATATGTTCCACCCTTTTTTTGGCAATGTGCTCGAAATTTCAAATGACAAAGATCTCCATTTGCCGTGTGTGACAGACTCGTCCTCATGCAACTGTAGAAGTGGAGATATCAGAAGACATGCAGCTGGTTCATTTTGATTTCAATAGGTAAGACAAGAACTCTATTATGTTTTCCTTCCCATTATGTATCTTGTAAGTCAGATGAACCTAGAGCTTAGTAACATAGTTATGTCAGTTGATAAGAATGTATCAGTTATTATATATTCCTTCTGATTGAATCATCCCATAGTATGTTGCATAATTCTTTTGCTATTTTTACTTGAAAAATCTCTTTACTGATTTGCAAATAATACCTGGCTGAAAAAGCTTGAATTTACACCCTGTCTATTTCTAAAAGGGGGGCTTTTGCTGAAATTTCTCCCTCACTTTTGTGATATTATAGTAGCCCTTTCTTGTGGGAAAAATATTGGATCAATTGTTTGTAGGTGCTTGATGCTACTTGGAACCTTGTAGGAATCAAGCTAATAGCTGAATTTAATACCCGGTTCCTTGAATTATTCACTTAGAACATCTAATTGTTTGACTCACTTGGGCTGACAAACATTTTTCTCTTGTACTGCACTGAATTGTGGGTGCAAATTTGAGCAAGAAGTTGGCAGTGATGCAAATGTATACAAGAAACTGGTGATTGAGCTTGTGCAAACACATCCAAATCTTGTTTGGGTGGGTCACTCCTGAAATCTTAATAAATAAATTGAGCTGGCACCTAATCATCACTTGATACGCATAGGGGGTGTCCAGTTGGCTCCTTTTTGCAGAACACCCAGTGGGCGCTCCCCGCGTAACTCCTGTCAACATTGCGTAAAAAATACTATGAGTACATGATATAGCCCGGTAGGGTTCATTGTGTCTCTGTTATGCCCAGTTGTCGTTTTTCACCAACCGGTGGTGTTTGAGCAGATAGTGTACAATGCTGCACATGTATGAAGTAGTGTTTTCACAGGCCTCCTGATCCTTATTGCTCGAATTTTGTTCCAAGCCTTTTTTCCAGAAAATGAACAGTCAACGGATTATAGTTTCTCTCTTCTAGCCTAGCACCTGGCATCTAGTTGATGTTTAGTAGCTCAATAAGGAGATTGCCTGTTTATTTTGTGATCCTCTGTGCATAACTGAACTTTATCCTTCTGAGTGGACCTGCAATTTATAGTTATGATATTATGGAACATTATACTAGTAGTATGCTATTTGCCATCTTCAAATTGACTATGTCATCCAAGGCAACTCACTGTTGGGGGCATCAAGTATCATTGAATCATCTCTGTAGTCTAGTAAAATACTGTGAAGAGTACAAATATGACAAGCGGAGTGTAGGTACTCTAGCCTGCAAGCATAACACTGCAATTCCAAACATTGTGAAACAAAGACTATACTGGTAGATCATGGTAAACAATATTGACACACAATTTCACGTGCTTAGTCAAAATTTTCTGCAATGAAAAAAAACCTTGCATAGAAACATGGAAGAAAATAAGATCTAGGATGAAATAAAGATGAATATCATACAATTTGGTAGCCCTTGTAGACATTTTCATATTACTTTCGACAAGTATACATCCCTTTGGCACCAAAGTTGGGAGCAAAAGGATTTTTTTTAACAGCAGCCCTTTTGTCCTTTTGTTCAAGGCCTGGGAGCAAAAAGATTATTGTAACACTAGCTAGTTGGCTCAACCATCTTCTGCTGTTACATAGCCACCAGCCCCTACCACAAAGCGCAAGGGTTTTGCAGTGGGTTCTAAAGAAAGAGGGGGCTTCTGCTGAAAAAAGACAATAAAAGCATCACCTATACATGTCACATGATGAATGGGCGGTAACTACACATGATTAAGCCCTCGAGTATGGATTTGGGCTTTTATAACACGATTTATAATGAGTTTCTTTGTTCAATATTTAGGCTCAAGAGACGTTTGCACCGCACCCGCCTCACAGTTGTCAGACCTCCCATGCAATTTGCTCTCTTTGAGTTGCCTGCTTACCTCCAGTGGACCCTATATAACCATCATTCATAAGTTAGCATGAAATGCTCCTGAGTCCTGACTACTAAACTCATGCTGACTTGTATTCTTATGAAATTGCAGCACTCCATTTGAGTTGCAGGATGATTCCTTTGTATTGAAAGCAATGGGTTTATCTGGTAAAGAAGAAACTGAGGTCGTCCAAGTACCAGTGGCAAATGGAGGTGAGGTTGAGTGCTCAAGTACACCCACCGATTATTGGAATCAATCACCGCAACCTGCGAGGTCACGAGGACTTAGGCCGCCGCCTTCGGCACCAATTCCAGGAATACTAAAAGGGCGTGTCAAGCATGAACACTAGGTATTACCATGGTTACTGGTGTTGCATGAGCTATTTGGTTTATTGTTCCCCAGCTTTCTGGTAGTTTTACATGTAAAGAGTTCCTGTACATTATGTCGGTAGGGAAATTGATGTTCTAGTTAACTTTACTGATGGGCGACGTTTGCCAGTCTTACTTAACTCCTAGGTGTCGGTTATGCGGTTGAGGGGGGGAAAAATCTCGGTCCAAATGTAATTGTGTATTATTGTCGTTCAGAAATAGTTACAACAGATATCATTTCTTGTCAGATTATGCTGTAGCATGGTTTTTATTTATTTTAAAAGGTCACAGTATTGTTTCTAGGTACAATCAACGGAAAATGTAGCCTTGTTTGGATCTTACTGGTTTCTTAAAAGCTCTTTTCAAGGTAAAACTGGGTGGTGTTGTTTGGATCCTAGTTTAGAAAATCTACTTCATTCTTTTTTTCTTGACGTTTTAGACAACCAATTTGCACTAGCTACAAGCTAAAAAACGATGTCCTAATGTCATCAATCCAAGGAAGGAGTATAAACCGGTTTTTTAGGTAATTACTTATGTACAAACGTGTCCCTCAATTTATTGCAGGGTGGCTGATTGTGTAAGAGTAAAGTGCACAACCAGTCTCTGAATGGTGATTTAGCATCTCTAAACTTGTTCTGTTGTATCATTAGGTCCCTCTACTTATTTTTGAGATCCCTAAACTTGTTCGATTATGTCATTTAGGTCCAATTGGGCTCAAACCGACCCGACATGACATATTTAACTGAAACACGCTGCACGCAATTTTAATTTATTGGTACCAGATTAAGGGTAGTTCTTTCGTTAGTATCCCTTTAAACCTTTCAGTTTTCTGCATGCTCCTTACAAACTAGAATTTTCCATATACTTTTGGATTTCACATGTCTTCACTATCATTACTCATCGTTAGTATTGCACTTTAGATTTCATATGTGCTCGCCCACATTTCTCCTCATCGGTAGTTTAGACACATGTTGCAATGGCCAGCGACTTGTTTTTTTTTTCAAAAGGGAATAAGTTCATATTACCCTTTTAACTCTTGCAGAGTCTAAAAATCAACCCTCAACTACCATACCAGGTAACTCAAACCTCCAAGAAAAATAAGTATGTTACCCACCTCAAGTTTACACACTTGTTGCAATGGCCTTTTTTTTTTTCCAAAAGGGAATGAGTTCATATTACCCCCTAACTCTTACAGAGTCTAAAAATCAATCCTCAACTACCATACCAGGTAACCCAAACCTCCAAAAAAAAAAGTATGTTACCCACCTCAAAACTATATGTCAAATTTGTGATGAACATGCAAAAGCTAAAAGGTTGAAGGGGATATCAACAAAAGAACCACCCTTTAAGCAGTGAATTTCCACGTTAGATGTGCCACGTCATGTCAATTTGAGCCTAGTTGAACCTAAGTGATACAGTCGAACAAGTTTAGGGATGCTAGTATAAGTAGAGAGACCTAAATGATAAAACATAACAAGTTTAGGGATGACAAATCAGCATTTTGTAAGTACAGGGACCTAAGTGACACAGCCGGACAAGTTTAGGGACCGGTCGTGAACTTTACTCATTGTGTAATTATACCACATTCTTCTTTGAGGGAAGTTGATCTTTTACAAGGTAAAATATGCTAAAAACTGGGTTAGACTAGATTATGGGTGTCGGTGTAATGAAAACGAGGTCCCCGTCAACCGTCTCTCAGCGGGACACGGCCATCCAAGGCCGTCCGGCCCTATTCGTCCTTGGGTTAGAAAAGGAATCGCCGCTCGGCCCATTAGTATTTGCAGCGCCACCCCCGCGATGACTCCGGGTTGACGAGGCAATCCCACGTGGCCAACCCGGGGACGAAGCGAGGAGAGGCTTCCCTGTGACGCCAGGGGCTCGGTGAGCGAATCTAGGGGGGAGACGTGTTGCGACGCATGGAGCGGGGCGGGAGCCCAGCGGGATCATGCACCCCTCGTCCACGAAGATACGCATTAATGTGGCATGTGAATCTGGCGTGGCCGCTCGACGAAAAGCCAATGGCTGTGGATTACGGGATCATACTGGACCGAGCAAGGCGTCCATTGGAAATCCTGCCTGGGTAAGACGCGAAGGGATGACATCATTATGCTCTGCAGTGGATAGAAGGGCGTTATTACGGTCTGCTGCGGGCAGGCGGAGAGTTGACCTGTCAGATGGATAGGGTCGCGTCCCATAGCCACGGTCCGCTCTCGTCACCGCGCACCGGCGCCAATGGGACGGCGCATGTGACGCCCAACGGGCCACGTTGGCGCCTATAGCCGCCTACTAGTTGAGCCGATAGGAATAAAGGAATAGAGAAGCAACCCATAACTGTGGGTGCCCCCCTTGGGCTATAAACGGGGAGACCCCTGGGCATGAGGGGACAGATAACTCTAGTCCACCACAACTCTCAAGCAAAACAACTCCATACAAGCATGACATAGTGCCATTAGCCTCCTGGGCGGCTCGAACCTAGGTACATTGTGCGTGATAGGATTCTTCCCTCGAATCCACACGAACCATTCTCTTCCCGATCTTCTCAAAGGTGGTCGTGCACACCCCCATTTGGAAGAGTTTCCACACTCCGACAATAGGTTTATTAAAAACTAGAGTAAATTACAAATCCCACCTCATAAGTCTTTTTCTTTCTGAGATTCCTCCATAAGTCAATTTGTTGCAAATACGCACCCACAGGCATGAAACTGGTCCAAAAGCTGCTGTGTTTGGAGGCTCTGCAGTTTTTAAAAGCTGGTTTCTTAGAAACTGACGGGATCCACACACAGCCTCAGTTGCTTTTTGGTAGCATATAGCAAATTTCACATATTATTTCTCTCGATGCAAAAAGCATGGTCAGAAAATTCTGTATGAGATTTTTCCCTACCGTCTAACGTGTGGGGATAGCAATGGCAAGCTTGATCTGGTTCCCGCTGTTTAGCAAAAAATGAAGGCTCAACATCAGTGTCGATTTCCATTCTACATTTCCGCTGGCCACATTAACAGAAGAGTCGGTTGAAGTCGCACGTACATGGCGGCACGTGAATACAAGTTCAAGGAAGAGCAGCACGTGCAGTGCTTGTTCGAAGCATGTGTGTGGAAAAGTAGTTTACCCAAATGTGTCGGTCAGCTGGTCAAGTCTTTCGATGGGGGAGTTTCTTTTTCGTTTCATTTAATTTCCCCTCGACAATAGCGTATACCTTGCTGAGACTTTTAAGATACCTACCGCGTGCAGCCACTGAATGGCATCTCAATCCTGGCACTCCCGCCGGATGATGAACTAGCAGCCCTAGTACATTCTTTATCTTAACTCTTAAGAAGGCCGTGGATTTCATCCTGATGAAATCCTTCAGGACGGAATGGATTCACATGAAACTATTGTAGAATTCATGCGTTTTACACAAAAAATGGGGTCCGGTTGCCAGACGCTTCTGAACTTTGTCGAAACCGTGCTTCGGCGCGGTTAATGGCGTCCTTCCAAGCTCAATTTGCTCCAGTATCTGGTTTGGTTGCATGTGCCAAGACCGTTGACTTGGATGATTGGATGGCGACAGCAACGACGACGAGGGTAACAAGCGCGCGACGACCCACCTGCTGCTGGTCCGCTCGCGTGGGCGGAACTCGCTCGCAGACGGCGATGTGCGGCGTGGTGTCTCGTCTGGCACAGAATCATTGAGAATTTCAAGCGGGGAATTCTACTTGGGACGGAAGACAATGGTTATACAATATATATAGAAAGAAATTCAGGATGTATATTCTTCCATCCGTTTTCACTGGTCTTCTCAGAAAAGTCATGCATATGCTCTCACACGTGGGTGGATTCCTCTATGAAAATAATGGAAGGTCCCGCATGGACATTTCTCTACCAAATCATCCCGATTCCTCCGCGCCCCTTCAATTCACAAAGTCACATAATTGTAACATTTCACGTCACATTTTTCAAGTTTTATGCACATCCAAAACTAAGACGCGGGAACTTTTGGCAATGAAATGCATAGCAGATTATTCCTCAAATCAATATTTAATGGCACTATATATTGCATGTTAACCTTCCAAATGGAAAATGTGGAACTGTTTTATGCACATCCCACGCAGGAACTGGTGGAAAACTCAAAAATTAAATAAACAGTCTATATTAATTTAGAGGCACCTTAAATCTGACAAATAAAGAAGGGCGTATGCATCCAAAAGTGTAAAAAAGCAGAACATTTTTTTAATTCTCAAAGAAAAGTTTATCCTACTCATCAGTGACCGGATCGAGGAGGCAGATGTACAATGAGTCAATGCTAGATTATAGTTTACTCTATTCCTAACTTAATTTCTCAACAATAATATTTTACAAAATAATCCATTTAATTCACTTAATTAGTTTGATCTGATGAACAAAATGTCAGCTCGATTTACTTCCTTGAACAATTCAAGTTGGTGCAATGTGTCTCCTATTCAAGTCTGTCCTTTTATTAATTCTGAAAGTACTGGTTGAATTTAAAGCTCAAACTGTGCATGATGATTGTTCAGACAATAACCTATGTTAAAATAATTACAACATACTTTTCAGTTGAAACAATTTATTTTTTATTCGCCATCTTCTTAGGTTGAAGTGATTGGTTACATTTGACCGGATGAACTAGGATCGATGATGCATGATTGAATAATGAGATATTCCGCTAGCTAATCATTGCACTAGTATTTCTATTAGAAAATCTCTACTTTCGCAGTCACGCAACAATTCAGATTGGCACGTTTGGACTGGGGGAGTGGATGCCATTTACTTGGCTGACACTGGATTCAAATGTCAAGCCACGATGTTTTGAGTTTTGACCCGGACCCTCTGCAATGTCCTCCTCTACAGTAGCAATTTAGAAATGTTGCAACTCCGTCCAGTCGGCCATCTTTGCTATAAATGGAGTACGACGTCCAGAACGAGCACACAGACACACACAGAGGGACGCACAAGCTAATAGAGCAACGATCGCACACAAATTCAGCAGCTAGCTATAGCTAGTCAGTATGGAAGACAAGACCATCCTCGCGGTGGCAGTGGCCGTGCTGCTCGTCGTCCTCTCCAAGCTCAAGTCATCCCTCGCCGCGAAGCCGAAGCTCAACTTGCCGCCCAGTCCATGGACGCTGCCGGTGATCGGCAATATCCACCACCTCGGCACCTGTCCGCTGATCTACCGCACAATGAGCCGTCTCGCGGAGAGGTACGGCCCACTGATGCTGTTCCGCCTCGGCGAGATCCCGTTCCTGGTGGCGTCGTCGCCGGAGGCCGCGCAGGCGGTCCTGAAGACGCACGACACCACGTTCGCCGACCGGTTCGCCACCCCGACCCTGCACACCATCACCTACGAGAAGACCGACCTGGTGTTCGCGGCGTACGGCGAGCGGTGGCGCCAGCTCCGCAAGATCTGCGTGCTGGAGATGCTGAGCGCCGCCCGGGTGCAGTCGTTCCGTGGCATCCGCGAGGAGGAGACCGCGCGGCTCGTGGGGAGCGTCGCCGCGTCCGCCGCTTCCGGCGCCGCCGTGGACGTGAGCAAGGGCGTCGCCAAGTTCATCAACGACACGTTCGCGAGGCAGTGCGTGGGCAGCCGGTGCAGGCACCAGGACGAGTACCTCCACGCCTTCCACGAGGTCGTCCAGCTGACCGGCGGGTTCAGCCTCGCCGACCTGTTCCCGTCGTCCAGGGTCATGCGGCTGCTCGGCTCCGCGCCGAGGAGGGCGCTCGAGTGCCGCGAGAGGATCACGCGCATCCTCGAGCAAATCATCCGGGAGAAGGAGGAGGCGCTGGAGCGCGGCGACAAGCCGGGGCACGAGAGCATACTCGGCGTCCTCCTCCGGCTGCAGAAGGAGGGCAACACGCCTGTCCCGCTCACCAACGACACCATCGTCGCACTCATGTTTGTAAGTTTCTCCACCACGTTTTTTCCCCGTCTCTCAACCAGCTAGCTGGCCAATCGGCGCCGATTGAACAAACTAATTAGTAAATACCTGCGTGTGTGATTGTTTCCATTAATTAGGACCTGTTCGGAGCGGGCAGCGACACCTCGTCGATCACGATGAACTGGTGCATGACGGAGCTGATCCGGTCGCCAGCCGCCATGGCCAAGGCGCAGGCTGAGGTGAGAGAGGCCTTCAAAGGAAAGAGCGTCCTCACCGAGGACGACATCGCCGGGGCAGACCTCAGCTACCTGAGGCTGGTGGTCAAGGAGACGCTGAGGATGCACCCGCCTCTCCCGTTCCTTCTCCCTCGCCATACCCGCGAGGCGTGCCAGCCCATGGGCTACGACGTCCCAAAGGGAACGGCCGTGTTCGTCAACGTATGGGCGATCAACAGGGACCCCAAGTCCTGGGACGACCCTCACGAGTTCAAGCCCGAACGGTTCGAGAAGAGCAATGTGGATTACAAAGGGACCAACTTTGAGTTCCTCCCGTTTGGTGCTGGGCGTCGCATGTGCCCGGGCATAAACCTCGGGCTGGCCAACATCGACCTTGCACTGGCGAGCCTTCTGTACCACTTCGACTGGAAGCTGCCCGACGGAATGGAGCCTAAGGATGTCGACGTCTGGGAGTCTAAAGGACTGATCGCAAATAAGAGAAACAATTTGATATTGCACCCCATTACTCGCATTGCTCCCACCAATGCAGAAAAATGAGGTAGGCTAGCTATCAGGGCGCCAGAACCGTTACGGCACAGAGAATCAGATATGGTAGGTTGCTTGTCAAGTTCGGCGATTAGTCATATATGGAAAATAAGTGTGAGACATGGATTTTATGTATGTATATCCATCCAAACACTTGAGTCACCCCCTAGTTATAAATATTATATATTATATTATGCACTAAACTGCCTTTTGTCCTTTTCAATCCCCTGTTTGTATGCGACTCGAATACTCAATGGGTGATGGCAACAACAAACTCTTATAGCTGCGATGCTGTATTGAAATCATTAGTCCAGTACTCCTTCGAACCATAATAAGTAAATATTTGAAGTTCCTTATTTACCATCGACCTTAACTTTTGATGTCTCTAGTGCCACTTTCGTTGAGTTGGTCCTCTAAACAGTGCTAAATAACACATATAAAGATGACATTACTCCTAGAATAATACACATGTTATTTAGGAAGACCATCACATGTAACTTTTGGGAAAAAAAAAAGACATAATTAGGGATGAAAGCGGTTGGGAAACGGGCGGAAGAAAGCTATATCATTTTAAGTTTTATATTTTTTCTCGCTGCGAAACCGGTAGCGGTACTGGCGGAAACAAATACGACGGCGGTATTACGAGAATATCGAAAATGGAATTATCACGACAAAAAATATGCGGTATCGATCGGGAATCGATATTAATTATCGGCAACACAAATCACAGTCGTGTATTAGCTGTAGCACATCATGTATAAAAATATTAATTATGAACATATTATTGGTACCTGTACTAGCTATAAATGTATGACTCGAGACATTTGAAAAAAGATGTTCAAATTAAAATGTTAAATATATAAGTAGTGACATCATCATTTATTGCCTATTGAAAATATAATACATAGTTGGCTAGACTAACATAAAACGGTGAAATATTTACGGTAATTTCCGGTCTAAAACGGAAATTGTCGGAAACAATCGGTAAAGTCTAAAATCGTTTTCATTTTTGTCCACCAAATACTTCCACTTTTGTTTTCATTTTTTCGGTATTTCATTTCCAACTACTACGGTCGGGAGAAGTCGAAAACAAGACTCGATTATCTGATAAATGCCATCTTTGCTTTCATCCCTAGACATAATGCAGACACCAATGCACATAGGAAAGGGCCTGTAGCCTATTGGTTACAAGAGCCTTAGTAGCACCTAAGGTCCTGGGTTCGACCCCCCGTAGGAGTGAATTTCTAGGATTTAACGGCGTTGTGCTTTAAGCGGGAGGCGACATGGCCGTCGACAGCGAGACGCCAGTGGTGACTTCGTCAATCTCGAGGATTTGCCGGGCTCAGTCTTCGAAGATGTTCATAGGGGTAGGGTTACCTATGTGTGTTTATAAGGTTGAGTGTGCATACGTTATGAGTGTCTGAGTTGTACTGTGTAATCGCAAAAAAAAAAAACATCAATGCACATATACAAAAACTGACATGTTTGGGTGAAAAAACAAACAAAAATGATGAAAGTGGCATTTGAGACATCAAAATTTAAGATGGATGGCAAATAAGTAACCAAAGTATTTTCAATATTTAAGATGGTGGCACTGGAGACTTCAAATATTTTTAAGGCAAATAAAAAAGTAAATTTCAGTAGCTACACTTGTTCCAGCCGTGCATCTCCACTACTTAATAAAGTTGAAAGAGGGTTCAATTGATTTTTCGTGTTTCCTCCTGCAAAGTTTTCTATTAATTAGATGTCACATGAGTTAAAATGGTGACATGTCAAGAAATTTATTATGAGAGAGAAGGGATGCCTTTCATCCCCATGAAAAGATGTAGGCGCTGTTTCCAACACGATGAAAGTCAAAAGAAAGTGGACTGAGGCTCTTTTCTTTCATCCCCAAGGATCCTAACCAATAAATGAGTGCCACCTAGCAATAATTTAATGTCCTGCCAAACCTATGAAATTGTGAAAGGAAACTGTGCACTGAGAGATGCAGTTTTATTTTACTAAATAAGACCACAAAATTGATGTGTCACTCTTGAAAATCGTAGCTCACCGCCACCGGCCGACACCGGCGACAGCAGATCTGGCCACCGCCACCATGCCAAAGCCGGAAGGAGCACCACCCTCGCACAGGCGAGATCGCGCGAACGCTTTGAAGCAAGCCGGAGTAAATGCGCAGTAGCAGGTCGCTCAATCGGCCGAGGCCGCTCCCCGTGCCCCAACCAGCCAGAGCCGCCGCTCGCCGACGACAGCAACAGCCGTCGCAGAACCGAGGACGACTCCTCCACCATCTTGCCGTCGAACCGCAGCCGCACCCGCATCCTTGACTCGACAGGCCGAGCCCCTCATCACCTCGTCAAATAGGGAGGCAACAAGAAGCCGGCAAACTCCTGTACAAGGCTCCGCCAACGGAGAGCCCACCACCACGCGCTCGTCGCCGACGCTGGAGCGGGACGCCGTCAAGACGGGGAAGAGCACGGGGGACCTTATTCCATGGCCGCATCGCCGCCACCGCCTCGACGACCCGACCCGGACACCGAAACCTAGAGCTAAACCTAGGACCTACCCCGCCAACCAGTAGATCCGCGGTCTCCGCCACCTCCCGGCGCCCCGAGGGCCGCCCGAGGCTAGGGAGACCGATGGATCCGCCGGCGGCGACCGGAGCGCTCTCTCTTCCGCCCCTCTCAACTGTAGCCGAAGAGATATTTCGAGAGAGGGAGGGAGGGCTCCTCGTCCGCTCTGTTGCCGCCATGGCTATGGAATCAAGGAGCTGTGCCGCTATCCAAAAAAGAAGAAGGCCACGAAACGTTGTGGGCTTGGTAGGGGTAGTAGTTGGGCAAATGGGCCACTAAAGCTGACTACCGAAAAGGCCACTACGAAAGGAAATGAAGTATGGCCAAATGGGCCTGCTAGGCTGCTATTTTGATCTCAGTCCAGAGCAAATTTCAGGGCGTATGGGCTAGCTATTGATTCTAAAATTTGGATTTGCCAATGTTATGGCTCAGCTAAATTTTTTTAAATTACAATCTGATGCAAAAATTCGAAGGTTCTCTTGTCTTCTATGGATATGCAGTATGAACAATACATGTGGATTTACTTCTACACTATTCTTGTTTGATAGGAAAGTTCATTTAGTGGTGCAGGCAAACAGCTACAATCTAAAAAATTTGTCTTCCCTGGGTAGTGCCGAGGGATCCTTAATCTGTTTACATGACTTTGCTAGTCATGTAAAATGGTTAATTGAAGGTATCACGCTTTCCAAGCATGGCATTTAAATTTCTTGCTCGCTATCAATAATCAATCAAACCCACATAGTAGAACATAAGAAGTAAACTGGCATGAAGGGAAAGGGGGCCTCTTCTCTTTGGTTGGGATGGTTCCACATAAAAAAATTGGACCACTTGCTGATTTATGCAAGTATCCTTGCGGAAGGACCATGTAACTTTTCTTTGTAGCATTTCAAAAAAAAAAAACAAACTTGGAACAAAATTTCAATTTTAGTGGAGCTCTCTGTATAACATATGTCACGTAGCCATGCTATATCACCCTTATCAACAGTAAACAGACCCCCGGGTGTCTTTTGGAATGGGATTTTACAGCGGTGGGCAGAGCTAGTTATTGTGCGGCGATGGCACTTAACCGCACCGCTGGAAACAGAGGAGTAGATCGCTCGCATGAAGGGGGAAAAAGATGGCCGTGATTTACAAGTTGTGAGGAAGAATGATCATATATATGTTTGTCTCATGTCTTGTCCATGGACTTGTGTTGGGGCACAAGTATATGCGGCTAGTGGAGATAATGCGAGGAACTGCTGTGGGCACAGTGGTTCAGTGCCGATCACTGCTCGTGCGTGCAGGGAATCTGCCCCTAGTGTCTTGCGGAATTTGGGTCACGATAGTTGAAATGCAAACCAAACTACTAAAATTCTATCGTTAGCATGGTTTCAGTTCCATGCACGTGTGGACGAGGCGACGTGGCGAGAGCAATATAAGTGTCGCTGTTCTTCTCTTTATTGTGCATTTGATATATCTTGGGATAAGTCTGATGGTTCATCGCCACTAAACTTTGTGACATCGTTGGTGTTAAAATCCCCTAGTTCGACAAGAGTCACGTCGTTATGTTGTTGTACCCCTATGTCTAGAAATGTAAAATTTTCTAGGTTTTATCAGTCAAATTAACAATCTCAAATTTGACTGTTAGTAGTAAAAGTATTGTTAAGATTGATAGTATGAAAATGATTTGCTGGATTCAAGACGACATATAATACGTACGCAATCCTCTCTATTTGAATAATGTATTTTTTTAATATAGTATTGCTCAAAATCGAGACAGTTGACTTCGATTCTAGATGAACTGGTAGGATGGAACGTGATGTCTCTTGAGTAAATAATTTTAACATCTTAAACTCAGTCTGTAATAGATGTATTTATTTCTTAATCATCACAAGGTGAGCAATCTTATCATAGGTATAGATGTATTTGGGTAAACTTTTCGTAGTTCCCATGGTGCATGTGTTTTATTTACCTCTCTTAATGTCATCATTTCCAGACCTTGTGAGTGAAGTGGATGTTTTTTGTTGGCCGAATTTTAAAATATATTACCTCCAGATCAAATTACTTGTCATTTTAGTATTGGTGCAAGTCAAACGTTATATGTTGGATCATAATTTTTCATAAATTTCTTTGAACATTTATATTATTTCTGTTATATTTAACCTAAAGTTTTTTAAGTAGCAATTTAAATATTTTAAATTCAGTTTTTAATAGATATATCTATTTCTTAAAATTAACAAAGTGAGTAAAATAGTTTTACATGGTCTATTCTTAAAAAAATAATTAAAAGTGAAAGGGCCTGTAGCCTAGTGGTAACAAGAGCCTCAGTAGCACCTGAGGTCCTGGATTCGACTCCTCGTGGGAGCGAATTTTCTAAGATTTAACGGCGTTGTGCGTTCAGCAGGAGGCGATGTGGCCATCGACAACGAGGCGTCAGTGGTGAATTCGTCAATCTCGAAGATTTGCCGGCTCAGTCTTCGAAGATGCTCATAGGGTTTGCGTATGTGCGTTGATAGGGGCGAGTGTACATGCCTTGTGAGTGTCTGAGTTGTACTGTGTAATTGTAAAAAAAATAATTAAAAAGGTTTAAATAATAATAAAATCCACAAGATGCGCGCATTTGCAAGACAAGACCAGACATGCTCTAAAATTGTTTGTCTCTGTTATCTTAGTAGTTCAATTTTTATCAAGATTCGATCAGTACTATGGGGATGAGTGGGGCGTGCATGCATGGCTGCCTGTGCGCGCGCACCTGGGTCATGCTGACTTGTGCTAAGAAAAAGGAGAGCAGCTCGCGATTGGGTCATGCTTAACATGAATCAATAGTTGAACATGTCGCGTACTACACGGAATCAAGTGAATGTACTGCACGAGTTTCCAGACAGAACGGAAAGTCATGTGGAAGAGAATCGATACTTTCTGAAAACCTCTAGTAGATTGCTTTTCGAGGGCTTGCTTTTCAGTCGCCACATGACGTTCGTGCAAGTGGGTTACTGTCGTCTAGAAGCAGAAGTACGTTGTGCATGCACCAACGGTCAAACAAAGAAGTATGCTAGCGCTGTCGCTGTGCAGTCTCTTATCTAGGCAAATGCAGAGTCGTCACATTAATTAGCAGCGCCACTCCTTCACCAGTCATTGGATCTGTATAGTCTTAAGTGACGGTTGATTTCACACACACAGTTTCTATGAACCTACGGCCTGTTGTGGCCGATTGATCGACGGCCGGCCGGGCGTCAGCGAGGAGGACTCTCCCTCGATGCATGTCCACGGGGTGGAAGCACATGGTGTCCACTGGGCACAAACGAAACGAACGATTGGCCGGGGTCCGCTCATGTGCGCTGAAACTTCACTAGCGCCCGCCCCGCGGCAGGTCTCGGCTAGAGTAGACACCAAGACTCTCAGAATGAGAAGTTTCCCAGACGGCGACGTGTTAAGAGCGCGCGTGGCAAACCCCTGATCCAAGTTGTTTAATTTCCACGTTATGTTTTAAAAATTAAGAAAATGTCCTTGTGTGCTCATTTTTGAACTTTTCAGTACCAAACATGATGCAACCTTTTTCCTTTGTATGCTACTAGACGCAAGAAATTGATTCGCCTGTTTAGAGCAGAAGAAGGTTCCGAAGAAGGGAGATGTGGCTACTGGCTAGTAGTAATGAATTGGTTATTGCCTGAATCAAAGTTACTAGAAGCCACCAAGTTTGACCCGGAGTGGCATCGCACAGGGCAAATTGAACCCGGAGCCTAGCTAATGTATAATTTCCATCACCAGTAATAATGTGGCGTACTCCCTTCATCTCTACTACTATAAATTAGGCAACAGCTGGCATCTACACACTACACATCCACACTCACAGACACAAAGCAAACTGCTGACGAACGAAAAAAACTTGAGCAGCTGAATTATCCACTATGGAAGACAACAAGGTCCTCGTGGCCGTGGCCGTGGGTGTGCTGCTCGTCGTCCTCTCCAAGCTCAAGACATTGTGCTCTACGAAGCCAAAGCTGAACCTTCCCCCGGGGCCATGGACGCTGCCGGTGATCGGCAGCATCCACCACCTGGCCAGCAACCCTCCGCTGGTGTACCGCACGCTGCGCGTGCTCTCGCGGAAGCACGGGCCGCTGATGATGCTCCGCCTCGGCGAGGTGCCGACGCTGGTGGTGTCCTCGGCGGAGGCAGCGCAGGCGGTCCTGAAGACGCACGACACCTCCTTCGCCGACCGGTTCGCCAATGCCACGCTCGCCTCGGTCACCTACGACAAGACCGACCTGGTGTTCGCGCCCTACGGCGAGCGGTGGCGCCAGCTCCGCAAGCTCTCCGTGCTGGAGCTGCTCAGCGCCGCCCGGGTGCAGTCGTTCCGGAGCGTCCGCGAGGAGGAGGTGGCGCTGTTCATGGACAGCCTCGCCGCGTCCGCCGCGTCCGGCGCCGGCGCCGCCGTGGACATGTCCGAGGGGATCAGGAGGTTCATCAACGACGCGTTCGTGCGGGCGTGCGTCGGCAGCCGGTGCAGGCACCAGGCCGAGTACCTGCACGCCTTCCACGAGGCCGTGCGCCTCACCTCGGGCCTCACCCTCGCCGACCTCTTCCCGTCGTCCTGGCTCATGCAGATGCTCGGCACGGCGCCGCGCAAGGCGCTCGCGTGCCGCGAGAAGATGCAGCGCATCCTCGAGGAGATCATGCGGGAGAAGAAGGCGGCCTTGGACCGCGGCGACAAGGCGGCGGGCGAGGGATTCATGGGCGTCCTGCTCACGCTCCAGAAAGAAGGCGGCACGCCCGTCGAGCTCACCAACGACACCATAGCTTCGCTGCTCTTTGTAAGCACCCCATGACTCCAATACACATCACCGCCATGTCGATCGATCTCTCCCTCCAACTGAAAATCCTTTTTTTTGTGTGTCTGTATGTATCATATATATATATAGGACATGTTTGGCGCCGGCAGCGACACCTCGTCGAACGTAATGATCTGGTGCATGACGGAGCTGGTCCGGTCCCCGGCGGTGATGGCCAAGGCGCAGGCCGAGGTGCGAGAGGCCTTCAAAGGGAAGGGCCGGATCACCGAGGACGACCTCGCCAAGGTCGAGCTCAGCTACCTCAAGCTCGTGATCAAGGAGACCCTGAGGCTGCACACCCACCTGCCGTTCCTGTTCCCGCGCCAGTGCCGCGAGGCGTGCCAGGTCATGGGCTACGACATTCCCAAGGGCACGGCGGTGCTCGTCAACGTGTGGGCGATCTGCAGAGACCCCAAGTACTGGGAGGACGGCGACGAGTTCAAGCCGGAACGGTTCGAGAACAAGGACCTGGATTACAAAGGGACGAATTACGAGTACCTCCCGTTTGGATCCGGCCGCCGGATGTGCCCGGGCGTGAACCTTGGGCTGGCCAACATCAATCTCGCGCTGGTCAGCCTTCTCTACCACTTCGACTGGAAGCTGCCTGACGGAATGGAACCCAAGGATGTTGACACGTTGGAGGCGGTAGGACTGATGGCCACTAAGAAAACCAGCCTCATTTTGCACCCTGTTACTCGCATTGCTCCAGCTAATGATGAGTAAAGACTAAAGAGAGGTCATAATAATATAATTAAGTGAAATAAACAAGTCTGGCACACGAGAGTCATCCATGGCCGCGGCCCGCGTCCTATAATGATTACTAGCATCGGAATAATTTAAGTGGCAGACTTGGATTATGCATAGACAGCCACTTCGGCCACCCTCTTGTTCAATGTATCTTATTCAAATATATATATTTGGTATCATTAGCCGTTTGTAAGTCATTTATCAGCACCCTCCGCCGTCACGCCCGGCCTCGGGCCTTCAACAAATGCTCGATCGGCAGGTAACTCCCCGGTCTCCGTCATGTGTGCGGAAAATTCAGTAGCGCCAGCGCTGCGGCAAGTCTTGGCTGCATATGATCGAGCTTCTCTTGACTACCCCGCGCGGTTGTCAAAGGAAAAACTGCAATGTACTCCTTGTCTCTGTCAAGTGGCCCAGTCTATACGTACTCATATCATAATTTCTTTTTCTCTGCGGTACGTTATGGGCCCGCGTGACCGATCGCACTTTAAAAAAAAATTACATACGCAGAGGTTCATATACACGCATGCACACACACCCCTATGGACCCACACACGCACACCCTACCAATCGCACTTATCTGCCAGCTTATTACTAGCTCTTTCATTTTCTATGTGATCTATTAGGAGTTGATTCTTTTCACATATTCCTCAGCCTATTGCGGTGGCTATTGCGGAGATCTTGAGGATTTTCGGCGACGCAAGTGGCCTACAGACTAATCTAGACAAGTCTTCAATTACACCAATCTGGTGCACCAAGGAACAAACGGCTGGAATTCAAGCAAATCTGTGGTGCCAAATTGCAGAGTTCCCGATCAAATATCTAGGCCTTCCACTATCAACAAAAGCACCATATTTGATTGGGAACTCTGGCATTATATGTGGTTTGGAGTCTTGCTGCCAAAGTCTCCAAGATTTCACCTTGATTTCACCTTGATCAGTCTTCCACATATAACGCCAATCTTGGAGACTTTGGCAGCAAGACTCCCCCCATGCAAAGAGTGGAAGACTGATCAAGGTGAAATCGGTGTTGACGGCGATTATGTTGTACATTCTCATGGAGGACTACTTGCCTCCCTAGGCGGTGAAGCAAATTGACGGCATCCGGCTCCACTTCCTATGGGCAGGTCACATTCAGTCGGTACAGGGCAAATGCGTGGTCGCATGGGATGGGACACGATCGCAAGGTCGACGAGCATGTGAGGTCTGGGAACATCGGACTTGAAACTGTCAGGGATGGCGTTGCGACTAATTAGATGGCTATGGCTACAGAAAGCGGCCCAGGACCGAGCATGGTCGGCACTGGGCATCAAGACGGACCCGGTGGTCCAAGAATTCTTTCGAGCCTCAATCACGGCCATGGTTGGTCGGGGAGACATAGTTAGATTTTGGACCGATATATAACTCTCTTTTTTTTGCGAGGACCAATTTTTAACTGGATTGATGGAGAATCGGTGGCGAACATTGCAACGAACGTTCTACAGTCAGTTTGCCTAAGAGTCACTGGAGCTACTCCAGGGCCACGAGTGAGAGCGACGATTTGACACTCTCTTCCTGCTTGTGATATGGCACCTCTGGAAAGAGAGAAACGCAAAAGTATTCGATGGAAGCACACCAGCGCCTACAGAGGTTGCGCAAGGAAGCAACGCTTTGGACAATGGTAGGAGCCAAAGCACCACGGTTCGTAGGTGGACTATGGCCAGTTCGCTATGTAACTAAGCGTGAGCAAACTCGGCTACAGAGGTTGCGCAAGAAATCAACACTTTGGACAATGGCAGGAGCCAAAGCACCACGGTTCATAAGTGGCCTATGGCCAGTTCGCTATGTAACCGAGCGTGAGCAAACTCCGAATTATGTAAAACTTTTCTTCTAATAAATCAATGATGCACAGCTCTCCTACATATTCCAAACAAAAAAAAAAAAACTAGCTAGGCACAGCCTATTTGGAATTGAACCGGCACTGCACCGTTGTTGAGTGGGTCATGCCTATGCAAAATCATAAGTTAGGTTTCAAATTTATATAATAATTCTTAATTTTTTTAATAAAACAAATAGTTAAACATAATTTAAAAAGATAAACAGCGACAATTTAATTATTTTTTAGCACAATTTAATAAGAGAGTATCGTATATACTCCATGTGGAATAAGTTATTTAGACAAGGCTTCCCCGGTCCTCGCTCTAGCATCCCCTGCCAGCGCCACCACCATCCTTGGTTATCGCCGCACGCCTCTGCGCACATTGGCTGTATTTGGTTACCTGCACTAGTTTAGCCTTGCATAGGATCCTACCCAGGCTATCTCAAACTAGGCTAAACCAATACAAGAACAAAAAACAGGCACATATTTGGTTGGCTGCATAGATAACTTTTGGCTAGTGAATCTTGTGTTTGGTTGGCTGCATTGGCTGAGTAAGGTCACATTGCATCTGGTGTGGTGAGTGTAAAACTCTTTCAGCTCCCTCTCCTTTCTCTCCTATATCTTAATTGAATATTTGTATATATTCATGTCTTATATTTTTGCCAACATATAGGTAAACATTTTTCTTCCATTCAATATTACTTTATCGGAAAATACATTACAAAGCACATGGTTTTTTCACTAGTTTTATAGAAGAAAAAAGACAACTACCTTATCCTCTCCCCACCCGATCCCCTCATCCACAGCAAACCTTCTCATTCTTTGGAGTTGATATGCGTAGACGGCCGGAGATCATCTCCTCGCTCCAGCTCTCGAGAAAGGCCAACAAATTGATCTTTTCTTCCGCTGAGAAAGACAAATTGATCTCTCGATCGAGCTCGCTACTGTGAAATCGATCTCTGCTGGGCGAACTCATCTCGTACCAACAGGACGGGCCGCTCCCCCGTCGACCAACTCGATTAGTAGTTCCACGCCGCAGTGGCTAGCTCCGCCAGCAGTTTTCTCCTGGCTTCGGGCGCTCATCGTCCGCAGCGTCGAGTTGAACCACGTGACCGAGGCGCTTGAGGAGCTCGAGCGCCTTGCGGACTCTGGTGGCGACCTCGCCGGACAGCTCGCGGACTCGCGGCGGTCGGCGGCTCGCATCAATCGCGACGGCTCAATTGGGTTGGCGGATGGCGCAGCATCAGGGCGGCGCAATTGAGGGTGGCGAGCTTTGAGGTGGGCGGGCAGGCAGCCAGGGACGGCGAGCTCGGAGCCAGGCGGGCGGCACTGCTCACCCCGCTCGGCGCGGCGCTGCTCTAGGTCAGGGACGGCAAACAAGAGGACGAGGCGAGCTCTGGAGGCGTGGCGGGCAGCTAAGCACAAACACGGTGGAGGATCTCTCTTATAGCGGTGAGGTGTGGGAGGTGAGGGGAAGCATTGACGTGGGCACAGGTGGCCAGGCTAAAGAGCCTCTTTCGCACAACCAGAGTCAGATTACTTTATAATCCAGACAACCAAACATGTGAAAAAGATTCTGCATATCTCAAAGTCTAGCTAGCCTCTTATACACAAACCAAACACACCCATAGTGGCTAAGGACGGCATACCAACTCATGACGAAGTCATCAAGCGTCACCGAGGCAAGCAAGTTCCACATTCCTGGTAATTCAGTTCACTAATATTGGTGTGGAACGTGCCTTCAGCCTCAGGCCAGAGATGATTTTGGATTTCGGAACTAAACAAATCACATAGTAAATTAAGCACGCAGTATATATAGAATAAAACCGGTATACTAATGCATTAAAAACATTAACATCGCCACTCATATTGGACTGGCCCAAAGTTGAAACTATCCTGCAGTACAGTAAATGGCATTTTCTCCAAACAACACACTTGGAACTGAGTGGAACTTGCACTCTTGCCAACTGTTCATCATATATGCTGTTCACAAGTTCGGGAACTTTGTTTTGTATTCCTGCGCAGACTGTAAATAAAAAGAAAGAGGCAATGCATCAATCTCAAAATTAAATATTTTTAACTATAGTTAAGTAATTCAAAACATGGTGTATAAAGAATTAAAGGTGATGCCGTTACCATAAAGGTCGCAGTAATCATCTTTCCGGCAAACCATCTTCCATGAAGTGCCTGTTGCGCCTTCGATGCTGCCACCAAACTATCAAATTGCAGATACACAAAACCAGCAGTATTTCTGCACAAAAAAAAGGGGTGAAGATCAGGAAGTTGAAACAAAACTGCTAGTAAAATGGGCAGAACTTGATTTATGCTATGGTAACATTTCAAATTAAGATGCAAAACACACTAGCCTGATTTTATTGAGGGAAATCAGTTACAAACCTAAGCTATGATTGGTATTTCATTGGAAAGGGGGTATGGGCACAAAAAACAGACATAAGTATCTTGATGGAAGAAAGCAATTGTTTGAGGGAGCAACTAAGGCAGGTAAACTGTCAGAAGTACCGTGACCGATGCTATGTGATAGCATTTTCCTATTGCTAACTAGCACTCCTGTTTCAAAAATATGTGCTGCAGCTTGACTCAGCATCTGTTTCAAAGATATGTGCTGCAGCTTGACTCAGCATGGTTTTCAAACTCTGGTAACTAATTTTTCCTTGCTATATGGTTCATAGCCTAATATGCGTTAGAGTATAATTTAGGCGCCATTGTAAGCAACTATGCTTCGGAGTTCTTTCTAAGCTGATAGAAATACTGTACAAACACAAGACAACAACAACAACAACAAAGCCTTTTTATCCCAAGCAAGTTGGGGTTGGCTAGAGATGAAACCTGCAGGAACCAACAAGAGAGGCAAAACCAACCAGAACGAGAAAGGGCAAAACAGGATAAAAGAGAAAGAAGAGAGAAAAAAAAAAAAGAGTGAAAAAAAAGAAAAAAAAGTTTTTTTTTTAAAAAAAGGTTTTTTTAAAACACAAGACACTTAAAGATAACTATATAAAACATTGAGAAAGCTGGCTTACTTGTCAACAAAAATGTGCTTCACTAAACCAAACTTAGAGCATTCATCTTGGACATCATCTTTAATATCCAAGTCAAAATCAGGATCCGTCTGCAAAAAAGATAGAATTTCCCACCAGTCAGGTTGCAAAGATTTCAGCTCATGCCACATGGAGAACAATATATGAATATAAAAATAAAAAAGGTAATGATAGCAATTACAAACTAACAATGAATTTTGAATCAGCCGGAGAATTGTCATGTTCGCAATACAATAACAAAACAAAAAGTAAAAGCTGCAAGTGAGGAATACCTCCACTGTTGGGTCAAACATGTTCTTAAGCAAAAGGAGTTCAGTAGGTGTAGACATGCCCGAAGATTGAGTGATAACAGGAAGCAGAGGTGCACCAGCAACTGATCCAACAGCAGGAATTGTTGGTTGTGGAAAAGGGGAGGCTGCAGGAGCACCCCCGATAACTGATGCGGCTGGTAGAGCCATGGAGGTGTTCAGACCAGTGGCACCAATACCACCAGTTAAGCTGCAGATAACCACAAAATAGGATGGTGTAAGGGAACAGAAGGCAGAAATCTGTTGATTACAACAAAACTACAGCCAAAGTATGTAAAATTATCTGACTCCATGCACGACATTAACTTTAACAAGCCGAAAAATATGTCCTAGTTCCCAGAACAATATGATCTACTTCATACCAAACTGACACTCTAATTTGCCTGTATTTATAGTTGTAGACAGCAGAAGGTGCCATCATGGGACATATAACCACCTCGAGGGATGAGTCCATTTCCATTTTAATAGTGAATTAATAAAATTTGAGATGAAAAACACGAATGAATAAAGACAAAATGATCATTGGATGCAAATATCCTTCTGCAAGGATGCCTTGAATACCTGGTCGCGGTGCCACTTCGGTCCAATTTCATCATAAGAGCAGCTCTGGAGCTAGCATTTAAAGCCTGCACAGATTCAGTACACATTTAAATACATGGGAAAAATAATGATACATATACACCCGTTAGATTCACTAAAGCGTAATGCTATGCTAACTTGCACAAATCACGGTGTGGGTGCAGCAAAATTCAGGAAAACAAAAACTAAACAGGAGAAGTATTCCCATATTCAGCCCATAAAATTGATACGGCTGTAGACTCGAGTAGTTCGCATGACACTGGTTCTCTTTTCCAGTATTGTTGCAAAATCTCCAGGACAACTACTCACATTGACACAGTACAGCTTTCATGAACAAGTGAAAATTAACTACTCACATTAACACAGTACAGCTTTCATGAACAAGCGAAAATTTCAGTACAAACTATTATAAACCATTGATATTTCCATAACAACTTTCACACACCTATGCATAAGGCCAAATAGCCAAGAACACTGGCTCTCAAATCTTGTTAATAAAATAATATGTATTGCCCAGGTTGTGCGGTGCGTGCTCATGTGCGAGTTTGAGTTCGCAGGGACCCAAATATGTAGACTCAACAAGGGAGAAAAAGATTTGTGACCGGCCCCTATCTAGAACTAAGTGTGGTAGCTTTCCTGTCGAACAGAACATAAATAGAAAGGATCTCGAAGTCAAATCCTTTGCACCAGATTTGACAATTCAAAATGTAGCAAGAGACATCTTGCTAACTTGCAAGGACACCAGTCTCACTAATAGAAACGATCCTAATACTAGACCTAACGGCTACTGCTTAACCAATGTGTTGGTAGTTGCATAATACCCCCAAAAAGAAAAACTTCAATACATCAATATAATTTTATAAATTGTATTGTATTGCATGTATCAGAATAACAACCCAAAAACACAAAGGTGTATTCTGTTTTTAATATACTAGAGAAGTTGAATTCTACACATATCCCAAAAAAAAGCATACGAAAATCCTAGTTACAGAAGGTATACGTCGAACCAATAGAATTTACTCACCAAGCCTCCACCTTCGTCATCATCTAAATCTCCAGCAGTTGCTCCATTAACTTGGGCACCCACATGATCAGTAACAGCCGAGACCTGGTTCAAAAAATATTAGAGATGCTTGAAGGATGACCAGTTGACTACCATCTCTTAATCAGTTAAGAAAGTAAGACAATAACTGCTAAGAAATCCTACCTTGATAACCCTGCCAGCAATATCAAGTTGGCCATTCAAGCTCTGTGCAGCTTTTGCATCTTCAAGCCGGGCAAACTGGCGGTGTAACAATAATAATTAGCCATTGAGCAGTGAAATTGCCAGTGGCTGCATTTCATGGGAATAGCTTACCTGAATGAAACCATAACCTTTGCACAGCCCAGTCAGTGGATCCGTAGGCAGCTGTACAAGTTCCACTTGGCCAAATGGTTCAAAAACCTGCAAAGCAGATTCATCATTAGACATAACAGGTACAAGGAATTCATAATACAGGAACCTATTATTCCTCTTAGACCATAAACAGGCAGCATCCTAAATAAAGTTACCATTTTAAATTATGGAACTGAGTCGAGAGGAACCCTACATCCTAGGAACCAACTAGAGACCCTTACTTATTTATACTATTAAAATGAAGCACCACACAGATAAATAAATAAAAAAATGCAATAGTTGCTACATGTTGCTCAAATTTTCATCTACCAAGAGAAATATTAGAAAGTGATGTTATTATATAACTGAAAATAAAAGCAGCACGTATATTAACCTGTCTCAATTGGTCCTCAGTGATATTGGAGTGAAGATTGCCAACATATAACTTTCTTGCTCCACCTGAAGCTGCACCAGATGTTGCAGTTGACTGAACCAAGTTCTTTTCAGCCTCGGATGGCTTTACCATCACTGGTTGCCCAAGAAGCGGTTGGCCAGACAGAGCAATCGCCATTGGGACAGACATAACGTCATAAAACTCAATGTACCTGCCAATTTAGATACATCTTAGTACACAAATAAAAGCATCCACGAAAAGGGAGACCAAACAATTGGGGCTACATATGTCGAGATATTTCAAATTTTCACAGAAAAACTTCAAGAATTTTGATCAAATTTGTGGAGGTTATCGAACTTGGTTCTTGGTTGCCCCCTTTATTGCCTAGAAACCTGCACCAAGTTTTCGTTAAATATACAATGGAACAAACCGTCTTCGATTGTTGAGAGCATCATAATGATCTAATACTCCATCTTACTTGTACATTGCCGATATTCCCAGCATGTAGACCAAATTATAAATTTTCAGTGTGCAATCCTGTCGAGTACGGCAAATTAATGAAGAATGATCCCCAGAAAAAAAATGCCAAATATGATATTTAGAAGTCTCAAATAATCACACGACTGGAAAAAGATATAAGACATAAACCTAACAGATTTATTGCCCAACTTTTAGAAACCAGACATCTATTAGGTACCTATCTATGAAACATTTTTTTTATCAATGTCAATCCACAAGCAAAAAAAAATGTTCTACAGAGAGAAAGTCAGATCCATAACGAAGGACTGATAAATTAGAAAGCAAAATCTACTTTAAAATCACAAAGCTGGGGAAAAGGTCGTCGTTGTGTCTTAATCACTAACAACAAATGAGGTACCATGTGAAACAATCATTCATCCTTTACATACCATTTCTTGCATATACATTTTTGCACCACTTCTGTTAACAAGTGTGGGTGGGTGGGTGGGAGGGGGTGCGGTGCAAAATAATAGCCCGTCCATTTTTAATGGTCCGATTTTCTAGAGACAACACAAAGGGAAGCAAAAAGTCCAATTTTGATCCTCAACTCTTGTGATGGTTTCATTTAATTCGCTCGACTTTGAAAACAGCTACAAGTGGCATCTCATCTTTCAAATCCTGACTTAACGCATGGGTGTAGCGAGCAAGCGAGCGAGCAGACATTTTAAATCCTGACTTAACGCAGAGAGCAGGCATACACAAAAAAACGTGGATCAACAATCCAGCTCAAGCTGATAGCACTAAGCTTCTTGAACAACAGAAAGTGGTCTGTCGTGTCGTGTGCGGTGATGGCGGGACTATATAGTAGAAATGTGAAGGACCTGGTGATTTGGGTAGCTGCTGCCAGCTATTAGGGTGCGAGCGGTGATTGCGATGTGGGCGAGTGGACTGAGCGTGCCGGAGGTTGAATTGCAGAGTGTGAAATGAGGGGCAGTAGGCTCATATGAGGATGGGACAACTGTAGAGAGGGTTTAGAAGATAAGGGACCAAAGATATATGGTCATAGATGTGGGACTACTTTGAAACTACCGCAAGAGTTCCGGGCTAAATTTGGGACTTTTTCCAAAAAGAACCAACATGATTGGATGTACAACTCATGGCAAATAAAGGATAATCAGGAATAAAACCAGCACGCAAGACTCACCCAACTCCTTTTGAACGACGTGAGTTTCTGTCCATAATGAGGCGCACATCACGGACCTGCACAAAAAATTGAACATTACTAACATGAGTATCTATATCTAGTTATTAATCCAGATAAGGTGTTTAAAAACTTTATCTTCCTGTTTAGGCTGTTAAAGATATGAAAGATTGTAGGGGTGTGACGTTATTAAATAAATAGACCACTCCAATTGGTATCACATAAATTAATGTCAAGTTGCAAGCTTCTAATAATAAAGTTCATTATGCTAACTCAAAGAAATCGGTGTCACATGATCTGTTTAATTCATACAGAAAATATGGGAGACTAAGACCAACACAATCATACCAACAAAGTTATCTAAGTAGCCATCAACAAATGATCTAACTAAATTGTAAAGCAGTATGCAGTAAGTCTGGTCTCACCTTCCCAGCCCTTGAGAAGAATTCATAAACATCTCTTTCATCCGCCTTCAAGGATAGCTGTGGTAATGTCTAGAAACATTAGGTTACTGTACAAAATATTAAAAGTGAAACATATTTATCAAAATCAACCTGGAAGGCAAATACAGTCCTCTGGTCCCTTTCCGGATCAACTTCTAGTTCTGTACCATCATCTTTCTTACGTCTGTAGACAAGAAAAGGGGAAGAAAAATTTAGCTAAGACAAAATGCAAAATATGCTATGCATGATAACAAACAGCAATATGAACGCGTATAATATCATCACTTATTCATTTGTCAATCAAGCAACCCTGAAAACCACAAATCATCAATTGCCTTCAAGACCTAACTGTGTCAGCCCAACTCTGTTGCTAAATTGCAGGTACTTCAAAAGAAAATAAAAATAGAATGGTGACGTGATATCTTGAGTCAAGCCCAAGTGCAAATACCATCTGAAGATATCTCTAGCATATCACATCTGCGAGTTCCCAAATTAAAGTTCAATATTCAAACGTAACAATCCTATATGATAATAACAGTGAAGTAGAATGATCTTTACAGAGTTTTATAAAAGCTGAAGATTCATACTACCGCGAACTCACTATGCATTTGCGTGCCAAAATAAAAACTTACGAATCGATACAGCAGATAAATGTGTTACACAGTGCTGCAAGGTTCTACAGGAATAGATGAATTACACATTAGATCAAATGAACCCATTCCCAAGCTTGCTTTAGTGACTCTCAAATTATGTCCAAGGAACTATGAGGAGTCCGAAGGTTAAGAAATATAGATTTCCTAATTGACAATCCAAAGGGCAGAAACAGTCAATCGATTTGAATCCCATAATACTTTTCCTAACTAGGAGAGTTCACGAATTCATACCTGACATCACGGTCACGGTAGTGGTGACGCTCGCTGCGCTCGCGCTCCCGCTGCAGCTCCCTCACCATCTCCTCTTCCTCGGCACGGCGACGCTCAGACCGGCTACGGCTCCTCCGCTCACGCTCCCTCTCCGCGTCCCTCTCCCGGGGCCTGTCCTTCTCGCTCCTCCTCTCCTTGTCCCGGTCCCTTCCCTCCCTATCCCTGTCCCTATCCTTCCCGCGGTCGCGGCTCTTCTCCTTCTCCTTCTCCTTCTCCCTCTCCTTCTCCTTCACCTTCACCTCATCCCGGTCCTTCGCGTCGCCCCGGTCCCGGTGCTCGCGGCTGCTGCGGTGCCGGTCCCGGTCGCGGTCGCGGTCCTCCCCCGAGCGGGACCGCTTCGACACGCGCTCCTCGTCGCCCTCGCGACGGCGGGAGGCACGGTCCTTCTCGCCGGAGCCGTTGGCCGGCGCGGCGGAGGGCTCCACCGCCTTCTCCAGGTACTCGTACTCGTCGAACTCCATGGCGGCCGCCGCGTGGATCGGGGGAGCGGCGCGGAAACCCTAGATGGCGAGGTAAACTAAACCCTAGGCTCGAAATCGGCGGCCCTTTGGATTGAAGGAGAATCGGGACGTTCCGTTTTTATTTTACTGTAGCTGGGTCAGAAATCGCAAATCGTATAGGCGGTGCTGGCCTGCTGGGCCAGAACATTCGCCATTGAAAAAAAAAAGAAAAAAAAAACTAGCCGTTTGGCAGTCTAGAATTTTTTGCCAAATTTTGCATGTAGAGTACTCCCTCTGTTTTTTAATATATGACGTCGTTGACTTTTTTTTGTTACGTTTGACCGCTCGTCTTATTCAAAATATTTGTGTGAATAGCTAAGTGCATAAGTTAATCTTAAAATGCTTTTGATGATGAATCCAATGATGTTCATTTCACATTCGAAAAGTATTTATTTAAATCTATATTATTGGTCAAAGTTCAACGAAAAATTCAAAAGCGTTATATAATAAAAAACGAAGGGATTATTATAACGAGATGATGAGTAGGAACATAGTTTAAATTATACACATTTTAAAAATACGTATAAGTAAAACTACAGACTTAATATCACAAAACTTTAGATTTTGTATCATTTTATCACAAAACTACATATTTTAAACAAACCCAAACTCCCCTATATCTAAATTTTTTAGTGTCCACATGATATCTCCCTCTCCACCTCAAGAAAAAGTGCCGCACTTGACCCTCCACCTCCTCCGCCAACCTTAATTATTTCAACTCCCCTTAAGTCGCATGTTGGCATACCACGCCCCTCTCCTCAGAGTCTTTGCCCAATCATCTAAAGTTGCATTCCGACTGCCACCGCCTTTATCTCTTACATCCGACCACATCCACCTCGTTTACTCATCCTCCCGAACACGTTTTTTTAGGGGAACCGAAAGAGAATTCCCCTGCTGTACTTTTATTAATAATTAGAGGGTAGTGTTATGTACAAAGAGAAAATAAAATAAAGCTACAAAGAAGCCTGCCAAAGCTCCATGTCGTGCTTAAGACTTGGTTTCGCTCTATGCATTGGTAGCAAGAAAACCGATCTAAACACTGTCTTTCATCTAGGGAAGCTAAGTACTCCTCCATCAAAGATAATATTGTCCTGATGCGTCCAAATGGTCCAAGCTGCAACTGTGTTGACTTCCATATAACACTCACCCTTAAACTGACTTTTGTATTCCTGAATCATTTCAATCACCAGCAGGGAAAGGTCCCAAACAATATACCATGCGATCCAGCACATTTGTGCAAACTCACATTCAAAGAATAGGTGAGTCATTGTTTCCTCTGTATTATTCAGGCAAAGCACACAATTCATAGATGGAATATGAAATCTTTTCCTTCTGGGCGGGTTTCGTGTGCTAAGTCGGTCTTGCAACAACAACCTCAGTGAGATTTTGTGCTTCTTCTGACAACAGGATTTTCATAGCCACCAAAAAACTGGCGGTGCCACTGTCTGTCCAATTAGCAAACATCCTTTTATACTAGAGTAATGTGCAGTCTTCAGATATAAACCACCGACCATTTTGATTTTCTTCCCTCGTGTCTCACCCTGGCTTGTCATATATTTTAGAGAAAATTTCTTATTACCATGAGAAATTATACTTTCCCTTATTTGCCATCGAAAATTTGCAATTTCTTTATCGGCCATCGGATTAAAATTCACATTTCTATTTTCCACTCGAATCACTTTGAGTAACAGAAAATTTTGCTCCCGCCGCAACATTGTTCATGCTACAGTACCAGAATAGGTTTGTCCCAATACTTGCGTATTTTATGCAAAAAAAATGTTTCACATGAAAAATTTAGGTGATTTTGCGTAAAAATAAAATATTGCCTCTAATTTTTACTCAAAATTTTTAATTTTTCTTTACACATAGTATACTCTGAGACGAATTGTTTTATTACTACATCACAAATAACGCAGTGACAAATAAGGGAAGTGATCCGATAGCAAATATAGAAAGTGCACAATTTCGATGACAAACAAGGAAATAGTTAAAGTTTTAATGGCAAATAAGGAATTTGATTTATATCTTGTTGTTCTGCGAATCCGCACATCAAGCCTAAAGATGTTGCCCTTGCACATGCAAGCCCATCGTATTAACGTGTGGAAAGTTAGCAGTTTACTTTTTTCTTTTGCGGAAGAGTTGGGTTTTAGTTTTCTCCCGTCGGAGATGAAGATGGCGGCGAAGATGGTGAGATAGCTATGTGTGGAGATTTGAGTTATCGTTGTCTATAATGGTGATCTTGGATGGTGAAATTTGCAACTCTTTCAATGTTTCGTGTATCTCATCGATGTAGTTGGCATTGTTTGGGTTGTTTATATAATCAGGATCAATATAATGAAATTATTTTTCTGAAAAAAAGAATGATAAATGAACAAAATCATAAACAGAACAATTAATAAAAAAGATTAAGAAAATAAATGAGCAAGAAACATGAAAAGAAAAAAACGTGCTGCTTCATTTTTTCTTTTTTCTTTTAGAAATCGAAAGTGCTACTTCATGACATTGGGCTTTTGAAGGTTATGTGGCCCATCTGGTAGAATAGAATAAAAAAATTGCAGATTAGCTGGGCTACTGGGCCTGTCCGATGATGAGGCCACTGGTAATAACAAAGTAGGCCTTGGCCCTCTAACTATTTAGCTTAGCTTAAAACTTCATTCATGAACACTAGTAAAAACTAACTAATAAAAACACTAATTATTTGATCATTTACACTGATAAAGCATTTAAAAAGCAATAATCTTTTATTAGCCCCTCCTATATCGATGCTCCAGCTCACATACCCCTTGCACCAATGGATCCATATAAACTCACAGTGAAGTGAAGTGGCTTTGGTTACATGAGAGAATTAATGCAAAAAATACACCCTCATTCTGGCTAGATGGATAAGACTAAATTGGTCGCATCCACTCACGCAAGCTGCATTGATGCATTGCATCTTCTTCGTGTCCACTCGTTAGTCTCACGTGCAGAGTCACTTGCATCCGCCAATGCAATCAACCAAACATCTTCATAAGGTTAACCGTACATGCTAATGGTACCAAATTACACATTTATTTTTACAATCACTGCATCCACTCGGTCTTCACCGCAGCTCTATACAGAACCTCATGCAGGTGTAGGACAGTAGGAGTATCACGTACTTGTATCTCCTCCACAAATGGTCATCGCGGAAAACACTCGGCAGCAGAACACATCTGCCGACACACTCGCGTCTTTTTTCACGCCACGGGCAGCCTGCCGTCCCTTGCGCCTGAGTCCTGACCACTATCGCGACCAGGTGGCCTCATCCCTGACGCACAGGGCGAAGCCAGCGTCAAGCTTCACCGGTGTCAGCTTTGTTTTTCACCGGTGTCACACACATTGTAAATGGTACTTGAGGAGGGATTTACACTAGATTTTCAGAAATCCGTCGGTGTCAGCTGACACCGATGACAGCCTATAGCTTCGCCCCTGCTGACGCATGTGCGTCTGGTTCTCCTACGCCACGCTCGATCGACCGGGCCAAATCCAAGGTGACTGCGCGGCATAGCAGAGCCTGTGGTAGTGGTACAGTGGCTGCTGACTTTAGGCTTCAAATTAACCACAGGATGTGCGAACCTCCGGCCGCCATCTCCGCCCCCGCCGACATCGACTTGTTAATCACCCACCATCTCGGCATCAACCCTCGCCTGGCCGCCCCCTTCCAAGAAAGACGTCGTGGGATGTAAAGACGGATCCACTGCCGCCGCCGGCCTCACGTGAGCCGCACGTGCTCGTCCAAGTAAGAAGAGCCTCACCTCACGATCACCGTCGTCAGAGATGCTGTGTGCCCCCCTCTCAGCTCCTTGTCACCTGATGCAATCTGTCGCGCTCTTACTTATCAGCACAATCTTATTATTACTTATCAGCCCGAACAGTTAACCATCGCCACTAATCATTCCCCCGTGCAATTCAACCCGTTTATATATACTGGTTCGCCAGGGGTTGACCGTGCTCGACGAGGGCGGGCGTAAATGCAGATCAGAATCTTCCATGGCTTCACCATGTTACGTTCTGAGAGCGGTGCGCGACTGTAGCTGCGCGCGCTCACGTGCCCCGCATGCCGGGCCTGCATGCATGCATACATGGTGGTCTCGATCCACTGGCGTCCGACGGTCAGCACGAGCTAGGCCTTCCTATTTAAGAAGCGGCAATGGTACAGTGACCAGTAGCAAGCTCACATACCAGTTGTGATCAGTGTACATTGTCCCTCGATCCATCGTTATTAGCTGCGTGATCTTTACTTGGTCTTCCAGTTGTCTGAGACACACGGTGCCAATGGAGTCGCCCAAATCGCTGGCCATTTCGCTTGCCGTCATCGCGCTGCTCACTGCGGCGCCGGTCGTCATCGCCGACAGGTGCACGGCCACGTTTTACGGCGGCGGCGACGCTGCCGGCACAATGGGTACGTTTTTTTTTTTTGAAAGTCGACGGGGGGAGGAGAACTCCCCACCTGAATTTCATTTGCATGAATAATATGGCCCCTGACGGCCCGGTTTACAATGGGTACGTACGTATATGCATGCGCTGAATGTGCGTGCGGCCATGTCCTCATCTCAATCGAGTTCGCGTCGAGCTGCATCTGACGATTACCGCTTTAATTACCAGGTGGGTCGTGCGGGTACGGGAACCTGTACTCGATGGGGTACGGCCGGTACACGGCGGCGCTGAGCTCGGCGCTGTACAACAGCGGGTGGTCGTGCGGGCAGTGCTACCAGATCACGTGCGACTACCAGTCGTCCCGCGGTGGTGCCGGCCGGGCGCGTCGGTGACGGTCACGGCCACCAACTTCTGCCCGCCCAACTACGCGCTGCCCGCCGACCGCGGCGGCTGGTGCAACCCGCCGCGGGCCCACTTCGACATGTCGCAGCCGGCGTGGGAGACGATCGGCGTCTACCAGGGCGGCATCATCCCGGTGGTGTACCAGCGCGTGCCCTGCGTCAGGCAGGGCGGCGTGCGCTTCACCATCAAGGGCTTCAACTACTACGAGCTGGTGCTCATCACCAACGTCGCCGGCGCCGGCTCCGTGGCCAGCGCCTGGGTCCAGGGATCCAACACCAACCGGGTGCCCATGTCCAGGAACTGGGGCGCCAACTGGCAGTCGCTCGCCGGGATCGCCGGACAGGGGCTCACCTTCGGCGTCACGTCCACCGGCGGCCAGACCATCATCTTCCAGAACGTCGTGCCGCCCAACTGGCAGTTCGGCACCTCATTCATCAGCAACCGGCAGTTTTCCTACTAATCGATCAGCTACTGTAGGAAGGAGGTCGAGCCACAGCATTAGGAGTTCGGCACCTCTAGCATGTCTGGGAGCATGTGCTCCAGGGAGCAAGGTTTCCTTTCCCTCCCTGGAGCAGCTGGAGAGAGCTCTCGCCTCTCGATCTGGCTACAACATTGCGTGCGTGCTGTGCAGACTTTTTTTTTTTGTTCAGTTTGTGTGTAACACAAACTCGACTGGCGCTAAGTTATTAGTCGCCATGTCAGGCTAGCGCCTTGGTAGTCATATATGATCCTCTGTTTCAGGCTCATCGACATGAGGCACGTATGCAATCGTGGTGCTCAGGAGTGGTGCTTACAATATAAACTTGTTCTTTATGCCCTGCCCTGAAGTACTAAAGGCAAAACACATTGGCCATTTTCCTCTTAAAAAACCCTGGGTTAGCCTAGCCTTCGAGTTATAGATTGGGCAAACATGGAAGAAAAGTCGGCTAATAATGAAGGAAATTGATGCCAGGCAGGGAAGATCCCTTGCTATTGGTGAAAGAACAGTCCAGACTCCAGACCAATTCCATCCTGACTAGTTCTCCTCATATAGTCATGTTTCCATGCAGACCATGCTCCTGCATCCTACATTGTGATCTGTAGTAGAATGAGCAAGGCTCACATGCAAGATTTGTTTTACTATATATCTGGGTGCAGGTAGTATAAAGGGGAAGTATCGCCAAGTAAAACGGGAAAAGATTTGTAAATTAGTAATAAAGAAGCTATGGGAGGGGGAACGGTTCTCTGTTCTCTGTTCTTTAGTTGTAGGAGCAGGCACGCCGTCCAGGTTCCCGTAATCTTGTGTGAGAGGTCGGCCCCCCATTTCCACCATGTTGTCTTCCGTGGCTTCAGACTTGGCCCAAGGAAACATGTTCGTAGGCCACGCCAGCTGCTCCTGGGCCTTTTGCTGTCTGATCCCTGTACGAGAGCCCAGGCCATGAAGCCATCAAACAGAGGCTGGCACTCGGAGCGCGCACGGCGCTCCTCCCAGTGCAGCGTGGTTCGTCGCCGAGGGATCAGCCGCACCACGTATCGTGCACACAGTTAAGTACGGTCGCCGCCTGGGCTACCTAACTATCCGGCCTCTGACTCTCGTACGTACGTCGCCCGTCCTTCCCGCTGCAATCCATGTGCCCACATCGCTGCCCTCTCGTGGCCGCATGTGGCGCCGGCCGTGTCCTCCGCTTCCTCTTCCCCTCGCTGCACTGCGCCACTCACATTTCTTAATTCTCCGTCATTCTCCTGAACAGTTTGTTAACCCTGCATGCCATCCAGCATCACAGCACGGCGTCGGAGGCGCTTATATCACTTAATTAGCCCTGTTCGCTACAAGTCGTGGGATTAAGAAGGCATGCGTCGTATCTGGCGTAGCTCCGATCTATCTGGCGCTGCATGGGCATGCATGTCGCTGCCCTGCCCGATTGTCGAAGGCACAAAGCATTGACATGGCGCGTTTGCACGCATGTGATCTTACCTAGCAACCTACCACCAGGGGAGAGCGAGAGGACCACCGCGCGCCGTGCAATCATCCCCCTATATTCCCTGCCAACGACCGTCATTCCGATCATGTCACCCCCTGCAAATGGCTGCTCTGCTCAGGTTATTTAAGCCATTCTGCATCCTACACAGCGATCTACTACCATTGATCGACCCATCGCCATTACCGATCGGCTAATTAAGCATCTTCCTCTGCATCCTGTGCACTACCGTTATTGCTATCAGCTACTAGATCTTCCGATTCAGTTTTGGGATCCATCCGTTCGCGATGGGCGCCGCAACCGTGGTGCTGCTCAGGGCGTCTTGCTTGGCCGTTCTGGTGCTTCTCATCAGGCCGGCGATGGCGCAGTGGAGAAACGGGACGGCGACGTTCTACGGCGGCAGAGACGGCTCCGGGACGATGGGTACGTATACTTGAATTTCTATGCGCGCGGCCGGGGCAGGCGCGCGCGTCTCGTCAACCTCCACCAACCAAGTGAGCTACCTCATGTCAGCTGTTTGATCGTACTAACAGCAGCATGCATGTATACATATGTGCAGGCGGCGCTTGCGGATACGGGAACCTGTACAACAACGGGTACGGCGTGCTGAACGCGGCGCTGAGCTCGGCGCTGTTCAACGACGGCGCGTCGTGCGGGCAGTGCTACACCATCAGGTGCGACACCAGCAAGTCCGACTGGTGCAAGCCCGGCAACACGGTCACCGTCACGGCCACCAACCTGTGCCCGCCCAACTGGGCGCTCCCCAGCGACAACGGCGGCTGGTGCAACCCGCCGCGGCCGCACTTCGACATGTCCCAGCCCGCATGGGAGAACATCGGCATCTACCGCGCCGGCATCATCCCGGTCCTCTTCCAGCAGTAAGATCCATGCATGGATCACCGCAGTCAGTAATAATTGATACTAGAAAGTATTTTAACGTGGTTATCTATATATATTGATCGTCATGCGTGTGCTCCGCATGCAGGGTGAAGTGCTCAAGGCAGGGAGGGCTGAGGTTCGCCATCTCCGGGTTCAACTACTTCCAGCTGGTGCTCGTCACCAACGTCGCCGGCAGCGGCTCCATCCGGTCCATGTCGGTGAAGGGGAGCAACACCGGGTGGATCCCCATGTCCAGGAACTGGGGCGCCCACTGGCAGTGCCTCTCGCCGCTCCTCGGCAACGCGCTCTCCTTCACGGTCACCTCCACCGGCGGTCAGACGCTGTACATCAACAACGTCGTGCCGTCGTGGTGGGGGTTCGGCCAGAACTTCATCAGCAACCAGCAATTCGCGTATTAATTACTAATGGGATTGTCTATGGCACACGCGAGTGTTTTGGAGCCATCCAACACCCGAGTGTTGGCAAGCAACAAAACACTCAGATTTCGGCTGGATGAAAATCGAGTGTTTCAGAACCATCTGACACTCGAATTTTGAGACATCAGATTGACATATAACGGCTGAGATTCAATCAAGTTTTAAACTACATATTTGTTAGCTTCGTAGAACAAAACAAACTACATTTTTTCCAGCTTCTGGCAAACAAATTCCAAACCACAATATAAAATTAACAAGCCAAGAATTGTCAAATAGTTCTCTATATAAGAAATAGGCTACTGGATTTACATGGTCTATGCTCGATCTAATTTGCACTCACAAGTCATTGGACAACATGATATTAACAAGATCAACCCAGAAGAGATCATCAAATTGACAAAGAACAAAAACAACTTTGGAACACAGCTAATATATTCAAACAATATTGTAGTTTCAGTCAGAAGACTAGATTTGACAAGACGAGCGCATTTCTTGCAAAACCAATTCAATACACAACTGAGAATCACTAATATGTACATTCTGAAGTATATGAGATAAATAGGAAATTTCACAGTACATAGAAAAGGACCTAAAATAACAGTCAAATAGCAGTGACATTTCGATGTGTATTAACTGTAACTAAATTACAATGAGTCATACTATCAATTAAGTTCTCCCACTTGTGCAGGAAGTGTTCAAAACAAAAGAGCTCCCTGAGAATTCCAAATGAGCAAGACATCAACTAGGGATGTGTACGCAACTGCCAGGCAAGATCATGAAAATTTAGGCCAGAGAGATTCTGCATACAATGAGGTAACATTCAATTAAATAGTACTTGATTACATGGTCAGAAATGCCAAAAGTAAGAAGCACATAAGGACATCCAATCTAATTGTAAATGAGGTAATTCCAGATTTAAAGTACAATATTCTAGAACCTCACTTACACCTTAGCAATATGAAAGTTACATAACCAAAGTACTGTAATATACGTTATGTTGTCATGTAACTCAGCAATTGGTACATGATTGTCAGGACTGCTCCCGTAAATTAACAGATACTTTTCATCAGATTTAAAAATAGGGCCACGAAAAGAACTCATGAGATGACAAAAGCTCAATTTACTGGCAGAAGCCTGTAATGACAGATTTCAAAAATATATTTATGAGAAACAAAAATTGAGAATATGTATGAGTGGTCTACACATTAACACATTACACTATATATGACAATGTCAGTCTAGGGTGGATTTACACTAGAAACAGATGAGGTAACATTTAGCGAAGGTATACAAATATTTGAAGACACTGTGATGGCACCAGATTCGTGGAAAACAATTTATCAAAATATATAATATTTCTATTAATCAATCGAAAACATATGACATGTGCAGGATGGATACACAAACTTGATGATCGAACAAATAAGAAACTCATAGCAAGGTAGAATTCATTCAATGAGCTATGCTGGTATTTGGAACATATAAAGTTACAGAAAATAGATTATCAAGGTTACACAAAGTTACAGTTCAGTAACATGGAAGTTACACCAACATCATACTGTAATTTTGATACAAGATGATTGTAACTAATACCCAATATTAAAAACTAAGGATAATAATTAGTCACAAGTTTCTTAGGATGGACTGCACATTAACAAAGAATATTTTCACCAAATTCACATAAGGCACAAAGATATTCTATGTCCGGCAAATAACAAATGAGAGGGTATTGAATAAACCCGCAAAGTACAAGAGCAGGTGACATTAATAGTAAAGTGACATAGGGACAAAAGGTTTCTATGTCCTGCAAATAACAAAATGCTAGGGGATGAGTGTAAATCCTCAAAGCAGAAAAACAAATGACATGATAGCAAAATTACATAGAAACAAAAGGTTTCTGTGTCCTACAAATAACAGAATGCTAGGGGATAGAGTTTCCGCAAAGCAAAAAAAACCTTTTTTTTTCAGAACAGAGTTAACCCTGGAATTTCATTACTTGATGTAGCAAAACCAACAAGAATTCAGGTCAACAAAACCAAAAGTGAGCTATTATTAGAGGTTTCACATAGCGTTAGCGTTAGGACAACCAGACAGCAGAAAAACCAATTGGGGCAGAAGATATATTAATTTCAGCTTAAACTGCATTCAGAAAATTACATTAAATGTCAAAATTCATGTAAACATTTTAAATTTTGTAGGGTGGATTAACAAACTTGCTAATGAAACAAATCAACTCACTAGATGATCAAAGCATAGGAGGACAAATGGTTGTAATTGCTTGGCCATTTTCTGATGGTTGAAAGACACAACATAATTGGATCTGTATATTATTAATTAAGATATCAAAATGTGAAGATTATATAATAATGCTTGTGTACAGTTTCAAGCTTTCCAAGGTAATCTCAATGACAAGTGGTACTCAAATTTCCTAATTCAAAAAGAAAAAATTGCAGGTGAGGCAGACAATAGCCTACATGAAAACAGGTAATATGTTACACCTTATATACATAAAAGTTACAGTACACAAACACTGTCATAATAGTGTTGCAATCATGTAACTAATAATTGATTATTTCAGGAGTCGAGTGGACAAAATTTACTGTAAACAAATGTAATCAAATGCTAAGGTTTTCGTCGAACACATGGGCAAGCAATCACACTAGTAAACAAATGGTATACTCAAATCTAATTACTCCTGGCATTTTTTTTCACAGGAAGCGCATTGGTAAAAGTTTGACAACATATGCGAGTTCACCATTTTATATGCAGTAAAACATGCATCCCTTTCCAATAAGAACAGGAGCAAACAACCTTCAGTTGCTTCATGAACTTCGTCAGATTAAAAAGCATCAGGCAAGCAAAACTCTGCAATTCTGCATCGAGCAACTCCAAAAATCGCACCGAACTTTATCCATTATCGGTACTGCTCTGAAGCTAGATGTTGCTCTACTCTTAATTCATCCAGAAATTACCTGTGAATCGACAGCATTGGAAACAGGACGTGGGGAATCAGGTAATGGGACAAGCGCAGGCGACAAAGGGGGCGTCCACCTCGTCGCCGACGACGATGCAGTGACCACGAACTAACCAAACCCTCGCCCAGCAGCATGCAGATCGCCTGGCCACCCCGCTCCTCACTAATATCATATACAGAGTATCACTTATCAGACAAATCTCACGGAATCAAACAAAATGACTAAAATCAGCCATCAAAATTTCTCGTACATCAATCAAAATGAACGGCATGAGCTAAAATGGTTCAAATCACACTAAACTAAGCAGAATCGAACACATAAACAGTTCTCACAAATCGATAAGAAGAACGGTTCCAACAACGGAACTGACCACAGAAACAACGAATCGGACCCATAAATCACACCAGATGAGGAATGGAATGAGAGATTCACACACAAACCTGGAAAATCTCCACGAAATTGGAAGGCAGAAGCACACCGCGAACCCTAGTGAAGAGGACGGGCAGGACAAGAACAAATGGGGAAAGGAACTGACGGGATCGGGACAGAGGGTTCACATGTCAGGCGAAGACAAATCGGACGTACAGCTAGACACAGCCGAAGAGATCCGACGGCAGAAGAATCGAGTGCTGGGAGCGTTCAAAACACTCGAGTGTTATTTAGCAAATCCGTTACTAATTAGCACCGGCGCATATATGCATATGCGTGTGCGGCTCTGATAGTTAAGGGTTGACTTGATGTCACGTGCAATGTGGGCTGATCTGGATTTTGATCTGTTGTGATTGGAAAATTTTGTGCTGTGTGTACATGTACATCGACCTTTTTGCCGGTCGAGTTATTTTGATTCGTAAATATATTCCCATTTTTGTCTTTGAATGGGAGCTGGGAACGTTCCTTTGTTTTTACAGCAGTCATTTTGCATGGCATACCTACTTCGATTACATAATCCATTCTAGGATACTCTATCAGCATTTTTCAGCGGATGCTGATTATTAGTCTGTGTCATGTAACACTACAAGTTATAATGGATCAAGTGTTTAGTATCTAAAGAAATATATATGGGTCTGGAGGAGGCAGCATCAAACATGGATGGCGATCAACAACGCGCAGAGGCAGGTATAACAGTGGCAACAAATTCAACTCAGAATTTGTAAGAGATTTTATACATTGTATTTTGTTTTGCAAAACAATGCAAAAGTTTATTGTAACTATTTGTAACACATCAAACTAAGGTGGAACTATCATTCAAAAAAATTTGAATATGAACAGATTATTGAAAGAAGTAGCAGAGCGTAGAATAGTGTTGGTCGTGTGAATGCACCGGTTGACATCTAGTTTTCCTCTGAATCTGTAGCGTGCCCTTGGATCGCTCCAGGAGTGGAAGCAGGGCGAGGAGGAAATATGTTGTCGGCGATGCAAAGATACTTGGGAGCTTCCTGTAGATTGTTGTTGTTAGTTTGAATGATACTCCTGGTCAGGCGGGAATCCAAAGACAGAGGAATGTCCTACGGAAGAGGCAGCTCGTTTGTTGCTTGCTTACCTCGCCGCAGATGCAGAGCTTTTCATTCCCCATGATATCGTGGAGAAGAACCACTGCAGAAATAGATGGCAGTGCGTCACGATGGCGAATGACGAAATCACTTGCACCAATTGAAGAAGCCGATAAAAACCGTACGGTACCTTGAAGATGCCGAGCACCGGGAAGCGCTGCTGCTGCTGTTTCTCTGCCGCGTCATCCCCGGACGTCCGCCGCGCCAGAACAACCTGAGCGCGCCCCGCCCGCAGCGCCTCCACCTCCCTTCGCACCGCCGCGCTGTCCGCCTCCAGCGCCTCCACCCTCGCGCACAGATCCTCCTCCGGCACGGCGGCGGCGGCGCACCTCACCTCCTCCACCGCGTACTTGTCCTCGAACAACTCTTCCTCCTCCGAGGCCGGCGGAGGCGGCTCTTTGTTCACCGCCACCACGACGGTCCCCTCCTCCTTGCCGTCTTGGTCGTCGGGGTCGTCGATGCCGTGGGCGCGGAGGAGCGCCTGGTACGACGCGGCGAGAGCGCAGACGGCCGCGAACCGGTCCTGGAGCTCGCAGACGCCCTCGGCGATCCGCCGGAACTCGCGCGCCTCGATCATCGCCGCGGCCTTCTCGCGCTGGAGCCGCCCGATCATCAGCATCACCTCGCTCGTCGCGGTCTCCGAGGCGAGCCGCTCGAACTCCAGCTCCGCGAGCAGCGCCGCCGCGCCGCGCGCCGCGGCCTCCTTCTCCACCTGCAACCGCGCCACCGCTGCCTCCAGCTCCTGCACCCTCCGGCGGCAGCCCATCTCGTCACGTTCCTCCCCCACGTCACGCGCTCCGTCGACCCCAGCGAACGAGCGACGCCGCGCCATGCGGAGGCGCGCCGCGGAGGCCGACATGGGTCATGGATGGAGCATGCGCGCGGCCTGGACTGGACAGGCAGCTGGGCGGCAATGGAAGCCTGACCGTTAAAGCAGTTGGTGCGCGCGCGGTGTACGTACGCAGCGGGAAGGGGAGGGACGAACGGCGATTTGGCGTGGATAAACAAGCCTGCGCTTGCAGTGGTTGGATTAGAGGTGAAGTTGCAGGCGTGTAGCCATGAGCTTTCCACGTCGGCTCCGAGCAGCGTGTCCACAGCTGCAGCATTCGCAGATAGCCATGCATGGTTTTGTGTCTTTTTTTTCTTGAAAGAGATAGCCAATGCTTTTGCATGTCCGGTTCCCAGTAATTGGGCATCCGACGGAAAGAAGTAGTGTGTGGGCGAGGGTGGTTGGAGCTCGCGCACGCGAGGAGAATCGACCCCCCTGACATTGGACGACGACGGAGGACCGCCTTGCCGCAGCACAGAGCGGTGGGGAACGATGTGACTGCGTGAAATGGTGGTGGTAGTCGGCTGTGCGACTGCGTGAGGATGATCATCAATCGATAAGAGGAAATTTTGTACTACTCGCCTACTTCAAAGCCCACACATCTTCCTCCCCGCCTGTCGTCGCGCGCAAAAGACAAGTATCAGATTTGTCTCGCCTGCCGCTGGAATCTTTGTTGACGCCTCACCCACCGCTGGAGTCACCGTTCGTGGTGGCGTCCGTCGTCATCACGGGGGCGAGCTTTTGGGCGTCTCCGAGCTTCGCGGCGAGAACATGGCTTACTCCCAGTTCCCGCAAATGGTGGTCGCGTCCGGCGTCCGGGAGAAGCAGCGGGGCGCTAGCTGGCGCGCTCCTGCCAAGCCGCGGCGGTATGCTGGTGGCGTACGCGCTCGTCGCCGACTCGCCGTGCTCTAGTCTTTGGCTTGGCGGTGCCGGCTCCTCGGCGCCACGCTCGCTATGAACTTCCTCAAACGGATTGAGGTAAGGCATGTACAATTGTTCATGGCTTTTTTTTTATAGATAATAGGAAGATTGTATTAGTCCCGGCCTTAGCTTTCAGATAAGCTACGGCCACAGTGGCCTTGACTTCTACGAAAGTTACAGCCAAATACAATCACCGACAATAGTCGGCCATCATCAGAAGTGCACAAAAGCTACACCGATGAAACAAAACAAAAAGAAAGAAAAAAAAAGTCTCCTGCCCGCAGCTTTTGTCGTCTTTCGGTGCTGTTTCTTGAGTATGGTCAACTCTATATAATTGAAGCAAAGACCACCCAAACGACAACCGATGAAGATGATAATTGCTGGAGACGCCCAAAGCATACACAAGGACAGTGAACTGGATAACCAATCCATCGAACGCATCCACAAGTGCAAATGACTCCAAAAACAACGCCTTCATGAAGGTCACGACATCCAAGATGCCGCCATCGTAACAGGTTTTCACCAGGAGTCCTACGATCTGTATGTCAATGGGGCACCGCAACGACGCCTTCAACAAGGCATGTTCGTCGTCGGCACTGTAGCAATCAGCTAGGCAGAGTTTTCACCCTGGTACCCCAAAGTATAGATCAGACTTTCATACTTCGCGATGCAGCACAACAGCAACCCCTCCAAGTTGAAGATCAAGATCTGCACAACGTAAACCACCACCAACTGCCATGAATTGCGATATCAAATCAGAAATCAATCTCCTTGTAGCCTTCCTTGTGCGAGCGTAACAAAGGTGTCTAAATTCCTCCTTGAATCACAAGGTAAACACGACCACGCTGCTCCTCGGGACTTGATGGCACTGATATCGAACTGAGAACACCGGCAATAATCCACTAGGATCAGAGCGACAGGGATCGGGCCTCACGAAAGTGTGGATGATGGACGATGAAGGACCAAGCTGTGTGGATCGGCGGTGGACGATGAGGACCAAACTGCAGACGCCACCGCAAGATCGCGATGGTCCATACTGCCGATGCCGCGACGGCGACAGATCACGCGGCCGCCGCCTCAGCACAGCAGCACCGCCGCACGCCAGCTCCGATGACGCAGGCAAGCAAGCCTTCCCGGCGACAATGATCGGCTGCCCTCGCCACCCTTAGGATATGCTGGGAAAACGATTAGGGATCGAATCGACGGCCCCGCCCCACCATCATTGCCGTTCGCCGGGTTGTGCCGGCTTGCGAGCTCCGGCGGCGGCAGGGGACGGGGAGAGATTGTGAGGTTAGGTGTGGCGGCGGTGTATCGCCGCCCGAATCGCCCGATGACGACCGGGGATCCGTTCTGTTTGGTGTGTGGTGAGGCATCTTGTTCATGGCTAGTGGCTGTACAGAGCAGAGCAGCTCTCCCGTATCAACCAGTGTAGTTGACCAATGTTACTCTGTCATCAAGTGAAGTGCTTTTCGTTCACCACAATAGTCACATAGTGATTTGCCTTCTGATATGAATTTTCACCGAGACTGCTTGAAACTACAGAATGATCAGCAAAACAGAAGTTGAAGAAACTTAAAATTACACACATCAGAATGTACATCTCTTGCAGCCGGAGCATCACATATATAGGGGAGATGCCGTCCACCAAGGATGCAGTAGCTCTAGCTCGATCGAAATAGTCTGCTCGAACGTTTCAGGAATTAGTACTGGAAATTCTGGTTGGTGTTGAATGTCTGTCCGAACAGCCACCAGTCGGGCGCGACGTTGAGGAACTGGATGTACTGCCCGCCGGTGCTGGTCACGGCGAAGCTGATCGCCTGGCCGGCGAGCGCCGCGTTGGACTGCCAGTTGGCGCCCCAGTTCCTGGACATCTGGATCCACCCGGTCTTGGCGCCCTTGATCCATGCGCTGGCCACGGAGCCGCTGCCGCCCAGGTTCTGGATGTTGACGAGCTCGAAGTAGTTGAAGCCGCTGACGACGAAGCGCACGCCGCCGCTGCGCTCGCACTTGACCCGCTGGTACAGCACCGGCACGATGCCGCCCCGGTAGACGCCGATGCGCTCCCACGCCGGCTGCGACATGTCGAAGTGCTGCCGCGGCGGGTTGCACCACCCGCCGCTGTTGCTGGGCAGCGCGTAGTTGGGCGGGCACAGGTTGGTGGCCGTCACGGTGATGGAGTTGCCGAGCTTGCACCACTGCCCGCCCGGCCGTGACGGGTCGCACTTGATGGTGTAGCACTGCCCGCACGACGCGCCGCCGTTGAACAGCGCCGAGCTCAGCGCCGCGTTGTTCACGCCGTACCCGGCGTTGTACAGGTTCCCGTACCCGCACGCGCCACCTGCGGATCGTATCGTACACATGCATTGCATGAGTTAACCATGTCACTAGCACATATAAATAATCATAGTCTTTGAGAGCTCTGCCACCACAATGTATACATGCTTAGTGCTTACCCATGGTGCCGGAGCCGTCGTTTCCACCGTAGAACGTGGCGGTGGCCGGATACCAATATTGGGCCGCACCTAGAGCGAGGCACGCCGCAAGGCCCGTGAGGAAGACAAGAGACCTGGCCATTTCCATGGCCGTCGATCGAGGCAGAGGTACTATAGCAGCAGAGAACGAGATGGGCAGAGAAGGTTAGCCGGTTTAGCTAAGGTCTGTGGGATGAGATGCATGGCATTGAGCAAGTCGGTGCTTAAATAGAGGATTTTAGGGGTACATTGTTCTTGTCTTGTGTCAGAAGTCGATCGGAGCACGGTCAAATCCGTGTTCCAGCTCTGCACATGCAGGCTCATCATGCACACTGGCTACCGAAGCTCCAAGGCCTTCTGACTTTTGGCATCGCAATGGATCATGGATGCAGGCTTAATTAAAATCACATGTGATGATTACATTAGCCCCGGAGTTAGTTGCCACATTCGTCAACAAGATTCCCGCCGCAACTAACAACTATCAACTAAGGGCCTGGTTCCACATTACTTGAAACCTTGTTCTGCGCATGTTCTGTGATTTTGAAGATTGAGCAGCACTTTGATCAGAAACGTGGATCCGGCCGTAGTTCTTTCAGAATGACAATAAAAATGACATTAATCAAGGAGAGTTTGAATAGATGTTAAGATCCAATCATTTCTCTTCGATTCCCCCCTTTTTGAGAACGTTGCATGTGCTTGATTTGCCGGCCGTTTGGAACAATGCCTGCTGTGACTGTCAATTGAGAAATTTAAACATACCGTATTGTAGGAGTAGACTTCGTTGATTAGTCCAACTAATTGCTTGCTTCGAAACACTGCAAATTTGAAGGGACTCATGAGGCTTTTTTTTACATAATATTCCTGTGAAGCCCCAAATTTTTCACTCAGGGTCTACATTTGTGCCAAACTTCTCCAATGTATATAAACATATTGAGATGGATAGTCAAACACCATTAATTGATTCCATTATTTGTGCTCTACTAGGTATGGAACAGCAGCATATGATCCGATTGGCTAGTCTAACTCGACAACTAGCGCATGATTAGTTCCCAACCTGCCCTGCTGCCCAACCATTAATACTTCCAAAATTGCGCTTTTCAGTTAATTCAATAATGATGTATGACGTTCATTCATTAGGTATACACTCTGATATGTAACGCCTCTAGATAGTCCCTCTGATAAGATGCAGTACGTCATCCATCCAAAGATTAGGAGCAGATTATTATTGCAATCTATCACTAAAGCATTGGTTTGCACATAGCAATGATTGATATATTATGATATTCACCAGCCCAAATTCTTCTCCTTTTGTTCAACGGAAACTATCAAATACCAACTAACTCATCATCATCTCCTCCAATCATCTTTTTTTTTTTGCGAGGAATCTCCTCCAATCAATCTAAACTGGCTTAGCAGAATTTGTCAACAAACCAGTGGGCAACAATACAAGTCAATCCAAAACAACGGGTTAAACCAACCAGAAGCGTTAATCGTCATTGAACTTTCATCTTCCAAGAATGATTTGCATGGATGGAAGAAAAAGATTTTTATTTAAACATTAGATTTATGGAGGGAGCATTCAGCACCTGCTCAAGAACCAAGCCACGTACACTCATAGCAATTTCAAAAATATATACACTTTTTGGCTAATTATATATTGATATATGCACTTCTTCAGGTACAAGAGACTCTGATATAGTGACTCTAAGTAGTCCTTGTCCTAAGATGCAGTACGACATCCATCCAGTGATCAGAACCGCATTATTATTGTCTTTGTGATAAGATACAGTACGGCATCCATTCAACGATCAGAAGTTCAGAACCACATTATTATTGCAATCTCAGATTAAAGCATTGACTTGAACATAACAGTGATTGATATGTGTTCTGATATTTACCAACCCAAATTATCGATCAACACCTAACTCATCATCATCTCTATTCTCCAATCAATCTAAACTTGTTTAGCTGAATTTATCAATAAACCGGTGGGCAATAATACAAGTCAATAAAAAAAACACTCAGTTGAACCAACTGGAAGTGTTAAGAACTATTATTGGATTTAACCTGTGTCACATTTCCTCGGCAAAAAAATAATGGAAAACTATGTTGATGGTGACTCAGTCATTTTTTTTTTCTCTCGCTCTTTTTTTTTTCATTTGACACATGAAAATGGAAAACTTGTCAGGGATGCATAACAAAATTCAAATAGCGACAATATAACAGATGCCCATAGGAATAATTTCCCAGTTAATTCAATACTCTTATCTTTCTTTTAGCCGTCTAAATCACATCCATGTATATAACACGTTCTATATATCGGATTGTTGATCTCTCTTTATTTTGCTTAAAATACTAGGTGGAACAGGAGATGCAGATGACTTTATCAGTTATTGGTCTAACCTGGTAGGCACATGATTGGTTCATAAATATAAACTGATCTAAAGTAACAAGGTAGTAGATTTGAGAACAAGTCCATCGCTCATACTGACGGTTGCTGTTAGTTGTATAATGACGCACTTCATTACGGAACATGTACAATGATACACATTGCCTCTAGATTGTCTGTCATGAAATGCAGTACCGTCCAATCCAACATCACAACCACATAATCATTGCCGCGTTAAAGCATTAACATACACACTGCAATGACTGGTATATCTATTAGCCAACCAATTATTCTTCTTTCGTTCATTCAGATTGATCATCATGCAATGTCTAACTAACTCGTCATCATCACTACTATATCAAACCTTTGCTTAGCTGAAAGTTCAACAAGCGGATTATGTAAGTACAAAGTCAACTCAATTTACACGGTTATCCACGCTGTTAAATCAACTGGAAAACGTTTAGCATTTTGCAGCATTCGTCGTTGGGACACGATTTGGGTGTGTGTGGACGCGGAAACGAAGCAATTCACTGGATTGGTTAAAGAACACTTTAGGAACGTGGCACAGAAATTTTTATGGGAGGGAGCAAGGAGTTGCACGCCAGGGAACTAACTCGTTAGGTCGCGCAAGTCAAAGCCTAGAAATTACGGGCATGTGCTGATGTGCCTTAAGGTCGTTACAACAGGTATCCTGACACGTTCCCAGGGCAGACAGCAACAACCACTTAACAGACAGCTTCTATTCTAACGTTTTGGAAGCCGGCTTCAGCGTAGGTCTCCAACAGAATAAAACACCCATTGCCATCGACAGTTTCAGGAAGTCTACACCGAATAAAATTTCAACCTCTACATTGTTCCTCCAATTATACAAACTCACATGCTCGTTCGTCAAGTCAAAGACCTGCATCTGGAGCTGGAGCTTCGTGCATGTGCTTCCAGTTCGCACGGTGCATGCGCTACGTATTCTCTGACATGAGAATGTGATGATTAGTTCCTCCTCCGGCTCCACTAATCTCCTAGCCGCGATCCAGCTCCTACTTAAAGCACGGAACATGGACGATCATCTCATCATCACTTGCAGCAGCAAAGTAGTTTTTATTCCAGTTTTGAGTTTCGTGGTACGTGCCCGAGCTCACGGATCGTGCCGGCCATGGCGGTGATGAGGAAGCTGGTCATGTGCGCTGTTCTGGCAGCGTGCGTCGCGTCCGGCGCGGCGCAATGGTCGCCGATCCCGGCGACGGCGACGTTCTACGGCGGGCGCGACGGGTCCGGGACGATGGGCGGCGCGTGCGGGTACGGCAACCTGTACGACGCCGGGTACGGCATCTACAACGCGGCGCTGAGCTCGGCGCTGTTCAACGACGGCGCGTCGTGCGGGCAGTGCTACCTCATCAGGTGCGACACCAGCAGACCGACTGGTGCAAGCCCGGCAACACGTCACCGTCACGGCCACCAACCTGTGCCCGGCCAACTGGGCGCTGCCCAGCAACAACGGCGGCTGGTGCAACCCGCCGCGGCCGCACTTCGACATGGCGCAGCCGGCGTGGGAGACGATCGCCAACTACCGCGCCGGGATCGTGCCGGTGCTCTACCAGCGGGTCCAGTGCTCCCGCAGCGGCGGCGTGCGCTTCGCCATGGCCGGCTTCAACTACTTCGAGCTCGTCAACATCAAGAACCTGGGCGGTAGTGGATCCGTGGCTGCCGCATGGATCAAGGGCACCAACACCGGGTGGATCCCCATGTCCAGGAACTGGGGCGCCAACTGGCAGTCCAACGCGGCGCTCGTAGGCCAGGCGCTCAGCTTCGCCGTGACCAGCACTGGCGGGCAGTACATTCAGTTCTTGAACATCGCGCCGGCATGGTGGGGATTTGGCCAGACCTTCAACACCTACCAGAATTTCGACTACTGATGATCGGAGCACAGCCCCCTATTACTTACTATCCTAGTGCCGTCCCGATGGCAGATGCCTGCATGCTAGCTCGTGGTATTGACACGCCTGCCTATGCCTGCTAACCGTGGCCATAGGCATGTGTGTTGTCCATAACTCATTATTGAATTTACCTTTTCTTTTTGTACTAGGTACTAGCATCACATATACATTTATGTAAATTTTTTGATCTCACTGAATCAAGATTTTGTAAAGTCCATTTATCGGTTCCTCCATTATGTGTTCTTACTCAACGATTTGTTTTTCTGAAATTTGTAATTAGGACCAACCTGCATTTCTAACATCATATTGTAGAACCTGGGCATAAGCAAACTATCGTTTTGAAAATGGAAGCAAATATGATGTTTTCACTCATTTTTACTTAGTATCCTAACACACTATGTAGGTTGTTCTTACAAGCATATTATTTGCAGCCCCCCCCCCCCCCACCCCCCCCCCACCCCCCCCCCCCCCCCCCCCCCCCCAACACACGCCCAGCACCCACCCACCCACACACATACATTTGTTAAGCAATAAGAGACCAGTTGTCTACTCTTGCATGACTCAATTGTCGTACCCCATTTCTGAAGTACTTAGTGTTTACCGTATCAGTCCCTGGATCAGTAGCTGATACGACACTTTCACAGAATGCTTCACAGCAGATACTTTATTTATATTACCGAGAGTCATTACAAGCCTTTTTAATACATAAAGGTCTTTATACAAATGAGGCGGGCGGCCTCAACACACACAGACATCAAGCTTACAGGCTGACACAGCAGCCAGAGCTAACACTTAAACTAGCGGAAGACGACAAGGCTCCACTCCTACAGGCACCACTTGAGCGAAGGCCGAACTTTACTCTTCATCACCATCAGCTTGAAAGTCATAGTCGGGCTCATCTTCTGAATGATTTAAGCAAGAGTGAGTACTTAAGGTACTCAGCAAGCCTAACACGAGGGGTATGATTATGCAAAGGGTTATCAAAGGATTAGGCTCGTGGTTGGCAATAAGGCGAGAAAGCTAAGTTTATGCAGAGTTGTTTTGAAAACAAAGCATTTCGCAATTCTAATCAAATATCTGTAGGGATTAGTGGGGTTGGGCGGCCCTGGGGGAGATGCAATCCATCCCGCCAGTTCCTCAAATTTTATCACTGGCCGACAACCAGCACACGGCTCCAAACCGGCGTTTTCCGAAAAAACACACCAAGGGAACTCACGCGGAAAAATCTAATCATAGTGTGGCCGATGCTTTCGCGTTGTCCAATTCCGTGGAACACGGCTTTCCGGAAAGTTTCTTAACCTTGGCCAAGGGTGCACAAATTTCCCCACAAGGTGGTCCAGTCCTCCCTATCGTCACAGTTTGGACTGTCCCACTAAAGGTTCCATACCTACTTCGTACCACCACGGCATCCCCCACGGACATCACCAGGGGCTTCACAATAATAATATGGCCAGTCATAAATGCCGGATCTCGAACACCCACCAACGAACGAGTCTTCTCCTGGGACTCCGTTGCATTCTCCTGCCTCCGGGGGGTACCGGATGAGTACTAGTGGGGTGTGGTTCCAATCCCGTGCCCATTCACGGCTTGGTGCTGCGCGAGAGGTGCTAGGCAAAGGCGGCACAAGAACCGTCCTTATACGACCGAACCAGGCATCTTCAAAAGCCATCCACAAGTGGAAGGGCGTCCCAGAGATAGCCTCCCCACTGAGGACTACCTCGCCTGATCCCGCCAAAAACATCCCTCACTAGGGTTGCACTTATTATTATACCACCCCCATTTCACATTTACACACACCACCAAGACACACGCATTTACACGAAAATCATATGAGCATTATTAATTAAACACATGTGAAAGTCCTAAGCAGCGAGCATATCAACAACTCATTAATTAAATTAATGATGTTGATTCCTAGGGTTAACAAGGATACAGGATATAATCAAGTCAAAGGCAGGCAATCAAATATTGCATAGGACCATTCTAGCATTTAAACTTATTTAAAAAATACTATGCAATTTATTTATAAACAGCTCTAATTAGGATGTTTGCAAACATAGGATCAACATGATCAAAGGAAATTAGACTTGCCTTCACCAAGCTCTTCTTCCTCTAAATCCTCGTAATCAGGATCCTCAGCCTCTTCGTCTTGATTATCTAACGATTAAACAAAAGATAAATCTACCGCTTGCAAACAAATTAACAGAGCAATAATTCAAAGAAAATCCAAATAAAACCAGAGAGGTGTTGCTTTTGGTGGCACTGGATAGGTTAGGATGTTAGATGAATTTTGGCGCAAGTTTCGCCAAAATTGGAGTTAAAATGATGAAGATATTGATTTTTGAAGTAAAAGAAAGGAAATTGATCAGGATTTGATTATCTTAATTAGTATAATCACCATCCTAATTTTCCAGAGGGTAACAAGGGTTGCAAAATGGCTAGGAAGGAATATTGATTTTTTGGAATTTTTTGGGAATTTTTCTGATATTGGAAAATGGTCGCAATAAGAATCTGTGTGCATTTTCTGTGTGACCGTAGCAATTTCTGGCGCGATTGAGAGGCTGCCAAGTGGGCCAGATGGGGTTGGTGCACTATGCGTTTACTGTTGGGTGGACGCGGTCCACGGAGCAGTAGACCGAGAGGAGAGGAGCCGGTGGTGCACGGTGCACCGCGTGCACCACGCGGGCGGGGCGACCGGGTCGTCGTGGCCCCACACGGCGACGTGGCGCGCCACGTCGTATGCCGGCGCGGCTGGGTCGGCACGCGGCGGGGAACGACGGCGCGCGGCGGGGTCTCGCCGGAATCCTCGCCGGCGGCGGCTACAGGCGGCGGAAGGGGCGCGAAGCACAGCCACGAGATCTACGCTTGACGGCGAGTGCGAAGGTGGGAGATGTTGTCGACAAGGTTGACGAGAGCGGCGGCGCGACGTCGCCGGAGATGGGGCGCGCCGGCGAGCAGAGGGAAAGGAGCGGGAGTGCGTCGCGGTCGAGTGCGAGCGGTTGGGGATGTGCGCGGAGGTACGGTGAATCGTGCGGATAGCTCGGCCGGCCGGAGGAAGCTCACGGCGGCCGGCGGCGAGAGAGAAGGGCGGCGGCCATGACGGCACTTGGTGCGGAGGAGTGTGCAAGGGCGAGGGGGCTCCTGCGGATGGTTGCGCGAGTGCGCGGGCTCGAGGCGAGCGCGAAGCCGCAAGAAGTTGTCGACGAGACGCGGTGAGGGCGTGGCGCGAACCTCGCCGGAGTCCATGGCGGAGGCGACGCGCGAGGGAGAAAGAAAGGGGGAGGGAGGTGCGCGCGGGGTTTGGCTCGTGTGCGCGCACGCGCGTGAGGCGCGCGAAGGCACGGCGACCTAGAGACGCTACACATTGACGAGGAAAGGGGCCGGAGCGGCGGCACGAGCTCGCCGGAGCTCGGCGGTGCGCCGGGGTGCACGGGGAACAAGAGGTGCGCATGCGCGAGGGCGTGCTTGAGCGGGTGCGGTCGTGCGCGAGAGCGCGAGGAAGTTGATGGTGGCCTCGGCGTGCTCGTGTGCGGCCGGGAGTGTGGCCGGCGGCGAGAAGGCGCACGGCGGCGGCAGTGCTCCGATGCGAAAGCTCGCGCACGAGTGGTGAAGGAAGACAACACAGCGTAGAAGGAAAAGAAAGGCACGGTGAAGCTCACCGAGTGCTTAGATGGGACGGAGGTCGACGGACGGTGGCCGGCAACGAAGAAGAAGGCGGGGACTAGGTCGACGTCGATCTCCTTCCTCAGACCACGGCTGCGGACGAGATGAGCACGGTGAGATCGAGCGCGGGAAGGAGAAGCCAGAAGTGGGAGAAATTGACGTCGGGACTCACCGGAGAAGAGGGGAGAGCTCACCGGAGTTCTCGCCGGAATCGGGAGTGATGGGGAGAAAGAACAGTGAAGAGCTCGGGAGTGAGTGGTGGTGGCGAATGGAAACAGAGGGAGAATGAGGAGGCCTCGGTGTTGCTTTATAGCCGCCAATGGCGGTTCGAGCGAAGCGCTAGGTCGGTTCGCCGGCGGAAAATATCTAGCCGGACTGGAGCTTGATTGACGCGCGAAGGCGGTTCGCGAGCCTCGATGAACGGCGGTGACGCGCGACGGGCATGGCTGCAGTGCCGGCGTCGAGACAGGGCGAGAGAAGGAGGTGCTGTGGCTGACGAGAGCGGCATGGAGCTCGTCGGGCTTTGGGACAACGTGGGGCGCGCGTTAAGTGAGGGAGAGGATGACGGGACGCGACGGTAAGGCGGTGGCGCGTCTTCACGAGCTTCACGTGGTGCTCCTGTGGCGCGGAAATGACGAGGCGTCGACGGCCGGCAGCGAGGGATGGGCAGAGGCGAGATTTGCGCCGGCGACGCGAGGTAGACGATGGGAACGCGGGCCCCACCTGTCGGCGACAGAGAGCGGGGGAGAGAGATGGGTTGGGCTGGCGCGGGCGAAGCTGGGCCGGGAGCGGAGCGGCCCAGGAGAAAGAGAGAAAAGAGAAAGGGCGGCTGGGCCGGTGGGGTTGCTGGGCCGGGAAAGAAAGAAAAAGAAGAGAGCGGCCCGATAGAAAAAAGGAAGGTTTGATCTTTTTGCTGGGATTGATTTTGAATGAATTTCAAATTCATTCAAAAGGAAAGATTGAAACCAACACTCAAACAAACCAAGAAAAACACGAAAATGCACATGGTGACTTTTATGCATGGTTTAAAATTCAAAAACTTTTGGTTTTGCTACTACCTAAAGCTAGCAATTTGATTTTAATTGAAAAGTTTTAAAAAAGTTCAAATTTTTAGTGATTTTTGACGACTAGCAAAAACACGGGTCGCTACATCAATTGATTTGATTAATCGATTCGCTTGCACGCCTCATGTGAATGTAATTTTGTTATAATGTTGCTAATTTGTGGATTATTTATTTTATCTTTTGTTTAGCGACTTGTAGTGTAAATATATACATGTCTTTAGTGGTGTATGAATTTACGAAATCAAAACCTCAAACATGGCTAGACCCGAAAAAGAAAACCTTGAACTGAAATTTGGTCTTCTCAGATCCTATAGAGTTCTTACTAATAAATACTGGTTCAATTCACACCATAGATAGTTTTTACAGAGCAATTTTTGGTGACACAAACAACAGCGAGGTGGCATGTAGTGTCCGTCAACAACGAAGCTAAGTCACATAAGGTTTGCCAGCGACACCATGGAAAAAGCTCGCCCAACATGATGTAAATATTATTTTTTTCTCGGACAACATTGAAGAATCTACCTAATTCGCATGTCATATTTTCATTTGATCATCGAGCCCTGAAAGTGGCATGAGTCCATTTTTTTTAACATTCCTTTTCCTGTTGTAAAGAATCAATATTTACCCATAACGTGGATAATAAACAAGGAACATCGATCGATTTGTTGGGAAGAAGGATAATGTGGTAGGCAATATGGCAATACCATTGTCCATGTCATCAAAGTAGCCATGTGAAACAAAATTGAATTGGTATTGACAATCCTACGATTAATATAAATATGCCAAATTACAGTGAAGAGGGTTTCAGGCTCCCATGATACTAATGGAGAGTAAATTAAATTAAAAATGTTATCATTGTTTTGTTTAGTAAATGCCTCTTTTTATGTATGATATTATTGAAAAACTTTCCATGGTTTTCATTAAGCCACGTCTCATACCTTTATATTCATTCTATTTAATTACTTTCTATTATTTAGGAATGTGAAGTGTTGAACATGTATTTAGCATGCTTTGTAGACTAAAATCTATAAAACCATACTATTGCATATCCTTGTTTTAGAAAAAGCATTTACTTTATGTTTACAGTAAAATCTAATCCATAAATTCAGTCGTGCAAGAGAATGTGGTCTCTTGTCTTGGGTTGAACTAGCATCAGGCAACATCTACATGCCGAACTCCGATATCATGTTCTCTCTTATTTAATGAAATACATTTATAACATATTTTAGAACATAGTAACTATTATACTAGATAGTTTTAAACTTATATATACAATATATTGAGGTAATATAGTGTTTAATGGTGCACCCCTTTCGGTTTGCATCTAGCTTCGCTAGTGAATATGAATAAAAGACATAAATGTATTGTTTATCTATTTCACTTATCTTTCAGGCGTTGTTGATAGTGTAAGGGGTTATACTTCTTAAAGTTTCAATATAATCTTATTCCATTTCCAAAAAATAGAAGGAACTCTAGACTTTTGTGATTTTTTTTGGAGGATGGTAAGCGATCATTGAGAAAGTAACGAATGGTAAAATAAGTGATAGGAATGTTAAAAGGGGAACAATGTGCATAGTATGACACAAAAAGGGCTGATGCAATGCCAATAGAAGTGCATATACTTGGTGTAGAAATTATATATGGTATATGGCGCAAGTAGAGCGATGAAGTTTCCTTATTACATTTTTTCTGTGGTAATTCGGAGATCACAACACTTAAGTTGTACAGAAATTTTTGTTAAACCAAAGTTAATTGAAGTTTTTTACCAAAATAATTGTAATTTCTACTAAATTATATATAATTACTGCACTGTTGTTCTTTCTATAATTGTATACTCCCTCCGTACTCCAAATAGAGGGCGTCCTAGGTTTTGAGTGATTTTCACAATAGAGGGAACAACAGTATTTAGTGGTACCAAAAAAAAATATGGTGGGAAGGAAGGCTGGATCGTTAAATTTTGAAAAGTTTAGCTATCCAACACAAACCTACCAAAGATCCAATTGGGATACAATTTAGGTGTGACTACCAACTATTTTCTCAGTGACGAGATACGGTAAAGCCATTTCAATAGTCTGTATAAATAACCTATTTTCAGTATGTTCAGGAAACCGGCGCCCGATATAAATTTCCAGCCTAGCTAGCCACATTATTCCTCTAATCATACAAGCTCACATGCTCGATCGTTGGTTGGTTCCGTCGACTGAGATAACCATTGGGAGAGTTAGCATCGTGCAACGGCCCTAATCTAAGGCCGGCAATATATTAGCGCAGCAGCACTTGTCTCTACGTGTGGAAGGAATGTGTGTTGGTTGCTAAATTAAAAGAAATCAACTCCCGCGCGGTGCACTGATCGATCCATCAAACCGTTGTGCCAATCATCCCGCAATCAAGTCAAAGACTAGCAATTAGCAGCATCTGGAAGGAGATGCATGCATGTGCCTTCGTGCATTACGTGTTCCCTTCCCTGACACGGGAAGAAAGGGTCGATGCCGGCATGATTGCCTCTGTCGATCATTAGCTTGTGTTTCATCTCGCGTCGCCAGCTCCTATTTAAGCACGGAACATGGCAGACCATTCGTACAGCCAGGCTCGCACAAGATCTCTGATCACAACACGGGAATAGATATACAAGTCGTGCTGAGTGCGTTTCTGATGGCGCCGAGGTCTCTGGTCCTGTGGGGTGTTCTGGCCGCGTGCGTCGCGGCCGGCGCGGCGCAGTGGTCGCCGGCCCTCGGGACGGCGACGTTCTACGGCGGCAACGACGGGTCCGGCACGATGGGCGGCGCGTGCGGGTACGGCAACCTGTACGACGCCGGGTACGGCGTGCTGAACGCGGCGCTGAGCTCGGCGCTGTTCAACGACGGCGCGTCGTGCGGGCAGTGCTACACCATCACCTGCGACCCGTCGCGGCTGGGCGGGCAGTGGTGCAAGCTCGGCAACTCCATCACCGTGACGGCCACCAACCTATGCCCGCCCAACTACGCGCTGCCCAGCAACGAGGGCGGCTGGTGCAACCCGCCGCGGCCCCACTTCGACATGTCGCAGCCGGCGTGGGAGCACATCGGCGTCTACCAGGGCGGCATCATCCCGGTGATCTACCAGCGGGTCAAGTGCTCGCGCAGCGGCGGCGTGCGCTTCGCCATCGCCGGATGCAACTACTTCGAGCTCGTCAACATCCGGAACCTCGCCGGCAGCGGCTCCGTCGCGGCCGCGTGGATCAAGGGCACCAACACCGGGTGGATCCCCATGTCCAGGAACTGGGGCGCCAACTGGCAGTCCAACGCGGCGCTCGTAGGCCAGGCGCTCAGCTTCGCCGTCACCACCACCGGCGGCCAGTACATTCAGTTCCTGGACGTCGTGCCGGGGTGGTGGCAGTTCGGCCAGGCCTTCGACAGCTACAAGAACTTCGACTATTGATCGATGATCGAAGCGGAGTTTCTGCTCTGTTTCACATGACCTTCCTCGTACCGTCGTCCGGACATGCAAGTGCGCATACGTGCTAGTTCGTGGCTTTTTTTTGTTTTTTTTTTTTGCGAGGGGTGGCTTTTGACGAAGCTGCAGCACATGCGCGCCGTAGAGATGGCATACCTTCTGTCCATAACTCATTATTATGTGTATCCTACCTTTTCTTCCTACTGGCATCACATACACATGTATATGTAAAATTGTTAATCTTATTGAATCAAGAATTGCACATAATTATTTTTACTTGTTGTACTAGTTTTTTACAAATAATACGGAGGTTTAAAGAAGTGGCTGGTATCACCAGTCACAACAAGAAACTGATTCTTTCTCGACAGTTTTTCTTTCAGTGGCCAACAGTTTGCTTCTCTTTTGTATTTTACAGAAATGGCCAACAGTTTTCTAATACAAATTCGTATATTTCCTAACAGTTTTGTTTAATTTACCCACAATATCATTCCCCACAAATTCATTACCTACAGTTTTCAAAATAGCTAACAAATTATATTAAACATTGTTGGCCACTTTCAAAGGACTCTCGGGAAAGATATTCACTCTTGTAGTGAGTGGAGCCAAGAGAGGACCACCCTCCCGTCTTCCCCGTGCAATTCTTTTGTCATATGCATGCATGCAGTTGATGATTTAAGCGCCTAACAACAAAGCATGCTGGAAAAGTGTATCTCTAAGTGCATCAGCAACAAGTAAAAGGATAATATGTGCATTTGAACTCTTGCAAAGTCCATCCGACCTCATGCACCTAGACTCCAAAAGCACCTCATCAGCGGCATTGTTTAGTGAGACTGTACTTGCCCCTCTTCAATGTGACGCTAGCTCCGCCGCTGCCCCTCTTCAATGTGATGCTAGCTCTGCCACTGAATGGTATAGTGTCAAGAAATTAGTGACATTGGAAGTAGACAAACAAATGAAGAACTAGAAATGTGTTGCAGTTGGCGTCAAACTCCGACGAGGACAACGGTGGGAGATAGTGGAGCCACGCCAGGGTTTTGAGAAGGGGTGTCTAGGGCGAGGGAGGGAGGGGGAGAGAGTTGGAGCACGAATATGGTTTTGGGCACAAATCAATGTTCCGTGTTGGAAGCCTGCCAATATTATAGGATGAGATCCTCTGCATGACTGCAAACAACATTACTGTAGCAATACAGCTCAGCCTTCTCTTTTGCCATATGATGTTGGAAGACCACAAATCCGACCAATCTTTTGCCATATGATGTTGGAAGACCACAAATCCGACCAACATACAGATGAATGTCATCGGAAACCAAAATTACACTAGCTCACAATCATGGTTAGAAAGGACCATTGACTAGACAAAAGGAGAGCCGGGTACCTTATACATGATCACAATGATGTCGTCACTGCTTGAACACCAAGCCCTCCAATTTCGTGTTGGGAAAGTTGCTGCTGCCGCCGTCGTCGCCGCCTCCTTCTCCAAACCCACCATGATGGCACCAAAACGTAACCCTAACTACTGATGAATTAATCCCTAAGCCTGGCGAGCACCACCCAGCAGCCGCCCACACCCAGCCCGAGAGGCAGCCTCCCCCACGCCCGTCGATGCCTGAAGGTCGCCGGTAGGGAGCGCAAAACAGCAGGTGACGAAAGCAAGTCAGCATGTGAACTCCAAATTTCTCGTTTTTGTATCTTGCAACCAGTATGGATTTGGTGTTTCAATTTTGAGTGCATTCAATTTTGAGTGCATTCATAATATTGCATCATGATTCGATAATATTTCAGATTTTTTTAGAAGCCTATAACTATGTTTTAGAAGAGTCGGGTGGCTCGATCGGCGATGGGGCTTCGGGGTGGAGCTGTTCCGTGCGTGCGCAGATGAGAAAGGACTAGGGGCATGGAGGGGCCGCCGCAGCGCAGCAGAAACACCGGCCCGTCCCGGACTCGGTGTGGTCTCCGACTCCGACACCAATTGCGACGGAACCCGGCCTAAAACCAAGCGCAGGTGCCGTGACGACGCTCCGTCCAATTGTGTCTTCGCCGCCACACCCAGCCGGAGTTTTCGAGGTTAGACTCTGCTAGAGCAACAGCCCGGCATCGAGTTCAGTCTTCACAGCGTAGATAAGATGGCTTCGTCGGCCGGTTCCGACGACGACGAGAACAAGAAGGAGGCTCCTCCCGCTCGATCCGCATGGGACCCTCTGCCGGACGTCGACCCGGGGTATTGCGCCGTCATGGGCGGCCCGGAGGAGTGGCCGGCACTTCCCGGCAGCGCGGCGGCAAAGGCGCCCTCTTCTTCTTCCGCCGCGACGGCTGCGCCATCCACGGTTAGTCCATTGTTGATCGGTTTATTTGTTGGCAATTACCGAACCTGTTTTAGATAATGATCGTGATTAGTTGTTGTGATCGATACTGACGTTCGCATCCGTTACCAGAAGCCGCCAATGCTAAGAGGAAACTTCGGCGCTTCCGGCAGCGGCCACGGTGATCACGCCGCCCTGGTGGTGCCGGAGAGGCGGCGCGCCGCTGTCCCAGAGACGTCGTCGTCGCCAATGCCCCGCGCATCCAACAACAACGTGAACGGTTCGGGCTTCCGGGGCCGCCAGAACGGCCGTTCCTCGCCGCACCCCGGCGGCCGCGGTGGCGGAGGGTACAACGGAGGCAGCAGGAGGCCGGCCGGCGGCGCCAATGGCCGCGGCGACATCAACGTGCACGTGCACATCAATGGCAACAACGTTAACGGAGGCGGCCGCTGGCATGGGCAGGAGCGCCGTGGAGGCTTCAACGGGCAACGCCGCGGGAGGGGCCACGGGCACCAGCACGGGAACTGGCATGGACCGGGGCACAGGCAGTCGAGTCCCCAGATGGAGCCGCCGCCGTTCATGACCATGGTTGCTCCGCCGTACTATGACCCGTACTACGGGTACGGTCCGTATGCATATGCTCCAGGTACGTTTTCATGGACCGTGGATGTTCAATCTGCTTGGTAGTACTGTGATGTTTTGTTGTCTTCATTTTTAATTTCATTGTGTTGGCAGAATATTTCTACTTCCCTCCGCCGCAGGAAGGGCACGGGTTTGTGCCGTACCCGGCGCTTCCTATGCACATGATCCCTCCACAATGGGAACCTTACATGGGGCTGCAGCAGCAACAAGCTCCACAGCAACAACCTGCGGAGGACCAGCAAAAGGCTATACAGATGAGAAGCAGCGGCAAGATGCTCCAACTACGGCAGAGGAGCTGCAAAAGTCCCTGCGTACACAGATTGAGTACTACTTCAGGTAATTCCTGTCAATTTGCAAGAGACGTGTATATTTATGACAGCAAGCAACTGCTGTAAGGTTCGTTCATTAACCGTGTCCCTTTTTGGCAGCTCAAATAATCTGTGCACGGACACGTACCTCAGGCAAAGGATGGACGAGCAGGGCTGGGTCCCCTTGACGGTGATTGCCAGCTTCCCTCGTGTAAGTTCCTCGTGCTCAACATGATCAGTTAATCTTTTTTTTTTGCTACGTATTTTACTGAGATAGTTTATCTTTTTGGGTCCATTTATTTTCTTTCAGGTTAAAGAAAAAACTTCTGATATCGATTTCATAATGAGTTCTGTCTTGGCCTCCAATGAAGTTGAAGTGCAGGTAACTCTCCTTAGTCACTAATTCATTTTATTTCAGTCAGTTTGCTAGTTTTGCTTCACATATGAATTAGTTAAGGAGGTAGTTTGTGGCTTCAAACATTCGATCCATCATACGCAGCAACAAATTATCAATGCTTCTATTATTATTGTTTGTAAGTAAATGTTGGATTATTTTAGTACACACATGAAACTTGCACCCAAGATGTCGAATCATCCTCAAATGCTTCTCCATTATATCTCATATGTGAGCCTATGACTGATATAGCTTCTAAATTATGATTGTAGGATGGAAAAATCAGAAAACGAACAGGATGGGAGAAATATCCACTTCTCTTCACTTAAGCCACAACATACGCGACAAAGGAAGAAATACATGCCAATGTCCAATCTACTGAGCCAGCCAATTAAAGTTCATTTAGGGTATACATGCTCCATGTTCTGGTCACATCACATTTACAATCAATCCTTTTGTTGGTTTGTTATGAATTTCTAGAGATAAAAGCTAGATTTCAACTGGATATGGGGAACTGGATTTCAACTTGTAAGATGAAACGATGCTCTCAGTGTACTATGATGGTGCAATTTTTGTGCGCTTGATTTTTGTTATAAGTCATTTGATATGTTCTCGTTCAGTGAATTCTTTGTAAAATCTAGTCTGTTGTGTTTCATAATTTTCAATTATGTATGGTTAATTAAGTTATACTATTTTATGTTTTGAAAAAAAGTCATACCTATTTAGTGTATATGTCCAATACTCTCTCTTTTTTTTTTTGTTAGGAAGGAATATCTTCTCCAAACACTGAGGTTTGGTTTAGCAGTCACATTGTTGTCAACAGTTGGGGTCTTCGCAGCTACCATAAAGAAGTTTGCGTTTACACGCTTGACGCTTTGCGTGACTAGATGGCATGGTTGCTCATAGGCCTTTATAGCCTATATCAGGAGCTCGGGTAACTGTGTGTTTTAAATGTAGCAGATTTTTTTTTCCCTCTAAAGCATTCCGCCGCCATTACATGAGTAACTGTGAGCGAGTCACTGCCGTGTGGTCGAATTTCAATGGCTTCCCTGTGAATAGAATCAGAGATGGCGTTCAAAGATGCTCCAACTCGGCTGCAGGACTCTAGTGGGTATATTGCCTTTGGGTGTACAGTCGCCGTCTGATCAGCTGCTGCAGATAGAGGAGAAACAGAGGACGACGCGCTTAGACTTGGAAGATAACAGAGATAAGTTTACAACGGAACGAAAAGGGTATGTTTCACAACGGAACGAAAGGGTATGCAGCAACTGTGAATATTCTCATCTCATGCAGCCATGCATCTTTATTTTTCTTTTGAATTTTGAAAAGAGCTGTCCTGAACAAGAGCACCATTCACGGCATCAAAGTTGTTCTGAAATTTTTCAATCCCCCGATTCGCTGAGATATACTTTGCTTAGAAATTTTCAGCCCATATAGGCAGCCCGATTTGTTCGGCCGAAACCAAGGCCATCATTTGACCTGGCACAAAATTACAAGGTTCCAGAACACTCTACACTACTTGACGTGCGATGGTACAGTTTTCAGCAAGGAGTACATATTTATCCTCCATATCAGAATTTATCGCAAGGAAGCTAATTAAGAATCAAAGAAGCCAGCAGATCCTACTCCCGATCCTACAAGCCGGCGACGAAGAGAGAAGAGAACCAGATGACGAGGTCCTCACTGAGCTGGTGCTGGTCGTCGTCGAGCAAACCCACGCCGCCGACGTGCAGGCGGCAGAGCGGGCACGTCCGCCGGCAGCGCGCGAGCCACCGGTCGACGCAGTCCCGGTGGAAGGCGTGGCCGCACGGCAGCCTCCGCATCTCCTCGCCGTCGCGGCACGTCGATATGCACACGCAGCACTGCTCCACCGGGCGATCTTGCCCGTGGCCGCTCCACCGCTTCCAGCCGCCGTCGTCGGCCGCCTCGACGCTGCCGGAGAGAGCCGAGGAGAGCAGCGCCACCACCTGGCTCACCGTCGTCACCACCATCTCTTACTACGCAAGTGAGCAATGTGGATGAGTGAGTGTGAGTGATGAGAGAGTGGAGACCAGCATTTGAGTTTAAGGCTGGATTGCGATGGCTTATAAAGCGCTCGAGTGTGTGCGTGTGTGCTGAATCACCGGATCATATCATCTGGAATTATTAGGCCAGTGGCACAGGGGACAGAGAGGGTGCACCTAAAACCGCAACGCCCACCCTCCCTATCATCCATCTAAGCCAATCTTTCTTGGATACAAAGCGTCTGCGATGCGAGAGACCGGACTGTATCAGCAGTGACCATCGACACGACACGCTTCAGTCTTCATCAGTTACTACAAAGATCCGGCGAAATTAAGGGGCTGGGCCCAGTCGATCTGGACCGTCTGGTCTCTTACGAGTGGTTCGGATACGTAGACTTTGGATCCAGTCCCTTCAAACTAGCTCGACCGGTCCAAATTCAGTGCCAATATGTACATGTACATCCTAAAGACATGAAGAACGAAATCCGTTGAAACTTTGGGTGCGGAAAGGTGATATGTTTTTCACACCTTTAAGCGTCGTCGTTAACCACAAGCAAAATAGAACTCGAACGGGTTTGTCACTGCATCTGCAATGCAAAGCCGGATATGTCGGCCGCAGCCAATCAGAGAATGTGTCGGTTGACCTAGGCTGTAAAGGCTGTTGCTTCGTCTGCACAAAACCCAGGGCCCTTTCCCATGGCTACTCAACTTCAGTGACCGGCAAGAAATCGGTGGAAATGAGTGAGCGTGGTTAGGTACACTGACCGGCCGGAGCTGCCGTTCTCCCAGGCTCCCTGCGGCAGGATGTAGGCGGAGGTGAACCGTCGCGGATCATAGGCCCGTGGCATGTCGTGTCACTTGATCACTGATTTTGACGTCCCCATGCAACCAATTGTCATCTCATCTGATCTGTCTTTGTGCGTGACCATGTGAATATGCTACATTTGTGCACTCTGTCCCCTCAATTTCTCGATAATTTAGGATCCGTGTGGTAAAAATCTCGTTCTTTGAACATCAATTTGATTATAACCAACTTACATAGAAACCACATCTCTAGATGTTCTCACCAAAAAGTACTTCTACTGTACTATAAATTCTGCTGATACAAAGATGAGAAATTGGACACTCCATTGTAGCAAAGTGTAGAGCGAAACAGAAGAGAGGAAGTCTTACCGTTTTATAGGAACGCACAATAGAAAGCACTCAAGCAGGTTGAGGTATCAGTCTTCAGCCTATGATTCTTTTTTATGTCAAATGGTAGATGGAGTGTTATGCAACAGTCGTTGGATCCTGCGCACACAAAAGCTAGAGATCCGTTATAAATAAATCCATTATTCTGCAGTATGGAAGAAGATCCGGACAGATGCTAGATTACTTTTGTGTTTTCTGGTACCAACTTTTCCATAGATAGCCATCCGTACTCCAGCTTTAGCTCTTCTCTTTGCTCAAAATTTACTTTAGTGGTTCTCTTTATTCATTATTTCTTTTTCATATATAGTACAGTGTCTGGTCCAGGAAATCATCCACAATCGACTGGCTGATTGATGGTAGAAAGTAGAAACGAACACGTTTTCTCAGGTGCAAATAATTGCCAACTCAGAGTCAGAAGATAGGCCAAGTTATTTATTTTTTCCTAAGGCAGCTTCAAAAATGAGCAGCTTGGGACCCCAGAGTCAAATAATTTTCATATCAGAATCAGTATATAGTTGTTCCAGCAAAAGCATGAGGCGAAAGCACCAAACAATTATTGCTGGTCATTGCCGTTATTCAAAATGACAAAAAAAATATAAGCCCTTTTCAAAAACAAATCAGCAATAGTGCATCCACATGATTCTAGTGATCGAGGAAACACATTAGAGTGCAACAGCAGAGCAATGATTTACTACAACAAGCAGCAATTTCAAGAGAGCACCAACTCTGTTTTTATTACCAACGATATCTTCCACCTACAGAGTGGTTTCATCAGCTGTCGCAGCTGTGTAAATTCAATTCCCAGAAGCTACAGCTTTGACTCTTGTTCCGATTTCTCCTGATCGTCCTCAAGAAACTTTCCATCTTTTGGTACAAGAGAAGGGATTCCATCGACAACCTAGAGTCAGCACAGGCAAAATAAATGAATAAATAAATTAAAAGGGAACAGTTAAATATGATAAATAAAATTCACTGGAGACAGAAGCAATTGCTCGTTCAGCTTGTTCAGTCAGAGAGAGGTGCAAGATGGACGATTTATGCAACAAGAGACAATCAAAATATTCGAAAACTGGTATTCATTAATCCAGCAGTTGCCAGGTTCAAGTTTTCCTTCCCTGCATCCAAAAGCCACTGCAAGCCATTCACCAGTCCCCTATTTTCCAAATATGATGAGTTGGTTGTGACTTGTGAGCGATTTAGAGGTGGCCTAAGGGCTGGTTGGCTAGCCAAGGGTGGCTTCAGTCAAGCAACCAGAGTTCATATCCTGGTGCCTGTATTTGCCATTAATAAAGGCAGAGGGCATTGGTTTAAAGGCCCTATTTTTACATGAAACTTGAGAGCGATTGATGTGCCCTTTGATCATTTTGTTCTCCCATCCTCCCTATCTATCCTGTGCCAAACCACAGAAACACTTTCAATCGACATGTACTAGCTACCAGCTAACATTTTGGTTCTGAAGTATGATATAGGTACTAAAATCCCTCATTGATTCTGAAACTCCTATAAAACAAGCAAGGACCGGTGCCATTGAAATTTTCTTATACAGGATAAAACAAATAAAGATGATTTGTATGTCAATATGCACATCAACATTATGCATGATTACTAGGAGATCAGTGTTCTCTGTTTTCCCTCTTTTTCCCTTCTGTTGCTTTTTCTTGGGTGGGTTGTGGGGACTCACTCAGGCAATACAACAAACAGGTCGCCGGCACACATGATATAACGTACGATCAGATCAGGGGGCGACCGGGGCTCACCGGGAAGGACACTCCGACGGCGTCGCTGACCAGGGAACCGCTGGCCTCGCAGTACCTGCTTCGCGAGAGAACGCACACAAGCGCGACTAGGTTAGCGGGACGGAACCGATGGCAGCCATAGTGCGTGGCGGCAAGAGAGGGAATCGAGTCGACGCCGCTACTGATTGAGTTGTTCGCAGCGCGCACCTGAGGGGCTTCTTGGAGAGAGGGCACACGAGCACGTCGGAGAGCGCCTGCGGGATGCCCCGACCCCCGTCGCCGCCGTGGCGCGACAGCAACAACACCGTCGTCCGCCTCATCGCAATAAGCGAAAGGAAGAAGTCCTATTTACCTCTCTTAAGACTGTCTCGAGTCCCGGTCCAGGGTCGGCGAGGCTCGGGGTGCGTCCCCGGCCGATGTACCTGCGGCTCTGCCTTCTCGGATTGCGGCTCACTCAAAAGCCTTGTGCGACGGGGCTTCGCCGATTCGTGGTCCTCCTCAGCTTCTTCATCGACGGCGGCGGTCGTCTCGGTGGCGGTGGCGTCTGGCGGTGGAGAGTTCTGGAGATGTTGGCTTGCACAGTTCCCAGGGGTCTGGTTGTAATTTCTGCTTTCTTCAGGGGTGTCTGTGCTAGTTGGGTGGGACAGCTGTCCCTGTATCCTTTCAGTACGTACCTGTACGTGTACGTGTCTTTGTACGTTTTCCTTATCTGAAATACAGATACGTATTATAAAAAAAAAAAAAAGACTGTCTCGAGACCCATTGGGTCAAACACAAAATGGATCCTAAAACATGAAAACACGTCTCCAACAGAACACCTAAACAGCGTACCCATTTTACTCCTTGCCTCCTCCGCGACCCCAGCAATGAGTCTCCGCAAGCCGCGACCCAACACGTCGCGCACCTCTTCGGCTCTTTCTCCGGCGCGGGTGAAGCCTCCTTCGCCTGCCCCTCCATCTCCTCCACCGAGCCCCCAGCCCCTCCTCCGCCTGCCCCCTCCCTCTCTGCCGCCGAGCTCCGCGGGGGCCTTTCCCTCCAACGACCGAGCTCCGCAGGCTCCTTCCCCTCACTCGCTGCCTCCACCACCGAGGAGGCCGCCGCTCCCACCGTTCTGCCGCCGCGCCCTCCCCCTCCCTCCCTCCCTCTCTGGAGCCGCCATCCTTCCGCCGCCACGGCGATTCGTCCCCCGCCGCCGGCCCCTCTCCCTCCTCCGCCGATTCCAGCTCCTCCCGCTCCGGCCCTCCTTAGCCGCCGCCTCGCGCTACTCCTCTTCCGCCGGCGCCGCGCGGCGACGGGACGCGCGGCGGGCGGCGGCAGCCTGAGGCGAGCAGGCGTGGAGGCACGGGCGGCGACGAGGGCGGCGGCGCGAGCAGCGATGGTGCGTGGAGCCATGGCGGCCGGCAGCGCAGCGCTGGCCCCGGCGGATGCGGCGGAGCGGAGGCGGGGCATCACTACGGCGGAGTGGGAAGGAAGAGAGGAGGTGGACCACGGCGAGGTCCATCGACGCCGCGCCCACGCGGAGGAAGCCGAAGCCGAAGGCTCGAACGGCACCGCCGCGCCCGCCGCGTGCGTAGCGGTGAAGCTTTTCAGCAGCAGCGTCGCCGCCTCGTCGTCTCCCTTGCCTCCGCCGACAAGCAGCGCCGGTGAGGCCACGTGGAGCGGAATGGGGAGGAAGAATTGGGACTTATCGTTGGAGATTCGCTTTTTTGCGTCCGGTATTTGAAAGCTCACAGCACCCATTTCACGTTTTGAGTCTCAATTTTAGGTCTGAACCGTTAGAGATAGCCTAATTATCATAAGAGTTGCAATTTTTACCTCCAATTACAAAATCGGGTATTCTGAGTCCTTCAACTCGTCAATCTGGTTCACTTTACCTCCCTCGGCGGTATTGTGAGCGGTATTGTCTGACGTGACGTTACGGGCCCACATGTCAACTGCCAGGTCATCTTTTCGTCTCTCTTTCCTCACAAATCAGTGCTCACCCCCCATCCCCAACACCAATCTGCGCCCATGGCGAGCTAGCTCGAGCCCAGCGGTTGTGGCGTACTGGCGTGGTGGGGCAAGCACGGCTCAGCCGTCCTGTCCAAGCGCGACGAGCTCTATCCGGCCGCCTCGGCACAGATGGGCGAGCTCAGCCCAGCCACAAGCTTGCGGGGCGCGGCATGGAGCTTGGTCCTGTAGAACGGTGACCTTGGACTGCGGTGGCACGGTGCAAACTCGAGTAGCAACAGAACGGTAAGATGACCATAGTAATGCTTGCAGACATGCTGCTGCTCATGAGATGATGAAGTGACTAGCTAGCTGGAAGAAGAAGAAGCTGGGTCCATGCGTGGGTGATGATGAAGTGACTAGCTAGTTCCCAAATCGGGCTCCAGAACACCAAATCTTTGCGGGGATGAGATGGATTTGAGTACCAGCAACGTTTTTGGATGGAAGTTCCGATGGGACTTGTACTTCGCGATCTGCACCGTGAGAAAATTTTGGCGGCGGCCGGAATTAGGAAAGAAACAGAGGATTAGGAAAAGGGGAAATTGGGCAGAGCTCCTGTTGGCTGGTTCGGTGGAGAAGTGGCGAGAGCTCGAAGCCCACGCGCAGGCAACCCGCCGATGGGGCTAGCGGTTCGCGGCGTGCTTGCGAGCGCAAAGCTGGCCGACCTGGCGAGCCACACGCTGGCAGCGTCGTGCACGGGGGCGGGTGTGGGTGGCATGGCGACGTTGCTGGACCCATGGGTCCGCCGCGGCGCGGAAACAGCGACTAGAGCGCGGCCCAGGCGTCGCCGTAGCAGGACGAGATGGGGTGCTCTAGCTAGCGAGAGAAGGTACTCCACGAACACGGTGAGGGCGCTGGTGTGTTTGACGAAATGCCGAACAAGGCATGTGTTCAGAGGGAAGTAGAGAAAGAAATGGAGAGAGAAGAGCTGACGTGGCACTGACATGTGAGGCCCATATATGCCACGTCGGACGAAACCGCTTACAATACCGCTCAGGGAGGAAATTTGCACCGCATGTCTGAGTTGAGGGAGTCTGGACCCGGTTTTGTAATTGAGGGGAAAAGTTGTAACTCCTATAAGAATTAAGGGAGGCAAATTAGACTTCTTCCTAAGCGAAATCCAAATTTCTTCCTGCTGGTGTGAATGACTGAATGAGATCAATAAGCCCACCGGCCCAGCAGGAGTACTGCTGCTCCTATGAAAAGTGGGCCGAGCTGCGAGGGAGATAGATGCAGAGCTCATGAATCAGCCCACAAGAGAGTTACTTTAATTTTTGTTTTTGTGTTTCAAAACCCACAAGAGCGCATGCAAACCCTATCTTTATGAGTGCCAACTGGAGACTAGGTGGATTGATATTGAGATTCATGAGATTGGTAAAGTTGTATTTAAAAAGAAATAGCTATATTTTCTATGGAACTCTGATTCCAAATATGTGATTCTGTACATTTACTTGCTATTTATTGGGCTGGTAACTTCAAGCAATAAATGATATTATTCGCCATACCTTGTTTATTTTTATTGACATTGGCATTTGCAGTGGTATTCTTTATTTCCAGCTCAGTTGAATCATAGACCAACAAGAACAAAGTAAAAAAGCATCTGATTTCCCCAAATAGCACAGAACAAGACTTCGATGAGGGTGCGTATGATTTCTAGTTACTACCAAATATCTCGAAAAAAGTTCAAAACTTTTCGCTATTTTTAGTGCACTTGCATTTCTACCGTATTCCTGTATTTGTTTTTATTCTTGTGTTTTTCCAATCATGGGCTTCAAAATGAGGCCTAAAGTTGCTACAAAAACTGATCAGGAGTAATTTTGCAGAAACATTTTATATATTACTAGGGGAGTGCTCATTCGTTGCACGGGCGTAAATAACTATAATATTATTTATTCATGTGGCGTTGCTTACAAATACATATTACACATAAAAAATATAAAGACTCATGCAATGGCTCCGTCTAAGTAATGGTTTCAATACAAATATAAATATACACATACGACATGTCCCCCGCTTAGAAATGTCCCCTACTTAGAAATGATGTTAATAAATATTATGCATGAATTAGGCACGAGGATCAATTGGTCTGCTATAGTACAGTGCAATAAGAAACATTTTCGTGTAACAATGAACACCATCATCACATATTTTTGCACAAACATCATTATAAGTTACCAAAAAAAGAAAAAGATCTCCGGACAAACTATAAAACCCTATGCGTACAACCAGCCACGCGTTGGCATTACTCAACACATACACTTCCTCATAATCCACATGCTGCTGCTGAGCTCTCGGATCGCCGTAGAGTTGTTTGTGATAAGACTATTTTTTTTCAGACTTTCATTGTTCTCTTTGGTCTTCCAGCTCTCAGCCCGATCAAGCCAATACTTCTGCGAGCTCGTATCTTGCTTCCCAACTGTAACGAGCGGCCTCCAAAGAGTGAGGGGGCACTATGAGGACAATACCAGCCTTATAGCACTCAAACTTAAGAAAAAATATTTTATTGTGTTTTTCCAATCATGGCTTCAAAATGAGGCCTAAAGTTGCTACAAAAACTGATCTGGAGTAATTTTGCAGAGACTTTTTATATATTATTTCTTATGTTTTCTCTCCTGAGGTTGTTATTTTGATCCATGCCACTATAACAACCAAGGTTTGTAATCTCGGAAAAACCGAAACCAAGAAAACGGATCCGGTGAAGCCAGCCTGCTTCCCGTTTTGCTATAGTACCAGTGTCAGTTTTGGATGAAAACAGAACGGTTTTGCTAACCAGACTAGACCCTTTTTTTGGTTTTCCGGACCGGTTTGACCGGGATTGCAAACCCTGGTAACAACACGAGTTCTTCGATAATTAGATATGTCCTTGCCCTGCTCATCTTTGACTACATCAGAACACCACTGAAAATCCTAGCATTACCTGAAATTTAGGAGTATTTGTTATAAACAAATTCATTATGAGTGGGCGGGATAGGTAGGAAGATGCACACACACGGTTCATGTGCGCGTGCACTGCTTCTGTAGTTCTGTTTCACGTTGAAGGGGCTTCCACTTCCACCGACATTACAATGGGCAGGTCTGTTTTGGCCATCACTTAACTGGGTAATCACCACACTTCACCACCACAGCAAACAAAAACTTGTGAAATTTCGATCAGGAAAGTAAGTTGTGCGTGCACTAAGCTAGCCGAGTGAATACCAATTTCTGTATCTTGCAAGAAACAGAGGGGAAATGACACCACCACAAGCCATGGTCAGAAAGTCTCGCCTACTTAATTGTCCATCTTCCCAGTTCGCTATTATATTACTCGGTGCCCCTCCATCCATACAGCAATCAGGGAGCAGGATCATCAGGCAGTGACCGACATGGCAAGCAGACGCGCAGTATCACGCAATGCAGTAGTTCTCCTGATGGCAGCGGCACTGCTGCTTCGTCGATCGTGCTGCACTGATGCTTCAACGGCGACGCCGGCGGCCACCGCCGCGGCACTGCCTCACACGTCGCCACCGGCGCCGAAGCAGACGCGGGCCCCGGCGCTGTTCGTGTTCGGGGACTCCATCGTGGACCCGGGCAACAACAACGTGATCACGACGATGATCCGGTGCAACTTCCCGCCCTACGGCCAGGACTTCCCCGGCCACAACGCCACCGGCCGCTTCAGCAACGGCAAGGTCCCCGGCGACATCCTCGGTACGTAACGCACGCTCGCACGAGACCTGTTGCTCACTTGCTCGTTGTTGTGGCATGTCAATCTTGAAAAGTTGAACATGCCTGTGGATTTCAGCCTCCCGGATGGGCATCAAGGAGTACGTGCCGCCGTACCTCGGCACGGAGCTCAGCGACTTCGACCTGCTCACCGGCGTCAGCTTCGCGTCCGGCGCCTCCGGGTACGACCCCCTCACCGCCGAGATCATGGTAACCACTCGCTCACTTCAGACGACTCCGAGCCTTATTCAACTCTGCAAACACGCATCATCTCTGCTTTCGTGAGTGACTCTGTTTCAGGCGGTGCTGACCATGGACGAGCAGCTGGACCTGTTCAAGGAGTACAAGGCGAAGCTGGAGCGCATCGCCGGCGCCCGGCGCGCCGCCGAGATCGTGTCGACGAGCATGTACCTGGTGATCACCGGCACCGACGACCTCGCCAACACCTACTTCACCACGCCGTTCCGCCGGAACTACGACCTCGAGTCGTACATCCATTTCGTCGTGCGGTGCGCCTCCGACTTCATCAAGGTAATCAATCGTCATCATCAAGATCGAGAACGCGAGTCCTACCCACGACGAAGCTGCCGCAGGTCGCTCACATCGATCGAGTTTGTGACGTGGTCAGAAACTGTACGGGCTGGGGGCGCGGAAGATAAACATCGCCGGCGCGCCGCCCATCGGCTGCGTGCCGTCGCAGCGGACCAACGCCGGCGGGCTCGAGCGGGAGTGCGTGTCGCTGTACAACCAGGCCGCCGTCGTGTACAACGCGGCGCTGGAGAAGGAGATCAAGCGGCTCAACGGCAGCGAGGCGCTGCCGGGCTCCGTGCTCAAGTACATCGACCTCTACACGCCGCTGCTGGACATGATCCAACGCCCGCAGGCATACGGTGAGCAGTCTCTTCAATGGGGTTAAAAAAACAGCTCAAAATACACATCATTTTTAGCGAACGGGCACGGCAACGTTAACGTTGTTTTTGGATCTCTTCTACCATTATGTGTGTTCTATAGGATTCGACGTGACGAACAGAGGGTGCTGCGGCACGGGCGTGTTCGAGGTCACGCTGACATGCAACCAGTACACGGCGCACCCCTGCAGGGACCCCAACAAGTTTCTGTTCTGGGGACACCTACCACCTCACGGAGAGAGGCTACAACCTCCTCCTTACGCAGATTATTAATCGCTACGGGCTCCAGTGAGATGATGACGGTAATTGAGGTTTTGGCGCTGAGATGACGCGGTTTATATACTTTCCAAGCTTCTAATGGACATTCTGTATTCTGATGCAATTGAGTCTGCCTTTTTTATTTCGGAATGGGATATTGAGTATCTTGTTTTGTAGCTTAATTACAGCTACAGAGAGTACCATTAAGCAGTATCTCTGCTTCGATTTGTATTCTGATGATACATCATCAGTGTCGATTGTCGATTTCTGAATGAACAAATTATTAAATTCGAAGTGCTTAAAGACGGGTCTAAACATAATTGTTACGAAGGCAGGAGTCCTACTGTTACATACTACCACCGGTTTTGATATACTGTCGTTTGGACAGGGCTTACTAGTTTGAATTAGCTTTGCTTGTCTTAACGACAACAAAAGAGAACCGGAGGTAGTAGTTGAATTCACTGTTAAAGAAATAAATACCAGGAAAATAGGCAACAGCGAGACTATGGGCAACTCAAGGCCACAATCTGCAACCCCACCTCCACTGCCCTTGAGTGATCTGACCCTATTTCGACCGACAGAAGGCTCAGAACATACACCTTCCAATCCCAGACAGACGAAATATAGGGAAACACCATTTTCGCTGGCAACAGTAATCTAATGTAAATACTAAGCAGTTTATTTTATTGATTGTTATATACAAAACCAGGAAATAAACCACTGGGTATATGACAGCCTAATACTAGTCTAAAACCTCCTAAACCTGAACTAGATAATCTAAAAAGGGCAGCTACGAGCCGCCAGACAAAATTCACACCCAGGGATTGAAAATAGATAGACCTGTACACTATGAGATGAAACCAATAACTTCAAACTGGTTGCATGCAACCACCCTTTGGAGCTTCAAAGAAGCTTATTCTGTGCCACAGCTTCACAAAGCTCCTCCTCGTACCGTAAAACTCTAGTAGAGGCTGCAGCTTTGGATACAGGCCTTGGCAATCCCGGTGGCACTGAGCGGCGACGCTTCAAAGGCAGCGACGACTCAGGGAAAAGAACTGTTGTAATTTGCTTTATATCAAGCTGCTTGAGGCGTGCAAGCCGAGAAGCATGTTTTGGGGCCTTGGGGGTTCTTGGGGTGGACACCCTCACGTCATTGCCGTCAATCTTACTGAAAATTCATTGTTGGGACTGTTTAGAGTCTTATCAATCAGCATTATCTGGATAGCAAGTGCAATGTGGCTAACCTCATGAAAGGCCAACGCTCCTTTGGAAGAGGAGTCTTATTTAGGAGCAGTTCCTGTCTGCTTCGGTCCGGAGTAGTATAGTTGAAATGGTGCTGCCTGGCCAGTTGAACCTAGTTCACATTACCATTACAAGTGAGTTTGGCAACAGAAAAGGAAAGAGCACCAAATGTTGTCAATGCAAAGAATGTTGACCATGCAAACTCAACAAACAAAACATCCAGCATGTAAAATCAGTATTGCAATTGATACGTGTAATCGATTCAGAAGTGCACTATCCAAGTCATTATACCAATATCACAACTATCAATGATAGATTAGAACAATCAGTGCACGATACAAGAATGCCAGGTAAATGGAACAAGTATGTAAATGGTAATAGAACAAGAAATATTCTTGGCAGCTAGCAAGATAAGGTCAAGACGGATAATTTTTGGTCAAGTAATAAATTATCCTTGAGAAATGTTCATAAAAGCATGCACAGATTTTTTATTTTTAAAAAAACTACTTACTATGGTTTTGGTAAGCCATCAGATTAACAAGGCAAGTAAGAAATGACAAAGAACAAACCGATATCAATGACACAACAAATAGAAAAGATATTACTTACTGCTGTCCGAATCCGTTTTGAAACATGGAAAACAGACTTCAGCTGGTCATGGTGTAAGTAGCACACAATCTTGATCTTTGCAACAAAACAACAGCAATCAGGTTTACTATAAATACAATGCACATTGAAGTGACAGAAAGATCATTTCAGTTACATACCAGTAAATCAAGTGGAAGTGATTCAAGTCTTGAATCACCCTCAAACTCATCTGCAACAGGAGTCTTTGGTGTTTTCGGCAATATCTGCCCCTTGATGCTACCAAATGGCTCAAAACTGAGCCTTGCAGGGGACAAAATTGATGCAGTCCTTTCTATGGAATCATTACCCGGGGTTGGCATCTCCAGCTCATCCTTTACATTCAATAGAATTCTTTTCTTCCCAATATCCCTGCTTGAACTTCTAGTATAACGAATCTGAGCCAGAGCACCAGGTTTCAAGTACTTGCTCTTTGTATGCTTCACTCGTTTCTTTTGCTTCTGAATCACTGATCCAGACCCCATGGTTACTGCTATTCGCAATGCAATTAGACTTGGCAGGTGTTGCTAAATGTTGATTGTCCTCCAGTTTCATCTCTCAGCTTCAATATAATAAAAGATGAATTACACGATCAGGATAATGACAAATGCTTTGGGGAAAAGAAGAATAGCAACAAAAGCAATCAATATAACTGTACCCTTTTAGCAATCAGTATTTTTTTTTCAAAAAAAATCACATGACAGTTGGGTAAGCTTAAAAAATTGTCTAATCACACATGTATTCGTAATATAGAAATTAAATACAAGCAAACACTTTTCTGAAAAGGAACGAATACAGACACCAGAAGTATTTACACGCTGTGTGAAGCTCCAGAGGAAATTATCATTTGTCATCTAAATACAAGTCAGCAATACTAATAAGGAATAAGAAAACAAATGAGGCAAACAATCTGTACTACTAGTACTAGTAAACATGCAAGCAACTTGTCAATGCGCAACAGCGTGAAACAAAATGGAAGTTAGCAGAGTTTTTAGAATTTTTTCATTATGGAAATGCGTGAAAGCTAACCAAGCCGAAATGCTGAATAGTGGTAGTCGTCCAATAGTAAATTGTACTCCTAGCGAAGTAGAATCCTCAATACAGCATCGAATGAATGTGAAAACTCTAACTAAAAGCAGTACTGCTACTCGTTTCCAATTTTTTTTTTTAGATAATGGAAACCAAAGTTCCCGGCCTCTGCACAGCACGCAGCCCGGTTTTTGTTTTTGTTTAATTATTACATAACCGTCAATCTCCTGATTGACCGAATGAGCTTAAAACAGAAATAAATAACCATTAAGGGGGATAAAGTCTATTATTAAATCTCCATCCATGAGAGGCGAAAAGCTCCAAAGCAGCGACTTCCAGTCCTGCTACTCGTTTCCAATAAGCCCCATAACTAATTGAATCATCACCCAGTTGCCATGACTTTTTACCATCTTCTACAGGAAACGCTGCATTAATACTACGCCTGGAGAAAATTACTGGGTAATGATTTGCAAAAGCAGGAAAAAGGAGACACGCACTAAGAAGCCCCCAAATCTATCAAGGATTACGGGCACGAGCAATAGGTTCAAGCACCACCCGCAAAAAATCCACACGCCAAGCATCACTGTAGCAGAATGACGGAATCCGTGGATACCCCTCCCCAACCGAGCAACAGCAAATCTCAAAGGACAGGAACAAACCGTTCATCGAATCCCGGTCGCAGGACGAAGCACGCATCATGAAATCGCAACAGATCTAGCGAAAACCAATCCCCACGACCGACCGTTGACTAGCAATGGCGCAGGGTCACGCTGGAGACCAGCTAAAGCCACCGCCTTTGTAACAAGAAATCAGAAGAGTCGGAGGAGAGGGGCGAACGGAACGGAATCGATTACCAGAAGCAGCAGGGGCGCGCGGGCTCAGGACCCGGCAGCTCCCATCCTGCGAGGAGCGGAAGAGGGGAAACCGAGCGATGAAAGGGCAACGGACGAGGCCACCGCCGTCGGCGAGTCGGAGGATGGAACCAGGACCAGCTGGCGCCGCCGCAACAGCAACCGCAACCTCACCCACGGCAATCACTCGGTCCCCCTCGAAATCTTCAATGGCTGGGCGACGAGATCGAGGCCGGGAGCGCGAGAGGTTTTTGTACGACGGCGGGGGAGTGGAGGGAAGCTGAAATTTTTTCGGCGCGGGTTGGCGCCAAAGCGAGTTCGTCGGTGCGCGCGGGGCCGGGCGGGGCCCGCGCGGGAGGGAGGACCACGGGGAATCTAAGAGTAGAAAGATAGCACGGGTTTCGCCTCCGCTCGCACCGGCCACGTCGCCTGAAATTTCCCTCGCCGTTCGTTTGGTCGCAGCTTATCTCGGCCGTTCGCCTCAACTTCGACGCCGTTCATTTGGTCAGCTTTTATCTAGGCCGTTCGCTCCTATATTTGACTTTGATGTGCCAGAGGTGGTTTCTCCCGTGTTGTAGAAAGTCATGGGAGAAAGTCTAACATGGTGGCTATTGACTCTTTTGCTCTCCTGCGCCGAAAAAGTCTAACATGGCTGACTACCTCGCTTGCTCGCGTCTTCTATATATTGGCCGTTGCCCTTCGTGCTTCCCGGCCGGCTCATCGCTTGGACCTCATGACCGGCCGACCTCGTTACCACACCGGGAACCTCGTCGTCCGGTCGCCGAACGGCACGGCGCTGTGGCAGAGCTTCGACCACCCGACGGACACGTTCCTCCCGAGCATGAAGATCCGACCGACGAGCGACCACCTCGTCTCCTGGAGGAGCCCCGGCAATCCGTCGCCGGGGAGCTTCGCGTACGGCGTCGACCCGGCCACGTCGCTGCAGCTCTGCACCTGGAACGGGTCGCGCCCTCTGTGGCGCAGCGGCATGTGCATGGGTTACCGGGTCGCCACCGACTACCTCCCCAACACCAGCACCGTTGTCTACCTCACCGTCCTGGATGTGGACAGCGGCGCCCCGCGCACGCGCTACGTGATGAGCCACTCTGGCAAGCTGCTGCTCCAGAGCTGGAGGAGCAACGCATCCCTGGGCTGGGACGAGGTCGTCGCGTGGCCACCGCACGAGTGCCTCGACGATGACACCGACGCGTTCGGGTACTGCGACAACACCGACGCGGCGCCGGCGTGCAAGTGCCTCGACGGCTTCGAGCCGGCGAGCCGCGAGTACTGGAGCCGCGGCAACTCCTCGCAAGGGTGCCGAAGGAGGGAAGCGCTGAGGTGCGGCGCCGACGATGACGGCTTCTTGCCGCTGCCGGCGCCAGACCGGTTCGTTCGCCTCTGGAACACGACCGGATGGTCGAGCAGCCGCCGACATGCTCAGGCACGGCTTCGTGTGCACCAGGACCCAATCGGCGTTCGCCGCGTCTGCGTTGCGCATGTACCGTGCAGCCGCCGCGTCGCTCGCTGGCCAGTGCGCCGCGCCACCACACCGCCAGCAGAAGCCGTGCCCGCACCGGCACACCAGGTCCGCCCACGAACCGCCCCCGTCGAGGGGGATCTCGATGGCGCAGCCGCAGCCGGGAGCCGCTCGTACGTGTCTCTCCCATCGTCCGTGGCGAAGCGCTCGACCATGCCACGGGCACCGCAGCGCGATGAGGCCGCCGCTGTAGCGCAAATAAATCTTACGTATACTCATTTCGTCTTAATGAAAAATTTATCATTGGAGGCAAAAGTTGGTTGCTCGTGCATGTATTGTCATTTTTCCTGTATTCTACATCCGTCGTTGCCTTCTGAACTTCTAACTTTTACAAAAAAGACTTGTGACCTGGGTGAGATCGATTGAAAATATTTCTTCGCTTGTGGCACACTGTTTTGTGAAGGCATGCGCGAGCAACTTGATGTTGACTAATGAGTACACATGCACGATAAGGTACTATGACCATTTCAGCGGGGACTAAATGGTATGGTAACTTAGTCCACAGATATATTGGTGTTCTTAATTCAGTTGACAATATCTTTCAAAGCAATTAATGTGGCCAAATTTTGAGAATTTATATATTAGCTCTGTCTAGATTGCTTCTGCATGGTGCTGTTTTCTACCCGTTGACAAACTCTTAAAGTCTATGTACATTAAAGGGTCACGGCGAGCATGTGGATTGGGTAGGATTTTTTGCATTGACCTTCACCAATGACGTTTAGTGTTCGTAGCTACGTGATGGTGATGTGGGGTGGCATTGAGAAGATGCTGCCTTGTTGTGGCTTCGATACGTGCAGGTCAACTAGACCGGTGTGACTTTCAATGTTGAATTTTGCACCCCATTTGGCTGACAACAAACTGATGTGTCCCTTACTAATTTTTTCACACGACAGCGGCAAAGTCCACACCGAAGCACGCACGCCAGGAGTCAATGAAATGAGAAGCACAAAGTCAATGAAAATGAGAGGCAGAAGTCACATTGGAAGAAATCAGTTCATGTTCAACGCATGCATGAGCCAAAGTCACCATTCAGTTTTCAATGTTCAACAAATGCATGAGTCAAAGTCAGCCTTCAACGCATTTTTCTGGTTGCATGGGGTTCATGTACTATAATAAAATAAAAACATATCCTGATTACCCTGGGTTCATGTACTTTAATAAAATGAAAAGTGTGGTTTCATATGATGCGGGTGATTTCTTACAATAAGTTTACAATTTCTTGCCAAATTATTGTGCGTGATTGGAGAATTGTGTCGTGGTTGCTTGGTGAAAATAGTCGGGAGAGCTGGACTTTTGGTAGCGTCATGTGTGGCGCGCCATTGTCGGATGAGCTATAGCAGAGCAGTGTATTTATGCCGGTAGTTGTCGGACAATCTACAACACTGTAATTTAAATATGTTTTACTCGTGGAGACAAGTTGTTGGTCTTTGCTCAACTCAGGTGCGGTTATTTCTGTAGATGGAAACCTGTGACAGCGTGTGCATTTTTTTCGGTGGTTGTCGGCGCACATGACGTGACTGGTCTGGGTTAGATTTTTCTGCATGTTCTGCTGTGTTCCCAAAGTCAGTGAGCGCTGCGAGGATGAATCGTTCGACTTGTGCTCAGTGACGTCGAATTGTGCGTCTCCCTTTTTTAGACAAGGCACCATTGACTGTTGCATGTTGCTTTGCGTGAGAGTCTGAGAGGGTGGGTAGTGGCGTGAATTTCTTCATTCAACCTGACATCCCTGCAATTTTACATTTTAGGCAACTGTTTGAACAGTATTTGATTCATTATTCGTGTGTCTGTTGAGCTTTTCTTCGTTGCCATGACATGCAACGTTTAATAAATCTAATACTGAAAGATGGCAACATATTCAGACTATTTTCTTACCTATTATAGTACCGTTGGCACTGCACTAAAATGCATGCATCATATGTAGCTTTGTCTGGTTAGGTTTTTAGTTTAAAACTGCTACCAGAGAATTTCTAAAATTGCACAAGCTTGCCGATGCACGCATGGATGTAGGAACAATTGATTAAGTCCAGTTTGCCAAAAATATCGGATGGAACAGGAACTTCAACAACTACTATTGTCCAAGGCCAATGTCTTAAGCATGTAGTATGTCAAATCAAAACTCTGAAGCAACCTGAATCAGCTGGCCATTGCTATCCACTTTCAGGACAACAGGTGTGTCTGCCTCAGCGAGGGTCCTGCCCATAAAGTCGCACCGGACAGACAAGAGGAAAAACAACCCCTGACAGCAGTGCGACGTGATCGGAGTCGAAGTCATATACCATTGACAATATGAAGCAGCCTCACAATAAATAGTCTGTTTTACTGACTTTGTGCTGGTGTGTTTGACGCATCAGAGTCTACCACCATGTCTCTCCATTTCAGACAGGAGGTTCAAAAGTCATCACACTGCATGCAAGCCGTAGCGCTTGACCGAGACTAATTCTATGAACACACGTATGGACCAGGCATTCTTGTACGCTTTCTCAGTACCTCTTCTCTTTCCGTAACAAAGCTCGTAGGAGAGTAACAAAATGCTATCTACTTTGATAAGCTCACAGGCTCAAGGCGCCGCCAAAGTCTGACGAAATCCAGACACTGCACACCTGTTATTATTAAAAGGAGTCAACGTGCGGTAGCACGACCAAAACTGCAAAACAGTCGCACTCAACCAACCGCTGCCAAAAAATGTCAACGCATCTTCGTGCATTGCAACACGTCGCAGCCATGCAGCGATACCGACACGTCGGTGATTGCCATACAAAAAATGCACGGTCACGTGTCAATTACAGACTGACGGCCCAATTCCCATAGGCAACGAATGGTAGAAATGAAGCAGGCTCATATACACTTGTGTGTGCTTTTGCTGCTTCCGCGTCTAAACACTCAGGACCATCGTCGAATATTCGAACATCGTCTACAGTGAGAGATGGGCGCGCCAGGGGCGCGCCGCAGCGTCTAGTCGGAACAGAAGGATGGCGTCGGTCACAAAACAGCCGCCGAGCCGCGCCGTTGGCCGTAGCGTTTTCCATTATTTTCCGGGAAGGAGAAATCGGATGAGAACGTGCGGGGCCCACGTGGCCCCGGCGCGGCGTCTCGAACTACGGGCCGGGCCGTACGTGCGCGCGATCTCTCGCTGCGGGCGGATTCCGGTGACGGCGCGCGCCCTCCTTGAGAAGGTGTAGGTGTGGTTTAGCTCCAAAAAATAAAAAAGCTCAAAAAAAAGAAGTGTAGGTGTGGTGGGACCAACGCGTCGGTCGGGCAGGTTTGCCTTTGCCGGGTTTTTTTTTTCTTGGACTCTCAGGTTTGCTTTGCCTTTGCTCGCTTGGTGAGGTGAGGAGCAGTCGAGTCGGCGGAAGCGCCGCGGGACGTGACGGACGGAGTTGATTGCGAAGTGCACGTAGAGATTCGCTAGCTACCTGGTGTGTTGGATTCGACACTAGTTCTGTGATTGGATCAAGCGAGAGAAAGCGCGCGGAGGAGGATCGGAACAGAACGGTGGATCCACCGATGGTGGTCCCTCGCTTTTCCGTTTTCCCGGGGTGAACTGGAGGACCAGCGGGGCTGGGCAGGCCCGTCCGTGTCCCCACCACGTCTCGAGGGCCGCGCCGTCCCGTACGTGCGTCGCTGCAGAAAAATCCCGACGACGGCGCCCCCTGACGCCGTTTGTCGAGGCATGCTGGGGTTCTGTTCTGTGGGCCCGCGCGGTGATCTTGCTGAATCTGGAGACCTAGGAGACCTGCCGTCCCCAGGTTTCGCGCGCCCCGGAGCAGTTTTGGGCTGAGCGGGCGCATGCTGCGCGCGTGGCGGCGCGCTTACCGCGGCGGTGCGATCGCACTAGATCGTCCACCTCTGGGTCCGCGCGACGTGCCGCCCGTGTTCTCTTCTAGTAGTTGCGTCGAGCCGGGCCAGGGTATACCAGCACGACCGACTTCGGCAGTTCAGTGGTTTCACGGGAAAGGATAAGCGGGGGTCAGTCAAACGGTGACGTTTGTGTGCGCTAACCAAGTTGCATTGGTTGATTTCCCTTAAAAAAAAGTTGCATTGGTTGATTTATCAATGGTGCAATGATCCATTAAACGAAGTTTTTATGAAAATAATACTCGCGTGAGGGGTTTAAGCGTAAAAGGTGAGTTTGGTTCCCTACTTTCAGTTGCTACTTTGCCGCCCGCAGCAGCCGTGGCGTTTGAAATCGGCGCCACAACCACCGCAATAGTAAACGACAGAGAAAAATGAGCTAAACGACAATAAACAATGTTGTCGCGGCAATGTCTTACGCGCACTGGCGGAGCTGGGGTGGGGGGGTAGGGGCCATGGCCCCCTCTAACTTCAGAAAATTTTGAGACGATGGATCACATGTTGCAAGCAATCGAAGGCGCAGAGGAGGATCTTTCAACAAGGCAAGATGGGGCAGACCTACCCAAGCTTGACACCAAGTTTCCCCTTCCCTCACCTCCCCTGGAGCTCCGGCGCCCGCTCCGCAGCCGGCCATGGCCATGGCTGCCAAGAAATTTGTTTTTGGCCAAGGAAGAAGAAGGCTTGAAGGGGTATTGAGCCAATGCGCCATGAAAAAAGAATGGTGTTTCGACCTGCTAGCTGCTGTCATCCCCCCCCCCCCCCCCCCCCCCCCCCTCCTCTTTCATTATGTGAGGATAGCTATTATCGTCTATGCAAACTTCTTCTTATTGTCTCCTAGCCATTGATAAAATTGCTGCTACTCTGTCTATCATCTTCAATTCCACTGCTACTCGGTACCGCGCCGCTATCAAATCGATCAAATGCTTCATATCCAAATATCGATTTATTTGAAATAATTGATACAAATATAAGCGGTGCCTCTCGCGAGGGAAACGAAAGAGATAGCGGAGGCGGAGGCGGTGGGGTGCTGCCTCTTGCAAAGCGTAATGAGAGAGCTCGACGGCGACGCGTTAGCGTGGCGGGGGACGCCGTTGAAGACGCCGATCGGCCTCCCCTGATTTCTCGTTCAGCCAGTGCTTACGCGGGAACCAAGCACTTCATCTGGCGCCTAACTTTCGATGGAGCTTGTTGCGTCGTGCAACCAAGCACACTCAAAATGTTGGTAGTGAGAAAGAGAACCCGTCTGCTTGAATTATCCGTCGACAGATTTAAACAGTTACACAAATGACCCATTTGCACCAAATGTTACCCGTGTACTATAGGATCCGAGGGTATGCTCGTAGATCACCAAGAAGTTCGGTTGCCAGGAAAGGTTCAAAGTTACACACAATGTACGTCACTGCCGAGAGTCCGAGAGAGACCGAGACCGAGACCGCTCCAATGGGGCCCAAATGTCGGAGTCGAAGCACCAAATCGGCCCTTCAGGCACTGCGGCCCATGTGTTCCGCCCACTCAAGTATGCTTTGCCTGCTCTGTTCCAGTTTCTTCCTCCTCCCGCCGAGTCTCAGGGCGCATAGCGTGCGACGGACCGATCCATGGCCACGTTGGTAGCAGCTTCGCGTGGAAACCTTCTCCGACATTCACACAGCCCACACACACGTTGTCAACACGCAAACTTCTCGCCGTGCCTGCCATAGCCCATGTCGCGCGCCCCTACTCCCTCCGCCGCATCACTGCTCCTCGGTGCGTTAACCGAACGTGGCTCGTTCGTTGGAACGGGACCCTCCTTCAGTCACCGGTCAGCATTTTTCTTTCGCCATGGACACTGAACCAGGCGTTTCGGTCGTCATTTTTTTTCCTGCACGTTTCGGTGATGTTTCCTCCACTCGTGCTAGTGCAGGCGCAACGCCAAATGGGGAACGCCGGGAGGGATTGCTCTGCTCCGTTCTGTTCCTCCTGGAAAGCAATGCCTCGCGCGGCGCCGATTTGCATGTAGGCTAAAGCAAAGCCTAAATGCGCATTCCATAGCTGATAGCCCCTGAAACTTTTCTTTTCCACAGCCTGTTCGCTCGTTTGCCGATCTCAAGCCAGCCACATCAGCGACAGGACAAAGGGGAGAAAACCGGAAAACGGAAAGGAAAAGCGAAAGCAAGAGACACCGAAAGGGAAAGGCAGATGAGAATAAGGGCCTGTCTGTCAAGCAAAGGAGAAAAACAAAAAAAAAAAAAGGGCGGGAAGCAGCTTCTGCTGCACAAGCTTCTCTTGCCTTCCTCGGGCCAGCATCCTAGCAGCCTTACGCCGTGACGCGCCATTTGGTTTCTTCGAGGCTCCGAGAGGCTCACCACTTGTCACCATTGCTTCGAGCGGGGCGGGCCGAGGAAGAAACTACCGCCGTGCGCGCCATGGCCTCCTCGCCGTCGCCTACAGACCCTGCGCCGCAGCCGCCCCTGCTGCTGCTGCCGGGGCCGGAGCCCGCGCCGCTGGTGGCCCCGCCGCTGCCGGAGCTCAGGCCCAGGCCGAGCCCCACCGTCGCCGACCACGTCCGCGGCCTGCTCAGGTCGGGCGAGGCGTTCATCCGCGGCGTGTTCGGGGGTAACTCCGGCCACGCCCGCCCTCATCCTCCTCAGCAGCACCAGCATCATCTTCACCTTCACCAGCAGCACCAGCACCAGCACCACCACCGCGCTGTATGATCCTCACCTCCGATCCCTTCATTACGAACTAATCGCATTGTTGTACCGAGACTTAATACTTTGGGGTGGATCTTGGTGATTAAACTGAATAGTTTGCTCCGTTGAGATGTCTGTTCTGCTAGCAACCAGTCACACACTCACACTTCTTGTCAAGAACTTGATATGCGTGGTACTTACTACTCTATTGAATTGAAGCCAATTTGCATCGCAAAATTTTATGTGTTCGGCCAACTAGACTTGCATAGTTATCGTCTCATCGAGTTCATTTTGCTTGTTGTGCCTAGAATATTAGATTAAAAAGAGGACTGAGCTTTACATATCAATTTGTCCATAATCATTTCTCTTACAGTCAAACTACTTATTTTGTTTGACTTTGAGTCAAATGAAACCATGCATGCATAACAACCTAACAGTCTCCAAATGCGTCTGTTGCATAGCATGGAAGTGCACCTGCGGATGATGATTGTGTATGCCCCTGTACCTAACAGATCTTAGCATCTTGCCGGTCTTGACTGACAGTCTCGACTGCAGGCTGATATCATGAAGCGCTTGCAGCGTGAAACATTTCCTGATGTCATGAAACTCTTGGATAGACACGAACAAATCGAGCGGATACTTTCCTTGTACAAAAACGGCAAGGGCTTCCAGTTCCCGGACTTCCCGATCCGGGTGAAGATAGCGCTTGATGCGGTCGGGGCGCTGTTCCTCATCGACGGCGACGAGTTCAAGCAAGCGAAAGGGGTCCTTGACAAGGCGGGGTACCACACGGGCCTCAGCTCGAGGTTCGTCTTCGAGTCGAAGACCAGGGGCAAGGACACCATTGCAGCGGAGCTCGCAACCAGGCTTGAAGCAGGTGCTCGTCATCTTGGGGAGGCAGCTGGGAGACCAGTGGAGCTGACTAGGCTGCAGTACTGCGCCCGGATCAACAAAAAGCTATCGATGATCCTGGTCCCATTTGGAGCCCAATGCAACAATTTCTTGCGTGATCCAAGAACGCTTCAGGTAATGTGTCCCTGCTTTTTCTGAACCGGAGTGTTGGTCCAGCTGTTGCATTATTGATTCTTACAAATGAAATTGATGTCATAATTTGCAGAGCCAAGCCTCTTTCCATGGGCCACCTTCGTTCTTCGATCATCACAACTGCGGTGCCGGTTTGAGATTCAAAGGGTCCCAGTTCACGGCCTCCTTCGCCGAGCTGCTCTTCGGTTCAGGAACACAAGACAGTGAAGGAATGAACCGCATGACAACATTTGGGCAGGTGTCCTGCGAGCCAGCCAAGGACGTGAAGCTCAGTTTATCAGGGCTCTGGCAGGTCTGCTCGCCGTCGTCCCGGCTCAACAATCTCGGAATTCTTGCTGTTCCGGTCGGAAGCATGAAAGCAGGAAAAACAGAGGCAGCCATGGACCAGAGTGTGAATGTGCAGCGTTCTGCTGGTGCCGGTGGTGCCTCGGCTCCTTCGATCGCCGTAATGGTGGACTGCGAGATGTACGAGACTATCAAGGCGGAAGGCTGGTTTGAGATGGAGAGGTCCCGCCATAGAACGGTGCGCTGCGGCTTCTCCTTGTCCGACACGCCGGAGAACAAGCTCGGGTGGGGCGTGAGGATGGGCGGCACGGCGGAAGGACAAGGGCACCACCAACACCTGGAAGGGTTCCTCAACCTGAGTTTTGGCAAAGGCAGCCTGCAGCCAGGGCTCGTGTACGCCATGGAGGGCGACAAGTGGACGCCGGCGCTGTTCCTGCGGTCATCATGGTTCATGTGAACTCCATCCTTGCAGTATTGTTTGTTTCCACGAGCAACAGCCGCGTATTGGCTGGTCAGCTGCTGATTTCCCTGATATCGGCAAACATAAGCATTTTGACTGAAGGCCTTGACATCTTACATTGGATCCGGCGATTGCGTTGACGTGTTTCATGTAACTGAATTGTTTTTGTGTGAATTTTTTGTCCAAGATTGATGTAACTTTACTTTCCTTGTTCGAAAAAACATGGGTTAGAAAGCCAATAACCAGGTTAATTCATGAAAGACGGTTTGATGGAGCTTACAGGTAAAGATCAAGAACACAAAACAAGTCTGCAAACTGCTACCACACTGGGACAAACTAAAATCCAAATATTCGTATGTGCTAAAACACTTGAATAGAGTGGCACTACAAGGACTGAACGGCGTCCAGCGCTCAGACGCTTGTCACAGCTGCTGGTGCCCAAAGTACCAAACAACAAAGCATGCAAAATTGATTAAAAAAAATGGTACGTAAAGACATTGCATCAAGCACTGATCAGACAACCTAGCATGGAAGGTTCCCATTGGCACTAACAGCAAAGGGGTCACCAGCAAAAAGGCAAAAAATAAGCTTAGAATGCAAACAGAAACAACAAAATTGAACTGAATATGATCTGCAACAATCACTGTCTTTTAAAGGATTTAATTAACTGAACACAACACCAGTTTCTGCTGATAACAACCAGCTGAAGAACCAATGAACTATCCAGCCACAATTCACATGAAAACTTGCAGTGTTAGATGCTCAATCCATCTGGCATTCATGGACTATCAACCGGATCATCTAAGTGTCTATTCATCATGTCAAAACTGAGGGAGCCAAATCCTGGTTTTTATTTAACAACAAAGACCAGGTTCTGATGAATCTGCAACAAAACAAGTATGAAATTGCTAAACCAAAAGATAACCAAACTCTAAATATTACCGCACGAAAATTCCTGAATACTGATTTTAGTCCTAGAGTATGACAGAAAAGTGACTGTAGATGATCTCTACAGTCAAGGCCGATAGCGGGCACTTTTTTCACAGCAGACAGTGTCCAAGGAACAAAGCATTAACAATATTTGGGATGTATAAAACTAATACATGTCCCTAGTATGCAGGCGCAACCGAGGCAGGGAAACACATTGTATCAACAACTGATGAAGCAACTAACCATGGCAGAATCACCATTCAGACTCCACATCAGAGAGGCAGACAAAAGGCAAGCATAAGCTTAATGCAAACACAAACAATAAAAAGTGATCCAGTGGTTGGGTTCAGCTAAAATGGTAAGTGCTCCCGACACGAACAAGCAATTCCATCAACTGATCACATTGCACAAGTAGAATAGCAGGTTACCAGTTTTTGCAGATAAGAATCAGTTGAGATTAAAACACTAATAAAGCACTCAGTCATCCATCCGCAATCCACAAGAAAAAATTATAGCATCAGATGCTCACTATTCACCCAGGACTTTTCAGCTTTTCACCGAATCATCTATCTATCTGTCAATCTGCCTACTTGATGTCAAAATGAAGGCGACAATTTGTACTGCTGGCCCGCCTTCAAACAGCCACCGTTAACGGCCATGCAATCAATCCTCGAACGCCCAGGCATTCTGCTGCCTGACTTCGGCCTCCTGCTCTGGCGTGTAGTCATTCTCGATGTCGAAGGCCTCTCGGATCTCCTCTACTGTCCTACCCCTCATCTTGTCTGCCACAGCCGTGCAGCCTAGATCGATCAGGTCTTCGATGCCCAGGAAGTTTGCAGCCTGCAGCACAAATCACCAAATCAAATAATCACAAATTGCGCATATGTCGTTGCTTGGATTCACAATTCGGAATCCAAGCATATCAATTGCGTGATTCGTGTTACCGACCAGTACAACTCCCATGGACGAAAGTTCTTTTTTTAGCAAGGAAAAATTCTTTCTTGGGAGCAAGGATAAGACATTAAGCGAAACACAGCATCGTTTGTATCGGTTGCTTACAAGGATGATGGCGAAGAGGATGGAGTTGTCCATGCCGGCGGGGATGAACTGCTGGTCCCACGCCTTGAGGCCGTGCGGGTCGGGGTCGGGCTCGGTGACGGGCTTGATGGCGTGCGTCGCCGGCGTGAGGTCGATGGGGAACGGCGGGAACGGGTCGCGGTCCCGCCCGGCGGACTCGGGGTCGTAGTACGGCGCGTGCTTCTCGCAGTAGGCCACCACCAGCCGGAGGATGCCGGCGTCGACGTTCGGGACGGGGATGCGGCCCTCCGCGCAGTCGCCCTCCATCATGCCGCTCAGCATCGTCGACATCCGCGCCGCGAGCCGCGAGAGGCGCAGCTCCGTGCCGGACTCCGTCACCAGCACCAGGTCGTCGTCGCGGCCCTCGGCTCCTTCCCCTTCCGCCGCCGGCTTCTTCTCCTCGGCTCCGCCGGCCTCAGGGTCCGAAGGGGAGGAGTGCTTCGCCCCCGCGGCGGCGGCGGCGTCGGTGGGATCATCCTCCGGGTACATGGGGCGCTTGCCCTTGTCGACGGCGGCGGTGGAAGCCATGGATTTGGGGTGTGGGGTTTGGGGGGATTTTGGGTTTCGTCGTGGCGATTGATGGTCGGTTTTGGTTTTTATTTTCCTTCTTTTCTGATCGTGTCGAGCTTGAGTGCGTCTGCGGCTTTGTGTACGTTCCGTTTCGGTCCCCCGACTTGGGCCGGTGACGGTCAGGTTCGATCACTCGACAAAAGAACAAACCGGCGCGAGCTCTTATACAACAATTTACAAACGAAGTACACTAGCAACACCAAAACGTAGACGGAACAACAGCGCTCCAATGAGATAAGATATTTTTCAACTTAGAAACAACTCTAGATCAATAGATTTCTGGAGTCAGGAATGAACAATTCCAAGAAATTCATAGAAAATTTAAGAAATTTTTTGGAACCAGAGTTTTACCAAACAAAGCCTAGTTATACTAACAACCAAGGTTTCAAAAATGAACTACGGCTATTGGACCCGATCGGTTTTATCGGTTTTTCGAGCTAAAGCCTAAAAGTGGATTTGGATGAAATTTGAAAGCCAGTTTTTCGGTTTATCGAGATAATTTCTTCTTTTAAAAGCAAATAGTTGGTTTTTTGGATTTACCGATCGGTTTTGTTTTTTCAATTTTCAAATTTGATCAAATTTTAAATTTGAAAACCATTGTACCACTACTACCGGACCGATTTTTCCAGTTTCATGAAAAGCGGTTTTGTTTTTGTCGGTTTTTCAAACCCTTCTACACAGTCTTGTGCCTGTTGTGCAACACGTTAATAGGGTTTCTCACGCCTTCACCAGACCTGGCGCCTGTGTTGTGCTAAGAAAAATTTAGGGGGTGTTCGTTTATTTGAGGCTAAACTTTAGCCCTGCCACATCAACGAGAATCTTGTCATTTAGAAATATTTTGATTAGTCTAATGACAATTCTGAGGTGAATCTAGGGAGCCTAATTAATATATGTTTTGGTACAATAATGCTACAGTAACCATCTGCTAATCACGGTTTAATTATCCTTATTAGATTCATCTCGCGAATTAGCCCATGGATTCTGCAATTAGTTTTGTAATTAGACTTTATTTAATACTTCTAAATGGTAAAATTCTTTTTGACGTGACAGAACTAAAGTTTAGCCCCAAAGAAATAAACACCGTACGGATATACATGGAGATGGATCTATCCTAGTTGAGTATATAACTTGAAGAGATGTATGGGTGGTTCACGATAAACATAGACGATCAATGAGATCACACTTTTTTTTTGAAATTAAAAAAAAACACTACAACTATTTGCACCCATATTGTACAAAAGTACGGTTTTTATGGCCCCACCCATCAGCCAAGCATTTCTATTTTGGTGAATGTGTCATCTAAAAGTTGTAATTCTATGTTACAATGTTGCGAATAGCCATGGTTTAGCCTGAACTTTAAATTGGTATTCTTATGTCACCACAGCTAGTGCAAACAGTTTTTGTTTTTTTTTTTGACTGGAAGTGCAAACAGTTTTAATTTTGAGTAGTTTTACTCTTTTCTTTTTGGTCAGCAGCCAGCGTGCCTCACAAGGGCCGTAAATTATTGGTAAACAGCAATAGACTGCTTCTTGGAGCCATCAGCAGGTAGTGCAAACTGCAACAGGAGAAGGTCACCGCGAACCAATTTCAATGCCTTAATCTGCGCATATGCTGCTCGGCCAATTAAGCCTTTCGTCACTGCGGATTCTAGCTAGACCGTAATTGGGGACCTCGTTATCGAGATGTATGGCTTAAGCTCGAAGCAGGCAGTTACCATAGATGTTCCAAAGTGAACAAGTATCTTTGAACTACCACAATTAATCCCGCTTTGCAGCTTAGTCATTGCAATGCAGCGCTATGTTTATTTTCCGCTTGTCACTTTACATAAAGAATGTACATTTCGTGTTCTGCACTCAAGTAATACTTCGTGCGCCTCCTTCAGTAGTGCTTGACGTGCCCGCCGCCGCCGCTGGGCTTGTCCTTGGCGAACGCGACGAGCCAGAGGAGGACGACGGCGATCACCACGTTGAGGACCACGTGCCGGTGCTTGCTCAGCCCCCGGGCCAGCCGCCGCACCGGGTGTTCGTCCCGCCGCGCCACCGTGCGGCCGATCCAGCCGCCCTCGCCGCCGATCTCTTCTCCTCCTTGAAACGCGCCCTCGTGAATCTCCGCCGGCGGGTACGATTCGCCGCTCTCAGCGCCGCCGACGCCGGGGCGCGGCACCTGGATGTAGAGCATGCCCTTGTCGAGCTGGACCTTGATCGCGGCGGCGTCGCAGCCGGCGGGGAGGTCGAAGCGCTTGAGGAATTGGCACCACTGCCGGCCGCCGCCGTTGAGGGCGCGCTCGCCGCTGACCTTGAGGCTCCCCGACGGCTCCACCAGCACTTTCAGCTGGTCCTTGGTGAACCCTGCGCCAACGATGGACTCAAAACATGAGAAACTTTCCTCTTTCCACCGAGATCAAATGTTTACCACAAAAACTACAAAATTCACTCATTCGAACACGACTTTCAAAGAGTACAGTCTCGGACACCAACCTGTAACATCGAGGACAAGCGTGTCGAACTCGCGCCCTTGCACCCACTCGCTGTGCGGGTCGACCTCAGCCAGGACGCGAGGGCGGCGCACCAACTCCATTTTTTTCCCTAGATCTCTTGATTTCGCCGAGCTTGCTTGTTTTTGAATGAGAAATGAGCAATGCACAACAGCTCGGTTATATAGGCAGTTTGGAGTAGTAAAAAAATAGGGACGTGAGATGCAAGATATGCTGCTTCTGTCGATACCAGGAAAGGAGATGAAGAAAGGCAAAGGATACCTGACCCAGCCCAGGCAGCATGCTGATCGAAGGGCCTACTGGTTGCTATATAGGGGTCTTGCCTTGCTTCAGTGACATCGAATTTGCTTAACCTGGAAGCGTTGATGCGTGTCGTCGTTGCTACAATTTTCAATTTTTTAACACACAAAGGGAAGTTTAGGCGGGGAACAAAAGATTCCAAGATGCAGTAGGGCTTTGGCCAGGGCTTTGGGCCGAACCTGATGAGCCCGATCATTCGATCAGGCCTAGACATTATTGTTGAGAATTCGCAAAAAAAAAAAGATATTATTGTTGGGAGGAAAATAATTTTCACTTTGATAGTGGATAATATGCTGAAAATGTAGCTAGTATATAACTCATTTTTCTTCGCATTATGACACACATCGGCAGCTACGCATGTGACCGGCAGGTGATGACACACACATACAGCATTCATCGGTCCTTAATTTACAGTCAGCATCTCCCTCTAAACAAGGGCCTATCTCGTATTTAAAAGCTGAAGCAAAAAACTAAGCTCCAGCAGGGGCCTTATCAAGGCTTTTATTTTGTGCAGGCCTCCAAATCCCACCTCCCACCCTTTTGTTTTCAGGCCAGTGCTTCAGGCCCTCAAACGACAGCTGGCTGGGCCCCACGGCCAACCACCCCCTCTCTCTCTCCCGCACTCTCGATCTCCACCTGTCCAGCGCACGCCACTGCCGCCGTCGTCCACGCCGCTGACCCCCAGTGCGCGCCACCGCCGCCAGTAGTCCACGCCGTCGGCGCAAGATAGTCTCCCGCCCCTCCCCTTCCCTCCGCTGCCCTCATGGCGCTGGCTCTGGAGGTTGCCGCCATGGCCGCTCTGGATGAAGATGCAGCGCCGCCAGTCCTCGCTCTGCTCGCCGCGAGCCAGCCACGCGCGACATCGCTCTGCTGCTCCTCAACCCGCCACCGTCGAGCCGCTCCTCAACCCACCCCTGCTCGCCGAGCCGCCGCTCCTCGGCCAGATGCGCGCGCTCCCCACTTAGGCCAGACGGAAACGTGCCGCACCTCGCCCGCTTCGCCTCGAGCCGCCGCGCCTCGGCCCGACGCGCGCTCACGGCCCCTCGCCTCGAGCCGCCGCGCCTTGGCCAGACGCGAGCGCGCCGCGATTTGCCCTGCCTCCCTGCGCACGGCCCCGCCTCCCTGCCGGCTCGCCTTCGCCCTCTCAATTTCCCTCTCCCTCTCCATCTCCCCACCTCCCTGCGCGCGGCTCGCCCTCGACCTGCTGCGCCGCCTCCTGCAGTCCTGGGCACGACGGACTGCAAGCCCCGGCCGCCGTTCCTCCTTTGCCGCGCCGCATGGGGAGATGGAGAGGGAGATTGAGAGGGCGTGGCCGTTGCGTGGGGAGAGGGAGAAGGCGGCGGGGAGCGGGGAGGGGCGGCGCTCGCCTGTGCTACGATGGTGGAGAGAGAGGGGAGGGGCGGCGCTCGCCTGTGCTGCGATGGTGGAGATAGAGGGGAGGGAGAGGATAAGATTGATATGGCCTGCCACTGACAAACGGGTCCCATAAAATAAGAGCTCAGATTTACATGCCACTGCTGGAGTTAGAGTCAAAAATCGAGCCTTTAAATATACAAGCCAGCCCCTAAATGTCCTTTTAGGGGGGCAGTTTTACACGGCCTGTTGGAGATGCTCTCACTAGCCTGCTTGCGAGGAGCAGGCCTGCACGCACTTTCTCAGTTATATGTCTAGAGGACGTAGATGCCGAGGCTGATGAAGACGAGCACCGAGCACGGTGGTCGCCAACTTCTTCCGGTCATGGAAGAAGGTGTAGTCTTGGCGCGTGGTGCCTGCCAAGCTGGCAACGCCATCTTTAGCAGAGCCAGCGCGCTGTTGATCCCCTTCTTGCTTCTGCACCTTGGATCTTTTGATCTTTTTCGAGCTCCTCTACTCTTCCTGGTGCAATAAATATTTTGTTAGTTAGATTCTTCGTATATGAAGTTTGAATCAATCTGTTAACAAAAATCGCACGCGTACTTTGTCGATAAGTCCAATTCTTTTTGCTATAGCTATTTTCAGTTCTGCATACCGATCATAGCCGTCATTTCTTAGAGCCTGGAAGGGGAAATCGAATTCGTGAGAGGAAAATAAGTTCTAACACATAGACACATTAAAAGAGAATTGAAGTTAGTAGCTACCGAATTTCGGATTGCCTCCCTGATCTTCTCACGAACTTCATTCTCAGGAGCCTAACACCAAAGAGACATGATTATCAATGCAACGCATGACAAATGTCCAACGAAAACAGCCACCACGAAATGCCTACCGTCTCAGGGATGCCCGCCACATAAGTATTAAACTATAATAAGAAAGACAGATAAGTTAATGTCAATAGATGGTGACAATTAGTTGATGAGATTGTAAACACATCTGTAAAATAAACCTACCTGGTGATCAATACTGTCATCATCATCTTGCTCCCTCGATAGTTCACGATTTAGCCTATCACTGGAGACGGGGAACATGTACCCAGCATGGACTTCCTTGAAAGCATCTCTGAATTGCTTCTGAAAAGTGTTCAGTAAATTATTTTATCACTAATCATAAAATGGATGCATAAGATGAACAAACAAAATCAGCAGGTTAAATGCGCAAACCTTCTCCTTAGCAACCAGCTTCCAAACCTCAAAACAAACAGCATGCAGGGAATCATGCAATGCATGATCAGCACGCAACCGCCAAAAATATTCCTGAATTACAGTATATGTCAAATGCCATCATCACTAACAATGACTACCAAAATGAGAATCTGCACTAGGGCCGGGTAAGATTCTGACCGAGTATCCTTGCCATACTAAAGTAGGAAATATATGAGGATACCCTGTTGCAATCTTCAGTGCTTGGATAATAGCCTTATTACGCAGCTTTGTCCACTAAACAACAGAAAATTACTTAGTAAATGGTTATTTGACATAGTGACTTTCCAGCAGCACGCTGCAATGCATTGCTTACCATAAGCGAACCTTCCGGCATGTGAACATAAGGTTTGATCCACTGCATCATAATTAAATGGTTCGTACATTATTATAAATTTTAATGTAACTGTTACATAATTAGCATGCTTGCCATATACCTTGAGTTTCTTTGATATTTCTTTACAGTACTCCACATATTCCTTGTCACTGGCATAGTCACTAAATATTAGGCGGTATTCTTTCCACATCATAAATTCAGCAGCCTGCATACAAAAATAAGGGGGGAAAGAAAGGAAATGATTATTTTCTTGCAGCAACAACAGAATTCTATCCAAGAGTGGACATGAAACTGGTAATAAATATATTGGATAATATTTTCATTTATTTTTTGCAAAATGGCATATTAAGGGAAAAGCAAAGGCACCACATTAAAAAAATACAAAAAAAGGAATATGAAAAGGGTACGTACCTATATTACAAACTAAAAAACTTCCCTAGTAGAACTAACAGTGAAATACTTGGAAACAAGCTGCTTTTGCAGACTTGTTGAGCACTTTCCAGTAGATTCCAGTTCCACAATAATGCTATGCTTTTTTTAGCATAAATTGGAGTCAAATAGGGGAACAAATCTGAGTAAACTAAGCATAATGTGCCTTAACATGAAACCTCAAGTGACAAAAGAATTACATATTTATACGCAAGCTGCATGCGACACGCCAACAGTGTTCATTATCGTCAAATTCTTGCAAGGTACCCCAAAATGGGATAGTCAAATTACATCATGCTTCGAAATGGAATATCTACGTGGATGTGATAATTATGCAGGACACTGACAAGTGAACCAAATTAATTAATCCAAAATTCCATAGCCTGGTAGAAGGTACATAGTAAACTCAGCTGTACTCTCAGCAGTCATGCCGTGTTAGAAATGTGAAAAACTGATTCAGATATAGACTGCTAACTCTTGACCGCATAAAATTGAAAATCCAACTAATGTATTTGGCAAACCATCACAGATGATAATTTTTCTTTCTCAAATCCAGCTAATTTGTAGCACCTCCTTTAGCAGCCATGACCACATGAACAAGGACAAATACAGGTAACTTCAATTATGTGCGAACACCACGGTGTAGTACAAACAACAGTGCTCACGACAGTATGAACTATATACAAGCTGTAAATCAGTTGTGTGCAACGCTGCCAATTTGGAGACATAAGTTTATAGAACAAAGCAATCATAAATGAAAAGGCACCTCATGTAGCTTAGGGACCAACCTCTGGTAGTCATCCAAGCCACTAAGAATGATGTGCTCAGGATGGAAACCCCAGTCTAAATCTTCCTCATAGCCAACAAAGAACTGGTTTTCCTCAAGAATGTCACTGGGGTAGCGCTCTTTCAGTTGCCAGTCGTCGATGTCAGTCCACTTGGACAACTACATGCAGACAAAAAAAACACTATACGTGAGTTACAACTGTGTTTATAGGGTTATTATAATAAAACAGCGTAGAGCAGTAGTTTCATGCAACGACACCTCGTAAGCTTTGATGCGGTACCATGCTAGGCTTAAGTTTATCTTGTCCAGCTCGTCAGGATCGGCCTTGTATTACTCGTAGCGGTTTCGACCGATCCAGTAGTGAGCTGGAGAACGAGCGGAGGTGATTTGGCACATGTAACTGTTAGCCTCCTCTTCGCTGATGTCTTCTCCTTTGCTCGCGATCTCTTTGTAGAACTCGAGGCCATCAACGTCCTCGTCAACCCACATTTGTATTCCTTCACCAGTTCCTGCTTCTCTGCCCACCCCAATGCAGGTTGAGGTTGGTCCACTGTCCTGTGTAGCGGCCTCGTCCAAATTGCAGGAAGTAGATGATGGGTTCTTGGCCTCCTGCTCAGTGTCATCAATCACACAGGGAGGGCCGTCCACTAGGCAAAGAAAAGGATCCTCATCCGGCGGAAGACTGATGCACTGACTATCATCAAAGTCTGACCAACAGTCGACATCATATTTGCCGATGCATGCCTGATCTGCAGGCTCATCGTCATCCGGCACAAGATTCTTCTCGAGATCACCCGAGCTCCTGTGCTGCTGCTCGTCGGCGATTCCATCCGCAGCGATGGCCACTGTAGATTCTCCTGCGCCACCGCTGCTCACCTCCCTCAGGACATCAGATGCGCCGTCTCTATGATGAACTGCCTCCTGGGTAAAATCTTCCCCCAATTCCTGAACATTTTCATTCATGGGGATATCACCGGAGGGACAGGGCTCTTCTGAATTCTGATGCCCGTCCCCTACCAAGAGCAACAGGGATGTTCCCTCCCCCCTATCCTTGATTCGATTCGCCGCGATACAGGACGCAATGGCGAGGGACAAAACCTCAAAGCGGATTTGGTCGGGGAAAAAGCGTGTGGGATCTTAATTGTCCCAGGGTCTCCGAATTCTTTTGACGTACGAAAGCTTGGCAGAGTTTTTACGAGTCCGGATGGGCCGGCTGACCGACTCGTCTAAAGGGTCTGGTAGTGGGCCAATAATAGATTCTACCAGAGCGTTAAATCTGAATTGTCTCCAAAATTTAAACGGTCGACAAGATTTGCTGCCTTTGAACGTTTTTATTTCCAATATTGAAACTGTTGCCCCTGGAACTCTTGTCTTAACCTTTCAGAAATCCGAATCAGTTGTCTCATGTCTAAGATAAAGTAAAAAGAACAACTTACAGCCCGTTTTTCGTCGACATTTTACACACACAGCATTCATCAGCCTTAATTTACACAGTCTGCACGAACAGTTCATGGCCAGAAGCTGTACTTGAAGTAGATGCCGAGGCTGATCAAGACGAGCACCACGCCCAACACGGTGGTCGCCATCTTCTTGTTCCAGTCATGCAGGAAGGCGTAGCCTTGTCGCGACGGCGTACCGGCCGTCGCCTCCCCTCCCTCGCTGGCGTCGTCGTCACGGCCGCCATCTTTCGCCGAGCTCACGCGCTGCTGAACCCCCACCTGCGGCTTCTGCACCTTCTCTTGACCTTTCCCGAGCTCCTCCTCTCCTCCGCCAGCTGGTGCAGCAGGCGCAGCACGATGACCGTCTTGAGCGCCGGAGGCAGCGGCGACGGTCGTCGGCTTCGCCGGCCCCGGCTGGCCAACGGCGGCGTCGGCCGCGACCGGCTGCGGCGTCAGGCCCGGCATGGCGACGCGGACGACGCCCTTCTCGAACCTGGCCTGGATGCCCTTGGTGTCGCAGTCGTCGGGGAGCTTGAACTCGAGGCGGAAGCGGCTCCAGCAGTTGCCGGCGACGGGGCGCTCCCCGCGCACGATCAGCCGCCGGTGGCTGTGGACCAGCTGCACCCTGATGTGCTCCTTCTTGTACCCTGCATCGCGTCATCCACGCCTTGTTTATTATCGGATAACCGCGCGCGTAATTGTAAGGCCTCTGGAACAGAGAAAGCATAAAAATGCTTTACCTGCGGTGGAGAGGTCGACGGAGAGGGTGTGCATCGGCGGCTCGCGGAGCATGCGGTGCGGAGGCACGAAGTCCTCGTACGCGCGGCCGCTGGGATCCATGGATGAGCCCCGGTGATCGTGCTGCTTCCGGCCGGTTCAGAGCTCGGCAGGGTGCGACGAAGACGACCGAACGAATCTAGCCGCGAAAACTTGGCTGGAGCTCAGCTTCGGGAGGGACGAGGATGCGTGGTGCACTTGTTTCTGCTGGAGACATGCAAAGGCTGAAGACCAGCTATATATACACGCTTCTGCATGCGTGGAGATGGAGGACGGGCAGCGGCGCAGTGCCGACCGACCGAGAGGAGGAATCCCTTGCCGGCGAGGTAATTTCGCAGGTGGAGCTTGACGAGCTCCCGTGGGCGATGCCTTGTCCCTCGCGCTGGACCACGTCTCCCCCGGGATCACGCGTCCCGGCGTGCGCCTTCTCGTTTCCCCGACACCCTGGCGCGTAAGCGCAACCACGATGCTCCACGGACCTGCAGTGCAGGTCGCATATCGTAACCACGCAAGCTTACAGCAGCCAATATTCTTTTTACGACAAGGTTTTTGTTTTAAGCTCATCCTTGGTAAAAATAGCAAGACTAGTACCACTGAGTACTCGACTGATGATTGATGACGATGTTAGTAATTACATGCTAACATTCAGATCTCAGCTCATCTCATCTGGACATTTTGGGTGAAACACCAGACATCTACAGGAGCCGCAAAAAATTATGGAGACTAGTGCCCTTATTACAAGTACAACGAGAGCTATTCAAGAAACGAACGATTTCTCTATTATCTGCTATTTCTAACTAGGCTCATCCCGGCAGAGCAAAATGAACTAGAAGGCACATAAAAAATGCACGATGCACCAAGAGATCTGAACCTGCTTTCTGCAGATTGCCTCTTTCTAGGAATATAATCCCTTCCACTGTTTGTCACTTCATCTAGGAAGCCAAGCTCACAATATGCCTTATTGGTGTCTAGGATCTGACACGAACATTTTGATCTTTCAAACTCCGTCAAACTGAAATATTTTGGACATGGGGCGCTCAGACAGCTGCATGATGCACCAAGAGATCTGAAGCAGCCACCAGCCAGTGACTGACGAGCAAAAGCCTTTCTTTCTCTGTGAACAACAGATTTGAACAGTTTGGAATGCTCAACAGTTACCACTGATATTTGGCAGAAACAAGAACTTCCTCATAGAGTTCAGCGGCATTGTCCCAGCTTAGGTCTTGCATCATTCCTCTCCTTTGGATTCCCTCCCAACTGCTCCTGTAATTTCTGTATGTGTTCAAGCAGTGCCCTAGCGCATCGATCATTCTGTTTGCTTCTGCCTTCTCAAAAGTCCAACCAAGTCCAGTCTCCTCATAGGGGTTATAGTGTTCGACTGTGTCTCGGAGACCTCCAACTGCATGAACTACTGGGACAGTCCCATACATCATGGCATATAGTTGGTTTAGCCCGCATGGCTCAAACCTTGATGGCATCAATAATATATCAGCGCCTGCAGTCATACGGTGAGCTAACCTGACAGAAAAACCAACCCAGCCCCTAACCCTGTCATAATACTGGCTCTCAAGCCTCCTCAATGCATCTTCAAGATCTTGCCTTCCAGTACCCAACATAATTACCTGTACATCTTGGCTAGCAATCCATGGCATTGCTTCTGCTATCAGGTCAACACCTTTCTGATGGTCTAACCGTCCAATAAAAGCAATGACAGGAACATCACCACGAACTGGGAGTCCTAGCTCTTTTTGCAATGCTTCCTTACATTGTGCTTTACCTGCTTGAACAGTTTCTAGAGAATAGTTGGTGTATCCATCAGACTGTAAGTGAACATCATGACTAGGATTCCAATCAGCTGTATCAATGCCATTCACAATAGCCTGGAATTTCCAATCGCTTTCATTGATGATACTATGAAGGCCCCAACCACCTTCAGGTGTTTTGAGCTCCCATGCATAACCATGACTAACAGTGAGCAAACGGTCAGCCGCTTTAATACCAGCTGCAAAAATGTTCAAATGATCACCTCCAAATGGGTCGTAAAGTTTGAACATATCCATGTAATGACCTGGCAAATCCAGGTAGTTGAAGTCATCTATTGGGCCACGACCCTGGAAAGGGAAACTGAATTAACTCATCTGAATGGATAATATAGCAAGAGAACTTATTTGGATAAATAATATAGCCAGAGTAATAGCATTAGAACCAAAGAAACTACAGTGTAGAATTTTGAACCAGTATCCACATATATGGAATATAATTTACTAAGACTGAGGGCAGTTGTCTGCACAAATATCTTTATGAAGACAAAAGAGTGATAGTTTTGCTTTTGTCCGTCAAACCTACCTTTTCCTGGATCCCTATAAGGTTTCTAATCGTGTTGTGCATGTTTTTCTATTATCCAAGTTAATCTTCATTCCCATTTCTTGCATAGTAACATCTGCCATCATGTTGCCCATTTATGCCTGTGAGCTGCTACCCTAAGGAGAAGGGTGTGTGTTCTTATTCTTCTGCCCACAAGCAAATTCATGTCACCGCTCCCAACCTTCAGCCTCCAGCCACTAAACTAGGCGCCTATGTTGGTTGCCTCAACCTACCGCCTTTCAACTATCAATACTAACCTTTAGGTTCCATCCAAAATTAAAGAAGTGATACCAATCAAAGAAGCTCATGTACTTCGATTCCTCTCAACCAGAGAAGTCTCAAACCTACCATATTCTAAACTTTTTCATCCAATCTGAGAAGCAAACTCAAAACTGGTGAGGCATCATCATCACAAGGAATGGCAGAAGTAGGGGTGCTCAATGCTGACATGATTTGTATACTTTTGTTGGTTCAGACTTAAGAATATTTTGAATGGTACTTAATTTGCTAGATATTTATCGCCTTCTCCTTGTAACTTCTTGTTTGTATCCTGGACTCTAACTCAAGATCCTTTTGTCCTACTCGCTGTTTCGTAACTGACAAAACTGGGCACTTTACATCATGCTTGTCAGATGTGCAAATCTAATCTTTTAAAACAACATTTCACAGACTGACTGAAATTGATTACATAATTTCCAACGAACTCCTTGACGAAAAATACATGAAGTAGAAAACCGTGATAGCTAAGGGAAATATAATGTAAGACACGGTGTTATTGGCGAAAAAACATGTTACCTGATGTGCTATATTGTGTATCACGAGAACAGAACGGGCATACGTCATAAAACCATTGTCACGATAATATGCCTTCAAATAAACTGGCAGTAGTGAAGTATGCCAATCATTTGCAATGAACACAAGATTTCCATCACCATAGCAGTAGCCACCACATGGAACGTACCATTGAACCTAAAATTATATTTTCTGTAAGCATTTTGAGGAAACCCCGCATTGCAGAAGACAGTGATAAGGAACAACTAGAAAAACGCTCGCTTGCAAAATTATATTTTTTGCATTGCAAAAGACAGTGATAAGAAATAACAAGCCTAGAAAAATGCTAACACTGTGTCAGCAGTTTTTGAAACTTAAAAATATATATATCTCTAGTAAGGGCACTCAGGTAGTTCAACAGAGAAAGACCTAACTCGTTTTAGGCATAAAAAATGATACATCTGAGGACTAGTGAAAAGGAAGTCTAAATGAGATTAAGAAGGAACACCCTATAACCTCCCAAATCCAAACTTTAGAGTAGATTTCTTACTTAAACAGACTGTTGACGCTGTATCTAGACAACTCAAATGTTGATTTCGGATTATAAATGCAAATTGTAAATATAACAGTCAAAATAGATTACCTCTACAGCCGCTTTGCACAACAAAACCATTCGTTTCAATATGTCCTGCAGATAAAAGTTAACCTACTTAGTGTTAATATAATAGACAATCCAGAAAGGTAAGATATTATCTGCTTTCGAACATAAATCTCAGCTCAGCTTTCGGTATCCATAAATGAAATTGCAGTAACAAAAGATAATTCATTACTTACTGTTCGGTTTCCACTATAAATTTCACTCCCAACATGATGGAAGATAGGATTTTCGATGAAAACAAAATCCACACCGTCTATGTAAGTATGAAAATATTTTACTTCCATATCCTGTCGCACAAAGTATAGTTTCAAATGGCGCTATAGTCAATATATTAAATAAAATATAAAAATAATAGAGGATAATACCTGCCCTGCAACATGGTACGTCCTTGGCTCTCCTATCTGTTGTGGTTCTGCATAGTCACCATACTTTGGAACCACCACCTGTAAATATAAGAAAAAGTAATAAATTCAGTACTAACTATTAAGCTCATATGCAGCGTGACCATTGAAAACTTTATTCATACGGTGACATCAAGGCTCAGACACATAACCTGTTATCCTGTACTACCTCAAAATTGCTTGTACCTTGCATTACTCAATTTTAATAATTGCAAACCTATTTCCTTAAATGCAAAATGCTTTCTCTCAAAATAAGACTGCAGGGTTGCTTTGAACTATAAGACATGAATTATTTCCATTCTAGGCACTACTTTAGGTTTACATAACTTAGTCCCAATTTGGGGTTCACTATGATTATGGTTCCTATTGGCATTGCAGTGGCTTTCAAAACATTTCTTTCTATGTTGGAAATAATAGGTAAACCAAATATTTTCAGGTCCAAAACAGCAAAAACAGTTACTGGAAATAGTAAAGACTCCAGTACCTAACTAAATAGCACAGCACAGGTAACATAGCATAACACATGCAAATTATTGAAATATCAATTCAGGCTATTTAAGCCGATGCAAATGCTACCGTTTTTCCAGAAAGTTATGATGTGCACATGGTTCAAATATATCAGGGCTCTAGCATATGGGTTGTGCTGAACATATCTTTCTTTGTAAATGCTCGTAACTATATCAGAAGGCTGTAGGAAAAATAACTGTAACAACTAGTTACTGATAAATTGTCCATGCGCCTTAAGATTTTATAATAGCTACCAATGTCATTGTACCCACAATCTCTACTGTTTGTCCATTTCAATTGAACATTTAACCTTTCAAATTTATAATCACCTACTGGATGAGTGGATGTATAATCAATTCAACAGATTTTAATGCCGACATAGCAACATCTGCTGGTCAAATTTCCGGCAAAAATCTTAGTGAACATGGATGTTTACTTAGTTTGCATGGGCTTTACTATTAGGAGGGAGCATAGTTAAATCTCAATCCAAAAACATCAAGATGCGAAGGTTCATAGAAATAAGGCACCATGACACGATGACCCCTCCTGGCCAAAGCCTTTGGCAACGCTCCAGCAACATCTCCAAGTCCACCTACAGGAAGTAATACAAGGTCACTGCCTGCTGAGTGAGCGAGGAAGCATGGCTTTCGTGGTAGAATCTGCATACACCCAAACCAACCAGGACAAACTCCTGACAGAACTCATTTGCACGCTAGGGGTAAGCTAACCCCACAGCCTTTTGGTATACAAGAAAGATTCTAAACAGGTCGATGTTGACATTTTAAAATAAGGAGAAGACAATATTAACATAGAAAAAAAAAAGATAACAAATAATACAAATATAAATGATGAGTCTTCAAGGTACATTGATAAAACAAATACGGACATAGGTTCTGCCACTAACTGAAAAAGCAATCTTCTCCAACTTTTTTGTCAAAACCTCCAATAATTTCTCCAGGGGAACATGTAACGTTATATCATCATTGACACATCAAAAGCAGGATTCGACCACGGATAAGGCAAATACTTGTGAGTAACTTCTGAATTTTGAATGATGGCAGCAATAAATACTGCATAAGCACTCAGCAGGGAAGAACATTACCTAGTTATGGCTGAATAATTTCGAAACATTAACGTCTAATGTGTAATATTATATAGAGTTGCCACATGAAAATGATGCAGGTAGATATGTCATCAAGTATACTTTTAATGATGCATATCTTTTCTTGGTTTACTAGCATATGTTTATCAATAACATTGCTAAAATTCATGCATCAGAATTTCTAACTTTAGAAATGTATAAACATGACATTTACTGATGGAGGGAACAGGAAGTCGGCAACTCTCTTTCCTAAATTAACAGCAATTTAAGGTATTCACCATTTTCACAATGCTATGGAGTAACCAGAATTATTTTCAAAGACAGTAGAAATAGGTGAACGGTAACCAAGTTTATCTGTCACCCACCAAAACTGATCTCAGACTTTGCAGAACAGTTGGATGGGGACTCAGAGGCAGCCATTAAATGGTGGAAATGACACCTGATCTGCTATGGAATCGTGTTTGAAGATGGAAAAAGTAAATTAAGAGCACACAAACTAATCGTATCTTGTACCCAATTGCCCTACTAACCTAGCCAAGTTAAGGAGGGCAGTTGTGCCCTTTTCCTAAATGCCCTGTTGTACCTTATAAAAAGAGCCACGTTGAGAGCTTCTACAGCAATTATTTTTTCTTAGGTACCACTACTGTCATGTGTGGAAGAGCAGCAAAATAACTTTATGTGAAATAACATATGTTTGAGGAAGTGACAATGTTTGTAGCTCTAGAAACCGAGCAATGAGTGCTCACTGCTTATGGCACACCTCAACCCCAAAGGAACGCCTCAAGTCCTCCACTTTGAGTTTGAAACTGCAACCTTTTCAAAGAAATAAATGCATAACAAATGTTTATTGTTTTGGTTCTTGCCTGTTTTGGACCAAGGAGCACACTCTGCGGCTACCAATATGATATTCATAAGATCGACACCACCTGAGATAAATGAATTGTCATTTGCTCCCACGTTAATTGAATGTTCCTTTTCGCTTACTTGACTAAGTTGTGCCACATAATCTTGATGCATACCATTTGCAGCTCCTGATTCAAATGCACTGGGAGCAGCTCTAGGAAAACTATCATACAGATAGTGCTCACTAGGAGATCCACTGAAATCAGTGTCATCATTTTCGAAACTTTCATAGTGTTCATTCTGATCATCGATGAATTCTCCATAAGTTGTGTCAAATTCAGATTGTGGTGAGTGCATATCAAGGTACGTGTCATGGCCGTGGCCAATCTCTTTGCCCTCAGAAAAGGAACTATCACTCTGACCACTGAATGGCTCTTGCTTGTCATGAATGGAACTGTTTGCTATAACTGAGATCAGCTTCTTCTTTTCTGATATCTGAAGAAGTTGCCCACATATCACAATCCAAACATTATAGTTCAATAAACAATAAAACAAAAGCAAAAAGTGCACCATTCCAGATAGTAATGTTTTAATTAAAAAGGTAAATAGCTAGTAAGATATACTACCGCTATTCTCTTATAGTTTAGTACATTGACACCGTCTCCAGTATGTCTTTGACCATTACTTTTTCTAAGCATTTGTGTTATAATTTGTTCAAAATTCAAATACAATCATTTGAATGTATTTTCTATGACAAAACTACTATCATCATTTTCATGTAACAAGACTTTATATTTGTAGGTGTATTAGTGGTCAAAAGGTATACAGTTTAATTCCACAGGGAGGCTCCATTCATCATCAGCACTTAACCACTTATAAGGAAGTTAGCACGAGGCATGTCATGATTGGAAAATCTGTGAAGTTAGCACAAAGCATGTCATGGTTGGAAGATCTGTTCCACTACTGCCAACTTGTTCCTCGAGATTCTAACCCAAATCCACTTTATGCAAAAATCCTTGTTTGGCATAAACACGTGTAGCAATGAAGAGTGTTATAAATTCAAATTCAAGATACGATTAGTTCAAAACTGTAAGTCTAACGGCTGATACAAAGAGCAAACGACTCAGACTCAACTTGGGTGTCTTAAGATTTTTCCGTAAAATTGTATTCTTGACGACATTTGCATTAATACATTCTTCAAGTAGTTTAGTTATGTACGTGTACCTAAATGTCATCTACATAAGGGAACTCAAAGGCGGGCAATGCATTACAACAGTAAACTTAGCTAACGGAACCCATACTAGAACTCTTCCTTTCACTGATTGTAGCCACGCTACGAACAACAGATGAGAGATCCAAAATCCAAACAATATGATTTGTCTAACACGTGTGTTTACATATGCAATTGATTCCAGAAACGGCGCACGAGAACCATACCTGCTCGAGTAGATTCCGGTGCGTGGCTAGCACCTCTTTGCTTTTCCGGATGGTGGCGCGAAGGTTCTCGTTGGTGATTCGGGCTTCGTCATCATCGCCAGCACCCTCACCAGCTTCATCCCCAGCATCCGCACCCATCCCCATGGCTCTTAAACCCTTGCCAAACCCCCTTCCCATCGATCCCGCGGGCACCACAGGCCACCCGGAAGCAACACTAGCGCAGAACCTCACCTGTAAGCACACATAGCACAAGCCACCAAATCAGCAGCCGCCACCAAATCAACTGATCCAAAGTCACCACCCTGTCGTGAGTACACACGAACTCCCAAGTTGCAACAAGAGCCAGAAAATTGACCCAGGTCGCAGTGCGGGTAAACCGGTGGAGAGCGGCTCCGCCGCCGATTCGAGCGGCCAGATCACTAAACCGTTCGCGCATTTGAAGCGAAGGGGACGGCCGATTCGTTAAGAGGAGCTCACCGGGCGAGTCGCCGGGCTGCGGCGGCGGCGGCGGCGAGAGACGTGAGCCGACGGCGGGCGCAGGAGGAGGCCGCCGCGCGGAGCCGAGCCGCAGCCGCAGTTGGCGCTGCCGGCGGCGGCGGACGGAGCGACGACGCCGCGAGGGGCCGAGGGGGCGAGGAGGAAGGAGGAGGCCGCCATTGAAGCGCGCAGCGAGACGGGGAATGGCTCCGCTCCGCCAGCGGACTGGTGATACCCGCCGTTGCTGTGATGCAGCTGCCGCTGCTGATCCGGGAGTGTGGCCGCGTGGGCGTGAGGAGGGAGGCGGACGCGGCGGCGAAGGCAGTCGCCTCTCTCTCCACTTGCGAGTGGGCCGGAGACCTCGGTTCGAGTGACCTCGTGCCGTAGCCGTTCTTGTTTGCCTTTCTGGGGCGTCTTTTTTCTTCAGTTTCCCTGCGCAGGTGGCGCTGCGATGCTGGCCACGAGGGGTGACGAGGCGGAGACCACCGCGAACGTGTGGCCGGCGTCCATCCCTTTTCCGGCCTTTCTCAGCCTTTTTGCTGGGGCCCAAACATCTGCGAGTTTATATTCTTTGTTTCATACGAGATAGAATTATTCCATCCGACATTTTGATGTATTCTTTTGGTTTCTATTGATGATGTCGAACAAGTCAACACAAATTAAAAATGGACTGAGTATTTCGCGTAAACTTATACTCCACCAGAGGATAGTACTTCAGTCCATAATATGGTATCCACAATGTTCGTGGCCAAAATGTTGGGATCCACAAAATATATAGTACTCCATTTTAGCAATGGCTTCTAAATAATTGCCCCATTATTTAGTGACGAAGGAAACAACACTCTTGTATTTTTCTTTTTTAACAAAGAAAATTGTGCTTTGCTTGTGCATTGAGTAGAACTAGGACTAGCTATTCGCACTCGGTGGAACAGGATATCAGGTTCAGACATGCCGGCCGGCCATCTATCTTGCCTCTACTCTGTCTCTTCATTGGTCTCCCGGTACTTTGGCCTTTTTGTACTCTCGATCATCACAGTATACCGTTCGGGATACGAGTTCACATGGGGATTCCGTATTCCGGTTCAAAGGGCAGAGAAAATGTTAAAATTTCATTACTGCGGTCGGGTGCTGTTTGTTGCTTGATCTCGTGGATCTCGTTTTCATGAGAAGCTAGCGTGCCGTGTGAACGTGAACGGGGAATACAAGACTGTCGTCGTTGAGAAAAATATTGTCTGCTTGCGTTTCTTGGAGTTCATGCACAACTACATATGTAAACTTCTTTGTCAGTCAGATGATATGTGGCAACAGGCTATTTCTCACTGCATCTTTCTTTTTTTTGGAGTAAGTTTCTCGTCACATTTCTCGGTTCCAAATACTCCGCAGTTTTGAAACAAAAATATAACGTGCCAAGCACCTGAAAGAAAGAACGTACGTTAAAGGTCAGATCCAACTCTCTGGGGTTTAGTAGTGTATGTCTATAGTTCAACCAGTACAATACAAGAAAGCGAAAGAGCACATGTTTCCGTATCGATCGGGCTCTGCTGCTTACCGGAGCTCGGCTTAGCCAATCATGGGGATGATGTTCGCGTGCGCCGCCTTTGACAACTTCTTCGCCGCTTTGTAGAGCTTCCGGCCGCCGATTTACGCGCCCATGCCGCTGTGGTAGCGGTCTGTCGGTGCCTCGGGGTAGGCTTGCCGGCCGTCTTCTCCGTCGACGTATGGTTTGGTGATGACGACGGCGGGGCAGGGCTATCGACCGTAGCAGCACTCGCGGTCGCCGTTGTGGGACGGTATCGGAGTCGGAGTTCGATCCAGGAGTTCTCGCACTTCTTGTGTGCATAAACATCTGCCATCGAGATGGGCCACCAACCAAGTTTGTTGAGCACAGTTGTGCAAAAATACCAAGTCTGAATTTTTTTTTTAGGTAATAGAAAAAAAAAGTTCCGGCCTTGACCCCCGGTTAAGGGGGCTACAGCCAAATTACAGTCTGAATTAGCTGGATTAAATACAATGTGATGTAAACTTATGTCAAAGACCAGCAATGTACTCAAATGTTTTTCTAGTAATATCAAATGAAGATTATATCTAAACAGATTTTTGAATATTTATTTAAAAAAATAAGTACTAACATAATCCTTTTTTTGTCACGAGTCACCCAATACAACACGCGAAAAACACGAATACGCCTACACTTAGCATAGCACAATCTCTTTCTCATTGCTTTTTTTAGTCAGGCATGGGCACGAGGATTATTATTTAAGTCGGTGTGCCTGATCCTGCACTAGCAGTTTGGGACAAAACCAAACATTTACCACATGCTTTATAATTCTCCTGAATATATCACATTATATGGGCCACATTAAAGTTTAGGGATTGTTTTTTTTTTCATAATTGTTGGACATGCTCGAGTTGAAAACTAATCTAAAATATAGGTTAGAGTTGAAAATTAGAGAAGCTTCCACGAGTGAAGATATTCCTTAGGGATATTTTGAAAAAAGTTTTTCATTACCATGCGTAAAGTCAAAAGTTCTGACTTATATTTGCTTGATATGAAGTTACTTTGATATTAAGAAATAATATAGATATAAGATTAATATAGTAGAAAAATATGAAATTGACACGCGGTGACATTCTATTTACTTTGTACTGGCCTCCGATGGTCTCAAAATATAGTAGCAGAAGACAGAGCACTCCACTAGTATTAAGTTATCTTCGACTAAAAGAAGTATTAAGTTATCTTAAGACTATGCTTAAATAGAACCAACTAGCTCGTGCACCTGTCGACGGAAAAGCCGGAAGCGATCCAGGAGGCGATTAGGGTTCCGAACGGCGCCGCCGGTCTTCGTCGTCGCCGGCCGTGATGTGAGGCAAATCTTCATGCCGCTCCCTGCTAGGGCCGTATCAGGCTCTACCCTGGCAATTACGCGGTGGCCAATGGTGACTTCAGGATGAGATACGTGGTCTACGATCTGAGGTACTTGGTCTTGGCCTGTGAGTACGTGGTCCTCTTGCGTCACGGAGATCGGCTCCGAGTGGGTCGTATTTGCTCCGTCTCCCATTACGTCTACGTTGCGGACTCTGCCCGTGCGTAGGACGATCGAATTCCTCTATCCATCTCGGTGAGAGGCTGCTGGTATACCGTGACACCTTGTCGACGGATTTGGTTTCTGAGTTGATAGTACTGCTGTGGTCGAGATCCCCAGGTCCTAGGTTCTGACGAAATTCCTAGTGGTGCCGATCGTATCCGGTGGGGGTGACAAGGGGTCCTGGTGAAGGTTCTGCCCACCTGATGCCGGTGTTGATCTAATCATCTTTGGAGTCTTGTCGAACTTGTGTTCTTGGTTGTGCGATCAGGAAGTTGGTTGAGGAAGCAATGAGTCTTTTATGTTGGAACTGCCGGGGGGTGGGGAATCCCCGGACAGTCCGCGATCTATGCACATTCATCAGTGCATACAACCCCAAGCTGGTGTTTCTTTCTGAAACATGGCAGTGCGAGTCTCGGATGAAGAATTTGAGATGGAGATTAGGCTTAAAGAACTGTATGGTGGTCGAGTCAAGTAATAAAGGTGGTGGTATTGCGCTCTACTGGGATGACTCCGTACTTGTTGATTTGCAATCTTACTCTGAGAGGCACATCGATGTTATTGTTCGGGTTGAGCCTACTGATCCGCCTTGGCGTGCTACTTTCGTTTATGGAGAACCAAGGGTGGAGAATAGACACCTGATGTGGGATCGACTGCGCAAGATAAAAGCACAAGTACGTGAACCTTGGGCAATCATGGGGGATTTTAATGAGGCTATGTGGCAGTTTGAACATTTCTCCGCTACTCGGCGTGCTGAGCGACAGATGGCAGCCTTCCGTGATGTGCTAGAGGAGTGCGAGGTGCGTGATCTGGGTTTTAGTGGCTTGCCATGGACATATGACAATAAAAAGCAAGCCAACCGTAATGTGAAAGTTCGGCTGGATAGAGTTGTGGCGTGTGATCAGTGGTCAACCAATTTCCCTGATGCTAGAGTCCAACACTTGGTGACACCACGATCTGATCATTGCCCACTATTGGTGTGGTTAATGGAGGCGAGAGATAGACCAAGCGGTGCTCGCTGTCAGCGCTATGAGGTCATGTGGGAACGAGAGGAAAGTTTGGGAGAAGAAATCAGATGTGCTTGGCAGGCCTGCACAGCTAAGAACAATCTTGGTGATATTGTTGACTCTCTAAAGCACGTCATGAAGAGCCTGAAAGCCTGGAGCCTAGTAAAGTTTGGTTCAGTGCGCAAGGAACTTGAATCTCTACGAGCTCAACTAGAAGAATTGCAGGTGCAGAATGACCCGGATAAAGAACAAGAGCTTAAAGAAACTATGCGAAGAATGGATGAGATTCTGTACCGAGAGGAAATGTTGTGGCTGCAACGGTCAAGGATCATGTGGCTGAAGGAGGGCGACCGAAATACTAAATTCTTTCAAAGGAAGGCAGTATGGAGGTCCCGTAAAAATAAAATAAAGAAGCTCAAGAATACTAATGGAGATTGGGTGGAAAATCTGGAGCAGATGAAAGGAATGTCTACTGCATGTTTTCAGCAACTGTTCACGAAGGATGCGGACATCAACCCAGAGCTCATTCTGCATCTTCTTGATTCAGTGATTTCTGATGAGACTAATGATCTACTGTGTCGTGAATTCACCGATGAAGAAATTGCTGACGCCTTGTTTCAGATTGGCCCACTAAAAGCCCCGGGGCCTGATGGATTCCCCGCCCGTTTCTTCCAACGAAACTGGGATGTAATGCGAGATGATGTGATCCGGGCTGTTAAGAAATTTTTTGAAGATGGAGCCATGCCTGAGGGAGTGAATGACACGTCGATTGTTTTAATCCCGAAGAAAGATCAACCGGAAGAGTTGAAGGATTACAGACCAATCAGCCTATGTAATGTGGTCTATAAAATTGTCTCGAAGTGCTTGGTGAACAGATTAAGGCCGATCCTTACTGATATTATCTCCCCTAATCAGAGCGCCTTTGTGCCGGGAAGGCTAATTACTGATAATGCTCTGATTGCCTTTGAGTGCATCCATTCGATCCAGCAGAATAGAAGGGAGGACAAACATTTCTGTGGCTATAAGTTGGACTTATCAAAAGCTTATGATCGTGTTGATTGGGACTTCCTGAGAGGAGTATTGTTGAAGTTGGGCTTTCATCCAAAATGGGTTCAGTGGATTATGAGTTGTGTTACCACTGTTCGCTATTGTGTAAACTTCAATGGAGTCCTACTGGAATCTTTCCAGCCAACCCGCGGTCTTCGCCAAGGTGATCCACTTTCGCCATACCTCTTTCTTTTTGTTGCCGATGGTCTTTCTACACTACTGAAGGAGGAGTCGAGGAGGGGAACAATTGAGCCCCTGAAAGTGACAAGAAGAGCACCAGGAATTTCGCACTTATTATTTGCCGATGATAGCCTCCTTTTCTTAAGGCTACGGGAGATCAAGCAAGGAATATTAAAAGGGTCCTGACCCAGTATGGCAATGCAACCGGGCAACTGGTGAACCAGGCCAAGTGCTCTTTGTTGTTCGCTGAGCACTGTCCACAGCAACATATTGATGATGTGCGGCAAATACTACAGGCTGAAACTGTGGCTTTTGACGCCAAATATCTCGGACTCCCCACCCCGGAAGGCCGTATGAAATCTGACAGATTCCAGCCTCTGTGTGAGAGAATTGGGAAGAAGTGTAATAGCTGGGATGAACGGGATCTTTCAATGGCGGCAAAGGAGACTCTCATCAAGTCAGTGGCGCTAGCTATTCCTACATACACAATGAGCGTATACAAAATCCCTGACGGGGTGTGTGACGAGATGGAGCGCCAGATAAGAAATTATTGGTGGGGATCTAAACGAGGAAAAAGGAAAACTCATTGGACAGCATGGGATAAACTGTTACTGTCGAAGGATAGAGGTGGTATGGGCTTCAAGGATCTGCGTCGCTTCAATCAGGCCATGTTAGCATGACAAGCCTGGCGTTTGAACTGTCCCGGATAGCCTATGTGCTAGAGTGTTGAAAGCTAAATACTACCCAAATGGTAGATTGGAAGACACTGCTTTCCCGACTAATACCTCCACGACATGGAAATCGATTGTCCATGGCCTAGAGCTGCTGAAGGCTGGTCTAATATGGCGCATCGGGTCAGGCGAAAGAGTGAGAATATGGCGTGCAAATTGGATACCAAGACCTACGTCGCTAAAGGTTTTGGGTAAGGCTCGAGCATGTCGTCTCAACTGGGTGTCACAGCTCATGGATGACTCCGGGTGCAATTGGGACATGGCAACTGTCAGAAGATTTTTCTTAGACCCTGACATTGCGGAAATTCAGAAACTGAGGCTACCATCTGTCAAGCAGGACGACCACCTCGCCTGGCATTATGAGAAGACAGGCGTCTTTACGGTGCGCAGCGCTTACCGTCTGGCCATGCAGATCAAAGATGAAGGTAAGCCGATAATGGGGTCTAGTAGCTCTCCGATGGGTAGCCGTGTGTTGTGGAAGAAACTATGGAAAGTATCAGTACCACCGAAGATCAAGTCTTTTGCTTGGCGGGTTATTTCTGGTGGACTACCTACCAAAGTCAATAAGTGGAAGAGGAAACTAGAGGTGGTGCCCACGTGTGAAATTTGTGGAATGGAACCGGAGACTGAATTCCATGCAGTGATGCGATGTCCCCATGCCTATCATCTGAGGTGTGCTATGCGTGATCACTGGCATCTGCCAGATGAGGAGAAGCTTCTGAATACTGGACCGGATTGGTTGCTGATACTGATCGACCAGTTGGAGGATGAAGATGCGGCAAAACTATTGCTGCTGTTGTGGAGGGTGTGGTTTGTGCGAAATGAAATTACGCACAACAAACCAGCTGGAACGCTTATGTCCTCGGTTCAGTTTCTGCAGAGCTATCAGGAAACTCTGTTTCAAATCCGGCAACCGTCAGGTCAGTCGGATCGTAAAGGAAAAGTACAGCGTGCTGAATGGAAGGTGTCAGGACGTAAAGGAAGGACTCTGCAGAAACCAAAGCTTCGATGGGTGCCGCCAACAAATGATTGGGTCAAGGTGAATGTGGATGGTGCTTACTCTCCTGATGGTGGAAAAGCAGGAGTGGGGGTAGTAATCAGAGAAGCTAATGGGCAGGTGTTACTGTCGGCTTGGCGGGTGCTATTTTACTGTACATCTCCCGAAGAAGCGGAAGCTGAAGCATGCAGGGAAGGTATTCGTCTTGCTGCTGAATGGATCAGACAGAAAGCTATCATTGAAACTGACTGCTCCACGATGGCAACCTTTCTAAACAACCCTGCAGAAGATCGATCACACCTATGCTTTATCATTGAAGAGGCGAAGATGATCAGCAAGTCATTGCCAGACGTGAAGTTTCTGGCCGTAAGAAGAGAACAAAACTCCATTGCTCATGAGCTCGCGCAACTTGCGAAGCGCACAACCCATACTGCTGTGTGGCGAGGGCAAATCCCTAGTTGTATCGAGCAAATGATTGCTCAAGAATGTAATCCCAACCTTGAGTAATCAATAAAGTTCTCTTTTTACTCGCAAAAAAAAAAATCTTAAGACTATGCTTAGGTTGTTTGGGGTGTTACCGAATGTCGTTCTGCTCCTAGCTCCATGACTAATTTCTGCGACTTGTATAATTATTGGGAACAATTTCAATTTACCATTGAGGAAAAATACGATCCCATATTTGCCACCCATGTATAGTGAGGTCCACCTCTACCATTGATAATGGAAAATATATGAGAATGTTTGTAATTATTTGTATATTGTCATAACCATAATTGTTATCTTGTACAAAGTATTAGTAATGACAACAGTAAGGAAATAATATATTGTACAAAATTATTTACTAGCAAAAAGTAATTGGATTTAGTTTTGCTTCAACATGGGCGATTGTATTAGTTGATTGTTTCAAATAAGTGACACCTCATATTCTACCTTCAGGGATCAGATGTGTTCGTTGGGTTGTGCCATGCCGCTTAATAATGCAAGCTTAGGTGTAGCGGTTTGACGGATGTAATTTAAGGCCATTGCGAACGCTTGTAGCTTTATTCGATTATTGCAAGCGGTGTTGTTGAGCTATGTTGTATTCATATTTCAAGATAGAATTTTTTCCATGGACCGACTAGGCATATTCGAACGGATGGTGCTAAGTCCATTTCCATCCATATGGTGTCATGTCCATCTCGATTCATATCCATGCACACCGCGCAACAGGAGGCGGCGTATGTAGTTAGTTTCTACAATGGTGCAAGCTTCAATTAATTGACGGTCCCATGGACGTGAAGAACTGATTTATGTCATAGCGTCGTTCCACTTTGCGAGGTTTGTTTAAGTGTGTGTTCACATTAACAGGGAACGGAGCGTGTGATTATCAGGAATCGATCATGCACACACTTGAATTTCTTAAGCCGACACACAGGGATTTGAATATATACTTTCATCACCGGTGGTAACATAAACGTAACTTAGAGGGAGTAACTAATTGCGACCGCACACATGCGATTCTTTTCTCGATCCAGCAAGCCGCCCAACACGAAAAGGTGGTGAACCCATCGCAACAAACAGAGTAAGCGGTAAGTGACAGAGGCACTACTAGTTCGTGGTTCCGTGACCGTCGTCATCGCGAGGAGGCTTGACCACCATGATCGGGCAGCTCGCATGGTGCGCGCAGTAGTCGCTCACGCTCCCCAGGAACGCCCTGCAAAGACAAAGCAGACGTAGATGCAGCACTCGATCGTGTGGACAAACATAGCAAGTGTGGCGCGATGATCAGACCACGACGTATCGTCCGATGCGTGCAGAGACGCGCGTACCTCTTGATGGCGCCGAGGCCGCGGCTGCCGACGACGAGCAGCCCGGCGCCCATGTCGTCGGCAGCTCGGCACAGCGCCTCCCGCGGCTCCCCCTCAACCACCGCCGCCTCGGCGCTCACCTGCAGCCACAGACGCAAACAAACGTGTTGGCCGCGTAATTGCCTCCTCTGATCCTAACTGCTGTGCTGGTACTTACCCCTCGCTGGTGGCAGATGCGCTGGGCCCTGTCGAGCAGGTTGCGCGCGTTCTCCACCTGCGCCGCCGCACCGACTCCACCATCGACGCCGCGCCATAAACCGCCGACCCTGCGCGCGCGCGGACAATTAAGCATACAGCAGGCGTCAAACAACCCAGATAGACACGTATCCACCGACTCGCGGAGCAGGGAACTCCGGAACCATCACCTGGGCCGGCGGGATACATGACGTGGCGCAGCGGCTCCTGGGCGTGGACGAGCACCAGCGCCGGCCCACAAGGCTGCTCCTCCTGCTCGGCGCCGGCGGCGGCCGGGACGAGGTGGTCCAGCACCCAGGCCAGCGCGTGGCGGCTGCCGTCGCTGTCGTCAACCGCGACCAGCACCCTCATCCGTCCCAGTTTGGGGAGCTCGATCGGTCCCTCTATTTCTTGGACGGGCGATCGATGCTTTCCGGCTCGATGGTGCTCGCAGAGCAGGGGAGGTCGCTCGGCCGGTGTCGGTGAAGGTCGATGTATGCGTGTGCCTCTGCGGAGCCGTCGTGACAGAGTGGTGGTCTTTTCTTTTTTTTTTTTTGCGAAGGGGGATTATATTAAACTGATGAACAGTACAACCCACACCTTTCACATAGACCACCTTAAGAAACTTTTACATAAAAGACCCCGAAGAAAAGAAAATTACAACGAACTCTCTCTTCCACAAGATCCTTCCCGTCGCCTCTTCTCCCCGCCGGCGAGCACCGACAGCACCTGCAAGCCTCGACGTCCCACCATGGCCGCGACCTCCAAACATTGAAAAAAGCCGATTTGATAGGCGCTAGCACCCTATCACGAAGAGGGATCTGACCGGCCATCGCTCCGCCATCGGAAGAACCGAAGAGCAACGAACAAGCACCATCGACAAACACCAAGCAGGAGAAGCAAAAAACCGGAGTAGTCACCGCCGGATCTGAACGACGACCACCCGGGACGAAGATCACCTGCCACCAGCAACACCGGCGATGGGGACCAAGAAATCCTCCACCATTTCGCAAAAGAAACGGAGCACAAAAGCTCCACACGGCCACACCGGTTACCTCATCGCCGTCGCCGACGACTTCTTCACCAGATCCACCGCGGGAGAAACGAACATCGGCCACCATCGCCGCGACCGGCGCCGGCGCCGAACCCTACCCTACCCTACCGGGCCTACCCCCGAAGGGAAGCTAAACTAACTATCTATACTAGCTAGCTAGAAAGGACCGGACGGCAGCTCCGCCGTTCTCCCGACCCTCCGAAGCCCCACGGGCCGCCGGAGAGGAGGGAGAACGGAAGGGAGCTGCCGCCGGGATGGATCGTCTTCGCGTCGCCCGCTTGTTACTGTAGCAGAGGGGAAATATCGCGAGAGGAAAAGTGTGCCAGGAGACAGAGTGGTGGTCGGGTCTGCTGTTTGGATGAGGATGGAGCGGCCCCGCGCGCGTGGCTGGCATGCAGGGCCGAGCTGCCACGCGCCGTCCCTGCTTCGCGAGGCGCCGAGCTTTTGCCGGCACGCCGCGTCCACACGCGGATCGCTTGCCATGGTTTTGCCGTCCTGGCCATGTGCCCTGTTGGCTGTTTCGCTTTCTTTGCCCCGATTTGGCGGTACCCCCGCGGCCGAAGTGAGTGAAAGTTAACTCGTTTTGGCGAAGAGGGGTCGAAATATCGCTCTCGCCCCCATCCTCCTCCGCCTAGGTCTCCGCCGCCACCCCCCCGCGGGCCCCCCTCCTTCTCCCTCCCTCCGGTGTCCTCGCCAGCAGGCGAGAAGGAGAGGGAAGCCCCCACCACCACTAGATCTAGCTAGCTAGTAGTAGTTTTTTCCCCAAGATGTTGCTTATGTGGGCTCTTTGCCGCCGCCGCCTTCTCTTCCTCCTGGCCGTCCTACTCGCCGGCGTCGGCCTCTTCGCCGGCGAGGCTTTACCCTCCGGCGGCCCGAAGGATTTGGAGGCGTGCTTCAATAAAGTAGTCATAGGTTCCCCCCCCTCCAGCTCATTCCCCACCCTCCATGCCGGCCGACACGCCAAGATCCGGATGGAGGCCGGCGGGTCTGCGCCCAGGCGTGCCAGATCCTCCGCCACACCTCCTCTCGCGAAGGCTCCGCCGCGCATCCAAGGTCCTCGTCGGCTCCAGTTCCGCCCCATCCCGGCGTGGATGGACTTCATCGGCCACAACCGCCACCACGCCACCGCCAAGGTTCGACTACCATCCCCCCTCTCCGCCTCCACAGCTCGGATCTATGGTGACGCACCCCGGATCTGACGCCCTCGCCGCCACTCCCCGCCCGGCTTCGCCGCCGCCTTCGTGTAAGGATCGTGTGACCGAGAGGGGGGGGGTGAATCGGTGCACTCTAGAATCTATTTCCAAACACTTACACCCAAGCACTCCTAGCAAGTAGTTCTAGTGACAAGGTAAAGCACACTAAGGAGTATCCTTAACCTATATAGCTAGTGCATATAGATACACAATCACACCACACTAGCAACCTAGCACAAGATAGATAGATAGCGGAAGACTTAAGCTAGGCAAGGCAAAGGAACAAGATAACTAGAGACAAGGCAACCAAGATACTAGGCACACTAAGTATAGTCCTTAGAGCTATTAGATAGGCTATAACAAGTAAGCACACGAGCAAGGCAATCAAGCAAACCTAGTGAAGCTAGTAGGTACCAAGGTAAACACACAAGCAAGATAAGAGCACAACTCAAGTACTACAAGCAATCATATGAAGTGCGATAAGTAAATGCGAGTAGTAAAGGAGAAGGGATAGATGCTCATGATGTTTTCCCGTGGTCTCGGAAGGATGGCGCCTTCCCCTACTCCACGTTGGGTCACTCCCGCCGGAGTCTCGACCCCGTCCCTCCGCTCGATGGCGATCCCTCCTAGAGCACACTTCACCCTCCGAGTGAAGTCGCGGGCACGTCCCGCCGGCTCGATCCCGGGTACTCTTCCGGAGGTAAGGCTCCGCACTTGATGCGTGCCAAAGGGCGCTCCACTAGTGATGCTTCTTTCGCACGGGAAGCTCCAAGACCGTGTACAAACTTGTGTCGACTTCCACAATCTCCTTGGACAGCTCAATACCGACGCCTAACCGGTCTAGGCCTTGCCATAGACCAAGAGTAACAGCCCTAGATGACTCTCTCAAGCCCACACTAGCCTAGAGATCAAAGGATGCAACTTGCTACTCTCTCAAGCACTAGGATCACTCCAAATCCCTCTCAAGTGCTTCACACTTCTTCCTCTTGGCTTCTTGGCAGCACCTCCCCTCTTTCCTGGGTCCAAGAGCACCTCAAAGAGGTAAACAACCGACTATATATAGGCCTCCAACCTCAAACTAGCCGTTGTCCAAAAGTACCCAGTCTGCGTAGGGACCGTACAATGGACCGTATTGTCCGGTCTCCATTCTGACCGTATTGTCCGGTCTCTACCAGACTGGCGTCCGGGAGCTGACCTTCATCTCAAACCAGACCGTACTGTACGGTCCCTAGGACCGTATTGTCCGGTCTCCACTTCTTCTTCAGCCAACAGAAACTTCTCCTTCTCTGTTGCTCTTCTCCTGTAAGACCGTATTGTACGGTCTCCATGACCGTACCATCCTCTCAATTGTCCGGTCTTCATTCTTCACTTCCAGAAACTTCAGCTTCTCTGTCTGGATCTTCCAATAGAGACCGTACTGTTCGGTCCACTGTCGGTCTCTATTCTTCCACTTCCAGAAACTTAAGCTCTTCTGTCTGGATTTCCTCTGTAAGACCGTATTGTACGGTCTCCTTGACCGTACTGTCCGGTCCTTCTGCCTTCGCAGCTTCGATCTTCTTCTTGATCTTCTTCTTCAAGACTTGATCTTTTTGGTTCCTTCAACTCTCTTCTGCCACCACTAGCCCCTGAGAGACTCACCATGCATCCAATGATCTCTATAACTAGTGTGTACTAAGAGAACCACCTCGAACCCTCTTGATAGTCCGGTTTTTCCTATGGACTCAAGCTAACATCTAACCAAGCAACACCCGCTTGGATCTAGCATGTCCTTAGCCTTGATCCATGTCTTCTCCGCGACTCCATCAAGTCCGTTCTTGTGTAGATGAAGGCAACCAATCATCCTTGTCAATAAGTTCATGGTGTATTGGCGTTCACCACCAACGGACGGAGCTTTCTTCATATGTGACCTATAAGATCTCACAAAGAGTGTTAGTCACATTCATGGTTCTCATCCTATCACCAAAACATTCATACCTTGGGTTTTCCTAGCTCCAATGGTCATGAAGCTTACAATCTCCCCCTTTTTGGTGATGGATGACAACCATGATAAAAATGATCGAGAAGATAAAGAATGTAATGACAAAAGCCAAGATAAAAGCGCAACTCGATCAAGACACTAAACAACAATATATGATAGAGAGAAAGTTACCTTGTTGATTAGGTCGAGGCAAGTCATAGCTCAAAAGAAGTCACAAGTTAGAGCAAAAACTCATATCACAAGTGAATGAAAGCACATGGAGCTATGACAAGCAAGGTTTGCAAGGGGTTTACCTTCATACTTACTTTGTAGAATTCCGCTCCCCTTGACAAGTGCACCAATCTCAAGATTGTGTGAAGATCGATCATCTTGATCACTTGATCTTCATTCGCGCACACTCCACTCCCCCTTGAGACGGCATTGCTTCTTCTTCATCACCTCAAGATTGTGCGAAGATCGATCGTCTTGATCACTTGATCTTCTCTTGTACAAACTCCCCCTTGAGGTGACATCTTCCAACTTATTGTAAGTCCAAACTCTTCTTCCCCGTACTCTTCTCCGCTCGAACTCTTCTCCCCCCATATTCTTGCTCGATCATTAAGCCCAACTCTTCTCCCCCTTGGCATCTATCATCCAAAAAGAAATCTTCCAAGGGAAAAAGGTTAGTGTAAATGTATGAGACGAGTGGGAAAATGAGTTACTTGATTTGGCGTGAAGCTCCCCCTTGATCCGTGATTCTCCATCTCCCAACAATTATCCCTACACACATTCTCAAAAGAATATTGTCTTGAAATACATAGGGGTTAGTTGATGATGATGGAAATGTATGAACCCTTAGACTTTGAGCCGCGCAAGTGGATTTAACCTTGGAGCTCAAAAATCTTGGTTCAATGGGCATGAAGCTCATATAGCATTGCTATAAATTCATCATAGGAGGTCATATACTCATATTGTGAATAAGCAACTCCCCCTAGATGGGTGCTCGGCGCCGAGACACTTATGCAAGATGCAAGATGCGAATGCAAGGAATGATAGTGTACAATGCATGATGCTATAAGGGTAAAACAAGAGAAAGCTAAGAGCGAAGTTACCAACAACAAGTTTGAGCCCTCCATGAGCTTGATCACAACGAGCCATTCTTCAAAGCCTCGGGAGCCCAGTGCCACCAATCCCAAGCTTAACCCATGCTCATTGCTATCTCAAGAAGGTTAGTCGTCGGTCCTACAAAACAAGAAGAACACACAAAAACAACAACACAAACAAAAACAAGCAAAGTATATATACATATATACATATGTAAGCTCAAGGATATCAAGTGAAGTCGGAGAGGTCGAGAACATTAAGTTCTCCCCGGAGCTTACAAAGGTCTTCTTGTCAAGTGGCTTGGTGAAGATGTCCGCCAATTGTTCATGAGTCCGAACACCAATCAATTCAATATCCTTCTTGGCCACATGATCTCGAATGAAGTGATGCTTGACTTCAATGTGCTTGGCATGGCCGTGATCACCCTTGTTGAGAGCCATATTGATAGCACTTTCGCTATCACAATAGAGAGGTACTTGCCCATAAGATAATCCATAGTCCAATAGGGTTTGCTTCATGTATAAAAGTTGAGCACAACAAGCACCGGCCGCCAAATATTCCGCCTCCTCCGCCGTAGAGATAGCCACACAATTTTGTTTCTTGGAACTCCATGAGATGAGTGATTGTCCAAGAAATTGGCATCCACCGGAGGTACTCTTTCTACTCACTTTGCATCCGGCGAAGTCCGAGTCCGCATAGCCAACAAGTCCAAAGTCCGAGCCTTTTGGATACCATAGGCCCATTGTAGGAGTACTCTTGATGTACCTAAGAATTCTTTTCACGGCACTCATATGGGACTCCTTGGGTTAGCTTGATAACGAGCACAAAGGCACACACTAAACATGATATCCGGTCTAGATGCGGTAAGGTAAAGAAGTGAACCAATCATAGAGCGATAGAGTTTAGGATCCACCGGTATACCCTTTTACATCCACATCAAGAGGGACACTTGTAGCCATAGGTGTGTCGTAGGGCTTGGAGTCTTCCATGCCGAATCTCTTAAGAAGATCCCGAGTGTACTTCTCTGGTAGATGAACGTGCCCTCCTTCATTTGCTTGACTTGAAAACCGAGGAAGACATGAAGTTCACCTATCATGGACATCTCAAACTCTTTCTTCATAAGAGCACGGAACTCATCATTATAGATTTCGTTAGTGGAGCCATAGATGATATCATCAACATAGATTTGACAAACAAAGAGATCATCACCAATATGCTTAGTAAAGAGAGTGTTGTCGATACTACCGATCTTGTAGCCCTTGGTGATGAGATGATCTCGAAGTCGTTCATACCATGCTCTTGGTGCTTGTTTTGAGTCCGTAGAGAGCCTTCTTAAGCTTGTACACATGGTCCGGATGCTCGGGGTCCTCGAAGCCGGGAGGTTGCTCTACATAAACTTCTTCATTGATTAGTCCATTGAGAAATGCACTTTTCACATCCATTTGGTGAAGTTTAAAATCAAAATGAGAAGCATAAGCAAGAAGTGTTCTTATAGCCTCAAGACGAGCGACGGGGGCGAAGTCTCGTCAAAATCGACGCCTTCAACTTGAGAGTAGCCCTTCGCCACAAGTCTTGCCTTGTTCCTCACGATTGCTCCCTTCTCATCTTGCTTGTTCTTGAAGACCCACTTAGCGCCAATGACATTGGATCGCTTTGGGCCGCTTCACCAACTTCCAAACATCATTCCTCTTGAAGTTGTTGAGCTCCTCTTGCATGGATAGCACCCACTTGTGATCTTTCAAGCTTCCTCGATCGTCTTCGGCTCTAGGGTAGAGACAAAGAGAAGTTCTCAACAATGTTAGCTTCATCAACATAATTGGGTTTATATTGACTTCTCCTAGTCTTTACCCTTGAGAAGGACTCCCAATGATGAGATCACGTGAATGATCCCTAGCAATGGGTTGTGCTTCCTTGAAGGTTCTTGTCGAGGAGGAGGAGGAGCCGGCGAAGTGTCTTGCGCGTCTCTTGCGGCTTGCTCCCTTGAGATGTGAGTGTCTTGTTGTCGAAGAGGTGAACCCGAGCCATCATCTTGAGTTGAAGTAGATTGTGCTTGTTCTTGATTGCTCGGTGAAGCTTGGCTCGTAGATGCATGAGGTGACTTGATGGCGCTTGTTGCGGTTTCATTTGAGTAGCTTGACTCGAAGATGCTTGTTGCGGATCACTTGAAGGTGCTTGATGTTGTTCACTTGAGGGAGAGCTTGGATTCACTTGTGTGCTCGTAGAAGGTCCGCTTGATGAAGTTGTTGGAGGAGGTGTCGGAGGTTCATCTTCACGAGGAATAACTTCACCAATGGGCATGTTCTCCAAAGCTTCCTCCACGGGTTCATCACCTACAATATGAGAAGAAGGAGGATCTTCTTGAGACCCGTGAGACTCATCAAATTGCACATCATAGGTTTCTTCAACAAAGCCGGTAGAGGTGTTGTAAACCCGATAAGCCTTTGGCCGAGCCCGAGTAACCGACAAGAATGCCCACGTCGGTCCTCTTCTCGAACTTGCCAAGTCTTTCCCTCTTCTTGTAGATGTAGCACTTGCAACCAAACACTCGGAAGTAGGCAACATTCGGTCTTCTCCCAACAATCACTTCATATGGAGTCTTGTTTAGCAACTTGTGAGGATAGATCCGGTTGGAGGTATAGCATGCGGTGTTGATAGCTTCCGCCCAAAACTCTCCGGAGTGTTGTACTCATCAAGCATAGCACGAGCAAGAGTGATAAGTGTCTTGTTCTTCCTCTCAACAACACCATTTTGTTGAGGAGTGTATGTAGCCGAGAACTCATGCTTGATGCCAATCTCATCACAATAGTCTTCAATGATAGAGTTTTTAAACTCCGTCCCATTATCACTCCGAATCTTCTTGATGTGATGCCCATACTCATTTTGCACTCTTCTAGCAAACTTCTTGAATATCCCAATTGCTTGTGCCTTGTTCTCAAGAAAGAATACCCAAGTATATCTTGATAGTAGTCATCCACTACCACCAAGCAATAGAGATTCCCACCAATGCTCACATAAGTTGTAGGCCCGAAGAGATCAATGTGTAAGAGCTCGAGAGGTCTTGAAGTTGACAAGAAATTCTTGGATGGATGAGGTGAAGCCACTTGCTTTCCGGCTTGGCATGCACTACATAGCTTGTCCTTCTCAAAGGTGACATCCTTGACTCCTCTCACTAGCTTGTTCTTCATTACACGCTTGAGTTGACCCATACCAATGTGAGCTAGCCTTCGATGCCATAGCCAACCTAGAGCGGACTTAGTGAAGAGACAAGTGCTAGGGGCAACAATGTTAGTCTCAAAATCAACAACATATAGATTATTATGACGAAAGCCCTTGATAGTGAGACCCATAGCATCATTATGAAGAACCACCCCATTAGCATCAAAGTTACAAGAAAAGCCAAGATCACATATTTGAGCAACGGATAGAAGATTGAAGTTTAGGGACTCAACAAGCAATACATTAGAGATAGAGAGGTCATTTGAGATAGCCACCTTACCAAGACCTCTCACCTTGTGCTTGGAGTTGTCGCCAAATGTGACCTTGTCATGATCTTCATTTTCTTCCAAGTTGGTGAAGATGGATGAAGTACCGGTCATGTGTTGAGTGCACCCACTATCCAACACCCAATGTTTGCCACCAATCTTGTAGTTCACCTTGGAAGTAGCCATCAAGCAAAGAGGAGTGTTAGTATCATGAGAATCAATTGACATATCATTTACCTCTTGCTTGCTCTTGATGTAGGCCATAGGAACTCCATTGAGAAAATCCAAGTCCAATGCATCCAAGGCGTCAATCATTGCCTTGGTGACTCCATTGTGTCTCCACTCACTCCGATCATATCCCAAGTGTAGGACATGGTTCCCAAGAGGATAGGCTTGAAATCTTCCCACTTCATCACTTCCATTGGCGTACTCAAGGATGTTGTACATTTGATGCTCATAGGATAAGGCAATCAAGATAGCTTCCTTGAGAGGCATCCGGTCAATATCATCACCAATATCATTTAGGACATAGATCTTCCGATGATAGGGAGGAGAGACAACATTATCCGTATAGCACTCTCATCACTAACCTTCTCCTTCCCTTCAAAAGAGTTGACTCTTGCAAACATATGAGAAGTCTCTTCCAACACTCAAGCCAAGTTTCTTCTCTTTTCTTGTAGAACTCATCATACATGTCAAGGTGAAGGTAGTGAGCTCCACCGGCAAGACCCGGTTCATACATGTTGTAGTAGTCTTCATAGAAGGGAGGTAAGAGATCTCCATCCGGGGATATTCCTTGATAGGCTTCGGCTCATCATCACTAGCACTTGAATAGTCATCATCACAATAGAAGACGGGAACTCTATCATCTTCTTCTTTCTTCCTCATCATCACTTGGGGTCTTGAATGTGTTAGAGAGCAAAGAGCGAGCCCTTCTTCTTGTGACGATCTCAATGACTTGCTCAATTGAATATGACTCAAGCTCAAAGCTCTCAAACTCAATGTGATCACCATACTTGTCCTTTGGAAGAGCATCAAGAAACCTCCTAAGGCCTTGACCCTTAGTGACTATCCAAAGCTTGTTCTCATTTATCCTCTTGATGAGAGAATCCATCCGAAGAGCAAACTCAACAAGATCTTCATTCGGCTCCATAGAGATGTGATCCAACTCATCACATAGCTTGAGATATCCATCCTCTTGATCCCGAGAAGAAGAACCTTCACCAACACGAGATGATGATTGAGCTTGAGGTAGAGGTTGAGCTTCAATGTGTTGATCTTCACTTGCATGAGAGATATCCTTGCCCTTCTTGATATCCTCCTCAAGAGAGAGAGAATAGCAACCACCTCATCATAGGGCATGTTCACAAACTCATCCACTCGAGCAAAAGCAAGAATACCAAACCGCGAGAGTGGTAGAGATCGGATAAGCTTCTTCACAACATGCTTGTGCATAATAGATGGATAGCCTCGTGACATGAGTTTCCTAGCAAGAACATACAAGCGAGATGCGAAGTTAGTGATATCCTCATTATCATTCAAAACAAGCTCATCATACTCATCACGCACATGATAGTAGGAAATATCATTAAGCACACAATCATAAGGCTCAATCAAGGTAGAGGCGATGGAAGTGTTAGAAACGTCATCATGAGTGGACTCCATTTTCCCACACGCAATCCCGGTCACGACTCAAGGCGGTAAAGCCTCAATAAAGAGCACTTGGCTCTGATACCACTTGTAAGGATCGTGTGACCGAGAGGGGGGGGGTGAATCGGTGCACTCTAGAATCTATTTCCAAACACTTACACCCAAGCAACTCCTAGCAAGTAGTTCTAGTAACAAGGTAAAGCACACTAAGGAGTATCCTTAACCTATATAGCTAGTGCATATAGATAACACAATCACACCACACTAGCAACCTAGCACAAGATAGATAGATAGCGGAAGACTTAAGCTAGGCAAGGCAAAGGAACAAGATAACTAGAGACAAGGCAACCAAGATACTAGGCACACTAAGTAGAGTCCTTAGAGCTATTAGATAGGCTATAACAAGTAAGCACACGAGCAAGGCAATCAAGCAAACCTAGTGAAGCTAGTAGGTACCAAGGTAAACACACAAGCAAGATAAGAGCACAACTCAAGTACTACAAGCAATCATATGAAGTGCGATAAGTAAATGCGAGTAGTAAAGGAGAAGGGATAGAGAATGCTCATGATGTTTTCCCGTGGTCTCGGAAGGATGGCGCCTTCCCCTACTCCACGTTGGGTCACTCCCGCCGGAGTCTCGACCCCGTCCCTCCGCTCGATGGCGATCCCTCCTAGAGCACACTTCACCCTCCGAGTGAAGTCGCGGGCACGTCCCGCCGGGCTCGATCCCGGGTACTCTTCCGGAGGTAAGGCTCCGCACTTGATGCGTGCCAAAGGGCGCTCCACTAGTGATGCTTCTTTCGCACGGGAAGCTCCAAGACCGTGTACAAACTTGTGTCGACTTCCACAATCTCCTTGGACAGCTCAACACCGACGCCTAACCGGTCTAGGCCTTGCCATAGACCAAGAGTAACAGCCCTAGATGACTCTCTCAAGCCCACACTAGCCTAGAGATCAAAGGATGCAACTTGCTACTCTCTCAAGCACTAGGATCACTCCAAATCCCTCTCAAGTGCTTCACACTTCTTCCTCTTGGCTTCTTGGCAGCACCTCCCCTCTTTCCTGGGTCCAAGAGCACCTCAAAGAGGTAAACAACCGACTATATATAGGCCTCCAACCTCAAACTAGCCGTTGTCCAAAAGTACCCAGTCTGCGTAGGGACCGTACAATGGACCGTATTGTCCGGTCTCCATTCTGACCGTATTGTCCGGTCTCTACCAGACTGGCGTCCGGGGAGTGCTGATCATCATCTCAGACCAGACCGTACTGTACGGTCCCTAGGACCGTATTGTCCGGTCTCCACTTCTTCTTCAGCCAACAGAAACTTCTCCTTCTCTGTTGCTCTTCTCCTGTAAGACCGTATTGTACGGTCTCCATGACCGTACCATCCTCTCAATTGTCCGGTCTTCATTCTTCAACTTCCAGAAACTTCAGCTTCTCTGTCTGGATCTTCCAATAGACCGTACTGTCCGGTCCACTGTCCGGTCTCTATTCTTCCACTTCCAGAAACTTAAGCTCTTCTGTCTGGATTTCCTCTGTAGACCGTATTGTACGGTCTCCTTGACCGTACTGTCCGGTCCCTTCTGCCTTCGCAGCTTCGATCTTCTTCTTGATCTTCTTCTTCAAGACTTGATCTTTTTGGTTCCTTCAACTCTCTTCTGCCACCCTAGCCCCTGAGAGACTCACCATGCATCCAATGATCTCTATAACTAATGTGTACCAAGAGAACCACCTCGAACCCTCTTGATAGTCCGGTTTTTCCTATGGACTCAAGCTAACATCTAACCAAGCAACACCCGCTTGGATCTAGCATGTCCTTAGCCTTGATCCATGTCTTCTCCGCGACTCCATCAAGTCCGTTCTTGTGTAGATGAAGGCAACCAATCATCCTTGTCAATAAGTTCATGGTGTATTGGCGTTCACCACCAACGGACGGAGCTTTCTTCTTATGTGACCTATAAGATCTCACAAAGAGTGTTAGTCACATTCATGGTTCTCATCCTATCACCAAAACATTCATACCTTGGGTTTCCCTAGCTCCAATGGTCATGAAGCTTACACTTCGTCTCTACGGCGATTGGCGGCGGGAACGACTGGATCCGCCTCACCGTCGCGTCCACAGATGGCCCCCTCTTGCACCTTGGGCGGGCCCGCAGTCGGGGATCGCCTTCGATGGCGCGCCACCCCCGGCAGCACCGTGGTCATCCCCCAAGCACCGATGCAGATCTGCACCGACACCCGGTTCTTCAACGTCACCGACATCAAGTCTCATCCTTGTTGATGGTACCTGCTTCCTCGACGTCCATGACGACATCTCGTACTCGCCGTCTCTCAATAGGCGCTGACCGCTACGGATGCTCAGTCTGCGACTCGGAACCAGCAAGTCTGGCCCCAGGAGATTCGCCACTCAGAGGCGATGTTCGTGCCTACCTTATGCGTCCGGATGAAGTACAACCATATCAAAGTTCTCCGACGATATACATTCTTGCAGGCGGAACACCCTCGTCCAACCTCAGCTAATGAAGCGAGGCCCCTTCGGCGATCTTCCAGCTGTCAGGCCGTCGACAGTTCTTAGACTTCCTTGTTGTTGTTTAGGTTCTTGCCTTTGCCTTGTGCTTGACATGCCGCCCGAGTCTGTTCGGACGCTTGTCTTCTCCGCAGGCATGATTGTTGGTCTGGTCTTTGGTGCTACGCACCGTTGTACTACACTCTTGTTAGAGTGCATGTTACGGGGTCACGTCACCCCTATGTCTGTAATTTATCTTTGATGAAATACAGACACCTTAAGTATCAAAAAAAAAAAAACTCGTTTTGGCGAAATTTCTTACATTTACACTTCTGGCCAAGGGAGTGATGGTTCTGGACTCAATCGAATACTAGCACTCTGATGCAACCACTGTTCACTTCGTGACCCTACTAGTCGTCATCCTTGACCGATGCAGCATCCACCATTGGGTAGGCGTTCGGACTTGGCGGCCGTCGCGCTCAGCTTCTTGATGAACCTGACGAGCCGCTCGAACTCCACCGCCACCGAGCGGGGGTGGCCGTCCGGGATGGACAGTAAGCGGAGCCGCCGGCGCCGGCGCGTCCGAGGCGGCAGAGGTTGTGGGCCGTGTGGAGGAAGGTGTGACGTGGACGCCGGCGTCGACGAGGCCGGTTGCGAAGGGGAGCATGCCGTTGATCACTTGATGTGGCCTTGCAAAGGCCTAGGGAACACCAGCGCGTGCGCGGCACCCGCCACACCTGTCGCCGGCCGTGGCAGGGCAGGCGAGCCGCTGTGGGTTGAATCGCTGTCTCCTAGCATTTTACTACCAGAAGCCACGTCTTCGACAAACGAGGATTCCGGCACCACGGCCGGCACATAGTACATTGATTCGAAGACGTCTTAACCGAAGCCAAGAGAACTCTTGCCAGTCCGTCCAGTCAGCCCACTCTTTTTTTTTTTTTAGCAAAGTCAGCCCACTCTTGCCAGCATACTGGATTGCCTTGGGCCACCAAACAAGGATTGACTAAATGCAATCTAAACAGATACCTCCTAAACATTAGCTGACTAAATATTTAGTTGATTAATTTTAGCTAAATAGAGCATCCAAACAAGGCCCTAAAGAGCAAATTCAAGAGCATGTCTACCCGTGTCCTCTCGCTCCCGCGCGTGGTCTCACACGCCATCGCTCCCGTCGTGGCGCCGTCTCGACCGCGCCCTCCCACTCCCACCGTCTCGCCGGCGGCCGTGGGAGAACGACGGGGACGGAGGCAGAGGCGACATGCGCAGCGGCGCCGGGACTGACGGCGACGACGTGGGTGCGACAGCGGAGAAAGAGAGGGACGGGGAGGATAGGAGCAAGATGTCAGGGTTGCGGCTCGGGGTGGCGAAGACGGGCCTGGCGAGGAGGTTCGACGGCCAGCGGCGGAGGCGAAGACGGGCCTAGCGAGGAGGTTCGGCGGTGCGGCGGTGGGGTGGAGACGAGCCTGGCGAGGTGGTGGCGAGGCAAGGAGAGCTGGGCGTGGAGGTAAGAGTGGTAGCCGGAGAAGGAAAGGGCGGCTTGGGCGGCTCGCGAGCGTGGCATGGGCGTGCCGTGGAGAAGCAGGCCGAAGAAGAAAGGAAGAAGAAGGAAGGATTTAGAGAAGCTGTTGGGTTTCATCATCTTTTTACTAGCTCTTTTGTTTTACATAATAGCTAAATCAGGATTTTGGCTATTCAATTTTACCGAATCTCTTGGAGATGCTCTTTTTGATGGTTACCGTACGTGCCTCTCTCTTAACGAGAAAATTTTGCACATCGTCACATGCGTATTTGTTACGCTTCATAAATAAAGTCAAGTGTTCACACCATATGCTTTCTATTCAAGCGAAACATGTAGGCTAGTAGTTATTAGACCTTTGTAAACTTTAAGTCCTAGGTTGGATTATACATATGAGTGAATTTTTTAGGATTTAATGACGTTGTGCTTTCGGTAGGACTGTGGGAGGCGATGTTCCAGTCGACAGCGAGGCGTCACTGGTGACTTCATCAATCTTGAGAATTTGCCGGCTCAGCCTTCGAAGATGCTCATAGAGACATATGGTTTTGCGTATGTGCATTTATAGAGGTGGTTGTGCTTACATTGCGAGTGTCTGAGTTATACTGTATAATTGAAAAAATAATAATGCTTCAAGACATTCTAGTGCCAGACAAAACATTTATTTTTTTCTTCTAAAGGTCAAACGCCATTTATTTATGTGCAAAAGATAATACATAATTTGTCTCAAGAAGGTTGTGTTTGAAAGAACCACCTTCATTGTGTCTAAGAAAATTGTAGAATTTTTAGCTAAGGCATCCATTACGACACTATGATCTCAGAGAGATATGATGCACTTATCCATAATGTTGGAGAAGCAAATTTCTCGTGTCACTTGAAGCATGTGAGATTCTCTAATTTGGCAAAACTCCCTCCGAAGCATGAAAATGATCCACAGAAGATAGGCAATCCAAGTTCTTGAACACGCAAAAACTGTTGCAATCCATTTTTAAATTTAAGTTTATAGCTCGACAACGTTGTCAATGGGGCATGACTAGCAGCAAATGCGCCTTTCTCTCAAAAAAAAAAAAAGCAGCAAATGCGTCTATTTTTTTCGCTCGTTCAATGCAGCTAATGGATGGATATGGTTTTCGTAGAGCCTGTCAGCCTCTGCAGGGTCATGTGCTTTGGTCGGTCAATACTTCGTGACCAAGGCAAGACCAAGACCTTTTTTTTTTTTTTGAACCTCTCAACTCTGTATTAAAGTGTAGCATCTGTGCGTACAAGCAAAAGAAAACTCACGCCCACACACACGACCAGACCTACACCTAAACACAGCGAAGAAACGCGTCCTTCGAGAGATCTTGCACGACTGTCACCACGCGATGAGAGGTACCCGAAGAAAAAAACTCTCCACAATACTCCACAAGCTCTACCGGCGACGACGGAGAGAAGGACGTCGCCGAGACGGCGAAAGCTAGGGAGAAAAAAACCACTAAAACGCGTCAACATCGCCGCTACACTGACGCGCCGGGCAGACCGCCGCCAGCAAGCCGAAGAAACCTGCTACAAAGGAGAAAACAAAACAGCCCATCCAGCAAGCTGATGGCGCGACCCACAGGCCACAGCCCACGCCCACAAGCGCACTCCACGCGGCCCAAAGGCCCGGCGTCCCCGCGCGGCCCACAAAACCATGAAGCCAACAGCCCACGAAGCAACACCACCCGGCCCACGAGACAGCAGCCGCCTCCGACGAGCAGGGCGCCTCCGACTCCGACCGGCGGCGACGGCGAAGAGCTCCTCGACCAGGAGCCCCGAAGACCACCACGCCAGCAACCCCCACCGAGATTACCAGCAGCCTCCCCTAGAACAAAAGCTCCACCAGCACATCGACGGCGCGGAGAGGACTTCGCCGACGAGACGGAGGTTGCTGAGGAGATTTATTCCACCGACACGCAGTCACCTCCGTGACCCTGCGCGCCCGGAAACTAGTCCCTTCGCCGGCAAGCCCACCAGCAGCGACACCCGTCGAGGAAAGGGGCCGCACCACAAAGCAGAGCACGGCGAAGGAAACAAAGAGGGCTTCACCACCCCCAAAGACCTCGAGCCGCCTCCGTCAACGCAAGCAGGGAAACCGCCGAAGATGGAAGAGAACGTCCTCCTCACATCCCCACCGTCGCTTGCCGAAGCCGAAGACGCCGAGAAAAATGGATCCATGCCACACCGGCGGCATGGACCAAACCTAATCTACCTAGAACACCTCTAGCCTAGGAGATATATACACCGGACGTCGAATCCGGCGGTCACCCGACCTCCCGCGCCGACAAGGACACGCAGAGGCAAGGCGGACCGGCGGAATCGACGCCGACACGGGATCGCCCTCGATTCGCCGCTCCGAACTGTAGCTGGGGAAAAGGAGACCAATGAACTAGTTCATTTGCAATCCACAAGACCAAGACTTGATGACATTCATGCATAATCATTCATATCTTTTTTTTTTTTGAACCAAGTTTCATTGATGCCCCACGCAATCAATTCTCTAGGAAGCTGATTGCTCGCCTGAGTGTTTTTATGGTAAACAAGCATTCAATATATTTTAAAAAGTATAGGCATATTACAGGCTCACAAATCTTAAAATCGTATCAAATTTAGCTTAAGTCATTTAAAATTATGAAGACTTTTATATATGTTTGAGTTGATCTTATGTCACCATATCTAATTTGTTTAGTATTTTGTAAACGCCAAAAGAGGTAAAATCGCAGAAAACAAAATATTGCAACCGTTGCACCCAAAAGAGGCAAAAGCCAAGCGAAAAAAAATGCTCCATTCACGCCCAGCTCGCACGCAGTACAAGCCGCCACTGCCCTCTTCTTTGCTCTCACATAAACCCTAAACCGCCGCATTCCCCACTCAATTTCGCCATGGAAGCGGACGAGGCCTCGCCGCCCCCGCCGCCGCCGTGGATGCAGAACAAGTCGGCCGCGACCATAGAGGCCTCGTCGGGTCCCCTTGCCGCCGCGGCCTCCCGTCTCGCCGCCCGCTCCCGCGCGCTCCCGTCGTCCCGCGACTTCCACTTCTACAACAATTTCCCCTCCTTCAAATCCCCCGTCGGCGCCGCTGCAGCCCGGGCGGACGACTCCCTCGGCATCCTCGGAGCTGCGCCGCTTCTTCCCGAGGCAGCAACCGACGTTCCCCGGAGCCGGCGACCTCGACGACGCGCACGACTGGCTCGTCGCCCTCAACGACGACCTGCTCGAGCGTTTCGGCGCGTCCATGGATGAGTTCAGGGCGCTGAGGGAGAAGGAGGAAAAAGAAGGGCGGAGGGCCGTGCCGGAGGAGGCAACGGCTGGGGCGGATGACGGGTTCCAGGTGGTATACGGGAAGAAGAAGAAGAAGAATGGTGGGGAGGAACCTGTTGGCAAGGTTGAGCCCTTTGGAGGTTCTGGATCGGTGACGATGGTCACCAAGGACAAGGCGGCCGTGCCAGGGACGAAGGCCAAGGTGCCCTTTCACATTCCCACCATTCCGCGGCCACAGGACGTGTACCACATTGTGGTGGACAACACCAACAAGCCGTTCGAGCATGTCTTGCTTGAGCGGAGCGAGGATGGCTCCCGTGTCATCCACCCATTGGTTAGTAATTCTTCCTGCTTAATTTGTACTGTTTCCACAGAATGCTTAATGTGTGTCAATCTCACGTCAAAGCAAATTTACTTTCTTATTTCCTGATATCACCTCTTATAGCCAGCAGGCTTTCTGCCTGTAAATTGCGATTAATGTGGTTCTATTGCAAAGTGCATGGAAGGAGTAGAAGAGGCCATATTTATTTAGCAGCAGTCACAGAGTTTCTAATATTGAAGATGGATCATGTAAAAAATTTAGTATCCATAGAATTGAGCACAAGAGCAACGTGATGATTAGTCGATTGTGTTGGAAACCTATGGATTACAAAATAGTATTGCGGGTGAATTCTTTCATTCTTGGGGGTGTGGATACTTGATGGGCTGCAAAAATAGCGTGGACGAAACAAGGAAAACAACTGTGTGTAAAAATAAGAAGGGGGGTGAAAAAGCCCTGTTAACTTGGTGTCACTATTTTAATTATTTAAAGTCAAACATCACACAAATTAGATAAATATATGCTGCTTTCCTTGTTCTGCATTGTATCTCCAATGCGCAAAACAACTGATTTTGCATGTTTATTCTGTATTTGCAGGAAAGGCTTCCTGTGGAACAACTAATTGACAGAAATATCGCTGATAGTGAGCCAGTAAAACCGCCTGCTCTAGATGATACCCCTTTTACATTTGTTGATGACCTGAAAACATTGGAGCTGCTAGCCACGAAACTGAAGAGTGCAACTGAGTTTGCTGTAAGTAGCTTGACTAGTCCCAGCTCTGGCTTGTCTTGTTTCAACTTCATAAACAATAAGTACTCCCTCCGATCTGAAATTCTTCACGTTTCACACTGGAGGATTAGTTTAATTAGTACTAGTCGGTCTGATACGTCAACAATTTCACACTGTATGCAGTATTACACATGTTTCTTGTTGATTCTGCAAATACCATTTTGTCACAGCTGACATCATAATCTGTTTTTATAGGCATAGCTGGTGTCATGCTTTCTATACATTCTGTTTCTTATGGATATCCAGGAGTTTATTATTTTTAATGAATGAAGTATCAAATGAGATTAGAATTAGGAGATCATTCGTTCTAAGGAGATCATTCTTGCTAGTCAATGTAATACTAAGTTCCGGCTATCGCACATTAGTTTCCGTAATTGTGCTATCATGTGTGTACGGCATACACCAATTAAAGCTCATTATGGGCTTCAGATATTCAGACATCAGAACTATTGGACAAAAGCAATCAAGCAACATATGCGTGTTATGTTGATGTATTCTTCATGATAGGCCATCTAATTCTAACTGGTTTCCTTAATAGTTCAGGCTGTTGTGGTGAATAGAATGAATCCTGTTATAGTTACTGCCATTTTGGGGTTTAGTTTCAATCCTTTTGTAAATGATCACAAAATGGTTATATCTATTACTTCTGGTTATCTTTCTTGGCATGTAGTATCCTTGGTTGTTTAATCTAGGTCATAGCTTCTTACAGCTCATGATACTTTTAGCTGATTTTCCCCTATCTTGATGCCTCACATTTCCTAGAAGACATTTCATAATTTCCTTAACCTGTCACATAATGGTTCAGATTTTCTGTACTTGTTTGTTTTCTGAATTTGCTTGTGAATACAACTGTTTCGTGGGATCTTGGTGCTTTGTTTATGAACTGAAGTGTTTTTTTTTTTTACCCATTTCAGGTTGATTTGGAACACAATCATTATCGGTCGTTTCAGGGCCTAACATGCTTGATGCAGATTTCAACACGAACAGAGGACTTTATTGTAGATACTCTTAAGCTTCGCAAATATCTCGGTGATTACTTAAGAGATCTTTTCAGAGATCCAACCAAGAGAAAGGTATTATATGCTCTTTCTATGTCTCTTTTTTATCTTTTGTCTCTGATTGTAGTGTCTTATTGCTCTTGTGACAAATAGGTAATGCATGGCGCAGGTCGGGATATAGTATGGCTTCAACGAGACTTCGGGATATATGTATGCAACCTTTTCGACACAGGACAGGTATGGTGCAGCGTAGGATGGTTAGCTACTTTATTCATCCATCTCGCTTCTGTTTGTCATTGCCCGTGGCATCATTGCCTTAACTGGTCATCATTTTGATGTCTTGTTAACCGAACCCTGATCTTTCCCTTCAACTTCAAACAGGCTTCAAAAGTCTTACAGATGGACCGCAACAGCCTGGAGCATCTGTTGCAACATTTTTGTGGAGTGACTGCAAATAAAGAGTATGTGATTATGTTTGCCTCCTCAGTGCTTCAAATGCACAGTTTTCAATCTTTCATATCATGGGAACTAGGACAAACATGACTAATACACATATTTTCATGCAGATATCAGGCTGCAGATTGGAGATTGAGGCCACTTCCCGACGAAATGATCAAGTACGGTGCCTTTTGTTCATTCTTCTTCTGTAGTTCTGGACATTTCCATCAAGTTTATCTGATCATGGTGCTTTGTGCAGGTATGCTAGAGAAGATACACACTATCTACTGTATATATATGACCTAATGAGATTGAGATTGGTGAAGGAGTCATCAGGTGAAAATGACCAACTTTTAGAGGTAAACATTTTTTACTGCTTTTTCTTTTCTTATATTCAATTTTCCTCTGCCCAGTATTCTGTATCTTATTTTCTCCCCTAGATTAATATGGAGAGAGACTCTGCTGAGTAATTAATTTTCTATATCAATAGGGTACCCCCCACCCCACCACACCTCATGTTGATTTCACTGTTTATTGATCGGAGGTAGTGCCGTTGATTTCACAATTTGTCTGTGAGAAATGTGGTGTGCCCTATATTCTGAAATCAAGGGAGTATCTCGTTAGTCCTTTTTTTATGACGGTACCTAAAATTTGAGCTAACCAGCGTCAAGAATAAAAGAACAGAGTTACAGAGGAGTACTTAGGAATTCGTTTTCTTTTCTGAACTGTGTGAGCACTATGTCATACAAGCAAATAAAACTGATACACATGTCATTGCTGCAGGTTTACAAGCGCAGCAATGAAATTTGCTTGCAACTATATGAGAAAGATTTGCTTACTGATTCATCATATCTGTACATACATGGGTTTGTATTTTCTTATTTGATGCTGTAGTTTTGTTTAATGTGAAAAATCTATTTAAGCATTGTAACCAAATTCTCTTGATTATAGGTTGAAAGAAAATGAACTGAATGCAAGACAGTTGGCAGTTCTTTCTGTAAGTACATTTTCCTCTTTGAAGTGTTTGAATGGTACTGCCATTTTGATTCTGATGAATGTTATTAAGTTAAAGGATACTAACATGTTGTGTTTTGTTGGAAATGAATTTGTAGTTTTCCTGATGGATTATTTATTATCGATGTTTTGTTTTCTTAGCTGTTCCTAGTTTATCGATCTTATATGTCCTAACAGAAAAGCCATAATAATATAAATTTTTGTTGAAGTAGTTGCAGAGTACTTGTATACGTCTTGATTGGCTAGGGTGCATGATAGCCATATTAAACTATTTACTGTGTAAGAAGTTAAAATGAAAGGGGAAATATCAAGTACACAAAAGTATTTGGTGTATAGGAAGTTTGGAAAGCCCCACCCATAATTTTAGCAGCCATGATTCGAGTAAATGTTTCCAAAAACATGTGATTTATAAATGGAAATTCTCACCCCTGATTTTAGTCGTTTAGATGCAATCAAATGGTTCTCAATGAGTTTGTGCACACGTGCACCAAATAGTTTGTGCACCTGATACTTCCCCAAAATGAAATCATTGTACTGCATCTCATTTAGTTCTTTCCCTGCAGAGTCTATATCAATGGAGAGATAGCATTGCTCGTGGCGAGGATGAGAGCACTGGCTATATATTACCCAATAGGACTCTACTTGAGATAGGTATTGCAATTCTCAACTTGTTTAGGCTTATGGATTTACTTGCCTTTGCTAACTTTTTTCTTCGGATTTTGAATCTAAAGCAAAGCAGATGCCTGTGACAACTGGGAAGTTAAAAAGAATAGCTAAATCAAGAAATAAGTTTCTTGAGAGCAATATGAAGCAAGTGATGGAAACTATAAGGAATGCCATGACAAATTCTGATGCTTTTGAGAGTATTGCTGAGCTCCTGAAGAAGGGAAAGCTGGAAGAGGTTTCTTAGCTTTATTTTAGTTTAATCTATTTTCGACTTCCCTATGAGACATTTTATTCAGTTTTCTGTACTTCTTCTGAAACAAACATACTGTTTTGTGCAGTTAAGAGTAACAAATGTGAAGCACAGTGGCGAAGACACTGAAATGATTTCTGCTGTTGATGCTGACAACAATGAATATCCGAGTGATGAACCCGCTGTAGTTTCCACAGTGATTACAAGTGATGGTACTGCTTCTCACTGTACGGGAACTTTTGCAAGCCAAGCTTCTTTTGGTGATATGCAGCTAGATGGCATCACACCTGAAATGAAGAACCCAGGAACTGGACCAGCAAATAATGAAATATTGAACAATGGTGGCCAGGGGAAAGTAAGAAAAAAAAATAGGAGAGAACATTTTACATCTGTAGCTGCTTGCATTTTTTGCCTTGTGTTTAAACAGCTGCATTAACGCATTGTCCAGGTAGCAAAGGCCACTGTTCAGGTATCGAAGAGGCCTACAGCTTTCGGAGCTCTGTTAGGGAAACCAGCTTCTGGAAGAAAGTCAAATCTTTTTCAAGGGTTTTCAAGTGAACAGGTGTGTTTTATTGCTTATTGTGTGCATTTTTCTATAGCAGAATGTATAACTGAGTAGTGAAGATATTGAAATCCTGTATCTAGGAAGGAGCAATGAATCATTTTAGTGATTATATTTCTGAAATACTATTAGAAGATTAATGATGGCAAGTTTGGATGACTTCTATGCTTCAAGCTGTTAAGCCTGTTCTTGTGTACACCAATTCAATTAAAATAGGGACTAATATATGCATGTTTGGTGTAATAGGACCTGTAATCATTATGTTCACTAATGGAGTAATGGGTCTACATTGGCTTATTATTTTATGTATTCTGATTTTCCCATCAAAGTCATTTTTCCCTAAAAGCTTTTGATATGAATGCTGTAGTGGTCAGAATCACCCTGACTTTTGTTATCTGTGTCCTTTGCAGGGTAAGAGTAAGGTGGACAAGATAATGTCTTCTGTGGTACTTCCTTTTCATCATTTCTCTGGCGGTGCAAAACCTCCAGCAGGCCTTCCAGTAAAAGAGCCGGTGCACTCTGAACCAGAAAGCATCCAACAAAGAGATCCAGCTTGTCACTTGGAAGAAGTGATACGGTTGGATGCTGAAACAGATGATCCCCAAGTTCCAGAAAATCGTAACGAAGATGGACAGCGTGAGTCTGGAGACACGGAGATGTCCGAGCCTCCTTCAGCGGTTCCGTCTACCAGTGAGGAACGATTCCGTTCACTGAACGAAGAAAGGAACCTTCAGCAGAACCGCAAGACACCTCAGGAACCTGAGTTTAATGACAAGTTAAAGGCTTTTGACTATGCTGAAGCTAGAAAGAATGTTTCATTTGGTGTTCCCAAAGCTGAAAGGCGAAAAGACGATACGGTGGCCAGGGCTATAAACACTGATTCTGGTGATAAACCCAGGAAATCAAACAAAACAGGTGGGGGAGAGGCTGAGGGGAGTTTCCAGAATCCGAGAAGGCGGCAGGCCTTTCCGCCTTCTGGCAATCGAAGCTCGACATACCACTAGCAGTCTAGCACTTTGAGATGCATAACTGACGAATGATACTTGTTCCAACATTTATAGTTGAGATGTATAACTGAGGAATTGTACTTTTTCCAAGATTTATGGATGAAAGAGTATGGCGAAGGGGAATATACACGCCACTGACATTCATATTTAGACTGGAGATATATTTGGGAAATGGAAGAATTGAAGTGGTTTCTCGTTGCCCTTTCATGAGAAACCACTTGATGGCTCCTTCGTTACGATGTCCGTAGTGTTGACTAACAGAAACTTGATGGTGACCTTGGGAACACCGTTAGCTATTGTGGATTTATTTTTTCTTGCAGGATCATATTTGTTGCTAAATACGTTGCCCTAAACTTGATTCAAATAAAACCATGGAAGTTTGCTTCATAATTTATTGAACTTGCATACGTGTACGGGTAATCATCGAGGAAGTAATGCTCCATTGCTCTTCGCATCTAAAAATGAGGGTCGACTAGGCTATGCTGAGCTGAGATACGTGCGCAAAAGTCACACAGGCTCACCCGACACAATTCGAGGCGAATTGACCTGGGCATCTCTTGGCTACAATGGGCATCCTTGCTCCATTGCTCTTCGCATCTAAAGTGAACCGAAAGACAAAATCACGTCACCACGCCAAAAGCGGTTCCAATCCGATGGCCCGCACGACGCCGACTGGCACGCAAGTCCACCGGCGGAAGGCCCCGAGGAAGCAGCCGGCGAGGGAAATGTGTGCGTGAATGTAGCTGTGTGGTGTCTTTGTGATGTAGTTCAATCTGATGCTACCGTCTACTCCCTCTGGTTTTAAATTTTTGACGTTGTTGATTTTTTTCGTTTTTATTTGACCATTCGTCTTATTCAAAATATTAGTTCAAACATGTAAAGTTTAAAGTATATTTCAACTTTCTTTAATGGTAAAACAAATCATAACAAAACATATGATAATTTTTTAAAATTTTTGAATAAGACGAATGATCAAACATCACAAAAAAAAGTCAATGGTGCCAACATTTAAAACCGGAGGAAGTATTCGTTAGTACTCCTACATGAATAAGTTAACTACTCCCTCCCCCCCCCCCCCCCCCCCCCCCCCCCCCCCAAAATTGGGATCCTCTTACGTCAAGTGGGGACGGACGGCCAAGGACCCACATGCAGCGACTCACGTCGATCTGAAGTGAGGAGCCTCTTCCGGTGAGGGCTCCCTTTGGTATAACAATATTTTTTTTTTTTTTAAACCGTCCTTTTTGGACAGCAGAGTAGGTCGTTTTTACTTTTATTAAGTGGAACGGATTGAAGGCCTCGAGGGTGGAGAGGAGTGAAGGAGAGAAAAGCAGTAACAGAAATAAATAATCTCACGCTTACTCACTTTTTGAAAGACAAGGATGTGTTCTATTAGGTTCACCTCGAGTAATCGCAGTGGAAATCACGTGGTTCCATACCCGCAGTTTTGATGCCCATGTGCCTGATTTTAGCGGTGTCGCCTCCTTTTATTCATTCGCAAGCTTCTAATAGTCCGGATTAAGATTTGACGTCAGATGGCGGGGTGACTGTTTTGATTTGAGAAGTCCGTTTGACCTCCCTCACTCATAAGAGTTGCAATTTCCCCCAACTACAAACCGGTAACCAGACTCCTCACTCCTTCTCTCGCTTCAATTACCTCTCTCGCGGTTTTTCATACGGTATTGGCTGACGTGGCTTAGTAGACCCACATGTCAGTGCCACTTCACCTCCTCTCCTTCCTCTCATTTTCTTCTCTCGCCTCCTCCTCCTGCTAGTCCTCAAGAAGCATTACATCAAACACTTCACACGCGGTCTGATTATCACACGAAGTAACCACAGGGCAAGCATGCAATCGCCGTCCCAACTACTCTGCAGTCCATCACCAGCACCCTCCTCCTCCCCTGGGCTCAGCATCGCCGCGAGCACCATATATACCAACGCCGCAACGCGGAGCTGGAGGACAGGGCCCGGCAGGTGGCCACGGAGTGCGAGGCGTGGATGGGCGTCGCCAGGAGCCACGAGGCCGTCGGCCTCCGCGCCACCCTCGACCAGCTCCTCCTCTCCCCTGCGCCGTCGTCGCCAAAGGCGAATGCGAGGCCGAGGACGCGCAGTCGTGCTGCTTTGAGGCGCCGGCCGCGGCGGACGTCAACAACGACGACGGCGCCGACCGGACGCGGCATCGTCGTCGTGCAAGGCGTGCGGCGGCGGCGAGGTGTGCGTGCTGCTGCTCCCGTGCCGGCACTTCTGCCTGTGCCGCGCGTGCAAGCCCGCCGTGGAGGCGTGCCCCGTCTGCTCGAACGCCAAGAACGCCTCGCTCCACGTCCTGCTCTCGTGAAAGCCTACTGCACTAAGCTGCGTACTCGAGCCAATCTGCTCGAGGATTTCGGCAAGGAATTGCAACGGAGCAGAGTTGCATTCTGGAACGGAGATTCTACAGGCGACGATGTGGAGGTGGACGACGGCTCGACGGCGGCGGGGAAAACTTCCGTGGTGGCCTCAGGCAGCTGGGATACGGAGAAAGAAGAGATTAGGGAGGTGCGCGGCTTCACTGGGGAGCTTCCAGTGCGGGGAATCGGCCGGGGACTCACCGGACAAGGCGGAATCGACGGCGAGGTCGGAGGAGCCCGCGCGGCCGGACTTGGCAAAGTAGTGCGCGATTCGCGCGGCTCACGGCAGAAGATGGGGTATGGTGGCCATGGAGGTCTAGAGGGGTCTCGGCGAAGCTTGGGGCAGAGTGGCTCGGCCGGAGGCGGCTGGACGGCGACGAACGGCGAGCTGGCAGGCAAGGCTGTTGTTGAGCACGAAGAAAAAAGAAAAAGAAAGAAAGGTGACGTGGCACTGACATGTGGGTCCCCTATGCCACGTCAGCCAATCCGCTCTGAAAACCACCGAGGGAGGTAAATTGAAGTGAGGAAGGAATTGAGGAGTCTGGTACCTGGTTTTTGTAGTTCGAGGAAAAATGCACTCCTATAAAGTTGAGGGAGGTCAAACGGACTTCTTCCTTTTGATTTCAGCTTGGAGGACTTTCGGTGGGCTGCATGTCAAATGTCAATTGTGACGGGCCTTATTGGTAAGCTGTGAATGATGGGGCCGTTTCGGCCTGGGATGCGCAAGAGGCACAGACTTGAAAGGCTTCTCGGACATGGCCCATCCGCAGCCCCGTAAAACAGTGAAGATCGATCTTCGGCACCTCGGCCTCCTCGGTGTCGTTTTGCAGCGGGCACAACACAAAGCAAACGCCAGCGGGACTGGGTAAACCCCTTGTCAGTCGCCGTCCTCCACCCCGCCTGGCTTCCTCCTCGCTCCGACGGCGATCCAGCCCGCCGGAGCCGGCTCAGAGGTTTGTACGGCACCCAACCATTCTTCGCGGCCCAGTGGATCCAGACCGCAAGGATCACCTCCGGTCTAGGGTTAGGGTTTAGCTCCTCCATGAGTTTTTGCCTATCTCGCACGAAAAACGACTGCCGACTCGTCTGAGCGTCTTGCGACCGGCGGACGGGCGACGCACGTCGGCTAGGGTTTGGTCGGCTTCGGCCTGCTGCTGCGGCGGCCAACCTAGACGCGAGGCGGCGAGCGGCTTGTGCGGCGGTTGTTCGGTGCTCGGTGCGGCCAACCTCGACTTCTCAGAGATCAGTGAGTCCCCTTATTCGGCTCGCATCCCCTCTTTGAGCTTTGGGCTCTGCTGTTAATTGCTAGAGAAAAGAAATTTGGTGTGCATTTGCCTGTATAGAGTTTACTGATGTGGCGATTCCTTCACCTGGGAAGGCTATTCAGGGGTTCGGCTTGGGGAGGGTGTGGATTCCACTCACCCAGGGTTCTGTGCCAGCGACATACTGCTCTCTTGTTTTAGTTCCTTACTCATAAATGTTTGATTCCTGAGTTATTATGAAAAGCATTGCCTGCGTAAATCATCTATTTTGGAAAGCATTGCCTGCATAAATCATCGATGGAAGACGTAATGCTGCAAATTACTTCTGAGATACAGGGCTTTGGGTTTGGGAAGCAGCAGGTCAATGATGCATTTTTAGCACAGTTAGATGTAGGGTGGAATGAATGGTGTGGAAATCAGTTTCCGATGTTTGAAGACATTTTTGTATTCGTTTAGATACGGAGGCAATGCCTGCTTAGATTTTCATTTGGAGGATTAAGTTGATTAGTTCATGTTGGTTCCCTTGTGCCAGTCTTCAGTTGCTTTGTGGGCTTATTTATTCCTTTTTTTTTTTTCATTGTGGCCATTGTCCTGGTTCTGAAGGGCGGTCAACTATCAGCAGTGTGTTATGTTCGTCATTAGGGTGCATTAGTTTGTGTAACTGTGGCCATTTCTGCTTTAGTTATGCATGTACTTACCATTTCTGCTCAGTTGAGCAAGTAGTTTGCTAGCTTCACTGCCTTTATTACGTGCCATAAAGTTTCTCTTGGAAATCGTAAGCATGGCATTCGGCACCCTTCAGTTACATCATTGAGTTCCATTACTGTTGCTGCTATGATGTCATTTCCGCTCGACTCGGTGACGTAGCTGTCTTGTTTATTAGCGTGATAACCTTCCATATTTATTAATGGAAATAATTAACACGACCATTTCTGTAACGTAGCTGTCTTGTTTATTATATATAGCATATCGGTGCGGTGCCGGGATTGGTGGCACCTTACGCCTAATCACTTCTAAGCAGGTGCCTCAACAGGCTACGTGGCAATAGGACATCTACTGCTGGTGGTTAGTTTTGGTGCTAGCATATTAAAGGGGCTGTTTGCTAACTTTGCATGCTATCTTGATCTGGTGATAGAACACGAGCCCAATGTCACAGCCGGCGAATCTGTCAAACGAACCCCTCTTGTCATACTTTTCTGTTTACATGATACATGCTCCTTTTGCTTTGGATTTAGCAGTCACATGGAAGGTTTTCAACCAATCTTTAGATTCTTTGCTTTAGCCCATAGCTGAAAGCAGCACATGTCTATTTGGTTGGGAATTAGGGCCCAAGTATTTTTTTATATGTTCATTATTCTTATGCCGATTATTTATTTTGATATTTTTTATTGCCTGACTCATACTATATAATCTGCTTAAATAATTTATAAGTGTCCTTGTGCGTCATTAAGTTAATCTTTTGTCCATTATATGTTGTGCATGTAGCGTGACCGCCATGTGTTGAATAATTGCTTCCTCTCATCACTTTTCTGGATTGTTGAGATGTTATTTTTCTTCATTCTTTGTCGGAATTCTGTTTTCAGCACTGACCACATCTTCAGTGCCTAACCTTATGCTGTTGTCATGTGCAGGCATATAACAGGTCTGATTGAGCAAAATAATACAGGGGCTTTTAACAATGGGTTTTGATAATGAATACATTTTGAATATCCAATCCCTTCCTGGTGAATATTTTTGCCCTGTTTGTCGGACACTCGTATATCCTAATGAAGCTCTGCAAACTCAGTGCACACATCTATACTGCAAACCCTGCTTGGCTTATGTGGTGGCAACAACTAAAGCTTGTCCTTATGATGGTTATTTGGTGACAGAAACTGATTCCAAGGTATGCATATTCAGTGAATTAATGAGTCCCTAGAAAATACACTCCCCTTACAATCTGATTTGCAATATGCAGCCTCTGGTGGAATCAAATAAACTCCTTGCTGAGGCAATTGGCAAAGTCACGGTCCATTGCCTGTATAATAAGAGTGGTTGCCAATGGCAAGGAACTCTATCTGCAGGTATCACTCATGGTAGTACCTGTGCATATGGGAATTCCCCGGTTGTTTGTAACCGTTGTGGGACTCAGATTGTACATCGTCAAGTGCAAGAACATGCACAACTCTGCCCTGTATGTATACCTATAACTGTTTCCTATGTATGTCTTGGACTGTATCGTTGTTCATTATTTCGTTCTCACTGTTTGTCGATTCCAGGGCGTGCAGTCTCAAACACAACAGGCTGATGGGAGTCAAGTACAGCCGTCAATAGCGACAGCTCAGGCAGTGACAACAGATCCATCACTTGTTTCCTCAGCAGGATCTGCAGCAGTTGCAGACACAACAGTGCCATCGGCCACTGCAGCTGCGACTGCTTCGTCAGTGGCAACAGGAGGGGCAGCTGGTGCAACCACAATAGCAGCGCCCCCTTCCTTTGCAGGTGCATCAGCTTCTGCTCCCCAAACTGCAACAGCTGAGCAGTGGTACCAGCAACAGATGCAATATTCACAGCACTACCAGCAGCAGTACGCTGGATACAACCCTTACACACAGCAGTATCAACAGTATGGCCAGTACCAGCAGGCTTATCAGCAGTACACACAACCTCAAATGCAAGCAGCGTCACAGAACGTGGTTCAAGCATCAGCCCAACCTGCTCAAGTTTTGCAGTCCTCTCAGCCCCAACTCCAAGCGCCAACTGGTCATCCACAGACTCAGCAGCATCAAGTGCAATCCCAACCCCAAAGTCAGCCCAACCTTCCATATCTTCAAGCGCCTGCAGGTCAGACGCAGCCTCAGCAGCCTATGCAATCAGCCTATCAAGTTCCACCGATGCAACAACAAAGTCAAGTACCACTCCAATTGCCTGCCCCTCAAGCACAACCTACAGTACATCAACCGGCATCTACTCAAGTTGGTAATAAGCAATTTGGTGTTCCTTCTACCCAGGCAACACAACATCAAGTGCAGCCACCTGTACAAGCTCAACCTCCACAGCTTACAGCATTACCTCCGCAGCAAAATCAAAATCTTCAACCTCATATGCAGCTAAACAGTCAAATCCAGCACCAACCTCCGCAAGTGCAGCTGCAATCTTACCAACAGTCTCAGGCATACCCTCAGCCAACGCCTCTTATGCACCCTCGGAATACTTCATATCCGCAACAGCAGATGCCCTCTGGTGCTCCACAACACCCTGTGCATGCATCTCGTCAACAAGGACTTGTTTCTCAGCATCCTGCTCCTATGCGTCCTCCATTGCCAAGCCAGCAGCCAGCTATGCTGCCTCCTCAAGGAATTCCGCATACACCTCAACATCAACAAAATGTTGGATACCATGCCCAGAGGCCTCCGATGCACTCGAGCATCCCTTCCCAAGCACCTCAACAAGGATTGCCTCCTCGTTCATCTGTTCCTTCACAGGCAGGTCAGCCCCAAAAGAATAATTTTGTTAGTGGTAGTAAAGATGGGCAGACTGTTGTAGCATTGGACAGCGCTGACACTTCTATTGGGAAGGATGGAATTGCGAGCCAGGGAGGTAATTGTCAGGGTTCGGGTGTACATGGAGGCAAAGAGCATAAAGCTTCGGATACATTTAATAATCTTGAGAAAGGAGGATCGGCACAGCAGGCATCACAGAGAAATGCAAGGCCACCAGGTGCCTTTGCGCCCCTAGGCACGGGATCACAACATCCATTTGGACCAGATAGAATATTCCCTCAGCATATGATGAATTCTGGTGCTATGCCATATAATGTGCAAGGGCAGCCAAATCAAACTAGTAGGCCACCTAAGCATAGTCTCGGTGACAATATTCGACCTCCATTGGAGCAACCATATGTTTCATTTAATTCAGGAATGGAACAAAGGACATTTGTAGAGAATCACATTCCATCACCAATGCCACAGCCTGCAGGAATCAGACCTGGTGAAGGTATGGTTCGATCACCCCTTGATGGCCTTCGGTCACCCCTTGATGGCCCGTTTCCTGTACATCATGACACAATGCCGCCTTTTGTCCCTGAACCTTTGGGTCGGCCACATCCTCCTGGTAATATTCGAACGAGTGGCAATACTTCAGTTCTTTTATTGCATATTTGCATGTGTACTGATCAAATTTGCATTCATTCAGGAATGTCGAAGAGCAATGGTGTTGGTGGTGGACCGTTTGTAAGTGGAAGGGCTTCCCATCAAGAAGGTTTCAACACTCCAGGGGAACATGCCCGGTCATTTGCGGCATATCCTGGTAGACAAAGTGTCCACCACAAAGATATTGAAGATCTTAAACAATATCCTGGGCCAGCCCATCTGGATGTTCAGGGCCTGCGAATGGGTCCTAATTCTTTCGAAAGAACCTTAGGTAGACCTGATGGTTTCCCTGAAAGGCCTGGTTTTGAAAACCAGAAAGGTCAATTTCCTGTAGCCTTGCATGATGATTTTTCAAGGAAGCCCAATGCAACCGGTCGTCCCGACTTTCTGTCACCTGGTGCAGAATTTGATCATCACGGATCTGATGGAATGCCCAATTTGAGGAATCCAGGTAAGGATTTTAAATTTGTATAATTTGTGCTTGATTCATCGACTCAAATTCTTTTATAGGATTTCAGTGACAGCTGGTCATCATGGACCTTTTTAAATCAATGATGGTCCTCTAAGGGATTTGAATGGTTTTTAGGTCCATTTTTTCAAGGGAGGAGTGCTGGTCCTGGTGGTGTTCACAAAGACTACCTTGGCTCTGTTAATGCTTTTGATGGTCCAGTGTTTCCTTATACTCGTTTCCACCCTGGTGATTCTTTTCCTTCAACAAGTTTAGATTTTGTTGGTTGGGTAGTCAGGAACCTGATGGACATGGCTGATTGCATTTAACTGAGCCTTTTATGTACCAAATTTTACAGGTCACATGCATCCAGATGGTCCTAATCTGGTTGCTGACTATTCTCTTCATGGATTTCCAAAAGAACCTGGCCACTTTGGTTTGGTGGGTTATCGATGCTCGTACATGACTTTGTTCTTATTTTTTCATATGATGAGTTGTTAGTTTCCATGTGCTGTTGTAATTGCTGGATTATGTATTGTGTGGACTGCTGATCTGTTTAGTGTTCTGTATACAGAGTGGAGTCATGCGAAACGCATGTACTGGTTGGTGCCGAATATGCTTGTTCAACTGTGGTAGTGCAGAAAACCTAGACTTGCATGTAGAGACAAGGGAGCATCAGCAATGTGCAATGGATCTTATTCTGAAAATGAAGCAAGATGTTGCAAAGAGGCAAAAGCTGTGAGTGATATTTCATTGAACTAATTTAATCTTGAATATCCCAGGTTAAGCAACTCCCTGTTTTACGGTTCTAAACTTACTCAGGAACCTTGGAGGCCCCAAGTCGTTTCACAACAAGAAGGTAGCTGGGAAGGTCCACTTCCGTGGAAATAGGCGTTAGAACTATAGTTATCTAACTAAGCACTGGATGAGATTTTGAAGGTTAGTTATGGTGGCTTGATTCTTTTCCTGAAATTCAGCTGTTTTGCTCGTAGGATTCAGTTGGTTACTTCCCTATCTTTTGCCAGGTCCGCTTCTAATGCTTATGGATGTTTCCGAGACTACTGAAAATTGAGATCTGTTAGTATGTCTCGTTAAGGCAGCTAGCATATTTGAAGCGGAACTTTTCCCAAACTTTTGTTGCCATGTTGGTCTGCAGACTTGACATGCCTTTATGGTTTCTGCTATTACTATTTTTGATACACTTGAGATGCTTTTATGGTTTATGTTGTTACTATTTTGTATATTTAATTGCTGAAGTTATTCTAAGAATGCTTAGGTTGCTTAACATGCACCCTTGTAACTGGGTATGTATCCATGTCTATCCGCTAAGAATGCTTAGGTTGCTTTTATGGTTTATGTTGTGGACAAGTATACCACACTGAACCTGTACTGAAAGATTCATTGTTATATTGTGTTTTTAGGCAGCCATAAACTAGGTTTTTCAATGGAATTTTTGAGCAACCATATATGCTTGAAAGCTGTTCCTGGTACTTACAATGCCTGAAAGTTTTAGCAGCCCTGCGTAGATTTGATCCCAAAAAAAAAAAAAAAAAAAAAAAGAGTAAGGCATCCTGTTATATGATGGTTTGCCAAATGAAGGAGCCTATGTCATGATAGAATATTCGAGATCTGATTCTGCATCTTATCGAATTACTTAGTGGGTAATCAGCTACATTTTTGTGAAAGAGAATGAATTTCTGCTGCATTCTGATTAAATTTGTGACTAGAGCCATTTACATGCCTATCATCTCACTACAATGGTTTTTTTTTATAAGTATCTCACTACAATGGTTACGTATGGAAGTTTTCAAGAGGCCTGGAAGGGGTGGGCAAAACAAAAATATGAAAAGATTTCAGCAGGGACAGGTACCCTGAATTAGCACGTATGAGACACCATCTGATGATGTCTAAGTGGAAAGATGAGTTGGATACAAATACATGGCTTGTAATATCCACATTTGGTCGATTACTTTGTTCTAGGAGATAGTGATGTAAGATAGTTGGTTTGATGCTCATAGATTGGGAGTTGGGGCCAAAGTACTTCTGGCTGGTTGGCTAGGAGCTCCAGCGGCACCTCCTCAGGTCCTGAGTTCGATTCCCGATGGGAGCTAATTTCAGGCTGAGGTTAAAAAAATCCCCTCGCTTCTCCCAATTCCCAAAGCATGGTAGAAAACCCGGCCCAGCTGGGCAACGGTGCTTTGCCCCGGCCCAGACTCACCTGGAGAGCGGGTCCTGTGTAAGGGTGGGAGGGGGGTTCGGGGGCTTTCTTCTGTTATGAATACCGCGGGTGGAGGTTAATCCCCCGGGGCCGAGTTTTCTTTTAGCTTGGGAGTTGGGAAAAGGACAACATTATAATAGGATGGACACAATTTTTGGGGGATGAATATTTTGACACAACATTGCACACTAGGCACTACAGTCAATGGTGACTGTAGCTTGTAATGTATTCGCTGGTGGTTGTTCTTTTTTTTCCCCTCAAATTTCTTCTACCATGGTGATCATTAAATCATCTGTATCTTTTTTGTTTTGTTTGCTAAGCAGAAACTGAAAAGTTTTAGGAAAAATTCCTGCCGAGGGTTCTACCGCCATTCTTGCATGCTTTCCTAATGGTGGTAACGATGACATCCTTTCCTAATGATGGTAAGGAAAGATATATACTGAGCTTTTAAGCCTTTTATTACAATGGGCTTTACCTTTTTGACAAACATTCTTCCCAACTGGATAAGGACTGAAGTGCTTATGTCAGTCTTTTGTTTGTCAATTGCTTCGACACTAGCAGTTGCACTATATGTACTTGTGCGTGGCCACGAAGGACTTTGATTTCTTAGGATCCGTAGGACTGATCTTGATATTTGTTTTGTGTGTAAATCTATCCATTTAGATTAAATGATTGCATGTACATGTTCCATGTTTTGAGGACTGCAACTAACCCTAGGGCTTGTTAAAGTGAAATAATCGCACTTCGCTTGGTTTTGAACTTCCACTGAAACTCCTAACACGTTGAATTTCCATCTTTAATCGCCTAGGTTCTATGGTCACAGATATGCAGCTTTTTTTACCTACTTGTACTAGAATAACTTGAGAACTCACGTAGACTTCATGGACTTAGCAAGATGATCCTATGGTTAAAAAGTAATTAACTAGACATGTTGTCTGCTACGCTTATCTGTCAGCATACAAATTTTGGTAAGAGATGTAGTGAGTTAAGAAATAATAACATGCTGTTAAAGTATAATGATGTTTCTTTTTGAAAAGCTGAAGAAAAGGTATCGAGTTTAACATTCTGACGGGGCAGCACTTGGCATGCCAAACTGTTCTGGGTCTGCCACCAGTTTAGTAAATGTTCGGCTAACCCATGGTTTGATAGGGTGGGTGTAAATCAGAATCTGGCTGGCTCAGGTTTTATGCTCCGCCCAGTTTTGGACACAAACTTGTTTGCTATCAGTTTTTGGTTTGAACCACTGATAGATTTTATCATTCAGCAGTATATTATAGAGGCACACTGCTTACATAGTTACCATGGGTTATTAACCCTGGTTTCACAGTACCCTGACATTAGATTTGAACTATAGAATGGCCAATTAGTACATTTGTCTCTGTTCGAGGTGATCTTTGAGTGCTGTAACATGAAATAGATTACAAAGTTATCCTATTTTGTGCGATAGCATTATCAGTCAGTTTTAGAATAGTGTAGAATATTTGTATTGTTGCGTATTTAGACTTCTTTATGTATGGCAGCTAAAGGAACTGGCGTGTTCATTTTACGTTGCATTTTTTGTCGTTCTGTTTGTTCTGTGTTACTTTGGGATTCTTGTAGCAACTTAATTCATGATGGTGTGCTAAGGGTGCGTTCGGTTCCCCCCTCTAAACTTTATACCCCTCTAAAGTAAAAAGAATCTTACTATTTAGGGGTACTAAATAAAATTTAATTACAAAACCTTTTTGCAGATGGGCGTTATTTTTCGAGACGAATCTAATGAGCCTAATTAATCAATGTTTTGACACAGTGATGCTACAGTAACCATCGTCTAATCGCCGCTTAATTACCCTCATTACGTTCGTCTCGCGAAATAGATGGGGGTCCTGGACTTAGTTTTGTAATTTGACTTTGTTTAGTACACATAAATCGTGCCGGCATCTTTGATGTGACCCCTCTAAAAACTTTAGAGGGGTCACCGAACGCTGCCTAACTAAAGCAATATTCATTGCGTTCGATGGTTGCTGAACCGGCTGCACCATGGATCATTTTCTGCCTGCATGGAATAATATATGGAGTACTCTCGAATTTGACTTGACGGCACTTTATATCCTCGTCCAGTTGCTGAGGTCTCATGTAAAGTGCCTGTGTTTCTTCCAATGGCGCATGCTACTAATTAATGTACCCACCGATGTAAATCTTGTAAATGACAATGTATTCAGACTTGTTTTAAATTGTTATAGTTTCATTCAAATTGTCCGATCGCATGATTCGCATCTGTGTACATTTCATGACATTGTACCGCTATTGACACTTGATTAATATTTTTTTCCCAGTCGAGAGCTGTAATTTTTTATATTTCAGGCAGTTCATCTCAACTCTGTTAAATTCGTGTTGGTGGACAACTAAGTTTCTTACACTGTCATATACAACTGCCTGATCGCAAAACATCCATGAAAACAAATTCAGTTGACTTTTGCCATGAGGTCTAAACTCTGAGGTGCGAGGTATTTCGTTTCAAAATAAGTGTCATTCTAGTCTCGGATACGGGAATTAAGTAGAGATGAAAAGTAAAGAGCGTGGTGAAAACTCTGTCTTGTGATGGGAAACGCAGCCGAGTCTTACCTCGTCGCGCTCGGTACCCGCTCGCCACATTTCCTTCCATTTTGGACGAAATACTTCTTTGTTTTTTTCTTTAAACAAATTAGATTGCTCCTTTCTGAACTGCTCCAAGACAATGCGACTGCGTCGTTAGCTTGTTATACTACCTCGGTCATTAACTTGTACCGCTGCATCTCTGCATTTCTTGTGTGGGTGGCTGGTGACACGCACTGCATTGTCATGTCAACTGGCCATTGCTGCGCTTCAAGTCTCGATCTGTCTTCTTAAACAACGTAGCAGTGTGCAGTTAGATTATTTGTGCGTCTCACTCGGGATACTATTGCGTATTTTACTGTTACATTACTAAGTCCCGGCAGCACCGAAGAGACAAATTCTTAGGAGGTCCGGGATTCTTCAGCCTTAGAAATGGCAAGCAACAACTCTGACACAGGTTCAGATTCAGAACTTAGATAACTGTCTCTTGCATTGGGAGCTCCCCTATGTGCCTCCACCGAATCCACTTTACCGTTCTACTTAGTGCAGCATATGCCAAAAATCCATGTCTCACTTTCAGTGGCCATTAGGTGTTGGCTCGACGATTGGCGCTGGCATCTACGTCCTGGTTGGCACCGTGGCGCGTGAACACACAGGGCCAGGCCTGACCATCTCCTTTCTGATAGCCGGCATTGCAGCTGCTCTTTCTGCGTTGTGCTACGCCGAGCTCTCATGCCGCTTCCCTTCAGCAGGGAGTGCCTATCATTACTCCTACATTTGCATTGGAGAAAGGTACAAGTTCAAAGTGTAAAATCCCATTGTTTCTTGTTATTTTGTGCTTTAGGCATCAGCATCCATCATTATGGAAGGACCACGGCTTTTTGCTCACATTTTGCTTTCTATTTCTTTGTGATAAATTATGGTCAGTGTTGCTTGGTTGATTGGTTGGGCCTTGATCCTTGAGTACACAATCGGGAGTTCGTCAGTGGCGCGTGGCATATCGCCAAACTTGGTAATGTTGTTTAATAAGCTCTCTCTTCAGATATGTGAAGATTTCATAGTCAGTTCTTTTTTTTTTTCAGGCTCTGTTTTTTGGTGGCCGAGACAAATTGCCCTTCTTTTTTGCCCAAGTACATGTCAAAGGGCTTGATACCCCACTTGATCCTTGTGCTGCTATTCTCGTCCTGATAGTTACTGCATTACTCTGTTTCGGAATTAAGGAGGTACGCATTGAGCCTGCTCAATTGTTTCAGAAATTATTTCTCTCAATACTTATTGAGCAATTAGCTAGTTATCTAAATATTGTTGTTTGATCATAGACTGCATGAGGTGAGCGTAGGTATCTTATATGCAATTATATGGCATGGATTCTAGAATGTAGATTTCTGTCCTCTATATTTGACCTTTTGTAGGCGCATATATCAATCAGATTGATATGAAAATGCGACGAGAGGTGTAAATATAATCCTTTGTGTAGATTATAATCTTTCTTGTTCTATGAGATTGATACTAAAATTAATTGGAGTTCAAATCGTGCTGCTACTTTCAACTTACTAATTCACAGTCTTAAGTATGAGTTGTTTCCTGATCAGAGCTCATTTGTGGAAGGCATCGTCACCACTGCAAATGTCACAGTCATGCTTTTTGTCATTTGTGCTGGTGGATGGTTAGGATTCAGGAATGGCTGGACTGGTTATAAAGTTCCAGAAAGGTAAGTCAATCACATAACCAAATGAACACACTGACCCATATGAAATATTTTCAACTTTCATGTTTGTTTCTCTGGCACAACAGCTACTTCCCTGATGGTGTCCGAGGAGTCCTCTCCGGATCAGCAACCCTATTCTTCGCGTACATTGGCTTTGATGTAGTTGCCAGCACAGCCAAGGAGGTGAGCTTCCACTCCACAATCTCAAATACGAAATGTGGAGAATTTATGCTTATTTCTCTCTAAATATTAGTACGGTTTATTGATGTTTGTGTGCTCAGAAATGGCAATCTTTTAATTTGTTTGTCAAAGTGATTTCCAGGGTGAAGAATCCGCAGCGCGATCTTCCCTTGGGGATGGGCCTGACCTTGGCACTCAGCTGCTTTCTCTACATGATGGTTTCTGCTGTCGTTGTTGGTCTGGTGCCGTATCATGCCATGGATCCTGAAACCCCTATTTCTTCTGCATTCTCGCAATAGGGGATGCAGTGGGCTGTGTAAGTACCACATTTCCTTCCTGCTGCAATGCTGAAAAACTCAGTGATTTAAGGATATTACTTCGACATTTTCTGTGTATCTGCTGGTGTTTGAAAATTCATGCTCGACTGTACTGTAGATATGTTGTTTCCAGTGGGGCTGTTCTTGCTCTCATTGCATCCTTGATAGGTGGTATTCTTCCACAGGTACGTGCAGTATTCTTTTTCCTTTTGGTGAAGGAACAGATACATGCAGCGTTAATATAGAACGGCTACAATGACCATGATTTTCATGATGAAATTCGACTAGTGTTTTTTTTTCGATCAGTGTTTAACCAAATGCCAAATTGGATAAAAGATTATCCAATTACAACACTAGAGGCCATAACAAAATCCTTTTGGGTGGACCCTGCTAAGGCCGATTTTTCGTTCCACTGAATACTTTTTAGGTATTTACACTTCCTACTTGGATACTTGGCTGAAGGAAATACATCCATCACACGTTTTTTAAAGGAAAAAAATCCACTTTACTCCCCAAAATGGTGACTTAATTTAGCACTCAAATAATTCGTACCGGCTTTAAGTCACCACTTTGTTCCGGATGCTAGATGAACGGACAAAAATGAATGTTTGGGGGAGTAAGTGGACTTCTTCAAAAAAGGATAAATAGCTGAAGCTGTGTCGCAAAAAGGTGGTGTCCTGAAACTTTGCTGAAGTTTGAAATTATACTGTGGTGAGATCGTAACGGACCTTCTAGAAAGTCACATAAACAAATGAGGGCGACGTCTTCAGTGTTGCCTCCAGCCGCCGCCCACCCAGTGAGCACTGAAGGCGATTGGAGAAGTTTTTTGGAGCAACTCGTGGCGTAGATGTGTCCTTTTTATTCTCTGCAACCAGACTGAGGCCATATGAACTGAAGCTGGATCCAATGCCAGAAGAAATGAGGTTGGAGGGAAGCAAAAATTATGTGAGTTGGGCCAGGGGAGCAGAGGCAATGTTGAGGGATAAGGGAGTGGAGCACTAATTGGAGGAGACCTGTGTTGAACCTGTGACAAGTCTAGCGAGGAACGGAAGGTGTGGAACACCACCAATTGTTTAGTGATTGTATGGTTCATGTGTTTGATCTCCCCTTCTGTCTTTGGGTTGGTGGGGCATATCCCTACTGCTGCAGGGATGTGGAAGAAACTAACGACAATTTACGCTGGGGCATGTAAATTGATGCTGATGGAGGTTCAATGGAAGGCTGACACGTTGAAGCGGGAGGGGAGAACCGTTCAGGAGTATGCTACTGAGTTGCGAGAATATGGGCGGATTTGGATTACCATGATCCACTACAACTTAACTGTGCCAATGACGTTGCGATTTCAAAGGTTTCGCTTCTTCAATGGCCTGAATGAGGAGTTTACGCCTAGGAGGCATGATATGTTCTGCCAGGAGGCTTTGCCAATCATGGAAGAGGCCATTTGGGCCATGGTTAAGGAGTAGATTTGGCTGAGATCGGCAAGGGCCAACAACCTGTAAATTCTACATGTACTGATGGCAGGAAATGCTATGATTGTGGTCAGAAAGGGCATTTAAGCTACAACTGCCCTCTCTCAAATGACAGTGGTAGCCAGGGTGTAGGTCGTGGAAGTTTTGGTGGCTATGGAGGACATTTGGCCCGTTCGGCTGCTTGGAAATGGCTGGGCTGGAATGGCTGGTGGCTGGGGCTGGGCCGGCGGATGGGTGACTGGCTGGTGGGCCAGAGCTCCCGCCCAGCCATTCCAGCCCAGCCGGAAATGATCAGCCGAACAGGCCGATTGTGGTGTAAGTCATGGTGTTTATGGGAAACTGAGGTGGTCGTCAAGATGGTTCTAGAACCAATCTCTTACATAGTAAAACGCGTGCGTTCTCTGAAAGCTCATTGAGCCACGTAAGCCCAATAAACAGTAACCGTACGATCGAAAATCGACGGCTGAAAAAAAAAAATAGCGCCACGTCGTTAAGTGAACAGTAACAGTTCGATTAAATATAGATGGCAAAAAAAAAAGATCTGTCGTGTCACACCGCGAGTAACCGTACGATCGAAAATCGACGGCTGAAGAAAAAAAGAAATAGCGCCACGTCGTTAAGTGAACAGTAACATTCCGATTAAAAATAGACGGCAAAAAAAAAAAATCTGTCGTGCCACACCGCGGCATAGCCCGCTGACGCCGCCGCATCGGCCGGTCCTTAAAAAAAAAAAAAAACCTAACCCTAGTCGCCGTGTGGGAGCCGCCGATGCGCTCGACGACGTCGCCGTCGCCGTCTTGGAGCCGCCGTCGCGCCCGAGGACGTCACCATCGCTGTCTTTGAGCAGCCGCCTCCTTCGACGCTCGTAGTAGAGGGAGGAGGCCCAGATCCGCTTGAAGAGGCGGCGGCCTCGCTGGATCAGGGTGCGTCATCGCCACGCCCGGCCTCGCCGAGCGCGAAAGAACGCCGCCGCACCCGAGGACGTCGCCGCGCCGCCGTGGAGCGAGGTAGAAGAGGACTTGCCGCCGGCGCTGTTATCATCGCCCACCGCGCCACCGGATCTCCCCGCGACGAGTGGTGACGCAGATCCCCCGACGACGGGACGCCGCCGCCAGATCTGGCCAAGGAGGGGGCGTCGCCGCCGGATCCGGCCGAGGAGGGCGCATCGTCGTCGGATCCGGCCGAGGAGGCCACGTCGCCGCCGAATCCGGCCGAGGAGGGGTCGTCGCCGAGCTTGCCGCCTTGCCGGCGTGCAACCACGCCGAGCGCGCCGCCTCCTCGTACGCGTCGTCTACCCGGAGGAGGAGGAGGAGGAGGAGGAGGTGGTGGTGGTGGCGCCACCCCAACCCTGCCGCGCGCGCCTCCGCGGCGCCGCGCCCGCCAACCGCCTGGCCGCCGCCTCCTGCGCGCCGCTCCCGCATGCGCCCGCCGGCGCGACGGGCTTCGCGCCGGCCGCCACTACCGCGCGCTCGCCCGCCACCACCCCCGCCGGTGGATAAGGGAGGAAGGGAGGGAGAGAATGAGGGGATTAGGGTTTGTGGCCAATCCCCTCAACTTATATAACGGCCCAGATGGGCCGGAATGGGCCGCAGCCAGCCCAAAAGACCGGCCTGACTCCCAAAAAATCAAACAAACTCGACCAAAATCAGGAAAAAGGGAATTTTGCAGAAAACCCCCTAAAGAACTAGAAATTATGATTTAGTCTTGATTTTTTTACAGATTGGTCCCGATTGTTCTAACCCAGAATTTTTGCCAAAAGGGCCCTGACGTTCCTGGATTTTTCTCTCCTATATTTTTTTACTGAAACCAGGAACTAATTTTTTACAGAAAATACCTTGTTTTCCTCAGATTTCAACCAAAGTCCAAATATATAGACTTGCACCCCATTATAGAGCATCTGTTGGGGATGCTGTAAAGAGGTCTTCAACCTGGGTGCCTAGAGGTGCAATATCAACATCCTCCACCACCTAGCCAACTGAGACAAACTCAGCTTTCTAGGGATCAACATGTATATACACACTATCTCCTGAAGCGATTCAAATGCACATGGAAGTAAGTTGAGGAAAGGCGCATGAAAACCGTCAGGACGCAGGCCGTGCATGACCCAGCCTTCGTATGAGTACCTCCCTTTCCAGAAGCAGCCTCGACCATTAGTCATGACCTGCTAATTAACTACATTTTTACTCCTTTAATTTTATGTCATGCCCACTTAATTTATATGTAAAATTGTCAGATGGCATGACTTCATATGTACCCATTATAAATTTTAAGATATAAATGCCGTTAAATATATATATATATACGAGCTGGGTCAGGTTTCGGAAATTGTCATAAGATTTTGAAGATACTATGCCTTTCAAAAACAGAGTCAACAATATCTTATTGGCCATAAAAAAAATCTCAAAAGTATATTATTAGTGTAACATTATAATTCAACCATTTTTAAATTTCTAGATTAATCATTCTCATTCAAAATATAACCCATCATGTTTAAATAATACGATTTAGTTGGACCACTTACAAGCAAACACATCCAGATTCTTTTATTCCCACCTTCCCATATATTTATTAAGCATTTTCTATTATCAACATAACGTAATTGAGGACCAATAAATTGAAAAAAACATAATTACATTATGTTTCCAGAATTAATTGAAAATTTCATTTTTCAAACCAATATTTCCCTCTCCCTTTTTTAATAGATTGAGTAACTACATTTTATTGAACTTTCAAGTATTTTTTCTGATAAAAACTGCTTCAAAATTTATCTCAACTAAAATTATTAACTCGCGACAAAATGATCATCGTGCTCTAAAAATTTATTTCAACTATTTGAACCATTGTGCTCTAAAAAATTTATTTCAACTATTTTACCCATCGTGCTCTAAATAATTTATGCTCATCCAAATAAGAAACAAAAATGTTTCTTATTTTTTTCACTTCACAACAGGTTCACAACAGGAGCAACCCATATATATCGATTTTAATTTTCAGTTAACATGTAAATTAAGCCACTTTATTTTAGTGAACTTTCAAGTATTTTTATATAAAAAACTACTTCAAAAATTTTATCAGCTAAAATAATTAACGTCCTACAAAATAAGTCTATTACCATATTTATCAGCATAATAATTTTATTTGCTGACCAACATTGCTTATCACAATTCAGCTACCTCTGAATAGTTATAAAAATCATATAAAACATACAACCATATTGTATTTGCAATTTCAAATTCCCTAAATATCAACCACTACAGGAAAAAAATATAGGGATTCAGGATCCAATAAAATCTACAACAATGATTAATCGTAGAGTGATCTGGATAAACACCACGAAATTCAAATTAACTATTCAATGAAATCTATAACAACAAATATAATATCCGAGTTCATGAAGAAATTACACGAAAGCTACATTTATTGATAAACTGGCCATGATGGATGAAGAGTTTACTGCGAGAACTTGTGTTCAGAAATGACACGTGGTCCCAAATTGTGAGAATAATTCAACAGACAGCATTGCGAACGAACCAGTGCAATGTGGCCACCAAAGAAAACTGAGATATATGTTCGTTAAGAAGGTAGGTTTTAGTGAACTATTGGCAGACTGTTTTACTGTGGGTCTATGTAACAAGACAGGAATTCTTGCTTTGATAAAATAAGCAGGAATGATTGATATGTTTTACACATCTTGTTACTGGTGTAAATGTGAATCTGTAGGGGAGTTTCGCGCAAATTCACATTAATTATTAATAGATAGAGATGTAAGGCTGCACAGCGATTTTACCAAATCAGTTTGTACAAAAACAAAATTGTCAATAGGTTAAGGTAGGAATATAGGGTGGTTATCTATTTCTTTTTGCAAATAAAAGCTATTCAAAGTTACACTGGAATGATAAGGATCAATCCTTATCATTTAAATCTTGTCTTTGGTCAGCCTAGGATCACGATGGCTATGGCAAGAGATGGATTGCTTCCGCCGCTCTTCTCAGCTGTCAATCGACAAACTCAAATCCCAATTATGAGCACAATCTTGACTGGGATATGTGCTGCTATCCTAGCTTTTTTCATGGATGTCTCCCAATTGGCAGGGATGGTAATGTCAGTTGTTATGTTAAAATGGTAGCACTGTTGAATACAAAGATCCACAAGATGATAACAGTTTCTTGATCTGTTTGTTCAGGTAAGCGTGGGCACCCTATTGGCATTTACCACAGTTGCCATTTCTGTTTTAGTTGTAAGATATGCCCCTCCGAAAGAGCTGCCAATGGAAATAGCTCTTGAAGGCACATCTGAGTCACTAACTTCATACTCTGCAGATACGCAGCAGGATGAGAATTCGGATTATCCTTTTGGCAATGGTAATAAAAAAGAACGGTCTTCTGTAAACTGTTAATTTGATCTAAGCTGGCAGCAGTTACAGATAAATATCACCATTATCAATTTATGTTTCTTGATCTCCAGTTGCATGTTTAATATGAATGTCATGTAGCCATACTATGCTGGATCAATTGCCAGAAATTTTGTTGCTTTCATCTCAAAGTCACTAGTAAATCAGGTGTCATATGATAATTTAGCTCTGCCTTGTTAGATAGTTTCATCTATTATAGTGTTTTTTTTTTCATCGTATGAAATGCTTGTAAGTTATCTGCCGTGATGTTCCTATTTTTTTTACTTTCATGATTCCTAAATATTTTTCCTTTCTTCTTTCTTTCTCTATGGAATCAGTTCAGGAAGCACCTACTGTCAGTGAGGTAGTCAGCATGGAAAGGCAACAAAAAGTCATAAAAAGCATATTGCTCATACTCGTCGGGGTCATTGTTTTTGTTTCTGGGGTTTCTTTCTCCTTTTTGCCATTGTAAGTGACATGTCAAAAATACATCTCTAGCTACTGTGCATCAAACATGCTCCTATTTACCTGCTTCTATACTGCAAAATCAAAGAAGTTAGAATGCTGTTTTGGGATAGAAGAGCACCAAGCCTGAAGAGTACAACTAGAACTGCACCATTTTCCTTTTTAACTTGAAAAGCCAATGGAATATTTTAAAGGTTGTAGAGAAATATGTGTGCTTTTAGTCTCGAACTCCACAATCATTTAACTTTATCCTTTTCTTGCTTTCAGTAGTTATTTGCGATTCTTCATATGTGCCATAGGCGGATTGCTATTGTTGAGTTCGTCTATTGTACTTTTCAGCATTGGACAAGACAAAAGTTCTTCACAACATTCTGGAGGTATAAGCTTATCTAGCATGGGCATTTAGCACCACTGCAAATTGGCCTTATAATTTAATGCATTCTGAAAGTATTTCTTTCTTTCTCTTAGGTTTCATGTGCCCCTGGGTTCCATTACTTCCAGTTTGTTGCATCATCATCAATGTATACCTGCTTATGAACATTGGGTAAGAAAATTACCTTATAATTAACATTTTGATCATTTATGCTTTTGCTACCTTGCATTATTATTTTAGAAAGTGCTAAAATCACTGTTTGGTTAGAATAATCTCTTAAACCTAACTTTGGATGAATCCAGATAGAGCTTACACTGTTGAGTACTTGAGCTCATGGATATTGGAACATCTGGATAGAGAAATTGCCCTCCCATTCTGGGGCACTAATTACCCTGATTCCTCTGAGCCTGGCAACTTGTAACATTTATCTGATGCTTCAGACTCGAATGATCGCAGGAGTCGTACATGGATTCGTGTTTCTGTATGGCTGGTGGCTGGTGCACCCATATATCTCTTCTACGGTCGGAAGCATAGTTCGCTGGCAAGCATGGCCTACCAACGCATATTGCCTACATAAATCAATGTGGGGATTGGAGTTCGCTCTTGCTGTATTTTGATGGATTGGTGCCTTGGGCAATCTTTCTTTCGCAATCTTACCCTTCTATGCTACATATTACAGCGACGAAGTCCTTGGATTGCATAGAAATGGCTCTATATATGTGCTCGCTAAAGGAACCGTTATAGATGTTGAAGGTTCCTGATTCCAACAGTTCAAACAAGGAAATAAGATCCTGAACTCTGAAGATCTAAAGAGGCAGACAGAAAGGCACATGTGTAAGCACAAAAGTAGAAATGCAGTTTGCAAAATGCGTAGTTTGTCGACTGAATCACGTTTGTTAGCAATGATTGTCCATTGCTGAGGCTCTATCGCAGAAGAGATTTGTAGGTAGGTGGTCTGTCTGCCCATTTTGTTCCAACAGACTGTCAAGGAGATTTACCTACGCCAAATCAATAGCTACACGCATTTTCTTTGTTGCTTGTAATTGACAACAATGACAAGCTCTTTTCGTGCGTCAATGATCTGCTATTGATATTGACATTATGCTTCTTTTCAATGATTGATTTGGGTTTGCGCTGTCGAGTTGCCTGCATTCCTGCTTCAAAAGGGTTCATTGGCACATATCCGTCAAAGGGGTTCATTGGCTTCAAAGAGGAAGAACTGATTCCGTCAAATTTCTACCTAATTAACTAATTAAGCCGTATAACAATTCCTTTATTCTGTGACAAGAACGCTCTATCCGTCTACTCTGAGTGAACTCTCGCAAAAATTGCCTGAACTTCATTCATGCCTTTCCTTTCTGTACATAGTAGTAAAATGTTTGATCAGAATTAGCCTGTAATAGCAATCGTTTTCACCTACACTGCTGCCTCTTCATGTTCCTCGGCGACAGCGTCTTGCTGAGCATCGCCTTGAGCCGCCTGGCCCCGGCGCCGGCCTTGACCGCCCCCGTCCTCCCGGGCTCCCGCGGGTTGCCGCACATGGCCACCTCCCCCTCGGAGCACCACCCGCCGTAGCTGAACTGCCCGGGCTCCGCCCGCCGCAGGATCTCCCGGTCGATGCGGTCCAGCACCGGGTCGTCCTCCCTGAACTTGCGGGCGAGGGGGCGGCCGCTGAGCACCATCCGGCGGAGGTCCGCCGCGGCGAGGTAGAGCGGGTGCTGCTTCGGCGGGTTGTCCCACTTGATGTAGTGCAGGTCGTGGTTCACGGTGGCGTTGCGGAACCGCCGCGAGTTGCAGGCCACCGTCTGGAAGTAGAACTCCGGCGACGAGATCAGGTTGGTGAAGTAGAGCAGCAGCGTCCGGGGCAGGTTGTCCTCCCACCCCATGATCACGTACTCCGCGAAGGGACGCGACAGCATCGTCCACGCTGAACCTGCGTTCGTACAGAACATTGTTCATGGCAAAGTTCATACATACAACAGTTTTATGTTTTTTTTTTCCCTTGAATCCGTACAAATTATCTGAAAATTCCTATACTAGCATTGAGCAAACAGGGCAGCGCCGGCAAGATGGATGTCGGCATTCCTGCCGTTCCTTGGAAGCAAGCGCGCGCAAAAGAAATCAGGATCGAAGCAGCTTTCGTGCAAGCTTTGCCAACGCCAATGCAACAGCACATCAGTTGGTCCGGCTGGAGTTGGGATTTCAGAGCATAAAGAAGACACGATCGCCCTCGCAAAAAAAAAAAAAAAAAAAAAAAAGAAGACACGATCGCCACTGGCTCAGATCTGGCAGATTAGTTAACTATGATCGATAAACAAATTAATCTCCGTACACGATGAATGCAACCTGCCCCATTGACTAGATGCCACTCCAGATAAGATTATTTTTCTGGGCGCAGAAATTCGTCGGCGCTGATGATAATAAGTGATCACAGACAGATTCACGACCACATGTACTGTTCTGCTCGGCCTCTCCGTACCGATAACCAACGTGATGTCCTCTCCCCTGTGACCTCAACGCCAGGTAAAAAAAGTCTCAAGCAAACCACCGGCCGGTTCGCCGGCAACAGCGGCGGAGGGTACGGAGCCGTACAAGCAATCAACATCCGCTTGACAAAACACGCTGTCTTAATGAGTTTGCTAACACGCACACTGCTCGTCCAGGACAGCACTCACAGTTTTTTTTACTGCGGGAATTTAACCGGAAACAGTTCGGTTTCACAGTGTGGAAGACAGGCACGCACCTGTGAAGGTCTTGAAGGCCGTGGGCGGCTTCCTGAGGTTGGTGGTGAGGTTTTCCGGCCGGATGAGCTCCGCCGTGCCGGCCTCGTACAGGGCCGTGTCCAGGATCACCGGCCGCACCCGCTTCTTTCTGCAGAGCTACCCAGTTTTAATCCACAGTCAAATTGCAAGAAACTTTCTCTTTGGACTAGTGAATTGATGATCGCTGCAATCCTAATCAACTGATGCTGATGGTAATTGAGGTTGCTCGACATTGTAAAAGCAGCTGAGCACTTACATCTTCCAGCCGAGGTGGCTGGTGTGCTGTATGAAGTTGAGGTTCCTGGGCACCCCCGAGAACGCCTCAATCATGTCTGCAATCAAGCAATTTTAAACCAAAATCAGCACAGAAAACAACGAACACAATCACCTGATCAAATCAATCAGCTTGCTTAGCAATCATAATTACCATCAATAAAAGAGAGAGAGCAGGGAGCGAAGACATTACCGTCCTGGGTGACGAGCGGGTAGTCGGACGCGCTGAGGTTGATGAACCAGTCCCATCGGCGGCGCAGGCGGAGGAGGACGGCGACGGCGTGCAGCGTGGTGGACAGCATGGTGGGCCCGCGGTAGGTGACGAGGTTGGGGCGGCCGACGATCCAGACGTTCCCGGCGCGCGCGTACACGGCCCGGCCGGAGACCAGCTCCGCCAGCCGCCGGTGCTCCTCCGCGGGGGCCTCCCGGTCCAGGTGCAGCAGGTAGCTGTTGCCCGGGTGGTACAGCGCCGCCAGCAGCCGCGCCGCGCGGGACGCGTCCCCCGACGACGCCGAGATCAGGTACGCGAACGACACCGGGTACCGCGGCGGCTGTCCGTCGCCGGACGCGGCCAGGAACGGCCAGCTCTTGGAAGACAGGCGGCTGGTGCCGGTGAGGAGGAGCGACGGGAGGAGCAGGATGGAGGCGACGAGGAGCGCCGTGAAGGCGGCGGAGACCGCCAGCTCCCTGCCGCTGCCCATCGCCATCCCCCGCACCCTCATCGCCATGCCACCGCACCACGTCCACGCATCAATCTCTCTCTATCTATCTATCTCTCTGTCGCCCTCCACCTACCAATCAATCCCTGCTCTGCTCTGCTCTGTCTTCCTCTCCGCCTGTCAATCTATCACAAGCTCCTTCAGTCCTGCTTCAACCAATCAATTCTTCCGGAGAACAATCAATGGCGATTGGTAGTCCTATCGTGAGATCTATACTACTGCTGCCTGTGAACGCCGGGCGCTGCAGCTGGATCTAGAGGAAGAGGAGTGGCATGTGATTGGTTCGATCCTTCGGGAGAAGTAAAGGCTGGAGTAGGAGGGAGGTCACTGTCGGGCCGGCGTTGGGTGAGTGACGAGTGGGCCCGAGGCCGAAATGTGGAAAGGTGGATTTTGCTGATAAAATTGGAGGGACAATCTTGCCCTCTTTCGTGCAAAAGCTCTGTTGTGCTTGTGCTACTGGTGTCCACCGTTGTCGTATGCTGCGAGTAGCATGGTTGTTTAATGGGGAAAAGTCGCATGTAAAAATCCTACCACCTGCGATACTCAAAACTTTTTGCTCCTCATTTTGGTTAAACAGATATTAGGACGATAATGCCACAAAATACAGTATAAAGCTCCGTTTGACGTCTACGATGATGTGTAAGCAGGGGGGGGGGGGGGGGGGGGGGGGGGGGGTGGGCGTAAAAATGCGATAAGTACAAGTGCGGCTGGTCACTTTTGGTGATGAGTGCTTGTGCGGATCGTGGATCTGATGGACCCCCATGGATTGGGTTTCACTTTCACCTTTCACATGCTCGTGCCACATGATCAGATGTCTGCACTGCAACTTGTTTACTTCTACTTTGTCAAGCGGTAGAAAATCATTGGGCAATGGTGGAGATTCAGTGGTAGCGATGACGTTTCGCACCAGATGCTGTCTGTTTTGGGGAGATCCTTTATGCCAGGAGTTTAGACGATGCAGCACCGCACGATCGAGATCTTTTTGTAATGGACAGAGCTTTTTATAAACCTTTTATAAACTACAATTTCAACAGTGAATGCCTGGTCATTTCGATTGAGGTGCCTTGCGCTCCAGTAGTAGGGTCGGGTCCGGAGGTCATTTTATATCTTGGCTTAAACTCGAGAGAAATCTCTAATTTCACGACACGTTATGCATGTGTGTGAGATGGACAGGGGACTGACTCAACGGTGGTTCGTTCGGGAGCAGATTTCGCCTGGACCATCAGCTTGATTGAGCAAACGAAACGAAATGGACGTATGGAACGACAACACCTGACAAGAGAAGTGGAACTAACCGACATCTCTTGATAAGAAACACCTGATCTGATATGATGGGACCTGAAGGCTGCACGCGGCGATCCTTAATCTGCACATTCTCAGTTCTTATCCAAAACCTCATGTTTGGAATTCACCGAGATTCACACTTTCCTCTCACCCCGCCTCTTTTCTTTTTTTCTTACTAGTTACTGTGTACGTGCGACACGCACGTACGAAAAGTTTTCAACATCAACTTCAATAGTAAAGATTATATTGGTGAAACCAACACATTCGGAGATTGTAATATGGTTCGCAAAAAAAATGATGCAATATATTGTTCAAAGCAACAAATTTGGACATGATTTAAATCATGTAAAAGGTTACATAACTTATTTGTGATGATAATGTTGTTGTAAGTTTATCACTAAAATAGACTCGTATATTATCAACTACTCACTTTGTTCCATATTACTCGTCATTTTTAGAGTTCAAAAGAATAAAAAGCTTGTACTTGAAAGGTAAAGATCCACCTCGGTATCATTGATCTAGTCCGTGTCATTTGTTGAAGCGTTGGCGGTCTGGGCATCGATGTAAATCGGCAAGCTTCTCCCCTGATTCCATTGCATCATCAGCCAGCGCAATATGTGATGCCCAGCTCAGAGGTAGAGGAATGACTTGTGTCTTATGCCGGCATGCTTATTAACACTATACACTAAACCCTAAATACAATATGATCAACTTTAAACTCAAATATGTGAAGGTAATGTGAGGAACACTTTGATGGAAGCATCGGGTTCAGTTTCACATTGATTATTATCAGCGCGGCGTGGCTGTGGAGAGCTTGCATATGGAGATTTTGGACCAATTCCTGCAGCAAATGCACCACAAATGCACCATAGCTAGTTCTTCATCACCTGTTTCTGTTTAAGCATTTTCCATATGCTTTGTCGGAAATTGGTAAAAGATTTTGAAGTAGAACACAGAGTATATCTATTACAGTGCTTGAGAACCATAGCTAGCAAGATCTTGAAATCAACTACAAAACAGTATGGTTCTCAAGCACTGTAACAGTTGGCCAGTTTTTGGTTCTGAAGCACTGTAAGGTGTTGTTGTCACCTGATCTACTATCCCCAGTAATGGATATTACTGATCAAGGTTGAAGAATCAAAGCATTTATCACACATAATGGTGCTAGCTCAGGAAAGCTATGAAGCGAGTATGCATGCAGTAGACAGAAGCTTGCGAAGCTACTCCGGTATACTTGTAGAGCACACAATTTCGTAGTGAACAATTCTCAACAGCTGAAAATACATTTCACTCTGTTACTTCTTAGTTGATTTGAGTTTTAATGCCACCTTAGCAGCATACAAAGTTCTGGAATTCCAAAGAGAGTCTCTGAATTAAAGAACTTTTATCACCCTCGAAGTGATAACACACTGACACTACATTTCATACAATGCTTTAGGTGTGAAGATATCACTGGTACATATTCAGCACATTAAACAATATGGTTTGAGTACAAGACTGATACCTAGTAGAAACTCAAATAAACAATGAGCGTGCATTTTGATTTCTGCAACAAAATTGTGCCATGGTCGTTAGGCGAACTAACTGCAATGTACTTTGACAAGGAAACTGAGTCTGGCCGTCCAGGATCTCGAGCTGCACAAGAAAACACATGCACTGCAGATTAGGGGGGCTGGGTAGATAGGTTGTTGGTAAAACTTATATCGCAGGCAATTCATAATATTGAGCATATATTCAGTATTTAGAGGGATTCAGGATAACTCACTTTATCACAACTGAGCCACTGGCCTTTCAATTGGTTAATTATTTATGCAAACTATAACCATAGACATCAGTCGCAGGTATCACAAAAGAAAGTGTTCATTAACTCAGAATGGGATTTAAAAATGTATTTAAATCTACAATAAGGATCAGATAAGCAAACTTTATGACGACTGATATTATTATGATCAGAAAAAGAAGCAAACCTCATCATGCAACTAAAATTGTTCAGTGCTAAACAAAATCGTGATATGTGAGAGAAGTGCTACAACAGATTGAGTGATCAGATCCATATGTAGTGCATCACTGACAGATCGATGTGCAGTGCATACATGAAAGGAACAAAATTTACCTCATCATAGAATTTGTGACAATGGCAAGAAAAGAAAGATCCTACATATCAGTCGGTTATATTCTTTTACATTAAGAAAATCGTTGGGAATCACAAAGGAAAGGACAACATACGCAATAAAATAGAGATATGATTTTTTTTTTCTATAATAACCTTGCTGCTCAACACAATCATAAATAGCTAAACACTTTATATAAGAATAATAAAGAAGCACATCTTTTCCACTGAAATACAAAATGCATAACAATTTACGATGCAATATATTTTCTTTACCTCTACTGCAAGTAGATAATCCAACAAAAACCACTTAAACACACTATATCCTAATAATCTGCGATGGAACAAAAAAAAAGTTCTAAATGACTGTAACAGGTGTTAAATGTATATGTATTTCTGTAGTTTCCCCATTGTATAAGGGGTTTTGTGCATACTTACCTACACCTGTACATGTATATATTTGGGCCTAGTGCCCCCATAATGAATACAAGTGCTATTCGTATCATGGTATTAGAGCCAAAATTAGGTCTTTTTCCACGCACGTTGCACTTGCATGCCTTTTTTTTTCTCTTTTCTTTGATCGATCTTCGTTTTGATCGATTGATTCTGCTGCCCGGTGATTGGATCTCCGTCGACCTGCGCTGCCTTCTTCTCTGGACGCGCGGTCATCGATTCGTCGTCTTCCAGTCGCCGCCGCCGTCTCATCGCGACGTGCTCTGTTCCATCCGCCACCGTCTCATAGGGTCGTCACAGACTAAACGGGACGTGTGGCTGCCCTACCAAATCGACGCGCCAGCACCTGCAGTTGCTACCGTCGCTGCTGCTGTCTCCAGATCGATCGGATTTCCGCGCCATCGTTGGAATCGACGGGAACTGCCGCCGCCAAGGAAGAACCTCGTCGGCTCGATTTGATTTCGAGCCGTTTTCTGTTCAGCTCGTCCAGTCGGCTCGCTGCTCGGCTCCTCTGTCGGCTTGCGGCTTGGCTTCCTGACCCGGCTCGGCTCGTCTTGGTAAGGTTAAAAAAAAGGAAAAAAAGGCCCTGCTGTTTTCTGTTCTGCTCGTCTCGCGACTTCATTGTTGTCGCTGCAGTTCACAGGAACAGTAGGGTACCGAGAAATAAAAAACTGCTGCTTGCGCCGCCTCTCTCTAGCGCTCTCGCCGTCGCCCGCCGCTGCTTCATTTGCGCTCTCGCCGTCGACATGGCTCCTTCGACTACATCTGGAGGGGTTCCCGTTCTTCGTTGCCCGGTGCTTTTCAATGGCACCAACTATCGTGACTGGGTTCCTCGTCTTCGGATTCATATGCGTGGTCTGCGTCTTTGGGAGTTTCTTACTGGCGAGCTGCCTTGTCCACCCCGTCCTACTGCTCCTACACCGCCTGTGCTTCCAGTGAAGCCTATTCTTTCTGCGACAGCTACTGATGAGGAGACGAAGGCTTTTGACAAGTTGCATGCTGATCATGATGCTATTGTTGAGCAGTTGCAGGCTGATTATGATGATCTTATGTCTTTTTATGAGTCACAGTTTGCTACATACATGGTCTGGATTGATGAGGATGCTCGAGCTGCTTCTATTCTTGTTGCTAGCATGGAGGATCGGTTTTCTGCTGATATTGTTGAGTTTGAGTATGCACATCAGATGTGGACTTTTCTCTGCGAGCGTTATGAGCCTTCTGGACAGTCCACCTTTCTTGCTGCCATACATCAGGAGCAGCTTGTTTGACAGGGTGATGGCACCATTGATGATTTCTATGGTGAGATATCTGCTATTTGGCGTCAGCTTGACACTCTTGGTCCTCAGTTGTCTCCTAGCACATGTCAGTCCTGCCAGAGTCAGAAGACGTTCCTCGAGCTTCGTCGCACTTATGACTTCTTGACTCGCCTTCGTGATGAGTTTGAGCCACGCCGTGCTCAGCTGCTTGCTCGCCACCCTTGTGTTTCTCTGATGGAGGCTCTTGCTGATGTTCGTAATGAGGAGACACGTCTTCGTAATGCCGGTCTCTTACCCTCTTCGTCAGTGTTGGCTGCTCGTTCTTCATCATCTACAGCTGCTGCTCCTCCTGTTGTGCCTTCTCCTGTGGCACCTTCTTCTGTGAGTGATGGTGGTAGTGGTCTTGTGTGCAAGCATTGTGGTAGAGAGGGATATGTTCATCCGGGCTTGCATGTGCTGCGACGAGAACGGTGAAACCGATCCTGAGCAGAGTGTAAAAGGGAAAAAGTCTCCAAAACAACAAAATGGAAAAAGCCTCTACATACAAAGTAATTAGGCCAACTTTCTTTTTTTTTAATAAATAAACACACTACCTGTCTTTCAAAGCTGATAAGTTCATTTGTTCAGCAAACAACCATCAGGTCAATATCACATTAATCATGTCATCACTATCAACGACGACGAGACAAAAAAAGGACCAACTGGACTACTGTAATTGAAATATTATGACATTTTTTTCTTATTTCTTTTTGGGCATGGATTGAATCTATTTATTTTGACAACTAAAAATGGTCACATAAATTCTTTTGCCTCTTCAGAAAACAGCATAGTTAATGCATGATCATTTAAAAAAAGACCAAGCAGGATCTTAAACCAATGGGAGACAAACCAATATGTCGGTACCCTGATGGGCAAGCCAAGCTCTGACTTAGCAGCTGGAAATAACAATGGTAGGACAGGTTTGCTCTTGCCTCATACCCTCCGTCTCTAGCATACTGCTTGACAGCTTCTAAATACAATCATGGAAACGATGCTGCAAGGAATATGAACTGTAAGTTAGTTGCTAATTTTTTATCTCCATATATATATTACATATATCAGCACAGTTAACTGCTTATCGTACCTCTTCTCATGGTCACTATACTCAGCAAAAAGGAATGAAACTGGCTTTTAAAATATATCAGTAATTGTGACTTGTAGGAAGGGCACTAACCAACCTCACAAGTCACAAGACAACTCAAGAGACACTCGTCATGCCTGAGGCTGTCCTTATATTAACAATGGTGGACAGTGGCCACAGAAGAAATTCTCCCTATCCAGCTATCCTGGTCAACCAATCACTTAATACATTTCGTTTCTCTAACTAACATGTGAAAATTCTCAGACAGCTATCCGATTTTATGTAAAACAACTAATTTGTACAGAGGATACTATAAACATCAAGACAACATTAGTTTCTTTTCTAGACATTAGCAGTTAAGTAATTGTGCAGCTTAAATGTGGCAGCTTCAGGTTATATCGCAGAATATGCCAACGTTGCACAAAATTTCAAATAATTCTCCACCAGCAGAATATTCCATGTCAATGCTGAGGTTTGTCGATGTCAAGCAAACCTTCTCTCAGTTAACACGAAACAATCAAAGGTTGTAAGCGACTGTAATCTGGGCAGTTGACAATGGTATTCAGTTACATAATATGAACTTTTTTCCCATCTGGAAAGGCGTTTGTTGGGAGGCCTTTCTGAAACTACTCAGTCAAACTATCGATCAATAATGACTGGAACATGCTGAATTGCACCGCTCGACTATCTAAAAATTGTACGCACATGAGCTTGAAAGCTAGAAGCCAAAAATAAGAATAACTAGCTGAAATCCCCGCGCGTTGCCGCGGGCACTACTAATGTTATATAGACATGCACCAAAATAAAAAAAGAAAAAGAACTAAACATTGTTGGAACATATTTATTTGTAAAACACTATACACCGTAAGCTGACCAGGTAAAAGCGGCGCCATCTTCAGATTCTATAACAGCAGCAAACATGTAAAGTAAAAAAATCAATTCAATTTTTATTTCCGATACCACAAAACATACACATTAGTCTTGATGTGGAGGTAACAGTCAAGGTCACAATATATTGGGCTGCAAAGTCTGTAAAGCTTAAACGCTGAGATGCCAACAGAAGTTAAAAATCATACATACATCTAGTTCTAAGAGAGACATGTTGCTGATAGGCTGATACAAATACATCACTTTTAGAATTGTACATGTACCCAGTTCTTCCATAACATCAGTGTAGGTGCATAAAGAATGCCACTACTTCAAGGGGGAGTACAGAGAGATCACCTGAGCTTCTCTAGTAAAATATATATTTTCGTGGAACAATCCAAGAGGCCATCCGTTGTGTTGGTAACTGGTTCAAAAATCACTGAAATTATAATCCGTGAAAATAAACACATTTTTACAAACGTACAAAAGAGGTGACTGAACCTCAAATGGACTATATCGTTCTCTTTTTTTCTCTCCCTTTTACTCTCTCTCTCTTTTCGCAAAAAAACTAAAAATAAATAGCAAAATGTCATGTGAATATATTCTTTTCCAAGTGATCAGGTTGGATACACAGAGAATCTGCCTAGTTTTTAGCACACTTGCTTCAAGATTTTGAAAGTATAATCGTGTAAAAAAACCATGAGAAATGGCAGGTTACCAACATAATTTCATTTTAAGTACTCGTTTTCCTGATTAGGGATGACAACCCCTAGAGAGCACCAAGTAGCCACTTAATAAAGTATGGATAACGTGGAAATTATTTCTATATTCCAGTCAAAAGGGAAAACACCCTTCAAATTCAATTTAGCAATCCACAATAAAGTACTGCGCGAGATGATTATAATTATGATGTTACTGGATAGTATTGTTACTCGTACAGCATACCTTGTGAAAACATAAGTTTGCCGAAAACATGCCATATATGGAAAAGAGATAAGAAGTATGTTCTTCAGGAACTTGCAATGGTCCACATCAGAGACTGGAATAATAAATGCTAAACAATTATGATGAGCTACAAAATTACGACGATAAGAGAGCAAATACGATGCAGCAAGGGAGAAGTATGAGGGCATGAAACTGTGTTTGATGGTAACAGGTGCCAACATGGTATTTGTTGCTGATCTCATACTACTGATCGATGTTGATGTTTTTTTTTCCCATCCAAATGGTTGACTACATAATAAAAGAGGAGTTCGACTGTACAGAAAAGGATCTCTAAAGTATCTAAAACTTTGATTATTGTTTCACCTTTACATGGAACACCGTGTAAGTTGCTGATTATTATTATTATCTCGAAAATATCGATAAGGGGGAAGCAAAACATGATTACAATAAAAGCTTGACTGTTATTTCACCTTAACTGTCAAGAAGATAAGGATCTATAAGTATCTAAAAGGTTGATTATTATTTCACTTTAGACTGGTTACAGTAAAAGGAAGCAGAACGTAGCTGCCAGGAAGAAAAGGATCACTACGTATGTAGAAGTTTGATAAATATTTGAACTTTACATGGAACAACTTGATTACAGGCAACTAAAGCGATAGCATTTAGTGTATATCAATTGAACAGCTAATTTTGTATTGAGCAAAAAAGCAAACAATCAAAGATCTAGCATCAAGAATCAGAAGAAACTATGGATGGCATGTTGCATAGTAGATGCATTTATCATCCATTCTACTGTGCAAAGCTAAATGGATCCTTTATATGTGACAACATCATAATGTTGAATCAAATCAGAACGTCAGTAAAGAGCGAGAAAATATATAAACCATCTCAAAAGCCATTATCTGGCGATGGATGCAGATGGAACTATATAACACGATTTCTAGAGCAGTGATGATCACCTTAAGAATCATGAGATGAAGATGTAAAATGGATAGATTATTTTAGTCTGTATTTCTCCACTGCAGTCGGTATCACCATTTTCCCATGCAGGCAATGACACCATTTTCCACTGTAATTCTGTATGAGGATACATCTGTGAGGGGGAAAAAAAGCATAAGCACAAAGGAATAAATGTAATGAAGTGTTCTAAAAAAATATGTAGCACAGTAGCAGTCAAGCAAATTGAACTCAAGGCAAACATGACTGTAACAATACAAACCTGAAAGGATTGTACTGAATGAAGGATTGTGGCAAACTCATTGAAGAACAGAGAACATAGTAGGAACGTCAAAGAACTGTACTGATGGAGAACGGAGGAAATTTGAGCAGAGAACTTACTGGCAAATTCACTTACGGCTCCAAATTAGAGAACATGGCTCTTTAAGGTGTCTTCCTGTAGTTAATTTAGAGCCTGTAAAAACAGCAAAGCAGATCAAAATCTCTAATTTTCTCTAATAGATGTACAACTACATTATAAAACATAAAGAACGAATTACCGGGTACAACCTGCACAAATTGTAAGCTTAGACTGGATCTTAAAAGCATGTACTCAGGATGGGGCTGAAATAAAATCGATTTAGTGGAAGAAGCGGGGAGAACTCGCCTCACGAATAGCTGCCTCGCGGTGGCTGTCAGACGGGCTGAAATGAAGGAGCGCCAGTGCGGCAAAGCTGCGATGGGGGTGGAGGCCGCTGCCGATGCCGCTCGAAACGCGACGGAGGGGCTCCAGATCGGTCAACGAAGACCTGCAGGGTTGTAGATGTGGTGTGAGCGGGCCGAGGGAGCGACGCCGGGGCCTCCGTTGGTCGCCGAAGATCGAGCTCCACCGCAGCGAGGCTTATTGCCGACCTCGAAGGCCTAGCGATAGAGAAGGCCATGGCGGAAAGGCGATGGACCGGCGCGGCGCACGTAGAGCATCCAATCTGCGTGAGGAAGGAGAGGAAGTGGCGGATCGACCGGTTCCGGAGGCCGCCGTCGCTGGGAGCGAGCGGCGGGTGCTGGGAGAGGTCGAGGGGCGGCTGGGTCGGGGATGAGAGGGGGACGCGCGATAGATCGGGAGGAGGACGATGTTGCCGGTTGCTTCGAGAAGGCTGGCATATGGGAACGGAAGGAGGCTAACCGAAAAATAGACGACGGAACAGTAAAACAGTAATTGAACAGTTGCATGACGGGCAAAACTAAGGGTTTTATATGATTCTTAGTTCTCAAAGATCAATGATGGCATATGGCAAACCCAAACAGAAACAAAGTTATTCATTAGCTCATTATAAATATACACCGAGTCACTAAATTTACATAACCATCAAATGAGTTTATAAGCAGTACCGCGTTTCCTCGTGGCGGTATTGTTTTTAGACCCGCCTAAAATAGAACAGTCAACGCTATGACTTTTCTTGACACCTGAAATAAACAGGTATCTTTTCAAGATTGAATATATCACTGACACAACTGAAAATATATATGTAGCAATTTGATTACCTTTTGAGCTCAGCACCGGCTTACGGTTCCTTATAACGGGGGTACCCTCGATGCTGCCCACGTACTACGCCGCACGTGTTCAACAGCTTCGCCGCCGGCGGCGGCTACGAGGTCGACGGCGTGGGAGACGGCGGTGGCGCGCTCCTGGAAGAAGGTGTAGATGAAGCCCCGGTAGGGGCAACCGTCGGTGTAGAGGAGGTGAGGCGCTGGAGGTTTAGGGGAGGAGACCGCAATCCAAAGTCGGCGGAGCTCTCCACCTACCACGGATAGAGATCGACGAACGCTGGTGGCGAGGGAGGGAAATCAGGAGGAGGGAGGTAATGGACGTAAAGATTATGGCAACTGTAATCATGCATGCATGGATTACGGGAAAAAAAAAGAAGGAAAGCGTCGGGTGAAAGGATGGAAAGACAAGCGCAATTTTCAGATATGGGAAGCAAGGAAAGAAAATCACGAAGGATGGAACGCATGATTTGGGGGTGCCGGGTGGTGGGCGGGTAAGCAAATTCATGGGTGAAAAAAGATTAAATTCGGCCGACGACACGTGGAAAAAAATGAGTAAGGGGGAGGAATTCCTTCTTTTTGCTATCGTGTGGTTGGATGAGGTGGTCCCATTTTGATCCAAGGCTCCAGATTGATGGGTACCTGATGTTTGAGGTGCCTAGATTAGTCGCATGAACTCGTGCATTATTAGTTTAGATACCTTAGAAAGGCCTTTCTAATTCGGAACACCGTGAATTCAACCACAGTTAGGTACTTAATTTAGTTTTCAATTCTTAATGGGATGCAGCCATGCAGTTTGCATGTCACCCTGTTCCTGTGTTGTTTTGCAACTCCTACAATCCTCCGAGCTCAATTTTTGATCTACTAGTAAGAACCAAACTACCAACATATGTTATTCCCGGGACTCCCTATAGGTAGAACGTCCTACGCTTAACGTTCGATAGAACGGCCCATGAAGCTCAAGAGCCCATCAAATTTGGCCCACTTAAAGCAACTTAGTTTACCGACTAACCGTCAACATTTTTAAACAACAGTTTCAATATTTTCGTAAGCTTATATCAACATTTTCAAACAACAGAGTCAACAGTTTTGCCAAAAATGTTGACACAGTGAAAAAAAATGTTGATATGGTCATTCAAAATGTTAACGAAAATTCGAATTTCAAAAAATTTCAAAAAATATTCATATTGGATCTCATTTTGTAGCATTAATTCTAAACAACATGTTGCTTCAAACGGATTCGAAAAAGGACTTACGGTTTGAGAGAAAAATGCGTTTGAAATTTTAAAACCGGTTCTTTTTCTCCTCCCTCCCACCCGCCCCAATAGGAAGCCGCCACGTGTCAGCATCTGACTCCTCCTCTTCCCACCTGCCTGAATCTCACACGTTGATCAAGTCTAGCACGAATCTTAAACACTGTTCTATCAAAGTTTAAATGTAGCCCACCCTATGTATAGGATTGACGGTTATTCCCAGCCTTTTGGCCCAAGGACCTGCGAAATGTTGATACAGAGGAAGCACAAGTATATCGCCAGGAGCCCAAGGCCCATCGTCCTGTCCAGCCTCATTCCTCTCCTGGGCAGCATCACCGCGGCCCATAAAATTCCAGCAGCCACAAAGCCCAGCGTCAGGTAAAGGCCCGACTCCCTCGGCACCTCCAACGGCCGCGGGTCCTCAGTCCAGCACGATAGCAGCAGGGGACGCCCAGGCCCACGAGGACGCTGAACACCGGCCCGCCGTAGCAGCCGGACACGGCCACCTGCGCGCCGCCGCCGCGGGAGGCCACTGCCACGTTCGTGACGAGGTCGCCGAGCGAGTTGCCCCAGGCCAGCACGGTCACCCCCAGCGCGGTGGCGTCCACGTGCAGGACGTGGCCGGCCGAGACCAGCAGCGAGAGCACCTCGCCGGCGACCACGTACGCCCACGCCACGCTCATCACGAACCCGCCGGCGAGCCACGCGCCGAGGAACCGGGTCGGGGGCGCGGCGGGGTCCGTGGTGAGGAAGGCGAGGAACCCCAGGGCGGCGCCGATCAGGCCGCCGAAGAGGACGGCGAGGTGCGGGCTCCACGAGGCGTGGCGGCAGAGCAAGGAGAGGAGGAGCGGGGCGAGCGCGGACGCGGTCACCGCGGTCGGTTTGCTCCACCGCTCCTTGCTCGCGTCTGGGATGGTCAGACGCCGCGGGAGGCTCAGAGGGAGATCCAGCGCGCGCACGACGATCCGGAACGCTCTGGTCATCCTCTTCTTGGCTCCGCCGCCGCCGCCGCAGTCGCTGTCGCCGGCGTAGTTGAGGAGGAGCGGCACGGTGTCTGTGAGCAGCGGTTGTTGGGCCTCCTGGTCGGCGTAGAATTTTGCCTCAGCGACGTTGTGGAGCTCCGAGGAATCGGCGGCGGCGGTGTGCTCTGCGTCCTCCGCCTCCGTCTCCGCGCGGTGGCGTCCGCTCCATCGATCCGGGGTGAAGGCCACGGCGAGGACGTAGACGAGGTAGAGCGAGGCGAAGGCGACGGCGCCCCAGACGGTGACCTCGCCCACGGCGAGGACGACAGCCACGGTGGCGAGCGCGAGGAGGAGGAAGGCCGCGTCGCGGAAGAAGCTGGCGCGGTCGATGGCGACCCCGTCCCCACCGAGGCGGACCCCGATCACGCCGAGCACGGCCGAGGACACGAACAGCGCGCCGCCAAGCACGCCGTTGAGCCCCACTGCGGCCCCTTCGCCGCCCCCGGCGCCGGCGGCGAACGACGCGACGGCGGAGAGCGCGTCGGGCGCGCCGTTCCCGAGCGACAGGAGCGTGGCCCCCACGATGGCCGGCGGCAGGCGGAGCAGCCGCCAGAGGCCCTCGAGGCTGGAGCAGAAGTAGACCGCCGCCGTGTCGCCGAGCAGGTAGAACAGCACGGCCAGCCACGCCGCCATCGCGCCGTAGCCCAGGGCCCCGCCGCCGAAGACGCAGTAGAACAGGTAGAGGTAGTCCACGTACCCGCGCGGGTTGCGGTCCCCGTCGAACCGGCCGGCCGCGAGGTGGCTGCGGCACCTGTCCTCGTCGGAGCCATGGCCGTGCGCCCCGGCCAGCTGCTCCCCACCGTTCTTGGGAAGACGTCGACGCCGCCGCCCGTGGCGCCGCGAAAGAGGCAGGCGACGGCGATCAGGAGCACGAGGAAGGCGACGTTGAGGCAGGCGGTGGCCACCGCCCTCGCCGACGCCGCCTCCCTAGGCGAACGCTTCGCCATGCATCGTCGGCGGGCGAGAGACACGTGCGGAGGAGTACCTGACCTGGCTACCTCGTGGCGGCACAAGCAGACGCACGGACACCCGGTGGCGCGGCAGGTCAGGTCAGGGTCGGTCACGCGGGGCCATCGAGTCCAGAAGGACCAGTGTGTGTGGGTTAGCAACTTCAAAGCGGGTGATTCCGAGAGATGGCAACGCGCCGCCTGCGTGCTACCAGCCACCACCAGCACCAGTAACAGCCGTTACGAGTTGTACTACTTGTCAAAAGCAGCAGAGGACTGGCGGCATCTTTGCTTCCTCTGTGACGTCGACGCTAGGTCCATCTTGATGGCTACACGGCCGCCGGGTCATCATCCAACATTCTCCGCGCCCACTGCCGTCGGTTTTTCAATCCGACGGGCGAGCAGAGAAGCTGCAATGCCGGGATGCATCCTAGTTAACCACTACGGTTGCGAGAAATACACCAGGGGTGCTTGTTGCATGCAGTTAACTGCCAGTGCACGATGGCACATGCAGAGATCAAGACCAGATGCTGTATGTTGCAGTCAGTGATGGTTCTAGCTCAGGAACCGAACGACGAGATAAGCTAAACAGAAAACAGAGGGCGATCGTCGTGTAAACATTACTAGATTCGGAATGGATGGACAGAGCAGTAGTGACCGCTCTATGGACCAACATCGAAATAAAGCCGCCTGCAATTCAGCCATCTTCATTGTTGGCAGCCATCGATGGTTGCAGATCCTCTCTAATTTAAGGGCTCGTTTGGATTGGAGAAAAAAAATTTTCTTTTCCTGCGTTTTTCTTGTGAAATTGAACTATTTTCTCTGAAATTCTTTTGCGATTCCTGTGAAATTCCTGCGTTCCAAATGAGGCCAAACTGGAATAGAGGATGCCGAGACTCAAATGCTTGCAGCATCTCACAAGCATATCTGTGCATTCATCCGAGTTTTAGTGAGAGGGTGGGTTCAATGTTTGAAGCAATTTAACTTTTCATACAAATTAGCACTATTCACGAAAGACTTGCTGAATCTTTGGTCTCATTTGAGTAAAATGGGACAGGGCGCCCTGTAAACTTGCTGAATCTTTCGTAGCACACCATTAATTTTGATTTATGAATGATTTACCTATAACCATGGACATTTATACCCCGCGCTTTCCAATTCCATGGGAGATTAGACAATGAGCAAAAAAAGAAAAAAGTTGACAGATTAATATAGGTGATGCTAACGAGCAAGCCACAATTTATTAGATAACTTTCATCTTTCTTCAGCCATGACAGAGCTAGCGTCTCAGGCTTGCAGCCGAGCTTTTTTATTTTTGAGGATACGCTCAAATACATATATGTGTGTGTTTATCTTCATGAACACAAGCACACACATCTTTAGTCTTATAAAACGTTTATGATAGATTGAGTCGGTTGATCTTAAAATTCACGAAATCAGCTCATTGTCGACAGAAAAAAATGGCCTATAAGAACAGCTGTAAATACGACATTGATGATAATTTGTGACTTAAACCGCTACAGAAAAGATTTAAACCTCCTGTGAGGATGAAGCGGTGTCAACTCCTGTGAGGCTGCGAGCCGTCCGATCGTCACTTTTTTGGTCTTCAGTTGATGGTTTTCTCTCATCAGAACAGAGATAGGCCCAGCGCCGCGCCCTAGGACGCCGTCGCCGCCACGCACCCGCGCTCCAGGACCCCTTCCGCCCGCCCGCCGCCACCGCTAAACCCTACAGCCTCACTTGCGCCGCCGCCTCCCTGCTCACAGATACCGGCGCAGAGCCGCGTGACTAGGCACCGGGTCCGTCATGTCGACCAGCAAGAGCGGCGGAGGTGCGAACTGACCCTTCGCCGTCGTCTTCTTCGTGCATTGTAGGTGATGGCGTGGTTTGGAGTTGAGTTTGGCTATGGGTTGCAGGGAAGAAGAAGAAGGAGGTGAAGAAGGAGACCAAGCTGGGGATGGCGTACAAGAAGGACGAAAACTTCGGGGAGTGGTTCTCTGAGGTGCGTGTCGTCTTATGAGCTGTTCTGGCGAGGTTTAGTTTCAGATTCAGGTGAATTTTTTGGGTCTACTGTTTGCGCGAGGGGCTGTTCTATATTTGTGGGGTTCATAATTCGGAGCCGCTGGCGAATAAAAACCTACATTGGTGATTGGTAGGGTTTGGTATGGTGGTTGCGGATGAACTTTGGTGTTGTGTTGCTTCAGGTTGCGCTGTTAGAAACATCAAACATGTACTGCTGATTTTGTTCACGATGCTGGTGGTTAGTGCTGCTGTATAACCGTTTAAAAACTACTGGTCAGTTGCTTGGTTCACGTGTAGCTCATGAAAACAGGATGGACAACGTCAAAATTTTAGTTGTGTTCTGTGGTAGCTCTAAGAGGCTCAGTTTTGTGCCTCACCATTTTCAGGAATTGCTTATTCGTCTCATATCCTATGATGTAGCATCTACTTAAAAGAATCTTCACAAAGTGATACTCTGTAATCAGTAAAGATTCCGCTACATTGCTGTAGTGGAAACTTGCATGTCGTGTTCCTGGAGCAATATCATTTGTCACCATATCCAAACTTCTCTTTGTTTGATCCCTCCATTTGTCTGATCTTATGAACATGGAAAAGAAAACCCTCAAGGATTTGCTGTGTGCTAGATGGGTGCTTTTGGGGGGAAAAAAATGCTAACTTCTAGGGTTTAATGCATCCTATTGCATACTTCATTCTAGCTACATGCTAACTGCTTGTTCTGCTGTCTCTTTGTTCCTTCAGGTTGTCGTGAACAGTGAAATGATTGAGTACTATGACATTTCTGGTTGTTATATCTTGAGGCCATGGGCTATGGAAATTTATGACTTAATGAAAGTAAGTGTTTCTATACTCCAGCTGAAATTCAACCACTGAAGATCTATTTCACGGATCATTAGTGATTTCTTTTTCTATGCATTGAGACGTACTCCCTCCGTTTTTAAATTGTTGTTGTCGTTGATTTTTTTTCGTTACGTTTAACCATTCGTCTTATTCAAATAATTTTTGAAATCATCATATATGTTGTTATGATTTGTTTTATCACTAAAGAAAGTTTAAACATAACTTTCATTTTGTATATTTGAGCTAATATTTTGAATAAGAAGAACGGTCAAACGTAATTGAAAAAAGTCAATGGCGACAACAATTCAAAAACGGAGGAGTAAGTATTATCTGTTACCAATTCTATTATTGCAAGTATCTCTGATGCTAAAGATACTCAAAGCCATCTCATGTTTCTAGAAACTGAATCCTTTTATTGTCTTGAACATTCCAAGTTTCAGGTCTGTCTTTTTTTTTTTTTTCATCCTTTTCCTTTGAGCTAGCCCATCTCAGAACCTTCAACGTTTTTTGTGCACCTTTCTAATATGAAATTATATAACTTTCTACATCACAATCCTTAACTATCAAACCATGTTGCATACCTTCCTCAAACAATTGGTCCCATTGTAGGATCATGACATGGCGTTGCATCTATGTGGTATTTAATTGCATGAGTACCATTTATGAGACTCTAGTCCTTAACTCTGGTCCATGCATGTTAGAAACATATGGTAATGTTGTGTGACCCATTTTATTTTTCGTTATTTGCCCTCTCTTTATTGGTTATTTTATATCCATTGTTTATAGCTGATTGGGATGCCACATCATACTATATACTGCCAAATATGATTCCATTTCAGTGAAAACCACCTCCATTTCGTTTGACATTTCAGTGAAAACCACCTCGATTTCGTTTGAGAGCATGGTGGATCCAGGCCAAGGGTGCTTTGCACTAGTTTTGCAATATTGAATTGTAGCTGTAGTTGATTGTAAAATGGACTTCCTTTTTTGTTATCTTTTCGTCTGGCACTATTTGAAACTTGCAGTAATCATCAATTTATATTCGAGTCGTGATCCTCTCCCATTCTTAGATCAAATTATTTTCATTTTTATTTCAACATAGATGTGCTTGTCTTATTTGAAACTGGTTTTTGCATCTGGTTGTTGATAGGAATTTCCTCTAAAACAAAATTGCGACCCTAAGTCATGTTAGCATCAGGGGCCTTGATGTTTGTTTATTATATATGTAATTTGTGAAGGCATAGTGACATTATTGTAATCATATTCCGTTTGGTGTGATTTGGTGCAGGAATTCTTTGACGCAGAACTAAAAAAAATGAAGGTGAAACCATATTATTTCCCTTTGTTTGTTACTGAGAATGTTCTACAGAAGGAGAAGGACCACATCGAGGGTTTTGCACCAGAGGTGTGCCTTTTACTCTTGTCTTTTACATCTCCCGGTCTCCATTTCAGTCTCTTCCTACTTAGCATATTTGTTTAGTTGTTTTATTCAGCCTACCCAATTATTGGAGTTGCTTCTTTTGGAGAGATAGCTGCTCATCAAATTAGATAACTTTCAAGGAATAGAGCTTACAGAAGTCTTCAAATAGCTTTCTTTCTGTCGTTTTGATTTGAAAAAATTATTACATGTCGTAATATGTGTTTGGCTCTGATTGTTTCAATGAATTTCTGAGGGAAACCATAAATTTCTATCTTCTAGTATTTTTAAGTGTCCTACTATTTGCTTTCAGCCACTACATTTCTCTGTTTTGTGCATGTGTACCGTCGGGTTTGGGTATAACTACCTGAATCACTATTCTTTTATATCGGTGAAAAAATTGACTGAATAAACTCTCTCATCCTGTGTCATATATAGGATTTTTTTTATTGATAATGCAAAATAAATATTTCAATGACTTCATGAATAGAGTTACGTATGATGCGGGAGGGAAGGGTATGGGCTGGCTGATAGATTGGGGGCAGACTCTGCCTTGTCCTTCCCCTTCTATTCCCTTTCTTTCCCATGCTCTGCTCTGTTTGCTATTTCTCATGTTAAATGGTGTTGCTGTGCTTGACTCATATGTTTCTAGGTGTTGTGAAGGGGTTTGTCTGCCATGCCTCAACTTACAGCCCTAAGAAGACTGGGCATAGTTCTTGGTAGCTGGCACTATTTGTCATCTTTTACGGGATAGATTTTTTTGCCCCTTTTGATGCAGACATGCAGTTGATGCCTTGAGAAATCTATTCATTAGTTAATCTGCGCGTTTCATCAATTGATACTTTATTACCGTATTTTTGATAGTCACATGCCCAGTTATGCAGAGTAGGGATAAAAAGTAGCTTATTCATTTTTATTCTTGCAGGTAGCTTGGGTTACTAAATCAGGGAAATCTGATCTGGAAGCTCCTATTGCAATCCGCCCCACAAGTGAGACTGTCATGTATCCATACTTCTCGAAATGGATAAGAAGCCACCGCGATTTACCCTTGAAGTGTAACCAGTGGTGTAATGTTGTTAGATGGGAGTTTAGCAATCCAACTCCTTTCATAAGGTAGTTATTGTTTGGTTGCCTCTCACATCTGGTCATGCACTTCTCCCTGTTAGCCTTGCTTCCTCATGTGCCTGCAATATCCTGCATTATTGTCTTATTACCATATCTGAGTGCTTGCATGGTAACATAATCTTTCAAAGGCATGCGTTGCCATTAAGAAAACGTCTAGATACTGCCTCTTGTATTTAGTTGAAAGATCAAAGAGACTCATATAGCTCTACATAACTAATACCGGCATTGTTATTTGTCATATTGAATCAAATGGACATACGGAAGATCCGATGATAAAGCTTTCATAAACTTATGAGTTTGCACTCGACATCAAAATTTTCTCTGACTATTTTACACTTTCCATGTGGTATTCCGGTATGGTATCCAGTGGTTCCTTGTCTTTTCTCAGGACGGTCTGTCTCCTCCATTACGTATTAGCTACCTGATGTTCATTAAATTGAACCCATAACTTCACTTTTTTTTCTCTTTTTTCATGATTAAGAAAATGTAATGCTTCCTCATGGGGAGTTGCATGATTATTTATATTCTCTGCAGGATAATTTTCCTGACAGAAATAAGGGCTAAATATCTGCAATTATTCTGTTCAGGAGCCGTGAATTTCTTTGGCAAGAAGGGCATACAGCTTTTGCTACTAAAGAAGAGGCAGATGAAGAGGTGGAAATTACTTATTACACACCTTTATAGTATCGGGGTAACTTAGGTTTCCTGTTGTAAAGCTTATTGAGTTGGTTTTGCCAACTATTAATATGAGAAGATCTGGCTTGTCAGCATCAACTAGCCTAACGTAGCATGTGAAGTTAGAAGATATGAATTGCATGTTTGGACTTTGGATAAGTGTTTTCATACCAGGATAATTGATATACTATATATAATATTAAAAACTTGTATGTTTATCTTGCATTTGAGAAATATGAAATTTCATCTATTTATCTTTGTAGTTGTTATTCATAGAAACATTTTGATTCAGCTTTTATCATGTGTCATAGGGCAATACAATAGTTTCATGATAATATGAAGATCGGCTGATCAATTATTCTAATCCATGTCGATTTCTCAGGTTCTCCATGTATTGGAACTCTACAGAAGGATATATGAAGAATTTTTGGCAGTTCCAGTGTCCAAAGGGAGGAAAAGTGAGATGGAAAAATTTGCTGGTGGACTTTATACCACAAGTGTTGAGGTATTGATATGAAAACATTGGTTGCATTCATGCGGAAGCCTTTCCTAAACTATCCCTATGATGAGAAGACAGTATCCTCTATTTTTATGCTGCTTTTTAAATATAATTTTACCAGGCCTTCATTCCAAACACTGGTCGCGGCATACAAGGTGCTACCTCACATTGCCTTGGTCAAAATTTTGCCAAGATGTTTGACATCACATTTGAGAATGAGAAGGGTTCAAGGGAAATGGTGTGGCAGAACTCTTGGGCTTACACAACACGCTCAGTAAGTCTTACATTTCCTTTACAGCAATGGAATGCCGTGATTCGCATTAAACTGCTTAAGCATTGCTAGTTGTAGCTTATGCAATCTCCAGAACATCATCATTCCATTAAAATTGATCGTGTGGCCAGGATTTTTAGTTACATTGTGTTCAATACATATACTTTTTGCATTTCTAATAGTAGCACTTGATCTCTTCTTGCAGGTTGGGGTGATGGTAATGACACACGGCGATGACAAGGGCTTGGTACTACCGCCAAGGGTGGCACCAATCCAGGTAATTGTTATTCCGGTGCCTTACAAGGACGCTGACACAACTGCCATAAAGGGAGCATGTGAATCAACTGTCTACACTCTAAATCAATCGGGCATTCGAGCGGACTTGGACGTCCGTGAAAATTACTCGCCAGGTTGGAAGTATTCTCACTGGGAAATGAAAGGTGTTCCTTATAGGCCCAAAGGACCTGGCAAACAAACAGGTACTGATTATTCTAAAATTAATGTCTACAGGTGATCTTAATCTGTAGCCTCATGAGCTCACAAACTGTTTTTCCATATAAAGTACTCTTGTTGATTCTCTAGGACTATTTACAGTAATTAACAGTTCATATATTTATTGGGTACAAACAACTTTATTAGTGGATGATCAATGTGTTCTTGCATTGGCAATGTTAGTACAGCTAATGATCAATGTTAAAATTAAAGGAACCCAAAGTTGGACGGAAGTTATAAAGGAAAGGAAATATTTGAAAGGACTAGATTATTTTTTAGTGTATTATTCAATCTGTCCTTGAAGCGTATGATTATGCTATTGTTTTCTTGACTTAATTTTACTTAATTAATTAGTGCATAGTTCCATGATGCTGGAATTTTCTTTCATGATTCTCTGTGGGATTGCTACATAATCAAATGTAAATGCATATTTTTACAAAAAGATTTAACTTTTCTTATTCCTAAAAAAATGATTGCTCCTAGGATTTGATAATCTTTTCCAGTCTCTGGACTGTGCTCTATTTTGGATATTTGCATAGGGCAACAATGATTGGCTTATTGTTGTGATGTTCAGTTTGTAATGTTTTCAGACTTTAATTATGGTAAGAGAAATAAAATCTTATTTTCAGGTGCGCATGGTCAGGCGAGACAATGGTGCAAAGGTTGATATTCCTGTGACGAATTTGGTTGAAGAAGTTAGAGCGTTACTAGATGGAATTCAAGAAAACCTGTTCAATACAGCCAGGAAAAAGAGAGATGCCTGCATTGAAGTCATCAAGACTTGGGATGAATTCATTACCTCTCTGAACAACAAAAAATTAATCTTGGCACCTTGGTGTGATGAAGAGGTACTTTGAGACTTTGCTATAATAAATTATTTTTCAGTTCTCCCTCCTAGGCCGAATCCTTTCCTTAAAGCTGCAGGAAATTAACAGCCATGACGAGGTGTTACACTTATTTGTATCAAACATGCAATGTAAACTTTTTCTACCATATATTGCTAACTGTAAAGTGTAAGGGGATGTGGGAAAGATAGGTAGGAAACTTTGTTTCTATTCACCTGATAGTTATCATCTAAAGTAATAGACTTAGTACAGAAATATTAAGCATTTGAAAATGGTTAGAAAAATAAGACAACGACCTGAGATTCCAGAATGTCAAAGGAGGGGCTGGTTTATGTATTTACCTGTGAGTCTGGTTGATTCAATATTGTGATAGCTAGATGTAATTAGGAGGAATGTAAATGACTGAAGATATAAAATATTCCTTCCACTCAAGGACCGCAGTTCCCAAATTTAAAGTGCACTACTATACACTTCCGTCTGGATGTTTATATCACAAAATTTCTTGTTTATATGCAGGAAGTAGAGAAAGATGTGAAGGCTCGGACTAAAGGAGAACTTGGAGCTGCCAAAACATTGTGTACTCCGTTTGACCAGCCAGAACTTGCAGAAGGTTAGAGTAGGCTCCATGCCACTATGCTACAATTCTCACAACGTTGTTTTCCAAGCATGCCGCCCTGACCTGTGTTATGTGCCAAAATTCAGGTACATTGTGCTTTGCTTCTGGAAAGCCTGCGAAAAAGTGGTCGTATTGGGGGCGCAGCTATTGATCTTTTGGGGGTGTTGGGTGAGATTGGTAGTGAGAATTGTAAATCCTACAAATTTGAGCTGAAATACTACAAATTTTGTGTCCAAATCCTGCAATGATATCTGCATTGATATAATAGATGATTACATCTCCTGTATCTCAGGATTACAGTAACTGAAATGCAACAACTGAAGAAGACCATAAGTAGGGACGACTTCTGTGATAAAACTGATGGTCGCAGATGGAATGCACCACTATCTCCATGAGAAAAAAATAAAATAAATTGGGAGGGACTTCTTGTCCAAGAATTACGGTGATGCGCCACTGGCGGCTACGTGAAATGACACCTGATCAGCAGGCCTTTTCTTTCGAGGGATACACCTGACGAGCCGTTATTTTTTTTTTTGCGAAAGGGAGGGGGTATTATATTAGATTTGTGAACAGTACAACCCACTCCTTTTACAGGCATACCTCTGAAACAAAATTACAGAAAGGACCCTAAAGAAAAGGAAATTACAAGGAAGTCCCTCTTCTTCTTCACGATCCTTCCCGACAGCAGCTCCTCTTGCCGGCGGCGGCGCTCGACGAAGCCAGCAGATCCTCCTTCTCCACCTTGACGGCGAACCCCAAAGCTTGTTGGAAAGGCCGATTGGATCCACCCAGAGGCGGATATCACGACGAAGGCACCACGCCGGCCGTCGCAACATCAAGATGGGGGAAAAGAGGAAGAACTCGCCAAAATCAAGCACCATCGAGCAAGAAGCAGCAGAAAACCGGCGAGGTCGACGTTGAAACTCAGCGACAAACCCCCGGAACCACGAACCACCAACGCCGGCGACGCCGGCAAGGGGTACACGAACATCCGCCCGCCCTTTCGCAAAAGAGCAGAGGAACACAAACCTCCACACCACCTCACCGGATCTGTCGCCGTCGTCGCCGACGCCTCCACCACCGGATCCGCAGAGGGAGAAAGAAAATCCGGCCGCCCTTCACGAGGAACACCGCCGGAAAACAAGCCCAAACCGGGCAAAACCTAGACTACTATCTATACTAGTAGCTAGAGGAGGACCGGACGGCAACTCCGACGATCTCCCGTCCCTCCGGAGCCCTACGGGCCGCCGGAGGAGAAGGAGATCGCACAGAGCCGCCGCCGGAGAACGGGTCGCCCTTCTTTCGCCTCTCTCTACTGTAGAGCGGAGACGATTCGAGAGAGACCTGTAAAATCTGACGAGCCGTTATTGATCGGTGTTAATGCAAGTTTGCAATTTCCCTGTATAAGGGTTTTGTTTGTAGTCACAATTCCATTTATAATCGTAAGTCCGACAAGTGGGCCCTCAGTGTTGTGCCGGCTAGCACACTGACGGCTCTAGAACCCATATTAGAACGTGTATTTAGAACCATTCACAGTTTGACGGTACGGTGCGTTAACAGCCTGGCTGCCGTTTCATGGAGACATGGATTCCTAACTGCTCATTCTAAGTGACTTAGCATCGTTCGATACCACTTTTTCCTGGGCACTGACTCACCAACATATTTACCGTTCGTTAAGAGCATACATGAAAGCAAAGGTGTATATAGAATAGTATTTAATGAACTCCCAACCCACATTATATTGCGAAAAGTAGTGGCAACAAATATCATATGTTCCAATAAAAGAGGGGTTGGAGTTTCTTATGGTTGTGGAGGTGTTTTGAAATTCCTAACACACTCACCAATAGCAAACTGAGAGTCAAGATAAGGTAGTAGACTGACCGAGTTTGACCATTGAAATGTCGTCAAACTTTTCAAACATAATTTGATAGATGGTTTGGAGGCACGACAAGATGATAAACGTGTTCAAAACCCGGAGTGAAGTTAAAATATCTTACGTTAACTCCATCCAGTTCACTGTACCAAGATGTTTTTGCTACTAATCAGGACAGAAAGGGAAAAAAGGAAACAAAGACATTACATAAGTTCCCACATGGAGCTAAAGAAATCAGAAGAAATATGTACCAGCGACCTGTTGGAACATGTGTCAAATTTGATAAAGAATTCTATAATGTGCCAAATCTCAAGAAAAGATCATGCAACACTGAGAGCTCAAAGCTATTTCCATCGTGTTCATTTGATAAAACAGAGCCCCATTGTTTGAGTCAGGTATCTCGGAATAGTCCAGAACCAGATAATAAAATTTGTGGAAGAAAGTGTACTGCAAGATAATGGTTCTACCTACATATGCACATGATTATTGGATCACCTATGAATAGATATTAGAACAGAACTTAAAGTTTTATGTGAACAAATTTGTCAAATACCTGCCACCTAAGATCAGAGCAATCAAATATAGTGATGACAGAATTTTAATTCCAAACTAAAACTACTACATAGCGAATAACTTTGAGAGGCCAAACTGAATGATCAGAGTGCCACTTGTTGCCGGCCTTCAGGAGTTGTAGACTCTAGTTGGCCTTCAGGTGCAGCAGTTTCAGCTTCACTGTGAGGAGCACCAGACCCCTGGCCATACGTGGGTCTATATCCAGGATTGTAGCCATAGGAGCCTCCATTTCGGTCTCTATGAGCTTCAAAACGTGGCTGACCATAAGCATTTTCATTTCCTGGTTGTCCGTATGAACTGCCAGACCGTGATTCACCTCCAATTTTGCCTGCAATAGCCTGCCCTTGACAGTCGACAACATTCGATTGCCCATGCGTAACCTCGTTGTTCTTTTGGCCTTGTGGCACACCGAAACTTGCCTGGTTGTGTGGCGAGTTAGAAGCATGTGGAAATCCTTGAGGACCAACATGATCCCATTGTCCTTGGGGTAATCCATAACCACTTTGGCTCCAGGGGCTAACATGCGAAGGTTGGCTTTGGGAAGCCTCATATGCAGGTGATGCTCTTTGAGCTCCAAATCCTACATGTCCATGCTGAGGCTCAAAATTACTCCGGCCTTGGAAAGCATGATGTCCTGACTGAGGAGCCTGGGCACCATACCCAGGCTGTGGTGAATGATAGCTAAATTTCGAATCAACCTGAGGAGGAGGTCCAAACCGATCATGCTGATTTCCCATTTGGCCATACCCTGGTACGCCCTGAGAAGAGCCAAATTGCTGCCGCGGTGGCTGAGGGGAACCACCTGCAATCTGTGATGGAGAAGGTGCACCATACCCAGGTTGCTGCACTTGAGGAGCAGCAAAACCTGACTGCCATGAACGAGATGTGCCAAACGCGGGCTGCTGATTTTGAGGGGCAGTAAATGCTGACTGTTGCGGTTGAGAGTAACCAAATCCTGGTTGCAATGGTTGACCTGAGCTAAACGCAGGTTGTTCCCCTTGAGCAGCACCAACTGCATGTTGCCACGGACGATATTCTGGCAGCTGGCCAGCCTGTCCTCCAGGACCACGAAACCCAGGCTGCGGGACTTGAGGTGCACCAATCCCTTGATGCAGTGAGCGGCCACCAAAATCTGTTTCTCCAACTTTATTAGGGCTACCAAACACAGGCTGGTGGGGTTTAGGAGGCATCCCCTCGGGCTGCAACACTTGGGGTCTGCCAAGGCCAGGACGAGATGGTTGAGGAACATGCCCTGGTTGGCCTTGGTGAGGTGTACTGTTGCTCCAAGACTGATTAGAAGCAAATCCAGGAAGCCCCTGAGGTGGCTTAGAAGGGCGATACACTACACTCAGTTGACGTGTTGGCACTGGCTTTTCTTCAAAAGCTTTCTCAATTTCTTCCTGGCGATCAGCATTCTTGAAAATGTCAACAACATACTCACGGAACTCTTGAGGAGGCACAACACCACCTCTTGCCATGTCCACCACAAGGTCCCGTGCTCGATCCAAGTTATCTTCCTTGCATAAGGCTTTAACAAGGATATCAAAGGTGGCTGTGTTTGGTTTGATCTCCTTGTCAGGCATCCTCCCGTACACCTTTAAGGCATCATCAATTCTGCCAGCTTCCGTAAGCCCCTCAAACATGCGATTGAAAAAACCGATATTGAACTTTGGCCCATGCTCCCTACCATCAGCCATTTTGTAGAAGTACTGCATCGTGTCATCCACACGGCCTTCCTTGAAACATGAGTCGACGAGGTAAGTGTAGGTATACACATCTGGAAGAACAGACTTGGTCTCCATCTCCTCAAATAGCTTCTCGGCCTCAGCAAGCATCCCATTCTCACAAAGCTTGCCAATGATGTTGTTGAAGCAACCGACGTCCATCTGGACGTTCTTCCTGGGCTGGCGGTGGAAGACTTCAATAGCCTCCTGGAACTTTCCCTCCTTGAAGCACTGGTTGACCATGACGTCGTAGGACGCAGCATTGATGCCGATGAAGCTTGGCGGGGTGTGGTTGTCCATCATGGTCTCCCACAGGTCGTTGGCCTCCTTGTGCTTGTCATGCTTGAAGAGCGTCTCGAGCAGAACATTGCAGGTGGCGGGCGTCATCTTGAAGTTCCTGTCGAGCAGGGACTGGTAGTTCTCCATGGCCTCCTTGTCCTTGCCCTGCTTCCAGTATCCCTCCATGAAGGTGGTGTGGACGACACCGTCATAAACGAGGCACCTCTCGCTGAGCTCGTTGAAGAGCTCGAAGGCCTTGTTCCAGTCGTCAAGCTCGATGTACCCGGCGATGAGGTTGTTGTAGACGAGGGAGTCAGCGCCAGCGCCGCGGCTGAGCATCTCACGGAGGAGGTCAAGGGCGTCGCCGATGCGGCCGGCGGCGACGAGGCCCTTGGTGAGGTGGCGGTATGAGACGGGTGATGGTGAGAAGGGCGCGGAGTCCAGTATGTCGTGGTAGACCTTCATCGCGGTGTCCACACGGCCGGCCTCACAGTGGGCGAGGATGAGGGTGTTGTAGGAGACGATGTTGGGGACGATGTTGGAGCGCTTGAAGAAGAACTCAAAGAGCTCGACGGCATCGTCGTGGCGGGCGTTGCGGACCATGGCCGCGGCCACGGCGTTGCAGGTGAAGACGGTGGGACGCACGCGGGAGGAGACGGCGGAGCGGGCTGTCGCGGAGGCGCCGTCAAGGTCTCCGGAGCGGATCAGGGACTGGACGCGGTTGTGGAGGCTGAGGCGCGGGCCGACGAGCGCGGAGGTGGTGTCGGGGAGGCGGGGAGCGCTCGGGTCCCGCGGGGCCGGCGGGTCGCGGCGGAGGGCGTGGAGCGGTGGCTCGATGCGGAGGCGGCGCTTGCGGCGCCGGCGCTCGGCAGCAGCCTCCTCGGCGGAGGAGAAGGCGAAGTGGCGGCGCCCCAGGGGGGTGAGGAGCCCCGCGAGGGCGGGGGGGGGGGGGGGGGGGTGGGCGGGGGGGGGCGCGGGGTTGAGGTGGGAGAGGCGGCGGAGGAGCAGGAGACGGCGGTAGAGCGCCATGTCCGGCACTTGGCGGCGGCGGCGGAACAAGGACGAAGAGTGGTGTGGGGCGTGCGGCGTGTGGCTGCGATCAGCAAGGTTTACACGCTTTTTTTTATTTTTGAGCACAAGCAAAGGTTTACACGCTTGAAACCCTCACACTGGACGGTCGAGAAGTGAAATCATTTCTGGCTGCGAGATCGGCCCAATACACGTAAATGGGCCAAAAGTTGGGCTGGTATTGCGACCTGCTAGGCCCTTTAGGAATTGACTTGTACAAACAAATCACTTCCTCTGTTCCTCAAAACAATCGTGAATAATAAAGCAACCAATAAAATATTTATTCGTGAAAAATAAAGAAACAAATCTCCATTAAAATCGGTCGGTTTAAAATATCCCATTTTGAACGTGTTTGGAGATAATTTCAACCTACAACTATGTTCTTCCATATTCCCGCCAAGTCGTACATGTCTTTCTGTTTGGGCGTCAGCGCATTTCCACAAATCCTCTGACAGTCTGGGTCTTCACATTTCCCAGTTCAGAGTTGAAAGAAAATGAACAGAGATTCATTTTTAATGAAAATGATAAAAAAGGATCCTCTAGTTCATTATTTTTCAACCAGAAGAGATTTACGGCTTCAACACCACCCCTAGATCAAAATCAGCAGGCCTGCACTGTTACATACATTACATCTTGAAATAATTCCATCCATACCACCGCTTTTGGTGCATTTTTCATATATATCATCACCTTGTGTCAATGACATGTAGGACCTAACATCACATGTCATTGACTAGCTTGATGGTATAGATGATAACTCCTAAAGTGAATGGTATAGATGTCAATAGCCTTTACATTTTTTTAAAAAAAAATAATAGGGACTAGCATGCGAACACCTACATGTGACGAGAGTGTAGGATTTCACCGGCAAAATAAGTCGAGGTCTATATATGTATCAATCACTGTCTCGTGAAAAGCTTGACGCTGTCACGCTGATATGTATCCTTGATCTGCAGCCATTGGTCATTTAACTTAACAACCACAGTGTCACTGAAATCACAAGGAAAGAAGAGCAAGTAAAAGATAATGCATCCTCCAGGACTCGCACTGTGGCTCCTCACTCGTACTCCCATCATCTCTCTCCCTCGCTCATATCACCATGTAGAACATACCACCCTCTGTCTTTCCTATCACCATAGATATATCATCCTCTTTCTTATAACGCACGCGTCAGGCTAGCCTCATTTGACAAATAGGCTGGGCGGGTACAGAGAGTTGGCTTTTCTGGCCCGCACTGCCCGTCCGGTTTTCTGGTTGCTGTTCTCGGCCGTCGTCTTCCTCATCTCTGCATCACCACTCACCATTTGGTGTAGAGGTCGGCGCCGGGACGCTCCGCGGCTCCGACTCTGAGCTCGAGGACTCGGTCAGCACAGCAGAGGCGGACGGAGGAGGTGACACAGAGGAGCGCGGGAGAGTCGGTAAGTTCGGCGGCGCCTGGAGGAGCGGCATGATCCCGGTGGAGTTGGCGCTGGGGCTGGTGGGGGTCTCAGTTGGTGTCTCCTCGACTGAACTCGCCGACTTGGGCGGCACCTCATCGTGATTGTTGTTGGCTAGCTGACCGTTAGTGGTGACACAAGCCACTGCAACGCACAATGCAAAAGGGGTCAGTTCAGGAGAGCATTATGGCTGTAGCAATCCTTTTCAGAACGTTGCTATATCAAGTATAAAATGGAAAAAAGACAACAGACTTTCATTGCTGGTGGAACTTGATGGATGGAGTCCCATGTGACTGGACCCTTTGGTTATACTTCATCGAAAAAAGGGATAGGCGAAATATTCAGAACTCGTGAATTCCTTATGCATTATCAAGCAACACTTTGCTCTCAGAATTACTTCCGATTACAGGATTTGTATAGTCACTTTCATTCTGATGGATCTGGATCTACTCCCTTCAGTTTTTAGTATAGGACTTTATGACAAACTAAGAAAAGAAGTCATTTCAAAAACCAGAGGAGGTAATACATTTAATTGATCTTTCAGAATCACAACTCGAGAGTGATGCATTAAATTTCTAAGTAAACAACACTAAGCCATGAGGAACTATAGGTCCATACAAAGTGGCTTACCATCCATTAATACTTCAGAAAGCTTAGCAAGCGCATCCAAAAGGTCCTTTTCGTGGGCCTGATTCAATTCATGTTCACAATGTCACCAACAGAAAATGATACTTGGAAAAAAGAAATTGCACGAAAGCTAATTTAGTGCTTTCATACTGAGTTCAAGATATTCTTACTTTGAGCATTGTCTTTGCAGTCTCTAAATTATCTGGATCTGGATTTTCTTTAAATATTTTTCCAACCTGTTAACAAGAAGAGATGGCTAAATTTCATTAAAAAAAGGAAAAATAAAGGGTAGAATAAGTTGTAGCTACTTAACTTTTATGTAATGGAATATACAAAAGGGATGGAAGAAGGCACAGAGGGTACCATAAGTTGGAAGGAATACAAGAGATAAAGTGTGTAATTAATATGGAGAAACATCATATAAAATCGTGATCGCTTAGATATATCTTGGAGCAGCTTAATGTTCAAAGAAAAAAAGTTGTTAAGCAATTGAAGGATCTGCAGCCAGGTTTTGTGTTGGACCGAAGGATAAAACACATACCTTATTTAGAAGGTTAGCAGTCAGGCAAATCTTAAATATTTCAGAACCATGTTCCGCATTTGAATCCTTATTCCTGCGCCTCTGGTAATAAATGCCAAACATTCTGTCTGTAACACGCACACTCTTAGATCCCATCATCACAGGCACTTCAGTTTTCCTCTTCCTTGATTTTTGCCTGCCATGATCAACAAATGAAGGAACTTACCAGCATTTGACTGGCAGTGCTTTTCTTGAAAAATGGGAGATATAGTACATCCAGCCTTCATTTCACAAGATAATGCCTCCCTATCAAGTGTATCATCGGTGGAACCTTTCTGTCAACAAGTGCAATCCGTCAGAAGTGTTATTAACAGATTAATTACAGTTACTGTAACAGATTAATTTTCAGACAATCTTTAGTTAACAATTTAAAATAAAAATATTTCAAAAAGTACCAGAAATGTCATTTCTGATTACATAGGCATTCAGAGGGGAAAAAAAAAAGGAGAACATTTTAACAGACCCCATAACCATTAGAAACTGGCATGTATCAATGTAAGATCAATATACAGGTTCGTTCAGAGTACAGTGGATGTCATTTTAATGTAATTATGATTCAACATGTTTTTCATACATGGAGATGAAAGTTGCAGTAGAGAAGAAAACACAAAAAATAGATGATAGTAGAGTAGGATTCCAATTTAGTTGCAAATGTCTAATAAGAAAGATAAACATTACATACCACCATCACAGTAGAAACTGCCACTGTTAACTGCTTAACAGAAGGGGGGCGTTCTAAATATGCTAGTGCAGCCTTCCTTGGCCCCAGCAGAGCTATCTAATATGCCATTGTTCCTGTTTCAAAAGTCATTTCAACAACGAATAACCACTAGTTTGTGTTATAAAGAAATATTTGTCAAAAACAATGACAGACACACCTTACAGATGACATTGAATGCTCTGGTATTGGAGATTGATGAGCCAAACTGAGGCAGCTTGTGGATGAAGTTGAGAGCTGTCCAGTTGAGGCGATTTTGTCACAAAGCACAGATTGTGCATGAAAAGCAGCATTCATCTTCATAAGAATAGAATTATTTGCCAGACTAAATTTCCTGCTCAATAAGAAAGATTAGGCATGTCAAACTGCGTGCAGAAAGGTCCTTTACTAAACATACATTTCATTTTGATAAGTGGCTAGAGATTCTCACCTCAAAAAATTGATATGCTCATCTGAAATGACCTTCACAAGAACTTCTTTATGCTCAATGTGCAATATTCTTAATTCATTTCTCAGTTTAGCAAGAAGTTTCACCTGAAACTGTCAGTTAAATCATATTAACACATAGTATGCAGATAAAGCAATGCAGATTATGGTAATCTAAAATGATCAACGAGAAGCGAGTAATCACTACTGTTTGCAGAAAGAATTTGAATAAAGCAGAAAGATATACCCATGAGAGGCGGTTTGTTACAGCACAGAAAGCTCTTAACACAGACGCATATGCTGACCGCTCCAAGCAGTGAATTTGGAATAGAGTAGCTCTGCGGTATTGCACATGCAACATCTGGAGTATCCTTCATAACTTTAGTAGTGCAGGTGCTTCCTTTGCTCGAGCCAGCACTGTAACCAGAAATGAAGCAGTTTGTATAATTTTTTTTGTAATATATATGATGAGGGCAAGCATTTGGGAGAATATGTATAGGAGACGAGGAACAGGAACAGGAAATAGATACCAAGGCCAGACAAAAATACCAAATGATGGAGCATCAAGTATAAAGAAAGGTTACAAATATGAAACTGTGTGTCTGAGAAGCAATACTAAATATTTTCACCTAAAAGACTTTATTTCCATATTTGATCTTGCTTTGACAAGATAGTTTCCGTGTTCTGTTTCCAGTATGTTGAATTCTTTCCTGAGTTGAGCAAGACATTCTTCTTTGGCCTGTAAGAAGTCAAATGTAACTAGCATGTAAAACATACATATAAGATGAAGCAATGGTAATTATATTATATAAAAATCAATCAGGAAAATGTAAGTTAAGCATATACACATAAAAAGAGCTAGTATGAAGAACATAAAAGAGCTAGTATGAAGACAACTGATAAGAGGCTGAAAAGTAAGGTTTCAACAACAAATTCCCAGAACATAAATGAAAACAAAACATCCACCACATTACCATGTATTGGTTAAAATCAATGTGGGTTACAAAGTTATAAGCAACACAGTGCATATTTCCTGCTGCATACGATATGTTGTTATATTTCACAACTTGTGTGAGCAAGAGGATGTACCCCTGAGAGAAGGTCTGACTGCGCACAGAACGATCTTAGCACAGAAGCATACGCAGATCGTTTCAACTGATGAATCTGAAACGCAGTGTCTGCAGCATCTGGAATGACATTGACACATAAAGGTGCTACAGAATCCCCCATAACTTCAGTATTTTGAATGCTTGCTCTGTTCAAACCAGCACTGCAACAACACTACAATTTTCTGTGGTGGATGCACCGTTTCTCCACCTCTCTTCATTCAGGCAGTGCAGTAGAACTGAACAATCCACAAACTAAAGAAATGAGAAACAGCGCAATACGGGCAACAAGATCTAAGCATTGGACACCTTCTTAGTCCAAAGTAAAACGTACCATGAACAGCATATACATCCATCGATGTGAATAGCATATCTACATTGCACATGTTACCTCTTTGAAATGGCTTCCAGATCTGATGCAGAAACATGCATTTCAACCACGATACATGCAGAAACATTCTGTTTGAAGTCCCAACTACTACACGTGGAGTATGATGCAAAGCTACCGAAGCTTTCAATTCGGAATCCAACAAATAACATGGCCTCGACTATGATACATTAGCCAGTAGCCACTCTTTCAGCAAACCAAAGCAAATGCACTTGCATCTCAAATAAATTAGCCGCCAGATGGGGAGCATGCTCTCGAGCAGCTATTAATACATACACATAGCAGCACCACCATCAAAGCACAATAATACAAGGGAAAAAAAATGATGAGACCAACACTGTAATATATTGATACCGCGAGGATCATAAATCCATCGACATTATTCGGCTACAGTTCAAGATAAATCTCACAACCCTCTTCAGCCAAAATTATGATATGAACCATCAGCGGAGTGCAACAGGTAAACTGAAACAGCAGGAACTACAGTTCATATGGAAAGGAAAATAAAATTGCTAAGAAAAAGAAATATGACGGTGAAATAAGCAAACTGTTCCTCTCTTCTCACAAGCTAATAAGCAAATGATGGTTCGCTGGGCCGGAAGCTTCTGTAGATGGAGGCTGCAACAGGCACCAGACCCAAAAGTGCAATCTGAACCTGCTCAGAGGTGCTTGTCCTGACAGTAATCTGTCCACTCAGCTTGTTGTTCAGCCCAAGGCGAACCGCCATCTTTGAACCCCTTCCAATTGAGAACTGGGACTGCAAATTAGCCCCCAGAGCAAGGTCCCGACGCCATTTCATCAGAGAGAGACCCAATGTCCACAAGGACTGGCCAATCGGATAGTCTTTGTCTTTCAGGCGCGCCTCCAGGTTAGCTCCATAAGCAGTGTCCCCGTGAGCTCGCATTGCACCAGTGCTTGCAACCAGTGCCAGCCTCTTCCCAAGAGAGAGCTGGTCCTCAACCTTCAGCCCAGTTGCCACAATGTCACCCAGGAAAGTAACCGAGAATCCTCCAGTAGTCTTGTTCTTCTTGATATTCTTGATCTTGGTCTCCCCGCGGAGAATATATGCAAGCTGCCTCCCAACTGTCTGGATATCAAAACCAGCAAGTGATGATGCATTCTCCCCATGCTTTGCTGAGACCGAAGAGTCCAAATGGATGCTGAATTCCTTCTTGTCCTTGGTGACCTGAACTGCTACATTAGCTGGAAACCTGTTAAGGATAGCTAGCGTCTCTTCAACACTTACTCCATCATAACCACAGTCATGATCCCACCCATGCGCATCTAAAACAGGTCTTGCCAGGACAGTTGAGGTTGGCTCCAAAAACCGATATCGGTATGTAGGATTGTCACAGTCAAACGAAGGAGGAAGCACCATATCAGGCAATGGAACTGATACATTCTCCGGCGGAGGATCCTGATCACTGTCACCAGCAATATTGGCGTACCCATAGTCATCTAGATCAGTTTTACCTCTCTTCTTCATCTCCTGTAACCTGCGGATCTCATCCTTCCATTGCTTCTTCTGGAGAAGCTTGACCCTGTAGTCATACTCATCAAAATAAGCATTCTTCTGTTCTTTTGTAAGCGTTGCAAGCTGAGCTTTAGTCAATGGCTTGAAGGGAGGAAGCTGATCATATTCCTCTTCGTCATCATCTTGTTCCATATCAGAATAGTCATCCAATTCAATATCAGAATCTCCTTCATTGCCACCCTGCTCAGGAGAAAGTTTAGGGTGGGCTCTCGACTGCAAGAGAGAGGACAGCAGGAAGGGAAGCGGTGGGGAGCGGAAACGGAACCCAAACATCTTTCCAGGATTAGGATCCTGAAGCTTCAAAAGTGAGTTGGCTTCTGACAATATCTTTGATGAGTAACACAAGAGAAGCATCTGATGCCTCCAACTTTGGCCATTAGGAAGCACTTTCTGGCCCTCACGGTTCCTCCGGCAAGAAGGATGGTTCTCAACTAGAGCCACTGGGTTCATCAAGCGCATATCTCCTGCTGCCTGCCTGATGGATTGCTGGATAATGTGGGATCTCTGAGCCATTAAGACCTCATATGTCATAGAAGCACCATTGAGACCTTCAGGAGGGGCAGAAGCAGCATGTGTGAGAGCAACAATGGCGTTGAACCATATGGATGAACCGAGAACAGCTGTGATAGTTTTCAGAAGAGGTAAATCATTTAGATCACGGCTCAGACTGTCCAGCCGATCCACATAGAGAACAATATCTGGGGGACATCTCTTAGTATATTTCTTGACAGCACTAAGAATCTTCCTGTTTGACCCTTGGTCCATCACATTAGGGCGAAGGCCAGGAGTGTCAATGATTCTAATCTTGACACCATCCACATCACCAACGATTTCCCGCACACTGGTTGTTGCTGAGGTAAAAGCATCAGTTTTCGACTTCTCTTCACCAAAAATAGAATTGATAGTTGCACTTTTGCCAACTCCAGTCTTCCCTAAAACAAGAATGTTGCATGAGAAGTTCAGATCCTCTTTCCCCTCTGCTTCAAGCACTAAGGCCTTCTTCCGTGCATCGTCAAGGCTGAAAGCACGATTTGTCTGCCTTCCATGTCTGATACCCTCGGCAAGGCTCAAACGGTATAACACCTGAGCTGCTACTGTCTCTTCAGGAGTAGCTCCCAGTCTGTAAACCAGACGCAGGAACTTTACTCGAATCAACTCAACCTTGTCATGTAACTTCTTCTCTTCCTCAGTCATCTCATCAGTAGGATCAGCAGTAACAGCTAGCTCAGAAGGACTGAACAGGTTTGACCGGGCAGGTTGTCGAGGTGCACTCGGCCTCAGTGAAGGAGCTGATGAACCCAGACCAGCTGGTCGGTCCATGGTGAATATTCTGGAACCATCTTGGGAAGCAACTGAGATATTCCCATCCGAACTACCGGTGCAGCTTTCAGAAGGGCTGCTAGAGCAGCAGAATCGAACCCCTTCTCATCCCCGTCATCGTTATCATCGTCATCTTCATCCTCCTCAGAATCATCAAGCATCACCTGCCCATCCATGCTATTGGTGTAGTCTCTCGAGCCAGACACACTACCACTGGAGGAACCTTCTGCAAGCTCCTTCATGATCTGCTTTGCAGCTTCTGAACCCTCTATGATTGCAACTCGTGCGGGACCAGTACCATCATCTTCCTCAGCCTCATTACCAACCTCTTCCACATCATCTGCAGCAGCTTCAACAATGTCATCATCACCAGCCTCCTCATCGAGATCAACAGCATCTGTAGCAGCCTTAGTCTCCTCGTCACCATTATTTTCCTTGCTAGATTCTGGAGCCATCTCCCGAGACAAGATACCAGTGTCAGCAGATACAATACTTTCAGCCTCTGTAGGATTTCCCACAATAAAATCTTGTACTGTTTCACTGGAAGGGACCTCAACCTCAGCATTCAGACCCTTCTCGGTACTTCCCTCAGGCACATTGTCTTCACTTTCAGGAGCAAGGTCCTCCACCTTTCCATCATTCATGACCTGGATTTAAGCATAATTGAAATTTTCAAATCATTGCAAGCATCACTATTATTAGCAACAAAATTAGTTGGATGCTCATTTACCACTGGATTCGCCTCGGTCACTGGCCCAGACTTTGTGTCTTCACTTGCAGGACTCGCTTCAGTGGCAGGTCCAGGCTTTGTGTCTTCCCCTTCAGGACTCACCTCGCTTGCTGGCTCAGGCTTTGTGTCTTCACTTGCAGGACTCGCCTCACTCGCTGGCTCAGGAATTGCTTCTTCACTTGCAGGAGCAATCACCTCCGCAGTTCCATCATTCATAACCTGGATTGATGCATCATTTGAATTGTTCACATTTGCAGTACCATCATGCAGTGATTTAATAGCATAGCATTGCAAAATAGTACAGAGTAATTTAATAGCAAATAAAATTAGATTAATCATGCTCACATACCTCTGGGCTCTCCCCATTCAGTGTTTCGGGCTTGGCTGCCTCATCTTCAACATTAGCTTCCTTCTCTGGTGATTCTTCCAGGGCTTCTTCACTTCCTACAGCCTCCACCTCCAACTCGCCCACCGATTCGCCGTTATTTTCAGCTGCAGGGGCCAACTTATCCTCCGGTTTGGCCACCTCCACAACCCCAGCAGAAACAGGAACCTCTTCCTTCTCTTCCCCACTGCCAAATCCACCGCCACCGCCATCTCCAGAATCCATCTCCTCAACCATAGTGCTCTCTGGCGCCTTCTCAACAGGTACCGCAGACTCAGCATCATCAGCCACCTTACCTTCATCCTTAACTTCCGCCACCACACCAGCTTCCTCCTCCTCCTCCTCGAATTCACCCTTCTCCTCAACTGCCGGCGCATCAGGGGACGCAGGAGAAGCACCCCCCTCCCCCAATTCGCCGTTGATGGACTCGACCCCCGCCGATGTGGTCTCCCCCGTCGCAGCGGCAGCGACCGCCGCAACTTCCGCCGCCAACTCCGAGTCCTCCTTCTCGGCTTCCGCCGCTTCCTCCTCCCCGCCGTCAGCCCCTCCACCGTCCACCTCCACCTCGCCGTTCTCCGCCTCCGGACTCCCAACGCTCCCACCTTTTCCCCCCAATCTTACCTCCTCATCCTCCCCCTCACCATCCCCACCAGCCTCGACCTTCTCGGGCTGCTCCTCCTCCCCCTCGGCCGCCGCCGCCGCCGCCGGCTCGACCTTCTTGGGCTCCTCCTCTTGCTCCGCCACAGGAGCGACTGGAGCGGCGTCGGTGGTGGTGGCCATGGCCGCCGTCTTGCTCCGGCGGCACGCAACGAAGCAAGAAGCAGCGGAGGGCGGTAGAAGCAGTTGTAGGATTCGAATGGATCGGGGAGGGAGGGAGGAGACGAGATGAGAAGATAAGGTGAGGGTTTTAGGTCGGCCTCCAGGGTAAAACTATCTCTCGAAGATAAGGTGAGGGTTTCAGGTCGACCTGTGTTTCTTGCAATTTCAGATTTTTAGCTGGAAAACATCTCGTGTTTGGTGTGGCGTGTAATTTTCTTCAAATTTCGGGTCCTTAGCTGGCAAATGCCTTTAATCTGACCTGGCATCGAGTAATTGATGCCTATCAAATTTGGATTTTGTGAGAAATATACCTTTTAGTTTGGTTCGACATGAAAATTTCTCCCAATTGCAGATGTTTTTGTTCGGGATAAAAATGCTTTTAGTCCGTGCGTGAGGCGTGTAGTTTTATAACTTTCAAAATTGGATCTTGTGTAACAATATACCTTTTTAGTTTGGTTTGACGTGTAAAATTCTTTCAATTTCAGATTTGTTAGCTGATGAAAATGTCTGTAGTTTGGTTCGCCGTGTGATTTTGGGAGGTGGACGTGCCACACAACTGCATAAGAGTACAAGGACAAGTGAGATGACAAGGCAAGCAAAGTTTGGGAGGAGGAGGTGGTGATGATAAGGTGTTTTCCTTTTTCTTTTTATCCCTTTATTCTTTTTCTTTATTTTGCTTTGTGTTCGGATGTCTTGCTTCTGATCTCTCTTCATTCCTATATGCACGGTGCCTTTTTTAGCAAAACAGAATTAATATATTTTGTTCAATGGTTTGGCAAGTTTCTACGATTTTAAAAAATTAGGCTTACAAGAATAAGAAACTAAAATTTCCGTTTAATCAGGGCGAAGCTAGGTAAACCACCCAAGTGCATCTGCTCCGAAGAAATTTTAGTATAAATTTCGTATTTTTCACCATATGGGCACGATCTAGAAACACTCATAGTTTATTTGACTCTAAAGATAAATAATTTTGATCACTCTCGCCAGACCAGTATTCCTTTCGTTTCCACGATCAGATGTATAACAGCACCAACGGTACCAACAATTCTCCAGGGGCTGTAAATCTCTCTCTTTTTTCCCGGCTTTTCTTAGGCCGTTTGCGCATCACATGTTATCACCTAATGCAAGGGCAAATCTCATTCCAAGATATATCGGTTTTTTTTCTTTTCTTTTTCAATCATCACGCGGCATGGAGTATGCATCAATGGTATTGTGACAAGTGTGCTATCACTCCACCAAATGTTTTCTCTCGACGCGGCCACATTTTCACCTTGCCTCGTGCCATTCCACCTAGGTTGCAAACATTGCAGCCGTAACAAATATCTTTTTGTTTAGTCTCGAGAAATGCGTCATGCATGACGTCTGTCAGGTCCGCAGCATCGCAAAAAGTGTCGTGCCTCTTGACATTTGGATTCATTCGCTGAGGCCACGTCTACTATTGCGGTTTCCATTGACTTATAGCACTCCATATCCCTTGCAGGCATTCCAACGGTTATGAAATATCGCCTATTTAATCCCCCCTCCTCCCATTCTACCGTCGTGCATCTGTGCGTTCTCTCCCCTTTCCATCTCCCCTTTCCCAGTATCACTTCACTCCTGTTTGTCTTTGATCTCTTCTAAGTTTTGGTCTTCCTCCCCATGATGGCGCCTCTGTACCGACTAAAGATGAGAAGGTCTTGTGTGATTGATGGTTGCTTCTTGCATGAATAACTTCCATGCGTGCCCCCGCTCTGGTTTCTTGATACGATTTAAGTCGGCGAAGACAGATTTGTCGACTCAATCCGCATCTCTACTCTATTCAGGTGCCACGATTTCTTTCTCCTTCTTTTTCCTAGGTTTGTTATCTTGCAGTGTAGCAATACGGTAACATGGATCTAGATCTCAATCTGTGTTCCTGATGTTCATTTTGTTTTGAAAACCATGTATTAATTTTTCATTTACACTACCAGAAACAGAAACGGGAGAGCCCTAACAGCTTTGGTTTGGACTGTCAGGAGCCCAACCGCACCGGCCCGCACCAAAATTTTCCCCATCCGACATCGACAAGAATGCGAGGATCCCCTCCCAAACCCTACCCCCTTCACAAATACCACTCATTTCCTTGCCGCCGCCGCATTTATCCTCTTTACCCAAGGGCCAAGCCCCTGCCCAGTACTCGATGTCGGCTCTCCATCCACCACCATCAGTTCCTTTCCCGGCTCCCCGTCGCAGTCATGTTGCAGGTAAGATCTTCTCTCTCTGAGCACATCCTCGTCTCCTTTTCTCTTCCTATATATCTGAGCTTGAGCACATCCTTGTTCCATTTCATTCCATCCCCATCGATCTAATTCGATCTAGTTTTAATTTTAACATATTGTTTTAGGAAAGACGACTAAATCATCCTTTTTCTACTAAAACATTATCGTCCAGGTTTATTAATAGATATAATATTTGGTAAATCTAGAAAATCTTATGACTTGTTTGTTTAGTTTCCTTGGTGTAGCCCCTTTGGACTTTTATGGAAGATTTCATTTATAAGATGATACAGTATGAGGATAATTGGCCCAATCCAGTGAGTGACCCCGATGTTTCTTCTATACTTCGTACAATTCTTGTGTAAATCTACTTTTGTTTCACTACTTTGGACTAAAGGTTTCAATTTTGACAAATGGATACCATACCATCATACTGGGACTACTCCTGCTAGTCAGCCCAAATGGTTTGGTCTACTTCATCTATTTCCTCCATGCACACTCCCTCCTTTTGTGTGACTATTATAAAAGTATACCATATACTGATATTAGGCTCGAACCAGCCTTCTACTCAAGAATGTTGGTATTTACCTCATTTGTTCATTGTATACAATATCTTGAAGATTAGAAAATATATTACTTAAAATCCTACATTATAACTATCCCTTACATTAATTTTTTTTTCTTATTGTGCTACATTTGCATTAAATGTGTGGATCTAGTTTTGGATCATGCACTCTTTTTCTAGGGAAACATAATAAATTCAAAGAATCATGCACCAACATATCAATCAATTATTAATTTCTTTTGCAAATAAGATTTTAGAATTAAATTTTCGATTCCATAGCAAGATAAATAAAATATCAACATTTAATAACTTTTCACTACCTGGATTGTGTTTTGAAATTCCAAATTCCTGATTTATTTCCAGTGAAAAGGGATAAATTAAATCTATCAGTTAATTTGGAAATATCCATGTTATGCAAAAATAATATAATCTATCATGTACTTGTTTTGGAAATATTAATGCAAAATAAATAAATATTTGATGGATATGAGGGAATCTATAAATCATTTATTTGAAATATTAATGCAAAATAAATAAATATTTGATGGATATGGGAGAATCTATCAATCTTTTTTTGACATATTAATGCAAAATAAATAAATATTTGATGGATATGGGAGAATCTATCAATCATTTATTTATTTGCACAAGTATTTCAACACACGCTCTCGATTTGGAGTTAATTTATCCCTTTTTCGCTGAAAAGTTTAGGAATGGGTGATGTCAAAACACAATCAAGCAGTGAAAAATTATTAAATGGAGATGATTTATTTATCTTGTTGTGGAATCTAACAAGTAATTTTGAAATCTTTTTTGTAAAATTAATTAATATTTGTTAGATTTGTTAGCGCAAGATTCTCCAAATTTATTATGTTTCCACGGGAAAGGACTGCATGGTAATAAACTCGATCCATACTTGCACATGTAGCACAATCAGAAAATGTTAATGTAAGAATTAATTATAATGTAGGGTTTTTGCAGTAGTGTATTTTCTAATCTTCAAGATGTTTTATACAATGAAACAAATGAGATAGGCAAGGAAGAAGAAGACTAGAGTCTCTCTCTTCTTGTGCCCGTGGGCTGAGGCCCCGGCGTCGATCCATAACAATTTGATAGGCAAGGAAGAAGAGAGAGACTCTAGTCTTCTTCTTCGTTGCCTATCTTCTACTTTACCGTTGTATCCTTTATATAAGGACCTAGGACCCTAACCCTAGCGGGCTCCACCGGCCCATAAAGCCAAGCCAACTGCCCATAACAATAGGGCAACAATGATTGGCTTATTGTTGTGATGTTCAGTTTGTAATGTTTTCAGACTTTAATTATGGTAAGAGAAATAAAATCTTATTTTCAGGTGCGCATGGTCAGGCGAGACAATGGTGCAAAGGTTGATATTCCTGTGACGAATTTGGTTGAGGAAGTTAGAGCGTTACTAGATGGAATTCAAGAAAACCTGTTCAATACAGCCAGGGAAAAGAGAGATGCCTGCATTGAAGTCATCAAGACTTGGGATGAATTCATTACCTCTCTGAACAACAAAAAAATAATCTTGGCACCTTGGTGTGATGAAGAGGTACTTTGAGATCTTTGCTATAATAAATTATTTTTCAGTTCTCCCTCCTAGGCCGAATCCTTTCCTTAAAGCTGCAGAAAATTAACAGCCATGACGAGGTGTTACACCTATTTGTATCAAACATGCAATGTAAACTTTTTCTACCATATACTGCTAACTGTAAAGTGTGAGGGGATGTGGGAAAGATAGGTAGGAAACTTTGTTTCTAAAAGGTTCACCTGATAGTTATCATCTAAAGTAATAGACTAAGTACATAAATATTAAGCATTTGAAAATGGTTAAAAAAATAAGACGACGACCTGAGATTCCAGAATGTCAAAGGAGGGGCTGGTTTATGTATTTACCTGTGAGTCTGATTGATTCAATATTGTGACAGCTAGATGTAATTAGGAGGAATGTAAATGACTGGAGATATGAAATATTCCTTCCACTCAAGGACCGCAGTTCCCAAATTTAAATTGCACTACTATACACTTCCGTCTGGATGTTTATATCACAAAATTTCTTGTTTATATGCAGGAAGTAGAGAAAGATGTGAAGGCTCGGACTAAAGGAGAACTTGGAGCTGCCAAAACATTGTGTACTCCGTTTGACCAGCCAGAACTTGCAGAAGGTTAGAGTAGGCTCCATGCCACTATGCTACAATTCTCACAACGTTGTTTTCCAAGCATGCCGCCCTGACCTGTGTTATGTGCCAAAATTCAGGTACATTGTGCTTTGCTTCTGGAAAGCCTGCGAAAAAGTGGTCGTATTGGGGGCGCAGCTATTGATCTTTTGGGGGTGTTGGGTGAGATTGGTCTGGGATGTAGTTTCATATTTGAGCTGAAATACTACAAATTTTGTGTCCAAATCCTGCAATGATATCTGCATTGATATAATAGATGATTACATCTCCTGTATCTCAGGATTACAGTAACTGAAATGCAACAACTGAAGAAGACCATAAGTAGGGACGACTTCTGTGATAAAACTGATGGTCGCAGATGGAATGCACCACTATCTCCATGAGAAAAATAAAATAAAATAAATTGGGAGGGACTTCTTGTCCAAGAATTACGGTGATGCGCCACTGGCGGCTACGTGAAATGACACCTGATCAGCAGGCCTTTTCTTTCGAGGGATACACATACACCTGACGAGCCGTTATTGATCGGTGTTAATGCAAGTTTGCAATTTCCCTGTATAAGGGTTTTGTTTGTAGTCACAATTCGATTTATAATCGTAAGACCGACAAGTGGGCCCTCAGTGTTGTGCCGGCGAGCACACTGACGGCTCTAGAACCCATATTAGAACGTGTATTTAGAACCATTCACAGTTTGACGGTACGGTGCGTTAACAGCCTGGCTGCCGGTTCATGGAGACATGGATTCCTAACTGCTCATTCTAAGTGACTTACCATCGTTCGATACCACTTTTTCCTGGGCACTGACGCACCAACATATTTACCGTTCGTTAAGAGCATACATGAAAGCAAAGGTGTATATAGAATAGTATTTAATGAACTCCCAACCCACATTATATTGCAAAAAGTAGTGGCAACAAATATCATATGTTCCAATAAAAGAGGGGTTGGAGTTTCTTATGGTTGTGGAGGTGTTTTGAAATTCCTAACACACTCACCAATAGCAAACTGAGAGTCAAGATAAGGTAGTAGACTGACCGAGTTTGACCATTGAAATGTCGTCAAACTTTTCAAACATAATTCGATAGATGGTTTGGAGGCACGACAAGATGATAAACGTGTTCAAAACCCGGAGCGAAGTTAAAATATCTTACGTTAACTCCATCCAGTTCACTGTACCAAGATGTTTTTGCTACAAATCAGGACAGAAAGGGAAAAAAGGAAACAAAGACATCACATAAGTTCCCACATGGAGCTAAAGAAATCAGAAGAAATATGTACCAGCGACCTGTTGGAACATGTGTCAAATTTGATAAAGAATTCTATAATGTGCCAAATCTCAAGAAAAGATCATGCAACACTGAGAGCTCAAAGCTATTTCCATCGTGTTCATTTGATAAAACAGAGACCCATTGTTTGAGTCAGGTATCTCGGAATAGTCCAGAACCAGATAATAAAATTTGTGGAAGAAAGTGTACTGCAAGATAATGGTTCTACCTACATATGCACATGATTATTGGATCACCTATGAATAGATATTAGAACAGAACTTACATTTTTATATATGTGAACAAATTTGTCAAATACCTGCCACCTAAGATCAGAGCAATCAAATATAGTGATGACAGAATTTTAATTCCAAACTAAAACTACTCCATAGAGAATAACTTTGCGAGGCCAAACTGAATGATCAGAGTGCCACTTGTTGCCGGTCTTCAGGAGTTGTAGACTCTAGTTGGCCTTCAGGTGCAGCAGTTTTAGCTTCACTATGAGGAGCACCAGACCCCTGGCCATACGTGGGTCTATATCCAGGATTGTAGCCATAGGAGCCTCCATTTCGGTCTCTATGAGCTTCAAAACGTGGCTGACCATAAGCATTTTCATTTCCTGGTTGTCCGTATGAACTGCCAGACCGTGATTCACCTCCAATTTTGCCTGCAATAGCCTGCCCTTGACAGTCGACAACATTCGATTGCCCATGCGTAACCTCGTTGTTCTTTTGGCCTTGTGGCACACCGAAACTTGCCTGGTTGTGTGGCGAATGCGAGTTGGTACGGAGCAGCGCGCGAGGTGGCAAGCAAACTGTCACAGCTGCAGCACGAATCAACGAAGATGAGGTGAGGCCAGCTGGAGATATCGATTACAAAAAAACACAGGACATGTGCCTCCATGTATACCTGTCCAAACTGAGTTAGAGTAACTCAAGCAGCCCATGTTCACCCGTTACGCACCCTTCACACCTTCAGCCCATCACGTGACTGAATGACCCTTTTTTTTTTTTGCGGTGGCACGTGACTGAATGACTGAACATGATGAAGCAAATGGCGCGGCGGAGCGCGCCTCTCCTTCCTAGTATCACCATATAGAACATACCACCCTCTGTCTTTCCTATCACCATAGATATATCATCCTCTTTCTTATAACGCACGCGTCAGGCTAGCCTCATTTGACAAATAGGCTGGGCGGGTACAGAGAGTTGGCTTTTCTGGCCCGCACTGCCCGTCCGGTTTTCTGGTTGCTGTTCTCGGCCGTCGTCTTCCTCATCTCTGCATCACCAGTTGGTGTAGAGGTCGGCGCCGGGACGCTCCGCAGCTCCGACTCTGTGCTCGAGGACTCGGTCAGCACAGCAGAGGCGGACGGAGGGGACACAGAGGAGCGCGGGAGAGTCTGTATGTTCGGCGGCGCCTGGAGGAGCGGCATGATCCCGGTGGTGTTGGCGCTGGGGCTGGTGAGGGTCTCAGTCGGTGTCTCGTCGATTGAACTCGCCGACTTGGGCGGCACCTCATCGTGATTGTTGTTGGCTAGCTGACCATTAGTGGTGACATAAGCCACTGCAATGCACAATGCAAAAGGGGTCAGTTCAGGAGAGCATTATGGCTGTAGTAAATTTTTTTCAGAACGTTGCTAAATCAAGTATGACTTGATGGACGGAACTTGATGGATGGAGTACTATGTGACTGGACCCTTTTGTTATACTTCATCGAGAAAATGGATAGGTGAAATATTCAGAACTCGTGAATTTCTTATACATTATCAAGCAACACTTTGCTCTCAGAATTACTTCTGATTACAGGATTTGTATAGTCACTTCATTCTGCTGGATCTGGATCTACTCCCTTCAGTTTTTAGTATAGGATTTTATGACAAACTAAGAAAAGAAGTCATTTCAAAAACCAGAGGAGGTAATACATTTAATTGATCTTTCAGAATCACAACTTGAGAGTGATGCATTAAATTTCTAAGTAATTAACACTAAGCCATGAGGAACTATAGGTCCATACAAAGTGGCTTACCATCCATTAATACTTCAGAAAGCTTAGCAAGCGCATCCAAAAGGTCCTTTTCGTGGGCCTGATTCAATTCAATTTCACAATGTCACCAACAGAAAATGATACTTGGAAAAAAATCACACGAAAGCTAATTTAGTGCTTTCATACTGAGTTCAAGATATTCTTACTTTGAGCATTGTCTTTGCAGTCTCTAAATTAGCTGAATCTGGATTTTCTTTAAATATTTTTCCAACCTGTTAATAAGAAGAGATGGCTAAATTTCATTAAACGAAAAGGAAAAATAAAGGGTAGAATAATTTGTGGTTACTTAACTTTTATGTAATGGAATATACAAAAGGGATGGAAGAAGGAAGAGAGGGTACCATAAGTTGGAAGGAATACAAGAGATAAAGTGTGTAATTAGTATGGAGAAACATCATATAAAATCGTAATCACTTAGATATATCTCGGAGCAGCTTAATGTTCAAAGAAAAAAAGTTGTTAAGCAATTGAAGGATCTGCAGCCAGGTTTTGTGTTGGACGGAAGGATGGAACACATACCTTATTTAGAAGGTTAGCAGTCAGGCAAATCTTAAATATTTCAGAACCATGTTCCGAATTTGAATCCTTATTCCTGCGCCTCTGGTAATAAATGCCAAACATTCTGTCTGTAACACGCACACTCTTAGATCCCATCATCACAGGAACTTCAGTTTTCCTCTTCCTTGATTTTTGCCTGCCATGATCAACAAATGAAGGAACTTGACCAGCATTTGACTGACAGTGCTTTTCTTGAAAAATGGGAGATATAGTACATCCAGCCTTCATTTCACAAGATAATGCCTCCCTATCAAGTGTATCATCGGTGGAACCTTTCTGTCAACAAGTGCAATCCGTCAGAAGTGTTATTAACAGATTGATTTCAGTTACTGTAACAGATTAATTTTCAGAAAATCTTTAGTTAACAATTTAAAATAAAAATATTTCAAAAAGTATTAAAATGTCATTTCGGATTACATAGGCATTCAGAAAAAACAAAGGAGAACATTTTAACAGACCCCATAACCATTAGAAACTGGCATGTACCAATGTAAGATCAATATACAGTTTCGTTCAGAGTACAATGGATGTCATTTTAATGTAATTATGGTTCAACATTTTTTTCATACTTGGAGATTAAAGTCGCAGTAGAGAGGAAAACACAAAAAATAGATGGTAGTAGAGTAGGATTCCAATTTAGTTGCAAATGTCTAATAAGAAAGATAAACATTACATACCACCATCACAGTGGAAACTGCCATTGTTAACTGCTTAACAGAAGGGGGACGTTCTAAATATGCAGCCTCCCTTACAGATCTCAACCTTTTAGCCGGAACCACTGCATGGGGTTCAAAACAAGATCCTTCCTTGGCCCCAGCAGAGCTATCTAATATGCCATTGTTCCTGTTTCATAAGTCATCTCAACAACCACTCTGGTATTGGAGAAATATTTGTCAAAACATGACAGACATGGTCACCTTACAGATGACATTGAACGCTCTGGTATTGGAGATTGTTGAGCCAAACTGAGGCAGCTTGTGGATGAAGTTGAGAGCTGTCCAGTTGAGGCGATTTTGTCACAAACCACAGACTGCGCATGAAAAGCAGCATCCATCTTCATAAGAACAGAATAATTTGCCAGACTAAATTTCCTGCTCAATAAGAAGAAAGATTAGGTATGTGAAACTGCGTGCAGAAAGATCCTTTACTAATATACGTTTCATTTTGAGAAGTGGCTAGAGATTCTCACCTCAAAGAATTGATATGCTCATCTGAAATGACCTTCACAAGAACCTCTTTATGCTCAATGTGCAATATCCTTAGTTCATTTCTCAGTTTAGCAAGAAGTTTTACCTGTAACTGTCAGTTAAATTGTATTAAACAAAGTATGCAGATAAAGCAATGCAGACTATGGTAATATAAAATGATTAATGAGAAGCGAGTAATCACTACTGTATGCAGAAATAATTTGAATACAGCTGAAATATATACCCATGAGAGGCGGTTTGTTACAGCACAGAAAGCTCTTAACACAGCCGCATATGCTGACCGCTCCAAGCAGTGAATTTGGAATACAGTAGCTCTATGCGGTATTGCACATGCAACATCTGGAGTATCCTTCATAACTTTACTATTGCAGGTGCTTCCTTTGATGGAGCCAGCACTGTGACCAGAAAGTTTGTATAAATTTTTTTGTAACTATATATGATGAGGGCAAGCATTTGGGAGAATATGTATAGGAGACAAGGAACAGGAAACAGGAAATAGATACCAAGGCCACACAAAATACCAAATGATGGCGCATCAAGTATAAAGAAAGGTTACAAATATGAAACTGTTCATCTGAGAAGTAATACTAAATATTTTCACCTCACAGACTTTATTTCCATATTTGATCTTGCTTTGACAAGATAGTTTCCGTGTTCTGTTTCCAGTATGTTGAATTCTTTCCTGAGTTGAGCAAGACATTCTTCTTTGGCCTGTAAGAAGTCAAATGTAACTAGGATGTAAAACATACATATAATATGAAGCAATGGTAATTATATTATATAAAAATCAATCAGGAAAATGTAACTTAAGCATATACATATAAAAAGGGCTAGTATGAAGACAACTGACAAGAGGCTGAAAAGCACGTTTTCAACAACAAATTCCCAGAACATACATGAAAACAAAAGATCCACCACATTACCATGTATTGGTTAAAATCAATGTGGGTTACGAAGTTATAAGCAACACAATGCATATTTCCTGCTGCATATTCACAACTTGTGTGAGCAAGAGGACGTACCCCTGAGAGAAGGTCTGGCTGCGCACAGAACGATCTTAGCACAGAAGCATATGCAGATCGTTTCAACTGATAAATCTGAAATGCAGTGTCTGCGGCATCTGGAATGACATTGACACATACAGGGGCTACAGAATCCCCCATAACTTCAGTAGTTTGAATGCTAGCTCTGTTCAAACCAGCACTGCAACATACACCAACAAAATCAACTGATATACTAAGTCGTATGAGAACTAACAAAGAATCAAAGGTGTAGACAGTTTACAAAGCTTAGGAGGTAGTATGCAATTTACATCGACCATAAAAACATGTAACCGACAACTATGTGGAAATGCGGAGCATCAACTATGATGACTCATGTTCCCACTTAAAAGCATGCAGTAAACAAAAGTGATCCCTGTTTCTGGACTGTGACGCAGACAGAGACAGCACACTGAACTAAAAACGAAATATCATGTCTATAGGAATTCCTTTATAGAGCACTTGATAAACAAATCTGCACATTCGTACTTGAGGCCAATTTCGAGCAGCTTAAATTCACCGATCTAAATGCTTTCTGCCATAACTAAGTACCACGATTTGGCACGCATTCTCTGTTATGCTCTCAGAAAACTTATCAAGTTCTACAACATGCATCATTGAGACCACATCAAACCATATGCTCCTCTCGTTTCCCTTCAGAAATCAACGCGCTCCAGAGCTACACTGTGCTATTGCATCAACTGCCCAGAATTTTTTTTGAACTAATTGGGGGGGGGGGGGGGGGGGGGGGGGGGGGGGGGGGGGGAATCAACTGCCCAGAAGGCCAGAAACACATGAGAATAAGCGCCCAGAAATTTTCGAAACGAATTTGGGGGGGGTGGGGGGGGGATCAACTGCCCAGAAACACATGAGAATAAGAGCTTGGAAGCCTGAAAGGTCATCGGAAGGGACGAAGGGAAAGGGGAACAGGAGGGATCGCCGCCACCGCGTTGAGACACACCGCGCTACTTTACACCCGCGACGACACGCGGCGTGACGGAGGTTGCAGCGAGCCGAGCGCAAACGAGAAGCAAGAGGGGCGGGAAGGGGGAGGGGCGCTCGTACCTGCGGGGGCGGAAGGCGGGCGGGGCGGACGAATGCAGCGGCGACACGCTCCGGTTCGGCGGCGGGGAGAGGCTTCTCCTGTGTTGCTGCGGCCCCGAGGGCGATTTCAAATTTTTGAAGTGCCTGCCGCCTGAAACTGAAAGGTGGGTTACTTCAATTTCAAAATATCTGTGCTCCTTTTTCTGAGGATTTTAAATACTAATTTATTATTCTGGGCCGGGTTTGCCTGAAATGTCGAGGCCCATCATTTCTTACCAGCGTGGAAGGCTTGGATCGGAAAATGTCCAAAACGTCTTTAGTAATGCCCCCCAAAATTATTGCCTTTCCCATTTTAGCCCGACGAGTCGATAATCAGATTAGGTCCAAGCTCAATCTTAAATTCCTTTTCATGTATGGAGATGAACAAGAATGCATGCACAAAATGCAAAATTTAGTCAGTTAACAATCAGTAGTCCAGGCATGCTCATAAATACTTGAAATAGTCATTAAAATAAGAAGACAGAGGAAATAACAAAAACAGACCTTACTCTTCATGTTTAAGAATAATAACACTCATGAAGTCATGATTCAGAAAAAAGAGAGAGAGACAGAGAGAGCCAGAACAAGCTCATGATTCAGATTTCAGAAAATAGAAACAGGCTCTGCGCAACAAATCGAATACTGATTCTTCATAATCAATATGGCAGATGCTGTTTATTGGACACTTTGTGGCACACTTATTGTTCAAATGGACAACACTATATTTATGACGTGACAATGTACAAATAAACTTTAATTTAGTGCTACTTTGACAAACAATAGACGATCTGAGAGCAAGCTGTGCACATATACAGCAGGACCAAGATGTGTATGAAAACAATAGGTAAACTGAATGGCTGGACGAGATGGCTGTGTGGCTTTTACTGAACAAAGATGGCAGGCTCAGGCATGGTGAGCAAGCTTTTCACGATTGAGGCCATGTACTTGCCCTGATGCTCCGCGAGGGCGAGCTCTGTCTCGCCTGGTTGTCTGCTGCCATCGCCAGCAAAGACGCCGGCGCCATAGGGGCTGCCTCCTCTAATGTCATCCATCTTGAACATGCCTGAACCAAAGGTATAGCCGATCGGAACAAAGAGCATTCCGTGGTGCGCTAACTGGGTGATTGCCGTCCAACTACAATAAACAAGCAAATCATGTTCAGAGATAGCCAGGCATGGTTAAGAGAAATACTGCAGCCAAGTGAATTAGATACAGCATCAGAATTGTAACTACACTTCCAGACAACGGCACCGGATTGTGTAGTCCTGGGACAATTTAAATAAAATTACCATAGAAAACAAATTGGATGCAATACTTATGATTTGTGTCTTTCATTTGCCTTTTTACCTTAAGAAGATATGAACTAGCTAGTAAGCACTTAGCTTGCTCCGTGAAAAAAGGAGAAATGTGGCTAATTGGCTACAAACACGCACAAGGGCACAATGAACTTTAATCGAACAATACAAATGTGAAACCCAAATGCTACAAAACAGAACAAATATCTTGTCAATTCAATAACAATTTAAATAAGTGAGTAGCAATTTGATTACCCTCCGATCGGTTCAGTAAATTAAACAATACAAGTATCAAGCACGTGTCCTGATAGCAATCAATAATCTCAAATTCGATTTCTCACAGGATCTTCTGAATCATGTATATGTTGCAAGTTCATCACAAGCCTACCAATTTTGGATGGCACTACAGATCTCAATCAGGTACAGGCCCAAAAGTACTCTGTACCATGGCATTAACTCAATCCTTTTGGTACAGATCATATCAAGAGCCCTTTAAATTCATCTAGTACCACACTAGATCTTTGTTATTAATAATATCACTGTACAAAGTCAGTATCATGAATAACGGAGACAACAGCGCAACAAAAATTGTTATACTTCAGTTCCATATTTATACCAAGCAAGTCATTGTTATTTGTTAACATTACCATGACATCATTGTAACTTGCTTATAAAGCACTCGTATAGAGAATTAGAGGGAATCGTCAAAAGGCACGCCTTGTCAAAAGTATCAAGCGCATTCCAGGTTCAGCTAAATGCTGCCGCTCATCTCTTACTAAGGATTCCAGTTCTGATATATGTTGTAAAATAACCTCTCCTAGTTGTAAGCACAGATTTACTGAATTGATTGGATGGAATTCATGCGTAAATGATCAAATACAACAGATCATGCTGAGAATTGGGAAGGGGCACATCAACAATGAAACTTTTGAACAAGGCGGAATGAATCATGACACATGAATGGTGAATGGAACAGCAAGTTGTCACTTCAAGAATCAATACAACGTTCTTCTGCATCGTAACAAGCATCATCAATAAACAGAGTAAGAAAATGCTTACGCAGTGGTCTCCTGGCCGCCGCCCTGTGTGCCAGTGCTCACAAAGAAACCGGCGGGCTTCCCGGCAAGCTTCTGCGCCTCCCAGAGCGAGCCGGTGGAGTCGAAGAACGCCTTCATCTGCGCGGCCATGGCGCCGTACCGCGTCGGGAACCCGAACAGCACCCCGTCGGCCTCCTCCAGCTCCGCCGCGGACGCGATGACAGGGACCGCGGGGTCCTTGGCCGGCGCCTGCATCTTCTCTAGCACCTCCGGCGGGAGTGTCTCGGGGACCCGCCGCAGCACTGCCTCCACGCCCTCCACCGCGCCGGCGCCCACCGCAGCCCGCTGCGCCAGTGTCTCCACGTGTCCGTACATGGAGTAGAACACGATGTACAGCCGCAGACTCCGCCCCGCCGGCGCAGCCACCTCCTCCTCGGGCGCCTCGCGCGGTGCCGCGGCCGCCGCCGCCGCCGCGCCGGAGGACGACGAGGGCGGGCCCGCGGCCCCGGCCGGCGGCTGGCGCTTCTTGCTGGGGACGCAGCCGCCGCCCTTGCCCATCTCCGGCGGCCCCGCTAGTCAACAGCTGGCGCTCCCACTTTCCCCTCGATCCAATCCAACCCCCGCCTCGGCCGCCCGCCCGCACGCACGCCGCCACGCGCGAGAAACCTGCGCAGACACCAAAGAACCGGCAATTCAGCGACGCGTCCGAGGAAACCGCGGATCTGAGGGTACAATTCGCGACTCCCCAGACGGGGTTTCGTGATCAGGAACCCAAGAAATGCGATCTTGGGAGGCGGCGGACGGGAGAGGATCAGACCTCGGAATTCGGCGGGGCTAGTGCGGGGGTGGAGTGAGAAGAGGAGGAGAGGAGTGGAAGTGTGCCAGCTCACGGCGGGTGGCAGGGCGTTGGAGAAAATGGCTTTGGTCAAGGGGGGCGGTTCACCTGGGTTGGATGAGCTAGGTTCATGCAAAACAGGGGATATCAAATTATCATCATCAAGCAGGAATGACTCGCACCTCTTTTGCATTCATCAATTGATTTCTTTTCAAAGGGTCCGTACGTTATTATACAATGACGAGACCAAGGGTACAAGATAAAATCTTTTATATATATATAAAATATGAAAACCACATGTAACATTAGATTGTGGTAGTAGCCATTAGCCACAAGGGAGCATCATGCCATCATTGGGCTTGTAACCATATCCAATTTGATTATTTTACATATGGTGTAAATGCACATAAATATTTTTTTTGCGAACTGACACATAAATAATGTTTGTGTGGACAGTTGAGTAATATATTGCATGGAAAATAGAGTAAGGCGTTTGTGTGGGCATTTGTATTTTCGATTATCACGGACAGTGACGGAGCTTGAGCCATTTCGCAAAAGGGCCAGTTAGTTTAGAAATTTCGCAAGGGGCCCAGTCTTCTATATTTCTGACATTTTAACCTTAAAATCAAGGGCTTTTCTCAACTTTTTTCAAACACTTGAGAGGAGGAGGAGGAGGAGGGGGGGGGGGGGGGGGGGGGGGGCATGGCCACCTTTGACCATTGAATAGCCCCATCCTTGATCACGGATACTTAGAGAAATTCATCAACAAAAGTTTCATAAAAAATGAAGCAGAATGCCACAATATACTCTCTAATGAATCAACTGCAAACAGTAACCATTTGTGTTGTACCTTTGTTCAAGTTACACAGCTACTGTGACCCAATGTTGAACGTGCGTTGAGCCTATTGGATCATTGACCTACGTCTGAGGGAATAAACCTTGTATGTCATTGACTTAAACTAAAACCCCTTATATGCCATCCTGACCCACATGTCATTGACATAACCGGTCCCACATGCCATTGAGGCAACGATGGCATATGAGATATTAGAAGTTTTGTTAGGTGACATATAAGGGAATTCCCCCTGTTCTGATGGCATGTACTGACCAGCAGACCTAGAAAGACTGCAGCTCATAAGCAACGAAGGACTTGCGGTTGAGGTTGAGATTGGATAGGCAAACCACATGAACAGCAATGAGCACGTCTGGATTGTCCTTCGGTGCACCTCGTTGTTGCAATGGAGATTTGCTTCGGGTGTGGTTTTTTGGTCCAAGGTCGCTCAGGTCGTAAGGTCACTAGCCTCTTCCATTGTGGTCTCTATAAACTCCAGTGCTGCGTGGTTTTTTCTTTTAGGTCGCTTTGTTTCTCTGTTGTTGTTTTCATTTTTCTAGACCTTCGGGTCTCATGTAATATGTACTTCTTCTTCTTAATGAAATACGTACTCCGCACGCTCTCAAAAAAAAAAACCACATGAACAGCAGAAAAACGAAGCTTACGATGAGTGATAACAATTGGGGTTCACTAAAAAAACTAATTAAGCTAAAATTTTTATCCAAGGAGGATTCAATTGGAGTCATCGAGATGTAAGCAAGTCCTTATCATGGACCATAGAAGTGCAACGGAGCTTCTTTAACAGAAAAGCTCAAGTCCAGATTAAAAAAACAAAAGATGCATTACAGCGAGCACAACACAAATGCTCCATTTCACCACTTTATTTTGGCCTTTTTCCTCCAAGTAAATTACACTTTGTTTGGGACAAGCCAGAGGAGGCTGGTTGTTGAGTGCGCCTTCTAGAAGCCCTTTGACAAGCAGGCGGCCGCTCTGCCTTGTTCTTTTGTTTTGCGTGCAGCGTGTCCTTGCCTAACACGCACTTTCTTTATCATCACCAACCCCTTCCTTGGCCAGTCCTGGAAATGAAAAGATAGTTACCAGCGGAGTCCATGCTGAACCTGGTGCATTTGGGGATACATCATACATAATAACTTAGTATTAAGATAGTGTTTCTGTGTTTGGTTAGAGAATACAATGAAAAAACAATGGTAGTGTAAATGACGTGACCAACTACAGACATTGTTTAGTTCACTCGGGGTAATGATATCTGCAGAGGAGACTGTCGTTGGCCAACACCACTATAAATCATGTTTCCATTATCTTAGAAAAAACACCATTATAAGTCATGAAGGAAAGGATTCTCGCACACACGGGTGCTGTTACCTGACACCAGTCGGCTAACCATGCATCCAGCGAAAGTAACAGCCTTTGTGATGGGTCTAAATATGCTGCGGCATGCTTAGTTTGGTCTAAATATGCTGCGGCATGCTTAGTTTGCCGCAAGTAGTAAGGCTTGATTGCAAAGTAAACCTCCGCTTGTTCTTGGCCGTTCCCTCTGCAGATCAAATCCAGACGGATGGCACAGTAAATCCAGACTAATAAAAACATTGTGTATGTACAAAACCGCATAATGGGTCAGGATGGCCGAGTGGTCTAAGGCGCCAGACTCAAGTTCTGGTCCTCTAACGAGGGCGTGGGTTCAAATCCCACTTCTGACAATAGCTTTTTATTCGTTCTTTTTTTTGTTGTGTATTATGCTTCCATGATGGTGTCTTTGAATCCATGTTTCAAATTCCGACTTAGTTCAATCTTTACAGATCAAATCCAAGGTTTGTCATGAACGGGCCTACGAGGCAGCTGTGAGCAACTAGGCTACAGGCTCTTTCGCGGGTTCATTTTTTCTCATTAAGTTCAGCGTTTAAATGAGTTCCTTTGAAAGTTAGAGCATTGGAGAAAAATCCAAGCTGTATGAATACCGTCACAGTACAAGAAAACTATTTATTATACTTGCACCAAGCACATCGATGCATTACATGAAGGACAAAATCCACCGACGGACATTGTTCAGGCATGAATGCCATTATCCATTGTCGCTATTATCTCGAAGTCACTACTGATGCTTCTAGGTGGGGGTGGGGGTGGGAAGGACAAATTCTTTTTACAACAACACTCACTATCTCCGAGATTCGATCGAAAAAAGAAAGTAAACTCCTTAGTGAATACACTGATGCAATACGTGCGAAATTCATCTGTCCTGTAGATATCCACTTTTTTGCATCTCACCTCATAAATCCCCTCTGCAAATTGAAATCCCCTCTGCAAATTGATGTTTTTATTAATCTGGATAGCTGGAAATTCTGCAGAAAAACAGTGACGTACTTGCATAGGTGGTGGGCAGAAGAGTAGAATACAAGATCCCAAGAACCAAAGCAACAACGATCAGGTGTGCGGTCCTTGTCTTGCTCATGTTAAGGGCTGCCATGGTCAAGATGGTTGCAGAATTCTCGTAATTATTCTTCTGCTTTGAAGTGCACTTGCATGCTTATGTGACAGTGTTTATATAGAGGCATTAACAAATCTATAAATTAATTGGCTAGTTGTTCTTATCTTCGTTAATGTTATCATATCTTACTGCGAAGATATGCTATCTTGAGGGATACTAACAAATGAGACCACATCCAAATCACAAAGTCTTTGTTTATCCTCGCATTGATTCATTTTCCCTTTAGATGGATATATAATCACATTGATTGCTTTTCCTTTCCCTCAGAAGCCACAAATTATTAAACACAATAATATCTTCTCATCATTGAAGTAATATATGAAACAGATATGAGAATAGCAAGCTTCTCTCTCTCTCTCTCTCTCTCTCTCTCTCTCTTTGCACCGTTTGACTCACATGTTCTCATAGTAATTGATCAATGTATTCATTTGATGTAAGTAAGATATCTTGCAAGGTTATAAACCAATAATTCCTAAATGGCATCCGATTTTGGTGGAAGACAATCTTCCTGTAGAACCTATTGGTAAATCACTTTTAAGTTCCACATCCAACTGTTACAATCAAAGTATTAGCATCTCGTATTAATTAAACACGTACGTAATGTTCCGCACTCAAAATTATAGACCACCAAACGTCAATGTAGCAGTTTTGTTGTGATTATTGAGAGTTATTGTAAAATAACGAGGAAATCATTCAAAGAGGGATTCTGTCTATTATCCTTGTTAGGAAAGAACTCGTGCATCATATATGCATTATAATAAATGAAGGCTATGGTTTATTGAATTACAAATTGGGAAGTTGATCACTCGCTAGCGATGCCTAGTGCATACAACGTTCACTTTCTAGCTTGGATGCAATAAATATAGTGCTAATAAAGAAGGATCAAGAAAGTATCTAGTGAAAGGATATAAAGAAAATATTTGACTATCTCAACTCAATAGTGATAGGAGTGAACTTCACTCCGGATGTGTGAAAGTCCCTTGATGTCGCCTGGGGGGTGGGGGGGGGGGGGGGGGTGAATAGGCGAGAAAAAGAAATTAAGCAATTAAAATTGCAGCGGAAACTGAAACTGCCAAAATCGGAACTTTCGGTTTGGCAAACCGGAACTTCCGGTTTTCGCAGGACAGAAAACTGAAACTTAGGTTTTCTATGCCCAGTCCCCTCTAGGTCAGATACAAACTACTAGGGTATGTAAAAGATCTCTAGCAAAGATATCCACAGACAATATAAGCTCAACAACTCAAGCAACCTAGTAGATCGAGATTTGCATATAAAGGATAACAAGAACTTGTAAGCAAATGCAAACCGAATGAAGCAGCACGTAGGGATTTATTTCCCGGAGTTCAACAGCTTTCTCCTCAAGCTGCTTACGTCTCCGTTGAGGAAGCTCTTTACAAGAGCTGGGTCTCTTTCAACCACTTTCCTCCTTTCCACTATTTTTTTCTTTCCTTGCGGCGGCGAAACGGGCCTTTCACGAACTTTCCCAAGGCTCACTACAAGCTTGGGAGCTCTAGGGCGACGCCTAGCCGTCTAGGAGGCTTCACCTCCAAGAGTAACAAATGCTTCACGGATTCATGACAAAGTGCTCAATTGCTCAAGTATGAAGATGCTCTCTTGTGCTCTCTAATTCAAACTCTCCACCCAATCCAAAGGATTTAGCTATAAACTCACAAATCTCACAAAGAGAGGTTGGGGAGAGCTCTAGGACACCTTGGCTCAGGATATATGCGTGGATGTAGTCAGCACCCTCTAAAAGAGGGTGTGGAAGAGTATTTATACTCTTCCCCGAAAACTAGCCGTTGGAAACTAGCCAGTAAAAACCGGAACATCTGGTTTCCCAAACTGAAACTTTCGGATTTCCCAGATACAACTGTTGGGTTCAAACTCTGCCAAAACCGGAACTTCCGATTTGGCAAACCGGAACTTCCGGTTTTGCCAGTGATAGAAAGAATGTGCAAGAGTTGGTCATTGTGTTTCACTCTTCTCACATGGGTTTTTCTTGAGCACTGAGACTTGCTAGCTATCCATGTAGCATCCCTCTTGATAGAGCGGCACACCTATACTCAAGATTAAATATAAAACAACTTTTCACAACTTGAGCATATGAGAAATTAGATGTTGCCACTTTTCTTCATTCTTGCTTGAGGGCAGCCACATGAGCTTTTCTTGAGCATCACCATCTTGAGCTTGTGACTTGGAATCTTTCAAACATAAGATCAATATCCAATTTGGAATTCCTAGTCACTTCATATCTTCATATTTCCACATTGATTGACACTTAGCAACATATACTCCATATAGCTTGATCGGTCCATCGAAATTCGACTCCACTTGCCTTTCACCATAGCTTAGGTGCCTCAGCGCCAAGAACCTATCTTGCCCTTCTCCTAACCATGGTTCGTCGCTACCAAGTCATGCCAATTCTTCACCATCTTGCCATTTTGATTCATACATTGCTTTGCATCATCCATAAGCATCCAATTGTGTTGATGATTGATTTGTTGGTTGATCAAGTTGCTTCCGAATGTATTACCATAAAGAACATATAGCACTTGATCATTCTTCATCTTGACCATGAGAAAGCAAACAACCTTATATCCAATGATTCCATGCCTCTATTTATTTTCCATACATGCTTGTGATAGAATCTTGTACTTGAAATGATTCATTTGTATACATCAAATGTTGGTCACATGGTCTCATTTGCTTCAAACAATTGTACATCCATAGGTGTTTATATGAGAGACATTGTACATATTTTGTTTGCAACCTGTCCAAATACTCACAAAGATTATTAGACCTTTAATCATGTCATCATACAATACACTAAAACCCACTAGGGGTGCACATGCACTTTCAATGTGTCACTCGGTGAGCTAATCCAGCTTTGGCCTATCACTATATACGTCACCAAGGAGGAATGCACATGGGGTACACCTATGCACTAGAGGAGTTTTGCTTCATCCATTCTAATCATCACAGAAGTAGGTATAACCATACTCTAACCCATAGAAAATTAAAACAAAAAGTTGATACAATCATATTATGATATAGCTTTGGTACAATGTAGTAAATAGACAGGTGTTAATACACATCACCATCGTTGGCATAGCTTCATGGTGAGGATCTGATCCTTGAACTTAGTTAAGGTCAACATTTTTGTTAGGCACAACTCAAACATGCCAAACGTAGCTTGAACAACGAAGGAATTCCACATGGCTCCACTAGAAATCATTAGAGCTTCATGGAGCTAGGCTAGCTCATGACTAATGGATCTCTAAATGCGGCGAGCATATGAGAAAGTCATGTATTCATAGGTTGTGATGGGTACCCGGAATTTTGGCCGGTATTAGGTGTGTTTCTCTAAGTCATCTATGCCATGCGGTGCACTAGGTGTCGTAGACCATTACCCTTTGCGTTGTGCACCCATCATCATTTGGTTGATTTTTTAATGGCACCAACTCTATCAAAAAAATGCTAAAACTTTTTCTGATAAGCTCAAAAATCTTTTCTTAATCCCAAAGATGGCAAATTTTCATCTTGGCGCTTTCGAATGTTCCTAAATAACTTCTCATTTTTGTTCTAAGGACCCAAGGCGTAGCCCTCGTCGTCCCCGCATTCATAATAGAAGGCATATCATATGAGGAGGTGGACCTTGGTTGGCCTAATGCCTTCTCAGATGAGGTCATCAACCACTTTGGCAAAGGAAGAGAATGAGAGGAGAAGGTGACCACCAATATTGAGCGTAAGGGCTCATTTTGTCTCATTACGTTCAGCGTTTAAATAAGTTTCTTTGAAAGTTAGATTGGAGAAAAATCCAAGTTGCATGAATACCATAATAGTATAAGAAAACTATTTATTATATTTGCACCAACCACATCGATGCATTACATGAAGGACAAAATCCACCAACGGACATTGTTCAGGCATGAATGCCATTATCCATTGTCGCTATTATCTCGAAGTCACTACTGGTGCTCCGTAAAAATGTTCCAGCTTCAACAAGAAATTGATCGAGCTCAGTAAACATAATGTTCCACGCATGCATTTTTTTTTCCATAGAATGTAACGAAGAAATATGTTAGATTCTAGTCATCTTGGAAGGCCCTGTTTGGATCCAGCCGGCTAAAATTAGTCAACTAAAAACATTAGCCAGCTAATTTTTTAGCCAACTAATTTTAGGAAGTACTTGTTTGGATCCTTGACTAATGTTTCTAGTTTTTAGATTTTTCTTGCTTTTTAATGTGTTTCTTGCCTTTTTTATATGTTTAGTCGATTTTAGTAGCTTTGAGGTGACTAGAGGCTAAAAATTTAGGAGGGGGTGGGCTAAAAGTTTAGAAGATTTTAGGAGGTTATGTGTGGATCCCAACTGACTAAAATTAGCCAGCTAATAGTTTAAGAGTTAGATCCAAACAGGGCCTAAATGTTACAGCTTCATTCGAATAATGTTCTAGCTCCATAAAAGAAATGTTCTACACATACTTTGTTTGTTTCAAAAATGTGACTGGAATATCTACAAGATGTCACTACGAGCAAATCCTTTTGTGAAAATATTAAAGGATTTTCTTCTTCTCAGGTGACCGAGATTTTGTAGATCTCTCAGTCATATTTTCAGAACAATGAAACTGTACTACTGTAACAAAAACTCTGTAGTGCTGGAACAATAAAGTTGAACTGCTGGAACAATTAGTTTCTAAGTGGAACATTATTTTTTTGACACAAGTGAATGAAAATCTGGGTGGTTGGTCAATATCCAATGAGTGAAAAAAGCGATTGAGATTTTGCTAAAATCTAAATCACCTGAGAATGAGACATCTCCAAATATAAAAGGGCATGTTTTGTCATATCAAGGGAGAGCTTATTTCTTTCTTTCTTTGGAGAGAATGGCAGCGTTTCTTTCTTTGTAGGAGGATAGCGTTTTGGTAGGAATAGAGAAAGCTCATAGCTCAGTATCGTAATCATTTTTGCTCTTCAGCCGAAGCAAAGGTTTCTCGAAAGTCCAAACAGGAAACGGCTTGTTTCCCCGAGTCCCGTTACCAACCTTTGCCAAGCGAGGTTACTACCTCCGTCCCAAAATATAAGCATTTCTAGCTTTAGTCAAAGTCAATCCTGTTCAACTTTGACTATCGATAACAAAAAAAATTAGAATGTTTGAATAAGTATAAATGATATTGTTAGATTCATCATGAAACCAATTATCATAATATGTAACTCTTCATGTTTGAAATATTTTACTTTTATAAATATAGATAGTCAAAGTTGAAGAGAATTGACTTTGACCAAACCCAGAAATGCTTATATTCTGGGACGGAGGGAGTACTTGATTCGTGTCAGTTAGTCAGATAATGCAAAGAGATCAAACACGGCCAAAGTTCACAAGCCATTTCATGGAGAGATGAAAAAAAGGAAAAAGCTAAAAATCACTAAAGTGATTCAAGGGCTGCCATCACTTGATTTTCTTAACCATTGATCATTGTTTTTTTATTCATTAGCTATTGTGATCACTTCCGATTTTTTGTTTAAACCCTGGTTACATTGAATTGACACTAGAATTACAGCTATGTTATACATAATTTACAATGACTTGCAGGTGTATTTTTTTTATTTCACAATATAGTTCTAACACTCACAACGCACGCACACTCATCACTATGAACGCACATATGCAAACACTACTTCTATGAGCATCTTCGAAGACGGAGCTGGTAAATTCTCAAGATTGACGAAGTCACCACTGGTGCCTCGCTATCGACGGCCACGTCGTCTACCGCTGAAAAGCACAACGCCGTTAAATCCTAAAAAAATCGTTTTCACATGAAGTCAAACCTAGGACCTGAGCTGCTACTGAGGGTTTTGTATGTTGAATATAAGAGCACTTTGAGGTTTAATTTAATCCAGAAACCAATCATGAACATGATGAACAAATTGCAGATTAAACTAGACAAGTCTACGCAAGATCTAAATATATCTATAATCACGGTGAATAAAGCGAGATCTACCATACTTCACAGTAATACCGTACAAGTATGAATCAAGTAGCCATATACGAGAGACATGGTTTAAAAGAACAAGTATTGTTGATCCAGAGGAGCTGCGGAAGCCGTAGGGGAACGACGAAGTAGACGTTGACGAAGTCGACGACAAGCAGCAACCCCCGAACGCGATGTAGAGGAAGACGAGCCGTGGTGGAAGTGATCGAGCAGTCGCGCAGAGTGCTTCCCAAAAATCTTATTCGCCCTCTTCTGGTGCAGGAGCTCAGAGGACAACGGTTCTGGAGACTTGCTCTCCTGTTCGCCGGTGCTCGCCGATGGTCGAGATAGAGCAGAAGCTAGAAGCCGCGGCGCAGCAGGAGAAAGAGGCAAAACCCTAAGACGGTCGAGATAGAGCAGGCTAGAAGCGGCGGCGCAGCAGGAGGAAGAGGCAAAACCCTAACTCGTGTTTTGGTATGCTTTGGAGCGGCGCACCGTATGTATTTATGAGGAAGTCGCGCATCCGCAATGCCTCAGGCTGGATTTCCGCGGACCATTCACGCAGGTGATGGGCAGCCGCGCTCATCGCTCCGCCTCGGCCTGGCCCGGCGAGGCGAGCGCGTGTTTTTTTCTTATTCCTCTTATCCACATACTTGCAAGAGAAGGTGAAGTAACTTTTTATTTAATTAGTTTCTCCTCCATCTCAATATAGGACTAAAGATTTGCACTCCCACTATGAATGAATGAGCCTTTAAGATTTTTCAAGAATTATAACGATTTTAAATGTGCTAAGTCCACATAATTCAAACATTGTAACTATTAGGCTACATGCCTTTTTCTCTGCATGTATAATTTTCTAGGATTGATGGTGTAAAAAAATGTTTCAAGTGATATAGGCTTTGAATCACTCGAATGTTAATTAAGTCCAATTTATGTTTTCGTCTCAGCCGTTAGATTCTGATCCAATGGTGAAAAAAAAATCGAGTGATCTAAGGCTCTAAATCACTCGAATGACATGTATATAAGTCCCAAAAAAAAATGTTAAGACATCTCTAGACATACTTACGCACCTCCTTTCTCAAGCACTGTGCCCCTCCATCGATCGCTCACGCAAGAAACCGCAGACAGGTGTCGTCCCATGAACACTCCAGCTGTTCTGCTACCCATGGAATGAGAACATCTCCAGTGTTACCGCGTGTTCGCGTGTTACCATGTTACCGATCACTGTAGCACCTCAAATATGCAACGAAAAATTGCAACAAAAATATGAATGGATAGCTCATGCAACGATCTACAATTCATATTTTTGGTCGAGGTGCAACTGAAGCTCGTACAAGGAGATACAAAAAAGAGAAATCAGACGTTGAATAGTAACGGGTTGCAGGTTCGTGATGAACAGTTGCAACCCGCACTATTCATAGTCTGATTTCTCTTTTTTGTATCTTCTTGTACGAGCTTCGGTTGCACCTCGACCAAAAATATGAATTGTAGATCGTTGCATGAGCTATCCATTCATATTTTTGTTGCAATTTTTCGTTGCATATTTGAGGCGCTACAGTGATCGGTAACACGGTAACACCTAAAGAGGTGGTAACACCAGATACGATCTCCCCATGGAACCCAGTTCCCAGGCCGGGTCAGAAACCCAAACCCGTACCGTTCTCGCAACCGACTTACTCCTTCCCGGGCACGACGGACCCGGACTCTCTTGACCCCCACCGCGCGTCTATATATACCCGAGACCCGCATCTCCTTCCCCGTATAAAATCCCATCTCTCCGCCGCGACCCAAACCCTAACCCGCTCACCGATCCACCGCCGCGCCGCCACCTGCCACCGCTCAAACCTCCCGCCCGCACGCCTCCAGCTCCGTATATAAGCGGCCCCGTTTGAAATCCACCCCTCTCTCCGAATCCTCACTCTACTGGGATCACCTCGGGCCATGGCCGCGGCGGCAATGGGGATGGGGACGAGCGGGGGCGCGAGTGGAGCGTGGGCGGGAGGAGGAGGAGGAGGAGGTGGACGCCCGGCGGTGGATGGGGCGCAGCCCGTGGACCTCGAGAGGCACCCCTCCGGCATCGTCCCCTCCCTCCAGTGAGTGCCCTTCACTGCTGCGTGCGCAGTGAAAGATTTTCAACATGAACGATAACAGATCTGCGTGGTTTGATTGCGCGGGTTCTTAGATTTAGCCATGGACGTCTCGGAGCCCGAATAGATCGGGCCGGGTTTATAGATTTGGGCGGCCTGTTCTTAATTTGAACTCGTTGTAGCGCCGGCATGGCGTATTTTGGTTAAGAGGGATGCCGGTTACTGAAACCGATCTAAAAGTTTCTTTTTTAAAAAAATTGGGATCTCCGCGATTCGCGAGAGGGGGAAATTGGTGTCGGTTTTGGTCCAGATTTCTTGCCAGGCTGAACTTAGTTGGAATTATTCTACGGAATTTGGGGAATTTTTTCCTTTCTTTCAATAGAATCGTAAAACCTGATTATCTTGGATGATAAAACAGTATGAACGTTGGGGTTCGGATTTTTATTTACGGTGGTAGTTGGAGGGATGCTGTGTTGGTTACGGCTGTTGATAAACTATCCCTGTTTAACGACAAAGGATTCCTAGACGATCAGTGCTTCTCGCCCAATTGGCCCAATTGTATACAGATCGATCTGACCAGCCTTTCCTTCGGTCTCCAAGGAACATTGTCTCTACAGTCAATTTGGACTGTCAGTTAGATCTGAAAGAAATTGCTTTAAAGGCCCGTAACGCAGAGTATAACCCAAAGGTATCACTCTTGCTGCCTATGCTTTGTTGCATTCGGCCATTCGTCTGTGGAATGGAATCTGACTGTTTCATGTATTCTTTGACAGCGTTTTGCTGCAGTTATCATGAGGATAAGAGAGCCGAAGACAACCGCGCTGGTATTTGCTTCAGGGAAGATGGTTTGCACTGGAGCAAAGAGTGAAGAACATTCCAAGCTTGCTGCAAGGAAGGTAAAAGCAACCACTCCTATCATTAATCCTCGGCCCATATGCTTAGCAATGCCAGGCTTTTCCATTATGCAGGGGCAGGCAGGAATTGTTGATTGATCTAGTTTTCAACCTTTTGCTGAATTTTGTTCTAGAACAATTTTTTTATCTGATGTTATTTTCTAGCGCAGTATGCGCGAATCATCCAGAAGCTTAATTACCCAGCCAGGTTCAAGGTAATTCCTCCTGATTCACTGCAGTGGAGTCTTCTGTTTTATTTTATTTTTTGCCTTGACTCATGGATTATGGGAACAAGCAGGATTTCAAGATCCAGAACATGGTTGCCTCATGTGACGTCAAATTTCCAATTCGTTTGGAGGGCCTTGCTTATTCCCATGCCGCCTTTTCCAATGTAAGTTGACTAGGCCAATGTGCAACAGCTTGGATCTGGGTTGCCTTGTCATGTGTTCATCATGTCAGTTGTGAAATACGGTTGATGGAGGCTATGCTTTCAAGTTTTGGAACGTGTTCATCTAATTATCTTGATTTAGGTTGTGTCTGAAAAATAATTGACTAGCGCCGTTTCTGCATCTTGGTGCCAATTCATCTACCTTAGCCACGGCCAATTGTGTTCACAATTTCGCAAGATGATTTTGTTGTCTCATTTATCTTGATATTGACAGTATGAGCCGGAGCTCTTCCCTGGGCTGATTTACCGTATGAAGCACCCAAAGATTGTACTTCTCGTTTTTGTCTCTGGCAAGATTGTTCTTACTGGAGCTAAGACGCGCCAAGAGATATACACTGCTTTTGAGAACATTTACCCAGTGCTTACGGAGTACAGGAAACGTCAGTGTTGGTAAGTCAGGTTGTATTGCTACAGTGCTACTCTTTGCACAAACATAACCTTTCTTTTTTGTATCTGACGCGGATTACTTCTGTATCGACAGAGAGGAAGTCCATCTGAATGTGAGACTATGCAGTAGCCGATGTGCATAATTGAAGACCTGATGCCAGAATTTTCAAGATGCGCAGCTCTGCGTCATTCATTTTTTTCCATTTCCTCTGCGGAGGTCCAATATAGGGCCAGGAGAGTAGTTGGGTAAAAAAAAAAATGTAGCCCCCAAAAGAAATGAACAATCTGAGCAAGGGATGCTTCTATGTATCTGATATTCTAACTTGGATGAAATGTGTCCACTGACATGGATATTTACATAATGTGAGCTCAGTATTCACGTCCAGCGTTCGCCTTTTCTTGTTGCCACGTTCAGATGTCATTCAAATGTGGAAACAGGCAAGACAAACGAACTTGTTCAGATATTCAGTGCAGTATTTAGAGTAACCGTCAGCAAATTGCTCAACACAAAGCAAATATATAAAAGAGAAAACACAACATAGCGCATCCAGAATTTAAAGATGACTGAAACCCATGTATCTGACAATATGGATATATTTTTAAATTCAAAGGCGCATCAGCAATCGTCCTGCTACATTTGTGACATCGATTGCTACAGTGGCTCATGGAAGAGTAGGATAGAACGGTTCATGACCTAAAAACCTATACCGAAATGTAACTTTAGAACACATATTAAATGCTCAAAAACTATGAAACACAATATAGACTATGCACTAAGCAACTCCCATTTTTGCTCAAAATAGTCACGATAATGAACAGGACGACCTGGTCAGATTTAACGACGATGAACATAGTCAAATTTGTTTTGTGGGTTCTGCGTTCCATTTGCAATCAGAAAATAATAGTTCTATAAGGATTTAATACACTGAGGTCCTTTTCATAACGACTATTAGCACTTTAATAATTTAACTCGTATATGTGCTACAGTGGCCCACAGGAAGGCACACCACTAGGTCGCAATCAGAACCAATAAGATCCACTAGATCCTATGAAAAATTCAATATTAAGAGCTAACTGGATCATTTTCCTTTTTACAAGTCTTACAAAATAAGCTGTCCCGTCTCCAGGCAGCATGGTGAGTGAATTGATCAGGTTATCATCCTTTTCATCTTTATGGATGCACTGGGGAAAAAGGGAATATGTTAGTGTTTGGTAGCATCAGACAACAAGGAAAGCCATTCAGATACCACCATCTTCTCACCAGCGAAAAAAAGCATGTAAAAATAGTGCAACTCATACGCTCCCAAGAGCTCAATCTGCACAGTTATTTGGGACTACCGTAACAAATGCCTTTTTTAATGTGTGAGGATTTATAGTTTGTTGGAAGTCCTTATCATTATCAAGCCAATTTAAGTGAAATATGATAATGACAATAGTCCTTTGAATATTCCTCCCTAATACAGCGAGACTTGAGAATGACCCACTGAAGGCAAAATGTTAGCCTGCTCCACAGAATTTTCAGAACATCCTACCTCATCAGTGTGTGACTTCTGGCTAAGGACAACGAACAATGTCACTTCCCTCAACATGCAGACTTTTCACTGCAAATTTAAAACACAAGCCGACTGCCCAAGAACGGCAGACGTCATGATTTTACTGTGTGGGTAGGGTACGTAATAGTTCCATTTTGAGTTTTCATATAATCATATCTGGTATGCACAGTTGTAAGATTGTGAACGCCTGGTATTTACAAGTTGCAATGTCAAATCAACAGTTCCATCCTCGTAAGTATACTGGACCAAACATGTAAAGGGCACATCAGAATGGTTGAATTGGCTCAGATTATTACTAATCAAACTATGCACTAGCAGTATATATCATCGGTGTGATTAACAACTCGGGTAATTAACGCGGGCTCATGCATTTTTAATGAAATTCGTTTATGGAAGAGTCTTTCTCATGGATCGATCAGCCCTTCCTTTTCAGCAACCTTCATGATCAGTCAAAACACGGTATTCCGTAGCCAACGCTACTACTCAACACCAAACAAATCTTCACTGGGGACATATCACGGTTCCATTCCCTCGTCCTTTTGCCCAATTATTATGGCGATGCATGGACACCCCCAACACAGAATTCGATGCCCAGACAAGCACAAGCATCTGGGTCCAACACAGTGCTGGGATCATAACACTTGAACTCATGCAGGCCCAAGAACTGCAGACAAATCTGACGAGGATCCATGGACCTGTACCTTGGACATGATGCGTCTCTTCAGATGATTCGAGCATCTGGAAAAGCAGAGAAGCCGGCCAGCGGAGAATCCACCTTTCTTGATCCACAAAACTGAACTTTTATTCGTTCTGGTATAGTATAATCAGGGAGATTGGAAGAAAGGTTGGTGCCTGGTGGTGATATAAGGGTAAGACTTGTGCCGGTCCAAGTCGCCTCCACACGCATCCATCGATGACCCAAAAGTGTGGCCCAATGTGGCGGCGAGGAATTGGAGACGGAATAGACCAAAACCCAAAAAATTGGCCGTCGCCATCGCCGTCGGAGCAGGGTTCGTGAGGGGAATTGCGACAGCCGCAGCTTGAGCCATCTTGATCTCGACGTCATCGCACCGAGGGTAAGATTTCTGGATCAGACAAGGGTGAGGGTGAGGGTGAGGTGAGGTGAGGGTGGTGAGGTGACATGGTGACGGGCGGCCGCCGGGCAACACGCACCAGCGCCATCATTTCACACGCGTGCACAGATGACGCGGTGAGACGACATAAGCGCCTTCGTTGCAAGTACCAAGCGACCACTGAGATCACAAAGTTACTACTACTAGCAATACTATCCTAAAAGGAATGTGGGAATAGGGGGAGTGCATCAATGCTCATCAGTTGACCTACCAAAGACCCAACCCTACCGGATCAATGACCAAAGCAGGAAATGCCTCGTTTTTTTTTCCAAATACAATTATTTTTGTTTTTACTAATGCTACTGCAATATATTCTTTCTTTGGTGGGCTAAACAACAAATTTAAAAGGAAAATAATCATCCACATAAAAATATTAACACACCTTACTTTGTGTGTCGTTAGTAAAAGGAAAAAAAATGTAGCTGCTTGAATTGAGATCGTGTTGATTCTGTGATATATAAGTCGTAGTGTCACCATCAGATTGGGTTTGATGGATATTTTTTTTTTGAAATGGGATTTGATGGGTTTTTTTTTTTTTGAGTTGGGATTTGATGGATGTTGCAAGAGCTAGGGAGCGAGAGGAGAGGGGCACGGTCACAACAAGATTACCTGCGGTTGAAGAAGGCAGTAAATGGGAGTGAACCACTGGGTCCAGGCCATGTTGAAGAAGAGGTGAATGGATTCTTTGTACTTGGAGATAGTGCCCGCATACCACAAAATGAAAAGTTGCAAGGCTACACCACGTTCACGATGGCTGAATATGGAAGGTTAACCCAAACCTAGCTCTTTCATCAATTTGTTTTCTCGATGGGCGCCATGCTCAGTGCAAGCAAAAACACAAAAAGATAGCGCAAACCATATTGAATGCTAGTACAGGCCCGAGGCAATTCGGCACGTGGAACACATGTTATCCTATTCCTAGTATATGTTCTCCACTTCCCCTGGTACCATACTGCATGCACGCATTTCTGCTCCTGGTGTAACCGGCTACCAGAAAAAGGGCTGTTGCGTCGTATAATTGCTTAGCTTCTAATTCCTGTTTTCTCATGATTATTAAAGGTATGATAAAGCGAGGAAAGGGATGTTTCACTCGAAAAACGTCCTGCTCCGGCTACTACCTCCGACTGTTCTTCCTCCTGCCGTTGGAGGAAACGCAAAAAAACAAAGAATCATAGCTGCACCAACCTCTCGTCCCTTCTTTGGTGCTTCCTCCCTCCCTTCCTCCTCACGAAAGCTTGTTCAAGTCCTCCTGTTCTTGTTTGGCTCGAAACACCGGCAGAAATATAGAGAGATCGTTTTATTCAGTGCTCTGTCTTCTCTGTTTCGTTGTAGTGAGCTTTGATTGAAGATTCTTGGGAAGATTGGCGATCTTTTTCTCTTTATTTATTGCTGTTCTTGGTGTTCCTGTTGGCAACTCGGCATAGCGCACGGAGAAAGAGAAGAAGATTAAAGATTGCAGGGACAGAGATTGAGGGACACTCTGTTTCACATGGGGAACTGCTTGGTCTCAACTAATGTAAAGCCAGGTTAGTCCTCTCAATCCTTCCTCAATGGTTCGTTTTCTCTCCCTTTGAACATCATCTTGGATTCGATTATGTTCTGTTCACACCGCCATGCTTGTTCAGAACTTTGGCAGAGAGAGAGCACTCTGTTTCAGTTTTCTAGTAGAATATCCCCTGAAATGTTGATGCAAAATTGATCATCTAGTTCCATCCAATTTGGGCATAAAACATTAGTACAATTTTCACCTCAATTTTGGTCTCCATAATAAGAGGTTAATGATCAAAACATAGTTAATTGGATATTTTGTTCGAAAAGAAACATAGTTAATTGGTAATTACGTGTGAACAACAACCTTGTTTGTTCGGAACAGAGACCCCCAAGATCCAGAGCCCGTCGGAGAGGGACCGGAGCGATGAGCGCAAGCTGCCGTCGAACCCCGGCGAGGTGGAGGCCCTGCGGCGCGGCGCGTCGTCGGCCGCGCGGAACCCGCTGGTGGCCTTCTCGTTCGCGGAGCTCCGGAAGGTGGCCAACGACTTCCGGCCGGACGCGCTGATCGGCGGCGGCGGCTTCGGGCGTGTGTACAAGGGCGCCGTGGCCGCGCCGGGCGGCGGCGACGCGGGGGAGACCATGGCCGTCGCCATCAAGGTCCACGACGGCGACAACAGCTTCCAGGGCCACCGCGAGTGGCTGGTACGTAGTTACGCCTTCGTTATGTTATTTATGTTTCCCCTGTTTCTGTTCTTCTCGGGTTCGTCAGACAGACAGACAGACAGACAGAGTAAACCAGACGCCATTGCTGAGTGCAGGCGGAGGTGATCTTCCTGGGTCAGCTGTCCCACCCGAACCTGGTGAAGCTGGTGGGCTACTGCTGCGAGGGCGAGCACCGCGTGCTGGTGTACGAGTACGCGGCGCTGGGCAGCGTGGAGTCCCACCTCTTCTCCCGCACGGCGCCGCCGCTCCCCTGGGCGGCGCGGATGCGGATCGCGCTGGGCGCGGCGCGCGGGCTCGCCTTCCTCCACGACGCGCAGCCGGCCCCCGTCATCTACCGCGACTTCAAGACCTCCAACATCCTGCTCGACGCGTCCTTCAACGCCAGGCTCTCCGACTTCGGGCTCGCCAAGGCCGGGCCCGTCGGCGACAGCTCCCACGTCTCCACCCGCGTCATGGGCACCTACGGCTACGCGGCGCCCGAGTACGTCATGACGGGCCACCTCACCGCCATGAGCGACGTCTACAGCTACGGCGTCGTGCTGCTGGAGCTGCTCACCGGGCGGAGGTCGCTGGACCGGTCGCGCCCGCCGCGGGAGCAGGCGCTCGCCGACTGGGCGCTCCCGGCGCTGCCGCACAAGAAGCGGGTCATGGGCATCGTCGACCCCAGGCTCACCGGAGGGGTGGAGGACCTGCCCCCGGCCAGGGCCGTGCACAAGGCGGCCATGCTCGCGTACCACTGCCTCAACCGCAACCCCAAGGCGAGGCCGCTCATGCGCGACGTCGTCGCGTCGCTGGAGCCGCTGCAGCAGCCGCCCGAGGAACACACCGATGCCTGAGAAAATCTTCCCCTTCCTTAACCACCAGATGTATCATATGATTTGTAGCGGTAGGTGATGAGGTAGTTCTTGATGATGGTGCATTATTGCAGACGATGATTGCTTGATTGATTGTTTCCATACAAGTCTAGTTTGACGCGAAAAGAGATGCGATGATCAGTTTGTTGTTGGAACATCATGCTCATGGTCATCCAATCTGGAGCGTAGCTTCCGTTCCTTGGTCAAACGCAGTAACGATCGTGAGAACTGAAGCCTGGCTCTCTGAATTCCGCTTGTGCTCATGTAAAGCCGCAGCCTTGTGCCAGCCGCGCAGGCTTCTGAAGTTCCGGTGACAGAGTGAGTTTTTTTTTTTTTTAAAGCACAGGTGACAGAGCGAGGTGCAGCGCTCTGCTCGGCGCTAACAAATTTCTACCAAGAAGGTAATCAGCCCATTATGGCCCACGAAGCCTTGAAGTTTTTTCATTTGACAAAAGCAGTCGGTTCTTTGGCTTGTTAGCTCAAAAAAAATTATGCTTGTGGTTTTTTTTTGTGCAAACACCAAAAAATGGAATGAATTGTGTTTATATACTACCTTCAGGATCGATAAAAATTCTAATCATGGATATGTTTTCTTCTATACTGTTTGGTTTTTAAAAAAGTGGAACTGAACTGCCAACCCCGGTTGCAGCTTCAGACATAGAAAATGCACTTAAATTGCAGATAGCATACAGCTCTCAAAATTGCTGCACTAAGGCAGAAATTCCTGACGATCGACATATAATAGATTGAGCATGAAGCTGGATTGGATTGGCTCAGAAATGCAATTCGCCTCAGGCCCTCAGCCATGTTAGCATTTGTTGGAGATATCAGCATGACTTCACTGTCATTATTCTTCTGTTTCCTCTAAAAGACTTCACTGTCATTAATCTTCTGTTTTGTTTCTTGCAAACTGACCTCGAGAACATGTCGATTTGGTCCCACTGTCAAATCTGTATATGCCTGATTCGATTTAAATTTGTCAGGGGTAGCTGCTAATATTGTTTGTGCATTGGATGTTCTACCGATTCAATATACTATGTTCATACTATGTGTATCATCATCTTTTTATTTCCTTCTCCACCATTCCATCAAGTAATATTGGGCCCTTTTAGTATTTTCTACTAACCAGTTTACTTGGTGTGAGAAGCATTCATGACCATAAGTGTCAAGAGTCTAGTATTGTTTGTGCCAGCAGAATTCGGAACTGATACTAAGCTAGCTAATGCATCACCTAACTTATCCATGTCTCAAACATGCAAAAGAATCAGACAGCATCGACGGCTTTTCTAGTGCGACCTGGCAATTAGGTAAACATAACAGTAAACTAGGCATGGGATGAGTTGAAAGGAAGAGGAAGGAGCACCTAAGAACGATAGGCATGGGAGGCATCAGGAAGACTCTCAAGTGAGATCTCACCTCCAAGGCCTTCCTCCATGTTCCCATGCCCATTGCTCTTAGGCCCTCTTTTCGTCCTCTTCCACACTCACCTTCGCATAAATCAGCAACTGTACCGCAAGCCAAAAGGAAGAGGAAGGAGTGCTCAAGAACGATAGGAATGGGAGGCACCGGGAAAACCATAGCAAGCTTCTGCCTCTACAGCAGGCCAGGCTTTCCTCCATGTTCCCATTCCCACTGCTCTTAGGCCCTCTCTTTCTTCCTCTTCCCGGCTCACGCTCAAGACCTACAGCTTACTCTATAGTCTATACGCTTCCAAGCAAGAAGTCTGCATTGCTGAACCTGAACATCGCCTCCGGGGCATATATATAGACCTGCAGTGAGCTCTGGAGAAAACATTATTATCTAAGATGGTGCATCAATGGAGCTTTCAGTCGATGATTTAAAGGAACATGTGATGACCTGGTTCTGCATCGTAAATGGAGCACGTGCAGGAGGTGATCTTTCTGTTCTGCCTACCCATGTGTCTGAAAAGTTAAGCAGCAGAAGGCGATGCATTTAGAATTGAAAGGAAAAAAAAGGTGAGCAGACTTGCATTTAACAAAATTGCAATTGTACCGTAGAGCTGTAGGCCGGGGTCAGTTGAACCTTTTCCAAGATTTTTAAAATGGTTGGCGCATCTAAAGTCAATTAATACCCATACAGAGAAAAGAGGAACCCGAATGGTTGGCGCATCTGATGCAAGACTCAGACATGGTTTGAGAACTTGGATATTTTTTGTTTCTTTTTTTAGTTGAGAACTTGGAAGTTCATGAAGGGAAATTTGGTATGAGGACTCCGCAGAGAAGTGCACACTAAGAATGCAGTTTGGTCTAAAGAGAATGAAAGTAGTAGCTGATTTGCACACATCATTCGGAGCCATCTCAACTAATAACAAGCACACTGCCGGGAATTTGATGAACTTGATTTCAAATGGAAAGACCAAGTAATGCATAATTTAGTGATCTGGTTACATTATTGCAGAAATTTTTAGAACGTCACTGTCAAATAAATGAAAAATCATAAATTCATTAAGAATCAAGCTATGCAGTTTACAACCTGACAAGATATGAGAAAATCAACAGCATTAAATCACCATGTAGTAAATGCCCGATAAATTCTTCAAAAGAAAGACAGCAGCAAAGCTCTTAACTTGATAGTAGTAAAATTTATAAAAATGCCAAGGAGAACAAAAACTTAAAAATTGATGAGTATGGCTTTCGAAAGCTTGAAACTTGGTGCTTATCCCACTTTACAACATGAGAGAAAACAGCTGTTGCAATGTAACCTGCTTTTACCATAGTAACATACAAACTTGTTCTGCCTACAAAAATGTGGATAAGAACTAGGATATTCTGGTAATTTTTCAGTGCTTCTGACTACTCACCGCCCGATCACAGTAGAAGCTACAAGCAAGCATAGGTTGACTAGTATCTTACACATTACAGCTGAGATCCAATTATGGCTGAGCATCAACGGCTAAACCTCATACTGCACATTCATGCGCATTATAGGAAGATCCCAGGTAAACCAGCCAGTCTGAACAAAACTTGGTTATCCAATGAGCAGTGGGAAGTGCACTCAATTCCTCTTCCTTCTCTTACTTCGTTTCCTGTCACTCTCGTCAGAACTTGATTCTGACTCTGATTCAGACTCCGAGCTAGATCCTGAGCTGGAGCTTTCTGAACCAGATTCTGATCCACTTGATCCTGATTCGGAGGATGCGGGTTTCTGCTGCTGCATTATAAGGCGCGGCATGTTCTTCAAGTATTCCCTTAGGCTCTCCGTGATACCACCAAGACCAATGGACGTGAAGAAATTGATTGAGAACCTTGTATTCTTTGGATGATCCTTTGGAAAGATCGACTCAAAGGATCCTTGCATAGTAGGATCATTCAGTCTCTCATTGAGTAGGCGTATGCCCAGATGCTCTGATAATTCCTGCATGCCGGAAAAATGTTTCAATATTCTGAAATGCTGAAAGATAAAAGCTACTCCCTCCATACTTAAATTGTTGTCGCTGTTGATTTTTTGAGTAATGTTTGACTATTCGTCTTATTCAAATAAATTTAAAAATTTTCATATATTTTTTATAATTTGGCTTATCACTAAAGAAAATGCAAACATAACTAACAATTTTGCATATTTGAGCTAATATTATCAATAAGACGAACATCGACAACAATTTAAGAACGGAGGGAGTATGTCATAAGAAAGCGGGATATTTGTGATATACCTGAAATAAAATTTTTATAAAAATTCGAGAAGATGATGTTGTATCTTCCTCTGTCAACCGAATGTAAGCCAAAACATGCCAGGGGAGTGCATCAGTCCCCAACAAATGTGCAAAAAACTTGGCAACATTCCTCAACTTGTTTGTTTCTAGGCGATGAATCATTGAATACTGTTGCACAAAACATTTTTCGAAGTTCTCTTGGTACACTTTATTGATCATGCAGAACCGTTGTCCTAGCAATCCATAATATCGAAGGTATGTTCTCTCTTGACTGCAACACTCAAGGAGCATAATACACAGCTCCATCTGTCAAATGAAAAAGAAAATGGTCAGGGTATAACACAAGAGATTGTAGATTTATCCTTAAAAAAGGCATAAACTGCAGATCGATGCAGAATATAAATTAATTACCACACAAAAAATAATTAAAAAGCTGAGTACTAAAGGAGTTCCAATTCAGACCATAATACCCATGCAAAAAAGCACCTCTAAAGCAGCTCCAATTCGGGCCAAATGCACGTGCAAATAACCCTTCCAAAGGAATTAACCAGGGCAAACATACCCATCCAAAAAAGCACTATACCCGGGAATGTTATTGAAAGGAGTTTAAGAATAAGAAGCAGGTGTCTTCTTCATTGCTCTACATCATGTTTGTGGGATCCAGCATCCAGTGAGTAACAAGTAACAAATAGTGGAATTCCATAAAGGAGTTTCTAGAAGTTTGAACATAATTTCAGTAATATCAGTGCTTTCAGAGAGAACAAACAATCCTCAACACAAACAATATCAGGGCCAACATAGCTTAATGTAGAATATCATGCTATGCACTAATTTTAGCATTTCATGACTCATATCATTCCATGATAACATGTGCCTGTTGATAACTACATTAACAACTCTTAAAAGTGGCCATGTACTATTCTGGATGGGTCCGTCAAAATAAATTAAGTTTCACTCATCCTGAAGTTCAAAAGAGCATAGCCTTGAAATGAACTTGCTCAAAGCCAAACGGCATGTACCAGAATGTTGTCTTTTGTGTAAGTATTAAACCAGCTTAGCCAAACGAATTCCATGTAGGTGACAGGTTGTCGTAACCACTCAAATGAAGAAAAACTTTAATAACAAGAAACATTGAAACTGGAATCAATCCAAGTCAGATAAGCTATGGCACTTACCTCTTGACCAGGCTCAAGTTTAATTTTCATAAGCTTGTGGCCAGCTTCTTCGAAATCAACACTAGACATGATAGTCAAATAAATTGTTCTTCTAAGATTCACCAAGTTCGTCTCCGTTCGGTCCCTAATTTCCATAGCTTCTTCATCGTCTTCGTCCGATTCTTCGTCATCCTCTTCATCAGATCCAGCATCAGATCCTTCTTCATCTTCTGAAGATTCTGCTCCGAGGATGCTTCTCTTTAGGTTCTCATATGCCTTCTCGTCTTCAACAAAATTTGGGTTTGCCCTGAAAACATCTGCAATTGAAAAATGTCAGCATTATACCACAGAAGTGGAAGTTCCTTCACTCAGGACATTCACTTCATTATAACAGAGGCCTATGCTGGAAACAAGATCATACTTAGATTGGTCTCAGGGTCTAACTCATCTTCAAGGGATATCTCGTGTGTGAACTGGTCTTCCTGCTCCACAAGATCCAACTCTGGACGAATGGCTGGGAATCCCTACATAAACGAAAAGCAACTTGTCTATCATAGCACCAAACGAGCATGCAAGAAAAAGGCAATAGTAGGTTACAGAAATCTGAATATACCTGAAATTTAGCTTTTCTAATTGCAAAAAGGCCTTCAATTAAAAATTGGACACGCTTGTCGATTTCTCCTTCATGGAGTATGCCTCGAAATCTTTCAAAAATAGCTGCATGAATCGATCAACAGATAAATTTATTATGAAGAAAAAGAAAACTAGGAGGCACAAATATCAGAGGAGATAAAATAAACTCTTTAACATGACTTCAGTTTGTAAGTTTCCAAGCAAAATAAAGCATAATAACAAACATGAAATTCTTCGTTCAATCACAAATAAACCTCACTAGGGACATCCATACAGAATCCAAAACAGCTGTGTATTTTTATAAATAGTAAAACGTAAAAAAAAATCCTGGAATTATTTTTCAAGATACGTCTAGGCCTGTTCACTGCCCAACCCACAAGTCTAAAGGGGGTTACTGGTTTTGATCACGGTTTGATCCAACCGGCAAGAACACAGCATATGGAATTGTTCTATGGCCAATCCAATAAAATGAAGATAAGGTGACCTCCATGACCCAGAGCAGTACATGTATCGTTCATTCATCCTAAAATGATTGGATGCCTCAAGGACATCACACAGTTACATAGAACGTTTTCCATTTTATTAAATTAGAGAATGGGCCAACATCGTGACATTAATAATTGTAGCTGAATTTGTACTTCAAGAACATTCAAAGCGAGGCAACAACTGGCCTGCTGCAACAAGGTCTCAATACGCTCATTATTCTGGGGGCATGGTCGCTTTGGAATCATCGTAATCGATGTGTATTTGATGGTGCAAATCCTAGCTTGGCTGCTGTATTAGCACTTGCTGGAGAAGAACAACGTCTATGGGGATTGGCTGGGGCTCGAGGGCTCTCTCTCTTGACTGCCCCTCTCCCCGGAGACATAGGATAGTTTGTGTTGAGTCGTTTTTTGGTCGCCTTTTTGTTAGCACGGGTGCGAATGTACCCTAAGAAATCAGTGGGGTGTGGCGTGTGTTGTACGGGTTCTTACCCTTTTATTTTTAATATAATGATACGCAGCTCTCCTGCGTGTTCGAGAAAAAAGAGCATCCAAACCAAGAATATGTGTGAAATCCACAAATCTATGTCTATCACAATCAAAATAGAATTTATATGGTTTGCATCACATAAGTCACAATAATGCTTCTTAGACCTAAATAATTTCCATGTTCCAGCCAAATCCAGAATAATCACTTAGTTTGCGTAAAGCTCCTCATGTTATTAAAATATTTTAGACGAGCAACATTTATTCACCATACATAGGAAACTTTGAAGATACATAAATGAAATAAATATTATCTCTAAGAAACAAAATGTGGTGAACGAAATGGCTTCACAAACTAATGTATTTAGCACTCAAGATAAGAATTTGTCATAAAAGTTGCCTTGGACAACTTACCATGAAGCCCTTGTGGAGACAAGTCCTGCAGCATTGCTCCACACTCTTTAACAAATCCCACTGCTACCTGCCATTCGTGAAATATATAGACATTTCAGAAATGAAATGAAACGGTTCTTAATAAGACATTAACAAAGTAAAAAAGAAAAACATAAGAACTAGCTATGTACCTCGACACTATCATCAGTTGGATTCTCCAGCAGTACAGTAAGAAGCTCCAGCGCAACGAGCTCATGTGCCACCACTTGATTAACCAAATGTGCTATGAACTTGGTTGCTGCCAGCAATTGGGGCTGCAATCAACAAGAGATATAGTAAGATATTGTGCAGAAACTCAAAATTAACCGCATATGTAATCCCCAAATGTGCTATTTATCTTGAGCATTACACAAGGATGCTGAATGTGAATCAAAGTTTGCACTATGTAAATAAACAGGAAAAGTCTATATACCTGTGTTCAACTGCTAATATGTATGGATTTGTTAGTTCATATACTTGAATCATAAATCCAAGAACAGTTCACGAAGTACTAGAAATAAACTTTGTAATTACCAAACGGCAAACCTATGGGTTTGCAAAGCTATTTCCCAAGTAAGCTCTGCGGCAGCTTCAGTTAGCCAATTCTGTTTGTTATTACTATAAACGGAGTAGTGCCTCTTAATTATTTGGAGTCAGAAACAATAGCGGAGAGCTTGATAGTGAACAGGTAAACTAACAGACATTACTCTAAGATAGTCGCGTGACATCGCCGTGATATGCAAGTGCAACATAAAAGACCAAGCAATTCTAACTGTATATGAGAATGCTCGAGAGACAATAAGTGCCAGTACATCATGTCAAGCTGTGAAGTAGAGTGAAGATAAGCTCACCTTGTCATTTCGCTTATATGCCCTCTTCAGTTGGAGAACAACACGAACAAGAAGCAGGCGTCCAATCTCAGGGAACTTGGTATTCACAACAGCAACAAGCGCAGCAAACACATCCGTGAACCCAGGTGAGGCCATCTGTGACTTGATGCACGATTGGCAGAAGAGCCCCCGCCCACGAACAAGGTTCTCAGCGAACAGCTCCGGCACTATATTCTTGATGTTAGTAGCGTTCACCTTATTGACCAGACCGTTGATGCTCTTCTTCAGAGCATCCCAAGTGAGCCGCTGGTACTCGGGGCTCGACTTGTCCTCCACCTCCCGCAACATCTGTGCCATGCGGAAAGGCGGGATGTAGATCCCACCAGTGCGACCAGGGATCATCTCCGGCAGCAGCGGCGGAGGCGGGGGCAGCGGCGTGGGTTCCCTATTCTCAGGGCTCCTCCTCCGGCGCTCCTCACGGTCGTCATCCCTGCGCCTGCGCCCATCCCGCCGCCGCGAGCCCTCATCACGGCGGTGGCGACGGCTGCGGCGGTCGTCGGGTGAGGATCCAGATTCGGAGCTCGGGCTCCGGCGGCGGTGGCGCCGGCTGTCCCTGTCCCGGTCCCGCTTGCGGCGGCGGTCGCCCCTCTCGTCATCCGAAGCCCTGGACCGCCTCCGCTGGCGGTCATCCTCCTTCTCGTCGTCGGAAACCCTAGCACGCCTCCTCCGGCGGTCGCCATCCTCCTCTCCGTCGGAAGCCCTAGAGCGCCGGGGCGGGCTACCGTCGTCGGCTTCCCGATCGGGCTTGGCGTGGCCGTTTTCGTCGGAGGGCTTGGCATCGCGGCCGCGGCGGCGGTCGCGGTCGGGTGGAGAAGCCCTAGATCTGTGGCGGCGGCGGTCGAGGTCCGCCTCGGCGTCGGGGGAGGGGGACGGCGACGAGCGACGCTTGCGGTGTCGCGGGGAGTCGTCGTCCCGGTGGCTGTGGCGGCGGCGCGGCGAGGCGGCAACGGGCGAGGCGGAGGCGGCCATGGAAGGAGCCGGGGTTTGCGGGTTCTGTGGGGGGATATTGGAACTTTGGAAGGAGTACTGCTATAGGGAATTTTGGAGTCGGCGTCCAACCAAAGAGGGAGAACGTGATTTCGTCTTCGATTAAATTTCGAAAATTTCGTGGTATTGTTTCATAAAAACTCGTGACATTTTGACTTAATGTCACCAAACTCGTCTTATGATCAAAATCATTTCACAAAACTCTATTTATACCAAATATAGCTATAAGTATGATGCATGTGTCCTTATCGAATCTCCCAACCTTAAATGGCTTTCACAAGTGAGATTCATATTGTTGATAATAATAGGGTCTACAAAATAATATGATGAGAAAAATTATAAGAAAGTACATTACACGAGTCACAATATATGTGGTTTTGTGAAAGGGGAACCACAGATCTTAAGTTTTTACAAATGTATGGAGACTTGAGAAATATCTCATTCCTGAGTAATAAGTTGTAGACATGAATTAGTCCAATTATTTTATGACAAAAATGTAACGTGCAATATTTTTTTTGAAGTGTAATATTTTGTCACAAACATTTTCAGGCATGATCTAGAACTTTATGTCTACTACTTCCTCTGTTTTTAAATATATCACCTTCGTTTTTTTTAAACTTTGACCAACAGTACATATTTTTTGTGAAATAAATATCATTGGATCTTTCATCAAAAGCATTTTAAGGTTAACTTACACATTTAGCTATTTTCATAAATTTTTATAGATAAGATGAATGATCAAAGTAACGAAAAAAAATCTACGGTGTCATATTTAAAACCGGAGGGTTATTTGAGCTGATGTGTTTTGTTTTTCAACATCAAATCTTGCCTTGCCAACCATGTGAAAACTTGAAATTACTAAGCCCTGTTTGGAACAAAGGAATGAAAAACATAGGAATAGGAAAAAATACAGGAACAGAGAAAACACAGGAAAGGAAAAAGTGCCAAAACCGCAGGAATCCAAAACAGAGGAACGGAGAATTTGAGGTGTTTGGAATACATGAATGATAAACACATGAACGACTAAATGCATTACAACTAAATAAATTATTTATAAAGCCATCAATTATTATTGAATGCACTTAAAAAAAATTCTAACCTCTTGCCACCTTTAACTACTCACTTTAAGGTAACTCATTCCTATATGTCATTTGCTAACACACCAAGCACTGAAGCAAGCATGCATGTACATAAACCCACGTCTATTAGATTCAAAGTGGACATGTACTTTAGCTAATTAGGTTGTTTGCATGCACAGCCAACGCAATAGCAAAACAAAGGAAAGTTTCCTTTAGCTCCAACCTCATGGATTATTTCCTACGTTTTGTGAAGGAAGCCACTCCTTTCCTATGGAAAGGAATTCACCATTCCTCCATTCCAAACACCAGGTTTAGGAAAATTTCCTTTGGAATGGGTTCCTTTGAAATTCCTTTGAACTTTCTTTGTTCCAAACAAGCGCTAAGTTTGGCATAGTCCAGATAACCCCTAAACTAAAATTTGATTTACTTTATTTATAAAAGAAACAGTGAAAACTTGAAACTACTAAGTTTGGCATAGTCCAGGCAAAGGCGACGGTGTTGTTTATACTAGCATTGAGAGAATAGGTAGTAAAATTGAAATGTGTTGTGGCTCTGTGGATTTGGTGGAATGAGCGAAATAATGTCAGAGAAGGAGAAAGGGGAAAATGTGCAGAGGCGCTTGCACATAGTATTCAGGTTAACATTACTGAAATCATCAAAGTTTTTAGGAGGGTGAGATGCACACAAGTTAAACAACGTCATCGTTGGACGAAGCCGAGGGAAGCAAAGATCAAGGTGAACTGTGGCAGCTTCCCAACAGGAGAAGGAGGATGGGGGTATATTATTCAAGCAGGCATCAACCTCGGGATTAGCCACTTAGTGTTGGGGACTGATGCTTTTGTTGTGAGACAGGCCCTACTCTCAGAATATTATGACTTACTCTTCGCCAGGTAGCCTGATTGCAGTGGCGGAGCCATGAAGAGGCCAGCAGGGGCCATTGGCCCCCCTGACCTCTACACAAAAGCTTTATACCTCAGTAAATTCAATGGAAGATGAGACATGGATGGAAGGGCCTTGCAAGCTTATCTTCCTGATTTGACATATACTAGACGTGAAATGTAGTTGATGCTTGAGGATTAGGTAACACTCCTGAAGTATCATTTATCTTGCTTAATTTAACTTCAGATTGGTTCCTCTCTTAATTTTTTCCAACCGCTTCTTTTGCATTTTAAGTTGTGCTTGATTAATCGACATGAAAATTGTGATAATTTTCATGGCATATATAGCTGCTACCCCTCTAAGTGTCCCTAATGTTGATCCCCCCCCCCCCCCCCCCCCTCCTCCCCCTTCTTATGGAAAATTCATGGCTCTGCCGCTGCTTGATCGTCGAACTAAGGAGTATGCGATCTCTGAACTTTCTATTTGTTTCCATTGCTGAGGAGCGAGCATGGCTCTGGTGGTTAGCAACGGTGGCGTCCGCATAGCCCACCCGGGTTCAATTCTCGAACCCGCGTGCCTCGCCGGGTATTTTCCCCAGAGAAAAAAAATCCCTCGTCTCTCCCTATTCAAACCATTGGTAATTAGGTATAAGAGAAGAAGATGAACCGATCTCATGTGGAGAATAGCTCCACGTGTAAAGGTGAGGAGTGGGTTCGGAGTTTTTTCGGCCTGCGTGAGAAAGTCTTTTCTTTAGCAAATGCCGTGGGGCGGCTTGTCCTTCGCACGTCTGAGTTTTCTGTTTCCATTGTTCATAATTCCAGGGAGTGTAACAATGCAGCATGCTTTAGCGGTCATAGGTTGAGTTTGAGAATAATCCAATTCTGTATATTCTCTCATATTGTTTTTGGTTGATTTGATGGTGACGATTTGTCAGCCGTTGAGTATTGGAATTTTTCCTACGTCCAAAAAAAAAAAATGGACAATTGAATATGGTGCTAGGTCTCATATATGGCACGTATACCAGCCCCTGCTCGACTTCTGCCTTCCCGGTAGTGCTCTGCTGCTGGGTGTGTTCAGTGCCGTTGTGTGAAGCGGGTGCGTTCAGTGCCGTTGTGTGAAGCTTGTGCGGCAAGAGCAAAGGAGCGAGAGAAGGAAAAGGAAGATGCTGTAGTACGCCTGGTGTCTGGTGTGTGGCTGCTGCTGGTTGCTCGTGCTTCTGTTAAAAGAAGGAAACGGGGGAAAGAAGGATTTGGCCCAGAGTTCTTCGAATTCATCACAAATTCGTCATCTATCAAGGGTGCCGCTTCTTTGACTTTATGTTAATGTTGGTTGCCAGATTTTGACGCCGATGTCGAGATTATAGGGATCCATGCAGTTTATTTATTTCCAGTTTTCTATACTTTTTTCATTTCATCTTTCTAATAACTTCGCCGCAAATGCTGCACACTGCTGTTGCTGCAGATCTCAGGGCACGCCGTGCGCCATCGAGGGCCCTGCTGATCGTGGTGAGCGCCGGATCCCGTATGTGGAAATGATTCTATCGTAGAAAAAGCCCCGTATCATCAAGAAGAAAGTGATAGTCTGGCGCCCTGGCCGGTGGTGCACTATTGTGATTTTGTGAACCCTGCCATGCCTATCAGAAAGTGATAGTCTGGCGCCCTGGCACACATCAGAGATTTGAAGTCTTAAAAAACTGAAAAGAAAAAGGCTTAGCACGAGTTCGGTCGGCATTTTGAGAATCGCAGAGGATGGCGCCGTCGTCATTGCCACATTACTGTCCGGCCAGGCCCAGGCCACGTCATCGAGCCATGTCAAATGATCACGTCGCCCGTCAGCAGCCTGTTCAACAGAAAAATTGCAGCTCGATGGATCAAGTGCAGATATACCAGTATAGGCATGGATTCCGGGGACGAGATTCGGTTGCCATGTCGACGTCCTTCTCCTAACCCTCGATCGAGCTGGCCGTCTCCTTTACGGCTCCATCAACCCGTGAAGCTCGAAGCACAGTTTTGATTTTCAGGTAGCGATTTCTCTTTAGCGCCCAATAGTACACTCTCAAGCGGGAAAACAATAAAAGAAACTAAACAAATCATGAGCGTACGTGGATGCATGCCTGGGGTCATCTCAAACCGCAACTGCATTGTGTTCTAGAAAATTGAGTGGGAGAACCAACGTCCAGGAACTGAAAGTTCTACAGTGTCACCTATTAATTAGGTCAAACCGTCACTAAAGTTGTTGGCTGTGGTATGGCCGAATTGGAAAAGACCGTGACCTATTGACGCCTGCGTGTGATGTGGCTAAACTGGAGAAGACCGTATATAGGGTGATTGATATACGGTCTCTAGATCTGTTTCCAGGTTGGCTCAATATATAGGCAGGAGGAAACGACACTTATCAAACGGACCGTTCAAGAAATAAATTGTGAAAATAATATCTCTCACAATTATTTGCACTACCACTGATTCATCAAAACTGTGTGCATGAACATTGATTTCTTCAATGAGAAGATTCGAACATAGATGTGGTTGTATGAAACCTGGCAATGGGCGATAAATTATTATTTTTTCTCTCAGCTCCTAAATCTTCTAGATTTTCCCTATAGGATATCTTTGCACGATTACTCCTGATTATTCACTCGTTCAATGCCCCTTTTTTTTTTTGCGAAGGGGCGAAATATATTAAAAGAACAAAGCACAGTACATCCCCGCTTTTACAGAGAACACCCTGAACAAAAGAAATTACAGAACAGCCCGCAACCCTCCTGTCCAGGGAGGAACTCAACACTGACCACGCCGGCGCTCGCCGGAGACGCACGCCGGAGCCAGGAAACTTCCATCTTCCCACCTGCAGAGCAACTCCAACGCTTGGATCTGCCGCAAGAGCCATCACCCCGGTCTCCACCAAAGCGAATCATAAACGATGAACGAAAATCGGCCGTTGACACCACAGGGGAGGAAGAGGAAAGAAGATCCGCCGCCGCCGGCCAAAAAACCAGCGACCGGAACAAAGATCCGCCGCTGCTGGACAAGCCAACAACCCGGAAAAGAAGCCCACCGCCGGGGATGGACAGATCTCCCGCCCTTTCGCAAGAAAGCAGGAAAAGAAATCTCACATCTCCGCCGTCGTCGATGCCTGAGAAGCTGGAGCTCGCCTAGATCACGACGAACTCCACCGCACCACCAACGAGGAGGAGAAGGAGAACCAAAAGCTTCACACCGCCGACTCCGTCGCCGACGAGGAAGATCCGATCCACTCCCTTACGCTCTCCGGAGATGACGTCGTCGCCACCACCAGAACAGCAAGGGAGGAACAAAATAATCTTCACCGCTCCAACGTGCCAGCTACCGGCGCCGCCGAAGAGGAAGAAACCATCTCCATGCTTGACCACCTCCATGGAGAAGATTATTAGGACCTAGACCTAACCTAGACCTAAAACTGTACAGCACACACGGGATCCGGCTTCCCCTCCCTCTCCGGCGCCGACGAGGCCGCCGGAGAGGAGGGGGAAGCGAGCAGATCGACGGCGGCCGAGCGACTCCTCTCTTTCGCCTGTTCTGTACTGTAGCACGAGAAAGGGAAAGAAGGAACTAATGGGTCTAGCACAATCAATTCAGTACTTCACTACTCGTTCAATGCCCCTTGAGTTCAAAGGCCGTTACGTTTTAGTAACCAGCGGCTTCTAGATTTTCCCTATAGGATATCTTCAGATCATTCAAGCCATCCAATTCGTGTTTATCTTTTTAGCCCTTCTTCCACTTTATCTTTGTATGTGGTCAGACAAGGATCTCAAGAATCCATTGAAGAGAAGCAAATGGCAAGAAACTATGTTCTGCCAGAGTTCGCAAGAAGTTAGTTTCAATATATCCAAAGACAACTCAGTTTTATTCTGTATTAAAAATCACTTAAAATCAAATTGATAGTCATATTCCTCGTTTAAGTTAGCTTTCCAATGATTTCAGTTCTGTTTGTAGACATACATATTATAACATTTACTCTCAACTTGCAGGTGCTCTCACATCTAGTTCACGATCACGCGCGCCGCTAAGGGTGCGATTGGTTGCGTGTAGGAGGGCCGATCAGGCTCCCCGCATGCAAAAAACGGTTGATTGGTTGAGAAATCGATGCTGGCAGACTAGTGGGATACAAACATGAGTTGATTGGTTGTGTGGACTCGCGTCTCGGCCTAACTAGCTAGTTGCAAAAAGCACCGCTGGGCCTAGCTCGAGGGGAACGAAAACTGATTTCGTTTCTCCTGAGCCTGGCTCTCACACTGCGTGGCCAGTGCAGGCTTGGCATTGTGGAATCATAAACAAACATTTGATGAGCGAGAGCATAGATGGTTCGGGTGTGTGACGTGTTGTTGATGCGGTTCAGGCAAGCGTGCCTTCTACTACGAAACAACTAAGGATGAAGGTTGCTGCTGGCTTTTGTTTTATGATGTAGTTGTTAGGTTGATCTCCCTGCCCCCCAAGGCCCAACGGCCCTTGGGCTTGATCCACGCCCTGATCGGGGGCGCCCAGCCCATTCATGGATGGTGCGCTCCCGTCGGTCACACTGCTATATAAAAAGAGAGGTGGGGGCCAGGGCGCACGGTACGAGGTTCACCGCGCCGCCACAATCTCCACCTACAAACCCTATCAATCTAGGGTGCGTAGCCAGCGGCGGGAAGCGCCACCGTCACCACCACATCGTGTCAACGTACGCCGCCGCCGCCGTTGGGCAGTGCAGGTGGAGGCCCGAAGGGTATCGCACCCACAGCCGACCGATGCCATCATCACCAACTCCCGCCACCGGCCCGCCGCCACAACCGTTCTCATGGTGTCCTCCACTCCGACTACACACGAAGGTATATCTCTCCTCTCCCCTCTCCCCAGATCTCGATCTCGACGTACTTACACCTAGAAGAGATGATAAACCCGCTTGATCTACTGCCTAGAAGATCTTGTAGTCTAGTTTCTAGATTTCTTCAGTTGGCTGCCACGAGTGAAAAGCACCGTTCCAACATTACCACAGATGACATGATTTTCCTATAGGATTCCATTTGTCATTAATACAGTTATTTATTTGAGTTCATGTATAATTGTCAAAATATTTAGTGTTCCAGCTTGAAACAATCCAATCAAACCAGTGAAAATTTGTTTTGGTACCAATAACATTTAATACATTTGATTTGGTACCACCTATGTTATACTTGTATATAATTTGCATTTATATTACTTCCATAATCTCACATCTTGTTAATTTTTAATACTGAATTCTATGACAAAATGATGGTGAAGGCCTCATGCATTTGTTACTGGATCTACTTCCGGATTTGGCACCTTTATGCAAAAAAAAGATAAATAAATAAAAAATCCTCAAATTCGCCTCTATTTCTCTGCAATATACCATCAACTGAGATCTAGACAATCATAATTTTCGGCTACAAAACTTTGCATTGGCATGGTTATATTACAATGATCATGATCAATATCATCTAAGCCTCACCCAATACCCCCAATACAGGGCGACATTATTAAAGCGAAAACAACAAGCCAGTGTGGGCTTGGCAGTTGTGAAATCATAAACATAAATTTTGATGAGCGAGAGCATAGAGGGTTGAGGTGTGTGACGTTGTTGATACGGTTCGGGCAAGCGTGTGTGCCTTCTACTTTTTTTTGGGGGGGGGGGGGGGGGGGGGGGGGGGGGGGGGGGTGAAGGTTGCTGGCTTTTGTTTAATGATGTAGTTTCTAGATTTCTACAGTTGGCTGCCCACGAGTGAAAAACAGCGATCCAACATTACCACAGATGACATGATTTTTCCTATAGGATTCCATTTGTCATTAATACAGTTATTTACTTGAGTTCCTGCTATATTTGTCGAAATATTTATTGTTCCGGCTAGAAACAATCCAATCAAACCAGTGAAAATTTGTTTTGGTACCACTAACATTTAATACATTTGGTTTGGTACCACCTATGTTATAGATGTATATATTTATGTTACTTCCATAATCTCATATCTTGTTAATTTTGAAAACTAAATTCTATGACAAAAATGATGGTGAAGGCCTCATTGGAGACTGCCATATCCGAGCGCCTCAAGCACTAATTTGTTACTGAATCAAGCACCTTTATGCAAAAACCTCAAATGCCTTCGCCTCTATTCCTCTGCAATATACCATCAACCGAGTTCTAAACAATCATAATTTTCGGCTACAAAACTTTGCATTGGCATGGTTATATTACAATGATCATGATCAATATCATCTAGGCCTCACCCAAATACCCCCAATACAGGGCGAGATTATTAAAGCGAAAACAACAAAACCAGAGCTCTTTGCGTCTGGTGGTCCAGTTAACGGCCTCTAACAGCTTTCTACTCCGGCCTCCTAGCTAGGCGATCACGATCCCCACCCCGTTCCCCAGCTAGCAATGCAGCAGGACACGACGCCGATGCGTGCGCCCCAGGAACACGACGCGCCCCGCGCGCGCGCCCGCGGTTGCCGATCACTCTCTAAGCGCCCTTTTGGCGCGGCGCGTCGGCGTCGCGCCTCTCGCCGCCGCCGCCGGCGGCGGCATTGCGGTCGAAGAGGCACAGCAGGTCGCCGTACGCGCCGACGATGGCGCCGATCGCGCTGTGCTCGTTGACGGCGATGTAGCAGAGGAGGAGCTCCTGCAGGGCGGCGACGTCGGCGGCGCCGCGGCGCGGGTCCAGCCCCATCGCGCCCGCCATCTCCACCATGGACTCGAGGAAGTCGGCGCGGGGCGCGCCCGACGCCACCTGCACCGGGAGGATCTCGTCGTACCGCAGCCGGGACGACGCCGCGCGCTTGGGCTTGGACGACGCGAGGAGGAAGGCGTTGGTGGCCGCGCGACGCAGCGCGCGGGCGGTTGTTGTTGCTGTCGGTGGTGGGGCCAGCGGCGGCGGGCCGCTGGCCAACAACGCCGCGGGGACGCGGCGCGGGCCTGCTCGGCCGAGTCAACGATGGAGTTGGACCGGCCGGGCGACGCGAAGAAGAAGCGGCTGGACGCCATGGCGGTGGACAGCGCCGCGTCGGCCTCGGGCTCGCTGGCGTAGAGGAAGTCGTCGTCGATGAAGGCTGCACGCCGCGGCGTCGGCGTCGACGCCGAGGTGGGCAGCGTGGCGCCCGTCGACTTGGACCCTCGTGCGACGACGGAAGCGCCGGCCGCCGGACGGGCGGGAAGGAAGCACCCCGCATCACGCGCTCCGTGGTCCTCGGCATCCCCTCTAGAGAGAGAGAAGAAAGAGGAGAGAGAAGAGAGGGGGGGTGGAAATGGAAAGGGACCGATGACCGCGCGTGTATATAGCGGGCGAGGCAGAGCCGCAGACAGAGAGAGCGTGCAAATTTTTATTTTTATTTTTAAAAAATGTACCATTAGCTACAAGTGTGCAAATCTCGAGCGAATGCAGCATGCTATACATCCCACTATATCCAAAATTCTTATTGAGATTCAGAACTTCTTTTACCGTTATAGGTGAGACCATGATCTGCATCCACACAATTTCAAATCAATTCGATCTTGTTTGATAGATAAGATAATAATAACCAAATTCATGGGTATTTCTGTATCTCTCAAACAGATCAAATTTGCACTCGAAATCTTGTTTGGATATAGATCAATTGTCTTTTCCTAGAGGATGTATAGCATTTGGTGCATTTGCACCAGATAAGCATCCTTGGCATACTGTTATATTTTTTCATTATTTTTTGCACTGGCAAGGAAATTGATTGCATCAGATATGCATATTTTTTTTTTTTGAAATGATGCATATCTGGATAGAGTTGCAGAAAATCGGTAGTTTTGAAATGAACCATCATTTGAGAAAAAAAAACAGTAACTCTTTAAACCAAAGAGAGTTGGAGGGTACTGTTAAGAGTCTGAATTTTGCACTCCTAATCATATATGCTATGCACCAGTCATGCTAGCTCATGCAATCAATTTCCATACAAATCCTATAGAAATGAATCTATCAATCGATTCGGAGCTGCTAGAGACTCTAAATTTTTACGAACAATGCTATACAATGATATTGGGCCCAATCGAGCTAGTCAGCACAAGTGGTTTGATCTACATCGTCTAGTTCGTTCCATCACGCAGTCCCTCCTTTTGTGGAACTATCGTCAAAATATACCAAAATTATATTAGGCTCTAACTAGTGATGCACTCGCGTATGTTACATCTATCTCATTTGTTTCATTGTATAAAACATCTTGAAGATTAGAAAATACACTACTGCAAAAACCCGACATTATAATTATCTCTTACATTAACATTTTCTGATTGTGCTACATGTGCAAGTATGGATCGAGATTATTACCATGCAGTCCTTTCCCGTGGAAACGTAATAAATTTGGAGAATCTTGCGCTAACAAATCTATCAAATATTAATTAATTTTACAAAAATATTTCAAAATTACTTGTTAGATTCCACAACAAGATAAATAAATCATCTCCATTTAATAATTTTTCACTAGTTGGATTGCGTTTTGACATCACCCATTCCTGAACTTTGTAGCGAAAAAGGGATAAATTAACTCCAAATCGAGAGCACGTGTTGAAGTACTTGTGCAAATAAATAAATAATTGATAGATTCTCCCATATCCATCAAACATTTATTTATTTTGCATTAATATTTCAAATAAATGATTGATAGATTCTCCCATGCATATCCATCAAATATTTATTTATTTTGCATTAATATATCAAATAAATGATTGATAGATTCTCCCATATCCATCAAATATTTATTTATTTTGCATTAATATTTCCAAAACAAGTACATGATTGATTATACTATATTCATGGATATTTCTAAATTAACCGATGGATTTAATTTATCCCTTTTTCACTGGAAATAAAGCAGGAGTTTGGAATTTCAAAACACAATCCAGGTAGTGAAAAGTTATTAAATGTTTATCATCTATTTATCTTGCTATGGAATCTAACATTTAATTTTAAAATCTTATTTGCAAAAGAAATTAATAATTGATAGATATGTTGGTGCATGATTCTTTAAATTTGTTATGTTTACCTGGAAAAAGAGTGCATGATAAAAAAACTAGATCCACACATTTAATGCAAATGTAGCACAATAAGAAAAATTTATGTAAGGGATAGTTATAATGTAGGATTTTAAGTAATATATTTTCTAATCTTCAAGATATTGTATACAAAGAAACAAATGAGGTAAATACCGACATACTTGAGTAGATGGCTGGTTCGAGCCTAATATCAGTATATGGTATACTTTTATAATAGTCACACAAAAGAATGGAGTGCATGGAGGAAATAGATGAAGTAGACCAAACCATTTGGGCTGACTAGCTGGAGTAGTCCCAGTATGATGGTATGGTATCCTTTTGTCAAAATTGAAACCTTTAGTCCAAAATAGTGAAACAACAGTAGGGCTACACAAGAATTTGTACGAGGTAGAAGAAACGCCGGGGTTGCTCACCGGATTGGGCCGATTATCCTCATACTGTATCATCTTATAAATGAAATCTTCCATAAAAGTCCAAAGGGGCTACACAAAGGAAACTAAACAAACAGTCATAAGATTTTCTAGATTTACCAAATATTATATCTATTATTAAACTTGAACGATAATGTTTTAGTAGAAAAAGGATGATTTAGTCGTGTTTCCTAAAACAATATGTTAAAATTAAAACTAGATCGAATTAGATCGATGGGGATGGAATGAAATGGGACAAGGATGTGCTGAAGCTCAAATATGAAGAGAAAGGAGACGAGGATGTGCTCAGAGAGAGAAGATCTTACCTGCATATTGACTGCGACGGGGAGCTGGGAAAGGAACTGATGGTGGTGGATGGAGAGCCGACATCAGGTACTGGGCAGGGGCTTGGCCCTTGGGTAGTAAAGAGGATAAATGCGGCGGCGGCAAGGAAATGAGTGGGATTTTTGAAGGGGGTAGGGTTTGGGGGAGGGGATCCTTGCAATCTTGTCTATGTTGGATGGGGAAAATTTTGGTGCGGGCTGGTGCGGTTGGGCTCCTGACAGTCCAAACCAAAGCTGTTAGGGCTATCCTGTTTCCAGTAGTGTAAATGAAAAATGAATACATGGTTTTCAAAAGGAAATGAACATCAGGAACATAGATTGAGATCTGGATCCATGTTACCGTATTGCTACACTGCAAGATAACAAACCTAAGAAAAAGGAGAAAGAAAGAAATCGTGGCACCTGAATAGAGTCGAGATGCAGATTAAGTCGACAAATCTGTCTTCGGCGACTTAAATCGTATCAAGAAACCAGAGCGAGGGCACCATGGAAGAAAGTACTTCATGGAGGGAGCAACCATCAATCACACAAGGCCTTCTCTTTAGTCGGTAGAGAGGTGCCATCACGGGGAGGAAGAACCGAAACTTAGAAGAAATCGAAGACATAACGGGAGTGAAGTGATCCTGGAAAAAGAAGAGAACACACAGATGCACGACGGTAGATAATGGGAGGGGGCGGGGGGGGGGGGGGAGGGGATTAAATAGGCGATATTTCATAACCGTTGAAATGCCGGCAAGCGGGATGGGGCAAGGAAAACCGTAACAATAGGCGTGGCCTCAGCAAATGAATCCAAATGTCAAGAGGCATGACACTTGTTGCGATGCTGTGGACGTGATTGACGTCATGCATGACGCATTCCTCGAGACTTGACACTTTGTTGCGATGTTGCGGATGTGATTGACGTCATGCATGACGCATTCCTCGAGACTAAACAAGAAGATATTTGTTACGGCCGCAATGTTTGCAACCTAGGTGGATGGCACCAGGCAAGGTGAAAATGTGGCCGCGTCGAGAGAAAACATTTGGTCGAGTGATATCACAGTGGATGGATACTCCATGCCGCGTGATGATTGAAAAAGAAAAGAAAAAAGGCAAACCGATGTTTTGGATAGAGATTTGCCCTGCATTAGGTGATAACATGTGATGCGCAAGGCGCAAACGGCCTAAGAAAAGCTTGGAAAAAAAAGAGAGAAAGATTTACAGCCCCTGGAGAATTGTTGGTACCGTTCGTGCTGTTATACATCTGATCGTGGAAACGAAAGGAATACTGGTGACAGTGATCGAAAGTACAGAACATGAAGTGGAACCCTGTACCCGAATTTCACATGAAACCGAGCCGCAGAGAGGCATTCCTCCGCCAGCCTGGCCTCCGATCCGGCGGGCCTCGCGCACCCCGCCGCCCGCCTCCGTCCGCGCCCACTGCACTTTGTAGTTCACGGTTTGTCTCCCGCGCACGGGTGTGGGGGCAGCCAGGCCGGTACGCTACCTGCCAGGTACCAGCTTACCGTTGCCGACCAGGTCGCGTGTATGGTCCACTGCAGGCCATGGTACCTGCGCTGCTTACGTGCACGGTCATGAGTCCCATGCCGCCGGCTGCACGCTCCCTGCCCGGTCCGTTATTTGGAGCACGCACGCGCGTACCGGCCACGAGCCGGCGAGCCGTGGGTTGCCGTGGCGCGTGGTACCGCTTTCCCGTGCGCGTGATCTTCCACGGATGCGCCGCGCGAGTGGCGTGACCGTCGTCTTCCCTTTCGCTCGGCCGTCCCCATCTCGAGCACGAACACGGCACACGCGTCCTACGAGCTTCGCATTCAGAGCGAGCATCCTTTTGCTTCGTTCAAAGTCTTTTACGATGATACTAGCAGTAAGATCGGAGGCGTGTGGAACGTATGCGCGCGCTCCAAGCGGCAAGCGCGGACGGACATTGAAAGTAAAGAAACGTGTGCAGAGGCTACATAAGAAAGAGTGCGCTGCCATTTCCGGGCAGCCGGGTGGCGTCATGATAAAACAAAAACAAACGGCGCCTGTGCCTAGCTACTGCCGTCTCCACGGTTGAGCCGCGCGGCGGCGGCGACGGACGCGGCCACCCGCCGGGCCGCGCCGCCGCGTCGGGGCAGCCGCGCACCTCCGCGGCCACCACCCGCGCCGCGTCCTCCCGCTCCACGTCCTTGTCCGCGCCCAGCCTTGTCGTCGCGTCCTACACGTACAAAAACATGATCGATCGAGGTTACAAACAGCAGCATCGTGTGACGGTTAAAAAAAAAAAAAACACTCTGACGTCCTACTCACGGCGAGAACGTCGCGGAGCCTGGTCTTGTCCTCGTCCCGCTCCGCGCGGGCGTTGGCCTCCGCGGCCGCGCGCGCCTGCGCCGCGAGCCCGTCGGGGGGCGCCTCGTCCGCCCCCGTCGCGTGCACCTCGGCCGCCGCGATGGCCTCCGCGTCGCTCGGCTCCACCGCCTGGTCGCCCGCCGAGAACGCCGTCGCCTCCAGCGCCTCGCCGATCGTGATCTTCGTCCCGTCCACCACTCTGCCGCTTCCGCCGGTGGTGGTGGTGTCATCTCCCTCGTCGAAGTACTGTCTCACAGGCTACAAAAAAAAAAAACAGAGTCAGTGCGCGCGCTCTCTCAAGAGTCAAGACCAACCAGCGCGCGCGCGCTCTTCTGTCCGAGGCAATCGACACGGCCACCTACGTAACGTACCTGGTCGGCGACGAACTCGGTGACGACGCGGCCGCCGGGCACGCGGGCCTCGGAGACGGTGACGCCGTGCTCCGCGGCGGCGTCGGTGGTGTCCTCGTCCCCGACGACGCCGAGCCGCGCGTTGCGCGCCGCAGCGGACTGCATGACGGCCGCCGCCCCGCCCTGCGGCGTCCGCCCCAGCACGGCTTCCTCCGCGGCCTGCATCATGGCCGCGTCCTGCGGCGCGACCGGTTGGCCGGCCAGCTCGCCGCCAACGTCGAACACGTCGCCGTACCGGACAGCACCGTCACCTCCGCGACCCTGGCTGTCGGGCTCCGGCCGCCTCCTCGGCTGCTGCTGCTGCTGCTGCTGCTCGTGGCTCATCCTCGAATCCGGATGCTTCGGCGATGAAGTTGGCTTCACTTCAGCGTCGGTGATACCACTAGTTGCTAAGCTATGGCTGCTGGTTTGTGGTCAGTCGGCGCTGCGCGAGTCCGTGGCTGCGGATTTATCGGGTGAACGGGTACCGCTGACACAGGACAGGTATGGGCGGAGGAGGGAGACGTGTGCGGACACGTGTCACTGGCACCGCGAGGTGGCGCGCGCGCAGCGGCCCGAGGCGGTGACTGCCGGGCGCACGGGAATTGCAACTCGCATGTGATTTTCAGTTCCATAGTTCCCCCCGGCCGGCAAGAAAGGGTGAATGCACTCCGAGAGTACAACGCGTGTCTACAACCAAACTCAGTAAGATCGCGAGCAGCCATGCTGCAGCCACTCCTGCGGTCGGCGTGTGCTGCGATCGGGCGCTGGCGGCACTGCGCCGGCTCAGCGAGAGGGAAATGGCCATCGCGCCGACCAGCGTGTGCAGGGACCGACTGCGGTCGAGGTTGAGGACCTGGGCTTCTTGCCATCCCTCGCCGGCGCCATACTTGGCCTCCTCCTGGTCGCCCGCGTCTGTTCGATGGAGCTCACAGCTCTCTGCGTCCAAAGGAGCTGGCGAACCACCACCACGACCTAGCATAACAATTCCTAATCCTAAATAAACGTTGGCAATCACGTTCCATGTAATACGGTTAATAGCCATCAACTTCAATATGGCGCTTAGTGAAAACATTCAGTGAGCACTAGTAGTAGTCTGTTCAAACGAATTACAGGCTAGCTAGGAGGCCAGAATAATCAAACTGAGAAAACAAGCAAGATGATGTAGCAACCATACTTATTATAAATAATAAATTAGAATTCCAGCTGATTTAATTCCATTCGATCCAATTCAGAAGCAAAACAGAGTTAATCGGTGGAGGCAATCTCATTCATGTACAAGACCCAAACGAACAGGACGAAAGGCAGAGCGCCCTGCAGCTACTGTCGGCGCTTCCCCGACAGTTTTCTAGCTTCATCCCGACAGACGCTCACCGCTGCATCCGAGGCCGTGATAGCACCGCAGCGGGCAGGCGACCTCCTGCCTCTTCACCTGCGCCTGTGGCCGCCGGACCGCCGCGAGTGCCGCGGCTCCTCGTGCGCCTCCTGCTCCCGTTCGCGCTCGCGCCGGGAGGAGGACGGGCGCCGCTTGAAGTGCTGCTCCTCTTCGTCGCTCTCGTCCTCGTCCTCGCCGCCGCCGTACAGCTCGGTCGCGGCGACCTGCCTCCGCTTCTCGTCCTCCGCCGCCGCAGCGGCAGCCTCCCGGTGGTTCTCGTGGTGGTGGTTGCGGTGGCGGCGGCCGTCGCCGTCCTCCGCATCTGTTTTCTTCGAGGAAGAAGAGGAGAGCGCAGGGGGCTTGTCGGAGGAGGACCTGCGGCTGCGCTTGGCGTCGGAGGGGTTGGCGTCGCCGGCCCCGGGGAAGCTGATGCGAGAGAAGACGCTGGCCTTGGACTTGGACCGCGCGTCAGCCGCTGCCGCCTTCGCGGGCTCGGTCTCATGCCGCGACGGCGGTGGCGGGAGCGGGAGGTCGTCGTAGCGGTCGGAGGAGGAGCGCTTCTTGCCGGAGCCGGAGGAGCGGCGGGAGGGCCGGTCGGGGCTGGAGGACGGCGGCGGTGGCGGCGGCGCGCGCTCCGACCTGTCAGGCTGCTGGGACCTCGACCTTGACCTCTGCAGGAGAGAGCAGACAATAAAAAAGGGGACCGCAAATCAGTGTCAGAAATTCTCAAAGAGATCTCAGCCAACGGATCCAAATCGTACGGCAGATAACAACTCAGGGTCTAATCTTTGACGGCAGCATATGGCCCACAACCAGTCATAAAAAGACAGCAGCCTAGCAGGCAGAATACGCTGCAACTTCCGATCGCCTAGTCTGAAACCGAATATAGAGGTGGCATCGTGGCCTAGGTACCACCATCCTGGTTCTACCCTTCTTTCTAGACCAATCAATATAAAATCGAAAAGTAAATAAAGCGAGAACATAAGACTAAAAGACGTGTACTTGCAAAAAAGGAAAAGACAAAGTGGAAAAAAAAATCCCAGTCTAAAGCTTCTTCCACCAGACGGATGGCATTCTGTAGAAGCAGAGGGAACCCAGGAATGGCAATCACGACGACGTGCTGGTGACCCGAGCAAATGTGCCATACTGGGATCAACCATCTCTTGATGTTGGTCGCGCGCCAGGAACTTGACAGAGTGCCTTTCTTGTTCTGTAGTAAAACCAGAATCAGGCAGGGCTCCGTCTAGTTCTCTTGCTCTGCCTACCACTGCTGCTGCTCTCACGGCAGCTACCCAAATGTTTACCATGGAACTGATAATAGTACAAAACTTTGCAAGATAACAGATTGACAGGAAAAGACATACAGCCTTGCGCCTCATCGAGGTACTATCGTTAATGGCTGCTGATGATTCCCTTGCTTCTCTTCGCGAGTCCCTGTCCCTCTCTCGCTCACGGTTACGGTCGTGGTCACGGTCCCTCTCTCTGTTCCTCTCCCGGGAATGGCCGTGCTCCCTCTCCCTTTGCCGGACATGATCAAGCTCCCTCTGCCGGGTACGATCAACCTCCCTCTGCCGGGAACGATCAAGCTCCCTCTCCCTCTCCCTGGATCGGTCAAGTTCCCTCTCCCTGCAAGAACATAACTCCACATATTAACATTTTGAAAGAAAATAAACAAAAGGGGGGCTAAAACGACTCAAGACATTAACATTCTACTTTAAATATACTCAGCCTCCAAGAGACTATGTCAATAATACATAGAAGCAAGGTGCTGGATCATAAGAACAGTATGAAATGCCATCTTTCAGTGATGACCCATGACTAAAATAACACCTAAAAATGTTTATAAAGAGAAGAGATGAAGATACGCCGACCAAGCATTTGCACATCTTCTCTATTACACACTAAAAATAGCAATTATTCCCCTTGTATCAGTCCAGTTCCACCACTTTAAAATGCTAATTAAAATTGTAATGTCGCATGAAGAAACCTTATATCTAGTACCCTTCAGTCATTTTTAGTTTTTTGGTACAAAATAAAGATCAAGGCAGACGAGCTTTTAGGAAAGCTGAATATAGAAGTCCTCGGATCATGAATTTGAAAGTTTAGGGAGCACGATCACAACTTAACTCACCAAAAAGGACTAAGGTATCTAATATGATCAAGTTCAGGGACATGCTAGATTATCAAACATAATCTGCAGAAAACATACATGCCTCAACATGATTCCTATGTTTTTTTTGTTCAAAAATATATCATCTGGCATATGGCTCAAATGGCAAATAACTCTGAGAGTAGAAATTAAGACTATATTACGCAGAAAGAAAAAATTATGTAACACGTTGACCTATTGTGTTTTTAAAGATGGTCATTGTGGGCTAGAGCATTTGAATAATGGTGGATGATCTAAATCAGTGTCATACACAGACTCAAGAATGGATAATTCTACAGAAAAATGTAAAATGTACTAATCGTTCAGATTGCCTTAGTCAAACATATGATAGCTGGGTGATCTAAAGTGTTTATCACCTTTCATTGAATCGATCCAGTTCGCGTCTCCTCCTAGGATCAGGTTTCCTGGGATCAAATTCATCCCTGTTCACAACCGGTGGGCCCATATTTATTCCCATAGGGTTTACTGCTAATTCAGATAGGTCCCTGAAAATGAAAAATTCAAGAGATTTAAGCAGTAACCATAGTAATACCTAATCTGAGGAAAAAGAAAAGCAACACGAGCATTGGGCTGTTAACTAAGAAATTAAAACATCAACACAATGCTCATCTCTCATCAAACTGAAGAAAGTCAAAATGTTTGCAAGCTACACAATCCTCTAAAATTTCAGGTGTACGAAGATGACTACATCTGCAAGGTCATGTATAGATTCCTTCCGGATAAGAACCAAATGGCACTAAAAGATATACCTCGGAACTCCTGGCATCATGTATCCTGGAGGCATAAATGGATCTTGTGGGATAACTCCCCCACCGAAAGGGTCAAACGGACCTGGTGGATAACCCATGTAAGGCATGGGACCTGGAAATGGCGCACCCATGTAATCCATTGGCAATGGTACCCCTCCACCCCAGTAAGGGTTAAAACCTCCAGTTGGACCCAATGGCATTCCATTAAAATTTTCAGCTCCGAAGTCTTGAAAATTTTTCCATTGCTCCTCAGCTGCTGACAGAATAAGCATTCCATAATTGAAGCAACCGTTCCTAACTGCACTTTTATCTTAATGATAATGATACATGATCAAGATTAGGATTGTGATTTACCATTTCCTGGAGCGCGTGCCTTCTTTTTCTTCTTCTTCTTTACTGCTAAAGCCACCAAAAGAACATAATTATGATGAGTAATATAATAGATGAAAGATACACCAAATCCAGCCAAAGAAAGAAGATAAAGAAGCAACCACTGCAGTCAATTATTCTTCCAAGGTGCATTGCCGTGCTCCATAAATCTATTCAAACGATTATTTTCTGACAAAATTGAGCAAAGAGAAATGTTTTTATGCTTCCTCTGTTCTTTTTGTAACTTAACTCTCCTTTCAAGAACAAGTTACAAGATGGCCAAAATCGTATCTCTTGTATCATCATCAAATTCGTTTATCTATCTTAAAAGCTAGCAAGCAATGAGTTAAGTGATTTAGTCTTGTAACTTGGACCATATACAGAATGAATGATATGTTCTCTTTCAAAAAAAAAAAAGATAAAAAAGGATAAAAATATAACATCTTTTGACTCCAAACATCCAAGTAAAAACGAACCGAGGTATTAATTCTTTACAATTAAACTGCAATGGAAGCTGCAACACAGGCAAGGGCTTGCATGAAACAACAACAGGACTGAAGGCTATTCACCTTGTTCCCCTCCAGGCAACTTTTCTTGAGACTCTTTTGCAACAAGAGGCATTTCCAATGATTTATCTTCTTTCACGTTCTTGGAGTCTGTAGTCCCTTCAGCCACATCTGGAATTGTGGTAGCCTTCTTTTCTGAAGAACTCACATCAACATTGCTAGCTTTCACTCCACTGAGACTATCGGCATCTGGAGACTCATCTACAGGTGTGGCTGCTTTAGGCTCTTCCTTTGAAGCAGCAGAGACAGCAGGAGATCTTATCTTCGGTTGTACAGGTAGAGCAGACTCCATGTCTAGAAAATATACTAAAATCAGTCCCCAAATGAGATCACGATTAATGATATGACATGACAGATATATCACAAATGAACATACCCTGGACTTGGACAATGCTCCCAACATTTTCTGTACTGCTAGTTGGTGGAGCCTCTAATATCCGGCTGATGGTTTCTCTTAGTGTTTTATTGGGGAGAAGATCATCCGCTAATATGCTTGTGGCCCCGCAGACACACATTGACTTGTCAATTATGTAATCCCTGATGCCTGCCAGATAAATAAAAAGAGGTCATCCTCGTAAAAGTGTGTTGTTTTGAAGAAACAGGCATTCATAAAGAGGATAAGTGGACACTATGGAGTAAATCCATGGAGAAAAAATAGGTGATTTTTGGATAGGATCACTCATATTATATGATGGCAGTATATTAATAACAGAGTGCCCAAATCAGGAACGCAAAAGTGCAACTTACATTTATCACAGAAACTTCTAAAACAACATTTACTAGTGAGAACAGCATCCTTCATTACTTCTTTGCACAATGGGCAGCGTAGCTCTGGTGGAAGATCACCAACAGACCGAGTGGTTGGCAGGCCCTCTATCTCCTTCTCAAAAGCAGCTCTAATACAATATAAAATAATGTCATTTGCCCCCAAGTACATTAAGAGATAATTATAATGAATTACGAAAGAAACTCAACGAAGTTTTGAACTCACTCATTTGGCTTCAAAACAGCACCAGCCCCACTTGGTAGTGCATATGAGCCATCTGGAGTTTGCATCAGCATAGATTTTGGAATGCCAGTTGGGGGTTTCATTCTTTTCACATCAAATCTAGCATCACCATTTGTTGGGCAATGTTGAATGAAATGACCTGTAGAACAAGATATACTGAGAGAAGGAAATATGAATCACATAACTGTCGCAATAATTTACATGTGACCAACATACCAGGTACTTTGCATCTGTGACAGACATATCCTGGGGGAGGTGTCTTGCGTTCCAGCCCACGTCCTTTAGAGTGATAAAAAAAATACAATAAGAAACATATTGTGTTTAAACAGTGTTCCAAAGAGCGACCCCAAGGCGCCAGTTGAAGTGGCACTTTCTCTCGACCCCTAAACTTTTTCACCTAGAAGTTTTTCCCCATTTTTTCCAATTGTTATGTGATATGCAATATATTGATTTCTATACTTTTTATGATCATTTGCCAAAAGTACAACCGCCTAGGCGCAAAGCCGTGGCTGCCATACGCATCCGCTTTTTTGGGGGAAAAATTGTGTCTAAAGCAAATGAAAAATAGAAACATGACATGTCGAAAAGCATGCAATATATGTTACCAGTCTTTACAGCACTGTAAATACAATCAAAGGTGGATACAGTACGACCTTGAAATGATCAATTCAGCTATCACTCCTAAGTTCAGATGCTTTACTAGTTTATTACTACATTTTGCAAAAATAACAAAAGAAAATGTACAAAGCATTACCAAAACCACGGCCGGTCATCATTCTTCCACCCATTCCCCTACCATAGCCTCTTCCACCACCATAACCATCAGGGATTTGGCTGAAAGTATTCACCATCCACCAGTTAGATGATTACATACAACCAGTCCAATAGGGGACGTCTAATCTAGCAGGTTACTCACCTATAGTCAAGCGCAGATGTATCGATAAGCGCTTTTATTTTACTATCTTCATCAACTTTATTTTCAGAAGCAAAATCAACAGCCTGGCTAGCAGGCTGAGAAGGAACCGAATCAGAAACATATAAATCATTCCCGAACTCATCATCCCACTCAGACTCTTCAGGCTGCAGTTTCATGTTTTTAACATCAGCTCCACAAAGTAGCCAGATATTTCTAATTGATCAAACATCCTAATGCAATTCAAATAGCAGATGTAGCCAAACAAGTAGCGTCATTCTTACATATTTCATAGATGAATCACCATGAAAAGTGCTAGCAGCAGGCATGACTTCTTCTACCCTATCTTCTATAGCTTTTGTCCTGCAGAATCAGATACATATCTCAAAAAATGTTCATTAAGAAGCAATGCCTTAACACCTGATAAGGACCACTTTCAGTGGCATGATCCAGTCAAACATACAAATTTGAAGGATCACCTGGCAGATAGCCATAATGTATGATCTCTAAAAGTTTCACCATTCACAAGAATCTAGTGGTAATTCTACAAGTATTGAATCAAAGATCAAGACAGTACTCTTCTGGTTCCGTGACAATAGGTCTCCTTGGTCGTCCTGGTATCCGCCGAATCAATACTGATGTGTTCTTTGGTATCATAGTAGCCTCATCAGCATACTCTGAAAGTAAAAAAATGTCTGAAATAAGTAACAGCTCGATGGACTGATCCCATATATATGAAGATCACAATGCACCCTAAATCTAATACATGCCGCTTTGAGCACTCGGGTAGAGTATAATTTCAAATTGCGTCGCCCCAAAGTCTGACAGCTTGCTAGTGTAAACAAAATGCGCACAATTTTTAGTGAGATCGTCTCACCGAATATAAAGGCGAAACTTGGTTCATCCACACAACATCCTAAAATAAATCCAATTCTTATAATCTGACAAAATCATTAAAAGAATTAACAAAAAAATTGGACTCATGTGATTGATCAGTTGATTATAGCTAATATTCACATCAACCCTGTACTCCATGTCAGCAGGCTCCAAACATAAGGAGAAAAGGCAGGTCATACAAGCATAAAAACGCCACAGTTTGACATGCTTGGCTTAAGCAATAAAAACACTTGTGCCTGAAGCAAACCTCTCTGGTTTATCGTACAGACCAAACGGTACTACAAGCTAGTCTATACTACAACCTAGTTTATACCTACATCAACCACACAAGAAATCAAACAAAAGGCTCCTCACTGCAAAATAACCAACCTTCATCAGTCTGGGCATTTGAGATCATGAGGTCGAAATCTGTGCCTCTGCCAAGGTGCTTGGACTCAAAAATCCACTCCTTCAGATTGGCAACTGAGATGAATTGCCCCTCGATCGGAATCGAGTCATAGTCTCTAGCACTCTTGAACTTGTAATATACAGCCATTTGTCTGCCCACTCAATATTTTCTCACTTTCCTTTCTTCTAGATTTATTTTTTTGTATTTTATTTTCTTTTTTTTTTTGGTTGCTTTGTCCCCTCTTCTTCTGTAATAGAGCAGATTATTTGATAGAAACCAGCAAGAAACAATAAAAAAACTTGTCTTCGCCCTTAAATTGGGCGGAAAATTGGTGCTTTAAACCAGGACAAATCGAGGAACAATTGAACATATGAACAAGTGTACAAGCACGCAGTTTTGATCTCCTCCCACTCGGCTCCTGAACTCCTCGGCTACAGCGTCGCTGAAGAAGCCAAGCAGCCCACCCGAGCACCCGCTCGGCTACCGCGCCGAAACAAGCCAAAGGCCCAAACTCTCCGCCTCTTCCCGCCGTAGACCCTCCGATTCAGGGGGGTACTACGCCTGGATCGCCGTCTCCATCGCCTTCCCCTCCCAGATCGCCGCAGATCCGGGCGCGGGACACCACGAAACCGCCAGTGGGAAGGCCTTCGAGACCAAGAACGCGCCGAGGCGTTGTGCCTCCTTGCGAGCCGCCGCCGCCGCCGCTGATGCTGATGCTGATGCAGCCGGGGAGCGGCGGAGCCCTATGCCGGCAGCTCCCCCGAGCGGCGGAGCGGAAGAATCGACGGCGACGAGGAGGATTTGGGAGCTAGGGTTTCGAGCTCCTTGGATTGCGTTGCCTCCTCGCGTCGCCGAGGCTCGAGAGGGGAAGAGTTGGATAGGGCAAGGGATTAGGCCAGAGGGACGGGAACGAACCTAAGAGCAACTCCAGCAGGGCCCCTACATGAGCCCCTAGATGGAATGTAGGGGCCCTGCTCCAAAAAATGAACTCCAGCCGGGTCTCCACCCAGGCCCCTAGCCAAGGGCCCTCGCTACATTTGGCCTCTGGGTCGCCACATCTGGCGACCCTCTACGGGGTCGCTACCCGAGTGGGGCCCGCCCAACCGTCGCCCGCGTGCACGCCCCCTCCCTTCCCGCGCGACGCAGCTCCCGCCGCCGGACGCCGTGGCCACCGCCTCCCGTCTCCTCCGCCTCCCCGACCTCGGTCGCGCTACCCCGAGCCACGCGCGACGACGCGCCATCCTGCGCTGCCTCCGCCGCCGACCGCACCGGGCTGCCGCGCGGATGCGCCACATCCCCGTCGCTGCCCGGCCCCTCCCCTCCCATCGATGCGCCAAATCCGGCCATCCCCGGTCGCAAACAGTCGCGGCCCCGCCGGATCTGGCGCTTTGCGGCAGATCCGGCCCTGCCTCTAGCCTGCACGAGGCAGTCGTCGCCGCCGAATCGAAGCCTGCGGCCCTGCCTCATGTCGATTCGGCCGTGGCCGCCGTCGATTCGGCCCCACGTCGAGTCGAGGAGCGCCGCCTGGACTCCCTCATCGTCGAATCGCCTCCGCGCTGCGGGCCTCCGCGCCGGCAGCTGCGCACGCCTCCACGCCGGCCAGCGCCGAGCCTAGCTGCGCACGCCTCCACGCCGGCCAGCGACGGCCGCCTCCGTGCTGCGGGCCTCCACGCCGGCCAGCGCCGAGCCTAGCCTCGCCTTGTGCGCGTCGCCTCGCCGAGCAGAGGAAGAGGTCGAGAGGAAAAAAAAAAGAGGAAGAGAGGCTGACTAGTGGGACCCGCAATTGTAGGGGCTTGGAGTGTAGGAGGTGCTGCTGGAGTTGGATGCATTTTGTAGGGACTCAATTGTAGGGGCCGGCCCCTAGATGGCATGTAGGGACTTGGTTTTAGGGGCTTCTGCTGGAGTTGCTCTAAATCCGGAAAGGGTCTCAGCTGAACTTTGGGCTTGGCCCTGTTTGGGGGGAGCTTATTCCAGCTTTTACTTCTCTAGGAATCTCTAAAAGGGAAAAGCTCCCCAAACAAGGTTGCTTTTGCAAACCGCAAAAACTCTAGAAGCGAAGTACTACAGTGAAAGTGAACTAAATACGGAGAATCGAGCAAACGGCCGTTTTTCGAACTTTTGGCCTCCCTCGTCCTCATCTCTCATCCCTCCCCGTCGTCTCCCTCCCTCCCTCACTCCTCTCCTCAGATCCACGCACGGGCGGCTCACTCCGCGTCCACCAATGTACAGGCGGGATTGAGGATGGCGGCACCGCGCGCTTGATTGAATTCGTGATGCGGAGGAGGGGATGAGCTCGGGCCTCCCATCGATTCGGACGAGCTCGTGCCTCCAATCGATGTGGACGAGCTCAGGTCGGTGGGGATCGACGCGGTTGCACCGCCACCCTGCGTTCTTTTCCTCCTCGCGCCCTCCCTTTATGCGGCGCCATCCACGTCCTCCTTGCTTCTGCTTGCGCGGCACCATCCCCCTCCTCCCTCCCTCCCTCACCATCCTTCTCGCTGCGAGGAGCAGCATGCGGGCAACCGACGGGACGCGGAGGAGCGCGGTAGAGTTGAGGTCTTGACGAGCGGCGGTAGCGTGTACTTGTCGGCGCGCAAGGCCCCAGCTATGCAGCTCGTAGAATAGCTCTGCGCGGGAGACGATGCGTCCATCGCCATCCTCTCAAAGTCGCCAAGCTAAGCTTCCCTCTCACAATCGTCGTCGTCGTCGAATGGCGCTTGCAATGTCCGACCTCATGCTGATGTCCATTCGAAAAGCTAGTAAGTCAAACACCATCTTCGCTTCTCCAAAACGCGCTTCCTGGACCAGCGGCCTTTCACTTCTCTGTATGGTCGATTCAGGGAAAAGTGTAGAAGCTGTCACTCCCCCAAACAGGCCCTTAATGTGGTTGGGCAGTGGGCTTTTCCTATTGGATAGGAATACTCGTTCGCGATCAACTTGACCGTTTAGACTGACTCCAACCCATGCTCTATATGCCCAAAATGAGTTGTTAAATGAAAAAAATGGGTACTAAATCATGGAAAAACAACCTCCAACCGAACACCTAAAGCTCTTACCCATTTTCAGAGCTGCTGGAGGGGCGACCCATAGATGGGGTGCGTCGCGCCGCGACCGAGCGTGCTCCGCCCGCACTTCCTCTTCCTCGTCGCCTCCCTATCCTCCTGCCATGGCGCCCGAGCCCGCCCCTGCTGTGCCGCCTCCGATGGCGCGCGAGCCCTGCCTGACTGCCTACCACCGCTCGCCATGCGCTGGAGCGCTGAGGAGAGGCGGAATGACGACGCGCGGTGCGAGGTGGCGCTTCTTCAACCCTGGGAGCTTCTTCATTCATGGCCGAGATTGGCTGCGACACAGGGCTACACGCGGGGGGCGTCTTCCTCGGCAGATGCTGCCTGCAGCGGGTCGTCTTCCTCGCCATCGGGCGGCCTCCATGTCCGTCGAGCTCCCGCGCGAACGCTGCCCGCTGCCACCAGATCCCAACGAGATATTGCTGCTGAACGCGATTGGATTTGGATTGGCCTGCTGCTGCCCCTCGATTGGATTTGAACGACGATAGCGCGACGGCTTGCAGAGGCAGGGCGCCGCGACGGCGGAGGGGGTCCTGGCGGGCGCGATGACGGCAGCTTGCGGAGGAGTGGCGTGACGGCGGGGCTGGGGGTGGGGAGCTGGCGGCAGACCCGGTGCGGGGCGTGGTGCGACGGAGGAGGGCAGACGGCAACGGTGAATGCCATTTTTTGGACTTTCGTTGGAGATGGGTGTTTTTTGGTGGCACTCTTTCAGCCTCATCAGTACCCTTTCATGCGTTTGGGTGTTCGATTAGGGTCTGATGGGTTGGAGTCAGTCTTACAGACTCTGGGCAGGAATTAAAACACACTCGACTCTGTCTCAAACTAATGGATAAATGTGCAAGCTGGTGAACGACTTTATTTTGCCCCCTCCCTATCTTCTGCACCTCCAGGCTCCGCAGCTGCATAGCTTCCTCCTTGGCTTCGCGTATCAGGGGCGCCACCAGGACCTGTCACCGTCACGCTCCTTCAGCAGTTTAGCAGCAGCCACACAGTCAGTTTCTAAGATGAAAGCCTGATTCTGCCAGCACGCAGCAAGTTTGATGCCCTCTAGGCATGCAGTGACCTCCGCCTCCCCAGCATCCCTGCAGTAGAACAAAATGCGCCCTCCTTATCTCTGATGATAGCACCAACAGCAGCAGCACCAGTCCTCTCAATATAAGCCCCATCAACATTAATCTTCAATATATCTTGAGCTGGCCGCACCCATCTTTTATCAGCTCTCTCAACACTTGGCTTGGGGGGCCTGATTTCCTCTGAACTGAGTCCCTTTTCCTTTCACATCTGGCTCCATGTCTTGTTGTCGGACTTGCAACAGCGCCGACATGTATCGCTTCAAGAACTCAACTGAACCCGCAATAGACAGTGCTTCTCCTGCCTTAAGCACACTGTTTCTCACACTCCACGTCCGCCAAAGGATCATGAGGAAATTAGCATTCGCCTCCAGGGAATCATCAAGAGCCAATCTGGCCAGAGTTTATGATATCATCTTCTGTAGGGAGCTCCCCAAATTCGCTCATGGCCTGTCTCAGGGCCACTGCATGTGGGCACCGAATAACAACATGAAAGCAGTCCTCTACTGATGACCACACATCAAACAATCCGACTGATTCTCCAGATGTCGGTGATGCTTGTTAGCTCTCGTAGGGATGCCATTGTTAATAAGTTTCCACCCAAAAACCTTAACCTTCTCAGGCACTTTAATTTGCCAGAATTTCTTCCATATCCGACGCTCGCCTTCAGGCGATGTGCTGCTCCCCTTGACCCCCATGCCATGATGGATATGCATACAAAGGCGGTACGCGCTCCTGACTAAAAAATATACCACTTTTCTCATAGTTCCAAGCGATCGTATCACTGCAAGAATGCGTTGGGATTCTGATCTTAAGTACTCCTTCCGGTTTTAAATTGTTGAAATTTGACTATTTTTAAGTTTCGTTTGACCGTTCGTCTTATTCAAAATATTAGCTTAACTATGCAAAATTATAAGTTATATTTCAATTTCCATTAGTGATGAAACTAATCATAACAAAATCTATGATAAATTTTTAAATATTTTGAATAAGACGAATGGTCAAACGTAACTAAAAAACAATTTAAAACCGGAGGGAGTATCTCCTCACCTTTGCCTCATCCCAGCATCTAGACTGATGATCAATTAAGTGCGCCACCTTCCTTAGTCACTTGTGTGGTGTGGATGTCACTTGTGTATTAGATTCTAGGCATGGTTGATGCATTTTAAAAATCGAGGACGTTGTTGGAACCATATAGGATAAATTTTAAAAATAAAGTCAACATCATTCCTGGTAAGTATATTATTGGCTAGCACCGCTTAATAAAAAAAAAATGAAAGGCTCTATAAGGATAGAATTGTCATGGATATTTGATTCGATCCCATTTAAACATGACACAATGAGGTACATTACCTTGGACCTTATCAACATATGTTTAGAATTCCCAATCTCCATCATTCTCAAGAATTTTATCTTTTACTTTTAACATCTTGCACCTACACCATAAAACAAACAACTGAAACATAAGATAGCCACGCAAGAATTAGGCTCCAAGAGATTGGATTCCTCTATATAATCAATAGAGCATATAGGTTCCACAATTTTACCTTTGAAGCCTTGACAACTTGGGCTTAGGTGTTAACTAACATGGAGTCAAGGTTTCAAATGAGTACATTGCGTACTTACTTGAAACATTCACTAATTCACCATCTATGAAGTTCATAATGTATAAAGGGAAGTTTATAATTTATAAAGTTAAAAATACTTACCTGGGGGTTTATTTATTCAAGGAAAAGTTAGAAATACTTACCTGCGGCAATGCCCACTAGTGAATGTTTTCCTTGCAAGACTTAAGCTTGATTCAGGCTCTTCCTCCTCCTTCTTGATCTGCAAAAAAGAGTGAGGATGATACAAGTGGCTGGCCCCTAGTGGGCATTGCCGGGAATCCTATTATTAGCGTTCTTCACGCCTAGCTAGGATAACGATTGGGATGGCCTCCCCAATCGGAGGGCTCTCATTTTTACGTCTTGAGCTAGACGTTCTCCATGTCGCTTTAACTTGTATGGACCTCGCTTGCTGGAGAATTTGGCGGGGCTGAGGTTCCTTCTTTCTTCCGTCACATCTTTGTAGTCTTCTTTGTGTTGGTGGCGGCGACCTTTTCTTTACTAGGCGCCTTTGTTGTGCTCTCCTCGGTCGATACCGTAGCTGCCTTCTTCTTTCTTGAGCGCCTCGCTCTCCTCTTCTTAGGCGATTGTGACTCGCCTACTCCTTCTTGAGGGGGAGGAGTAAGAGGGGCTTGAGGTGTGTTTGGTAGCTGAGGCATCCTCCTTGTAGTCCTCTAATAATTAGCTGGCCTTCTTGCATTCTCTCTTGCCAGATAATTTCTCATGTATGCAATGAGCTTGTCTGGCTGCGGCGTGGGTGAGTAATCTCAATCTTCTCCACTTCCCTTGGGTCCTTTCCATATATGACCCTCACTTGCTTGCATTGTTCAACCTTAGGCTTGAAGCTGAATGTCTCTTCCCTGCCGTTGAAGTCCAAGTGAATCTCTCCTGCCCCCACGTCGATGTTGGCGTTGATGGTGCTCATGAACGGCCTCCCGAGGATGAGAGGAGTCTTGACATCCACTTCCATATCAAGCACAACGAAATCGACGGGGACGAAAAAGTTTCTGATCTGCACAGGCACGTCTTCGGCAATACCCGCAGGATGGCGAACCGATTGATCCGCAAGTTGCAAGCACATGGCCGTTGGTGATAACGGACGGTTTAGCCTGTCCTATACTGTTTTGGGCATGACGCTCACACTTGCTCCTAAATCGCAGAGCTCCTGTGAGAAGTGCTGGCTGCCGATCGAACATGGGATGGTTGGACACCCCGGATCCTTCTTCTTTTCCGGAAGAATGTTCAAAATGGCCGCGCTGCACTCTTCTGTAAGCTTCACTACCACCATTGCTGGAATGGGGCGCTTGTTGTTGAGGATATCCCGAAAATACCTAGTGTAAGTAGGTACCTGCATGGCATCAAGCAGCGGAATATGCACGTATATATGCCGGATGGCCTCAACAAATTTATCGAAGCGCTCATCCACGGTGAGCTTCTTCCTGCGGTCAGGATAGGGCAAGCCTGTAGTGTCAAAATATTCATGAGGGGCTGCCTTTGGTGGAGCTTGCTCAACGGGAGGTTCCTGTCGTTGGTTCCTCCTCGGAGCTCTCCTTCTCGGCATTTTCCTTTTCAGGGACTTGCTTTTCTGGAACCTTTTTGCCGGCCTTCTCCTTGGGGGCTGCGTTTGGTGTCTTCCTCTCTGCACCCTTGGGGTATGGTGGGTCCACAGTACCTCTTCCGCCCCTGGTGGTGATAGCACTAACATTCTCCTTCGTAAGAGGAGCCTGCACAGCTGAAGCTATTTGCGCGATTTGTGTCTCTAGCATCTTGTTGTGGCTTAGCTGATTTTGCAGAGCAGTGCTGAACGACTCTAGCTTGGCAGCTATGCTCTCTAAAGCCTTGTCGGTAGTAAGAAACTTCTTACTAATGCTATCATTAATTTTGACCTGGCCGAGAACTAGATCTTTGATAGAGGGCTCATAACGGGAAAGATTACCATTGTTACCTCCCTGATTTTTGTTAAAGGAGAGGTCGGGCCTGGAATTCCGGCCGTAGTTGCTCTGGGAGCGGTTTCCATTGCCATTATTGAGGAAATTGCATTCCTCCTTCGCATTTGGGCAATTGATGCCCATATGCCCTGTGTTGCCGCACTCTTCACAAGTCATGCGGGAGTCCGCAACTTACAGGTCCTGTGGAGATTCCACCTTGCGGAGGAGCTGGTCGAGTTTGATGGCGAGCATGTCCATCGTCTCCACTTGGTGAACTCCACGGGTCTTGGTGCTCGTCGTTTGGCGTTCACCATGAGTCTGGTTGGCCGCCACCTTCGCAATCAACTTCTTAGCGTTCTTCATGCTAAGAGAGAAGAAAGAGCCGCCTGCTGCGACGTCGAGGTGCTCTCGAGCGGACGGCCTCAAACCGTGATAGAAACTCTGTATGAGGAGCCATTCCTCCATGCCATGGTGTGGGCATGAGAGAATGTACTCCTGCATCCTGTCCCAGGTTTCCGCGGTCGACTCGTCTGCGAGCTGTTGGAAGCCCGATATCTTGTTCCGCAGGGCAGTCGTCTTGCCCGGCGGGAAGAACTTGGCGGGGAAGGCATTGGAACATGCCGTCCATGTGTCGAGGGACTCTTGGTTCGCATAGAACCACTGGAGAGCCTTCCCCAACAGAGAGAATGGGAAGAGCTGCAGTCGGATGGCGTCCTGAGGTGCATCTTTCATGGCGAAGGTGTTGCACGTCATCAGGAACCTTTGGAGGTGAGCGTTCGCATCCTCCGACGGCTTCCCACAGTCTTCGGAAGGGATCCTTCAAGAGCCAGAACTTTCGATCGAGCGTGGGTGGGAGGAGGGGTAAGCCTGGCCCTCACCCTTCTCAAGAACTATTCGGGATCTGGGTGGAAGTTTTCTGGTAGGTCGAAACCAGTCATGCACTGTCCTGTTTCAAATTTCCACAACAAAGAAAGACAGGACAAGGGTAAGCCCGCAAAAGTAAGTGATAATTATTCTTCTCACAAACTTCAATGCATTTATTCAGTTTCCTAGCTGCTACTTCCCCGGCAACGGCGCCAGAAATGCTTGTTGGCGGTTCTTATGCGATAAAATTAAATTCATTAATTCCGCAAGCGCACGGATCACCATTGTAGCATTTCACCTTGGAGTATTCCAGGGTTATCGTATTTATATTTCCGCAGGGAAGCAGAGCAAAAGGGAGCTGAATAGTAGCAATGCACTGAATAATTTGGAGAAAGGATAATGTATCAAACTATACTTGAGACGGGGGTAAGATAGGCATGATATATATGGGTGGCACACACATCCTCAAATCCAAGGTAATAAAAGAAATAAATCGTAGTATACATTTGGGAGAGCAACGAGATAGAGTTAAGGCTACCTGTATGTTTATCTATTATTTACTCTTTCTAGCAGTCAAGTCTACAAAGGTTATCTACTCTAGCTAAGCTCATACACATACAAGTCATGTCGTTTCGGGGCACACACGTGCTAGGTTAACCGATGATGCTAGTTCAAACCTAGGGAACCGTATGCTATAATTAAGACCCTGCTGAGTCCAACCCGGACGTGGTGGATTACAGAGACCGGTGCAGCTGTCACATACACTCGCGGCTACCATCCTCCGTGGGGTTGGGTGCCAAACGTGCATAGGCCAAGTTCTAAGCGCCATGCTTACAACCCGCCGAGAGGAACTACTCTTGATCAACAGAGCAGCACTATCTAAGTATAAACAAGCACAAATTTCACCCGACGTCATATCCGACGAAGGCACTCTCTCGTACTTGCGTACACCAACAATCACGAATCCCACAACAAGACTTCTACGGGCACTTACTTAACAGAATAAATAAACTAAATAGAAAAGAACTACTAAAAGAAATAAATAAAGAATAAACTAATTACATATTAAATAAAATAATATCTCAAAAGAGTAAGGATACAAAGAACTATACCGAACTCCGAGAAGACTCCGGAAGCCCGAGAGAGCTCTCACTCTACTCTACTCTACTCTAACTCCCAAAGCTACTACTAAACTAAACTAATGAACACTTGGATGAAGTGTGATGGTGCGAGTTGCTTCTGAGGCCGGGGGGTCCAATTTATAGCTTGCAATGACGGTGGGAGCACCCTGGCCGAAGCTGAAGAGGCGGTGGCGCCAAAGTAGGCCGGCCGGCCCTGGGGACGATCTGGAGCGTTCACGCAGAAGACGGTGGCCAACCGACAATAGGGACGGTCGGCCCTGGGGGGTGGCCGGCCGCCGTCCCTACTGTCGGTTGGCCACCGTCTTCTACGTGAACGCTCCAGATCGTCTCCTGATGGCGGTCTGAAGGTCGGCTCCTTACTGGGGTCGGCAGAATTGAAGTAGGGGCCAAGTAAAGGCCCAAATGGCCCACCTTCTAGAATGGCGGTGGAATTCTGCTGGGCTGGGCTTGAATTATGCGTTGTGGATTAGTTTTTCCAGCCCACTGGAGGAAGTCTGGGGCCTGCGGCCACCAGGTGGGGCCGGCCGGCCTAGGGCGGGGCCGGCCGGCAAGGGAAATTCCCTGACTGGGCCCACTTTTCTCCATTATTCACTCCTGCATCCAAATATCCACCAAAACCTGTGGAGTAGCATTATTCCTATCTACTATGCACAAAATTTTGGTGTTATGTTTTTATTTACCGGTAGGGTGGCGGTCAAATCATGGTTTAACGACCGCCAACAGAGGCAAAACCAACCAAAACGAGAAACGGCAAAACAGGATAAAAGAGAAAGAAGAGGGAAAAAAAAAAGAGTGAAAAAGTTTTTTTTTTAAAAAAGGGTTTTTAAAAGGATTTAAAAAAGAAGAAATCAAGGTTCTGGCACGTGGATTGCTTGCTTCCACTCTCTCCTATCCATAGCTAGCTCCTCAGCAATATTCCAGTCCTTCAGGTCTCTCTTCACCGACTCTGCCCATGTCAAAGGTGGTCGACCTCTGCCTCTCTTCATATTTTCGGGACGACGTATTATCCCACTACGTACAGACGCCTCCTCCGCTTCGTTGCACATGTCCAAACCATCTCAAGCGATGTTGAACAATCTTCTCCTCAATTGGTGCCACCCCTAATCTCTCGCATATGTCGTCATTCCAGACTCGATCCCTTCTTGTGTGGCCACATATCCATCGCAACATACGTATCTCTGCTACAGTTAGTTGCTGGATATGCTTTCTCTTAATTGGCCAACATTCTGCTCCATACAGCATAGCAGGTCGGATCGCTTGTCCTGTAGGATTTGCCTTTTAGCTTTTGTGGCACTTTTGTGTCACAAAGGACACCTGTAGCTTGATGCCACTTCAACCATTCAGCTTTAATTCTTTGACTGACATCGTCATCGATATCTCCATCCTTATGTAGCATCGATCCCAAGTAATGAAAGTGTCTTTATTGGGTACTACTTGACCATCGAGGCTGACATCTCCATCCTCCTGCCCCGTAGCACTGAAATTACACTTCATGTACTCTTTTTTTGACCTACTTAGCCTAAAACCTTTTGACTCCAGAGTGTGCCTCCACATATCCAGCTTCTCAGCAACACCACTCCTGCTCTCGTTAACTAGCACCACGTCATCTGCGAAGAGCATACACCAAGGGATATCACCTTGTATATCTCTTGTGATCTCATCCATCACTAGAGCAAAAAGATAAGGGTTCAAAGCCGACCCTTGGTGTAGCCCAACATGAATCGGGAAGTCAGATGTGTCCCCACCACTTGTTCGAACACTTGTCACAACATTATTGTACATATCTTTGATTAGATTAATGTACTTAGTTGAGACTTTATGTTTTCCTGGGCCCACTGTTGGCAGTCCTCAGGCCTAACAGAAATTAATCCGCAAGCGTACGGATACCGATGTAGCTTTCACCACAAGGAGTATTCCTAGGGTATCGAATCCACGGGGAACGTATAGTGCACTAAAGCCTAAACACTAGAGGGATAGATACGTAAAAGGTGGCACACGGGAGCGGAGTTGCAACAATAATAAAAAGGGTCTTCTGGCCAGGCAATCTAATGATAAGAAGCTATATAGCTGGGCAAATTGGTAAGGGTCTTACTCTATCATTCGTTTCGGGGCACACGCATGCCAGAGCAGCAACCCGATAATTAGGTTCAACTGCCAAGGGGAACTACGTGCTATTGAGAACCCTACTAAAAATAATAACCCGGACGTGGTGGATTACAGAGACCAGTATGCCTGTCACACATACTCGCGGCTACCATCCTCCGTGGGGTCAAGAGCAAACCAAGGATAACTCTAGATCTAAACACCACGTTTACATCTATCGTCACAACTAGCGAAGTACCAATAAGCTAGTCAATGCAGTAAGTAAATAAATATTCACTGCACACCTGGAACCCACAAATAAATAAAGCAGAATACCTTACTTCATTGCCCGACCAATAATCTTCTTACATGTTGCCCGGTCTGGAAGACTAAGATAACTACTCCCAGGCGAGGAGCATACCCGAGGCGACGAAGAAGCAGGGTCCCGACATCCCCGGGGCATCTAGCTCTCCTTCCCTCTCACTCACTCACTACCAGCAGCGCTACGCTACTACCAAAAGACTAAAATGAAGTATGAATCAAGGTGCGAGTTGCTCTGAAGCTAGTCAGTGGTATTTATAGCCTGCTGGAGTCAGTGTGCATCATTTAGCCGAAGGAGGAGTGGTGGGCGCGCCAAGGTAGGCTGGCCGGCCTAGTAGGGTGGCCGGCCAACCACTGATGTGGTCGGTTTGCCACCGACTTCTTCCTGGACGGCTCTAATCAGCGCCTAATGGCGGTAAGAAGGTCAGTTTTCTCGTGGGGTCGGCAGAAGTTGACTGGCCTTCAAGTTTAGGCCCAAAAGCCTATGTTCTAGAATGACGGTTGCTTGATGTTGGGCTGGGCCTTGAATTCCACGTGGGGAAGCTGCAAAAGGCCTCTGGAGACGTGCTGGACTTCATTGCGAACCTGAGTGGGCCGGCCGGTGGGCTTTGGCCCCCCGTTTCCTGTAAATTTCGTCCATATTGCTTCCTGCATTCAAATACTCGAACAAGACTTGTGGAGAGCCACTAATATGAAAGAATGTTCATTTTATCCTTGTCTGATGGCTTTTATTGAATGGTGTTGGCGGTAAAATATACGTTATAAACACCGCCAACACCCACCACATGACATTCCTAGGCACTTTGTCATATGCCTTTTATTTCAACATGCTAACATAAATAATTAAAACTAGATTCAAAAATATATTTTTGTAAAAAAATAAAATGAAATAGGTGATACATGACTTTGTTTCTATACAAGAACATAAAGATACTTTTGGTATCAATTGGGCATTATGTTTCTTAATCTTTGTACATTACAAGAAATCATAATAATCCTAGCTTCCATCACAACAATGAAATGGGGTCACAAATGAGTAGGCAAGTAGAAAACCAATCATGTACAAAATAATATATAAAAGCACCAAGGGATTTGTCCTTAAAGTACATGAGTTGATGCTCAAAATCAACATCTTTATACTTGACAAAAAAATCAACATCTTCATATCCATAAACAAATGCGCTTAATGAGAGCATGTATCAAAGTAGCAACTAGATGTGCATGATATATAATATGTTATTAAGCATTACCTTTGATTAAGATGAGTGAGCCATTTTCACCAACAAAACAGTGCCAAATATAAAGGCACTTGATAAATCAACAATTTAGAATATATGTATGTTAATGGATATCATATACAATCATAGTAGGGTATGAACTTAAAAGTGACGTACCAGGGACCATTGATATTTGATTAGTCTCCAAGGATGGCAACCGAGACCTCGATGGGTTTTCATTTGGTGGTTGTGAGCGCAGATCCAAAATCCCTCGCAAGTTTCAGCTTTTATTTCTTACAATTTTAGTATAAATTTTTTTAGAAAAAAGTCTACTTTACTCCTCTGAACAATTCACGTTGTCTGTTTGATGCCTTGAATAAAATATTGGCTAAATTTACTACCCAAAAAAAAAACAATGCAGGTTGCTGTAATATACTCCCAATTACGTTTTGTCCTTTTGTTTCTAGACGTATAAGTTGAGTTTGAAGCTCAGATTTTAAGTGATGGTAGCTCACACAACAAGCTACGTCAAAATATTTATATGTTGAATATTTTATTTGATATCATTTGTATGTATTTTACGGATAATTGCTAGTAGACTATGTACAAAATATCAAAAACATGTTACAATTTTTTAACATAGGTTGTTGTGTTAAGTATTATCATTCAAAGTTTGAGGTTCAAATCCAACTTGTACAACAAGGAATAAAAAAAAGACAAATTGGGTGTATTGCAACAAATTTAATTGTTTGGGTGAGTAAATTGAGCCATGCTTTTGTTTAGGTTGACAAACAAACAAAGTGAACTGTACAGGAGTAAAACTGACTTTTACTAAATTTTTATAGTCAAGAAGGTGTTATAATTGAGGGATTTTTCTATGTTATATGTTAGACCCAGAACACGTCTGTTGGGCCTCAAATCCCTAATGAGTGCGGATGCATTTCGTACCATTCAAGGTTTCTAATCGCGTCTTAAGCCTTGGATCATGGTTTTTATTGTGGGGTTGATCTTTTGCAAAATCTTCATCAAACCTGACCCATTGTTATATTCGGTCTTGTGTGGATTCGACCATCATTGGATTTCATGATATAGAGAAAAAATTGGCCAACTATGCTTTCGATAGCATCATATGTAGTTCGACTTGTGTCAAATAGTAAATCAGTAACAAAGTGCTTCATACATGCAATCTTATATTATGACATATGTTGTTTATTCCATGTTGATGACCAACTGGTAACATGGCACTAGAAACCACACATAGGACTATGACTCATGGCTTAAATATGGGGCAATCCACTCTTCAGTTAGGAGGACCATCCAAATCAAGCCAAACAAGATAGAGAAAAACTACATATCCATTCTTACCAAAAGGTGAAGAGGGTAATGTAACTTGGGACTCCACGATGGACATGGTACAAGACCTTATTTGCCAACACTCTAGTATATGACCATTATCATATTCTGATGCATGTTACTTAACGACGGGAAGAGCATGTGCACCACCACACTTCTTGGACTTACCATCACCTCCATCATCTCCTTTTCCTTCACTGAGGCGAACTGGCGCACCACCATTGTAGTCGTCTTCACCATTCACTCCATTCGGTACAATAACAACAAGGTGCTTATTCACATAATAGGCCACAGTCATTGACGGGATGGACTTCTTCGACATGCGAAAGGACCACTTGTCATACGCCATGTCATCCTCTAGATTGGGCTCTCCAGGCCCAATGTGTACCACAACCCTAGTGATATCCCAGGGTTCGGTTCTCACAACATGCACTTGGACTTCACCAGGCTCGCTATCATCAATAGAGGGGACTAGGCAGTAGTTAGCCTCAGGAGAAACGTATGTGTGTACAATGGTGTCCCTAGGAAATGGTAGCTCCAACACTCGGCTAAACACATGAGGTAGGCGACGAAGCTTCTTTTCTTTTGCAGGCTCTATTGTTGGTTCTGGATGCACCTTCTTCATTGTGTCCTACGGCCTATCCTCTAGTACAAAAACTATGAGAAGTAGGGCTTTCTTGACTTCTTTGTTGAATTTATTGAATGAAGATATCAATGGAAGGGGGTGTATTATAGGTGGCTTGGGTGGGTAATGTCACAAGGTTCTTGGTATGAAGGCACATAGATTAGGATGAGAAAAGGAAGTAGGAAGGATTTGGAAGCAATAACTAAAGTAGGATCAATCTACGTGTAAACCACTTTGAAGATAAATCCCACAATCTAAATTATGGAATATGTGACTATGGACAATACTTCAAGAGGAAGATAAAGGTTTTTGTACGATGACACCAACATTTTTCATTGTGTGTGCAAGAAGGAAATGAAAAAGGTTCTTTTAGTGTTGTTCTTTTGTGATTTGCAATTGTGTGTCATTTCCACAAGCAAAGTTGTGGAGTGTTATGTGTATTGTTTGGTATTGTACTTGAGTCATCAAACAAGATATGTATCAACTAGCTTTCTAGCAATTCCTGAGTTTGTTAAGTTTATTGATGAAAAACACACTACATGACTATGTTGATGAAAAATGTCTTATATAAAAACTTGGGCTTGTCCTTTATGTGCCACATCACTAGATTGATGAAAAGTGTCTTTTATAGAAAAGTGGGGTGTGTCCTTTGTGTGCCACATCAGGAGTTCTTATCACACTGCTTTGTAGGTAGAAGAACTGAGATGTTTCAAAGTAATCATGTTTAGTTGTTTGTTCTTGTGCCAATTATTCTGTTACAACCTAGCTTTGCTGTGAATTTTAGCTTGGGAAGTGTGTTGATGATTAAAAAAAAGGCACAATTTGTTAAAAGTAACCTTGTCCTTTCGTGTGTATCATCAAACCAGATATGTATCAACTAGCTTTTTAGGTTTTGGTTAGTTTGTTAAGTTTGTTGATGAAAATCACGCCTAGAAATTTGGGCTTGTCCTTTATGTGCCACATCACTAGGTTGATGAAAAGTGTCTTATATAAAAAAAGTGGGGAGTGTATTTATTGTGCCACATCATGAGTTCTTATCACACTGCTTTATAGGCAGTACAACCAAGATGCTGAAATAATCATGTTTAGTTGTTTGTCCTTATGCCAATTATTTTGTTATTGTTGTTATTTAGTCATCATGGTTTTGATAATAAGGATTAGTAGAACGGCTAAATAAACTTATATGTGATTTTGTCACCCATGATGCTTACTAAACTACAAAAGTGTTCCCCTAATATGGATTACTGCTTGTTTCTCGAGTGTCTATGATATACGGCCTTTAAACTTAATATATTATTATTATTTTGAACATTACTTTGTAATATTCTCATCATAAATGGTTTCTTTCTCACTGCTATGTATATACTCCCACTAACGATAAATATCTTTCGATCCAACCATAAAACAAATCTATGCGCATTCATCACCATCTTAGAAGCAAAAGTAAAATATATGAGCCACTAGATACAACTCATGTGAAAAATATAGCTTTTATGTCAGTGATATTGGTGCGCACTATGTATATTGTTGAGTTGTGTGAATAAATTAAATGATATTTCCTTTTTTTCTATTAAAAGTACATGTGTACTAAGTTTTTGCTTTTATAATTCGATTTTTTTGAAGAATTGTAACTAAGGGGTGATGCCGAAGAAGATGGTAACCTATTTTGTTCCATAATTGAAATGACTTGAAGGATTACTTTAGCTATTACATACCTGGTAGGGGTGTCGAAAGAGGAGAAGATGATCCCTAAGGCGTAGACCTCATTAGACATCAGGGCGAGACTCTGAGGCGATGAGACACTCTATAGCAATCGAGTTCCAGGAGAAGGATGAAGGTAGGCAAAAGATAAAGGAAAGTATCTGCAAACAGATTATGAATGTTGGAATTGAGGTGACGATGGAGAAAGGCAAACATCAAGAAAATAGATGGTACCCCTCCTTAGCTATCCAAGCAGTATTTATGCTTAGAAGAGAAGTTTGTTGATGAAGACACGCCGATGAGGTGTTCGAGAATGAACAATTTGAGCATGCTAGACATGTGAACTACAAGCGTGTGAGGTTATGTAAAAACTAGAAGGTATCTATTATAGAGATAATGGATGTGTGTGGAGTCAATAAGAGAAGTTGGTTGATGAGAACACAATGATGAGGTGTTCGAGAACGAACAATGGGAGCACGGACAAGAAGCATGTGGGGTTATCTAAAACCGAGAATATATCTATAGTATGAATAATTGATGTATGCATTGAGTCCATGTCATGAAAACTAGAAGAATGAAAACAAAAAACGTAATGTCATTTTCTTTTCCCCTCCATTGACATATATGACTTAACTCTCACCATCTCATAAGGATGATACAATCAAATTTCAAGAGTGTTGCATATAAATATATGCAAGTTATTTATGGTTGATTCATCTGTTCATTGGTATTCTTGTGTTTAAGTTCTATCAAATCGATCGACTCATCAATGTGGCACAACTATCCTGATTGAGTCCACTTGCCTTTGAAAACTAGTTGACCCAACCTTTATTTATTTTTCGCTTCACTCTTTGAAAAATACATGACATGTAACAATAGCCACATCCTGACCCAACTCTCCTGGTCATTCGCGAGGATCATATACAGATTTGAACTAACAAACATCGACATTATACTGCTAGATGGAAGAACTAGAATTTGCTCTTGCAATCAATGTGACTTGAAACAACACACGATCCACATATATATTAGGCGAAGGTTCTTTGTCTTGTTCTTACAACTGTCAACGAGAATGGGCTGCAAAGTTTTGGAAGTAGCAAGAATTTGCACATCATGATAGGTCCCATCTCATATATCCCTTTGTGGAGAACATCTACCAGGGGTACCCCACAAGACAGTCAATGGAGGCCCAAAAGCCCAGGACGAATGATCAACGTCGGATTAGGGCCGCGACGTTCGGACCGCGGTCGGGAGCCCAGCACGTACGTAGCGTCCCATCAGCCGACACCTAGCGTCAGCGGGCTTGGCGCAAGCCGAGACCGGCGAGCCTCAGTGTCGGCGTCCCCGGGACTGGGTGGCTGGTCGAAGCACCGGGGGACACCGACTGACCGTCCCTGCGCCTTGGCGGGGACAACATCATTATTCTTCTTGTTTTGCAGGGCGCATCTCCACCATCGCACGGGCCACCCGACCTCCATCGACGAGGTCTGGGGGCCTCCGACCTGCCGACCGCCCCTGAGGAGATAACGACGACGACTGACAAGCTGACGACATCGACGACCAATGGAGCCTTCGAGCGTACACCTACTGCTCCGATTCCTTCCTCTCGAAGGATCACCACGAGAAGTCAGCTGGAGCGAGGCCGATGCCAGCGTTTGGATTGCTCCGGAGGACTCCAAAATACTCCGAAAGCCACAGGAAGGATCACGCGTCCCCGACCACTACAGGCTTCCGACCACGCTAAGACCCGACACGCCGATGACTTAGACTAGGCCCACCTGCCAGATTGTAACCTCACCCCTATGACTATAAAGGGGTGAGGAGCTCCACTTGGAGCAGGCTCTCGGACGAGCTCTTAGCCACTAGCTTTACCTCCCTTGTATCCTCAAGTAGTCTGCTTCTTCACACACGCTATAACGCACACACTCACGTAGTTGGCTCACTAGGAGCCATCCCCTAGCTTGCATCCATCCCCTCTTGTAGGCTCCAAGAGCATAGGTTTTCATGACGAACAGGAACTCGAAGGCTCGCCACTGAACGTAGGGTTGTTATCCTCCGAGAGGCTCAAACCAGTATAACTTTTTGTGTCAATCTGTGCAACCATCGATCTCCCGCGGAGAAACGACGCTGACAAGTATTGTTGGTTCGATACACCGACACCCTTGCAGCCTTATTCAGACATACTCCTACTACGAAACCATATTTGAAGTGACATAGCCATACAATATTTGTAGGCCTTAAGCATTATTCGTGATATGAACTCGCTCCACCCATTTATTTAAGGATTCTAGCATTCAAATTGCGACAAAGTTTATGCCATAATTTAATGGTGCGAGGTTGATGGGTTGAGATAAAATAAGAGATAATTTTGTATCAGCATGCTAGGATCCCTTATGTAAAGGGATGAAGGGAGTATTATTTTTGTCTTGTGGACAAAACATTATTTCGACAGCGATAGCATGGCCTCACCTTGCCCTGGTCAATTTTGATAACACCAAATATCCTCACGCTTCTGATATGTCATTGTAGCCTTGCTTACATGGATGATAGTTTAACCCTCTTTCACCGCTATTCACAAGTATGATATGGTATTTTGGACAAGTTCCCATTAACACAATGTTGAATAATAACCTAGTATAGCCCTCATATGCCACATCAAACTATACGACATTGATCCAATTGACATATGGGGCACAATCCTCAATGCTTATCAAACTATATACGACATCTATCCAGGTGCCCGACCTCCTACATATCTAATTGACATAACAAGCTCAAACCAGAATCACCGCTATAAATTAGTATAATATGTTTTTCTCGAACTAATAATTGTTCGTGCTGTATAAAGAAAGATACCGTCATAATCTATGCTCTATCAAACTTCACGACAATGCTCTGTGTGACACAACTACATCATGATCTGTAGACCATCGCCGCCGATTAAACCATAGGATGTCGATCCAAATGCTAACCACGTATATCTCCAAGTGACGTAACAATACTCTCACCACCCCTCACGCTATTCACAGCCATGGCACGCTCTTTTTGGATCTAGCATAGCCTTCATTGTCTCGATCTACAGCCCTCGCTGTCGATCAAGGCCATCCATTTCGGAAACCATGAAGCATTCATGCACCGCTTAAATCTACATCTGGTGCAGCCCTTCGCCGTCCAGTTCAAAAGTGCGCCGAAACTTCTTGCCCTCCACATGTATATCCAGGTGGCATTTCCAACTCTCATCCTAGCCTATATATACATGCATATATCTAGTGCAGCCCTATGCTATCCATTTTCGACGGTGTGTCGAACTTTCATGCCCTTCACGTGTATATCCAGAGGGTCACCAACTCTGATCCAAGCCTCTATATATACACACCCAATGTGGCGAGGAAAGCCCCACCCAACCAGGACATTGGGTGCCGGTAGCGGCAGATGAACCTCGTCAACTGACCTGAGTTCCTCGGCCATCCTCGTACGCCGTGTTCTTTCTGCTCCGGTAGCCGCATTAGGATCATTTCCCTAAAGCTATTTCCATTAAACCCCTCGCATTACTCACTTAATCACACCCGGAGCCAACGTTCGCCTTGTGTTTAGTGCACTGACCCTGCCAATTTTCTAAAATTCCCCCTCTGTTTCCGCATCTTCGCTGTTCCAACCCCCACCCCGCCGCCCGATCACCTCACCAAGCGAAGAAGAAGAAAACGAAGGAAAAAGGGAAAAAAAAAACTCGGAGCCCAAACCCTAGCAGGGCTCGCTGCGAGCGGGAGTCATGAAGATCCCGTTCGTGTCGAAGCGGTCGCACCGGTCGAGCGAGCCCGCGGGGCCGTCGAACCCGTCCCCGCAGCAACAACCGCAACAAGCCCACTTTGTTTCTACTCAAGAGCATAAAGATACTTAGAATTAAAAAAAAGAGCATAAAGATACATTTGGTATCAGTTGGGCATTATGCTTCTTAATCTTTGTACATTGCAAGCAATCATAATAATCCTAGCTTCCATCACAACAATGAAATGGGGTGTCAAATGAGTAGGCAAGTAGAAAACCAATCATGTACAAAATAATTTATAAAAGCGCCAACGGATTTTTCCTTAAAGTACATGAGTTGATGCTCAAAATCAACATCTTTATATTTGACAAAAAAAATCAACATCTTCATATCCACAAACAAATGCCCTTAATGAGAGCATGTATCAAAGTAGCAACTAGATGTGCATGATATATAATATGTTATTAAGCATTAACTTTGATTAAGATGAGTGAGCCATTTTCACCAACAAAACAGTGCCAAATATAAAGGCACTTGATAAATCAACAATTTAGAATATATGTATGTTAATGGATATCATATACAATCATAGTAGGGTATGAACTTAAAAGTGATGTACCAGGGACCATTGATATTTGATTAGTCTTCAAGGATCGCAACCGGGACCTCGATGGGTTTTCGTTTGGTGGTTGTGAGCGCAGATCCAAAATCCCTCACAAGTTTGAACTTTTATTTCTTACTATTTTAGTACAATTTTTTTAAGAAAAAAGTCTACTTTTCTCCTCTAAACAATTCACATTGTCTGTTGATGCCTTGAATAAAATATTGGCTAAATTTACTACCCAAAAAAAAAAAATTCAGGTTGCTGTAATATACTCCCTATTATGTTTGGTCCTTTTGTTTCTTGACGTATAAGTTGAGTTTGAAGCTCAAATTTTAAGTGATGGTAGCTCACACAACAAGCTATGTCAAAATATTTATATGTAGAATATTTTTTTATATCATTTGTATGTATTTTATAGATAATTGCTAGTAGACTATGTATACAATATCAAAAACACGTTACAATTTTTAACATAGGTTGTTGTGTTAAGTATTATCATTCAAAGTTTTAGGTTCAAATCCAACTTGTACAACGGGGAATAAAAAAAAAGACAAATTGGGTATATTGCAACAAATTTAATTGTTTGGGGGCGTAAATTGAGCCATGCTTAACAAAATGAATTGTACAGGAGTAAAACTGACTTTTACTAAATTTTTATAGTCAAGAAGGTGTTATAATTGAGGGATTTTTTCTATGTTATATGTTAGACCCAGAACACGTCTGTTGGGCCTCAAATCCCTAATGAGTGCGGATGCATTTCGTACCATTCAAGGTTTCTAATCGCGTCTTAAGCCTTGGATCATGGTTTTTATTGTGGGGTTGATCTTTTGCAAAATCTTCATCAAACCTGACCCATTGTTATATTCGGTCTTGTGTGGATTCGACCATCATTGGATTTCATGATATAGAGAAAAAATTGGCCAAGTATGCTTTCGATAGCATCATATGTAGTTCGACTTGTGTCAAATAGTAAATCAGTAACAAAGTGCTTCATACATGCAATCTTATATTATGACATATGTTGTTTATTCCATGTTGATGACCAACTGGTAACATGGCACTAGAAACCACACATAGGACTATGACTCATGGCTTAAATATGGGGCAATCCACTCTTCAGTTAGGAGGACCATCCAAATCAAGCCAAACAAGATAGAGAAAAACTACATATCCATTCTTACCAAAAGGTGAAGAGGGTAATGTAACTTGGGACTCCACGATGGACATGGTACAAGACCTTATTTGCCAACACTCTAGTATATGACCATTATCATATTCTGATGCATGTTACTTAACGACGGGAAGAGCATGTGCACCACCACACTTCTTGGACTTACCATCACCTCCATCATCTCCTTTTCCTTCACTGAGGCGAACTGGCGCACCACCATTGTAGTCGTCTTCACCATTCACTCCATTCGGTACAATAACAACAAGGTGCTTATTCACATAATAGGCCACAGTCATTGACGGGATGGACTTCTTCGACATGCGAAAGGACCACTTGTCATACGCCATGTCATCCTCTAGATTGGGCTCTCCAGGCCCAATGTGTACCACAACCCTAGTGATATCCCAGGGTTCGGTTCTCACAACATGCACTTGGACTTCACCAGGCTCGCTATCATCAATAGGGGGGACTAGGTAGTAGTTAGCCTCAGGAGAAACGTATGTGTGTACAATGGTGTCCCTAGGAAATGGTAGCTCCAACACTCGGCTAAACACATGAGGTAGGCGACGAAGCTTCTTTTCTTTTGCAGGCTCTATTGTTGGTTCTGGATGCACCTTCTTCATTGTGTCCTACGGCCTATCCTCTAGTACAAAAACTATGAGAAGTAGGGCTTTCTTGACTTCTTTGTTGAATTTATTGAATGAAGATATCAATGGAAGGGGGTGTATTTATAGGTGGCTTGGGTGGGTAATGTCACAAGGTTCTTGGTATGAAGGCACATAGATTAGGATGAGAAAAGGAGGTAGGAAGGATTTGGAAGCAATAACTAAAGTAGGATCAATCTACGTGTAAACCACTTTGAAGATAAATCCCACAATCTAAATTATGGAATATGTGACTATGGACAATACTTCAAGAGGAAGATAAAGGTTTTTGTACGATGACACCAACATTTTTCATTGTGTGTGCAAGAAGGAAATGAAAAAGGTTCTTTTAGTGTTGTTCTTTTGTGATTTGCAATTGTGTGTCATTTCCACAAGCAAAGTTGTGGAGTGTTATGTGTATTGTTTGGTATTGTACTTGAGTCATCAAACAAGATATGTATCAACTAGCTTTCTAGCAATTCGTGAGTTTGTTAAGTTTGTTGATGAAAAACACACTACATGACTATGTTGATGAAAAATGTCTTATATAAAAACTTGGGCTTGTCCTTTATGTGCCACATCACTAGATTGATGAAAAGTGTCTTTTATAGAAAAGTGGGGTGTGTCCTTTGTGTGCCACATCAGGAGTTCTTATCACACTGCTTTGTAGGTAGAAGAACCGAGATGTTTCAAAGTAATCATGTTTAGTTGTTTGTTCTTGTGCCAATTATTCTGTTACAACCTAGCTTTGCTGTGAATTTTTAGCTTGGGAAGTGTGTTGATGATTAAAAAAAAGGCACAATTTGTTAAAAGTAACCTTGTCCTTTCGTGTGTATCATCAAACCAGATATGTATCAACTGGCTTTTTAGGTTTTGGTTAGTTTGTTAAGTTTGTTGATGAAAATCACGCCTAGAAATTTGGGCTTGTCCTTTATGTGCCACATCACTAGGTTGATGAAAAGTGTCTTATATAAAAAAAGTGGGGAGTGTATTTATTGTGCCACATCACGAGTTCTTATCACACTGCTTTATAGGCAGTACAACCAAGATGCTGAAATAATCATGTTTAGTTGTTTGTCCTCATGCCAATTATTTTGTTATTGTTGTTATTTAGTCATCATGGTTTTGATAATAAGGATTAGTAGAACGGCTAAATAAACTTATATGTGATTTTGTCACCCATGATGGCTTACTAAACTACAAAAGTGTTCCCCTAATATGGATTACTGCTTGTTTCTCGTGTGTCTATGATATACGGCCTTTAAACTTAATATATTATTATTATTTTGAACATTACTTTGTAATATTCTCATCATAAATGGTTTCTTTCTCACTGCTATGTATATACTCCCACTAACGATAAATATCTTTCGATCCAACCATAAAACAAATCTATGCGCATTCATCACCATCTTAGAAGCAAAAGTAAAATATATGAGCACTAGATACAACTCATGTGAAAAATATAGCTTTTATGTCAGTGATATTGGTGCGCACTATGTATATTGTTGAGTTGTGTGAATAAATTAAATGATATTTCCTTTTTTCTATTAAAAGTACATGTGTACTAAGTTTTTGCTTTTATAATTCGATTTTTTTGAAGAATTGTAACTAAGGGGTGATGCCGAAGAAGATGGTACCCTATTTGTTCCATAATTGAAATGACTTGAAGGATTACTTTAGCTATTACATACCTGGTAGGGGTGTCGAAAGAGGAGAAGATGATCCCAAAGGCGTAGACCTCATTAGACATCAGGGCGAGACTCTGAGGCGATGAGACACTCCATAGCAATCGAGTTCCAGGAGAAGGATGAAGGTAGGCAAAAGATAAAGGAAAGTATCTGCAAACAGATTATGAATGTTGGAATTGAGGTGGCGATGGAGAAAGGCAAACATCAAGAAAATAGATGGTACCCCTCCTTAGCTATCCAAGCAGTATTTATGCTAAGAAGAGAAGTTTGTTGATGAAGACACGCCGATGAGGTGTTCGAGAATGAACAATTTGAGCATGCTAGACATGTGAACTAGAAGCGTGTGAGGTTATCTAAAAACTGGAAGGCATCTATTATAGAGATAATGGATGTGTGTGGAGTCAATAAGAGAAGTTGGTTGATGAGAACACAATGATGAGGTGTTCGAGAACGGACAATGGGAGCACGGACAAGAAGCGTGTGGGGTTATCTAAAACCGAGAATATATGAATAATTGATGTATGCATTGAGTCCATGTCATGAAAACTAGAAGAGTGAAAACAAAACGTAATGTCATTTGCTTTTCCCCTCCATTGACATATATGACTTAACTCTCACCATCTCATAAGGATGATACAATCAAATTTCAAGAGTGTTGCATATAAATATATGCAAGTTATTTATGGTTGATTCATCTGTTCATTGGTATTGTTGTATTTAAGTTCTATCAAATCGATCGACTCATCAGTGTGGCACAACTATCCTGATTGAGTCCACTTTTGAAAACTAGTTGACCCAACCTTTATTTATTTTTCGCTTCACTCTTTGAAAAATACATGACATGCAACAACAGCCACACCCTGACCCAACTCTCCTGGTCATTTGCAAGGATCATATACAGGTTTGAACTAACAAACATCAACATTATACTGCTGGATGGAAGAACTAGAATTGCTCTTGCAATCAATGTGACTTGAAACAACACACGATCCACATATATATTTGGCGAAGGTTCTTTGTCTTGTTCTTCAACGAGAATGGGCTGCAAAGTTTTGGAAGTAGCAAGTTGCACATCATGATAGGTCCCATCTCATATATCCCTTTGTGGAGAACATCTACCAGGGGTACCCCACAAGACAGTCCATAGAGGCACAAAGGCCCAGGACGAATGATCAACGTCGGATTAGGGCTGCGGCGTTCGGACCGTGATGGTCGGGAGCCCAGCACGTACGTAGCGTCCCATCAGCCGACACCTAGCGCCAGCGGGCTTGGCGCAAGCAGAGACCGGCGAGCCTTGGTGTCGGCGTCCCCGCGAGTGGGTGGCTGGTCGAAGCAACGGGGGAGACCGACTGACCGTCCCTGCGCCTTGGCGGGGACAACATCATTATTCTTCTTGTTTTGCAGGGTGCATCTCCACCATTGCACGGGCCACCCGACCTCCATCGACGAGGTCGGGGGACCTCCGACCTGCCGACCGCCCCTGAGGAGATAACGACGACGACCAATGGAGCCTTCGGGCGTACACCTACTGCCCCGATTCCTTCCTCTCGAAGGATCACCACGAGAAGTCAGCTGGAGCGAGGCCGACGCCAGCGTCTGGATCGCTCCGGAGGGCTCCGAAATACTCCGGAAGCCACAGGAAGGATCATGCGTCCCCGACCACGACAGGCTTCCGACCACGCTAAGATCCGACACGACGATGACTTAGACTAGGCCCACCTGCCAGATTGTAACCTCACCCCTATGACTATAAAGGAGTGAGGAGCTCCACTTGGAACGGGCTCTCAGACGAGCTCTTAGCCACTGGCTTAACCTCCTTTGTAACCTCAAGTAGTTTGCTTCTTCACACACACTATAAGCACACACTCACGTAGTTGGCTCACTAGGAGCCATCCCCTAACTTGCATCCGTACGTCCCCTCTTGTAAGCTCCAAGAGCATAGGTTTTCATGAGGAACACGAACTCGAAGGCTCGCCATTGAACGCAGGGTTGTTATCCTCCGAGAGGCTCGAACTAGTATAACTCTTAGTGTCAATCTTACCATCGATCTCCCGCGGCGATGCGGCGCTGACTAGTATTGTTGGGTTCGATACACTGACACTCTTGCAGCCTTATTCAGACATACTCCTACTACGAAGCCATATTTGAAGTGACATAGCCATACAATATTTGTAGGCCTTAAGCATTATTCGTGATATGAACTTGCTCCACCTATTTATTTAAGGATTCTAGCATTCAAATTGTGACAAAGTTTATGCCATTAATTTAATGGTTGGAGGTTGATGGGTTGAGATAAAATAAGAGATAATTTTGTATCAGGATGCTAGGATCCCTTATGTAAAGGGATAAAGGAAGTATTATTTTTATCTTGTGGACAAAACATCATTTCGACAGCGATAGCACGGCCTCACCTTGCCCTAGTCAAATTTGATAACACCAAATATCCTCACGCTTCTGATATGTCATTGTAGCCTTGCTTACATGGATGATAGTTTAACCCTCTTTCACCGCTATTCACAAGTATGATATGGTATTTTGGACAAGTTCCCATTAACACAATGTTGAAAAATAACCTAGTATAGCCCTCATATGCCATATCAAACTATACGATATTGATCCAAGTGACATATGGGGCACAATCCTCAATGCTTATCAAACTATATACGACATCTATCCAAGTGCCAACCACCTACTGACATAACAAGCTCAAACCAGAATCACCACTATAAATTAGTATAATATGTTTTTCTCGAACTAATAATTGTTCGTGCGGTATAAAGAAAGATACCGTCATAATCTATGCTCTATCAAACTTCACGACAATGCTCTGTGTGACACAACTACATCATGATCTGTAGACCATCACCGCCGATTAAACCATAGGATGTCGATCCAAGTGCTAACCACATATATCTCCAAGTGACGTGACGCTATTCACGGGCTTAGCATACTCTTTTTGGATCTAGCATAGCCTTTATTGTCTCGATCTGCAGCCCTCGCTGTCGATCAAGGCCATCCATTTTGGAAACCACGAAGCATTCATGCACCGCTGAAACCTACATCTGGTGCAGCCCTTCGCCGTTCAGTTTGAAAGTGCGTCGAAACTTCTTGCCCTCCACGTGTATATCCAGATGGCATTGCCAATTCTCGTCCTAGCCTATGTATACATGCATATATCTAGTGCAGCCCTTTGCTGTCCATTTTCGACGGTGTGTCGAACTTTCATGCCCTCCACGTATATATCCAGATGAGTCACCAACTCTCATCCAAGCCTCTATATATACACACCTAATGTAGCCAGGAAAGCACCGCCCAGCCAAGACATCGGGTGCCAGTAGCGGCAGATGAACCACGTCAACTGACCTGAGTTCCTCGGCCATCCTCGTACGCCCTGTTCTTTCCGCTCCGGCAGCCGCGTTAGGACCATTTCCCTAAAGCTATTTTCATTAAACCCCTCGTATTACTCATTTAATCACATCCGGAGCCAACGTCCGCCTTGTGTTTAGTGCACTGACCCCGCCAATTTTCTAAAATTCCCCTCTGTTTCCGCGTCTTCACCGTTCCAACCCCCACTCCGCCGCCCGATCACCTCACCAAGCGAAGAAGAAGAAAACGAAGGAAAAAGGAAAAAACTTGGAGCCCAAACCCTAGCAGGGCTCGCTGCGAGCGGGAGTCATGAAGATCCCGTTCGTGTCGAAGCGGTCGCACCGGTCGAGCGAGCCCGCGGGGCCGTCGAACCCGTCCCCGCAGCTACAGCCGCCGCCGTCTCCAGCTAGGTCCGCGGCGGCGTCGGCGTCCTCATCGCCCCCCGCCGCGGCGGCGGGGGTCGGGGAGGAGGACTTCATTTCGCAGGAGGAGGAATACCAGATGCAGCTGGCTATGGCTCTGTCGGCGTCGGCCTCGGCGTCGAGCGGCGGGGGCGTAGGCGACCCCGACGGCGAACAGATCAGGAAGGCGAAGCTGATGAGCCTCGGGAGAGGCGACCTGGGTGGCGCCGCCGGCGATCGGGGCGGGGAAGACCCGGCCGAGACGCTCTCTCGGCGATATCGGGTAAGCCTACTGAATTCTGTTGTTTCACTGTGTGTTGCAGCTGGTGTAGGCTTATATCAGGATTAATACCCTTCTGTTTGTTAGAGTACTGGATAAAGGGCTTTGTTACATTTTGCCACTTTGAGCGTTATATACCGTTGCCGTTAGCCTATGATGGATGCCTACAAGTAACACCAGGGCAATATGCTTGTATCATTAAAGAATTTAGGGTTCAAGTAGTTGGATAGAATACAACAATCTTGGCACTTCAGTGGACTGATTTCATATAGCTAGAGTGGCAAAATTTGTATAGAACATGTAGCTTTCTGATATTGTTTGGAAAATGTAGATTTGTCAACAATACTAATCATTCATCGTCCAAAGTTATGCATCTATCACTGTTTTTTTATTTTTAGCTTTTGTTACTGTTCATGTGGAATGGTAATGATTTACTGTATGCATGGGTGACTGTCCATGACCTAGATCTCAACTCATATTTGGATGCCACGTTGCTGTCTTGTTTGCGCAGTTGAAACATGTCCTTACATTGTCAGCCGTATAAAAGATATTGCATGCTCAAGATGATATGTACTGGCTTCTTAGTTAATTACGTTAAATCTGCTATTAAAATTTGCAATTTACTCTGCTTTGTTAAAATGCGTAATACCCTTCCTTTATCTAAAAAAATAATCACAATTCATGACTGGTTTCCTTGCATGAGCTATTTCAATGTTAATGGCACATGGCATTGAAAAGGCATATCCATGTAAAATCATACTATAGATCCAATGAGATTCATTTCACGTGTGGCAACTAATGACTTAAATATATATTGTTGGTCAAAGTTCAATGAAAAACTCAACAGCATCATATATTTAAAACCGAGGGAGTATTTGTTTTGTTTATATTAGAATTGTTGGAAGCTATCTGGTTTTCGCCTTACTGGTAACTGCAAAGATTACCATTACTCGGCATGTCTTTTCTTGTTCCTGCTTGATTTTGTTTAACATTGTGGTGGAATACACCGAAGAGCTGCCGACATTATCATATTGAAAGAAGCAGAATCGAGCAATTTGTATCAGAAAATTGTCAAAATCATTAATCAATAGTCAAGGGTTTTCTCGTTGCCAATTATATACGCAAGCAATTTGAATTGAGCGCATGTTGATCTAATGTCTGACTCTAATTTCCATTCCAACTTATTTCAGGAATACAACTTTCTTGATTACAATGAGAAAGTCATTGATGGATTCTATGACATATTTGGCCTCTCCACTGAGTTGTCCAGGCAGAAGAAGATCCCATCACTTGCTGAGCTTCAGATGAGCATTGGGGATCTTGGGTTTGAAGTGATTGTGATCGACCATAAATTTGACAATGCCTTAAGGGAGATGAAGGAAGTAGCACAGTGCTGTTTGTTGGGTTGTACTGATATTTCGGTATCGGTGAGGCGAATAGCTGAAGTCGTTGCAGAACATATGGGTGGTCCTGTGCTAGATGCAAATGAAATGTTTACTAGGTGGCTGACCAAAAGCATCGAGCAGAGGACATCACATCAGACGAGTCTGCTGCCAATTGGTCGCATTGAGATAGGATTGTCTCGTCATCGTGCACTACTTTTCAAGGTTCGATTTCTTTTCTTTTTCTTTTTTTAAATACTTAAAGTATGATACTTGTTTCGCACATGTCTGGAGTTCGCTTAACCAATTATTCTTTATTTGGGCATAATTTGATGAACATGAGAAAAAAAATGTTATGATAGTTCTGTATTTGCAAACAGCAACCAAATTCTGCATATAATCAACTTACCTTAAGATATATATTGTACACATTTTCCACTTGTTCCATTTTATCAGTATGTTGGACCTTGTGAGCAATTTTCTGTCTCACCATGACATCTTGAAGCATGTTGCATATTCTGCTAGTTGATTGTATTTATGGTTTCTTCATTATATAAGTTGGAAATATGGTGACGGGTGTTAATGGGTTTCATCTATAGTCATACCAACAAAATGAACATGAGATTACCAAAGTTGTGGCGCTAATGTATACTTCACCAGCGTAATTAATGTACAATACAAATGGCTCTTTAACGATAGCTGTGTTTATAAGCATACATTCTCTGGTCATGCTGATACGCTGTTCTGTATCCATGCAGATCCTTGCTGATTGTGTTGGTATTCCATGCAAGCTGGTTAAAGGGAGTCATTACACTGGTGTTGAAGATGATGCTATTAACGTAATAAAGATGGACAATGACAGGTAATTTCATACTTTCTCATCACTTTAATCATTCATCAACCCACTTCCTTTGTTGAAATAATCCATGATTGCAAGTCTATTGTTATTGTTAAGACTTGAGTTAAGACTACTAGTGTACTTGATATTTCTTGAATACGCTAATGTACTTACGTTATTTGCATATGCTTCTGTGTATTATTCCTTCCACTTATTTCTTTTTTCCTTGCAGGGAGTACTTGGTTGATATTATGGCTGCCCCTGGCACCCTTATTCCAGCCGACGTCTTTAATTCAAAGGGCACTTCATTCAACACCAATCAAACATTGGGTCAGAATCAGGCCACTAATTCAGTAAGTAACATGGACATCGAACCAGTTGCATTACAAACTCAGCGTAAGCATGGACACTTGCATATGCCTGGCAATAGCAATTGGGTATCAGACAATCATTTAGCATATGAGAAAACAACTTCTCTACCTGTTCACAATGCTTGGGATGATACATTACCGGTGATCACTGGAAGCAGTGCTAGTGCACCCTGTGCGGTGCAATCAGATCAACCATCAACTACTGGCACATTTTCAACCCTGAAGGATAACTTGAAATTACTTACTGACTCTCAAAACAACGAGGAGTCCAAAAGACTTTTTTCAGATCTTAATCCTTCTAGGGCTATTGGATCTGGGAAAAGTCCAGCGGCATTAAAAGGACTTGACAATAGGAACAGTGAACTCCAAAGACGTAGAGAGAATGTAGCCCCAGTACCTCCAAGACCACAACATCCATTGGTGATAAAGAACTGGTCTGCTTTTAATGACATTTCCAACAACAAACAGTATAACTTTCCTCGCAGAAATGTTGTCGACAATGTTGCATCATCATCTCAGGTGTCCTGGTCGGCTGCAAAGCATTACAATTATAACTCTGTAGAGCGCAACAATAGGCCGTATGCAGCACCAATTCGTAACTATGATAATGGAACCGGTGGTACCTCACATGTGGCCACAGCTTCTACATCCAGGGAGTGCCTTGATAGGTCAAACATTGGGTCTGCTTCTAATTTTGAGATTGTTGGTACCTCTTCCGCGAACACAGCTTGTACATATGGAGTTGGGAAAGTTACAGAGAACAGCTTGAACGTCCATAACATCAACCCTTGTGATGATGTGGAAAAAGTTCCCATGTATTCTAGATTTGACGTTCAACTTTCCGCCAATCCACAAGGATCTGCCTTGCAAGTGAATGAGAACAAGGAAAACTATGGCAAGCATGACCACAAAAATTTTTATCCTGATCCAAGAAAGCCCCCTCCTGACAGATTCATGGGTGCACCAAAGGATCACACAGGGTCTTTTTCTCCATCCCAAGTTAGTTCAAGCAGGGTTGACATAATGTTGGACGATGTATCTGAATGCGAAATCCTCTGGGAGGATCTTCGAATTGGTGAACGGATTGGATTAGGTACTCTACTGTTTTATCTATCCTTGCTGATCTTCAATTCATTTAACATTGTTTCATGGGTTCTTTTGTCTTAATCAAATATTAGTGTAGCATTAGGGTAGATAGTTATTATTTCGAAACGCTGGCTCTATATGTCCAAATCATTAGTATGGTTAATCTGATCTATTACGCCGTTGGATCGATCATGTCACGCTAAGTTGCATCATTACATTATTTGAATGTGGTGACAAATGTTTTTATCCTTTCAATTTTTAGGTTCATATGGAGAAGTCTATCATGCCGACTGGAATGGAACTGTAAGCACTTATCCATTTACAGTGATCTGATTTACATGTGCACAACTCAAGAACAAGGCAAAGCAGGGTCTTTCTTTGCTATTTGTTCTGATTGGATCTCCTGAGCACTATTATGACATTGTCGTATTCTATTACTTTTCAGGAAGTAGCTGTAAAGAAGTTCTTGGATCAAGAATTCTACGGTGATGCTCTGGATGAGTTTCGTTGCGAAGTAAGTGAAAGATTTGCTTTTGGTATCCACAATCTTTGTTGAAATGCTACTTTTGTACTACAAATACAGCTATCATTTGCTGAAACATTTGACTATTCGAACATCCTCAATAGGTGAGGATTATGCGTCGGCTTCGACATCCTAATATTGTGCTCTTTATGGGTGCGGTCACACGGCCTCCAAACTTATCCATTGTATCAGAATATCTTCCAAGGTATAGATAGTTTTTCTTTAATGGTGTATGAAACAACTGTGTCAAAATAGGTGTGGCTGAGTAGATGAAGCAACATAGCAGTGCTTGCATTGCAGCTGATTAGTGGGTACTGATGCATGTTTAAACCTTGAAAATAAACAATGTTGAACACGATGCATGTAGTAAATTTGATACTGCTTTGGTTGGTTCCAGGTTTATACATATGCATGTATTAGTTTACATGCCGTGTCCTTCAGAAATGTGCTCAATGTCATGAATGAAATGCTCTATTTAGGCTAAAGTTAAACATGTTATCATGAACCTTTGCGACAGTTGCATGTTTAAACGGTTCTGATTCAGGTAATTCCTGTTTCAATATGCTAATCTGTTGTTTTTTCCAGGGGAAGCTTACATAGGATTATTCATCGTCCTAATTGTGAAATTGATGAGAAGCGCAGGATTAAGATGGCCCTTGATGTGGTATGAATGTAAATCAGATCTTGTAGTTTCATATTTATTTCTGTTTATCTGTTCATACGTCATGCATGATTATGTTCTCTCTGTAGGCAAGAGGCATGAACTGCCTCCATACAAGTGTACCAACAATTGTTCACCGTGATCTAAAATCACCCAACTTACTGGTTGATGATAATTGGACAGTTAAGGTATGAAAGTACTGAGAACAGAGACCTGAATTCTTGCTTTACGATTTCTGGATCACCGTTGGCTAAAAAATTGAATATACTTAGGTCTGTGATTTTGGACTTTCGCGTTTAAAGCACGGTACATTTTTGTCATCCAAATCCACTGCTGGAACTGTAAGTACCGTTGCTGGTTAGACAGTGTACTTCTATGTTAGCTGTGGTAGAAATGTTAAATAATTTTCCTACAGAATTAATAATTTCCCCTTGTTATACCAGCCGGAGTGGATGGCACCAGAGGTATTGCGAAATGAGCAATCCAATGAGAAGTAAGTGATTTTTAGTATCTTTTTTAGATGCTCTTGTTTGTCACCTTCCTAGTAAGTTTTTAGATGCTTTTATTTGTCAGGCTGAGAGAAATTTTCAATCTTTCATCTAACTAATTAATAGTAAGATTAAACCTGAAGATTGTCGTTGTAGAAAACAGCTAACAAAATCATTAACTTGAATTATGTGGATTAACCACGTGGCTGAGATGAGCTCATACGAAGGTTCCTCTTAGTCGAATTGTGGAATTCATATCGTTATAAGCTTGATATAGTATAATGTCATTTTCATGTGCTATTTGGAGCTTTTGTGGTTGATTTCATCTGTCTTTCTACCTGTTAAATGATGCAAGAACCGTCTTTATGGAACATAATATTATAACCTTGATCTTCACATGATAAAAGTGAAAACCTTGATCTTCATATTATAACATATTGCGGCATGGAGCACACAAGGAGAAACATCAATTGTGAAATTTCTGATAATTATCGTTTAGAAATCCTTTCATATGACTCAGACTGTTCAATGTTTATACCTTTTGAAGAATTAAGGTTCTGGGTCTTCCAGGCCTTTTATCTTCTCTTTATTTTCTGTTGGAACATAATCTGTAGAACATTGGCATTAACACATTCATCTCCTGAATTTTCAGGTGTGATGTTTACAGCTTTGGTGTCATTTTGTGGGAACTAGCAACATTAAGAAAACCATGGCAAGGAATGAACCCCATGCAAGTTGTGGGTGCAGTTGGCTTCCAGGATCGACGGCTTGATATTCCCAAGGAAATTGATCCTTTAGTAGCAAAGATCATACGGGACTGCTGGCAGAAGTGAGTTTTCAGATGATAAGCTAATTTCAATTTGGACGGGAAGGAAATGAACTCTTCATTTTGTTGTATTGTTTATTGAACGTGTATATTTTTATTGCATGCGGACTAATACATGATCTGTTTCTCTTTTCATTTTCACTTCCAGGGATCCAAATTTGCGTCCTTCTTTTGGCCAATTGACAAACTATCTGAAGACATTGCAAAGGATGGTAGTTCCTTCTCATCAGGAGATGCTGAGCCCCCATGCACCCCAAGAAATATGGGTGAACTACACCCCTTGAGATTGTCACACACCAACTGTTAACAGAGAGTAAGTATGATTTTGTCACTGTATATTCGGGTCAATCGTCTGCGAAGGCATGGCTTGATTGAACCCAAGTCCTAGTTCAAGATAGTTCCTGTTGCAAGAAAAAACTTGGCAACGGAGCATGTACAGTTCAGTATAGGCCCATCAGATAACAACCAAAAGAAGGGGCAAAAAATATTTGGATGAGGGTATTTCATTGGAAGGCTTTTGGATGTAGTTCAAATCGGACTTGAATGCAGAGCTGTCCAATCAAATACCCTCCAACCCAACATGCCCTGATTGGCATTTTGTATTCTGTTCCTTATTTGTCACCTTTTCCCCCCTCCCCTTTTCGCTCTACCGAGTGCAAGACAGCCTGCTCACCATATCTTGTGGATTATGTAAACATAATAAAGAAAAAGAAAAGCAAAAGATGCAACTTTATGGTTGAGGTCTATCGAATGTCAGTCACCTTATAGAGAAGATGGCTCTCTAGATTCCAGAGCGTTGTGGATTGTGTCATTGATCGTCTTCTACCTCATAATTCCGATTTACAACAATGGGATATTCTTGATTCTCTTCCAACCTTTTTGTGCAATATAACTTGTATTGCAGAGTCATGATTCCGATTCCCAAGCGCTCATATTCTTGAAATACTGTGCAATATAACCATTTGCATGCAGATTTAGAACATTAGTTACAAAAGTGATCATGCACCTCAAATTGGGTCAACTTAACATGCATAAATGTTCATTATCTAGATTTCGAAAAGGTTCACAACCACAAATCGGATGTCGATAAGAAAAGTTCTATGAAAAGTTACTACAGCTTCCGCAAGTACAAACGAATAGTCCAGGCATTCTGAAATGAACAAGCCAGATAAACAAATGTGGTTTTGGCTCAACCAACAGGCGCCCATACGGAACCTATAAATCATTGTTAAGACGTAAGATTCCAATGAGCTCGTTCAAACGAATAACTCATACCAGAAATGTATGCCGGTTAACATGGAACAACTAACGGAATCACGTCATGCTTCTGATATAAGCTTTACATTGCAACAAACTTGTCAGTATAATGATGATGACGATGCCGGTGGCGTTTCCTATGGGTTAGCAGGTCACTTCTCTTCAGGACTGCACCTGTGATCTCTAAGGGTTTGTCACTATCCATGTCGCCTCCTGGAGAGCCGAGTACACAAGCCAGTGGGTCATCCATAAGGTCTCCAAATGATCTCTGCAAACATAAACATAGCAGCAAAAAGGAGTCATCTCGCTGTGAAATATTCTGAACATTTGATGAAAGAAACGTCTATATGTATCTTATATATATAAAAATATAGTATTGTGGAAGGTACCAACTGCTAGGGTCTTGAAACAAGAATACTTAGTAGTAACTCACGATGTTTAGAGTTGCACGACTAGAAGCTGATCTGGCCTCATCATCAGCATCATCAGCTTCAGCTTCTATTTCCTTCATTCTTTCCACAAAAGCCCTGTCAGTATAAGAATGGCGTGGGCGCCATCTGAAAACTGGTGTATCTTGATGCAGATCACTGAAAAGATGCTCAGCAAAGAATTGCCCTTTTACAGCTTGAACCAGTGATTTTTCATCACTATGCTTGGTAAGTATTCTGTTAACGAGGTGAGCGGAAAAGGCACTAGTTATTGAAACAAACGGTTAACTGGAACACTTGATACTAAAATAATACATTGCTTAGTAAACCATACATGTTAGCTAGTTCCATCTTCATGCGTTCTTCTTTACTGTATAAAGTGGCCATAGCATGAGTACGCAAATTCGCGTAATATATTATCTTTCCTGTGATAAAAGCGCCCCCTAAAATACAGCTTCAACAAATTAGCATATCCAGAAAAGGATGATATATTGATGCATGAACATCATATGAACAACAGAGAGTCAACCTGTTGAATAATTTATAAAGCAACATTTGTTTTCCCAGGACCAGTTTTTGGTTCTAGTCCAGGATGAAAACAAAGCATGTTTAGTTTAAATATGAATTTTGAAAGGTTTATCGACTGCCGAGTGTACCTGTCTTGCTATATACATCCTCTAAAGTATCAGCTATATTATGAAGAGATTGCAAGTTCATGTCCAAATGTTGCAGAAACAGCAATACCTACAACTGGATTAGCTATTCTTACGAGTGCCCAACTGCTTGAAATTCGAATTTTGCATATCTAAGCGGCCTAATCATAACCATTAACTAGCATATATCTCCAATTTCATATGCATGTATGTGTCCTATGTAGCCAATGGGCTGAAGAAACAGCCATGCATCTCTTCTTCCTGTGCAATTTCAGCAGACAATGCTGGCATAGCCTGGGCATCAACTGGAACATTCAATCTCCCTTCTTCAACATGATCATGGAAGCAAAACAAGCATCACAACTACAGTTCTTCATGGAAATCCTGATCATTGCTGCATGGAACATCTGGAGGCAGAGGAATAACAAGATTTTTGAGAATAAAACACCAAGCCTTCAGGCTTGGAAGAAAGGTTTCAAGGATGGCTGCAGATTGCAGGTTATAGAATAAAAGAGGCGGATCGAGTCGACTTTCTTTCTTGGGTTGACTCTCTTGTATAATGTTTCTTACAGTTTTTCTTTTGTTGCTCCCTACATTTGAGGGTTTTCTCTTTCCTGTACAGTGTTTTCCTTTTTCGTTCATATAATGAAAATTTACACTGGGGCTTCCCTCGCTGTTTTCCCGGTCAAAAAAATAAATAAATCATATGCATGACACTAGGAAAGTTGTCTTTGTTCAAAATTAACGAAATCACATGTCCTAGCATCGTGTATAGGAGATTGGAGGGAAACTGTCTGGTGTTGTAGCAACTACTACTGAAGGTACTGTTTATGCAGGACGACCGTCGACCATTGTTTGTTGATATAGTACACACACAACACGTTTAGAGATGAGTTATGATCCTTTAGAGACTTCTGTAGGAGTTAACTTAAGTTGTACGCACAAACAGGATAACAATAAAAACTTCAAGTCATTGATTAGTCTTTCTCTTGTCTGAATTACTCGGACCCTGGTCTATAAAGCTCGGTGGTGGCTTTGCATGTCAATATCGATAAACATTGGAAGCGATCATTACTAGGTTCTATAGCATTGAGATTTACCAGCAGACAGGATGAATCTCGAACCATTCATAGGTGGAAGCCCCAATAGTTTTGGGCCTGCACAACCAAAATATATACGTGAAGCATATGCTTGCTATCCATGATAAGTCCTGGTAAGGAAAATTTATAATAACGATACCACTTGATTGAAACAGAAGATTATGTTCCAACATCCTTTTCAACCAATAGCTGTAAAAATACGTAAATTACACCCCCCCCCCCCCCCCCCAAAAAAAAGGAAATGTGTTTTACTTGTTGAAGAAAATACAACCATGGAGCATATGGTTGCATCATTATGTTTTTTTTTTCAAATTAAAATGGCTGCAAATGCTTGACGTCATCTAGGAAATGGAAAAAAAGAAACAGATTCTGAGCATCAAGATGAAGTTTTATACCAGGTAATATCATACATGAACTCTAGTAAATCAATCAAGAACACAAACTCGGTAGAAAAAACTCATAGTCTAATAAGGATTAAGGAACACCCCATCATTAGGTTACCTAAGGGAATGTTTCTTATTTGTCATGAATTAGAACAATGCTTCACATGTTACCAGAAAGAAGGGAACTTTTCCTTTTCTTTTTAATCTTTTTGGGTGTGTGTATGTGTGTAATCAATGGTGAAGCTAGAACTAGCAGGATGGTGGTGCTTTGGTGCTCATTACAGGCTAAATCTGGTGCACAAATGGCGAAGCTAGAACTAGCAGGATGGTGGTGCAACGGCACCAGGGTCCATCCATGCAGCTTTGCCAGTCAGTGTAGCTGTCGTGGGTGCAGGTGTCAGACAGTTGGTTTACGCACCTATGCCTAGACCGAACCATGCCATGAAACTGTACATTGCAGAGCCCCTGATGAAGCCCTCTCTTGCTATTGAACGGATGGCCTCGAGCCAGAGGGCCTCCCTTTGCGTCATGTCACCCTACAAGAGTAGAAGCACATCCTAATCAAGAAATAACCACCACCATGAAAGGACAATAACAAAGAATTGGTGCATCACGTTGAGGTGGCTGTTGCATCATTCATGAAGTGAGGGTGGCCACGATAAGTCGATAACCAAGGGTCGGCACTTGGCACCAGCACCAATCTATTGTTCCATGTCAATGGTATCATACATGGAAACAGCAACAAAGTGTTTTCTCCCCTCCAGCCCCTTGTTTCTTGTGGCAATGACACTTCGTTTATCTATTTATTTGTTTATTTTTGGGAGTTACTATTTCATCAAGCAAGATTAAAAGCATCACACATAGATCATAAACGCCAACTGGAGTGAAATATTCAACAAGTAGCAAATTTTCATCTCTAACTTAACCACTTAACCTATTGCTAAACGACCACCCATTCTTTTAAGAAACACAATTACTCAAGAACCACCATTTTTCCCATCTGACTAGTGGTAATGAAACATTTTAAAAAAAATAGGGCCGCAAGCCCTGTCCTTCTTTGGGGGCCTTGCGGGTACCAGGAATCGGTCCCTGGTTGGCTTGGCTCCACCGTTGGAGCTTTGCCAGTTCCCAAATCCCAATGGTAATGAAACATTCGGAGCAATAAAACTGTTACCTTGGCAATCAGAGCGAACTCCAGCTCCTGGATCACCTCTCCCTTCCACATTAGCAACAAAAAGCCCCATCAATCCTGTCGGTAAACCGTACAAAGTACAAGAAGACACCGGGAAGAGAAGGTAGGGCATTTCTTCACCTTGCCAAATAGGGGGCCGAGCGCATCCTTCACCTCGCGCAGCAGCGCAACCACCATTCCGATGTCCCTCCCTCCCTCTCACTCACTCCCTCTCTCTCTCTGGTCTCTCTCTGTTGCTCCTCCCTCTCTCTCTGGTCACTCTCTGCTCCTCCTGCCCCTCTCCCTCGGTCCCTCTGATGGAAAAGTGGAGCGCAGGCGGCGGGCGCAGCGGACGGGGGGAGTGAAGAGATAGGAAATCGTGGATTTGGGCCTCTATTATCATGGGCCCCTGCTCTGCTTTTAACCGGGCTTCAATCTCGGCGTCCTCTAACCAACCGTAAAGTTTCCCTCAAGAAAAAAAAATAACCGTAAAGTAGACAGCTCCATTTCGCCCTATTTCTTTTTCTTAGTTTTGTCTTTTATAACGTTGAACACGTTTGTCTACAGAAAAAGATTATGTACAAACACAGTCACGTCCGCATTGCCGCATTTTAATAATGTCAGATCAGATATAACAGTTCGATCGGTTAGTTCGCAAGCATGAACTATTCATCATGGCAACCTGCCATTTCAATGAACTTTTCAGACAGAGACATCAATTAAACTGTTCTCACATGAACACATCCAAGATTATTCTCTTGTTGCAACAGTTAAATGCGTCTTAGGCATTTTACGGCACTTATTATCGAGCCTTCACAAAGCAGCGAACTTATCCCCATGGCGATGATGGTGATGCCGGTGGCTTCTCCTTCGGGCCCGCAGCTCGCTTCTCTTCAGTACAGTTCTTGTTTTTCCAGAGGGAGAGTTGCTTTCCATGCCGCCTCCTGAAGAACCAAGTATACAAGCAAATGGGTCCTCCGTGAGGTCTCCAAATGATCTCTGCAAATACAAACAAATTTAAGCTTTGATGGAAGAAATCTGAGAGAAGGTCCCGGCAAACAGTAAAACTAGTAGTTAGTACAGCAACTCACTACGTTTAAAGTTGCCTGTGTAGAAACTGATCCAGGTTCGTAGTGAGCGTTGCTAGATTCTATTTCCTTCACTCTCTCCACAAAGGCGCTGTCAACATACGAACGCCGTGGGTGCCACCTGAACAGTGGTTTATCTTGATGCAGATCGTCGAACAGATGCTCAGCAAAAAAGTGCCTTTTTACAACTTCAACCAATTGTTCATCATCGCTATGTTTAGTAAGTATTCTGTCAATGAAGAAAGTAACCAAGAAATTATGTTAATGAAATAAGGAGTTACGTGGAACACCTCATAATAAAAGCAAGAAACGGTAGTTAACAAACCCCACATGTTAGCTAGCTCCATCTTCATGCGTTCATCATCTTCAGATTTCAAGATCACTGTAGCGCACGCACGCACAGTTGAATAATACAAAATCTTTCCCATCATATAGGCACAACCTGAAATGTAGCTTCAATAAATTCACATTTCAGGGAAAACTATGAAAACTTGATTCGAGAACATCAAATGAATATTGATGACTCCCAACATATCTAGTAATTTATAAGGTGGTACCAAAGGTTTATTTTACCTGAATACATGTTCTTTTTCCAGTCATCTCTATTTTTAAATCTAAACTGTGAATGGTTAAATTAAAAAGCCTAATGCTAAAATACTTCCTTTCAACTCCAACGTGAAGTTACAATTTCATGCCTACATGGTGGCTTAAACAGAAGATACACAGTGTAAAATTTGAATATTGGAGTATAAAACCTACATGATCCAGTTAATTTTTCAAACTTATAAATTGCAGCACCCCAATTTCTTTGAAATTGTGTTGTCTCTGTACCATAGTTACTACTCTGTGAATCAACTATCAACAAACCTGTGCCTGGGTATGGGATTTCATAAAGCATGGCATTGCCTTTGTATGCTGTTGTTAGTATAGAGGGGATAGCTAACAGGTTCAGTAGCCTTGAGATTTACCAGCAGAAAAGCCGAACCTTTGTAGTCCATGAACAGGCGGAAGTCCAGCCAATTTATTTCCTGAACAATAGAATATATGTAAGCAAAGCATATGACACCCAGTGTTCCGCAAGGTAAATTTGAACTGTGATATCTTTACACCTTTAATTATACATCACTCAAGTGCATTATAAGTAACAAAATGCGGTATGCTATAAATTCACAAAAAAAAGACACCCATGTCTCGCTCAACCAATACTTGCATTCAGTGGCGGAGCCAGCCGTGAACCATAGGGGGGGCCATGAACTCGTTGAAGCCGCAAAGGTTAGTGACTGTTGGTGACTCGTTAATGCCCGCGTTGTGGCAAAGCACCCATGGCGGTCGACGTCTTTGTCGGAGCTGAGGCTCGGAAGCACGAGCAGCGCAGCGAGTAGGTTGAGTGGCACAAGGAGCAAGTAATTCGGGTAAAAATCAATGAGCCGCGCAGCGGCAGCCCCGGCGACGAGCCGGTCTTCATGGTAGACAATCTCACGCCGTAGCCGCATTAGGGTTCAGGTTGAGCGGTAGCAATATTCGCCAGTCCAGTAGGGGATTTCGGGGGTTAAATCAAATCCATCGATGAATTAGTGAATTGTTAGACGAAGACCACATCCTGGATATATCAAGCACACAGCAGCGAGCAGCCTAGCAGGCCTGCTTGCTGGTCACTTTGGTTGCGCATTGTCCAATTGACATTATTACCCAGCGTCATGGCAGATACCTCTTCGTTGAACATAGGCAGCAAAAACCTGAGCAAGAACTCTACTCGCTCTACAAAAATTCTCTCAGACCAAGGAGGAGGGGGGGGTGGGGGGCACGGCCCAGGCTGGCCCTGGTGTGGCTCCACCAGTGCTTGCATTTGCCATATGTAAATTCACAAGACAACTATATATTTGTACATGTCATACAGTTAAAAAAGATAACTGTACAGCTAAAAAATGTGTTCAAGGTCCTGGGGACATCAATAGTATATGTGTAGCAGACTCCGGTAGTTGATGAGCACTTGAAGGCACAGATGCAGAATGTACCCTTGAAGGCAAGGGCAGAGGCAAACCATAAAATTATTTACCGTTAATAGCACACTTGATAATAGCAAAGATAACACTATTTATGGTGCAATTCCTTTATCTAGAAGGTGCAATGCTAATAAAGGGATATGAGATACAAAGTAGGTGAAATAAACAGCGAGTTCTCTTCCAGTTTACTCATCTATACTGTTCATCAGGTGATACATGGTTCTTCAGAAAGCGAAACTCCAATAGATAAGCAAGTCTCCGTGCACTGCTATAGTTGGGATTTAATTTTACTTCAATGTCGACATCAGTAATTAAGGAGCAAATAGACACACTAGTTCTACTTGGTGATATGTTTCTGTTTCTTACTCTATGTTTTTCTTTATAACTGAATGCTCCTTTGTTTACCATGAATTTAAAACCGTGAATCACACATCTCATTATCAATGTAGATGGAGGTAGAGGGAGAGGGAGGGACCTATGCTGAGACCAAACCACCCCAAGTAACTGCCCAATCCTGCGGCCAAGGTAAAGCCCATCCGTGGAAGGAAACTGATAACCCGAAGTTTGGTCTCCTCCTCCTGGCTCATGCCGCCCTACAGCATTAGCAGCGAAACCCTTTCAGGAAACAAGCACAAGATTATTTTCTCCTCTTTCTAGTGGTGGGTGGGTGGCTGGATGGAGATTCTCGCCGGGGTGAGGTTTACCTTGGCTCGCATGGCGAATTCCAGATCTTGGATTACGTGCCCCTGCGACATCAGCAACAAGGACCCCATCAAGAAAGGGGGAAGGAGACGCTGCGAATTGCAATCAGGGAATATTTTTTGGGAGAAATCCGGCGAACCTTGTGATGTGCCTGGGCGGCACCATCCTTCATTTCCCGCAGCAGCGACAGCACCATCCCTGATTCCTTCGCACCACCGCCGCGTTCGCAGGAACTGGAGAGGAGAGGAAGACGAAGAAGGGGAGAAGGTTACGGGATTTGGGCCTCTGTTTCTATTGGGCTCAAACTATTGCTCGTGAGTCGTGACAAGTGATCCTAGGGCCAACTTGTCATAATAGTCACAGAATCGCTATTCATCCAGAGTGACATTCAATTAGGATATAGAGTGAGGTACGAAAATCTGAAGATTCAATGATTCATCCACCACACTATTTACAAAAGTTAGCAATGCGGTGCATTTCTGAGTTAACAGTAATAGGAGTATAACCACAGAACATGTAGGAATTGAGGGACGGATCAAATATTGGCTCGCAGGTTGTGGACATCCAGGTGGTGCCATTGGACATGTTACATCAGTTCCTGCACAAGGGCCGATATAACATTATCCAGCCTACACTATTTTGATCGCACTTCAACTTTCTTGCGTTCAGATGCCCCTGAACAGCTCATCCAGCAGAATATGACGACTAATTGCTCTAGTTCGATCTGAAATGTTAACATTTACAGAACACCGCCACATTCTGATCATCATGATGCAGCTAGCTTGTCAGCATAACGATGGCGACGATGATGGAGACTTCTCCTGCGGGCTCGAACCTCACTTTTCTTCAGAACAGTACATGGTTTTTCCGGGGGATTGCTGTTGCTTTCCATGCTCCTTGGAGAACCAAGTATACAAGCCAGAGGGTCATGCATGATATCTCCAAATGATCTCTGCAACCAAAAACATACAATTAAAAGAGAGAAACAAGGGTCATCCTACTATGAAATATTCTGAATTTTAACAAGGAATGTTTCCCTTAGTTTGGTGCATTTCATTTCTGAAACAACAGTCTGCATTTTGAAACAAGGATCATGCATGATGTCTTTTGTTTTGATTGCATTTCACTTTCTTTCAACTTATCTTCCTCTCTTTTGTTTCCCTTAGTTCTTGTGGGTTTCATCTCTACCCTATACCCCAACGTGCATGGGACTACGCTGCTGTTGTTGTGTGAAGAGAGAAAATGCACAGAGAAAAAACATAAGGATGCAGAGTAAGACACAGCTAGGTCCTGAGAAACTGTTAAATTAGAAGTAACTCACGATGTTTACATTTGTCTGTGTAGAAATTGATCCCTCAGCATTGGAACTGTTAACCTCATCTTCCATTTCCTTCTGCCTTTCCACAAAAGCACCATCAATATACGAATGGCGCAGGCGCCACCTGAAAAGAGGCCCATCTTGATGCAAATCATTGAACAGGTGCTCAGCAACAAACTGCTTTTGTACAGCTTCAACCAGTAGTTTATCATCACTATGCTTAGTAAGTATTCTGTTAATATATAAGCAAAGAAGGTATCATGTTAGTGAAACAAGTAGTAAGTTGGAAAATCCGCTTTGAACAAATTTGAATAAACCGTAGACATTAGCCAGTTCCATCTTCATGCGATCTTCTCCATCGTCATCTTCCAAAATGAGTTCAGCACACATACGCAAGGTTACATAATAGATCACCTTTCCTGAAAAATATGAACCGCCTGAAACACAGCTTCAACAAATCAGCATTCAGTGAGAAAGGAGAAAATTCGATGCATAAACACTGTATGAGAAACAACTGAGTCCATGCATCCAATTATTTACATCATTCCCGAGGTTTATTGTCCCTGGATTCATTTTTTTGATAGGATCTAAAGAAAAATTCCAGCAGGTTAAATATGTATCAAAACCTTGAGAGGTCGGTAAACCGTAGACAGTCGGTCAACCATCATTTAGCATTTAATTGACGTGTAATCAGTTTAAACGGCCGTTCAATCAGGCTAAACTGCCGTTTAGGCATAGACGGGTGTGCCCTGCCTAGCGCTTAGACGCCATTCAAACAGTGTTTAATCCCGTTTAGGAAAATACTTACCGAGTGCAAACAAATGGAGGTTTTGCAACTTGATACCGAAATGAATGGAAAACATATGACACATATTTATGACTGGCTGTAACAATCACACGAGAGCAGTAAATCTACTTCAAATTTTGAATTTTGGAATATCAAAACTACATTTCATGTGGTGGCCACAAAAATAATATTAGGTGGGAATTAGAGAACTTGTTTCCTTGTTAATGGCTGCGTTTACTTTATAGATATATAGTCAATATATTAGATATGTTTCCTATGTTTATAAATTGTTTCTTAGTGATTAAATCAAGTATACATATAAAGAGATGCCTCTTTCCATTATGAATCAAGAAAGAATGTTTAATTGGCCTTTTTCCTAGTCTGAAACTCTGGCACCCCAGCCTACAGCCATCTCCCATTCCAATAACATGATCCCTGTCAAGTTTATTTGTTGTCCTTCCTATGTATGGCAGCCAATCTGTAATGCAATAATGTTCATACCACACTAGTGTAACCCGGGAACCAGGGAGACCTGAATCCAGGTCAACCCTCATGTGGCTGTGTACATGTCCAAGAAACAATGAAACAAATTTGCACACCTGGACACTCACAACAAACTTTGCATATGAATGGGATCACTACCAGCCAACCGGGTTGAGAAAGCCTTGAGATTTACCAGCAACAGCGCCAAACCTCATCCATCCGGGCAACGGTTGAACAGAAAGGGCCCCAGGCAATTTATGTCCTGCACAGAAAAATATATGTAAGCCTCGGTGTGATAGTTATGAGGTAAAACTAACAATGACAGTGTTGGGACTTTATGTAAAGACAACACGTGACTATCAAAGCTCAAAGGAAATGCAAATGCAATGAATCCCTCTCAAGTCTCTCTCAAGTCTCAACCGATAATTGCACTGGCCATATGAAAAGTAATAGATTAAAAAATCAGAGCTATATAATTGTTTCCATTATTTTAATGGGAACATGTTTTTTCATGTTAACAACCACATACCTACATTATATGTTCAAGCCCCAGTAATAGCTAAGATTAGTACCGATTGGTTCCATTGTCAGAAACTAAACCGCAATTCGAGGTGAATGGTGGGCAAGCATAGAGTTGGCATGGAATATCCTTGAAAAATAACAACAAAGGCAGTACATAGCATTATTTTTCCTCAAAATGCACACATGGTAACAGCATTTATAGTGTGACATACACATGGTTCTTTAGAAAGTGCCAAAGGGCTATTCTTTACTTAAAATTAGTTGAATTTTACAGCATCTCGTAAAAGCATTTGGTATTGTGCCATATTGAAAATTGCCACATGATACTAGAATTGAGCATGATATAAGTTGTGATGTCTTAAGTGTTAAATGTATAAGTAGTCCACACAATTCGTAGTACATGCAGCAAGCTGTGAATGACAGAAATAGAGGTAGCTCATATAACAATGAGGCAGACATATGAAGTTTTTACCCCTATACACATAGTTTTGTGAAAAACTCTCAGGACCAATTTCATTCTAATGCTTGCATAAAAAACAATAATGATAGAACGCCAGTTTTGATACAGAAATGCAATGTAGGAATAGCGAAAAAGACATCCAGTGTCCATAGTTCCCAACTTCCCATAACAGATGTCCAACCTAGACAAAATTTATTAACTCATCATGCTATATGCGATGCAAGTTGCTTCACAGTCCTATTGACCTGCTTGGAGTGGCAATTGCTTACAAGCACAAAATTCTGTTAGGTTGCCAAAAGCATTCCATGACCTAGGATACAAATACTGCAATGGACATAAGGGCCACAACCTTTGCCTGTGGCATGAGGGATGTATGGAACATGAATAGTAAGCAATCTAATCACCACTCACCACACATAATTAACATGCGCCATGTACTAATCAACACAATGAACTTCCTTTGGGCTTGTGAAAAGCCGAAAACTTCATGGGCAGGTTTGGAGGGCAGAAGTGAGAACAGTGGCGAAGCTAGGCTAAAATCATGGGGGGTGCATTACTAGAGGCAAATAGAGGTAAAATGTTAATTGCATGGTGAAAATTTAAGGGTTGTAAGGTAATTTTCATTTTCTTGTGAGTGCATGTGCATCCAGTAGCTTCAACGTAGCTTCGCCAGTGAGTGAGAAGCCACACCTCCAACCCAGTGGCAAACTGGCAATAGCACGGCATAATCCAAGAATGCACTGCATTTTTTATGTGTCAATAAAAAAATCAAAATGTTCCTCATATACCACAATATCAAAACAGCGCATCACATCACATGGTCAACAGTGGGGCTAGAGGATGAGGGGACTGAGAATAGGAGAGGCACCTATGCCGGTCATGAACCACCCAATGAAACTGTACAACCCGGCTCCCACAATAAAGCCACTTCTTGCAACCCCATTGTAAACGGAGAGCCTGACATCCTCCAGACGAGTTATGTCTTCCTACAAGATTGGCAGCACATCGCAATCAAGAAACCAGTACCAACATCACGGTCACGGGGACACCAACAAGAACACCGATTTGTGAGGGGTTCGGTGCGGATATTCCTTGAGGCCGAGCTTACCTTGGACCGCATAACGTACTCCAGATCTTGCATCACCTCCCCCTGCCACATTAGCAACGAACCCCCATCAATCCAATCGGCGAGCGGCACCAAGAACGGGGAAAGGGGATCCTGGGAAAGAGCAGGTGGGGCGTTTCTTGGGAGAAATCCGGCTAACCTTGCCAAGTAGGGGAGGGATTGCGCCCTGTAGCTGCCGCAGCAGCCACGGAGCCATGGCTCTGTTTCGCACAGCTTCTCTCACTCGCTCTGTGCCTCTCGGTGTGGTAGGGTTTAGTGGAAAATGGAAAGGGGAGGAGAGGCAAGAGGAAGACGAAGCGGGGACGTCCTATGTGAAGGTCGTCCGACGAGAACTCACCGATAGGACGGCCCACGGCCTGTTTCGCGTCGGCCCACGGCTCGCACGGCCTTCTTCTTCCTCGAGCCGCCGCCGCACCGCCGCCGCGCCGCCGCCCTCGACCGCCGTTGTGGTGCTTGCCCCCGCGCCTCCGCCTCCCGCCCGGCTCCGGCGGCGCCCCCGCCGCCTCCGCCGCCGCCCTCGACCGCCGCCGCGCTAATCCGGTGAGAAGTGACGCCCCCGCCCTTACCCCGCCCACGCCGGCCGCCACCACCGCGGCCGGCGGCGTCCCCGCCGCCTCGCCGCCCGCCCGCATCGCGCCGCCCACCGCCGGTCCGGCCTGCCGCCGCCTTTCTATCGCCGGAGGAGGAGGAGGAGAGATTGGGGGTACAAATCCCGCGCAATAAGGGATTCTCCGGCGAGACGCCCCCGCCCCGCCCTCCTCCATCGTCTCCGGCGGCTCCCGCCGCCGAATCTGCGGCCGCCGCCCTCCGCCGCGCGAACCCGGCTCGTCGCCGCCGCCGTTGTCATCGGGAAGGAAGGAGGAGGAAGAAAGCAGGCTGACCGTTGGATGTGTGTGCGCACGAATCTTAAAGCTGTTCGATCGTAAGGATCTTATCGCCCGCCCGTCGTATAGGATTGACGGACGAAGCGGAGGGTCTCTTTGGTCCTCTTGGGCTCAATTGTTTTCTGTTATTGGGCTGAAGCTGTCGCCTTGTTGGGCTACAATAGCAGGCCATCTGATGCTCTGATTACAAGCCCACACAGTGTTACTGTGTTACCGTTTTATTTTGCACTCTAAAAGAGAGTGCAAAATACAAAAAAAAAAATTATATTATGATATTTAGAGCACGTCAGCATATATATTCACATAAAACTTGGTTTAACACAAACCTGTAAAATATACAACAGATAAGATAAACCAACATATGAATAGTGAGGATACAACATGAAGATAAAGCAGTTGTTTGTGTCCGATCTACAACATGCTATTCATTTATTGATTCGTTTTTTTTTTGCATAATTCATGTTTTTGTTACATTTGAATCTTGAATGGTAGTATATGTGATATGAGCTATTTGTTTGTATTTTTTATACACTTTTAATGGTGCGATTTAAATTTGATAGCATGGTAGCACTAGATCGAGGTGCTCTCATGTCTTCATATGTATCCTAGGTTTTCTTATTTATCGGTCCTTCTCTTCATACAAGTTCAATACCCCTTCGGAATTTTGCCTGTCTTGTCAACAAAAAGAAATCTGAAATAGTTTATTTATATACCCTCCCCTCTCTTGTATCTTTCCTGCCAGTCAGCTACCATCCACGCATGTTTGCCGTTTTAGAACAGATAAAAGAAAAGACCCTTCCCTCTCCTTTATCTTTCCTGATCCTTCTCCTGTATTTGTACATGAAGGCTCGAGGAGGGGACGTCTATACGGCGGTAGTGGCACGAGTATATGCAGAGGCAACGGCCTGCCAATAAGGGCTTGCTCTTGAAAGCAACCTAGGTTTGCGAAGGATCAGATTCGCCATGGACCGCGTCAATGTGAGGAGATTGGAGGGCACCGGCATGGTCATATTATCCAGGAGATCAATGCGACAAGACTTGCTAAGAGTTCAATTTATGAATTGTCTTCTCATGTTTGGTTTTTAGCTCTACCCAATGGATTACTGTTGTCAAATAATTAATAAAGGCTGGTACCTCACAAGCTATTTGGATTTAAATATCAGAAACGTAAATAAATATATAAAATAAACAATTTTGCATAGAATTTTCTTTTGGAAAAATGCAAGCCAATTTATAACTACTTTAGTGAAATTTTATTTGTAAAATAATTGAAATTTGATTCAAATTGGAAAAAGGTTAACATTCTGTGTCGAGTGAATCTTAATCTTCGGTTTACACGATGTTAATTTCTAAATAATTTCTCCTACATTTTAGTTGCAAAAAGCTATAGCTCGCTAATCAGTTCCCTCACAGCACATGGGCAGCTCGAAGCTAGCTGCTCAAATGCTTCGGTCTCGTCTTATTAAGCCAGTTGCGCTGGTGCCGATCGGCCAACGCCAACCCAGCCGTCACCGGGGGGCTCGTCTATGTACTTGCACAGCTTGCCCTTGCATATCAGCCTCAGCCTCTCCATCTGGTACCTGTCCGGCTACGAGAAGATGCCGACCATCGATAACTTCACTGTTCTGCATGAGAGTTGAGGAACTCAAAACAAGCCACCTTTAAACCTTGGCAATGGTGTTGCTCAGCCAGGGCAAGGATGGTCATCACCGTTGTGGAGTCGATACTTTCGTACAACTGTTCTTCGCATATCAGCCTCAGCTTCGGGAGATCATATATATCCGCTGCGACAAACAGGTGCTGCCAAATTGCTTCATCGTAGTCGTCAACATAAATGTCTGGCACTGAATCGCTGTAGATGAAGCTGAGCAACAAGTTGAACACTTCTGGCTCCACGTCGTCTATGCGTATGCTGCTGGTGGTGGTTGTGCCCTCCTTCATGGGTCCGAAGAGCTCAGCCTTAAAGACAGGAGATCGAGCTGCAAGCACACAACGATGGGCCATGAACGTCTCGTCGCCGACCTTGAACGTCACGTCGGCGCATGCCCGGACAGCAGAAGGCTACTGAGATGCTGTTGAATACTAGGCGGTGGCACCACAGCAGACGACGCGACGACGACGATGTCGCACCTTACCATGAAACTGTCGTTCTTAAGATGTTTGGATCGCTCCAAGTTCTTTGTGCTCACGAACCGTGCGCGGCCCCAACCATATGTAGCGTCGAAGTCACGCAAGCTTTCTGCACGGATGCGTGAGGGCTCTTGCTTCTCAACCTGATCGATGAAGCTGAACTCCAACTGCGCCATCACAGGCTCTGCAATATCCTCTTCTTCGAGGTGGAGATAAAAGGAAACATATCCTTGAACACTTGGCTCATACCCATTAGGGTAGTACTCGACGGACCAGAAATAGCCTCCGACATTGAATCGTTGAGAATTAAGGCACTTGCCATTGGGGATGTCTTTGGTGCGCGAGTACCCTTGGATCAGAAGCAGGTGGTACCCGCTGTCCATGGCGGGGGTGCCAGCAGCGGTGACGGCCAATGCGGAAGACGACGCCTCCTTGGCATCGCCGATGAGCGATAGTCCGGCAAAGGACATGGCTGTCGACGTGAGATGGGTTTTGCCGTTGCTAGACAATGCAATGCGGAAAATACAACTGTCGAAGGGTTAAGTGCACCTGCGAGGGAGTCCGCGCTCTCCACGCTTTCGTACTACGAGTACAACACTAGGACTCTTAATTAAAAATTCGGCACGTTCTGTGTCGACATGTCTGAATTGAAGTACGCCGTGTGTAATCATCTTTTTTTTTTTTAGCATAGTAACGACATAATCATCTTTAGATCGATTTGACTAGATCACGAGGATCAGTTTGATCTGATTTTGTGATTTTGTAGCTATAGCTGTAGAACATTTTACTAGTAGTGTATTGTTATATCAAATCAATGATGACTTAACAGAATCACTAGTCACAAGTAGATCACACCTAGAGACTTTATCATGAACATAATCATACTTCAGTCATCTCTGATTCCATGGAACCAACCCACAACCGCGTTGGCCAGAAGTGGACAGAAACACAGAATCTGTGAAGAAATCGCGTTGGCCAGAATAAAGAACGAAATCACACTTGTTGAGACAATTGGTCTGAGTGGAGTATATACTCCCATCACAATGGTAATCATATCTCGCATTATAAGGTTGCCCTTAAGCTTATAGTTAATTGAGCAGTAAGATATAGCGAGTATATTTGTCCTTGAATCTTATAGACAATAAAATATCATGGAGAGAATTATTATTTTAGTATGATATTACTGATTTTCTGAGCATGTCTTAAATGACAAGAGCAGAAACTCTCTCTAAACTGATGAGACATTCCATTCTCCTCTTCGAAAATGTGGTCTTAACGTGAGTGTGCCACATATTCGACAATGTCTCATTCCTTAACTTATCTCATCTAAATCTCACATATTTAAAAGAATAATAATACTTATGAACTTTTCTTGTAGAGAAGCAAGAAAAAAAATAATAACTTAAAACTTGACGATATAAAAGACAATGTCACAACTCAGAGAAAATGTACTCATAAATAACTGTTGAAACAAAGGTTCCATTAAAGTACATTGAAAATCATCAAGCTAAATGTTGAGTCCACTAACTAATTCTAAACAATATGGACTTCGACTCATTTCCATCAACTAATTATAAGAACCACTCCCCTGGTCTCATGGATCTCTTAAAGATGCGGTAATGAAATTGTCCACATATACGTCGGAAAGTTCCATTCCAAAAGCTTTAAGCTCATGAACTATGTCCAACATGCTGCATATATGCTTTAGTAAACCACTGTGCACATCATAACGTGAGGTAGTTATCCTTTTGATGAGAATACTTGTGCAGGCTCTCTTGTGACTTATCTCAATTAAATAGAAGAATTCACAAGCAGTCTTGTCCTCATTATCATCAAATGCTCCCCTTATGCCATCTGAGATGGAGCGCTTTATGATTCTTTTCGCAAACTTGTTATCCCTCTCCCGTATTTCTAACTTGAAATGATACTCATACATCTTTTCATCATAGTCCTCAATGCCAGGAGTAGGAGGAAATGGCTTGACATTATGTAGCACATAATCAAGCTCCAGAAACTTGAGAATGTCTTGCACCTTCTTTTTCCATAAAGGAAAGTCAATGCCATTAAAGGGCTTAATGGTCTTTATGTAGCTTTCATGTCTTGCACCTTCTTTTTCCATAAAGGAAAATCAATAGCCTTCTTTTTCCATAACGATGTCGCGGGCGGTTCCGTCGAGCGGTCCCGACCCGGTGCCCTTATGGCGGAGGCACGGCGGCGGCGCAGCGACGACTAACCCGGCCACAAGGCGACGTCGGCGACCAAGAAGGTGACGACACGGGCCGCACGGCCGGATCCGTTCCCGGTGGAGCGCACACAGATCTGTGGCAGCGATGACGGCGACCAGGCGGCGGCCGGAACGACGACAACGACGGCGGGACGCCGTGTGCGTGCCCGCGTCCACGCGGCGAACTGATGCCGCGCGGACGGAGCTCATGCGGGCGAGGTGCGCGCGCGAGGCGGGACCTCGTCGGCGACTGGAGAGATGAAAACGCCGCCGCCCACGCATGCTGGGTCTGAGTGCGCGAGGCGCGCGCGCATGGCAGAAACGACGGCGACCAAGAGGTAGGTGCTTAACTTACTCAATCTCAGTTAGGGTTAGGGTTAGGGTGCCGTGTGCTTAATCTCTGTCCCCGGTGAGAGAGAGAGGTGGTGGTGTCGGCTCGGGGACCGACGCCACCCTTACTGACCCTAAAACCCTAGATCTGGGGTTAGGGTTCGTGGTGGTCGGCTGCGCTTATGTTGATCACGCGCGGCTCACCAGTTGCCACCCCGTGTTTGCCAACCTCCCCTTCTTTTAATTTCTTTCGGAGATTAAACTTAGTAGAAATTAACTGAAAAAACCTAACTTACTGATTAACCCTAATTACTTACAGTTAACGCGAATTGATCATCAACTTAGCTTAATTTAGATCTAAACCAATCCTTACAGTGTGCAAATAATTATAAACACTTAGATCTAATGGATAATCTTACGACACTGACTAAAAACACCTCTGATTGCATAGCTAGACCATCTAACGTAACTTAAAACATGATCAGATCTAGTGCAAACCGAGATTAAGGGATCTAAACGACTAGTTTAGGCTAACTGATACAAATTGTCATATCAAATCAATGATCAACTTAACAGGATCACTAGTCACAAGTTGATCACACCTAGAGACTTTAATCTAATGCTGAATTGACTTACCAGAACTTAGATTCGCTATAGATCAGCTCTTTAGTTGATGCAGATCAAGTAGATGATGACGAACTGGATATAGACGATGTAGAACAACTGGATGTCGATGTAGATCGAAAAGGGCACCGAGCTTCCAGCCTTCCAGCACCTTAGGGATCGGTTAGATCAAGGTTGTAGAGCCTTTGACGGCTGAACTCATGAATAACACACGGATTAGGGAAACTGATGAGGACATCCTCCACTATTACCCGCTGGCAAAGACGCAACAAAGGGTGATGGCCCAGTTGTAGTCAGGCGGCGACCGTGTGAGCCTCTGAATAATCCCACCTTGCTTAGCTTGGGAGGAGGAAGCCACCTTAAAAAGGGAGAGACACCCTTCCCTTATTGGACTAGTCTTTTGGGGTGATTGGGCCTTTCCCCGAGGGGTGCGTCGGAGTACGGTGCTAAGGTTGCCGAGGTTCAGGTCGGACTCCTGAGGCTGGATCGGTGTGTCGTAATTTCGGCTGTCGGTGCTAAGATTGCGGGATTCGGGGAATCCGGATCGGTGTGTCGGGCTTTTCATCCTACCCCACCTGGGCCGGACTCATCATTTGGTATCAGAGCTGGCCCCTTGTTTAAGGGGATGGGAATGATGAGGACATCCTCCACTATTACCCGCTGGCAAAGACGCAACAAAGGGTGATGGCCTAGTTGTAGTCGGGCGGCGACCGTGTGAGCCTCTGAATAATCCCACCTTGCTTAGCTTGGGAGGAGGAAGTCACCTTAAAAAGGGAGAGCCACCCTTCCCCTATTGTACTAGTCTTTTGGGGTGATTGGGCCTTTCCCTGATGGGTGCGCTGGAGTACGGTGCTAAGGTTGCCGAGGTTCAGGTCGGACTCCTGAGGCCGGATCGGTGTGTCGTAATTTTGACTGTCGGTGCTAAGATTGCGGGATTCGGGGAATCCGGATCGGTGTGTCGGGCTTTTCATCCTACCCCACCTGGGCCGGACTCATCAGAAACCAGGGTTACCCCTTAGTTATATAGTGCTGTAGGTTTGAGGCCGGGCCCTTAGCTGGGCTGAGTTTTGCCTCCCGATCAAGGCAACTAATAGGGGTTTCGGAATTGGGCCTTACGGACCCGTTAAGGTTATGACCGAGGTCAAAACAATTCCGACATACTTCCTCCGTTTTTTTTACTTGTCACTGGATTTTACTGTAGCAATTTTGACCGCGCGTTTTTTCCTGAAAAAATTACAAAGATGTGCAAAAACATGTAACGCTAATAAAGTATGTTGTATGATACATCTAATGATATAAAAGATTCAAATGTATGCACATATTTTGTAGAAAAAAACAGACGGTCAAAATTGCTACAGTAAAAGGCAGTGACAAGTAAAAAAACACGGAGGAGTATATATCACGGGGATAGGATATAAACATGTAAGTTTCCTGATCGATATCAAGCACAAGCATTCAATGCAATTTGAATTCCCATGAGTTACTAGCTATCACAACAAAGCGCATTTTTTTTTTTTTTTGAGCCTACAAAGCGCATTTTTTGACTGAAGGGCAAAAAGCAAAGTTACGGAACCACTAATGTTTTCAACTGGAATACGTAAGTCGTTTGTGAGTACTATTTTGGTAGTAGTGGGTGTACGGCACCACTAATGTTTTCAACTGGAATAGATCAACCAATTACTTAAACGTAACATAACTCGAAAACCAAGCACTAAGGATAATTTGTCCTTACAAAACCAATAGACTGAAACAGCACATCTTTATGCATGATTACTGTGAATCATAAGATCGATTGTGGTCATAACCTTGGTTCGGTCATCCTGATCTCTAGCTTCACCAACAACTGGCTAATTGCGTCGCATACAGGAGTACCAACGTACCGTTACTTGTCAAGCATAACTGACGCAAGCCTTGCGATGAGATCTTTAAGGACTGACGGGCAGCTGCCAGCAAGACAGTCCAAGCCATCGTCGGCCAGCACCTGATCCAGATTTGCAGGGTTGCAGAGGAACTCTAAGCATGTCTCCTCGAGCCATCTGCAATGGCGCTGTTCAGCCAGTGAAAGTATGGGTGCGACCGTGCTGACGCCGATGTATGTGCACAGCTTCTGTTCGCAGATTCTTTTTTTTTTTTTGCGAAGGAAAGAGATATATTGATTATCCAAGGCACTTTACAGAAAAGACCCTGGAATTCATACAAATTACAACAGTATCCCTAACCCTACTGAAACCTGGATGGATCTCAGATCCGCCGCCGCCGTCGTCCGCCGGAGACCGCCGGACCCCTCCCTTACCTTCCTCCATCTTCGTCGCGAGCACTCTTTGAACGAGAAGCCAAAAGAGACAGCAGCTCAACCTTCCTTGAACCGCATGAGCAAGAGCTGAACGACCTTGGGCCGCTGGCGAGCAAAGGGGAGAGGAGGGGCATGAACCCGACGAGAAGGCCATCGCCGACGTCCGCCGCCGCCAACCGAAAAGAGACACCATCCAGAGGCTCCTGTACAGAAGGCCACAGATCCACCACCGACACCGGAGCACCGCATCGATGAGGCGAAGACGAACCTGAGCCACAAAAACCCACACCGCCGCCGACGCCATCGCCTCGTCGACGACAGCAGGAAAGGAAGCCATCCCCCTCGGTAGAACACGAAGAGGAGGCAACCTCGAGCAAGCCTTGTCGGAGAAGAAGGGGAAACCAACGGAGCCGAAGAAGAAGATCAAGCCGAAGCAGATCGACGTCGTCCCCGTCATCTTCTTCCACCGCCAAGCTCTCGAGGGGAAATCCACCATCACCAGCGCCGCCGGCGAGGGGAAACAAAAGCTCCACAGGGCTTCACTGGAACAGAAGCCGCCGCCGACGACGACGCCTCCACCAGATCTGCCGAAGGAGAGACGAAAGACGGCCACCGTCACCACGAAGGACGACGGTGCCGTCAACCCTAACCCTAGCAAGGAGAACCTAATCTACTACCTATACTAGAGCTATAAGGTTCGCAGATTCGTCTCAGCCTCAAGAACTCGTACGTGTCTGCCGCCACAAGCAAGTCCTTCCACATGTACACAACATCTTCCTCCTCTTCCTCTTCAATCTCCGGCACTGACTCACTGTACATGGAACCGAGCAACAACTTGAACACTGGTGCTTCCATGTCATCAATGTGTATGACAGTACCCTCCTTCTTCACAGTGCTGAAGAGCTGAGATCTGAAGACAGCAGACTGCGCTGCAAGCACGCACCGATGCGCAGTGAACGTCTCGCCGCCAACCTGAAAAGTCACGTCGGTGCCCTCACCGGACAGGAAGAGGCTACGGAGATCCTGTAGAATAGCAGGTTGCGGCGGCACCACAAGGTTTGGCGCCGTGAAGATACTGAAGTCGCACCATACCGTGAACCTGTCGTCCTTGATAAATCTCTCCACCAACTCTCTTTTCACCCTGAACGAGAAACCAGTATCTCCATTGCAATCATACGCATAACACCCAATCATCATCGTTGCCTTCTGAAGCTGCTCATCCCGATCGACGAAGCTACACTTGACGTGCACCTTCGAAGGATCGTCGTCGGTGTAACCTCCGGCAAGGTATATGCAGAAGCATATGCAATCGTAGTTATCTTCTCTGTCGCCACTCGGGTAGAAGTCAAAACACCAGCGATAGCCTGCGACTTTGAAACGGTGCTGTATGGAGTCGCCTGCTTGGGAGAGGTCCCTGACGCACGAGTACCCCTTGACTACTAGCAACCCGCTTGAGGTCACTTTGGTGATGGACTGCGACTCCTCCCGGTCCGCAACGAAAGCGACGTTGGCGAGCGGCATGGCCCTGGTTTCAGTGAAGGTATGAGGTGATATATTAGTGCATTCCAAGTCAAGAAGATGATCAGCTTTGCTTACCAAAATTTCGAAATATATAAGATGTTGTACTGCACAAAACTACAGCATGATTCGGACGCTGGAACAAGAACAGGGCAAGAGAAGAGAGCAAAATCAAAGCGCACCGAGTGAAGGCAGCCTGCTGCAGGTCGCGCCGGGGAGAGTTCCCTCTTCCTCTTTCTGCAACATGAAGCCAAGGGGCGCTCTGCGTAGGTCCCTGCTAAGGGGTTATATAAAGGCAAAAGGAAAGATTGTTTGGTATTGGTGTATAGAAGCTGAAAAGTCTACTGCGCATGGAAACGAGGAGGCGTCCCAGGCTACTCGAAATGGTCCATTCCAAATTTCGAAATACAATGGCGTTATGCGTATTGATGAGCGCACCCGCCAAAGGAAAAATAAAATAAAATTAACGGTTACCTTTCCCGTAATTATTCACTACTACTGGGCCTAGTTGTTTCTCGTTTGGAGATGACCGTAATTATTCCTTCTTCCCGCCGTAAGTATAAAACCGTTGTTGTTTGGAGTAGTGGCCGGGCTTGCATGTGTTTTTCTCTGTGCAACAGCACTTTATTTATTTATTTTTTGTGAAAAAGGAATTTCATTGATATTAAAGCATATTACCTCCTTGATTACAAAATCAACCCAAACAACGCTTGGGCCAACTAGACTGTGTAGAGTTCGAGTAAATTTGGTGGGCATTTGGTTCCAACAGTGGACGATTGGCAACATAAATGGTTTACCTACAGGAAATTCTGCGATCTCTGCAAATGGTGGGTGTGGTTGATCAATGGCAAGGGATCTGGGGAAACAATGGCGATCTGGGAGAACAAGGGCTGCTCATCATCTAATGTATACAAACAAATGATAGGCCATGTACAGGTAAATCCTCTGTTTCAGGCTGTGGTCTTCCTAATGTCAAATGTAACATAAAGTTCTCTTTTGGGTTCTGCTGACTAGAGGTTTATTAAGAAGAAATAACATGGCCCTACCATCATACACACGTGACCTTTGCATATGGAAAACGGAAGAAGTGAAAATCCAATGCAGGTATTCAAGCATTTCAAAAGGAAGCTGAACGTGCATTTTTATAGGGAGATCATAATCCTAATGTCATGGTGCGTATGGAAAGAACGAAATGACTGGATTTTCGATGATGAAGACCCAATAATGGAAGGGAGCATGGCGTGGTTTCGACATGAATTTTCTCTATTGCTACATATATAGCAAAAGAAAAATATCTCCCAAAGAATAGAAGAATGGATGGAGCAACATATAACCTAGTTTTTGCTTTCTTCTGGTTTTGGTTTTGTTTGAATGACTTTTGTACTTTTATTATATTTAGAATACTATAATAATCAGTAGGGGTGCGCTCTGTTCTTTTTAAAGAAAAATCGTTGGCAAGCAGTTCCAAATGATTGGAGTAATGGTTTGTATTCCATTGCGGTGTTGAAATCATTGAAAATCTTGAACAAGCGCTACACTATTGTTTCTTGGTTGTAAATCTTCATTGCCTCTGGCTAGTGGCAACAACGTAAATGTCACAATATCCCAAGTCTGTTACTCCCTCCGTTCGTGATTTACGAGCGCGTTTAGGCCTAGCGAAAAATTCCCTTTCTACAAGCGCATTTGGCCGGCCACCTCGTTTCTCGACCCCCCACAGCTGTTCCATTGCCTCCGATTAATTATGCGGCGCCTCTTCCGTTTTCTTCTTTCTATATCAGCGCATGACTCACCTGTTAGCACAGGCTGATGTGTGGCCCTGCTCGGCTAGATTAAATAACCACCGGGTAATTAGGAGACTATACATACTACGGAGCCGTTTCGTTGTGGCAATTACTGCGTGAGTTGGTCTTTGTGCCTCACCCAAACGCGCTGGTAAATCACGAACGGAGGGAGTACGTCATAACGCATTACACTATCACATTGTGCATTTCACTAAGAGATTCAAATAAGTTTAAAAAAATTTCTGCTTTTCAACATCTGTTTTGCGTAGGGACCAGTCATTCTTAAGTTGCTACTCTCAGGATAATATATATTAATATATAATTTGAAGCAGCCAAACCAGTACATAATAGAAAAAAACTAAGGGGGCAAATCAGTTTCAGCTGAAAAAAAAATACTTCAATGCCACAAAGAAAATAATGCTACGACCACCAGGATCCAAAGCTAGCTTCATCCCGTAGCTATTTTGCTTCCTCGCTGATAGCTTCCTCAGGAATTACCCCCAATGTACGCTGCTCTTGCTCTGCACACAGAACAGAAAAATGAACTCTCGCTGAAATGTGAAGATCTGAACACTTTGCAAAAACAGTAACATCGTCTCTCTAGAATCGAGTAAAATTATGCAGAGAATTGTACTTGAGGAAATGTATAATTTGATGACATAAAAGTTATTTACATGCAGTACATACCGATAAAATGCAATCAGTTATCAACATTAAGCGATGCAAACTTGCTAATGAGATCTATCAGAAGGGATGGGCAGCTACTTTTCAGAAAGTCCAAGCCACCAACCGCCATCACTTCTTGCAAATTACCAGAGGAATCGAGGAACTCGAAGCACCTTTCCTTCAGACCTCGGCAATGGTGTTGCTCAGCTAGTGCAAGGATAGTTGCCACAGTTCCAGTTCTGATGAATCCGCATAACTGATCTTCGCATATCAGCTTCAGTCTCTGAAGATCATATCTGTCTGCCGCCACAAGCAAGTGTGGCCACATCACACTCAAATCCACATCCGCATCATAAAGCTCATCATTTCCTGTCACCATCTTCGGCACAGAATCACTGTAAATGAAACTAAGCAACAACTTAAACACTTGCGCTTCCATGTCCTCTATTTGTATGACACTGGCGGTCGTGCCCTCCTTCATTGGGCCGAAAAGCTCCGCCCTGAAGACAGCAGATCTGGCGGCGAGAACACACCGGTGCGCATTGAAGGTCTCGCTGCCGACCTGAAATGTCACATCAGTAGCCTCTTCGGATTGGAGGAGATTAGTGAAATGCAGGTGCATATCAGACGCCGGCACCACAACGAATGGAAGAGCTGCCGCGCTAGGATCCTCAGTGTTGCCGTCAATCTTTGGTGAAACAAGCTTGGCAACAAGCTCTTTCATGACAACAGGGCAGCTGCTAGTCAAATGATCCAAGCCGCCTAGCACCATCACTTCCTGCACATTGGAATGAGAGTATAGGAAGTCCAAGCATGCCTCCTTCAATCCTTGACAATGGTGCTGCTCAGCCAGCAAGAGGATAGTTGCTACCGTGCTCGTGTTGATGTATGTGCACAATTTCTGTTCACATATCAGTCTCAGCCTCGGGAGATCGTACTTTGTTGCTGCTGCAAGCAACTTCTGCCACGTCACATCTTCTTCCTCTTCATCAATCTCTGGAACCGAGTCACTGTAAATGAAAAGGAGCAAGGTTGCAAACACTCCTGCGTCCATGTCGTCAACGGATATGACGCCTGCTGCCGTGCCCTTCTTCACTGGGTCAAAACTTTGCGCCTTGAAGACTGTCGATCTGGAGGCAAGCACAACCCGATGCGCCGCAAAGACCATGCCATCGACCTCAATGGTCACATCTGTGCCCTCTCCGGACTGGAGCAGGCTGGTGAGATGTTGGTGCATATCAGAAGCCGGCACCGCAACGAACGGCGCAATGGCGGCTCCGGCATTGGCGTCCTTGGTGATGACGATGTCACACTTTATAGTGAAACTGTCATTCTTGACATGTGTTGATATTTCTAGATCCTTTGTTTTCAGGAACCTGTCGTAGCCCCAAGAGCAATTAGTCGAGTTGAATCTGCATACTTTGGTTTCACGGATGTTTAGCGGCACTTGCTTCTGAGACTTGTCGACGAAACTAAATTCGAACTGCACCTCCAGAGTGCCAGTAACGCTCTTATCATCCAGCTTGAGGACAAGGGATATGGTGTCAGCGTTCTGAACGCATCTGCCATTGGGGTAGCACTTGATAAGCCAGCGATAGCCACCGATCCTGAAACGGCGAGACTTTATGCACTTGCCGTTGGGGGTTTCTTGTTTGATGCGCGAGTAGCCGTCGACCACAAGCAGGTGGTACCCGCTGTCCGTGACTGTGACGGCCGAATCAGAAGACACCGGTGGCTTGCCATCACTTACCAAAGACATGCCGGCGAACGACATGGTTGGCAAATCGACAACACCACCTCGACTTTCCACAGGTAGATCGATGATGTTCGGCACTGTTTGTGGACCGGCTAGCACTTTGGCGAAGAGGAAACTAAACTACGAAGAGCATGTACCACCTCTCACCCGCACGCCCCAGTTTTATATCCATCTGTGTGAAAGACTCTAAGAGGATGCGTTCTCCAGAACTTGACCGGCAACTTCGTAATACGAGTACACTTTTATGATCCGCCTGTTCATGTGACCACGCACGCGGCCAGGAAAACGAGCGGGCGTCGTGTAAACCGGGCTAGGGTTTGAGGAAACGCCACACATTGGTGCGCCGGTTCCATTTGATCTTTATAGGAGTACGCTTGAGGTACAAGTAAACACAACTTGATTTACAAGGCAGAGATCTAGATCTCGTACATCAACTACCTTTAATACAACAGGCGAATACAAACATACTGCATATCGCTAACACGTACGTCGAGCGTCTCGTACGTCAAAGGTAAATCAATTCTTTTTTGTCACACACTTTGGGATTGTGAGAACCATGGCTTGGTGTGTAATTGTTAAGACTGACTTAGCCAAATCAACCAGCTGGCTGCTCGGTTCATTTGTTTTCCTTTCCATCCTGATAGCCTCCCACCGATCCTGTCAATCAGGGGTTGGAACTGAACTCTGCTTAGTTTTCTGTTGTGTAGGAACAGTCCTTCTTCTTCTATCTTCCACAGTTCCACGTAGGACAAAATCTTATATGGACTGTCTCTTACAAAATCCTATATGGATTGTCTCTTAGCTCCCATTTGGAAACGCTCTAAGAGATTGTGGGAAGCATGTATGGAGCGTCTTCACCACACAGACCATGTCCTGATATCTAGATACGCTTTGGCAAAGCATGTTCAGAAGAGATGAGACGTTTTGTAGACATGCTACACAAGTTGAGGCGCTTTCATACATATATCACCCTTTTGTTCATGCTTAGTACTGTATGTACGTTTTGATAACTTTTTCATGAACAAACATTTTGTAATACTAATATGAAATTATGGAAACATACATAATTTGAAATACACTCCCAGTCAAATCGAAAAAGATTTACCACCATTTACTGTTATGATAGTCCATTGGTGTAGGCTTAAGCAAGTCCAAGTCAAATGCAAGGGTGTTGAACCTAATTGCCCACCTTTCCCCAGCTTAAGTCGGTGGGTGAGTTGGTTGGTGCATGCAACTCGACATGGTATCGAGCCAGAGGTCTTGAGTTCAAGTCCTGGTGACCGCATAATCCGCTGCGCTGCTCTTATTTGCACGTCTGAGTCCTGAGGGAGCCTCCACGTGAGGGGGAGTGTTGAACCGAATTGCCCACCTTTCCCCATCAGCTTAAGTTGTTAGGTGAACTGGTTGGTGCATGCAACTCGACAAAGGTAAATCGGATTGACAAGAATGGTGCCCAATACCAATAGTATTATACTAGTGATGTCACGAAGGGTAACACAATTATTTTAGTTTTATCAGTCTGCTTTCCATCGCGTTGCCGTCCTCTAAATCCTTTCATCGCCACCTATAATGTTGCCGCCCTACACCACCACTAATTATGATATCGTTTAATTTTTTTCCTGAAATACCCTAGTATTATTAATACCACTCAAGAATACTAATGGTATCAAAAGTTGGAGGAGATCTAATTTGGATCGTCGGGTTCTAAATACCACATGTATATACCGGTGGTATGCATGATACCACTAATATTATACTAATGGTATTGGACACCGTAAAATTTCTTAGAAAAGGAGTTAAAATTTAATACAGGCCATAAAAATGTGAAATTCTGAATATATGTAAGTTATTTTGTACATATAGAAGAGAATATGACGATAATTCGGATGCAACAGAAAACACAACAGAAAACTGAAGCTGAAAAACTAAATGGACCCAACTCAGGTGAGGAACACAATAGATCGATTAGGTATTGACATAACTGAGAATACAATAGATAGTTTTGGATCTACACGCTAAGTGCTCTTAGTTGTAATCTCTTTGTTTTATGAAGTAGTTGTACTCAGCGACTCTCTCTATTTCAAATTAATTGACGTTTTTGACTTTTGTAAATCACGTTTGACCACTCGTCTTATTCAAAAAATTTGTGCAGATATCATTTATCTTGTTATGGTTTGTTTTATCATTAAAGATACTTTAAGCATGATTTATTTGTTTTTCTATTTGCATAAAATTTTTGAATAAGACGAGCGGTCAAACGTGATCTCAAGAAGTTAAAAAACATCAAGTAATTTGAAATAAAGATAGTATATATTAATATAATTCTTCTTTCGGCTTAAAATAAAAATGTGGTGGTACCCTCTTCCTCGGCAATTACCTCCATCCACTTTATTCGATCAGTCAGGTCTGCACAGAAAATAGATAAAGTATTGACACAACATTGACACACGGTCTTCAAAACATAACTTTGACTAATACTTTTTGATATAAAATATTTATAAAATATAGATAAAATATATTTTTATGAAATTATATTTCAATACGAATCGACTCATATCATTTTCATATTTCTAAATTTAACACATAAAAAATTATTTACAGTCAAAGTTCAAAATGTTTGACTTAGGACAACCGCATAACTTTTTGACACTGGAGGGAGTACATAAATTTTCTCTAAAAGATGTACTGAAATACATTGCATACACAGATTCATGTTATTTTTCATTGTGATGTGCACTACGTTAATGCAAAATTGCAATGACTTACAGCTATCAAACTAAAGAGATGCAAATGCAAGCTTGACGATGAGCTCTTTGAGGACATTGGGGCAGCTGTTGGTCAGATGGTCCAACCCTCCAGCCGCCACCACTTGTTGCAGATTATCAGTTGAGTCCAGGAAGTCGAAGCATGCATCCTTTAGGCCCTGGCAATTATGCTGATCAGCGAGCGCAAGGATGCTCGCCACCGTAGTCGCGTTGATGTACCTGCACAACTTATCTTCGCACATTAGCTTCAGCCTCTGGAGATCATATCTATCTGCCGCCACAAGCAAGTGCTGCGACACCACATCCTCATCCATATGGTCATCATCAACGTTTTCTTCTTCATTTTCTTTACGCTTTTCCTCCATGTTCGACACCAAATCACTGTAAATGAAGCTAAGCAATAACTCAAATATTTTTGGTTCCATGTCGTCTATGCGGATGAAATCTGTAACGCCTTGAAAATCGACCCTAAAAATTTTGAATAAAAATCGAAACTTAAATCGGAAGTTTTCAAAACTTTTCAAAAAAAAACCCCTCTCTTGTTCTGGACCACACCAACTGGATTTTCCGGTCTGGTCTATTTCTTTCCCTTCTCCATCCTCGCGCGCTAAATTGCCGTCCAGCGCGTTTTTACCTTCACCTACCCAGTGACCGTCATTTATTCCTTCGCATAAGCTGGCACACCGCTCGGCCCCGCACGAGTCATCTCGTCACATTAATTATCTCGAATGACCTGACGACACTATGCACTATGCTTGAGTCGTCTCGTCGTCTTGAACCTTGTGCCAACACTATGCACTATGCTTGAGTCGTCTCGTCAACCCAAAACCACACGCCGAAGTTACCCAAAACCATACGCCAACTCCATCTCTGAGTCGTCTCATCGCGTCGAGTCGTCTCGTCAAACCAAAACCACACGCCACGCCATCGGCCCCGCCATCCCGTCGCCACTATTTGCGCATACCACGCAGCGACGCACCGCCACGGCCCCTCTCCTCTCTCTGCACACATGTCCTCTCATCTAAAGTTGCACGCAAGCGCCATGCCCTGCCACCGGGGCCACCGCGCACAGCGCTGCCGCTGCAGCCCGTCGCCTCCGCATGCATGCCATGACCCACGGCCCCTGCGCATCCACTATTGGCCAAATGTGCTCGCGTCCCATCGCTCCAAAGCCGCACGCCTCGCATGCTGCCCCTGCCCATGCCTCACTCCGCATTCACAAACAGCAGCAGCAGCAGCAGCGACCTGCGCATAGCGATGCCATCGCGTCATGTCATGACATCCCGAACCACGTGATGACACTATTCTTGAGCTGTCCCGTCGCATCAAGTCGTCTCTTTACTCTGTCTCATCGCGTCACAGTCACATCACCCCAAAGCTGCACGCTTCGACTACCCTTCTCCGCACGCGCATGCTGCCCTGCATGCACCGCTACTGCTCCTGTCACGTCGCCGTCACCTCGATGTCGCTGTCATGCCATCCACGGTGATGCTCCTCTTTCTCCCTACTCAAGCTTGTCCCCGGCAATAAATAGCCCTCCCCGCGAGCTCTCTCACCAGCGCGCTGCCCAGCCCAGCTGCAGGTGAGCTCCGCTTCTTTTTCCTCTCTGTTTCACCACCAACAATACGCCTTCCATCGATCTTTCCCTCCGGAGCCATATCGCTATGGTCGAGCCACCTAAAGAAACTTGCCCGTGCTCCTAGACACATTCCGAGCTTGCTCATCACATCCTCTCCCTCCCCTCCAACCAAACGCAGCAGCAACCAGTCCACGCAACATGACCCGTTATTCTTTTCCCCGAATTCATTTTCGGATTAAATCCATAGCCTCCACTATAAAATCGATATCTCCACCATCCGAGCTCCGATTGACCCGATCCTTCCTCCTAAATTCATCTAAAATCGAGCTCTATCCATTCCTATCAGTTTCATCTTTTGTAGAGCTCCTCTTCTATTTCTTTTGTATTTATTTGAGTTTGTTGCTTGTTTGTTTGTTTGCCGGTCGCGCGTACAGTAGCCAACGGAGAGTACGAGTTCGAGGAAGAGGAGGAGCAGGAACCAGGAGCCGGAGACTTCGAGCAGGAGCTCCCCGAGGACGTCAACGAAGGCAAGTCACAATCCGTTTTCCCTTTGATCATACTGCTCCTATGTTTTATAAACACAACCCGTAGAAGCTATTTTATTGCATGAAATGATTGCCCTGATGTTTGCAAAAACCTTTGTGTAGTATGACCAAGACCACTGAGCCTTATATTACCCGTCCTATATTATTCCCTATTAAAACTAGGATATCCATGTATGATAATATTTACGCATGGATGATTTCCTTGTTATAGAAATGCTTAGGACTGTGTATCACTAAGTGCTCTACTTATACTTAGCTTTTGCAAATGTGAAAACCGTGATTGGTGTTGTGTGGTAGTAGTAAGGTTGGGTGATAACTAAAGAAAGATGAATGAATGAACTTGGGTTAGAGCTGAGGTGATCCTGATGATATTTATGGAAGATTAAGTGTCGCCTCTGTGGTGTGCTTATGACAAGTGATATGGGAGATGAATGCCGCCTCTGTGGTGGGTTCATGTATGTGGAGATGATTGCCTTGGCTCGTATAAGGACCGAGTTGCTTGTGACATCCTACCTAGCCGTTTTTCAGTGCGACCACACTACCGTGTATGCGGCACGGCTTAGTCTAAACCCCGCCAGCTAGTCTGTTAATCGCCTGGAGGCTGGAGATGCAATGGGAGCCCATGGAGCAGGTGGACGTGATGCAGACGTGTGCGACCCGGTCGAGGACCTAGATCAGAGGCTAGACCCCTGGATAACTCCCATGGCGATTAGTCGGGACGATGCTGTGATGGGTAATGGCTTTGTGAGTCTTCACACCACCCGCGCAGTGGCTTGTGATGCACTCAGATTGTGGGTACAGCGTACAACCTCTGCAGAGTGTTAAAATCTATTCGAATAGCCGAGTCCACGGTCACGGACATGGCTTTGGTTCGGTCCAAGAACTAGCATGGGATGGGTGCTTATCTCCTTGATGCGTGAGTTGTTTTGAGAATAGGTCCGGCCTTCCGCCGAAGGTTGTCGTGGACGGGGTGTCCGGCAACGTAAAACTTGACCAACCCCTTAATATCTTAATTTGATGCTTTTGCTAAAATGCTTTATAAGCTGAACCCTTGCATGTGTAAAATTTGCTTTATTGCAATGTTAAACCTGATGGCCTTTACCTTGCTATTGCCAAATGCATATATTTATCCATTGATGGTAGGGTAAGGGTTGCGACTTGCTGAGTACTTCTGTACTCATTCTTGCTTGCTGATTACAGAGGAAGATCCAGACTTCGTCGACACCGACGGTGAGGAAGACGATTGAGCTTGGTCTCGTCCGCACCCGAGCTGCCTGTGGCATTAGTCTACCGCTTAGTTGCTTCCGCTATGCTGTTTGATGACCTAGAAGTCATCTTCTGGTTTAGCTTTGTGTTTACTGTTGCCTATCTGCTAGTGTTCTTGTTGCTTCTTAATCGACCCCTGCCAGGTCGCGACTTGTAATATCACCTGTTGTAAGACTTGATTGTACCAGCGACTGATCCAGGGACTGGTATAATAAAGTGTTTTAGCTCCTGGGATAACCGGGGCGATTCAGGTGGTATCAGAGCCGTGCTTGGCTGTAGGACGTGACCTTAGGCTTGGACGCTAAAATTATTTGCAAAAACTATTTTGGAAAACTCCTTAGCTCTTTCCCTCTCTTTTGCAAAACTCTTATTTAATCCCTCCTCTACAGATGGAAGAAGATGGATGGGTGACCGACTACTGCTTGGAGACCCCTGGCTTTCCAAAGGTGCTACGTGATGCCACGGTCAGACTTGACATTATGGAGCCTGCCGAGTATGTCGGAAGAGAATATGAAGAGTTTGGCACTGAGCGCTGTAAAGTCACCATTCACATTGGAGTCAGTGATGACCATCCGGATATGAAGCCCTGGAACGTGACCACTACTGGGTCGCGATTCCCAGACACCTACCAAGCTGTGGCACGCAAGGCCCTTCAGTACTTGTGCCAGATGTATGAGAGGCCTATCGGTCGCTCGCCAATGAGGTTTTTCCCTCCCATGGAGAGAAACCGCCCCACTTGGCTTGCAAGGATGAGGACAATTGAAGGCCGGGGAATGGCTGAAAGAGAGCCCACAGTGGTTGCCATGACCCGTTATCTGCTCGCCTTGGATGAGCTGTATGACGGAACCGCAGCCAGACTGCGAAGGTGCATCACTCGAGCCGAAGAAGCTGAGACACGAGTTAGGACCCTACGTGTTCAGCTAGCTGAAGCCAAAGCTCGTGAAGCTGAAGCAGAAAGCCGTGTTGTTGTTGCCACAGAAGCCTTGAAGACCGCAGAAGACCGCTACAACAAGCTAGTCGGCACCGCCTATCTCACTAGGCGTGTCCACTGCAGGACTCTGCATATCCTCGGAGTAGGAGAACGTCCCGTTCTGGATGGGACTCCTATCTGCTCTGCAGGAAGCAACATCAAGAGGAAGTACGCAGAAGATCTTCCTGCACCACCACCCTCTCAAGCAGACGGTAAAGAAGAAGAAGTCGAAGAAGAAGAAGAGCCCCTCCCTTTGACCCAGCCTTTTCCAAAGGAGAATGAAGATCGCCTCCCCACTGCTTCAGATGAAGATTCCCCAGTTAGAGGCCTGGAAGATGCCTCCAACCTCATGGATGCCCAGGACCCATGAGTGTCCACCGAGATAAAGGTCTAATCATCGTGGGATGAAGCTACCGGTCCGAGTTCAAGAAAGTGTCTGTGGAAGTCTGTACCCCTCGAAGTTTTAGTTTGTCCCTTGTAGTCGCAGTGTAACCGCTAGTAGCTCTTCGATTAGTGTTGTACCCCTGTTGTTTTGAATCTGTGAGTGCTGCTTGTTTGTGTGAATTGCTTGTTGTGTGTGCCAGCAAGGCCCTTGTGCCCTGCGCCCTTTTTACAAAATAAAAATATAATAACAAAGAGAACTAAATGATAACATGAAGAAGATCTTAGGTTCTTCTCTCATCTTATGCTCTCCCCCCCTTATCCTCAAACAGATGCCGCCAAAGCGCTCTGCAAGGATCCAGCAGCGCTAACGGCGCCAGCGCAACAACCGTAGGGAAGAAGAAGTAAACCAAGATGCTGAAGTTCAAGCTGAGAACTCCAACCATGGACAGTTGCCTAACCCTCCGCTCACTACCCTGGCGGAAGTTATGGCACAACAAACCCGTCTGTTGGAAGCACTTGTGCAGAACAACAATAACAACAACAACCAACGCCGTCAGCAACAAGTGCATGGTTTCCAGAGTAAGATGGCAGAGTTTGTCAGAATTAAGCCACCAACCTTTGGAGGATCTGAGGACCCACTCGAAGCTGATGACTGGTTAAGGAACATCCAAAGGAAGCTCGATGCTATCAACTGTGAGGGTAGAGACAGAGTTCTCCTGGCATCCCATCAACTTACTGGGTCTGCCTTAGCCTGGTGGGAGAACTACTGTGAAGCCACTGATGATCCCACAACCATCACTTGGGAAGAATTTGTGGAAGAATTCCGTCGCTATCATGTTCCAGAAGGTACCATGCAACTCAAGACAGATGAGTTTCGTAGGCTGAAGCAAGGAAGCATGTCTGTTAATCAGTACATCCGTAAGTTTATTGAACTTTCTCGCTATGCTCCTGAGGAAGTTTCAACTGACAAGAAGAAGCAGAACAAGTTCAAGAAAGGTTTATCAGGAGAGTTAGGAACCCAGATGACTCCTCACATCTATCCTGACTTCAACACCCTGATGAACCAGACCATCCTGACTGAAGAAAGGATGATAGAGATGTCCAAAGAGAAGAAGCGCAAGTTTGCAGCTCATGAAGTCCGCCAGCAGGAAAGATTCCAGAAGCCTAGGAACTCCAACTTCCAAGGTCAGAAAAGTCAAGCCCCAATGCAGTTCAGGACTCCTTCCAACGTCTCTCGTCAGCCCAGCTTTCCTCAGAAGAGTCAGAACAACATCAAGACTCAGCAGTACAGCAGTGGTCAAGTGACCAACCAACCCAAGGCTTGCTTCAACTGTGGTGACCTTAGCCACTTCATTGCCAACTGTCCCTACAAGAACAAGCCAGCTGCTTCCATTCAGTCCAACACTGTGAATGGACCAAGGATGTCTGGAGCCACTCGTGGAACCAACTAAGTCTCCAACCAGCCAACAAAGACACAGCAGTCCTTTGGACGTGCCCGCGTCAACCACATCCATGCTCAGGAAGCGCAGGACGCACCCGGAGTTGTGCTTGGTGAGTTTCTTGTTGAATCAGTTCTTGCAACAGTTTTGTTTGATTCTGGAGCATCGCACTCTTTCATATCATCAAGTTTTGTGGAAAAGCATAAAGTACCTACAGTAGTGCTTAAAACCCCCTTAATAACCCGATCGCCCGGAGCTGACATCAAGTGTCACTTGGGTTGTTCGCGGATAAGAATCACCCTAAGTGGGGTAGCCTTCCTAGCTAGTCCAGTGGTGCTAAAATCCAAGGGGATAGATCTAATCCTCGGAATGGATTGGTTAACCAAGCATGATGGTGTCATAGCATGTTCAGACAGAACAGTTACAGTGACCAACCATGAAGGAACCCGAGTAGTCTGCAAGCCCTTGGAAGTAAACCTGACCCTATGGTGTTTTCAATGGAAACCAAGGCTGTAGAAGAAGTACCAGTGGTGAATGAGTATCCAGATGTGTTCCCTGAAGAGTTACCTGGAATGCCACCAGATAGGGATATTGAGTTCATCATTGACCTTATCCCTGGAACAGCCCCAATAGCTAAGCGACCCTACCGCATGGCAGCCGCAGAGTTAGCAGAACTCAAGGAACAGTTAAGAGAACTCCAAGAGAAAGGATACATCAGACCCAGCTCTTCCCCATGGGGAGCACCAGTTCTCTTTGTCAAGAAGAAGGATGGAAGTATGAGGATGTGTGTAGACTACAGATCCTTGAATGAAGTGACCATCAAGAACAAGTATCCTCTGCCCAGGATTGATGACCTGTTTGATCAGTTAAAAGGAGCCAAGTACTTCTCCAAGATTGACTTGAGATCTGGGTATTATCAGCTGAAGATCAGAGAAGCAGATATCCCAAAGACAGCCTTTGTATCCAGATATGGTCAGTATGAGTTCACAGTTATGTCCTTTGGACTAACCAATGCACCTGCATACTTCATGAATCTCATGAACAAGGTATTTATGGAGGAATTAGATAAGTTTGTCATTGTCTTCATTGACGACATACTGATCTATTCAAAGAGTGCCGAAGAGCACGAGCAACATCTGAGAGTAATTTTGGAAAAGCTCAGAGCCCACAAGTTGTATGCCAAGTTCAGTAAATGTGAATTTTGGCTTGAGAAAGTTGCCTTCCTTGGCCACATTCTGACAGCAGAAGGAGTTGCTGTAGACCCAGAGAAAGTTGAAGCCGTCACTCATTGGCCTCAGCCAACAAATGTGTCAGAGATCAGAAGCTTTCTTGGATTAGCGGGTTATTACCGCCGATTCATCGAAGGATTTTCCAAGATAGCCAGACCCATGACAGAACTTCTCAGGAAAGACAAGAAGTTTGAATGGACCCAGTCTGGTGAAAGAAGCTTTCAAGAGTTGAAGAGAAGACTGACAACAACACCAGTGTTAGTCTTACCTGACATTCACAGAGATTTTGTCGTCTACTGTGATGCATCAAGACAAGGCTTGGGATGTGTCCTAATGCAAGATTGTAGAGTTGTTGCCTATGCATCAAGGCAATTGAAGACACATGAGCAGAATTATCCCACTCATGATCTGGAGTTAGCAGCAGTAGTGCATGCCCTCAAGATTTGGAGGCACTACTTAATTGGAAATAAGTGTGAAATCTACACGGATCACAAGAGTTTGAAGTACATCTTTACTCAGCCAGATCTAAACCTGAGACAACGAAGATGGTTAGAGTTAATCAAGGACTATGATTTGGAAATACACTACCATCCTGGCAAAGCGAATGTTGTGGCAGATGCCTTAAGCAGAAAAGCCTACTGCAACTACCTCATGAACCACAATGATCACCTGTCGACCGAGATAAAGAAGCTTAATCTGGAGATAGTGCCTCGAGCTTGTGTGAACACTCTAAGTGTGCAACCAACACTAGATAAACAGATCAGACAAGCCCAGCTCAAGGATCAAGAGTTAATGAAGATCCGTAGCCACACTGGAGAAAACAAAGCCCCAAACTTCAGAGTAGATGATAAAGGAACTCTATGGTATAAGGACAGAATCTGTGTACCTCAAGAAGGAAAATACCGAGAGATAATCATGAATGAAGCCCACAACTCAGCTTATTCCATCCACCCAGGATCTACCAAGATGTACCTTGATTTAAAGGAAAAGTACTGGTGGAATGGAATGAAGGCAGATATAGCCAAGTTTGTTGCAGAATGTGATGTCTGTCAGAGAGTCAAGGCAGAACACCAGAAGCCTGCAGGATTACTCCAGCCCTTACCAATCCCTGTGTGGAAATGGGATGAAGTCGGCATGGATTTTATAGTTGGTTTTCCTAAATCAAAGAAGGGATATAACTCTGTATGGGTAATAGTGGACCGACTCACCAAGGTCGCACACTTTATTCCTGTACGAACCAACTATGGAGGAGACAAGTTAGCCCAATTGTACATTGACAACATAGTGAAGCTACATGGAGTACCGAGCAGAATTGTCTCTGATAGAGGTACCCAATTTACCTCAAGGTTTTGGAAAAGCTTACACTCTGCTTTGGGAACTAAGTTGGATTTCAGCACTGCTTATCACCCTCAGACTGATGGTCAGACAGAAAGGATCAACCAAATTCTTGAAGATATGTTGAGAGCCTGTGCACTGACCTATGGCAAAGACTGGGAGAAGAGTCTAGCTTATGCAGAATTCTCATACAACAACAGTTACCAAGCTAGCCTCAAGATGTCACCTTTTGAAGTGTTATATGGCAGAAAATGCAGAACACCTCTGATGTGGTCAGAAGTTGGAGAGCGTTCCCTTACAGGACCCTCCATTGTTAAAGAGGCAGAAGAAAAGGTTGCAGAAATCAAAGAGAAGCTTAAGGAAGCACAGTCTCGTCAAAAGAGTTATTCAGATAAAAGAAGAAGGGATTTAAGTTTCCAAGTGGGAGATTATGTGTACCTTAAAGTTTCCCCAATTAGAGGTACACGCCGTTTCCAAGTCCGTGGCAAGTTAGCACCACGCTACATCGGACCTTACCGTGTGTTGAAGAAGATCGGTACAGTGGCATACAGGATTGAGCTACCACCAGAGTTGGCAGATGTGCACAATGTTTTTCATGTGTCCCAGCTCAAGAAGTGTCTGAGAATACCGGAAGAACATGTCTCTGTGGAGACCTTGGATTTACAAGATGACCTCCGTTATCGGGAAGTGCCGATTAAGATTTTGGATGTAACCACCCGTCAGACCAGAGGATCAACAGTCCGCCTGTACCGTGTTCAGTGGAGTCGGCACACAGAGGCAGAAGCCACTTGGGAACGAGAAGATGCCTTGAGGAAGGAGTACCCCCATCTCTTTGAAGGTGAGCCTGAATCTCGAGGACGAGATTCCTTTAAGGGGGGTAGGTTTGTAACGCCTTGAAAATCGACCCTAAAAATTTTGAATAAAAATTGAAACTTAAATCGGAAGTTTTCAAAACTTTTCAAAAAAAAAATCCCTCTCTTGTTCTGGACCACACCAACTGGATTTTCCGGTCTGGTCTATTTCTTTCCTTTCTCCATCCTCGCGCGCTAAATTGCCGTCCAGCGCGTTTTTACCTTCACCTACCCAGTGACCGTCATTTATTCCTTCGCATAAGCTGGCACACCGCTCGGCCCCGCACGAGTCATCTCGTCACATTAATTATCTCGAATGACCTGACGACACTATGCACTATGCTTGAGTCGTCTCGTCAACCCAAAACCACACGCCGAAGTTACCCAAAACCATACGCCAACTCCATCTCTGAGTCGTCTCATCGCGTCGAGTCGTCTCGTCAAACCAAAACCACACGCCACGCCATCGGCCCCGCCATCCCGTCGCCACTATTTGCGCATACCACGCAGCGACGCACCGCCACGGCCCCTCTCCTCTCTCTGCACACATGTCCTCTCATCTAAAGTTGCACGCAAGCGCCATGCCCTGCCACCGGGGCCACCGCGCACAGCGCTGCCGCTGCAGCCCGTCGCCTCCGCATGCATGCCATGACCCATGGCCCCTGCGCATCCACTATTGGCCAAATGTGCTCGCGTCCCATCGCTCCAAAGCCGCACGCCTCGCATGCTGCCCCTGCCCATGCCTCGCTCCGCATTCACAAACAGCAGCAGCAGCAGCAGCAGCGACCTGCGCATAGCGATGCCATCGCGTCATGTCATGTCATCCCGAACCACGTGATGACACTATTCTTGAGCTGTCCCGTCGCATCAAGTCGTCTCTTTACTCTGTCTCATCGCGTCACAGTCACATCACCCCAAAGCTGCACGCTTCGACTACCGTTCTCCGCACGCGCATGCTGCCCTACATGCACCGCTACTGCTCTTGTCACGTCGCCGTCACCTCGATGTCGCTGTCATGCCATCCACGGTGATGCTCCTCTTTCTCCCTACTCAAGCTTGTCCCCGGCTATAAATAGCCCTCCCCGCGAGCTCCCTCACCAGCGCGCTGCCCAGCCCAGCTGCAGGTGAGCTCCGCTTCTTTTTCCTCTCTGTTTCACCACCAACAATACGCCTTCCATCGATCTTTCCCTCCGGAGCCATATCGCCATGGTCGAGCCACCTAAAGAAACTTGCCCGTGCTCCTAGACACATTCCGAGCTTGCTCATCACATCCTCTCCCTCCCCTCCAACCAAACGCAGCAGCAACCAGTCCACGCAACATGACCCGTTATTCTTTTCCCCGAATTCATTTTCGGATTAAATCCATAGCCTCCACTATAAAATCGATATCTCCACCATACGAGCTCCGATTGACCCGATGCTTCCTCCTAAATTCATCTAAAATCGAGCTCTATCCATTCCTATCAGTTTCATCTTTTGTAGAGCTCCTCTTCTATTTCTTTTGTATTTATTTGAGTTTGTTGCTTGTTTGTTTGTTTGCCGGTCGCGCGTACCGTAGCCAACAGAGAGTACGAGTTCGAGGAAGAGGAGGAGCAGGAACCAAGAGCCGGAGACTTCGAGCAGGAGCTCCCCGAGGACGTCAACGAAGGCAAGTCACAATCCGTTTTCCTTTTGATCATACTGCTCCTATGTTTTATAAACACAACCCGTAGAAGCTATTTTATTGCATGAAATGATTGCCCTGATGTTTGCAAAAACCTTTGTGTAGTATGACCAAGACCACTGAGCCTTATATTACCCGTCCTATATTATTCCCTGTTAAAACTAGGATATCCATGTATGATAATATTTACGCATGGATGATTTTCTTGTTATAGAAATGCTTAGGACTGTGTATCACTAAGTGCTCTACTTATACTTAGCTTTTGCAAATGTGAAAACCGTGATTGGTGTTGTGTGGTAGTAGTAAGGTTGGGTGATAACTAAAGAAAGATGAATGAATGAACTTGGGTTAGAGCTGAGGTGATCCTGATGATATTTATGGAAGATTAAGTGTCGCCTCTGTGGTGTGCTTATGACAAGTGATATGGGAGATGAATGCCGCCTCTGTGGTGGGTTCATGTATGTGGAGATGATTGCCTTGGCTCGTATAAGGACCGAGTTGCTTGTGACATCCTACCTAGCCGTTTTTTCAGTGCGACCACACTACCGTGTATGCGGCACGGCTTAGTCTAAACCCCGCCAGCTAGTCTGTTAATCGCCTGGAGGCTGGAGATGCAATGGGAGCCCATGGAGCAGGTGGACGTGATGCAGACGTGTGCGACCCGGTCGAGGACCTAGATCAGAGGCTAGACCCCTGGATAACTCCCATGGCGATTAGTCGGGACGATGCTGTGATGGGTAATGGCTTTGTGAGTCTTCACACCACCCGCGCAGTGGCTTGTGATGCACTCAGATTGTGGGTACAGCGTACAACCTCTGCAGAGTGTTAAAATCTATTCGAATAGCCGAGTCCACGGTCACGGACATGGCTTTGGTTCGGTCCAAGAACTAGCATGGGATGGGTGCTTATCTCCTTGATGCGTGAGTTGTTTTGAGAATAGGTCCGGCCTTCCGCCGAAGGTTGTCGTGGACGGGGTGTCCGGCAACGTAAAACTTGACCAACCTCCTTAATATCTTAATTTGATGCTTTTGCTAAAATGCTTTATAAGCTGAACCCTTGCATGTGTAAAATTTGCTTTATTGCAAATGTTAAACCTGATGGCCTTTACCTTGCTATTGCCAAATGCATATATTTATCCATTGATGGTAGGGTAAGGGTTGCGACTTGCTGAGTACTTCTGTACTCATTCTTGCTTGCTGATTACAGAGGAAGATCCAGACTTCGTCGACGCCGACGGTGAGGAAGACGATTGAACTTGGTCTCGTCCGCACCCGAGCTGCCTGTGGCATTAGTCTACCGCTTAGTTGCTTCCGCTATGCTGTTTGATGACCTAGAAGTCATCTTCTGGTTTAGCTTTGTGTTTACTGTTGCCTATCTGCTAGTGTTCTTGTTGCTTCTTAATCGACCCCTGCCAGGTCGCGACTTGTAATATCACCTGTTGTAAGACTTGATTGTACCAGCGACTGATCCAGGGACTGGTATAATAAAGTGTTTTAGCTCTTGGGATAACCGGGGCGCTTCAAAATCATTGGTCGTGCCCTCTTTCATTGGGCCAAAAAGCTCAGCCTTGAAAACTGTGGATCTGGCGGCGAGCACACATCTGTGTGCGGGGAACCTCTCGCCATCTACCTGAAATGTCACATCGGACACCTCTCCTGACTGGAGGAGACTAATGAAATGTCGGTGCATATCAGATGTCGGCACATCAACGAGTGACAGAGCAGGGGCACTAGTATTCCCAGTGTTTACAACAGCCTTAGGTGAAACAAGCTTGGCAATGATCTCTTTCAGAACAACGGAGCAGCTGCTAGTCAAATGGTCCAGGCCGCCTAGCACCATTACTTCCTGCACAATGGAAGGAGAGTCGAGGAAGTCCAAGCACTTGCCCTTCAGTCCTTGACAATGGTACTGCTCAGCCAGCGCAAGGATAGTTGCCACCGTGCTCGTGTTGATGTATGTACACAACTTCTGTTCGCAAATCTGTTTCAGCCTTTGGAGACCGTACTTATGTGCAGCCACAAGCAAATGCTGCCACATCACGTCGTCCTCTTCTTCCTTCTCCATCTCAGGAACCGAGTCGCTATAGATGAAGCCAAGCAAGAGTTTGAATACTTGTGCTTCCATGTCATCTACATGTATGACACTCGCCGTTGTTCCGTCCCCCTTGGTCCGGCCACCATAAAGCTTCTCCATGAAGACTGTCGATCTAGAGGCGAGCACGACCCGGTGCGCAGCGAAGATCTTTCCACCGACTTCAAAGGTCACATCGGTGCCCTCTCCGGATTGGAGCAGGCCAGTGAGCTGTTGCTGCATATCAGAAGCTGGCACCACGACGAAAGGTCGAGCAATTGCTCCCCTGGTATTGACACCCTTGGTTACGATGATATCACACTTTACGGTGAGACTATCGTCCTTGACATGTGTTGATTTGTCCAGTTTCTCTTTTCTCATGAAGGCTCTGTAGCCCCAACAGCTCTGGGAGCGGAACATGTGTACTTCGCTTCCATGTATGCCTGATGGGACTTGCTTCTGAGCCTTATTGACAAAACTAAAGTCGAACTGCACTTTCAGAGCGTCAGTAACACTGTCATCGTCCAGATTGAGGAAAAGGAATATGTTTTTTTTTTTAGAAAAGGGAATATGCATTAATATTTCAGCCTATGTATCGATTGATACATGTAGCTGTCCATTATTACAAACAGGGTCCAAAAAAGAAACACGGCAAGAAAGGAAACATTCATGACATCCATGACATCCATATAGCTTATTCAAATAAACGGAAGTCTATTACTAAAGCGCCAACCATTTTTGGCAAAAATGTCCATCACCGTCGTCTCAAGCACACGGCACCCCAAATTTATTTGAGGTCTTTCTTCCTCTTTTTGTAGCAGGGCCCAGAAGCGAATCCAATGCGTTCCTCGGAACACCACCTGCATATAAGAGAAAGCTCGTGTATTGTTAAAAACTTGATCATTACGGCTAAGCCAAATTGCCCAACAAATGGCACATGCTCCTACCAAGGATTGATGCTTCAATTTCTTATCTACCCCTTGTAACCAACCATTAAACATGTGATCAACATTAATGGGAGGCGGTAAATTAAAAGAAACATGCACCAGTCTCCAAATAAATTTAGCATTTGGGCAATCAAAAAAGAGGTGTTGTATAGATTCTTCTAAGTTACAGAAACAACATTTGACACTCCCTTTCCATCGCCTCTTTGCCAAATTATCCTTGGTCAAGGTCACTCCTTTTATCATGTACCACATAAATTTTTTTATTTTAAGCGGTATTTTGAGCTTCCAAATAATGTGGTTATGGGCCCCAACATTGGTGGCAGGTACCGCTCTATACATAGAGCGTACTGTAAAGCAACCATGTTGATTCAAAGACCCAATGAATTTATCCCTCTGATCTGTTAGTTGAGTATTCATGACCCGACCAACTAACCCGCACCTACCAAACCTTATCGATTTATCGTTATTCATTATGCAGCCTTTTATTGGATCTTATCGGAGTTATTGTTAATTGCTTATTTAATTGCTATTTGTCCTTGTTGATTGTCGTATTTTATCTGTAGCCGTGCACTCATGTTATGCATGATCACGTGCACGTACCACCGTCATGCGCTCAGCTCATGACAAATAACTAGTAGCTTAGTCTTAGTAATTAATGCAGTAGACAATATAATAGCTAATCATCATTAGGTAATCCTTTAATCTATAGGTAGGTAATTAAAGTAACACACTTTGCACTTCGTACACGTGTTGCATGAACCTTTATATAGGTTACGACCTATATAAAGACTTAGTGCCACAAATGTACCAAGAACATGTACACACGCTGTTCTACCTTCACATACACTCATGCACTTCTCATTGTGTTTAGCATCCCTCATTTACATCAAAAGCCCTAGTATTCGATGCATTACCCCTAATAGCCCTTTTAAAGAAAATAAGACCTTACTAAAGTAAAACTTGATGCATCATACATGAATGGCGTCTCTTGTCCTCCTCCAGTGTTCTATCAGTCCTTAATTGGAGTTTAATTGGATCTTATTTGGCTCTTTTCGATCTTTATTTCTTTTGCGGTAGTTTGTTTATACGTAATGTATTGATACGCTAGATCACGCGAGCTACTACGTGAAAGAGCCAGAAGAATACAAGCTTCAAGGAAGATTCAGAGGATCCAAGCTTGAACGAAGGATTTGAGGACTTAGAATACGAGGACTTGAAGAAGAAGACTTTGGTGAAGGCAAGCCCTAACTCCCTTTTGATCATGATTGATCCTATGATTTCAAATACTCCTGATTAGAGCCTACTTTATAAATCCTGCATGATATTTAAATGCTTAGTATGTCCTAATTACTTGCTTATTGCCATGCCTTGTTATCTATTACCCTGCTTCCATTGTTAAACCTAGGAACCAACATCATTAATTCTTTAATGATTTGTTGGATTGATATGCCGCTTAGGACTGTCACATGAGTATTTAATTTAATCTTGCTATACATGCTTTTTGTGTTAAATGCGTGAGTGCTTGGTGGTGTGAGTGTGAATATGAATTGTGGGTGGGACTAGTGACAACTTGTGAAACTCCTAGTGGGGATGATACTTTGGCGGGAGCAGGCGAGGTAGTCCTCAAGTGGGGAGGGCTATCTCTGGAATGCGACTCCTCAGTGAGGATAGCTATTGAAGATGCCTGCTTCGGTCGTATAAGAACCGGTTCCTGTGCCGCCTGGCCTAGCACCTTTCGTACAGCCACAAGTCTTGTATGGGCAAGATTTGGAACCACACCCTACTATAGTGTTCACCTGGTATCCCACTCGGAGGCAGCAGTTGCAGCGGAAGCCAGGAGAAGACTCGTGGACAGTGGGAAGCGGGTTCGGCATGTGGATACTTTTCAGGCCTTTCTATATGATATGATATGATGAAGCCCCTGGTTGGATGTATTTCCGTGGGTGGATGCCGGTGACACCAAGTAGGTACGGGACTTCAGTATGCCTGTCCAAACTGCGATATATGAGAGGACAGGTGTGCCTTGTGGGGAATCGTGTACAACCTCTGCAGAGTGTATAATCTATCTGGATAGCCGCGTTCCACGGCAATGGACGACGCGAAAGCTTTGGCCACACAAGATTAGTATAACGGTATGTGTTATCCCTTGGCGTGTTTTTGGAGTACACCGGTGTGGAACCGTGCGTTGGTTTCCGGCCAGCACTAAAACATGGGAACTGGCGGGATGGATTGCATCTCCCCCAGGGCCAAACAACCCCACTAAATACCAAGTATAATAATCTTGACTGTAGTCTGCAAACTGCTTTGCTTTCCAAATAAACCTTGCATAAAGTTGGCTTTTCGCCGATATGATGAACCCTAGCCTAACCTTGGTTATATCCATGCATACTTTTACCCTTGTGTGAGGGCTTGTTGAGTACCTTATGTACTCACGCGTTTGCGATTGTTGGTTAGGCAGGAGAAGACTTCGTAGAAGACGACGACGTGATGGTTTTCGGTTCTGCTCTTCAAGTCTGCTTGTGGTGTTGGGCCATGTTTTCCGCTGTCTGCTTCACCGTTAGTCGGTCGGATGGACTTGAATGGTTTTGAATACTTGTCGTACCGCCACTAAGGGTCTTATGTCAGGTATTATACTTATTTACTTATTCAAAGTATGCTTTTGATTATCATATCTGTGTTCTTGTGCGTATCAGCTACTGATCCAGGGACTGATACAGGATGCACAACAGATTCCAGATATAGGGTCTGACAACGACGCCGGCGGCGGCTCGCCGTCGCCGACCAAAGATACGCTGGCGAATGACATGGCAGATGGAGACGACCTTGAGTCGCCGGCAGATGGATCGATGTTCCGCGCTGTTTGTGGAAAAGATGAAACTGTAGCTATGCGCGGCCGCGGAACATCTACGTTAAGAGCGTGCGCTGGGAATTGTAGACGTTTTCGATCTCCAGGACGCAAGACCTCTTCGGCAGTCCTCCTGCTCTACGACACGTTGATTTCCCGATCCCGGACGGATGCGCTACAGAACCATGCAGGCACGTTACGCGTCTCGGCCAGGATCTTATTTGTACCTCCAGAAGAGTAGCTCGCTTTCAATATCTCTACTACTAGTTGATACCGATCGAATGCAAAGCTTTAGGCCCTATTTGTAGGATCCTCTAGCCGGCTAAAAATAGAAATAAAGAGAGTGAGATTTAGCTCGACTCCTGGAGTTGCTCTAAAATTAGTCAACTAAAACATTAGCCAGCTAATTTTTTAGCCAACTAATTTTAGGAGGTATTTGTTTGGATCATTGACTAATGTCTCTGGTTTTTAGACTTTCTTTGCCTTTTTAATACTCTCTCCGTTTTTAATTATATGACGCCGTTGACTTTTTCGTTGAACTTTGACTAACAATATAGATTTAAATAATTACTTTTTAAATGTGTAATGAATATCATTGGATTCCTCATCAAAAGCACTTTAAGGTTAACTTATACACATCTATTTACACAAATATTTTAAATAAGACGACCGGGCAAAAATAACGAAAAAAGTCAACAACGTCATATATTAAAAAACGGAGGGAGTATTTTGGTGTGGTAGGGCTACGACACTCCGAGAAACAATTCAGAAACAAATGGGGACAGCTGAAGGCACTGTACTCATTCTGGAGAGGACTTCAAACTCAAACTGGATTAGGGAGGCACAATGACGGCGTGGCGGCGGATGAAGAATTTTGGCAAAAACAAAGAAAGGTATGATCTAAAGAATTTGAATCCACATATGCCTGTTGTCATGAATTCACATATGCCTGTTGTCTCACATTATCATTTCCTTTTTCGAACTGCAGGACAAACCTGATTATAAGAAGTTAAGGTATGGCCCTCCAGACAATCTTGATCAGCTTGAAGAGATGTTTCAACATATTGCTGTTGATGGATCAACCTCCTGTATTCCGGGTGAGAACATGAGAGGTGACGAAGATGATGGTGAAGAAGATGGTGAAGATGCGAGTCCTATGAGCACAAACAGCAAGAGAGCAGCCTGTTCCACTTCTACCGCAGCTACTAGTCCAATCAAGAAGACCAAGAGCCCTATGGTGAGGATTTTCAAAGGAGTGCTAGAGAACATGAAGAAGGATAGTGAATCAACGGAAAAAGCGGTACAAGTTGCCTTGCATGGAGAGGTCATGGCTCAGTCCATGAAGAAGGCGCTACAATTGGTGGTTGAGTCAGGGGCACCACAGTCTAGTGTAGAGTATTTCATGGCCACACAACTGTTCTTGAAGGCTGAGCACCGTGAGGTGTGCTTCAACTTCAACACACCAGAGGATCGGCTGTTATGGTTGAAGCGGTGGTGCCACATGAAAAATATGTACTAGTTGTCCTCCGATGTATCGATCTTTGATGATATTTATGTTGTTTCTGTGATTAATTTAAGAACACATTGGTGTTGTTTCAATGACTAATATATGCTGATATGAGGTTATGCGGTGCTGTTTTGGTAGCATTTTTTGTGCTGTTTGATGACAGATTTGGTGCTGCTTGATATGAGATACATGTGGTGCTGATATGAGATACACGTGGTGCTGATATTTTTTTCCTTTCACTTGTAGGTGGCTTTATCTTCGAGTGATGACGAGGATGATGTAGGAGCAGCTAATCCGGCATTTCAACTAGTGTTGGAACATCAAAATAGGAAGAGACGTCATGCTCAAATTGCACTTATGCTTGGTATGTACTACTTTGACTCCTATATGAACAAAGCACCTAGAAGGCAGCCTCAGATGACTGGATTTGATTGGGTTATCATAACTCTAAACAACCCCAAGGCTTGTTTCAACATGTATAGGATGAGTAGGGAGTTGTTTGACCGTTTGCACTGTTTGTTAGTTGAGTCTTATGGGCTGAAATCATCTTGCAAAATGGAATCAGTGGAGGTTTTGGCTATGTTTTTGTGGATCGTTGGTGCCCCTCAATCATAGACAAGTTGAAAACCGTTTTGAGAGGTCAACCGAAACGGTTAGTCGTAAGTTTGAGGAAGTGTTGGAGTGTGTGTACAAGCTAGCAAGGGACATTGTTAAGCCAAGAGATCCGGTTCAGGACTGTGCACTCAAGGTTAAAAGGTGCTCGGTTTACACCTTACTTCGACAATTGTATCGGAGCAATTGATGGGACTCATGTACCTGTTGTTGTTCCTACTGCAAAAGTTCTTCAATACACGGGTCGCGGAGGATACACTAGTCAAAATGTCTTGGCTATATGTGATTTTGACATGAGGTTCACCTTTGTGGTCGCGGGGTGGCCAGGCTCAGTTCATGACATGAGAGTGTTTAATGATGCTATACGCAAGTATGCCGACAAGTTTCCTCACCCTCCTCCAGGTTTGCATATTAACAATGTTTTAGTTTTGCCATTTTACTTCACTTGTTAAGAGCTCTAAGTAAATACATCCTCATTTGTAGGCACATTTTATTTGGTGGACTCTGGCTATCCTAACAAGCCGGGCTATCTTGCACCATACAAGGGTACGAAGTACCATTTGCCGGAGTTTCGACAAGGGCCGATGCCAAGAGGGAAAAAGGAGTTGTTCAATTTTGCTCATTCATCACTTAGAAATGTCATTGAGCGATCATTTGGGGTCTTGAAGATGAAATGGAGGATCTTGCTTTACCTGCAAAGTTATCCGAAGGAAAAGCAAACTATGATTATACATGCATGCATGGCCCTTCATAATTTCATTAGGGAGAATGCAATTGAAGATGGACTTTGCAAGGTTTGATCATAACGAGAACTTCACGACATCTCATGGACGAAGGGGCGCAGATGTGCATTTAGGAGATGAAGATACAAACATGAATACATTTCGTGACAACATAGCTGATGCTTTGTTTGCTAGGCGACAGTGATTGGTTTCTTTACGTGTGTGGAGAGAGATTTATTTTTGTATGGACCACTGTAATAAATATTTGATACTTTAATTTATTTTTCCATGCATGGTTCATATTTATACATCATTAGCGTGTATTATCCAGTAGGAGGCAAGGAATATTTTAATTTTATTCATAGTGTATCAGCATGTATCATCCAGTAGCAGCAGCAGGTAGGAGAACACACTTTTTTTGGCTTGTTTGTTCGCATCTGTATGGAGTAGGTACTACTAGGAAGCAGCAGAAGGTGCCAAAAACACAGCAGGCTGCGCGCGCGCCAAAAACAGCAGGAGCGCGGGAGCGGCAGACGACAGACGGGGGACTTGCGCGCGCGTGAGGTAGGCAGGGGCAAAAGTGACTTTGTTAACTTTAGTTGCTAAACTCTCTAGATCCAAACAAATATGGATTAAACTTTAGTCACCTAAACTTTAGTCTATCTAAACTTTAGTCCAAATAAACTTTAGAACTAGAGGATCCAAACAAGGCCTATGTACTGTACGTAGACAGCACATTTGACCAATCATTGCAAACTGTATGTACTCGTATTAGCACTAGCTAGTACAATACAATATAGTTGAATCAGTACCGCGGGGTAATTTGGTGGGTAAATAAACCAGTTTGAGCTGGAACTAAGTAGTGCTTAAATGCAACAGAAACTGAAAAAGGGAAACCCAAAGCTCTTAGCATAGCATAGCTTCGTCAGCTTACAACCTCCATCCACCATACTCCAGTCCTGCACAACCAGTGCAAAAGGGAAAATGAATTTTCAGTGCACAACCTCTTTACATATAACAGTAGCGGTTTCTCTGGACGGCCAAACGTATATTCAGATAACAATATAACCATTGACATGTATAACTTGTAAGTGTAGTACCTACCAGCAACAATGAAGCCTTGCTTTCAGTTATGTCTCAAGAGACGCAAGCTTGGCCTTGAGCTCTTTCAAGGCAGATGGGCAACTGCTAATCAGATGGTCCAAGCTCCCGTTTTCCATTACCACGCCCAAGTTTGCGGGGGAGTTGAGAAATTTCAGACATGCCTCCTTGAGCATTTCGCAGTTGTGCTGCTCTGCCAGCGCAATGATGGTCACCGCATTGCTCGTCTCAATGTATCCGCACAGCTTCCGTTCACAAATCAGCTTCAGCCTTTGAAGATCGTACCTATCTGCAGCCACAAGCAAGTGTTGCCACAACACATCCTCATCTTCGTCCTCTTCAATCTTCGGAACCAAATCACTGTAAATGAAATTAAGCATAAGATTAAACACTTTTGCCTCAATATCGTCCACGCGTATGACACCGGATCCTGTCCCTTCCTTCATAGGGCCAAAGAGCTGAGCCTTGAAGACACGAGACCGAGCAGCGAGCACGCACCGGTGTGCAGCAAACATCTTGCCTCCAACCTCAAACGTGACAGACTGACATCTGAACCCTCCTCGGATTGGAGGAACGTACTGAGATGATGTTGAATTTCAGGTGGGGGCACTGCAAACAACGGTGTGTTGGCACCGGCGTTTCCAATTTTGACATCCTTGGTGATGATAATGTCACACCTTATCGTGAAGCTGTCGTTCTTGAGATGTCTTGATTTTTCTAAGGTTTCTCTTCTCATGAAACAGGGACTAACCCAAATGTTATTACCAGTAGAAACGTGGACAGTTTCGTTTTCAGCACAGATACGTAATGGCTCTTGCTCATCAACCTGATCAATGAAACTAAACCCCAACTGCAGCTTCATAGGTTCTGGAAAAGGCTCCGGGTAAATTAAGAGAGCAACGGATATGTAGTCGGCACACACTGGCTTACTGCCATTAGGGTAGCACAAGATAGCCCAGCGATAGCCTCCCAGCTCAAAATCGCCAGATGATCTAATGTATTCGCCATTTGGTGTGCCTTTGATGCGCGAGTACCCCTTGACCACAAGAAGGTGATACCCGCTCACCGTGACGGAGGTGGTGGGCGAGGCAGATCGAGATGGACTGTCGTCGCTGAAGAAGGAGACACCGGCGAACGACATGGCGAAACGAGAAATCAACCAAGGTGTAGCTGAAGATAAGATGTTTTGGCACTAAACAAGATTTCTTTTGTACTCACAGACTCCGGCATATATATTGCACTTACGTGCAATGCGTTCTCACTACTCAGGAACACGTCGCTATATTCAGCTCACATTCGCGTTCATACTTTAACAACTCAAGACTGTTTGGGAAACGGAAACGACATGCATCCTCTCGCTAATTGAAACTGAAATTGCTTCGGCTTCTCAAGGGCCATCAATAAATGAACAAGTATCATTCCAGCGCGGGGAATTGATAGGCAGCTATCAAGAGCAGTACAGAGATTTATGGGTGATGACGTTCTAGAAAAAAAAAAGATTAATGAGTGATGGGATATAGCTATTCACGCGCGGTGCACTAGAGTTGCAGTTGTTGGCCGCAACCACTACAACAAAAGTCCAATATGGCAGCAGGACACAAAATCACGCAGTGGTGGTTCTGAAAGATGGCCGCCGCTACCGTGGAGAAAACGATCTTGTTGAAACGAACCGTTCCTACAGACCATTTTTAACGGCAAACTGTGTAAAATAAACAGTCTGTTCCTCCCATAAGCCACCGCTACAAATAAAAGCCAATAGGTACATGACTTACATAGGTTCATGCAATAAGATTGATGGTGTTAAATGATTCCTCTTGATAAACACTTTCATAATGGCGAAAGGGCTTGTAGTCTAGTGGTTACAAGAGCCTCAGTAGCCCTATAGGAGCGAATTTTCTAAGATTTAATGGCGTTGTGCTTTCAGTGGTCGGTGACGTGGCCGTCGATAGCGAGGCGTCAGTGGTTACTTCGTCAATCTCGAGAATTTGCTGACTCAGTCTTTGAAGATGCTCATTGGGGTAGCGTTTATAGGGATGATTGTGCGTGCGTTCTCTCTAATATAGCATCAACTACATCCACCTTGCTCCAGTCCTGCACAGTCATCAGAAAAGTAAATTATCGCTGAAAGTTATATGCTAAACAGGAACCTCTGGTGCGTAACATTTACCGTATTACTTACAGTTATCAAAACTTGAGAGAGGCAAGCTTGGCGATGAGCTCTTTGACGACAGAAGGGCAGTTGTCAATCAGATGGTCCAAGCCGCCAGACGCCACTACGTCTTGCAGACTTGTTGAGGAACTGAGGAAGTCCAGGCATGCATCCTTCAGTCCTCGGCAATGGTATTGCTCTGCTAGTGCAAGGATAGTTTCCACCGTGCTTGTGTTGATGTGCGTGCACGACATTTGTTCGCAGATCAGTTTCAACCTCAAGAGAACATATCTGTCTGCGGCCACGAGCAAGTGCTGCCACACAACAGCTTCGTCCTCCCCGTCAATCTCCGGCACTGAGTCTCTGTACAAGAAACCCAGCAATAACTTGAAAACTGGTGCCTCCATGTCCTCGATGCATACCACAGCTTTAGTTGCTCCCTCCTTCATAGGACCAAAGAGCAAAGCCTTGAACACAGCCGACTGGGCTCCGAGAACGCACCGGTGTGCGGCAAACATCTCGCTGCCGACTTGAAACATGACATCGGTGCCCTCTTCCGACAGGAATAGACTACCGAGATGCTGTTGAATATCAATTGGTGGCACCACAACAAACGGCTCAGAAGCTTTGGGGTCCCTTGTACTGACATCCTTGCTGGTAATGACGACAATGTCACACCTTATCGTGAAACTGGGAATCGGTTCCTCTGACGTCGAAGTCACGGGACTTTGTCACTGACATGTGGGCTCCCCTCCTAGAGGGCCCACATGTCAGCCACGAAGTCACGGTTGACTTCGACGTCAGGGGATCTCAATTGTGAAACTGTCGTTCTTGATATGTTTGGACTTCTCAAAGACTTCTCTTTTCATGAAACAGCGGGGGCTCCAGGCATCATCAGTAGAGAATGTGTGAGTTACTCTGTCACGGACGAGCAATGACGGCTCGTCCTTCTGAACCTGATCAACGAAGCTAAACCCATACTCCACGGTCACAGGTTCAATAGTGCAACTTTCATAGAAAACTAGATACTACCTCCGTCCCATAATAGTTTTCGCTGTTGACTTTTGATCATCACGTTTGACCATTCGTCTTATTCAATTTTTTTTTACAAAGATTAAAACAAATATGTCATGATTAAACTAACACTGATGATAAAACATGTGATGAAAAAATAATTAATGTTTGCACAAAAAATTCAAATAAGACGAATGGTCAAACGTGACAATCAAAAGTCAACAGCGCCAACTATTTTGGGACGGAGGTAGTAAAAGGATATGCAGTAGGTGTTCTTTGGTAAATAATCGTTGGGGTAGTACTCGATATACCAGCGATAGCCTCCGATCTTGAACGGGCGAGATTGCATGCCCTCGCCATTTGGGGTGTCCTTGGTGCGCGAATACCCATGGACCACGAGCAGGTGGTGCCCAGACGATGGGACTGCCGTGGCGGCTGAAGCAGAAGGGGACAGCTTGCTGTCGCCGACGAAGGATACACCGGTGAATGCCATGGCCTGTGGTATCCCACTGAAGAGTGAAAGAAAGATGGTAGTGCACGTGGACTGGCACTTAATTTGGCAAAGAGGAAAGCGAACTACTTCATTGTCTACTACTATGTCGCATATGAATGATGAATATTGAATTTCTAATTGCAACTTAGTACTGCAAAATTCACAAATTGGACGAACCGATGAAGTGATCCTTGGCTCCTTGATGCAACTATATTAATTGTTGAAGAGAAATTGGCAACTATAATAGTTACCTTGGCCCCTTGATGCAATGCTGTTTGTTGCCGGTGAAGTGATCGGAAGACTACACAACAGGATGCTGGAGATTGGCAGGCTGCTGCCTGAAGGCCTCGTACCCCAGGCCTGATCGCCGCGGCTCGGGCCGCGTGCTTTCACAACTGCACTTGTTGCTGGATGCTCGACTCCTTGCTGCTGCTAAAGCCGTTCGAGCTCGAGAGAAGGTGCTGATGCTGCCTGCCGCCGGCCGCCGCAAGGTTGCGTCACGGCTAGGGCTTCATGCAGACGGTATGCATAGAGGGGATGGGCCTATTTGGGTCGAAACTTGGGAGGACTATGGGCTTGGCTGGTTGGGGATGGATGAGTTGGTATGGACACTTTCCCGTTTCTTTCCTCCTTCTACTTTGTGTACTTTTGTATATTTTTTCGCTAGAACAAAAATCTCTAGATCTCTGCTTCAAACGAAAGCAGGAGACGAGGAAAAAGTATTGTAACCGTGTAACAAACTCTTTTGATGAATTTATACACACACCTGTGTCCAAAATTAAGTGACGTTTTAGAGTTGTTAAAAAGAGTATTGTAAACCATGTAACAAACTCTTTTGATGAATTTATACACACCTCTGTCCAAAATATAGTGACCTTTTTTTTTGCGATGAAAAATTTAGTGACCTTTTATAGAGTTGGTAAGAGTCAAGTTAACTAAATTTTGATTAATTTTTTAGCAAAGAAGATCAATATATACGACATCAAATGAGTAAACTATAATAATATAAATCATGATGCATTTGATGATACTAATTTTATGTTCTAAACATTTGTATTCTTCCTATAATCTTGGTCACATATAAGATGGTTTCATTTGAATCAATTATAGAATGACACTTATTTTAGGATGGAGGGAGTAATATTGTACTCCTCTGTCCAGAAATATAGTGTACATCTAGTTTTGTTCTAAGTCAATTTTTTTAAACTTTGACCAACAATATTGACAAAACTATATATGTTGGCAACACAAAAATTATGTAGTTGAATTCGTCATGAAATAGACTATTGTAATATGTAACTCTTTTAGTTTGAAACAATACATATTTATATATATTGTTGATCAAAGTTCTAAATTTGACTTAGGACAAAAATTAGATGTACACTATATTTTTGGATGAAGGAAGTAACATTAAGTGATGAATCTACTGTAAGAACTATGCGTAATTTGCTCCAAAAAAAAAAAGGACTTTAGCCATTCTTCCTTGTTGGCAGTTGAAATACGAGAGATATAATTACTTGACCGTACATTTAAAAGTTCAAATGTATGTGTGAACACGTTTTTTTGGTAGCAAAATATTTTAATTTCTTTCCATTATACTCTCTCTGTTCGTGAGAACTGAAAAGCACATGCTATGTGCACCGATCTTTGGTGGTAATACGTACATTATAACAACGTTTCACAATATTCCATCAAAAAAACAACGTTTCACAATACTTCATTGTAACCTGACAACTCGAATCATGGTTCATGAACAATTGTCAACACATGATCTGAAATTCAGGAAATGAAATGACTCACTTAACTTGTGACTGACAGAAGTATAGACCTAACAACTTGATTCAAGATTCATGAACACATTTAAGAAAAATACCAAAATTCCAGGATTCAAAAGGACTGGCTGCTCAACTTGCGACTAATAGAAATGTAGACCTGACAACCCGATTCATGATTCATGCATGAACATATTTCAGAAATACAATATCTAAATTACAGGAAATAAAGTTTTATTTGCTACTTGACTTGCGGCTGATAGATGTAGCTGCGAACACCATGATGAATCAAACTGTTGAAGCAAACTTGGCAAGGAGTTCCGTAAGAACAGAGGGGCAGGTCCTAGTGACATTTTCCAACCCATCGTCGGCCATTACCTTTTTCAAGTTTTCTGGAGATTTGAGGAACTCCAAGCACACCTCCTTCAAGCCACTGCAACGGTGCTGCTCAGCTAGCACGAGGAGCGTTGTCACCGTGCTCACATCCATGTACGCGCACAACCTGTCTCCACAAATCAGTTTCAGCCTTTCAAGATTGTATTTTTCTGCCGCGACAAGCAAGCTCTGCAACATCACTCTTTTTGCCGCACGATCCTTGTCATCATCTTCTTCTTCGTCGTCGTCGTCTTCCATTTCCCCACCATCTTCTTCGTCTCCCTCTGCCGATTCTGCTTCATCTTCTTCCATGTCCTCACCATCTTCTTTGTCTCCCTCTGCTGATTCTTTTTCGTCCCCCTCTTCTGCTTCTCCTTCATCTTCCATCTCCTCATCACCACTATCTTCTTCCATCAAAAGCAATGAGTCCGTATAGATGAACGCGAGCAAAGCCTTGAAAACCTTTGCTTCCATGTCATCTATGCGTATGGTGCTTGATGCTGCACCGTCAGCGGCTGGCCCAAAGAGTTGTGCCTTGAAGACGGTAGACCGTCCGGCGAGCACGCATCGATGCGCAGGGAACGTCACAACCTCAAATACCACATCGGCGCCCTCCTTGTTCCGGAGGAGATCACCGAAATTCTCATGGATGCCGGGCGGCGGCACTGCGATGAGAGGTGCAGAGCAGGCCGGGCCCTTGGTGACGAAAATGTCACACCGAAGGGTGAAACAATCATCCATGAGGTGCTTGGATCTCTCCAACACATCTCTTTTTATTTTTATTTTTTTGAATGTCAACGGGGGGATAAAATCCCCACCTGATATTCCATTTTCTATTAAATGGGTAGCCCAAATAGGCTCAAGAGATTAGAGCAGCATGCCCGGAGCACAATGGGCGTATACAAGTGGAGGCAACAAAACAAAAGAGAAGGCGACATACATCGGGAACATAAAGAGAAAAAAAAGAGAAGACGAGGGTAGACTAAGAGAAGAACAGCCCTTTTGTCGCCCAAGTAGCCTAGCCTTAATCTTAAACTCAAGCTGAAAGCAACCACCGATTGTCGACAAGTGTCACCACTGAACAACTTGCTTGCCTTCATTACAATGATCATTGCACCACCACATCACCCCTCGTAGCTGCGCCGCCCTGGTGTCACCCTCCACCTTCCAACAAGGGGAGGAATCCTTGAGGGACGAGAGGGCCGCCCAACAGGGGGGGACTAAGAGTGAGGATGGCACGCTAACCACAGCATGTCGGACAACGCCGACCTCCTTTGAAGCTGGCGGAGCCACCTTTCCTAGAGCATCCGGTCTCCACGAGCTACCATCCGACGCCCTCTGCGGGGAGGAATCCGAAGAGGAGGGAGGGCAAGCCAGCGTGAACGCACACGGCATATGATTTGAGGACACCACCGGCAAGAGACCGACGACGAAGCAGAGGCGCCAGAGAAAACGCCTGTTGAACCACAATGAAGGCTAACAGCAGGGCCAAGACCATAGACCGGCTATGAAGGTCCGCGACATGGCATAGCTAACCTCATCAAGCTCCATGGCAATGCCTTCAAGAAGGATGCGACGGCCGAGGCCGACGCCATTGCCCGATCTAGCACAAGGCCAAACCAAGGTTTTCACCCAGAGCACTTAATGATTAGCACACTTCCCATGGACACGACAACACCGACCAACTTCTGCTAAACACCGTCACTCCACAGCATTGTGGAGGGAGGGGCCGCACCATCACCAGCAAGGAGAAGCAACATCATGACCTTACCACCAGGAACCAACGGCGATGTAGACCTACCGCCCCCGAGGAGCGCACAACTGCGCTAGGTGGGAGGACAAGACGGCAGGGAGCTCGGCAGGGCACCCGGCCACCATGGCCGTGCGCTTGCGCCGCCGCCATCCCTCCCGGATGAGTGAGGTGCCTGACCACCGTGGTCAAGCGTCGTCACCTTCACCCGTCTGGCACCTGCGCCGCAGACGACTGACGGCGACGGGGCGAGAGGACGAGAGCTGCAGCCATGTCGTTGGACGCTGCCGTGAACCGACGACGAATCCGGCGAGGGGGGGGGACGGATCTGGCCGGTGGGGCGCCGGATCCGGCCATGGGACCAGCCGATTTGACCTTGAGGCACTGATTTCCGGGCAGGGACGAACGGAGGGGCGGGTCGCTGATTTCCGGCAAGGCGGAGGGAGCCGTGACCAGAGCCGGGCGGGAGATCCGCCACGCAGGGTCCTAGATCCGGCTCAAGGACGGCCAGATCCGGTGAGCAAGGCCTCCGGCCATGGGGATTGATCCGCGACGATGTGGGAGGGAGGAGGACTGCGGGAGGGAGGAGGGAGATCTGGAAGGATGCGAACGGCGCTGGTTGTGCAGCGCCGCCGCGGGCCGCCGCCCCGGCCGGCGTGACGGCGGCGGCCGAGGGAGCTCGACGGCAGTGTGCCCTGGGCTGGCGGCGGAGTCGCCCCTCCCGTCGCCCTGAGAGAGGCGACGCGGAGGGGTACGCGGAGTTCCACATCTCTTTTTATGAACCGCCCGTATCCCCAGTTGCGCAGCCTAACCTGCTTTGCGAAGCTGCAAACTTCCATTGCACGGATGTGTACTGGCACTTGCTTCTCATGCTCGTCAATGAAACTGAACTCGAACTGCGCCTCCACAGTTTCTGAAACACTCTCATCATCCCGCACCAGATACAAGGATATGTAGTCAGCGATCTCCTAACGCGAGCCGTTAGGATGGTACTCGACAACCCAGCGACAGCCTCCCACAATGAAAGGGCGAGACAGGATGCACTTGCCCGTGGGGGTGTCCTTGGTGCTGCGCGAGTACGCGTCGACCACAAGCAGGTGGTACCCGCTCGCAGAGGCGGCGGCCGCAGTGATGGCGCAGCCGGAGCGCGGCGTGGTGCCTTTCGTGCCGAGGAAAGAGACGCCGGCAAACGACATGGTGAATGGACGGTGCAACCGTGTGCTCGCTCGGTAGCTGCAGATCGATGAGTATGCTAGCTAGTGATTTTGCTCGTCGCTGGCACTTGGCAAAGGGAAGGCTGGGGCTATGGAACTGGATATGGGACTTTATATATTCGTAGCTCCAGAGATAAGAATATGTGTGAACAGGACGCGTTCCCACGAACGAGCTCCTCGTCTTCACCGGTCATCACCTCGCATGAATCCTCGTTGCACGGGTACAATTATAGACCCAGCTGGGCGCCTGTTCGTGCGACTGCTGCATGCGTCTAGGAAAAGGAGCAGTCAGCTATCCGCCTCTTCTGGCCCTTCGCTCTTATCCTCTTCCACAGTAGAGAGCGGCGGACGCGAGGCGACTCGGCCCGGCGGTCGATCTGAGTACTTCCCCCTCCTCTCCGGCGACCTCGTCGGTGCCGGAGAGGGAGGGGAAGCCGGATTCTCGTCGTGTGCTGTGTATATAGCCCTAGGGTTGGTTTCTTTAGGTGCTAAATAATAGCCATGGTGCTCGTGCGCCATGGTTTGTCTTTCCTCTGTCGATTTGGCGCTGCAGAGCGACGCCATGGAGTTGTTGGAGATGCTGGCCCGGTGTTCTTCGGTGATGCTTCTTCGAGTTTCCATGGCGGTTTCCCGGTTTTGTCGGCGGCGGACGGCATGAGGTGTTTTATCCACCTTTCCGGCGGAAGGTTGGAGCTTTTGTGCATCCCTGGGGTGCGTGCTGTGTCGGCGTTGCTGGGGTGCCCGGTGACACGCGACTTCGGGTCCTGCTGTCGTCGGCGTCGGCCATGGCGGCGGGTATCTCTTCCTCTTCCTCTCTCTGTTTTGATGACAGCCGATGGTCGTTCAGCTATGGCAGATGCGCTTGGAAGAGGTCCGAGCGCTGGATCTTGCGGCATTTCCAATGTTTGGAGTCGTCGACGGAGAAGGAAGGTGGATTCCGTCGGATTCCGGTGAGCGTCGCCGGAGTCTGGATGTTTCGAGTTCAATCTCGGTGTAGGGGGTTGCGTGCATTTCGCTCCAGGGATGTACTGTGCTGTTTTAATATAATCCCCTTCCGTCGCAAAAAGCTATCCGCCTCTTCTAGGAAGCCGAAAATTGTAATGGCTTCAAATTACGAGCTTCAAATTACGAGCAGTCATTTTAATTATGCAACTCACGAACAAAGTACACGGAGGGCAGAAAAGAAAAATGAGTATCTTGTGTCGAAGCATAAAAGAAAAATGCATGGAGAGGGCGTGCTCTGGTCTCTGGACCTCTTGGTGCACATGCTGATGCCATAGACGACCTCTCGGCCTCTAGGGGATTCAGTTCACACAAGTACTTTGTGGTCGAACTAACTCATCCGGTTATGAGTCGCTCAATACGGGGTTGCATTAACGGTTTCAGCAATAGAGTTTGCGCGCGTGGATTCGTAGCGATGTGTCCTCGTACTTGTGAGTGTCTATAATACTCAGTACCTTGCCCGCCCTGCCCTGGGTCCTCCTATATGCAGATCAATATAAGGTTAGCAAGTTGTAGATCGGCCTAATAGCCCAACAAATCTGAACAGCTCAACCCAACTTAGACCTCATCATTTTGAAAACCACCATTCGCAAAAAAAAAAGACATTTTGAAAACTAAAGAGTCAACATTTCTGTAAACATCTTTCAACATTTTAGAACATGCAGCCAACATTTTGAAAAAAAATATTGATTAAGTAACAAAAAATGTTGACATAGTACAAACAAAATGTTGAAACAGTATATTCAAAATATTGACAAAAAAATTCGAATTTCAAAAAGTTCAAAAAATATTCATATTGGATCTCATTTTATAGCATTAATTCTAACCAACATGATGATTCAAACAGATTCGAAAACGGACTTACAGTTTGGGAGAAAAATGCGTTTGAAGTTTTGAAACCAGTTCTTTTTCTCCGTCTCCCACCCGCCCCAATCAGGTCGCGACACGTGGCACATTCTCAGCCTTCTCTTCCTCCACCCACTCAGATCTGAACCGTTACACGAATCTCAAACACTAATATACAGATTGACTCTTGTAGGACGATCTAGATATAGAAAATCATTGTGCTCCCAGCGGCCCACTCGTTCCTTGGCCCGCCTTGCATTCTGCTCGAAGCCTCGAGCTTTGGCTATCAACTCCAATGCAATAGATGGGCACTTCCAGAGCAGACGCTCGAACATGTCAGTTGCAAGAACTGCCCGCACACGTTCCGGAGTAGTTTTGATATAAAATCAAAGCATGCCTCCTTCAGCCGAGGGCAATGGTGCGTGTCGGCTAACTCTAGGATGGCAGCCACATTGCTCACTTCTACGTGCTTGCATAGATTGTCCGCGCAGATGAACTTCAGCCTCTCCAGGTCTTACCGATCCGAGGCCACAAAAGCAGGTGCTGCGACATGACAAACTCCTCGTCTTTCATCATCGTCGGTGTAGACGAAGTGAAGCAAGGCTCTGAACACGTCCGCCTCCATGTCGCCCACGCGAACGACGACGGCGCCGCTGCCGCCCTCTATCATCGCGCCGAAGAGCCCCGCGCTGAAGATGGGCGACCAGGCGGCGAGCAGCCACCAGTGAGTTGCTCACGAAACGCATATGCAAACCCTTTTTTTTTTACGATTACATAGTATGACTCAGACATTCACAACGCGTGCACACTCGTCCTTATAAACGCACATACGCAAACCCTAACCTTATAAGTATCTTCGAAGATTAATCCGGCAAATCTTCGAGATCGACTAAGTCACACATGCGCCTCGCTTCGAGGGCCACGTCGTTTACCGCTGAAAGCATAACACCGTTAAATCCCAAAAAATTCGCTCCCACGAGGAGTCGAACCTTCGAACCTGGGACCTGAGATGCTACAAGCCTTTTCGCTCACGAAACGAACCTCTTTGTAACACAATTATGGTCCTTGTTAAGATTTGCGTGTTCATTTGACTGCACCAATGCTTCTAGAAAATGATGAGAACTTTTACGATGCATTATACTACTTAGAGGAAGGAGGTATTATAAGTCTCATGTAACCACCCATTATCGTGGGTATTATTGTAATTGTCCTGATACTAAACATTATTACGAGAATGCCACCGTGGGGGGTAAAATAGTCAGCTCGATCGAATCGTTACGAAGAAAAGAATGGATCAAGACGCAGGGCCGCTGCCGCCCATCAACAGTCTCTGTGCGTCTCCCGCCGGTTCGTCGTCCATAAATTTGCAGCAGTGTCGATCCGTTTGCGACGAACGGGAGCCGCCAAGCCTCACCAGTCACCACCACCAACCCCGTTCCATTGTGCAGCCACCAAAGCCGAGTGGCTGATTATACGACGGCGAGATGACGTTAGGTGGCTGCGGAGTGCCATCGTGCCGATGAGAAGGCACAAACAAAAGACCAATGGGATAGGAGAAGGCCGCTGGAGTAGCAAGCAAATTAACGACCAATGTGCGGACCTTTAATATTGTGGCCTACCCCACCCCTTGAGCCAAGAATATTCTTGGAGAACTTTTATGATACACTACCATATAGGGGACCAAAAGGTATGATGAATGAAATCCGACACTCTAAAAATCTATTAAATAGGTAATATCATAATTAGTCTCTAGTTAAATAACTTATTTCTATAATATCTATATGATACCCCATCAAACAAGTCTCATAATTGATATTTTGATAATTTGATAGAGAATGTGGATTCATTTGGGTGTATTGTAAAAATTTACTCAGAAATCTATTGATTTTCACCAGCTAAATGTTAAGAAATGCATCAAATTAACTAATTACTTGGCTATCAAACTTAGTCTACAATAACATCCCATGCGTTCATGAACCCATCTTTGCTTGACTGCATTCTGCTCGAAGCACCGAGCTTGGCTATCAACTCCAATCTACTCCCTCCGTCCCACAAAAAATGGCATCCTAGTTTTGTCCTAAGTCAAACTATCTTAACTTTGACCAAACTTATAGGAAGTAGTATCAACAATTATGACACTAAATATGCATAACATGAAAATCTATTCCATGATGAATCCAATGATACAATTTTTATACTACAAATATTGGTACTTTTTCATCAAAGTTTGGTCAAACTTCAAATAGTTTGACTTAGGACAAAACTAGAATGCTATTTTTTGTGGGACGGAGGTAGTAATAGATGGATACTTTGTAAGAAGATGCTCGAAGATGTCAGTTGCAAGAACCGCCTCAAGATTTTCTCCATCTTTGAGAAAATCAAAGCACGCGTCCTTCAACCGAGGGCAATGGTGCGTGTCGGCTAACTCTAACATGGCCGCCACATTGCTTACTTCTATGTGCCTGCACAGATTGTCCTCGCAGAGGAACTTCAACCTCTCCAGGTCATACCGGTCAAAGGCCACAAGCAGATGCTGCGACACGACAAACTCCTCCTCCCCACTACTCATCCCCGGCAAACCGTCGGTGTAGACGAAGTGAAGCAAGGCTCTGAACACGTCCGCCTCCATGTCGTCCACGCGGACGACGGCGCTGCTGTCGCTCTCCATCATGGCGCCGAAGAGCTCCGCGCTGAAGATGGGCGACCGGGCGGCGAGCAGCCACCGGTGCGCCCTGAGCGTCTCGTCGCCGACCTCGAACGAGACGTCGGCGCCCTGTTGTCGACAGGAGGTTGCCGAGATGCTGCCGCTGGTGCAGGTTGGACGGGGGCACTGATGCCGGGCTGGTCGTCCTAGACGCGGCCCCGTCGGCGCGGAAGTTGACGACGGCTATCTCGCACCGGATGGCGAAGGAGTCGTCCTTGAGATACCTTGATCTCTCCAGCTCTTTCCTGTTGATGAATCTGTGGTACCCATGGTTCGCGTGGCTCGAGAAGCTTCTCTCCTTTACGTACTGGTGTTGTGACGGCGGCGGCTCTTGCGCCTCGACGTCGTCGTCGTCGACCACGAGCTGGATGCGGTACTCCACCCTCAGCGCGCTGGGGACGCTCTGGCGGAGAGCCAGGAAGAGCGAGACGTGATCCGCCGAAGCCGCGTCGCAGCCGTTGGGGTAGAAGTGGATGCACCAGGAATAAGCGCCCACTTTGAAGTCGCACGAATCGAGGTGCTCACCGGTGCGGAGCCTCTTGGTGCGCGTGTAGCCTTGGATCCTGAGAGTGTGAAACCCGTACGCGGCGTCAGCGACGATGGTGGAGGCTGAGGATAGCAGCGACGACGACGAACTGGAGCCACCACCGGCCCTCGACGACGACATGGCGCGCCTCGTTCGCTTAGCTACCTAGCTAGATTGTCGTCTAGTCGGCTAGTCCTGACCCAAACATCTGCGCCTCTCCAGCACCGCGCACGCTCATGATGACGGGCATGTGGAGACCGTGTCCGTGCGTCGTTCGTTGTGGTTTCCTTTTCGTTCCAAGTCTGCGTCCGACGCGAGCTGAGGTTTTCGTGTCTCCGATGGCGTTACGGAACATACTGTTGAGTTATGATCCAAATTCGGCCGACTTCTGACGGAGCGAAGCGGAGGCCCGTCGCCAGAGGCTTGGGCCGTAGCTAAACGAGTACATATACTCGTTTAGGGTTCTACCATGAGATTATCCTCTTGTAAGTCGCCGTTAGGCGTTGTAACCCCAACTCTTGATAGTGAATTATTGCTGGCTGGCGCCCATGGTTTTTCCCTTCCGCATTGGGAGGGTTTTCCACGTAAAACTCTTGTGTCCCCTGTGGTTTGATTTCTCGTTCTTCATCGTCGTTTCGGTCATCGGTTTATAACACGTACTGGATTGGCTGAGTTGATTTGCGTTTCCTTCTTCTGCACACCAGGACCAGATTAATCGACCGACAGATATGGGGTGTATAGCCAGGAAGTGTTCGTCAATTCCAAATAATAGATCTCATGGGTTTTTTTTTTTTATCAAACCATACCTGTACTAAAGTTAAGGTAACAATACAGACATACGTACGTACATAGGTACGTTATACAAGGATACGGAGTACAACTGACTCGCCCAAAGTGCAAAGAGGCACCTAGCAAAGAAAGAAATTACACACAGGTCTCTGGACCTCCAGCACACCGAAGGCGACGAGATCCGCTTTCGCCGGCCACACCAGCGCCTGCATCGCCCGCCGCCGCCACCAACCCACCGCCGGGAAGGACTCCGTCGCACAAAGGCTTCAACGAGCCGGGGAAGACACTCACCGCAGCACAGCGAGATGGGCAAGAGCTGAACGTCCAATCGGCCGGGGCCACGCCCCGAGCACCTTCCCGGCTGGCCCGCTACTCGCCGCCGACGACGACTGCCGCCGCGGAACACCCGAGCACGAACCAACCCCCCTTCTTCCACGAATCCACAGCTTCCTCCGCTTCCTTGAACCAAAAGGCCAGCTTCCTCCACGCCTTGTCGACGAAGACGCAGATCCGCCGGCAAACTCCTAAAAAGGAGCCTCTCGACGGGGACTCCGCCCCCACGAGCTCGCCGCCGGCACCGGAGTGAAGCATCGGCGGGGCGCGGCCGAGCTCGGAGGGACCACCTCGGACGCGAGGTCGTCGCCGCCGCGACCTCGTCGACGACCGCCGAAGACCTAACCCTAGAACTAGGAAAACCTAACCTAGGACCTAAACTACCACCAGCTGACGGGAGGCCAGCGGTCTCCGCCACCTCGCGACGCCCCGGAGGGCATCGGAGGCGACGGAGACCACCGGATCCGCCGGCGGGGATGCGTTCGCTCCCGGTCGCCTCTCTCAACTGTAGCTGGAGATAAGGTTTCGAGAGAGAACGAAAGAGCCCTTGAGTTGAATATTGTCGTAGATCTCATGGGTTTTGACGCGTAGGAAACATGAGAAACACAGAGAAGTTGCATCCGCTCTGCTTCATCAGAACAATCATACAATCGGGAAGCAGTGGCGGACCTCCCTTGATTCAAGGGCCTTCATCTGAATGCCCAAAAGTTTGAGAAAAAACAAAGTATGCAAATGTATTTTGTAGAAGTGTGCATATATGCAAGCAATTTGGACCTAAATCATGTCTCTTTTCAGCATATAAACATAGAAATCAAGATAAAAACCTGCAAATTTGATGTTCTTTGTTCAAAATTTTTCTTGGCTTAGATAATTTTCCATGCTGCTTCGCATATTTGAATGCCTGACTAATGAATCTTGGGTCCGCCACTGTCGGGAAGCCAAAAAAAAAAAAAAGATAAAACATTTTGCAATAAAAAAACATTTTCCAGGGCTTCTCATAAACGACTCCAGTCCTTGAAACGGCATGGACAACAAATTGTTGGTTTTAGAATGCACGGGATCCCACCATTGTCCTATTTCTGCAGAACGCGTGCATTGTCTCTATCAATCCTCTCCGATACAAATATGCATGGTGCCAGGAAGTTGCTTTTCATATGACAGAGGATGACATCATACGTTATTATCCATTTTCAATTCTGTTTACACTGTTGTGTTCTACACGATAAGGCAAACAAACTGAACATCACTTCCACATATTTCGAAAAAGCATAGAAGTTACTACTATATATATCAGATTAGTTGCGACTGTGTAAGCTTTCAAAAAATCAAAGTAGTTGTTACGTGGATTATATTATAGCATATACTAAAATGCTTACACAGTATCATGTACATTAGTTTATATTATAATAAAAAATGTTACCTCTGTCACACAGTTTTCTATCACAAAAAGTTTAAACTTATTATATGGGGTGTGGACAGATTGCTCTAAAATATGCTAAAATGATACATCGAGTATACATGAAGTTGATATCACAAAAATTATATGATATACACAGAAATTTGTAATAATAAAATATATTAAAAATTTTATATCAAATACAAAGTTGTTTTAAGGAAAAATTCTAAATTCGTTGGTGCACATATAAAGTTGCTACTTAAATATCAACCAAATCTGTATAAATTAGAGTTTTTTTGGTAGCAACTTGCATTATATTGGCCGGTGCATTTCTGATGAACAAGCATGCAACCAAAAACATCTTGACATGTTCAGCTTCCTATTTGTTCTGCCCCAAATTTTTTTCCTCAAGCTGAAATTTTTTCCATATTTTCTGACAAGACAACAAATGTGTTGTATGCATCTGTGAAAAACTGGGTCAGTTTACCAATAAATTTCTATTCAAGCTTATGGATTATGGATTGGTCCACATGATCTATTCACTCATTGTGTTATATGTGGTGACTTAGAATATTTGTTGAGAATAGAACTAATGAGTTTATGAGGATGGCGACGATTTGTTAGTTGCCAGTCCAAACATAAATTCACAAATATCTAGTTCTAGAAATCAAACCCTTTTGTTACTTCACTATTAGATGGCTTTCAGTGTTACCTTTGAAAAAAAAAATGGTGATGTACGTTAGATTTGAGCATGAGACGAACAATGATTTGTGATTTTTTTTTGGTGCAAAATTACAAATAACTAGTACTATATTTAAACTATATGTAGCAATTAATGTAATTTTACGATTAAGTTACAAATAACCTCCGATTTGTGAATACTGGAACTTACAAACTTATTTCCATCTGATTGCCCCCCACTCTTGCCCGCCCTGCATTGTGTTCCCAGCGCCCCACTCGTTACGTGGCCCGCCCTGCATTGTGATCGAAGCCCCGAGCTTGGCTATCAACTCCAATGCAATAGATGGGCATTTCCTGAGCAGATGCTCGAACATGTCAGTTGCAAGAACTGCCTGCAGACGTTCCGGCGTAGTTCGGATAAAATCAAAGCATGCCTCCTTGAGCCGAGGGCACTGGTGCGTGTCGGCTAGCTCCAAGATGGCCGCCACATTGCTGACTTGTACGTGCCTGCACAGATTGTCCGCGCAGAGGAACTTCAACCTCTCCAAGTCGTACCGGTCCGAGGCCACGAGCAGGTGCTGCGACATGACGAACTGATCCTCCCCGTCCTTCATCGCCGGCAAGTCGTCGGTGTAGACGAAGTGAAGCAGCGCTCTGAACACGTCCGCCTCCATGTCGTCCACGCGGACGACGGCGCCGCCGCCGCCGCCCTCCAGCATGGACCCGAAGAGCCCCGCGCTGAAGACCGGCGACCGCGCGGCGAGCAGCCACCGGTGCGCCATGAGCGTCTCGTCGCCGACCTGGAACGCCACGTCGGCGCCCTTCTGGCTGGCGAGGAGGTCGCCGAGGTGGCGGTTCAGGTTGGACGGTTGGGGCACCACCCCCCACACGTGGCAGCAGCCGGTCGAACAAGAACCGACCTCGTCGGCGCGGAACTTGACGACGGCCATGTCGCAGCGCACGGCGAAGGAGTCGTCCCTGAGGTACCTGGACCGCTCGAGGTCGCTCCTCTTGATGAACTTGAGGTACCCGTGGCGCTCGTGGCTCGCAAAGCTCTTCACCTTCCGGTGGTACTCGAGCGACGGCTCCTCCCGCCACGCCTCCGGCTCGACGTCGGCGAATTGGATGCGGAACTCCACGCGCAGCGGCTTGTCGACGCGCTGGTTGAGGACAAGGTCGAGCGAGATGTAATCGGCCGAAGCCTCGTCCTGGCCGTTGGGGTAGTAGCGGATGCTCCACGAGTAGCCGCCGGCTTCGAAGCTGTGGGACTCGAGGTGCTCTCCGGTGGGGACGCCCTGCTTGGTGCGCGTGTAGCCGTCGATTGTGAGGGTGTGCGACATGTGCGTGGCGTCGGCGACGATGGTGGACGCCGAGAGCGGCGGCGTCTTGACGCCACCGGCCATCAACGGCGACATGGCGCGACTCGTTCGCTTCCCTGCTACCTTAAGACGAACGAGAAACCTCTGCCTCTCGGCGAGTAGGGTTCTGCCGCAGGACGGGAAAGACGGGTATAAGGAGAGCGTGTCCGTGCGTCGTTCGCTGTGGTTTTTCCTTGATGGAGGGAAGGAGTCCCAGCTTCGTTCCAAGCCCACGTGGCGCTTCAGACGCGAACCGAGGTTTCCGTCTCTCCGACGACGATGGTACGCACATGACGACGTACTGGATTGGTGAAATCGATTTACGTTCCCTTGCCGATTGATCGATAGAAACTACACTGATGTAGTCTGGAACTGGTTCTTATAATTTTCAATAACAGGAATCGCGTTTTTTTTTTAACTTATATAGCTAGGAAACAAGGCCAAACACGCGCAGAGGAATTGCATCTGCTCATGTACCAAAAGCTATGCATAAGTGAGACAGAAAATGCTAACGCATCAAACAATGAGAGACCCGGAGAGCGAGCGAGAGCCCTCCCACCCCACCCCGCCGGCGGCCGCCGCGGCCTCGGCATCCACCAAGCCCCCGTCGCCGGTGGCCCAGCTGTCCCCGGTGCGCATCACCACCACCTCACCACTGCCTGCCCAGCCAGAGAGCCCGTCAGGTAAGCTCACCACGCCGTCCAGCAGCCCGCCGCAGAGCCCGCTCAGCCACCTATCAGATCTGGACAGCAGCACTGAAAAGCTGGATTGGGGTTCTATCAATGAGGAGGATGGTGCGTTTGCGCTATGCTCTTCATTGCGCCTGCAGGAGGCAGAGCACGCGCGACCTGGGGAGGGCGGCGCGGACGCCCTGGATTCGACTCCAGGGAGGGGCGCTGTCGCCGCCATTACTACACCGCCTGCCTGCTCGGTCTTCGAGCAGGGTGAATGCAGCAAGGTGGCTGCAGGAGGCAACGCGAGTGTTTCACCAAAGTGGCAACAGAGTCCGCCAAGGTGGCCAAGCTCAAGTCCATCGTCTTGGTCCCTGACCGGCGTGGGACGGCCGGGCCCGGGGGTCAAAAGCCAGCCGCGGCTCAGGAGCTTTCACAAGGATGGACGGTGGTGAAATCTAGGCGTCGCCAATGTTTGGCTGCCCTCCCATCCTCGGCTGGAGCTTTAACTCGCCGGAGCAATGATGGGCGGCCGCGCGCCTTGCTGCCGGAGTATAAGAAGGTGTTCTGCGGCAAGTGCTTTCGGTGCCTTAGCCCATCGCACAAGCTTGCCGACTGCCGGGAGCCTGCTCGCTGCATCTCCTGCCTTGGCAACGGTCACTTCGCCCGCAATTGCAAGGCGGCGCCGGCCTCCGTCACTGGTCGCCGGGCTGCCCACCCATCCTTAGTCGCCAACAAGCTGCCCATTCGTGAGCGCCTCACCTTTCCACCCACCAGCATTCACAGCAGAATCACCTTTCCACCACTGTCCTACGCGGAAGCAGTCGCCTCGCCAACCGCCTCGCCGGAGCTCGGCATGGCGCGCCGACCTAATGCATACGTCGCTGGCCTTCCCGACCAGCGGCCGGACCATGGCCACGCGGCGGTCGTGGCGGGTGCCGCCATGGCGGCTGAGCACCGGAAGCTCCGCCGCAGGGCGGTCGTCATCACTGCGCGGGAGCCGGGCTACAGCGCCAGCGTTGCTGAGATGACGCACGCCATCAACCAGCAGCTGAGGGTGCCGTACTGGAACGTCTCCGTCTCCCGCCACAAGCCGGCGGACTTCCTGGCGCGTTTCGACTACGGCGACCAGCGGGATGCTGCAGTACGTGCTGGCAGCGTCCTCATCGGAGGGACGACCTTCTTCATCGAGTCATGGAGGCTGGGCAACACCACTAGGCCAGCCTCGTGGTTCTACCACGTCAAGCTCTACATCGAGAACCTGCCCATGCACGCATGGTCGGAGGAAGGCTTCAAGCAAGCTCTGGGGGACGTCTGCGTCTTCGACCGCATGGACGTGGACACGTTCTCGCAGGAGAACACGGAGATCTTCGCCTGCCTTGCCTGGATGTACAACCCAGACAGGCTGCCGAAGACCAAGACAGTGACGTTCTTCCATGAGGGCGCGGGCGCGTCGCGTGGCATGAACGGCGTGGTGCCGGCGCCTGCGGAGGAGTCGCAGCCGCCGGAAGGGGCGGCGGCCGACCTCGTCATCCACCTAGACCACTACTACGACTGGACTCCAACGCCGGAGCGCACTCCGAGCTCCGGTGTCAGTGGCCTGCCATCCTCCGTCTCCTCCAACTCCGACGACCATGAGTTCCCCGTCTACAAGAGATTCGATTGGTTTCGCGGGGTGGTTGATGGCAGGCAGCCGGCGCCGCCGCCACCGCGCATGCTGGACACGTGCCGGGGGCAGCCTCCTCGCCCACGCCGTGACGACGACCATGAAGACGAGCCGCGCAACCCACCGCGCGGCGATGGGCGCTCTGGCCTCTACGGGCGGGGCGCGCCGCGGGACGACATGCCTCGGGGCGTGGCCTCCGTTGCGAGAGATCGGACGCGCTCGCCGCGCCGAGACCAGGGCGGTCGTCGCCGGGCATCCCGTCATCAGGCTCCGGTGGACGTCGAGCCACGTGGGCGGCCGTCGGCGAGATCTCCTCCAAGCTCTCGGGGCCGCGAGCCGCTCCGCCGCGACGATGAGGGCTGGGACCGCCGACGTTCACGCTCCCCGGTGCCGCGGCGCGAAGGCACAAAATCCCATGTGGGTGAGGCAGCCGAGGCCTGCAGCATGGAGCGGGGTGCAGCGCATGCTGCTATCCCCGTGACGGCTCCGGGCGCCCCGCCACCACCAAGCGTGCACCCCGATCCACTGATGGATTACCTAGCTAACCTCTGTCATGAGGTTTCTGCTGTTGACAGCTTCTATTTCAGGCAAGAGGGAGACCCGATGCTGCATGAGATGGCGTGTGGTCAACCATGCATGTGGTCCATTAAATGAGAATGCTCATGAAGAGGGGCTTGATCACATTTGTAGTGATCTAAATGTAGTCCCTCGGAAGAAAAAGTCCAACTCCGGTAAAAAACAAAAGAAGGTTCGGCTTCCTAAAAAACCAAAAACACCGTCAAAATTGTGTCTCCAATGAAGGGAGTCTTTTGGAATAGCAGAGGTCTTGCTGACTTGGCTAAGCACAGATATTTGTCGGAGATGGTCCGTGAGGAGCAAATTAACATCATCGCTCTCATGGAGACAGGTCGGGATGCATTCCCAGATTCGACCTTAAAAAATATTTGTGCCGGCCGTTATTTTATTTGGCATAGTATGGCACCACACGGAAGGTCCGGGGGGATGCTACTTGGTGTAGACCTCTCAATCTTTGATATTGGATCCGTCTCTGAAGGTGATTTTTATATCAAGTTCACTCTTCGAAATAAAGAGGATGGATTCAAATGGGTGCTTTATGTGGTCTATGGACCGGCCCAACATGAAAACAACGAGGCTTTCCTAGTTGAATTAGCAAACTCTTGTTCTCACGAAACACTACCATATTTAATTGGTGGTGATTTCAATATTATGAGACGCCCTCAAGACAAGAGTAAAGATAATTTCGATCCAAAATGGCCGAACCTTTTTAATCAGGTCATTGAGGTATTAGATTTAAAAGAGATCGAAATGTCGGGTAACAATACACATGGGTCAGCCATGGAGATGATCCAACACATGAAAAGTTGGATAGAGTTCTCGTCAGCACGGATTGGGAAGAGAAATTCCCTCTATGTACCGTGGAATCGAGAAATAAAGGGCAATCAGATCACACGCCACTTATAATTAACACGGGTGTGTCTACACATTGCTCTAACCCGCCCTTATTTAAATTTGAAAGGGGCTGGTTGCTCAGAGAAGGTTTCTTTGATTTGGTGGCGCATGTCTGGATGTCTACCAATCAAGGAAGCAACAACCTCCAGAGGTGGCAGAACAAAATTAGAGCTGTTCGAAAATACCTCCGAGGGTGGGCAAAGAACACAGCAGGTCAGTACAAGAAAGAGAAGAAGAAATTACTTGCTTTAATCGACACGCTCGATAAAAAAGCTGAAAATTCTCCTCTAAATGACAATGAAATCAATATGAAGCTTTACCTCAGGGAAAGATTAGCCACTTTACTGAGGGAAGAAGAGATCAAATGGTACGAACGCGCTAAGGTCACTACCTTATTGGAAGGTGATAATAACACCAAATTTTTCCATCTAGTGGCCAATGGCAGGCACCGCAAACTGTCGGTTGTGAGGAATTAAAATCATATATAACAAGTTATTATAAAAGCTTGTTTGGACCACCCGAAGTGAGCAACATATCTCTTAGGGAGGACCAAGTGCAAGATATTAACCAGGTAACAACTATTGAAAATGAGATCCTTACGACACCTTTTACGGAGAAGGAGGTTAAGGAGGCTGTGTTCCAAATGGAACATAATAAGTCTCCTGGGCCGGATGGATTTCCAGCAGAGTTTTACCAGGTTTTTTGGGAAGTCATTAAAGGGGACTTACTCGCCCTCTTTAAAGACTTTCACGAAGAAAAGCTTCCGCTCTACAGTTTAAACTTTGGTATAATTACTCTTTTACCAAAAACAAATGATGCGAAGCAAATACAACAATATCGGCCCATTTGCGTTCTGAATGTCAGCTTTAAGATTTTTACTAAGGTTGGCACTAACAGAATCAACGCAGTGGCCGGGTCGGTAGTTCAACCTTCACAAACGGCATTTATTCCGGGGAGAAATATTATGGAGGGAGTGGTAGTCTTGCACGAGACTATTCATGAACTTCATACAAAAAAGCTGAATGGAGTCCTGTTTAAAACTGACTTTGAAAAAGCTTATGACAAAGTCAAATAGTCCTTTCTTCAGCAAGCCCTTCGTATGAAAGGGTTCTCTCCTAAATGGTGCCGATGGGTAGAGAAATTCGTGGAGGGAGGTAGTGTTGGTATCAAAGTTAATGATGATATCGGCCGCTACTTCCAAACAAAAAAGGGCCTCCGCCAGGGAGACCCAATGTCACCTATCTTGTTCAACATTGTCGCCGATATGCTGGCGGTGCTCATTAAAAGGGCAAAAGATGATGGACAAATTAGTGGCATAATACCCCACCTTGTGGATGATGGTTTGTCTATTTTACAATATGCAGACGACACCATCTTGTTTATGGACCATGACCTAGAAAAGGCGAAGAACATGAAATTATTACTCACTGCCTTTGAACAGTTATCGGGTCTCAAAATAAACTTCCACAAGAGTGAGCTATTTTGTTATGGCGAGGCTGCTGCATTTGAAGATGACTATATGGAGTTATTTGGTTGCAATGTGGGGGAATTCCCGTTTCGTTACCTGGGTATCCCGATGCACCATAGAAAACTTTCCAATAGTGATTGGAAAATGATAGAGGAAAGATTCGAAAGGAAATTAAACTGCTGGAAGGCCAAACACCTCTCTTATGGAGGACGTTTAACTCTGTTGAACTCGGTTCTCAGCAGTCTTCCAATGTTCATGATGTCTTTTTTTGAAATCCCGAAAGGGGTCCTTACAAAACTGAATTTTTATAGGTCCAGATTCTACTGGCAAGGGGGTAAAAATACTAACAAGTACCGCCTGGCCAGATGGGATCTCTTATGTCGCCCTAAGGACCAAGGAGGCCTAGGTATCATTGATCTTGAGATCCAGAATAAATGTCTATTAAGCAAGTGGTTATTCAAATTGCTTAATGAGGACGGCATGTGGCAATCATTAGTACGGAATAAATATTTAGGTTCCAAGACTTTGTCACAGGTCGCTATCAAACAAGGGGACTCTCACTTTTGGAGGGGACTTCTAAAGGTCAAAGATGAGTTCTTATCATGTATATCTTTTAATGTTAAAGATGGCTCCCAAGTTAGATTTGGGAGGACACATGGTGTGGAACTAGGCCGTTCAGTGAGCTGTATCCTAATCTATACCATGTATCTTATAACCACAATGATACAGTTGCTCGGGTTATGGGTGGTGCGCCGTATAATTTATCCTTTAGGCGTACTTTGATTGGGATTAAACTCACAGAATATAATGACCTTATAGCTAAAATTTCGACTTCTAGATTAACTACTGATCGGGACACAGTGTCATGGAAACTACTTAGATCTGGTCAATTTACGACTCGGTCTATGTATGCTTACCTAATGAATCAAGGCACTCCGTTCCGTTATAAGCTAATTTGGAAGTTGAAGCTACCCTTAAAGATTAAAATTTTCCTTTGGTATATGGTGAAGGGTGTCATTTTAACCAAAGACAATCTTGCTAAGCGTAACTGGTTGGGGAGCCAAAAATGTTGTTTCTGTAATCTTAATGAGACAATCCAACACTTGTTCTTTGACTGTCATCATGCTAAAACCATCTGGAGGGTAGTTCAAACAGCTACAGGGCTTAGCCCACCTAGATCTTTAAGTCATATTGCAGGAGATTGGCTTGCTCATATTAACTCAGACAAGCGTAAAATTATCCTAGTCGGTGTGGCTGTTATGTGCTGGGCGATATGGCGATGTAGGAATGAAATTTGTTTTGATAATATTAAATATGCATCGTATATGCAGGCACTTTTCAGGGGAGCTTATTGGCTGCGGTACTGGGCGCTGCTGCAGCCTGAGGAGGTCCGTGACCACGTTCGTGGGGTGAGCGCAGCATTGGAGGTCGCTGCATTGGAGCTTTATGCCTCTCACGGGTGGAGATTTAATAATAGACTCGGTCCTCCATAGTTTGATTTGATTTCGTTTAAGCTCTTCTGGTCAATCTGTCGATTGACAACATTTTTTGTAATAATTGTCAAAACCAAATCAAATACCGGGCTGCGTGCTGTGCAGAGGCCGGGAACTTGATCAGTTTCCATTATCTTAAAAAAAATGAGATGGCGTGTGCTGCCTCGAGCTACGTGGCCGAGCCGTTGCAGTCTCCGCCAGAGGGGGGGCAGAGGGACCTGCCAGCCATGCCTTCCCCCACCTACATCCCGGTCTCCAACGACTGGGTGCCTCAGCTCTCTGCACCGGCATGGGATGAGGCTGCTTCTGCGGGAGGGGGTCCCGCGCCCCCGGTGGCCAGAATTCAAACCTGGCCGCCACGGGCCATGGCCACTTCTTTGGGCCGGGGGCCCAACTGCTCCAGGAGCCGGCTCTGGACCAGCTGACCTCCAGGTGCAGGGGATGGAGCTGGAGAATGCAGGCGGGCCGCAGCAGGACTGCTCTGACGATGCGGCCCAATTCGAGACCAAGGAGGAATTTCTGGGCCGCGTATGCCCGGCGCTGGATCCACCAACCCTGCCGGCTCCAACTGCTTCCCGCCAGCGACACCCTCGCTTGCGTGCAGTCTCGGCGGAACCACCTCGCCGAAGCCCCCGCCAGGCAAAGATCAAGTCCATTGTCCCGGTGGGCGAGCGCGCAACTCACCGACTCATCCGTCAGCTCGACCTCGCTGGCACGGATGAACCGGTTGGTGAGGCGGCCCTCCAGAAGTATGGCGTTATGTACAACAAGCCACTCCACAAGAAGGCAATGCAGGCAATTAGGCGGGCTATTAGAGTCGACGACAAGAAGGTCATGGATGCTGCGGCGGTGCTCTCTGTGGAGGCGGAGGCGGCGGCCGTGGAAGAAGCCTGATGCCGCTGCAAGCGGCAACTCGCGTTGTGCCTTTTGTTTCCCCAATGTTATGGCACAGCTGCTGTTCGTTGTTAGGTGACCATGGCACTCGGCCATGTGTCCTCTGTTATGGTCCTAGTGCACAAGGCTATGGATGGCTAGTGGATTGCAGCGTCTTGGGGCTATTGGTGGGCTGCACCACTACTAGGTTGTGTGTTGGTGGTGTACCGTGTTTCAGAATCGTACCGTCAACAATGTTCAGTTCAGTTATGTCCTCTGTCAGTCGATTAGCTCTGCCATCGCCAGCTATGTACTGTCAGGTGTGCCTCCAAGTGAAGGCTAATTACCGCTGTTTGCTGAGTTTCCAAAATGAGTGAAGACCTAAACATCCTAAACTGGAATGTGAGAGGCTTATTGAGAAACAGTCCGGCTACTTCTGCAGGCAGCCGAGCCTTCCATTGTCTGCATACAGGAAAGCAAATTGGATAATATTGATGACAGGTTGGCCGCTGAGTTCCTGGGACCTAGACTGCGAGGTTACTTTTATTTGCCGGCAGAGGGCACAAGAGGTGGGATTGTGTTGGCATGGGATGAGGATTTAGTGCAGGCTACCGACTTGGCCCTGCATCAGTTTGCTTTGACAGTTAAAATTCAGATGAGACTGACAGCTACTGTGTTCAATCTGATAACGGTGTATGGTCCGGCCGAGGATGCAGAAAAGCCACAGTTCATGCAGGAAATGCTAGCATACATGCCACAACATGTGCTGCCATGGATATGCCTAGGTGATTTTAACCTAATATATGAAGCAAGAGACAAAAATAACTTGAACCTAAACCGGAGGTTGATGGGGGGTTTCAGAAGAACTCTTGACAGATGTGAATTGATTGAGTTGGCCTTGCAAAATAGGAAATATACTTGGACAAATAGAAGAGAAAATCCTACCCTCGTCAGGCTGGATAGAGCTTTTTGCAATAAGGAATGGGACATTGCTTTTCCAGGGATGGGCCTTCAAGCACTGTCTTCCTCTATGTCTGATCATTGTCCACTATTCATATGCAACCAACAGCGTCCACCACGCAAAGCCGAATTTAAATTTGAGCACTTCTGGACTAAAGTACCTGGATTCATGGAGGTCGTGAAGAAGGCATGGGAGCAACCTGTCCCGGGTAGATCGGCTCTGAACATTCTGCATTTCAGGCTGACCAATACGGGCAAAGCGTTAAAGGAGTGGAGTAACAGTCTATTCAGTGATGCAAAAATGCAGTTACATATGGCAGAAGAGGTGATCATGAGGTTGGAAACAGCGCAGGAAGGCAGAAACTTAGAGGCTGACGAGCTTGATCTGCTCAGTCAGTTGAAAGTGCGCGTGCTAGGCCTCGCGGCGGTGGAACGATCCCTAAGACGACAGTGCTCGCGCATTACCTGGCTGCGTGAGGGTGATGCCTGTACAAAATTTTTCCATCTTAAAGCGAATGCCAGACGGCGAAAGAACTCAATCCCATGTCTAAAGGATGCAGCTGGAGAATATGTATGGACTCATGAGGCAAAGGAAGCAGAGATTTTTGATCACTTCAGGTCAGTAATTGGAACCAAAGTGCCGAGAGAATGCACCTTTGATTGGCATGAGATGGATATGCCGGCACTGCACGATACGGATTTGGACGCAGGCTTTACAGAGGAAGAGATATACAATGCTATCATGCAAATGCCAAGCAGAGAAAGCACCTGGCCCCGATGGCTTCACTGGCCACTTCTACCGGGCTTGTTGGCCAGTCATTAAGGACTCTGTGGTGGCGGCATTTCAGTGCATTCACAGCCTGAACACTGGCCCTCTGCACAAACTAAATACGGCGTCTATTTCATTGTTGCCCAAGACAGAGGTCGCAGAAACACCAAGGGATTTCAGACCAATAAGTTTAATCCACTCCTTTGCCAAGATACTGTCAAAAGTGCTTGCACTGCGGCTCTCGCCTAAGATTGGTCAGTTGGTGTCAAATGCCCAAAGCGCTTTTGTTAAGAAAAGATGCATACAGGACAATTATCTCTATGTGCGCAATCTGGCTAGGGCCTATCACAGAACCAAAACACCGGCGCTGCTGCTGAAACTGGATATATCAAAGGCCTTTGATTCGATTTCATGGGAATACATGCTCGAACTACTGCAGCATAGAGGTTTCTCAGCTAGATGGAGAGATTGGTTAAGCCTAATTTTCAGATCCTCTTCTTCCTCCTGCCTCTTAAATGGTGTTCCTGGGCCAACTATCATGCATGAGCGTGGTCTCAGGCAGGGTGATCCACTGTCCCCCTACCTGTTCATTTTAGCGATTGACTGCTTGCAACGGCTGTTTGAGTTGGCTACTGAGAACGGGCACTTTTCACCACTCCGAGGAAGAAATGCAAAGCTGCGTGTTTCTTTGTACGCTGATGATGCTGTCATTTTTGTCAACCCAAACAAACAGGACATAGACATGGTGAGTGATATACTGCACCGCTTTGGGTGTGCAACCGGCCTCAAGATAAACATCAGCAAGTGTCAGGTTGCTCCCATACAGTGTGGCCAAATCAATTTGGATGAGATTTTAGTCTCCTTCCAGGGCCAGCGTGTCCAATTCCCGTTAACATATCTGGGCCTGCCTATCACTCTTGGCCGATTGAAACTTGTACACTTGCAGCCAATCAAGGATAAGATTCAGGCTAAATTGGCAGGCTGGCAAGGTAAACTGCTGAATTTGGGTGGCCGACGGGAGTTAGTTAAAACGGTTTTAAGCTCTGTGCCTACTTACATCCTGACAGTAATGCTTACTCCAAAAGCATTCATCAAAGATATAGATAAATCACGGAGGCGCTTCCTTTGGGCCGGAAATCAGAGATTACATGGTGGCAAATGTAAGGTCAGCTGGTCGCGAGTTCAGAGGCCGATTGAGCGGGGAGGCCTGGGGATTCCTAATTGGGATTTCTTCAGCAGAGCGTTGAGGTTAAGGTGGTTGTGGTATGAGTGGCACGATGAATCCAAACCGTGGCATGGAACAGAACTACCGGTTGATGACACAGATAGAGCGCTATTTGCGGCTGCAACACGGGTCGAGGTGCACAATGGCCGCAAGGCATCTTTCTGGCGATCAAGCTGGCTAAAAGGAGCAACACCGGTCTCTCTCTTCCCGGAGCTATACAAGCACAGCAAGCGAAAGAACAGGTCAGTCGCGGATGCAATGCTGAATGAACAATGGGTCCAGGACGTCGCTCGCAACCTCACGGCACCTCTACTACATCAGTATTTCCAGTTGTTCACCATGGTGGAGGAGGCTGCATTCAATCCTGAGGACACCCAGGAGGACAGGCTGATATGGACCAAAACATCGTCTGGACAGTACACAGCGAAATCAGCTTACAAACTGCAGTTCGAAGGAGGAACCCTATCAGCGTTCCCAGTCAAAGTTTGGAAGGTGTGGGCGCCAACCAAGTGCAAGTTCTTCCTATGGCTTCTCATACAAAACAGAGTATGGACTGCAGACCGGTTGCAACAAAGAGAATGGGAAAACCAATATTTCTGTCAGTTCTGCTACAGAAATTTGGAGACGGCACTACATTTGTTTGGCGAATGTTAGTTTGTCAAAGATATCTGGGAGGTAATAGCAGCTTGGGCACGGGTTGATGCACTTAAGCCTTCATCGTGGTCACCAACGGCTACAATTGCAGAATGGTTCCACCAAATTTCGCCGTCGGCAGGGTCGGTCACTGACAAAGGACTGCGCACAATAATCATCCTAACCATATGGAAAATTTGGCGTGAAAGGAACGATCGAGTCTTCTGCAGAGGGGAAAAACAGCAACAAAGGATCATCGCTGAGCTAAAAGATGAGGCACCGCTGTGGTGCGCTGCAGGGGCAAAGCATCTACAGCCACTAGTTGTTCCCATAATTAGTGAGTAGTTCATTTTGATTGGCCGGTTTAGCTCATGCTCCTAAACTGGGCCTAGGATGTAGCACCTCTGGTGCAAAACTCTATTTCTTCTTATGAATATATATGCCGGACAATGTTCCGGATCTTTCGAAAAAAAAAATTGCATCTGCTCGTCATGCAATCATATTAAGTGTTTGGGAATACACTTGCGCGAACAAAAAATCCAGCACATGTTCGTTCCTGGCCTCGTACGTGAATGATATAGCCAGGAAGTGTTTCTTAACTCCAAGTAACATAGACTAATGATCTAACCGTATTCTAATTTTAAAAGTAGGAACATTTTTCTTACATGCATCAAAGTAAAATTGAGTTAATATGAAAAAGCTTTTGAATGACTCTTAAAATAAAATTGCGAGATATAAATCAATAGAGGTTTGTACAGTTGCTGCTACAGTATACATGGTCATAGACACTAGGTATCAGGGACCAAATTGCCAAGCATGGCCATCAATCCCTCGTAACAGAGGGACAGCTTGTACTGAGATGGTCAAAAGCATTACTAGCCACACATGCCTTCAGATTTGCGGGAGAGCCGAGAAAATGAAAGCATGCCTTCTTCAACCCGGGACAATTGTGCTGATCAGCAAGCGCCAAATGCTCCCCACCGTGCCGACATCAATGTACTTGCATAGTTTTTCTTCACATATCTGTTTAAGCCTCTCCACGTTGTACCTGTCTGCCGCCACGAGAAGATGCTGAGCCAAGATATCTTCCTCATCCTCTTGACCTTCTTTTTTATCCTCTGGAAACACGTCGGCGTAGATGAACTGTAGTAAAGCCTTGAACACCCCGGCCTCCATATCATCTATCTGCACGACAAATCCAGTGTCGCCCTCTTTCATTATGCCAAAGAGCTCTGCACTGAAGACGGGTGACCGCGCCGCGAGAACGCACCGGTGCGCAGCAAATGTCTGGCCGCCGACGTTGATCACCACGTCAGCGCCCTTTTCGGATGAAAGAAGATCGCCAAGTTGGTGATGCAGTTTCGACGGAGACACAGAGACGAATGCCGGAGTCATGTCCTCCTCCAGCATCTGTTCCTCCACTCGGAGTTCGTCGACGACCACCACATCGCACCGGATAGCCAAAGAGTCGTCCTGAATATGCGTTGATTTCTTTTTTTTTTTTCGAAAGATCCGGAATATTGCCGGCATATATATTCATAAGAAGAAGTAGAGTTGTTTACACGAAGTGTGTAGCGACACAAACATACTTAGGAGCATGGGCTAAGTATGCGAAAACAAAACTGACTACTCACTAATAATCTGATCAACTAAGGCTGATAACTGTTTGGCACCAGCCGTTCCCCACAGCCTTGCTTCATCCTTTATTTCCGAAATCAAACGATGGACGGGCTTCTCATTGCACTGGAAGACACGGCCATTCCTCTCCCGCCAGATTTGCCAAATCACCAAGATAATGAGTGATCGTAACCCTTTGTCCTTTGCATTGGAAGAAGCAGGAGCTAGCATGTCGAACCAATCTCCAATACTCGTAGGTGGCAACCAGTTCTCCGGATGAAGCCGCTCACACCGCGCCCAGGCTGCAACAGCACCCCAAATTTGCTTTGCGACTTGGCATTCACTTTTTTTTTTTTTTTTTTTTTTTTTTTTTTTTTTTTTTTTTTTTTTTGCGAATGGACTTGGCATTCACTGAACAAGTGCAGCGATGTCTCCAGGTTCCTGAAACAGAACTGACAGAAGTATTCATTTTGCCATTGCCGCTGCTGTAAGCGATCTGCAGTCCAAACCCGATTCTGTGCTAACAGCCACAAGAAAAATTTACACTTGGATGGAGCCCAAACTTTCCAAACCTGGACTGGGAAGGACGAGACGGTGCCCCCTTCAAATTGCATCAAGTACACAGATCGAGCAGTATACTGGCCGGAGGAAGTCAGAGTCCATGTGATCTCATCTTCAGCAGTCTCTTCATGGTTGAAAGCTTGTTCATCGATCAATGGCCATAACTGAAAATATTGGTGGTATAGAGCTGCTGTCATGTTTCGTACGATGTCTTGAATCCAATTTTCATTCATGAGCGCATCAGCAACCGTTCTGTTTTTCCTTTTACTGTGCCGATACAGTTCAGGAAACAGAGCTCTTGGGCTTGCACCATTCAGCCAGCTAGAAGTCCAGAATTTTGCCTTGCGTCCATTATGCACTGTAACTCTAGTGGCTGCTTCAAACAATGCTCTGTCTGTGTCGTCCACCGGTAGCTCCATCCCATTCCAAGGCTTGGCCGGTTCAGTCCATTGAAACCATAGCCATCTAAGACGCAGTGCACGACTGAAAAGTTCCAAATTCAGGATGCCGAGACCTCCTCGCTTGATCGGCCTTTGCACTCTAGCCCAGCTGACCTTACATTTACCACCGTGTAGGGGCTGATTCCCTGCCCACAAAAATTTTCGCCGAGCTTTATCTACATCCTTGATGAAGGCCTTTGGTGCTCTCAACACCGTAAGGGCATATATCGGCTGTGATGTCATTACCGTCTTAACCAGCTCTCGTCGACCCCCTAGGTTGAGCAATTTACCTTGCCACCCAGCCATTTTTGCAAGTATTTTGTCTTTGATTGGCTGTAAATGCACCAGCCTCAGTCGACCAATGGTTAGTGGCAATCCTAGGTATGTGAGTGGAAATTGGACCCGTTGCCCGTTGAATGACTGCAATATGTGATCCAGATCGAGGCCATCACAATGAATCGGGGCCACCTGACTTTTACTGACATTGATCTTGAGTCCTGTTGCCTGTCCAAATTTACTTAAGATCTCACTGACCAAATCCACATCCTGCTTGTTGGGATTGACAAAGACTACGGCATCATCAGCATACAAGGAGACACGCAGCTTGGCCTGCCTGCCTCGTAGCGGTGTCAAGTGACCTTCCTCCGTAGCCAGCTCAAAAACACGTTGAAGAGTATCAATTGCCAGAATGAACAAATATGGTGAGAGGGGATCTCCCTGCCTAAGACCCCTCTCATGCTTGATCTGCGGTCCCACTGTTCCATTCAGCAAGAAACAGGACGATGATGATCTGAATATTAGGTTCAGCCAGTCACCCCATCTTGGAGGGAAACCTCTATGGTGCAGCAACTCAAGCAGATATTCCCACGAGACCGAGTCAAAGGCTTTCGAAATGTCGAGTTTCAGCAGCAAGGCCGGTGTTTTTGTTCTTTTGTAAGCTCTGGCCAAATTTCTGACATAGAGGAAGTTATCTTGGATGCATCTTTTCTTAACAAAAGCACTTTGTGACTGTGAGATGATGGCATCAATTCTGGTGGACAGTCGTAGTGCAAGAACCTTGGTTGCAAGCTTAGCAAAAGAGTGCACTAGGCTGATAGGCCGAAAATCCTTCGGAGATTCAGCAATTTCAGTCTTTGGCAGCAGCGAGACTGTCGCACCATTGAGCTTATGCAAGGGTCCAGTGTTGAGATCATGCAGACACTTAAAAGCAGCCACAACTTCATTTTTGATAATTGACCAGCAAGTCTTGTAGAACAAACCAGTAAAACCATCAGGTCCCGGCGCTTTTTCAGCAGGCATTTGCTTAAGTGCAGTGTAGATTTCTTCCTCCGTGAATGGATCATCAAGGTTGTCCGCATTGATGCATGGCAGGTTGAGCTCAGACCAGTTAAAAGTACACTGCCGCTGTTCCTTGTTACCAATGATATTGCTAAAATGAGTGTAGATTTCCTGCTCCTTCCCTTCATGTGACCATACATACATGCCCTCCGAATTTTTGAGGCACGAGATGGTGTTCTTTCTGCGCCTCGCGTTGGCCTTAAGGTGAAAGAATTTGGTGCAAGCATCACCCTCCTTCAGCCATAAGAGCCTAGAGCATTGCCTTTTTCGGGATCTTTCAATTGCCGATAGCCCAAGGATTCTCACTTTCAGTTCTTTATGGAGCTGTACTTCCTCAGCTGATAGCACACGCTCCTCCTGAGCAATATCAAGCTGCATGATCACTTCCTGACAAATGTGCAGCTGCATTTTGATGTCACCGAACAGACCTTTGCTCCATTCTTTTAGTGCTTTTGCAGTGTTGCTCATCTTCCAGTGCAAGATATTCATAGCAGATCTACCCGGCACAGGAGCCTCCCAAGCTGATTTCACAACATCTAGGAAGCCAAGAATTTTAGTCCAGAATTTCTCAAAACGAAAGCGTGCTTTCCTGCTTGGCCTATTCTGCCGGCACACGAGCAGAGGACAATGGTCAGAGACTGACGATGACAATGCTTGCAAGCACATATCCGAGAAGGAAATGTCCCACTCCTTATTACAGAACACACGATCAAGTTTGACTAGGGTGGGATTTTCTCTGTTGTTACTCCATGTATACTTCCTATTTTGCAGAGCCAGCTCAAGCAGTTCACATCTGTCTAAAGTACGCCTGAAGGAGCCCATGAGCCTCCTGTTAAGATTGAGGTTGTTCTTGTCTCGTGCCTCATAAATCAGGTTGAAATCACCAAGACAGATCCACGGTGCATTTGCATTCGGTTTGTAAGTCAACATTTCCTCCATGAACCTAGGTTTATCCGCATCATCCGCCGGACCATATACTGTTGTTAGGCTGAAAGATTGATTGGACAGCCTCAGAGTGATTTGCATTGTGAGAGCAAATTCTTTCAAAACTAGCCCTGCAGCATCCACATAATTCTCATCCCAGGCCAATAAAATACCTCCCCTTGTTTGTTGAGCTGGCAGATAAGCAAAATTGGACAGCCGGCCTCCCAAGAATTCAGCAGCCAGTCTACTGTCAATGCTGTCCAACTTAGTTTCTTGGAGGCAAACTATGGTAGGCTGCGCTGCTTGTAACATCGTGAGGACTGCCTCACGCCTGGCTGGCATGTTCAATCCTCTCACATTCCAGTTAAGAATTCTTATGTCTTCACTCATTGGGAAACAAGATAGCAACAGAACAGTTGACGTTAGACTGAAACTGGGAGGCAGGACAATGAACAGAAACAGAACACTGAACAGGTACGACTGCTGCAACTCGAGTCACTAACAGGAACAGAAACAGGGACCGGACACCACTACTCCCCTCCAAAGAACTCACTACGTAAATACTGGAGCCACCTTCTCTCACAACTGCCCTCATCACACTAACAGGAAGAACACTAACACATGACGAACAGCAACCTGATAACAACATACAACTTGGCTCGAAGCCAACTAGAACTGCATAGGTCCTTGCTAACATTTGTAACTAGAGGACGACTGGAACTGAGAACCAAGAGGTTAGACCTCCTCCAGCGCAGCCGCCTCACCATCAGCTACCATCGCAGCAGCAGCATCTGTGATGCGCTTGTCAGCCAAGTGCGCCGCCCTCCTGATGGCTGCCACTGCCTTCTGATGCAGAGGCTTCTGCCTACTGAGAACCAAGAAGTTACATAAGAATGGGTTATTTTCTACCCGTTCTATGTATTCCTTCTTAATGAATCAAGGCATCCCTTTCCGACATAAGTTAATTTGGAAGTTGAAGCTACCTTTAAAAATTAAAATTTTCCTATGGTATCTTGCTAGGGGTGTCATCTTAACCAAAGACAACCTTGCTAAGCGGAATTGGTCAGGAAGCCATAAGTGTTGTTTCTGTAATTGTAATGAGACAATACAACACTTGTTCTTCGACTGTCATCACGCTAGGACCATATGAGGGTAGTTCAGACTGCTACAGGTCTTAACCCACCTAGATCAATAGCCCATATTGCGGGGGATTGGCTTGCTAATATTAATTCGGGCAAGCGTAATATTATTCTAGGAGGGGTGGCTGCCATGTGCTGGGCGATATGGCGATGTAGGAATGATATTTGTTTTGATAATGCAAATTATACATCGTTTATGCAGGCATTGTTCAGAGGAGCTTACTGGTTGCGGTTTTGGGCGCTGCTGCAGCCTGAGGAGGTTAGAGACCATCTACGAGGGGTGAGCGCAGGATTGGAGGTCGCTGCATTGGTGCTATATGCCTCTCATGGATGGAGATTTAATAATAGACTTAATCCTCCTTAAAAGGTTTTTATGTTTTGCGCTCTTTTGGTCAATCTTTGAATTGGCAGTTATGTAATAATGAAACAAAAACAAAAACCGGGCTGCGTGCTGTGCAGAGGCCGGGAACTTTGGTTTCCATTATCTAAAAAAAAATGTGGAGCGGTACTTATCAAGAGCTTCATCGCCAATCGGCTCCTCCTCCCCTGCCAGATCAAGCTGTCGAATGAGCCTGTGGGTGGCCCGATGAGCAACCGGCACCACCGACTTGATCTTCGCCTGCCGTGTGCTGCGGCGCAACGGCTCGGCCGAGACCGCACGCACGCGAGACTGGTGACGAACACGAGCGGGCTCCGGCAGAGCCGCTGGCGTCACCTCTGGGAAAACATGGCCCAGGAAAGTGCCAGCCGTCTCCTCGGGCGCCACTTCATCAGTGGCAAGGCCCAGCTCATGGACGCGGGAGGTGATGCCCTCCACATCAGTTGGGCCCGGCTCGAGCTGCACCCCGAGCCGAGTAGCTGAGCCATCTTGAAGCAGCCCGGCTGATTCATTTGACACCAGCAAATCCTGACTACCCGCGCCATCCCAAGCTGGGCCCGAGTCGTCAGGGATCCGGTCGCTGGAGACCGGAACGTATGGAGGAGAGTGCAGGCCATGCAGGTCAACTGTCTCACTGAAAGCAGCACATGAGGCCTCGTGAAGCATCGGGTCCTGACCCCCCCTGAAATAGAAGCTGTCTAGAGCTGGTGTGTCGTTGCAGAGGTTGGCAAGGAAGTCCATCAAAGGGTCTGGATAATAGCTTGGTGGTGGGGGCGCGTCTGGAGCCATCACGAGGTCCTGCAGCTCCACAACCGAGGAGGTCCCGTGAGGCGACCGTGCCGAGGTAGCAGGGCCCGCCTCGCGTACCGTGCCCGAGGTTGAGCGATGCATCGGGGAACGGGAACGACGGCGCGCCGGGGAACGCGAACGAAGACGCGCCGGAGAACGTGAACGGCGACGCTCCCAGTCGTCAGCCGCACGAGGAATGGCTTCCCGACGCCTGGTGTCATGTACCGGGGAGCGTGACATACGCCGTCCCCGGTCGTCCTCGCCAGCCGCACCACCCGCCGGGCCATGTCGGCGATGAGCCGGCGAGCGCGCGCGGTAGCGGTTCTCCTGGGTACGCCGAGGAGGGTCGTCGGCGGGACATCCACGAGCGTTGTTGTTGGATATCCATCCCTTCCGGCTAGCATGGCGATCATCATGGCGGTCGTCTGGGTCCCGGTCCCGGCGCTCGCGGCCAGCCGAGGGCGGCCGGCAGTACTGGTCCTCACGAACACGCCACACAGGGGCGCGCCCGTCCAGCACGCCGCGGTGCCACACAAACTCCGGGGCGCCACGAGCATTGGTTGGGGCGGCGGCGGCGGCGGTGGTCTTGGCAGATGGAAGCGGGGGGAAGACAATGCGGCTGTGGATGCTCGACGAGGGGAAAGTGAGGCGGGAGCGGATTGTTGGGCGAGGTGGCGGGGCTCGAGGTGCGTTCTTGCACCGGCGAGCTAGATGGCCGCTGTCCCAACAGTTGAGACAGCGGGGAGGATCACGGCAGTGCGCAACTCGATGGTCTTTTGCAAGGCACCGATAGCAACGCCCAGCCATGAGAGCTTTATAGCCGGACGCCGGTGATGGCGCACTAGCTCCAATGGTTGGGAGCTTGTGACCATGGTGTAACTCCGAGGACGAAGGCAAGGAGCGCTTGCGCCACCACCTGCGCGGCTTGACAACTTGCCAATCTTGCGAAAGGTCTTGTCCAGCAGCAGTAGCAGCACGCCGGTCTTGAAGACGGGAGTGGATCGAGGCGCGGCGAGGCGTGGGCACTCGTACAACGGACTTGAGCTTGGGCGGCTTCTCGGTCCGTGGAGCAGCAGGAAGCGTCCTTCCTCCAGGAGTAAATGCCGTGGCAGCATGACCCTGGCCGCCGCTAGCCGCTCCACATGAAAGCCAGGAGGGAGAAGCAGCCTGGGAATCCTCGGAGGAGGCCGACGTCGCGTGGCCGTGCGCCATGGCTTTGCCTTTCCTCACGGCCGCAGCTAGCAGATCTGGCTCTGTGGCCGGCATATCTTGCGCTGACCTTGCCTTCGCGGCTGTATCTCCATCAGTCTCTAGGCCGTCTCTCTCGCCATCAGAGATCTCATCCTCCTCGCCGTAGTCCAGCACGTCGTGGCAGTACGGCGGTGTCGCCGCAGCAATGGCGATGGCCTTGGTGGTTGCTTCGGGAGTGAGTATCGTGGGGGCTTGTTTGGCCGTGAGGGCCGGGGTAACGGGTGGGCTCGTGAGCGCAGGGGTGGGTGGTGGTGGAGCTGGGAGGGCTAGGGGAGGGGATGAGCTTGCCATGGACGCCGGCGAGGGAGCGACGGCTCGGGGAGGGAGCGCGCTCGAGAGCGCTCCCCAACCCAGGCCTGTTTCCATCTCTAGTTCGGTGAAGTAATCCGGGGACGCTTCTTGTTATGCATAGATTTCTCCAAGTCTTCCCTCTTAATGAACTTCTGGTGACCCCAGTTACCCTGATTCTCAAAACTATACACTTGTCCCATTATCAGCAAGTGCTCAGCCACGTGATCCATGAAACGGAACTGGAATTGCGCCTTCACAGGCTTGGCGACGCTGTCGGCTAGGCGAAGGTAAAGGGAGATGTAATCGACGGAGTCCGTTGTATAGCCGTTGGGGTAGTAGCTGATGAACCGGCGGTGGGCGCCCACGGTGAACGGGAGGGAGTTGAGGTTCTCTCCGATCGGGGTACCCTTGATGCGAGAGTAGCCTTTGATCCTGAGGACGTGGTACCCGCTCGCCGTGTCGGCGACGATCGCGGAGGCGGACCGTGCCTGAGGCGGATGACATGGCGGACCTTGTCGATCGAGAAAATCTCCGCCCTTCTCGCGTCTGGGTTTTGTTTCGTGTTAGACAGGTTTTGTGTGGGGTTCTGCAAGATCCGATTCTGGAACGTGGAAGAGAGGAATACGGGACCAAAGAGGGGGGAGAATTGGGCCCAATTTTATGGGCCTAATTTATGGGCCCAATTTTCTACAGCAGTGATAGATGAATTCTCCGCCGCTGTTTCTGGGCCGCATTGCAATTGGGCCCATAAATTGGTCATCGGCTTTCTCTTCGGGACGCTTGCTGCGTTGATCTCAAACTACCTCCCAGTCCAGGAGCAGCGAGATCACCAAACAGGATGCCGAATGCCGATCCGAGTAGATAGACGCAATACTCTGCATCTGGCCGCGATACCTTTGTCAAGAGCACACCAACGACCCGTGAGCCCGAACAACAGGTGTGTCAAGCAGCAGTCAGCATGTAAGTATATATTGCGTTTTGTCTGTCACCAATTCAAAGCGCTGAATCAACATGTTCGTTGTTGCATTTTTGTGAGTTTATGGTTTTAGTAAATTTGTTTCTGATCAGTAGCCGATCGACTTAGGTACGTTGTTATGCACTCTGGGAACTTTAAGCAAAGTATGGAGGTCAACTCTATATTTCTTTGTTCTATATTTTTTTTTTAAACTTCTGTCGTCAATGGCTTAGAGTTCCCAGAGTGCATAACAGATATATAGAGTTAATTAAGCAAAGTATGGAGGTCAACTCACTAAATTCAAACTTAACTTATCACATATTAACTTTATAGTGGCATTCCTAAAAATAAGGGCAGAGAAGTATCAAAATTATTGTTGAGATGAAAAATGCTCATAGTTCATTCATTGCGTGAAAAGGGGGAAAAAAACCTATAATCAAGAAAACCAAAGCTATAGCCAAAGAAAGGAATTTTGCTCCTTTTGACGGGTTTAGGTTTTTGTGCTAGACATTTATTAGATTTATACAATGCAATATTTTAGATATAAAACACAAGGGTGTGATCCCGGTGAACTTCTCCAAATAAATGGAAAACAAACTAGCTACACAAATACGTGGGTTATTTGCTTTAGTTATAAATTATGGACAAACTTTATGGTTACAATTGAAATATAGTGGTTTATTTAAAATAAATTTTATAACCGGGCAAAATGCTTGAGCCGTCACTGCCACTATAAAAAAAGTCTAAATACCATTCATAAAATACCTATTATTGTCATCATAAAAATTAATCATCCACAAATAGTAACGATAGAAAAAACCGACGATGCAAGAATAAATTAGCCAAATATCCATGTAGTACAACATTATGTACAGTTAGGTTATTAACAATAGCAGCGCGCAGGCTAACTCGCTAGTTAAGAAATAATCAGTAGAGGGCTTGCAGTTGCAGATACAATATACAAGGGCATAAACTATTGCTAGTAAAACACTAGGCATCACCGAACCAAATTGGCAAGCATGGCCATCAACTCCCTCATAACAGAGGGACAGCTTGTACTGAGATGCTCAAAAGCATTACTTGTCACAACAGTCTTCAGAGAGCTGAGAAAATGAAAGCATGCCTTCTTCAACCCAGGACAGTGGTGCTGCTCAGCAAGCGTCAAGAAGCTCCCCACTGTGCCAACATTAATGTACTTGCAAAGTTTCTCTTCACACATCTGTTTAAGCCTGTCAACGTTGTACCTATCTGCCGCCACGAGAAGATGCTGAGCCATAACCTTTTGCTCGTCCTCTTGAGCTTCCCTTTTCACCTCCGGAAACTCGTCGGTGTAGATGAAACGTACTAAAGCCTTGAACACCCTAGCCTCCATATCATCTATGTGCACGACACATCTGTTGTTGCTCTCTTTCATCACGCCAAAGAGCTCTGCACTGAAGACGGGTGACCGCACCGCAAGAATGCACCGGTGAGCAGAAAACGTCTGGCCGCCGACATTGAACACCACGTCCGCGCCTTTCTCGGATAGGAGGAGGTCGCCAAGGTGATGATGCAGGTCAGATGGGGACACAGAGACAAATGCCGGTGTCATGTCCTCCTCCAGCGTCTCTTCCTCCACTTGGAGTTCGTCGATGACGATCACATCGCACCCGATAGCGAAAGAATCATCCTGAAGATGCGTTGATTTCTCCAAGTCTTCCCTCCTAATGAACTTCTGGTGACCCCCAATATGCCGGTTCTCGAGACTATACACTTCTTGTACCATTATCTGCGAGTTCTTGGCCACGTCACCGATGAAACGGAACATGTACTGCGTTTTCACAGGCTTGGTGACGCGCTTGGCTAGGCGAAGGTAAAGGGAGATGCAATCAGCGGACTCCGAGGTACGGCCGTTGGGTAGTAGAGGATGCACCAGCGGTGGCCGCCCATGGTGAACCGGAGGGACTTGAGGTACTCGCCGGTCGGGGTGCCCTTGGTGCGGGAGTAGCCGCTGATCCTGAAGACGTGGTACCCGCTCGCCGTGTCGGAGACAATGGCGGAGGCGGACCGCGACCTCTTGCGGCTGCCTGCGGCGGATGACATGACGGACCTTGTCGATAGAGAAAATCTCCGCCCCTCTCGCGTCTTTGGTTTCGTTTCGTGGTACACAAGTTTCGTGTAGGGTTCGGCAAGATCCGCCGCGGAACGTGGAAGAGAAGGAAGGGAAGAAAGATGAGAGGAAATCGCTCCGCTGCTGTTTCTGATATATGGGCCGTCATTGCTACTTGGGCCTACACGAACTAGTACGGCATGCGGCCTTTGCTGGGGCCCAATAGATTATCCATTGGAGTATATAGCTATTGTAAGTAGCTAATAGCGCCAATCCTATATGTAGGGCGGGCTACAATTAACCTTTGATAGAACAGTATTTGAGATTCGTGCAAGACTAGATCAACGCGTGAGATTTAACCTGGTGGGAAGAGGAGGAACCAGAGGCTGACACATGGCGCCTTTCTATTGGTGCGGGTGGGAGGAGGAGAAAAAGAGTCGGTTTCCAAATTTCAAACACATTTTCCTCCCAAACCGTAAGTCCGTTTTCGAATCCTTTTGAACCATCGTGTTGTTTAGAATTAATCTTACAAAATGAGATCTAATATGAATATTTTTTGAATTTTAAAAAATTCAAAATTTTCGTCAACATTTTCTTCGTACTGTGTCAACAATTCTTTTGTACTAGATCAACATTTTTTTTTCAAAATGTCGATTTCATGTCTAAAAATATTGAAATAGATTTACAAAAATGTTGACTCTTCTATTTCAAATGTTGATGGGCTGGGTTGTTTAACTTTGATGGGCTATTGGGCTGTTCTATTTATTGGTAATTATAGAACGCCCTATGCATAGGAGGTCCCAGCTAATAGAGGACAAATATCGTTGACCTGAGTGCCCTTGCAGTTCTATTTCCATGAACCCACTAGCTTCAACCTTTTTTCCAATAACTGGCTGAAGCAAACAAAACAGCTATGGCATGAAAAAACATGGCCATCGTGTTGGCAGACAAGATAAATATGTATTTGACCTTCATCGATGGTGACCCGGCAATTTTAATGTTGATGATCTTGACACTAGCCTCAATTGATTTTTCTATGACCTGCTGAAGCTACAAGAACACCGAGGGCAATGACAAACATGATCAACATGCTGGCAAGCAAGAGATATGTTCTCCTCGATGACTTCCGGTACTCGCCGAAAAGGACAACATCCCAAAATGTGCTGACGAGGGGCACAGCCTGGACACAACCTAAAGTCAACGAGAGCGAGAGAAAAAACTATATATAGATATGAAATAGTATATCAAGAATACAACAGGAAGCTTAACAAGGACTACCTGAACAATGTCAGCTGTAGCGAATCCGGCAGCTTGCCCACCCATAAACTGAAAACCATTGGCGAATCCACAGAGCAACCCTGCCAAGAGGGCCCAATGCCTGCCATTCCAATCCCTGAGATATGCACCGAAGGTTGATGGTGGCACACCAGCTAATGGCCGGTACAGAAACCAGACATTGACGCAGAACCCAAGCACAAAACCCGACACAGAGAAGTAAAAGAAGGACGTGTAGACAACCAGGTGAGGCACACCCTTCTTCAAGACATGCCATTGATCATTGGTGGCCAGGTTGAATGCAGGTGCGAAGATGGAGAAGCACATGCCAGCAAATAAGGCCAACCCGACGCCAAGCAACTTGTTGGAGCCTATCACCTGCATCACAGAAGATGTAGAGGCCCGTTGTATCTGCAGCTTGAAGGAAACTCTGAAACATGAATTCAAGCTCTACTTCTCTCAGAATCCTCCTAACCTTGATTGTTCGTCTCTTCTCGACATGTTCGATGAACTCTGCAGTTCCAGGTTTCGACTGATAAGAGCTGTGATCAGCGTCATCACTATTTCTTGGTGCTGCTGAAAATGACGACAACATGCATCACTGAACATTATCACAAGGTTTTTATTTTTATATATATTGTTCAGATATCAGAATATATGTTTCTACCTTCATCAGCGAGGTCTGTGCTTAGCTCTATGTCTCTATTTCTTCTGAAAACAAATTGCCTTTTGTCAATATTAACGAAACATTCTTACATATTTCAGCTGGATAAGGCATAAGTATACCGATTAGTGGTGAAGTTGCCTCCTGGGACACTTAGCTTTTCCTCCTTGTCTTTGGCATTAGAAGAATGGACAGCAGAGCCAAGGAAGACAGCAATAAGGAAGCATGCTACTCCAGGAAAAAGAATATCAGCTCTATTTATCCGTCCATCAAGGAAATAGTTCATGGTTGTGCCTGTATATCAAAAAATTATTCACGACCACAAATTGCAAGAACCTCAAACTGATAAAAGCTTCAGAAATGTTTGCATGGGCATACCTATAACAACGGTCAGGCTACACATAATAACGTATGACACTGATAGACCAACAAATGCCCAAGCATACTGGCTCACAACACCTCCGAGGTTCAAAGCTAGCCCACCAGCCATTGCAAATAGGACAGAAGGCCAGTTATCCTGCATTTACGATCAATTAAAACAGATCATCATCAGTGTTCCATAACCTCCTCTTCCTCACTGAAAGAAAAAAAAAACACCTCCTCTTCCGAGATGCCCATTATGAACTGCCAGTTACCACCTCATGATCGATCATAGGTTTCACATTTGGTATCAATCATGTGAATATGCTTATGAAGAACTATCAAGTATCAAGAAGAATATTCCCTATTCATAGACTGGGAGATATTTTGAGTCCCTTGATGTGGACATTTCGAATAAGTTGACAAATATTAACTCTGTCCAACTCAAAGATTGGTTGGTTAGTATGCTGTCTGGATCTGCTAGAAGTTTGTGCATACCCACAACTCTATCAAGAAGAATATTCCCTATTCATAGACTGGGAGATATTTTACTCCCTTGATGTGGACACTTCGAATAAGTTGACAAATATTAACTCTGTCCAACTCAAAGATTGGTTGGTTAGTATGCTGTCTGCATCTGCTAGAAGTTTGTGCATACCCACAACTCTATCTATTAACTAAGGCTAATCAATTGAATTAATAAAAAATGATAGAAGCCTCTGATATAGAATATATTAATAAACCTCTTGGTTATCATTAAGAGTTTGATTGAGAACTATATAGAATATCCTCATGATGCACAATATCACACGATGTATCATTAATTTTGTTTTTATTTGAAATATCACAAGATGATCAATTGGTGCCAGAACTAGTATAATGAGTAATCTTACAATCACATCCCGTAAAAGATTCGTTAAAGACCATCTGCAGACATAAACAGGGGGATGCAACACCTAAAGAACCAAGACATAAGAGACATCACCTGACTGAGCTGAGTGAGGAAGTTTGGCATGCCAGCCTTGCTCTCTCCGATCTGACCGATGGTAAAAGCTATCAAGACAGCAGCAAGGAAGTTGGCGATGGAGTAGTCGAGGTATATGTGCTGAGGCAGGCGCCCCCTACGCTCCAGGAATAACATCAGAGGACCAAAGGTGCCTCCGAACAGAAGCGCCACCAGCATGAGGGTGATAGCTCCACCCTTGTTCTCAACGACGTACATGTCGACTGAGTGAAAATCGATACCAAAACAAACTCTTCAGAGAAAGTTTCAGGTTACCTCTGCTTCCTAAATGGGCGAGCCGTTCCGCGCTTATATAGCTACAGACTCTGCAGGCTGTAGCTCCCATAAGCTTGATGATGCCTGACAAAGGAAACACATGGTGGCAAGTGGCAACCATCATATAATAAGCAAAGAATCTGTACATTGTAAATCATGCCAGACAAAATAAAATGAAGAAGCATGTGGATGACAGCTAAGACAGGAATTTTACAAATAATGTCAACAGTCTATATTGGATCACTCAAACCAGATTATATACGAGTCTTACAATATATTAAAAAGTGCAAGCCTAACGTTTTCAATACGCCTAGCGCTCGGCGCCTGAGTGGTCAGCGGAGCCGCTCCGGGAGCGTTGCTCCCGTCGAGCGCGCGACCCGGGCTCGATGCGCAGGCACCGCTGCACTGTAGAGATTATTCCTGCAACATGGCTCTGGTCTCTGCAGTGCAAAAAAAATCCTCTCGCTCCTCCGTTGGTCCAAAGCACAGGTTAAGTACTCGCGTCGATTCTCACCGGCCTGCTGAGTCCCTCTGTATGGTGCGGAGGAGGGTTCGGGGGTTTTCTCGATCTGTGTGAGACGATCGTTCTCCTTAAAAAATGCCCGGGGGCCGTCATACCCCCCGCAGGTCGAGTTTTTTTTTTAACGTTTTCAATACGAGGAGTGTTCTGCTGAAGGAAAAAGAGAAGAAGGTGCTGGTAGATCCAACAGGGGAAGTGGGGAACAAAGGACCGTCTCCTCTGTTGTGTAGACATTATTCATGACGAACAATCTTCTCAATGTTATGCCAAGGAAATCATCCATGGGGTGCTTCCACTTCTTCAACTCTTACCAAAGTGTACCATACGGGACTCCCCAAAACCCAAACCCCTCTTCTCCCGAACCGTCTCGTTGCTACAGTTGAGAGGAGAGGCGAAAAGGGGAGTTCGAGTCGCCGCCGGCGGATCCGTCGGTCTTGCTCGATTCCGGCGGCCTTCGGGGTGTCGGGGATCTGGGAAGACTGCGGATCCGTCGGCTGGCGGAGTAGGTCCTAGCTGTAGGTCTAGGGTTTCGTTCCCGGCGACGGCGTCGAGGCGGCGGCGGCAGCGGCGTCTTTGTGGAATAAGGTCCTTCCGTGCCTTTCCTCGCCTCGACGGCATCTCACTCCGGTGTCGTCGACGGGTGCGTGGAGGTGGAGTCGGCGTCGACCGGCTCCTCTGTAGGAGTCCTCGCTGCTGGGTGTTGTCTCGTCCAGGCAACGGGATGGTGCCGGCGGTGTTTTTGTTCAAGGCTACGGCGACGGCTGCGGACCTGGAGGTTGCAAGGTGGATGGATCCGGCTTGGTTTCCCCTCGGCGCGCGTCGTCGACGGCGAGATCCGGTCCAGGGTCGACGAGGCTCGGGGTGCGTCCCCGGCCGATGGTCTTCCGGCTCTGCCTTTCTGGTTTGCGGCTCTTCTCAAAGCCTCCGTGCGACGGGGCTTCGTCGACTCATGGTCTTCCTCGGCTCCTTCTTCATCGGCGGCGGTCGATTCGTCCTCCGTTCTGTCCGGCGGTGGAGGGCTCTGGAAGGTGTGGTTTGCACAGTGCCCAGGGGTCTGGATGTAATTTTTGGTTTCTTTGGGGGCTTCTGTGCTAGTTGGTTGGGACAGCTGTCTCCGTATCCTTGCTGTACGTACCTGTTGGTGTACGCGTCTTTGTACGTTTTCCTTATCTAGAAATACAGATACGTATTATCAAAAAAAAGTGTACCATACGGAGCGCTGCAAGACAATGGCCTTCTCTTTTCGACATATATTTCCTTAAAGACATATAGTATGAAACATTACAGGTTTTAAATACATGGAAATCAAGTCTCACGTCAAGCCTATACAGAATTCTGCAGTCTCCAAGAATAGAGCACGAATATTTTCTTCGTGACAAGAGCGCTCACGTGATGTACTTCCAAATTAAAAAAGATCTCCTGCAGCGAAGATTTTTCCTCTCTATTAATTAATGCTCCAGAATACCAGGCATTGCTCACGTCAAAACCTGTTCCTCTTTCTCTAGTTCATCCCCCCTCTCGCACAGTTCGTTGATTGAGGAACAAGTTCAGATCCAATATGAGGAGCCGTCGTCGAGGTGGCTTGGTGTGCGTGATGTTCATCTTGCTGGTTGCAGTTTTTGGGTGCCTGCCATTGCCTTGTAAGTATGCATCACCATCTTATCTTCTGGGCCATTAAGTTATGACCAATACATATGGATGAAATCTGCTGACGGCAAAATATTCCAATAGGTTGTCCCGCGCCACTCAAGGTTGGAGGTAGAAGAAGCTACCTAAATAATCATACCAACGCAAGATCAAATGCTACTGCCGTCAACAACACATCAATTGATGAGAGCAACATCAGCATAATATTTTGTACTGAGTTTTCATGTGATAACAGGCCATGCTACTGCTGCGAAATACAGAAGGACCAGAGTCGTTGTTACTTCAAGACGGAAGCATGTGAGGCTATCTGCCCGGCGTGCAATCCTAAATGCCCACCGTAGGTCCATAGCCATCTCAACAATGGAAGGTCAGCAATCACTTGCAATAGCAAATGCCGACTTACAAAGATAAGAGGTGGCATGAAGTCTTGAGCAATAATGTGTATTGATGAACAATATAAAAATAATAATAAACAATTTTTATATATATTGTCAGAATTGAGATACAGGGAACAGAAGAAAGACCTACATATGGTCTTCATTGACCTGAAAAAGGCATATGACAAAGTGCCTAGCTAGGAATGTCACGTGGTGGGCCCTGGAAAAACACAGTCTCAACTAAGTATATTAATCTCATCAAAGATATGTACAATAATGTTGTGACAAGTATTCGAACAAGTGGCGGGGACACATCTGATTTTCTGATTCATGTAGGACTACACCAAGGGTTGGCTTTGAGCCCTTATCTCTTTGCCTTGGTGATGGATGGGGTCACAAGAGATATACAAGATGATATCCTTTGTTTTATGCTCTTTGCAGATGATGTGGTGCTAGTTGACGAGAGTAGGAGTGGTGTTGCTCAGAAGTTGGATCTGTGAAGGCGCACTCTGGAGTCAAAAGGTTTTAGGCTAAGTAGGTCTAAAACAGAGTACATAAAGTGTAATTTTAGTGCTACGGGGCATGAGGATGAAGATGTCTGCCTCGATGGTCAAGTAGTACCCAAGAAAGACACTTTTCGTTACTTGGGATCGATGCTACATAAGGATGGTGATATCAATGAAGATGTCAGCCATAGAATTAAAGCTGGATGGTTGAAGTGGCATCAAGCTTCATGTGTCCTTTGTGACACTAAAGTGCCACAAAAGCTAAAAGGCAAATTCTACATGACAGCGATCCGACCTGCTATGCTATATAGAGCAGAATGTTGGCCAACGAAAAGACGGCACATTCAGCAACTAAGTGTGGCAGAGATGCGTATGTTGCGACGGATATATGGCCATACAAGAAGGGATCGAGTCCGGAATGCCGACATATGTGAGAGATTAGGAGTGGAACCGATTGAGGAAAAGATTGTCCAACATCGCTTGAGATGGTTTGGACATGTGCAACAAAGACCGGAGGATGCGCCTGTATGTAGTGGGATAATACAACGGCCCGAAAATGTGAAGAGAGGCAGAAGTCGACCAACTTTGACATAGGCAGAGTTAGTGAAGAGGGACTTGAAGAATTGGAATATTACTGAGAAGCTAGTCATGGATAGGAGAGATTGAAAGCAAGCAATCTATATGTCAGAACCTTGATTTTCCCTTTTGTTGATGTCTCCCTTTTTTCTTAATCCTTTGGTTTTTTACCTTTTTCACCCTCTTCTCTCTCTCTTCTTTCTCTTTTTACCCGGTTTTGTCTTTTATTTTTTTTGGTTGGTTTCCACCTTTTGTTGGTTTGCTTCTCTTGTTGGTTTTGCCTCTCTTGTTGATTCCTGCAGGTTTCATCTCTAGCCTATCCCAATTTGCTTGGGATAAAAAGGTTTTATTTTGTTGTTGTTGTCAGAATTGAGAGAATTTCGATACTTATGATAATAAGAGAGGAGGTAATTTTGGTACACCTGTTAATGCCGGCAAGTCGTTTCCTCACAGAGATGTTACTCTCTTTCTTGGTGGCTTTCAGTTGATGTGCTGTTTCGTTCTGCGTTACGAAGTTAAGACGTTGCAGAGCACTGTGTTTATACATATATAGTACTGACAACTGAGTGCATTTAGGTGCGGCTGAGTTTGCCTTACTTTTTAATTGTCCAAGACAAGATCGTAGCCTGAAATTCTAGTGTTTTTATCTATGGAGCAGGCCAGGTTTTCATATGAGATGCAACAAACCATAGTAGTCGCAGGCCAAAACCAACAATGTTGTCATTCTGATAGTTTTGGAACATATGCAAAATTCAAAACCAGTCAACATTCAGGGGAGCTGCTGCCTCACTGCTCCAACTTGGAGCCATTTGCCCAATTTCAAAGCTCTCAACATTCCTCTTGGAAAGGAAAAGCTCAATAATTCCACACAAATCAAGTGAAAACTGGGAAGGAATCTTTTAAAAGGGTGATGTAGTCGTTATGTTTATAAGGAATCAAACGGATCAATAGCGCCCAATTCACTGTTGTCAGTGTTCTAGTTCTGATATCAAACTTCACATGCCCAAATTAAATTGAACCAAGGTCCCAAATTCATTGGAGTAAGACATGTAAGTTTTATGCTCTATATTTCGAGTAATATGTGTAATAGAACTCAATTACAGGCCCACAGATGTAATGAACCGACATCAAACCATCTGACAATTATATGTCCGGGATTAACAAGCAGAGGAGCAATGATGTGACATCAAAGCTGTTTGATATCGAAGTATGTCCCGGATTAACAATGAGAGAAGCAATGAACTGATAACAGATAATGTACCTTGTTTTGGAAATTAAAGTAACTTCCTGCCTTCTCTCTAAGAAATTTATTGAACCTCCACAAGAAGAGTACATCAAGCAGAGACGCCACAGCCATAATGCTTCGAAATTCCAAGATAACAAAAGCCACACAGAGAGCAACAAAGATGTGTGGACATCATTGGCACGGCATGCCTGCATCTCTTGCAGAATGCAGATTGTCCAACTAGCCTTCTCTCCTATAGCATAAGGGCCTAGGACTCGGTCCTGTAGGCGGAGATATTGCCAAAGAACTGTGGTTCACAAGTTTCGACCAGTCTCTTGATGTGTTGCTAGGAATGCTCTACTCTTATTCCCCTTTAGCATGAAATGTGCTTCCATCTTAACCTACTTCACCTACTTGCATGGGAGATTGGAAAGAATATTTTCATCATGGCATCAATACCATGCCCTGTCCTTATATTACAGATAGCTAGACCCGGTAACATAAGCCAGTGTTCATACATACTCACGCAGGCCAAAACCAACAATTCTCTCGGTCTGAGTATATTGGTAACACAAACTGAATAATTTCAGAACCAGGAAACATATTCAGAGAAGCTGCTGCCTAACTCCTCAGAGCCAAATTCCCAAAGGCAAAGCTCCATCTTAAAACCTCAATTCAATATTATTTCCTATAGAAGAAAGTTCAATAATTGTGACATGAAAATATTTAAATCAAAAATATCGTTTGTGGCCTCTAAGATGAAAAAATGGCCCTCGCACATGGAGGAAAAAAATATAACCCTTTTAACTGAATCAATTCAAGTTCTGGTATCAATCTCTTATATATACACAAACTTTTGACGACGGAATGAGAAGAGAATTTCAGGGATTTGATTGTAGAAAAAAATTGAAGGTAAGAAGTCCATCTCAGCCGCCCGAGCGTCACATCGAAAATTTATTTTTCCAGCATGGTCGCCCCTCCTTAATATTGGAGGGCGCAGAAACGCCTGTGGTGTGGTGCGCGCATGATCTCTTGCATTTGCGTGTAACATAAGCACCAAGACATCACATCCAACAGACCCTGCTCCGTTGCCTCTGCCCTATCATGCACATACGGGCATTCCACGACCTTGCATGGGTTTTAGCGAATATCCGGTGCAGTTTTTGCTCTCTATTGGACCATTCGATTGCAAAAGTGACAAGAATTGTCCAGTCATTGTGTTGGAAAACATAAGGAGATCAAGCACTCAAGTCCACGCAAGCTTTCCTCAGTGAAGTTCCGCTCGAAGTTGATGTAATGACACGGAACATAAGGCCAGCCATGAAAAAGGAGCCTAACTTCTTCGTCCGTTGTCCGAACTAGGCGCTCTTTTTTTTGTTGGAAGAAAGATGTGCGCATAACTGTTGAGACAAATAAGATGCATGCAAAATTTTGCTTCAACTTTAACTTTTGTGAATTACTGACAAGTTACAGGTTAAGTGGAGATGCAATGAAGTGGAACATCAAAGAGGCAAGATCGAACTGTGTGGCCCGCGTCGCTCTCCCTGAGGGCGGCTCGGGCGAACCCTAGCCGCCGCCGCCGCCACCGCCCTCCCCTCCCTGGTCCCTTCTCGCCGCCGCCAAAGCAGGCCGCCGGGAGCCCGCGCGGCCGCAAGGACGGCGGCGGCGGGGCCTCTTCCTCCCGCTCCGACGCCTAAACCCCGCACACCTCCGCCTCTCCTCGCCTCCCGTCGCCCCTGCTGGTCTCGTCTCGCCGTCGGGGCGTCGATCCGGCCGCCGGGGCGCCGTTCCGACTCCTCCCGCTAGGGTGCGGCCACCGGTCCGCAGTTCCATCCCCTCCCTCTTCGGTCCGGCCGCCGGCTCGCCGTTCCTGGCCCTCCCGCCTGGATCTTGCCGCCGAGGCACGGATCCATCCGCCGGCACGTCGTCCCTCGTTCCGACAGCCCCCGCCCCTTCCACCCATTCCGGTCGTCAGCCCGCCGCGCCCCAGGCGCATTGGTGGGCGTGGATCCGTGCAGCAGCGTGTCGATCCGGGTGTTGGAGGCATGGATTCGCGTGGTGGTGCGTCTTGCGTGGTCGCCTGCGGATGTGGAGGTCGTCTTGGTCGTTCCCTCCTTTTCCTCTCGGTCGTGGTCGCCGGACCCCTTGGTGCCGGCCGGATCCGCGTGTGTGGTCGCAGGTTCCGCGCGTTGTGGCCGGATCCGCTCGCCGGTGGTCCATGGAGCTAGATCCACGTGACACGTCGTCTTCCTCTTCAACCGGTCGTCGTGGTCAAGCAGGGCGCCGGTCGCCGCCCCTCCTCCCAGCCCTCCTTGCCGGCATCGCAACTGGATCTAGCCTCATCGCATCCAGATCTGGGGACGACGAAGGCAACATGGTGGTATTGCTTGTGGAAGCCGACGGTGCGATGGACGGTGCCGGGGCTTCTCTCCCCATGGTGTCGCCACCCTCTCCCATCACCCCGTCCCGTGGTCGTGCAGGATCTGCGCAGGGATTCGTCGCCTCCCCGCGGCGGTCGTCTTTCCCTCTTCTTTGGTCGGACAAACGGTTCTCCTCTCCCTCATGGTCACTGGAGCGCAGTGCCGCCTCCCCTCTCCCTCATGGTCACCGGAGTAAGCCGCCTCCCCCCTCCCTCATGGTCGTGGTCGCTGGAGCGCAGCATTGCCTCCCCTCTCCCTCATGGTCGTGGTTGCCGGCGCGCGCCGCCTCCCACTCTCCCTCATGGTCGTGGTCGCCAGAGCGCAGCGTTGCCTCCCCTCTCCCTCATGGTCCTGGTTGCCGGCGCGCCCTGTCTCCCCTCTCCCTCATGGTCGTGGTCGTCGGACCGCAGCGCGCCTCCCCTCTTCCTCATGGTCGTGGTCGCTGTAGCGCGCCGCTGCCTCCCGTCTCCCCATTGGTCGCGAAAGGCTTGGTCATGCAGGGCGCCTCCCCATGGAGGGCCTCCCTGCGAGCTAGGCGAGGGCCATGGTGCCGGATCGGCCCATGGTGGCATTGTCGTTGTTGTTGGTCGTTCTTTCAGGTCGTGCTCGGAGATGTTCCAGGTCGCTTTTTAGCCTCACGGGAGCACACAATTGTTTGGTCTTTGATCGTGTCACTCTATTGTTGGCTCGAGACCTTCACACATGTTATAGGTTGCTTGCTTTGGTCGTGCTTGCTAGGTGGTGCTTTAGGCCGTCTTCGCGTGGTGGTTTTTCCACGCGATCCACCACGCGATGGAGCACACCTAGGGCCTTGATCTTTGTTCGGCGTGTTATCGCAATCGTGGTCTGCCCCGCACCATCCACAATGGGATGTAAAGGTGGCTTGTTGCCTTGTCTCATTGGTCGCGTGGAGGCTTCGAAGGTGTTCGTCTTCCTAGTGCTCCAACTGGTCGCGAAGCGGTAGAAGATCATCGTCGAGGCATGCCGAGGAGGTTTAGGTTCTGAAGCTAGCGTAGGTCGTAGAGCTAATGCCTTGTTTTCTTGTTTTGTTCTTTTCTTGTTGTAGGCCTTCGGGCCTCTTGTAATGACTTGTGTTCTCCTTCTTCTTAATGAAATACGTGCTCCGCACGTTCTCGGAAAAAAAAGTGGAACATCAAACAATTTGATAACAAACGTTGTCTGGAACTATAGCTTATTTTTTACCGTCATTGGAGATGTACCAAGAGGTACTGCTGAGTACAACATGAGAACTAATGAAATTGATATTTTACATACCAAATTATAGTTAATAATGATCTTGTTTCTTTACAGTGAAGTGAAATCAATCAGATGTGTGATATGGAAGTATGCCCTGAGTTAACGGTCAGAGAGACTAGGAACTGTCTGAGTAACGTCAAAACTAAAGGGTAAATTGATTTGTATCTCCACGCCAAAGAGACAAAGCACAACTGCTGTAGTACTCATTCAGAGATACTTAAGAATTGCCTGTCAAGAGAAGACATTAAGTGAAAATTTGACAGATGAAGTGTAGAAAACAGGAGGTGCCATGTTCTGAAACTAACTGCCTGATTATATTAGTCCATGAAGCATCAACAACCAACACTAATATAAAAGTGAGCGTTACAGAACTAAGTTGCAAGCATGGCAATCAACTCCTCCATAATAGAGGGACAGCTTTTGCTTAGATGCTTGAAGCCATCGCCAGCCATCACTGCCCTCAGATTTGCTAGAGAGCTGAGAAAATCAAAGCACGCCTTCTTCAGTCCTTGGCAGTGGTGCTGGTCAGCTAGCGCTAGGATGGTCGCCACGGTGCCCACATCAATGTACTTGCACAGCTTGTCTTCGCAAATCAACTTGAGCCTCTCTATGTTGTACTTGTCGGCGGCGACAAGCAAGTGCTGGGACATGACATCTTCCTCTTCCTCTTTCTTCATCTCCGGCAACGAGTCAGTGTACATGAAGTAGAGCAAAGCCTTGAAGACCTGAGCCTCCATGTCGTCTATGCGGACGACACCCATCGTGTCACTCTCCTTCATTGCGCCATATAGCTCAGCATTGAACACCTGCGATCGGGCTGCAAGCACGCAACGGTGCGCTGTGAATGTCTCGCCGCCCACATCAAAAATCACATCGGCACCCTTCTCGGTCAGAAGGAGGTCACCAAGGTGCTGGTGCAGGTTGGATGGGGGCACAGAGACAAAGGTCGTCCGAGTGGCCGGATGGACTCTATCTTCCTTGCGGAACTCATTGATGAGGACAATGTCGCACCTGACGGTGAACGAATCGCCCCTGAGATGCTTGGATGCCTCAAATTCTCTTATTTTGATGAAATCCGGAGTCCCCCAACCGGTGGAGCCATCAAATTTGTGCACCTCGGCCGATGTCAAAGAGGGCGATGCCTCTTCCATCCCGTCGACGACGAAACGGAACTCATGCTGCGCTTTGACCGCCTTGGTGTCACTTCCGTTAAGGGCTACGAAAATGGATATGTAATCCGCATACTGCGAGCTGACTCCGTTGGGGTAGTAGCAGATGCACCAGCGATGGCCGCCCACGGTGAACGGGCGGGACACGAGGCGCTCTCCGGTGGGGAGGCCCTTTGTACGGGAGTATCCCTCGATCTTGAGAATGTGGTACCCGCTCGAAGTGTCAGCGACGATGGCTGAGGCGGAGCCAGACCGCGACGGCTTGCCGGCGTGGGACATGAAAACCGGTCAATTCTACTGGGAAAAGGGGAAGACTTTCTCGCCGCCGCCGACGAATGGGGGGCGACCGGGAATGGAGTGGACGCAGGGTTGGGCATTCGGCATTCCACAAGGATCGGGACGTCCTATCTGTAGGGTGTCCGACGGGATGGACGAGGTAGGTCAGCCCATGGCCTGTTTGGCGTCGGCCCACGGCCCGCATCAGCTTCTTCTTCCTCGAGCCGCCGCCGCATCGAGCTCACCCTCGCCGCCGCCCGTCGTCGTCGTGTTCGCCCCCGCCGCCTCCGCCTCCCACCGGCTCCGGCGGCGCCCCCCGCCGCCTCCGCCCTCGACCGCCGCCACGCTAACCACTTCGACGCGTGATGCCTCCGCCCCTACACCGCCCACCGCCGGCGGCCACCACCACGGCCGGCGGCGTCCCTGCCGCCTCGCCGCCCGCCCGCATCGCGCCGCCCACCGCCGGTCCAACCCGCCGCCTCTTTTCTATGTCTGGAGGGAGGAGGAGGAGATCTTGGAGTACAAACCCCGCGCACTAAGGGATTCTCTGGCGAGACGCCCCCGCCTCGCCCTCCTCCATCGCCGGATCCGCGGCCGCCGCCCTCCGCCGCTCTAACCCGGCTTCGCCGGGCTCGGCAGCATCGCCGTCGCCGTCGGGGAGGCCGGAGGAGGAAGAAAAGAGCACGACCGTCGGATGTTATTTTGCACTAATCTCAAAGCTGTTCGATCATAAGGATCCCGTCGTCCGTCCTACGTATAGGATTCACCACAAGGATCGGGTCGCGGCTGGGCGCAACCTCTCTCTGGGCTGGAAGAAGGCTCGGCCCCTGCCACTGATGGGCCGTCACAGCTATTTGTACCTTGCTGGGCCTTGTCAGGCCACAGTACACAAATCGGAAGCACACGATGGACCTGCAGTATATTTTCCGTTAAGATATTAATTAGGGAAGGGAAGAAAACAACTACAGGTCTAGTGAACAAATCATTTGTATTCTATTATTAAAAAGGTAGAGGAGTAATGAGCTAGGTACAGTCCGAACTCCAGACATTGTGAAAGCAAACCTTACATCTCTTTTTTTTTTTTCCGGGTAATCTTACAGCTCATTAGAAGAGGCCACTGAACGACATCACTTCGCTATTTCAGTGCCTTGATACTTGATGGATGTGGACGTGATGACAACATATTTGCAGAAAACGGGAGCACGCATCCATAGAACAGCATGGTGATTGATCACACAAATAAACATAATAGAAACAAGCCAATCACCATTTCTAAAGAATCACTTAACTAAGATGGCAGCCTCTCACAAGATTGGCAATTGTGAACATCCACAGCATTGTGATTCAATTAGCATTCTTATCTGATAACAATGTTAAGGTCCTTAATGAATTGGTAAAATTACAGAGATCAACTTCGCAAATATAACTATGGTGGCAGCCTGGCAATCAGCCCCTTCATCTGGAGCATACTTCTCAAGGAATAATCAGCCCCTTCATCTGGAGCAATAGACAGTGATGCCTAATGAACAATCAGACGCACTTAGAAAATTTCTCAGGAGAGTTGTGTGATAACCCAATGTATTCCTATGTTTTTTTTTTCAGTCCCAACTTATTACAAATGCATGCAAGTATCAGGCCAGATAGAGAAACTCCTTAACAGAGGCAATGCCATCTGACATAAAAGTCATTACTGATAACTTAGTGGAGTTTGAGGCAGAACCAACCAGCAAATCAGGCACTACATATCTACATGAGATTACTTTTGCTACTTAAGTGTTTCCGTCTCCTTATGATGATGCAGGCATAATACATAATACCATATTCGTGGAAAATATAAACAGCAATTGCTAAAACAATAGAATGCGCCTGTAGAGAGAACAAAATGAATCCAACAACAATTCCTAAGGCCTCACACAACTTAGATTTCAGCATTGCAAAGTGGAAATCAGCTTCTTCATCCAAAGGATTGGAACGAACATGGATGCCAAGTGAAGATTCGATCAGCATAGTTACATAATATCATTGGGCAGAGTCATATAAGTGCTGATGTCTATGAGAGTACTTCTGTCCTTTGTACTACGCTTACCAAAGAGATTAAGTACCAAATAATATATGCCCAGAAGGCAGAAACCGATAGATATATTCCTCCAGATAGCTGAACTATAAAAATAGGAACTACCGTTTATAGAACTACCTAACATGTCTACAAAACAAAGACAGTTATTGCTAGAGCAATAGGTATCACTGAACCAAATTGCCAAGCATGGCAATCAGCTCCTTCATAATAGAGGTACTGAGATGCTCAAAACCATCGGTGGCCACAACCGCCCTCAGATTTGCCGAAGAGCTCAGAAAACCAAAGCATGCCTTCTTCAGCCTGTGACAGTGGTGCCGCTCAGCTAGCATCAAGATGGTCACCACCGTGCCCACATCAATGTACTTGCACAGTTTTTCTTCACAAATCAATTTAAGCCTCTCTAAGTTGTACCTGTCGGCTGCTACAAGCAAATGCTGAGCCATCACATCGTCCTCTACCGCTTCCTCTTCGTCTTCATTTTTCCCCTCTGAAAGTATGTTGGTGTAGATGAAACTGGGAGAGATGACATCATCCTCTTCCTCTTGCTCTTCTGTTTCCACCTCTGAAAGAATATCAGTGTAGATGAAACTGAGCAACGCCTTGAACACTTGAGCCTCCATGTCATCAATGTGGACAACACATCCACTATCACTCTCTTTCATTGCGCCAAAGAGCTCCGCACTGAAGACCGGGGATCGTGCCGCGAGCACGCACCGGTGTCCGGAGAATGTCTGACCACCCACGTCGAACACCACGTCAGCGCCCTTCTCAGACTGGAGGAGGTCACCGAGATGCTGATGCAGGTTGGACGGGGGAACCGAGACGAAGCCCGGAGCAGCAGCGTCGGCGTCCGCATCGGCCGTGTCCTCTGCTCGGAACGCGTTGACAACGACGATGTCGCACCTGACGGAGAAAGAGTCGTCCTTGAGATGCCCGGATTTCTCCAGGTTTCTCCTCTTGATGAACTTACTGCACCCCCAGCCGTCATGGCTACCGAAACGGGCCACTCCCTGTATCTTCAAGGGCCGCTCTGCCACATCCCGGATGAAACGGAATTGGCATTGCGCCTTCACTGCGTTGGTGGCGCTCTCGTCGAGTTGAAGGAGAAGGGAGATGTAACCTGCGGATTGCGATTTGTCGCCATTGGGATAGTAGCGGATGCACCAGCGGTGGCCACCCACGGTGAAGGGGCGGGACTTGAGGGACTCTCCGGTGGGGGTTCCTTTGGTGCTGGAGTAGCCGTCGATTCTGAGGATGTGGTACCCGCTCCCCGAGTCGGCGATGATGGCTGAGGCGGACCGTGACTGCTTGGCGCCGCCGGCGGTGGCCGTAGAAGACATGGCAAAGCTAATGGGAAATCTCACTTTCTCTGGGCTGCAGCCGCTTCCCAGGTTTTTTTTTGAAGAGAACTGGAGGGGTCGCCCCCTACAGCATTTTATTAAATTTTATAAATGATTGTCTGTACAAAAAGAAGAAAAAGAGAGAGCAAAAACTGTAAAAGATTACTAGTGTGACTGTATCCATTCTTGTAGCTGTTGCACATGTCTTTGTCGAGCCCTATGGAGAACCATGGACATCTGTTGACGGTAAAATGTGTGTTCTACCGCTCGCACACGTGGCCTGAGAGATTTGCTTAACTCTGTTCAGCGCCAAAACTTGGAACGCGGTGAATTCCGGAGCGTGCCAGTCGATTTTCCCTGCAAACCGACAAAGACAAGAAAAGCGTGTAAAATTCCCGGACTATCGGCCCCGGACAGGCCGATGCGTAACCGCAGCCGATGGTTAGTGAATAAAAGATAATAAAATAAGCACTCGGCTGTCAGCTAGAAACGAATCGACATGTCGCAACAGTAAGTACTCGCGCGATAAATAAAGCAAGGCATGCATCAGAATCGGCAATCGGCAAAGCATGCAATCGGCAAAATCTATCGGCAAGTAGCACAGTAAAGTAGATCGACAATCGACAAAGGGAGGCTCAGACTATACTTGAACAGGAGCAATAAAATATTTAAAGGCACGCAAGCATAGATCTGAACGTGATAAACAATCGGCTAAACACCCCGAAAGAACGATTAAACCAGTAACCACTAATTATACTCGTAATCTGACAATCGCTTCACCGAGGACACGTCAACTAAGTGAAGTAGAACAGGACACGTCAAACTGCTCTACACGATCGGCAGATACAAGTATAATCGGCAACTACCAGTCCCAGATACTCAGTAAACTAGATCTAACCCTTAGCAACTGTTTCGCCGAGGACACGTCAACTAAGCGAAGCAGACAGGACAAGTCAAACTGCCTACCCAATCACCAAGAGCAAATCTAATCGACAAAATACCTTAACCGTGACTCGAGTAACCAGATCAAACAGGAATCGACATCAGCAATCGGCAACAAGGTCGCGGCGAGGACAAGTCAACTAGCCGTGACAAAGAATTGGACCAGGTCTTAAACAATTCCATGCAGTCGACGCGTGATGTAAACCCTAGATTGATCTAGATTACCGGATAACTAGCAGCCACATCAATCTAATCATGGACAAGTCGACATAACCAGATCGATGCGCTTACCTGACGAGATCCAGTCGAGCCGGAGCCCCGATGGACGCCGGTGACGAAAAAACCCGTCGAGAAATTGTGGCGATGCGCCGAAGAGTTGATTGTATTGGTTGTTTTTGATTACAAGCACCTGGGTCTATATTTATACACCCGAGGCAAGAGTCCGATTTGGACTTAAACACGACCCCTACTTGACCACAACTCGGTCAATCCTTCCTAAATCTAGGAAATAATTAAAAAAGGACACCAAACCAACCGGGCGCGTGCGGCTTCAGGATTTCTTTGGCTTCATGATAACCTGCGGGCCACCACTTCGGCACATAATCTTTTCATACCCGCCGCGCATTCCATCTTCCACTGACAGCGGGCCCTAGTCCAAATTTTGGTGTCAACAACATCTCTTTAAGGAACTTCCTTCTGCAGCTTTGGACTGTTGGGTCAATGTTACTGAAAATCCAATTATTTCTCGTTACCCATATACTCCAGCACATTAGTATTATGATTTCCATGAAAAATGGCACAGCAAGCTTCCTTTTTAGCCATTGAAACAACTGGAGAGGCCTCAAGTGCGTTGGGATGTTGATGCCAATTGCTTGCCAACAGTTTCTTGCAAAAGTGCATTTGATGAATAGATGCCTGAGACTCTCCTCTCTCTGGATGATGCACAATTCACATGTATATGACTCTAAAGCCATATTCTTCCGATGTAATAAGCCCCTGGTGTTTAGTCTGTCATGAAGCAGTAGCCAAAAAAACACTTTATGTTTCATTTGGCACATCGATCCCCAATTCCATGTGAAGGCAGGGTGAACTGGCATATGTCCAACCAATTATTTATATACCCTTGATGTTGAATATTTTCCGGTCTGCCCAATGTGCCTCCATATATCCGTTCCTTGCTGTAACTGAGTGGCACCAATAATTTGGTGGAGCAGGGTGAATTGTTCAAATGCCTCAACAGTCAATGGAAGATGGAACAAAGATATAAGGGAGTCTTGTATGGCATTGTCATTGAGGAGCATCTGTTTTCACAAAAGAGTATAATTCAGGGAACTGGGTATTTAGGGGGTTGCCTTGCCAAGCATCTTGCCACAGAAGAACTGTGGATCCATCTCCAACTTGTACTGCAGTTACTCCCTTGAACATGTCCAGCAACTTTATCACATCTCTCCACCAGAAAGACCCCTTCTTTTGCTCACCTGGTAGCTTGCCATTGTGATAGTAAGTATCCCATAGTAGCCTTACCCACGGTAGATCAGCCTTGTTGTAGAATTTGTGAAGACATTTCAAGAGCAGAGCATCATTTTGGGTTCTTATATTTATGACTCCCAATCCTCCTTCTGATTTTGGCCTTCTGACCATTTTCCATGCAGCTAGCGGGGGCTTTTTAGCATTAATATCAGATCCCCTCCATAGCAAGTGCCTTCTGTATGCATCTATCATTTTGATTACTGTAGCTGGGAATTTGATTATGCTCATAGCAAACATTGGTAGTGAGGTCATACAAGAATTTACCATCTCTAATTGCCAGCCTGCGTGAGAACTGAGCACAACCAACAAGCCTTCTTTCAATTCTCATCACAATTGGTAAGAAATCCCTCACTGATGGTCTTGTTGTTCCCATTGGTAGACCCAGATATGTAAATGGCATAGCACCAATTTGGCAATTAAGAGTATTCGCAAGTATCTCCATCCTTTCTGGATTAACATTTATGGGTACCATCATTGATTTATTATAATTTACCTTGAGGCCAGTTGAATCAGAAAAGGTGTGCAGTAGAGCTTTGAGAGCCACTAACTGTCTTGGACATGCCTCCATTACTATTAGAGTGTCATCAGCATATTGGACAATTGGAAAGTCCATATCAGTTCTCATTGGCACTGGCAGATTGAAAAGTCCTTGATTCTTACCCTTGTTCATTATGGACTGAAGAAGATCGGCAGCTAACACAAATAAAGAGGTGATAAAGGATCTCCTTGCCTTACCCCTCTTCTGCAATGGAATACTTTTCCAGGAACTCCATTGAGCAAGATTGATGATGTTCCACTGTTCATTATCATTTCCATCCATTTAATCCATTTATCTCCCAGCCCTTTCATTTTCAGAATGTCCAAAATGACCTGGTGTTCAATCTTGTCGAAGGCCTTCTCAAAATCTAGTTTTAGAAGAATTATCTCTCTCTTTGACTTTTGACATATATTGAGATACTCAAATGACCAAGCCAAACAATCTTGTATTGTCCTTGTCTTTATGAATCCATACTGGTTTTGATGCACTAGCTTCAAGATTACTGTCTGCAGCCTGTTTGCCAGCAATTTTGTAATCAGCTTGATAGAAGAGTTCAGAAGTGATATTGGTCTGAAGTCACTGACAGTTACTGGATTTTCTTTTTTGGGACTAGAGTGACATACGAGCCATTAATACTTGCAGACAGATTTCTCCCTCATAGAAGGCTTCAATTAGCTCATAATAGTCTTGTGCAATGATAGGCCAGCATTTTTTTAAGAAATCCCCATTGAACCCATCTGGCCCTGGAGATTTATTGGAAGGAAGGTCAGCAATAACAGCATTGATTTCCTGCTGTGAGAATGGTGAGTGTAGCCATTCTAGACCATCTACCTCTTGTATAAGGTCCCTGAGGTTAAAATGCATTGTTGAAAACTCTGATGTTCCCAGCCTCTCTTTATATGAGTTCCATAGCAGAGCCTCTTTTTCTTGATGTGTACTCACCATATTACCTTGTTCATTTTGCAGGCTGGTGATAGTATTTCTTCTATGATTAATTGAAGCTCGAGCATGGAAGAACTTTGTAGGAGCGTCACCAAACTTTACCCCATTTAATATCACCTCTTTGTTTCCAATAAATTTTTTGCTTTTAAGCAGAGATTGCAAGTGATCCTTCAGGAGTTGTCTAAAATTCCATTCTGAAACTAACAGATCCCTAGTTTCTTCCATTAAGTCCAAAAGGGTGATGACTGCCTTTGTGTTCTCAATAGTGACTGCCAAGTTGGAGAATAGCAGCCCACTGTTTTAGTATTCTTCTGAGGTTTTTCAGCTTGGCCATTAATCTTTTAGCCTTATCAGCGTGATAAACTGGTATTGACCATCCTTCTTGCACCTTTTGCAGGAAATCGTCATGCTCCATCCAGTAGTTTTCAAACCTGAAAACCTTAGGTTTTGGGATGGTTGTTTTGATTGATACGAGACATGGCACATGATCGGAGGTATCTTTGGACAAGGCAGTCACTGTTGTAGATGGAAATTCTGTTACCCAACCACTTGATGGAAATTCTGCTTCCCAGGTTTTCTCCGCCGCGGAATGGGAAGAGACAGGACAGTCGCGGCTCAGTGGCTTCCTTTGGAAGGCTCCGCCGCCGTTGCTTCCGAGTGGAATTTTTATAAAATAAACCTTTTGAAGAATGTTTATCATATTTAAATCTTTCAGAAAACTATTCTCAGAAATGGACCCTTCAGACGCCGTGTTACAACAGCACGGCGCCGGCGCCGTATTATTTGGCGGCGTACTAGAAAGACATGAGAGCGTGTTTCTCCATCCAACGTGGCAAAATACGACGTCAATTCATCTGACGGCGTGGAGAGAGAGCTACGGCGCCTACAAAGGGTCCATTTTTAGAAATACTTTCTTAAGGAGTCCAAATGTGATAAAGTTTTTCAAAAAGATCATTTTATAAAAATTCCACTGCTTCCGATGGTAGAACTGGCTCCTTCTGGGCCGTTTAGTGGTGGCAGTGTCCACGTTTGCAGAGGCATTGCGTCTGGTGTTTGTGCCCACAATTTCCATTCTATGGTTTTAATTGCTGTTGATCAATTTAATACATGGTAAAATTGAATAAACCACTTTATGTCCCATGGAGTTTAAGGTTCACTCCACAACATGTTATGTTGCAGATGCCAGCCCAGTCTGTCAGAAAACAAATGTGCATTATTGCTAGATCCCTAAGCATCACCCAACTCAGCTGGCAGACTGGAAATTGCTGCTCCATCCGAAGCATACTACGAAAAAGCAATAAGCACAGATGCCAAGAACTTCTATCATCAAGGTTATGATGATAACCCGACGTCTTCCTAAGTTTTCATCAATCCTAACTTGTTTAAGTTGTACAGCTTTGTTAACAAGTATCAGGTCAAAGAAATTAGCAAGATCGCTAGCTATTGATGAATCAGAAACGCAACAAATAGACACCAAACGCATGTAGTTCCTTATTCAAGTGCCTTGTGTATGCTAGGATGAGTGTGGAAATATATAAAATGGTGACATCATTTGTAGTAAAACAGGAACATCCATTGCTAAAACAACATGGAGAGGGAGTGATCGATGGCACAATTAAGTAAATAATAGCAACAAGCCAACCACAGTTAATTGCTAAAGGATCCCTAAACTAAGGTGGCACCTCACAAAGTGGAAATAATTATGGTGTCCAAAGAATTCTGTGCAAGGAAAATCAAGAACAAGAGACGCCAACTGGTGATTCAGTTAGCATTCTTATCTGATAAGAAGTTGAGGTCCTTGATCAGGCGGTAAAATCACAGCGATGAGCTTAACAAACATAACTATGGTTGCAGCCTGGCAATCAGCCCTTCATCTGGAAAATGCTTCTCAAGGAATAAGCAATAGCCAGTGATGCCTAATGAAGATACAACTAGATACGCTTAGAACATTTATCAGCAGAGTTGTGATAACCCAATGTCTTCCTGTGTTTTCTTCAATCCCGACTTTGTATGCAAGTATCAGGCCAAATAAAGAAAGGAAATACGCAGGTACATCAAGCTATATGATAACATAATCATTTTATCTGCTAATGGGTGCGGTGGAAAAGCAATGAACTAGATAACATATAGACAAAGGCATACCATATATTGCAACTCCTTAACGGAGAGGCAATGCCAGCTGACATAAAAGTCATTATAGTTAAATTAGTGGAGTTTTAAATATAGAATCCATCAGCAAATCAGGCAGTACATATCTACATAAGATTACTTCTGCTACTCAAGTGTTTGCGTCTCCTTATGAATTATGCTGATGCAGACATAATATATAATGCCATCCTTGTGGAAAATAGGAATTACCAATGCTAAACATGATGCACCAGTAAACAACAACAAGCCAACCACAATTCCTAAGGCCTCACCCAACTTAGATTTCATCATTGCAAAGTGGAAATCAGCTTCTTCATCCAAAGGATTGGAACGACAGGGATGCCCAAGTGAAATTCTAACAGAGTAGCTACATAATATCATTAGGCAGAGTCATATAACTGCAGATGTGTAAACTTCTGTCTTTTGTACTATGCTTAGCAAAGAGGCTAACTCTTCTTGTCCCTCCCATTTACCCAGATAAGCCTAGAAAGATGCAGGAACCACTAATGCTAAGAAAAATTAATGGAAGGCGTATGGACCATGAACTACCAGCATTTGCAATTAGGTGTTCCGAACCAGGAACTCATCGTACATAGATGCTCGAGAGTCGATACCGTCACTGGCTATGAGTGGCGACAACTGCCCTCACTCAGCTGATCTGCAGAACCACCGAGAAAATCCAGACACGCATTCTTCAGGTCATTGCAGTGGTGCTGCTCAGCTAGCGCAAGAATGTTCCCCACGGTGTTGGCATCAATGCGCTTGGACAGCTTGTCCTCGCAGATCAACTTGAGCCTCTGCAAGTCGTACCTGTCCGCCGCGACGAGCAGGTGCTGGTACATGACATCCTCGTCTTCCTTCTTTGTCACGGGCACCGATTCGGTGTACACGAAGCAAAGCAGCGCCTTGAACACCGGCGCCTCCATATCGTCCACCCGGACGACCGCAGCATCGCCGCTCTCCTTCATCGCGCCGTAGAGCTCCGCGCTGAAGACCGGCGACCGGGCCGCAAGCACGCACCGGTGCGCGGGGAACGTCTCGCCCCCGACGTCAAACACCACATCGGCGCCCCGCCCGTCCCGGAGGAGGTCGCCGAGGTGCCTCTGCAGCTCGGGCGGGGGCACGGCTACCGACGCAGCCGTGGGCGCTGCCGCCTTCTCCACCGCGCGGAACCCGTTGAGGACGACCATGTCGCACCTGATCGTGAACGGATCGGCCTTGAGGAGACGCAGCAGCTCGACCATGGACTCCTTCTTGGCGAACTTGGGGAACCCATACGAGGGCTGGGCGGCGTCGAAGCGGTGCGAGGCCTCCGGCGTGGCCAGAAACTTCTTCTCCCTCTTCCGGAAGCACGAGGCGCGCTGCTCCGTCAAGAGGCTGAACTGGAACTGCGTGGTCACCGGCCCGGTGGCGGCGGCGGCGTCCTCGTCGAGGCCGAGGAAGAGGGAGACGTGCCCTGCGCTCTCCTCGTCGGTGCCGTTCGGGTAGTATATGACGCGCCAGCGGCGGCCGCCGATGGCGAAGGGGCGGGACAGGAGGTGCTCTCCGGTGGGGAGGGCGAGCGAGCAGGCGTCGATCTTGAGGTCGTGGTACCCGCGCGCGCTGTCGGCGACGATGGCGGAGGACGACCGCGACGGCCTGGCGCGGCCGGAGGCGGACGAAGCGGAGAACATCTTCCTCGTCGGGCGCCGCGGGTTGATCGCCGCGCTGCCGTTGCTGGCCTTGACGAGGGTTTGGCGCAGAGCAGTGGAGTAGTGGTGGTCCTGGTGGACTGGTTTTTTTTATTTTTTATAAAGCATACCTGTATTAATACGTAGGGAAAACGTACATATATGAGTACACACCCAGGTATACTCTAGAAGGATACAGAAGGAACAGCTGTCCCAACACTTTTGCAGAAAGGCCCCTAGAAAACACGAAAAAAACAGCTAGGTCCCTGGACCTTTCTTCCTCCAAGAGCGCCGAGATCCATGGACACCGACGACACCCGCCGGCGCCGCTGTCGTCACCAAATCCCGCCGCCACCACCCAGAGCAAGGAGAAACCCATTGCACCAAGGTTTTGAGTTGAGCCGAAGTAGTCACCCGCCCGTTGGAACGGAATGAGGCCGTCGCCGATCGCTCGTCGGCCGGGGCAACGCCCTGGTTTCTCCTGGCCATGGATCGGACCCCACCAACGACGACAACCGCCGAAGGATGCCCGAGGTCGATCCACTCCTCCATCTTCCGCGAATTCCCGAGCTTCCTCTGTATCCTTGAGATCCGCGCCGTCAGCGCCACCACCAGAGGCAGCGGCGACGAGCAGCACCAAAAGAGCCCTGTACAGGAGCCGGGCTAGCCAGACTCCACCTCCGCAAGCCCGTCGCCGACGCCGGAGCCACACATCGACGAGACAGGGACAAGCTCGGAAGGACTTATTCCATTGACGCCGACCCACTGCCACCGTCTCGACGGGACCGAACAGGAAACGAAACCTAGATAAACTAAGACCTATACTACCAGCCGGCCGCAGATCCACAGTCTTCCCCGCCTCCCGGCGCCCCGAGGGCCGCCGGAGGCGAGGAAGACCGGCAGACTCGCCGGCGGAGACCCCTCGCTTTTTCTCCTCCTCTCTCAACTGTAGCAGAGGGGAGATGGTTCGAGAATGGTTGTTGCGAGTTTGCGACGAGCGATGTGGGGCAGTGGTGGACTGGTTTTTTTTTTTTTGAGAGTAACGGGTAGCTTTCATTAATTAACAGCGATCGTTACAAAGAGTTCGCCAGAGAAACTCTGGTGGTACATCAAGCCAAATTGATTCTAAAAGCTGATCAGCCGACTTAGCCAAAACATGAGCTACCTCATTACATTGCCTGCTAACATGGATAAAGATGAAATTAATAGAAGAAGCACTTTTCGCCCTCAAAATGTCTTGGATGATGATCCCAGTGTGTGAGCGATCTGTTGTCCTCGATTGGAGCTTATTGATAAGAGTGAGACAATCGGATGCCACTATCACCTGGTTGAAGGAGAGTTCCATAGCGAAGAAGATTGCCCGCCTGAACGCAATAGTCTCCGCCATCTCCGGGTTCGTGACCTTGTCTATTCCCTGCCTGCAAGCTGCCAGGAAACTCCCATTGTGGTCTCTGATCACAAAACCCAGTCCCATTCGGTTTGCACCCTCAAATACTGCAGCATCCACATTTATCATTACCCATCCTTCCGGTGGTGGATCCCAGTGACTTGGCTTAATAGGATCACACCTGTTGGAAGCATTTGCTTGATAGCAATGCTGCAATACCATATCGACATAAGCAACAATCTTATCTGTTACACATAGAGGATGCACTTCAGGTTCTCCATTTCTCACAGCATTTCTGGCCTCCCAGATGTGCCAAAAGGAAATGGCAATTATAGTGGCTTCTCTGTCCGTACACCTGAGCAAGAAATCAAAGAGCCACTGCCGTTCTGAATGCGGAATGTCCTGATTTATTTTCAGACCACTTCTTTTCTTCAGCTCTTTCCAGATTACAGCCACATATTGACATGATAGAAATGTGTGAGCAAGACTTTCTTCTCTGCCACAATGACAACATACCTCTGAAGCTGAAATTTTTCTATTTTTCAACTGTTTGGTTGGTGGCGATTGGGGACGGAAGCGGTCAGCGCGGTTGGATCGGTAAGAGGGTGATGGGGTTTACTCATTTCCGGATTTTTTTTTTTTTTGAGAACTCCTTTCCGTTCTTGGCAAAGGTTCTTCTGGACTTCGCTTCTGAGATGGCCGTGGCACTAGCTGGCAAGATGTTTCTTCTGCGCTTGGACCTTTCAGTTTGCTACTAGTAGTTTAATTGTGGCGAACTAGGCAATGACCGCTCGTAACTCGAAGATTTCAAAAAGAAAAACAAAGAGATGAACTGGAAGATCTCTTTCATTTTACTAGTTTACTAAATTTTTTTTCACCAGTTGGCATGTAGCAAAAATCATGATTTCTCATTAGTCCTCTCTATTAGTTCACTTCCTGTTATCCGCAAGACCGCAACTACTGGATCATGAGTCATGACAGCGTCTACTGGATCAGCACCCCCTGCTCCCGATTTCAGCTCCTATAGTCCTACCTTCAGAACAGAACCTGCACTACTTGCCCTCAGCTGGGCAGCTTGCAATGATAACACCAGGTAAATGTGATCTTGGCATATAAGAAAACACTGAAGCTAATGGCTCACCAGACCCAAAATTGAATGACAAAACAAGTTAGATGCATTACAGGTCTCTTCATGAAAACTATGTACGGAATGGCTATATGCTATAGCAGTGTTGAACTTGACAAGCATTGATTGGTAAAACTACAAGCAGATAACAAGCAGAGATCGCAGGGCAAAGTATGCCCCGGGGTTAGCAACCAGAAAGATGCAAGAACTCGCCTGGTAACATAGAAAGCAAAAGAGATAATACTGGCATTCCCTTGGCAGTGATATAGTTGAGGTGCTACATGAGGTCTACCTCACAGCTGCAGCGTAGAAAACAGGAAAGGCCATTGGTAAAACTACCTGCTGATACAGGTACAGAAAACTGCACTGGGATGTTAAATAACGTCCTGGTAACACATCCAAGAGCGCATACAGAATGGAACAATAATAAAACAACACATGGCCAAAATTGTTAATTTGTTAAGTCCGCATATTCTGGAAAACAACTGAACAAATTCAGAACCAGGCAACATTCAGAGAGCAGAGCCATTTGCCCAACTGCAAATCTTTCTGTTAAGACCTTCCGGTATACAGAGGCTCAACAATTCCGATGCAAATCAAGAGCGGAGAATCATGACACCTTTATATAAAACGCTGTCCACGGGAGGAATATTTTTCCCTGTTAAATTTAATGGTTTTGATCACTATTCGCCACGTTCAACTTGTGTCATCAATCTCTTTTCTTCCCCCAAACTGAGAGTTTGATGTCCGCATAAGTTCTCTTCAATTCTACTAGCCAGAATTAACAAGGAACTTACAGGTCCAGTGAAGATGCAGTTAACTGATATCGAACCATGGGATAATTGTTTTTTAAAAACAATGGGATAAAAAAAGTAGGCAAGGAACCAACTAGTTAACTTCATATATAAAACTATAATTGCATTTCCTTAGCAAAGGACAATTGCAGTAATCAACCAGAGATGTTTAAGCATTCTTGGTCAAGACAAAAAAATACATTAACCAGAAAGTCTACAGTTCAGAGATGCAATTAACGATTCTAGCCTGTTGCAAACTCATTATCAACTGGTTGTGACTTGTGAGAGTTGCAAAGATGCAATCGACAAGCAAAAGTACTGACTTATGAGACTAGCATAGCATCTCATTTTGAGTTAGGCAAACCTAGTGTAGCTGAATAAGAAAGAAAAATGAGCGACATCTATTGCTAAAATTACCTGATGAGAGAAGTCTAGAACATATCAACAAGCATGGCTACAACCAGTATCAGTGAACCAAGTTGCTGAGCATGGCAATCAACTCCTCCATAGTAGCAGGACAGCTTCTGCTTAGATGCTTGAAGCCATCAGCGGTCACGACAGCCCTCAGATTTGTAGGAGATTTGAGAAAATCAAAGCATGCCTTCTTCAACCCATGGCAGTGATGCTGTTCGGCTAATGCCAAGACAGGTGCCACCGTGGTCTCATCAATGTACTTGCACGGCTTGTCTTCACGGATCAATTTCAGCCTCTCCATGTTGTACCTATCCGCTGCGACAAGCAAGTGCTGGAACAGGACATCTTCCTCTGCTTCCTCCTCTTGTTTGTTCACCTTCAGCAGTGAGTCAGTGTACACAAAGTGGAGCAAAGCCTTGAACACCTGAGCCTCCATGTCGTCTATGCGGATGGCTTCTGCAGCGTCGCTTTCCTTCATCGAGCCAAGGAGCTCTGCACTGAAGACCGGTGACAGGGCTGCGAGCACACACCGGTGTGCCGCGAACCTCTCACCACCAACCTCGAACACAACGTCGGCGCCCTTCTTGGTCTGCAGGAGATCACCGAAGTGGCGGCGCAGGTTGGATGGGGGCACGGAGACAGAAGCCAGAGCGGAGACCTCAGCCTTTTCCACCTCCACGGCGTGGAAATCTTTGATGACTATGATGCCGCACCGGATGCCGAAAGAATCATTCTTCAGATGGTTTGATTTCTCCAGCTTTTCCCTCTTGATGAACTTTGCGTATCCCCAACCAAAACCACCCTCGCTCGGGAAGCTGCACACCTCTTCCGATGTGAAGACCTGCTCCGCCACATCGTCGACGAAACTGAATCGGTACCGCGCCTTCACCGCCTTTTTGTCCTTGGCGACTTAGTGGTCGTCGAGCATGAGGAAAAGGGACATGTAGTCTGCAACCTCCTAGGTGTCGCCGTTGGGGTAGTAGCGGATAGACCAGTGGCCGCCGACGGTGAACGGGTGGGACTCGAGGAACTCGCCAGTAGGGGTCCCCTTGGTGAGGGAGTAGCTGTCGATCTTGAGAATGTGGTACTCCCTCGCGGTGTCGGCGACGATGGAGGAGACGGACCGCGAGGGATCGCCGGTGGCTGCGTCGGCGGGGAGCGACATGGAAGACCTTGCCCGCCCGGAAATGGGCTCGCCGGCGCAGTAGGTTTTGCTGGTACGGACAGCCGCAGAATGGGTGGTCGCCGACACCGCGAGGGATCGCCGGTGGCTGCGTCGGCAGGGAGTGACATGGAAGACCTTGCCTCCACTATCTACAAAGGCGAAAGGGCCTCTGGTTGAGTTAGATAGAGGAGCCGCACTCCTCTTGTCCTGGGTTCGACTCCGACTCCCTGTGGGAGCGAATTTCAGGCTGAGGTTAAAAAAATCCCCTCATGTGTCCTATGGCCAAAGCACAGGTCTTAGGTCCGGGCCCGGTAATGGTCGTCTCACATTGGCTACGGTGCCGCTTTGTATGGGTGGGGCCTATGTGAGAGGATCTTCTCCTCCACAATAGAAAGCCTGGGGGCCGTCATACAAACTCTTTTAAAGGACCAATTGTTTTACAATCTATATAGGAAAATTTGATGGTGTTGACCCACATGGTAAAACCTATATTATGTATTATATAGTCGAACAACCCTTCATGTAGTAAAAGGTTATTTTATTAACAAGATTAATTTGGTATCAACCATTTTCAGAAAGGATTGTAATAAAAATTCCCAATTTTAAATTTAATTATATACCAAGGTCTTTGAAAAATTCAACATTGGCATGCATTTTATGAAGAACACGCAATAGACTAAGCTAGTATATTTATGACAGTGCGACATTGTTGACCATAGACATGTAGATATGTCACTCAATTGAGAACCATATATATCAATGATGAGAACAACACTGAGGCAGATAACTAATACTATGACATATTAAAATAAAATAGTGGGCTGACACTGAATTAGTGCTTCCATTTTCTTTATTTCCATAGGAACCATTCTCAGCTGCACGCTACTATTTGGAGGTAACAAGGCTGCCTGTCGGTGTGCAACGAAGAGGGGGAGTGTGGGCCTGTGGGGTGCTGTTGGCCGAAACCTGCCTCCGGCCCTGGGGGCAGGGTAATCTAGTTACAGGACATCTAGGAACAAACAAGTAAAAAAATGACGCATGAAGTGACAAAAAAGAAAGCTTACAGTGTGGAGAACTGGCTATTCTAGACGAGAGGTGGCAGAAAACTGGACTTGTCTATGAACTTTGTTCTGTGGAACAAGGGCAGTATCACTACCATCAATTAAGTAGGAGAGAATACATAAAAAGAACAAAACACCTGCTCAAGTCCCAGTAGGATACACTGTCAAATAAGTCACCAACACACCTGAGATTTGTCTCTTCTTAGTATAGTCAAATAACCTCAAATTGGTCACTTTGCTTCATCAACATACCCCATTTGCCAATTCTGAACACCATCAACTAATAAAAATATTGAGTAACAACAAAATTCATGGAAATTAAGGACCTAGAGAAATACTGACCAGCACCCGGGTAGTTAAGAGCAGAACTAATTTAGTACCAATTGAAAACAAATTGAATATTATGCAAGCATACCAAGAACATCGACTATGAAGAAAACTGAGGTTAATGTGCAGGATATAACTGCACATGATGGCATCAGGATAAATGTTTCTTGCATAATGGCTAGAGGTTTTTCCACAAAGTATACGACAGACAACCGAACAATAAAAATAAAGAGGTATGACACATAGTTTTAAGGACAAAATGATGCATATAACTTATATAAACTTGCAATCGATAGCTAGGAGTTAACCACTAATTTTTACCATGATAAGTTGCAACTGTCATTACAGAAACCTTAGCCTGTCCTTCCATTTTGTAAATGGGCAGCAAGCTCCTTCACAAGAGCTGGACAGCTTTTCGAAAGATGCTCAAAGCCATCTGTTGCCATGACCGCTTCCAGTGCGTGAGGAGATTTGAAGAACCCAAGGCAAGCCTGCTTCAGTCCATCGCAGTTGTGCTGTTCGGCCAACACCAATGTGGTGGCGACTGTGCTCACGTCGAGGTGCCTGCACAACTTGTCCTCGCAAATCAGCTTGAGCCTCTGCATGTCATATCTGTCCGCAGCCTCCAGCAAATGCTGAGCCATCAGAACCTCTTCTCGCCTATCCATCTCCGGAAGCGAGTCGGTGTACACAAAATGCAGCAAATGCCTGAACACCTGAGCTTGCATATCATCGATCCGTATGCAGTAATCCCCCTCGGCCCTGCCCTCCCTCATAGTGCCCAGAAGCTGGGCCTTGAACACCGGCGACCGCACCGCGAGAATGTACCGATGTGCCTTGAACATCGCCGGCGACTTGGAACGTAACATCAGTGCCGTGGTTGGAGGTGAGGAGGCCAGCGAAATGCCTGTGGATGTCAGAAGGTGAGATGAAGGGAGGCGCGGCGGCCCTGTCCTCCGTCCGGAGCTCTTCAACGATATCAATGTCGCACCTGATCCTGAAGCAGTCGCCCGCGAGATGCTTCGACTTCTCCAGGAACTCCCTCTTGACGAACTCATCGAAGCCGCGCCCCGATCCGGAAGACGCGTACTCGCACAGCCTCGTGCGCGGGGTGTGAAACAGCACCGGTTTCCCCGCCCGATCCAGCAGGCTGAACTTGGCCCGCGCCTTGACGGGTGCAGCAACGTCTTCGTAGAGAACAAGGAAGCCGGATATGTACCCGGCACAGTAGGATCGGGCGCCATTAGGGTAGTATTGGATGAACCAGGAGTGACCTCCAACACTGAATGGGCGGGACTTGACGAAGCTCCTCCTTGGTGCGCGAGTAGCCCTCGACGTGCAGCACGTGATGGCCGGTCCCCGTGCCCGCGACGATGGCCGAGGCGGATCCATGATCATCGGCGAAGATCTCGGCGGATCCTGGGGTCGGCATGGCGGCGGGATGCGCTGGCGGCGACGGTTTTGGGTTGGGGGCGAACGCTCGAGAGAGAAGGAAGAGAATTTTTTTTTTTTAACCTATCGTTCCTGAATATAAATGTAGTATCTGTTCGTGTGTACACTTAAGGAGACACAACTCATTCAAACACACACGAACACTCCTACATCTACACCCAGAAAAAACAAACGCGTCCCTCGAGAGAAAAATACACGACTGTCACCACGCGATGAGAGGTACGAGAAAACAAAAATCCTAACAGATTACAGAAGAAAGCTGGCATTAAGAAAGAGACCGCAAGGATCCCCCAGCTCCGCCGCCGCAATACGCGCTTCCAACCGCCAAAGCCGCCGTCGCACGACACACCGCAGACCGCACATAGCCGTCGCCTCTCACGCCACCGACCACTACAGCTCTGACGTTGCCCGGCACGTCGCAGACCGACGAAGCTTGAAACACCAGGTACTCCTCTGCAACCCTGGACAAGCTCCTCTGAACGGGATCGTAAAGACCCCTTCTCCACGAACTCACCGACAGCTGTGGAGAGCAAGAAGCCATCGATACGGCGAAAGTCCGGGAGATAATATTCCAAAGGCACGCCACCTCCGCCGCAACAGTGACGTGTCAGGACATAGCATCCACCGCGAAGCCCGCCAGAAGGCAAGGGCTCCAGGGGCACAAAAGAACCTCGCTTCGCCACTACAGGAAAAGCAGTTTGACGGCGAGACGAACGCCGTGGCCAAAACGCGCGGCCCACTGGGCGCTCCGCACAGCCCACAAGCCGGCGCTCCCACGCAGCCCAGTAGCCGGAGCGCACCCGCGCGGCCCAATAGCCGGGGCACACCCGCGCGGCCCACACGAGCCTGTAGAAGCTTCGACATCCATCGACGCCGCACAGCCATCGCCGCCCGCCGCCGTCCTCGCCGGGAACGACGAGACAGCCATCACCAGTAGCGACGCCAGCGAGGGGAACCACAGAGCGTCGCAGACAACTTCGCCGCCGTCGTCCGCAAAGCCCACAAAAAATCCACACCGACGAGGACGTCGTCAGCGGAAACCTTTATTCGCCGGCAGAAGAGCTCCAATGCCGGCGCAAAAGAAGCTCCGGCCCCTTCACCAGGTGCTCGCCGTAGCTGGGGAGAGACCAAGGAGAAAAGGAATCGTCGCCGGCATCTCGGCGCCAACACGACGAAAAGCTACGCCTACTATGCTAATATACAGCTATAGGAAGAGGGCCGGACGACGATTCCACCGGATCCCACCCTCCCCGGCGACGAAGCGACCGGCAGAGGGCAAGCTCCAGTAGAATCGCCGTCGGATTTGAAGTTCGCCCGCTCTTCTCCTCGCTCTCTGTACTGTAGCGAAGGAAGAGAAATTGGAAACGAAAGGTTAAGCGAGTCCGTCGATGGGCTGGCTTTGGACTTCAGACGACTTGGGCCGGCATCTGCGGAGATCAACGGGGATTCCTGTAAGATCACCGCCGGACAGTCGTGTCAATCAATTAAAAAGAAAAACAAGGCACGACCTAGTTTTCTAGGGTCCGGCGACCACGGCGGCGACTACTGTCGGCGTGGGTTTTTGATCGGATCGGCGACCAGAGATCGATCTCCCGACATCTGTACGCTACTCGGGCTGACTACGGGGCCGGCTTGTCCGGCTGCCCGGCCTTGGTAGTACCAGATTAGGGCCTCGTGATCTGAAGTGGCTGGTTGGAACGAGTATGGCGGAGTCGTCATCCGGTACTGCATCAAGCCCGCGGAAGCCAATTGCAGAGGAAAGGGACAAGGCGGGGGACGAGACGGCCAAGAGGCAGCTGCTCATGTCACCTAACCCGGCCAGTGTGGCTGGGGAAGTATCGCCTCCCCCGCCTCCGTATGTCTCGCCAAGGGAGAGGAAGAAGCCAAAGAAGCAGGGTGATGACGAGAAGAACAAGAAACTGGCGGCCTCCGAGGAGGAGGACCGCCGGGAGCAATGAGTTGCATCACCTGGAACTGTCGGGGATTGGGCAACGCCGCGACAGTGAAAGAGCTTCGCGAAATCGCGAAGAAGTTTGCCCCTACCGTGCTATGCGTTGTTGAAACTCAAGTGAACAAGGCACGGGTTGAAGGTTTGAAAGGTACCTTAGGTTTTGATAATGCTTTCGCAGTTAGTAGTTCAGGCCGTAGTGGCGGTATCGGTCTGTACTGGAATAAAAACACTAAAGTGGAAATATTACCATTCTCTCAGTATCACTTTGACTCAATTATTTCTGAGAATGGGGGTGAACCGTGGAGGTTTACATGTGTTTATGGTGAAGCCCAGACTGCTGAGCGCCATAAAACATGGGATGTTGAAGTTTATTAAAGCATCATCGCCACTACCATGGGTCTGCATGGGTGACTTCAATGAAGTCTTGCACAGATCTGAACACGTGGGGGTTCAAGAGAGAAGTCATGCTCAGATTGCTGGTTCCAGGGAAATGGTGGATGTGTGCGGTCTTTATGACCTGGGATTTGAGGACGCAACTGGACATACGAAAAGAAAGTTGCGGGAGGCTCCTACTGTCGTGTCAGGCTTGATCGTGCCCTAGCAACAGTGGTGCACGAGATTTCCGATGGCGAGAGTTACTCATCTTACTGCAGCAGCGTCGGATCACGACCCAATTATGTTACGGTGGCAGCAGGCTTCGGGGCGCAAGGGAAGAAAGAAAAGGAAATTGTTCAGATATGAGATGATGTGGGAGGCTCACGACGAATTTTTTCCCATGCTTGCGAAGACTTGGAATGATGCAGGGCAAGCCTACACGTTAAAGGAACTGCAGGAGAAACTGACCTCAGTGTCAGGCTGTCTAAGCGAATGGGGCGTCAACTCCTTTGGCAATGTGCGACAGGAGCTAAAGAACCTGCACGATGAACTAGAGCACCTACGATCGGACCCTATGCGAGTTGGCCCATCACATGCTGAGATCAAGGTGCAGGAAAGAATAGTTGAACTGAACCACCGGGAGGAGATCATGTGGAAACAACGCTCCCGGATTATGTGGCTGGCAGAGGGCGATAAAAATACTCGCTTCTTCCATCTTCAAGCGAGTCAGAGGAGAAGGAAAAATCAAATCACAAAGCTTCGGAAGCCCGATGGCCAACTCACAGAAGATGAAAAGGAGATGGGCGTTCTAGCATCTGCGTTCTATAGAGAATTATATACGTCTGAGGGGACGGAGGACATGGAGCAAGTACTAGACACGGTCCCGGGCAAGGTGACAGCAACGATGAACGAGCAGCTGATGACTCCTTTTGAGAAGGAGGAAATAAAAACGGCGCTTTTCCAAATGTTCCCCACAAAAGCGCCGGGACCGGATGGGCTACCTGCACACTTCTTCCAACGCAATTGGGAGTTGTGTGGCGATGAAGTCTCAGAAGTGGTACTTCGGGTTTTAATAGGGGAGGATGATCCATCAATTATTAATAATACGTGCATCGTCTTGATCCTGAAGGTTGAGAGTCCAGAAGAATTGGGTCAATTCAGGCCGATAAGCTTATGCAACGTAATCTACAAAATTGCTTCCAAAGTGATGGCCAACAGATTGAAACTAATCCTGCCGGAGATTATCTCAGAGGAACAGTCTGCTTTTGTGCCAGGGCGCCTGATCACTGATAACATTATTACAGCTTACGAGTGTATGCATTTCATGAAGAAGAAGAAAGCTAGGGACAGCAGATTTTGTGCTCTTAAGCTGGATATGCGGAAAGCGTATGATCGAGTGGAGTGGAACTATCTGAAAGCTATTATGCTCAAGCTGGGATTTCATCGGCTTTGGGTAGACACGATCATGCGTTTGGTAACTACGGTCTCTTTCTCAGTTATGTTTAATGGAGATCGGCAAGAAAATTTTATGCCTTCTAGGGGGATCCGACAAGGAGACCCTATTTCACCATATTTGTTTTTGTTAGCAGCAGAGGGCCTTTCGTGCCTGTTAAAGTCTAGAACTCAGTCATCAATTCTCAGTGGCATCAAAGTGGCTCCATCGGCTCCGACGGTAAGCCACTTACTCTTCGCAGATGACAGCCTGCTGTTCTTCAAAGCAAATTGTGAGAGTGCTGAAGCGATAAAGGAGGCGCTGAATATTTACTGCCGAGCCTCTGGCCAGCAGGTGAACATGGATAAATCATCGATCCACTTTGCTAAAGGAGTCAGCGGCAGTACCCGGGAGGAGGTAAAGGCTTCTTTGGAAGTCCACAACGAGGCACTCAGCGAGAAGTACTTGGGCATGCCTACTGATGTGGGCACATCATCTAACGGCGCGTTCAAATATCTCAAAGATCGCGTCTGGAAGAGGGTGCAAGGTTGGCTAGAGCAAGCACTTTCAGCCGGGGGAAGGAGGTGTTAATAAAAGCAGTGGCTCAGGCAATCCCGACCTACTCGATGTCATGCTTCCGACTACCAAGAGGTTTGTGCAAACACATTGACGGTCTTCTCCGCAGCTTCTGGTGGGGCAGCAAGGAAGGGAAGAGAAGAACCTGTTGGGTAGCGTGGGATGATATGACAAAACCGAAATACATGGGCGGTCTTGGCTTTTGGGACATTGAGCTTTTCAACCTGGCTTTGCTAGCAAGACAAGCCTGGAGAATATTACAAGAGCCGTCGTCGTTGAGTGCACGGGTCCTCAAAGCAGTTTACTTTCCTGATGGCGAGTTCTTGGAAGCGCAAGCTGGCACATCACCATCGAGTGGATGGCGAGCTATAGTTGATGGTAAGGATGTATTGCGTCAAGGTTTAATCCGTCGCATTGGGACCGGTGAAGCGACCGATATCTGGGCAATGAACTGGATTCCAAGAGATGGACAGATGAGACCTGTTGCAAGGCTACAGGGAAACACCATGCGAATGGTGAGTGACCTAGTTGATAATACAACGGGCTTCTGGGACATGCAGCGGCTGAAGGAATGTTTCCTGCCGATGGATTGGGAGGTAATCGCTACTATCCCACTTAGCACGAGAAGACAAGAGGATTTCTGGGCATGGCACTATGAGAAGTCAGGAGTCTTCACGGTAAGGTCAGCATACCGGATGCTCACGAGCAATCGGGAGAAGCGGACGGACTGGATTGACCACAATGCGGGCAGATCAGATATCTCAGCTGAGCGCAAGGAATGGACAGATATGTGGCACGTTCAAGTCCCATCCAAGGTGCGCCTGTTCCTGTGGCGTCTTGCCCGGCAAACGATCCCAACAGGCGATGTCAGGTTCCAAAGACACATGGCTCCGGACAGCAGGTGCGTCGTATGTGGAGATCAAGACTCGTGGAAGCACTCTTTACTTGAATGCCATCCAGCGAGGTGCGTGTGGGCATTGCAGAATGAGGAGATCCTTGAGTTTATTAGCTTTACACAGCAGCAAGAGGCTCGGGGCTGGCTTCATGAAGCTATGAATTCTCTGAGTCATGATGCGCAGCTGACAGTGGTGGTCACATTATGGGCTATATGGTATGCCAAGCGCAAAATCATTCATGAGAACTTTTACCAGAGTCCGTTATCGACACATTGTTTCGTGGAAAGATTCTTGGCTGATCTGGGAACTAGCAAACCGACCAAGATTGCGAAGCAAACGGCTCAAGTCAAGCACAACAGATGGATCCCACCGCCACAAGGTTTTGTGAAAATTAATGTTGATGCAGCGCTCGGGAAGAACTCGACAAAGGTCACGTTGGCGGCGGTCGCACGGGATGACGCTGGCAACTTCATGGGAGCCTCGGCTCTGGTAATGGAGGGCATCACTGATCCGGAGATGGCTGAGGCAATGGCATGCCGTGAAGGGATGGCGCTGGCAAGCGACCTGGTGCTCCAGAAGTTCAGGTTGGCGACTGATTGCCTGAACGTGGTTCGGAACTTGCAGGGAACTGCAATGGGGGCGTATGGCCATATTGTTCGAGAGATCAAGGCAAGAGCGAGGGACTTCATTGATGTGAACTTTGTTCATGAAGGAAGGGAAGCTAATGGAGATGCCCATAGACTAGCTAAAGGATCAATGTATGGAAGTTTAGGTAGACATGTCTGGTTCCTAGTTCCTCCTGATGGAGTTTGTACTGCTGTAAACGTTCCTTAATAAAGGCAGTACGCCCGTTTCTCAAAAAAAAAAAATCAATTAAAAAGAAAAAAGAGCTCCGAGCGAGTACATATAGTGGGGAGAGAAGCTTATTAAATTATGATAATCTAGTATGTAAATTGTTATAACCTATAATTTGAGACCTGTTTTTTTTAGCTTATATATAGATTATACTACTAATTAGCCCGTTGCTGCTTGTGGTTGCTTCGAACATAGTCTGTCTTTGCATCTAATTGTTATGAAGACCAAACAGAAGAGATTGGAGTACAACAAACATGTTCTTAAGAGCAAGTATAGTGAGTCCTACTCAGCAGGCTAAAGAGCTGGCCATGTCACAAAAATTCTAGTTAGACGAGTGAGAAAGGAAGGGAGAAGATAGCGAGCGATTGTTTTGTGGCCGGCTCAAACTCCCGGCCCGAGACGAGTTCCCACGTCCAGCCAATCTCCGATGCGGAGCTCAAAAAAAAAAAAAAAGCCAATCTCCGATGCTCCAGCAAACATTAATAATTAAAATATCCGATTGTGGCAGGCGAAAGCCAAAGCCTCGTTATACTGGTGCCTTCTCGGTGATGGCTTAAAGTGATACGAAAGTCGTATATAGCCGGTAGCCGGGGATAAAGTTACAAATGGACACCGAGTACTGCGCATTTGCAAAAAGAATACAAGTAGCAGCCTGCAGCTAGGTCAATGAGGAGGCTCTATTCGTTATATGTCTCTTGCTTTACATACTAGTCTTTAAACACCGCACGGGTTAAAAAAATTAGAGACACATAAATAGATATAGTTTTATTTAGCATAATCATCGAGTAAATTGAATACTAATTTTTAGTATTAAATTATATTTTAAACTATGAAATTTTATATCGCATCTCAGTTATATTATTGATAATAAGTATGTGTTAGACTATATTTCATATTAGATGGAATCTCATCGTCATATGACTTTTCAATTGATTTTAATCCATTAACAATATCCTTTAAATAGATCCATGCTGTAGTACACTTTTTATACCTAATATTAGTCTTTTTGCTTGGTCTTATTTTACCCCATATGAAGTTGCGCAAATATCTTAATGTAGCTTTAAAGCCACCACACTTTGATCCATGACCTCGCATTAAGCTTGGTGTGATCGAAAACATTAAATTTAACTCCTCATACACTTACTTTATTGCAATGGCACCGACTAATGAGCATTACCATTTCAATTTACAATTTACTATATGGTAGAATATATGTTACTAATTTTACTAAGCTTGAAAAATGACTATGATAGGGCAGACAAACGTCATCAAACAACCCTTATGTGCTTTTTTAAGATTTATTTCCCCAAAAATTAAAGAGAAATTATATTCCATCTAATGTGATTTTTAATTTCACATATTTTAATTGTGTTCAGAATATTTAAATAGATTTTTCTCATAATTTTGCAAAGTGAGTAATTTAGATATAAGAATTAGGTGTATTTTTGGCTATTTTTATTATTCCAAATTTTGCTATGTTTGGACTCATAATGGCATGGGTAAATTCAAAATATGAATTAACTTTATTTTTAGTTATTTTTAGACTCATATGTTATTCTTGGCTATTTTTAGACTCATAATGTCATATTGGGAAACTTTAAAAGATGTGTGAGAGTTTTTTTTGCTACTTTTTATTATTTCCAATTTAACTATTATTTAGATTCATAATGGCATGGTGGTAATTTAGAAATCGGTATGAAGGGTATTTTTGACTTTTTTTATTATTCCAAATTTTGCCTTTCTTTGTTCATAATAGCATGGTGGGTAATTTAGAGCATGTTAGAACTTAGATGTAATGGCTCTCATTTATCTTACTTTAATTTGTACAGCCGGATGTTTTGCTTTTTTGTGAGGATTTCTAGGATTTTCCTCACGATTAATGTGGAGGCCTCAAAAGGAGCATCCAATTAGTAAATATAAGATAAGATAGCTTGTCTTTGCAGTTATGAAGACCAAAGAGATAAGAGACTGAAATACAACAAACATGTTCTTAATTAAACAGGGATAAAGTTCCCGATATATACCGAGTACTGCCATATACTAGCCACATCTTTAGTTTGCTTCTCTGATCAAGTCAACGAGGGAAAACCTTTGATATCAGTTCCTTCAGAACGTTGGTTGAGCTCTTGGCCAAGTGCCCAAAGCCGCTGGTTTCCATGACCGCGTTTAGAGTCCTTGACGAGCCGAGGTAGTCGAAGCACGCCTCCTTAAGCCCACGGCAGTTGTGCTGCTCCGCTAACGCCAAGATGGCTGCCGCGGAACCCGTATCAATATGCTTGCACAGCTTGTCCTCGCAAACCAACTTGAGCCTCTCCATGTTATACTTGTCCGCAGCGACGAGCAGATGCTGAGCCATGGCAGATTCCTCCCCTTCGCCCGTCATCTCTGGGAACGCGTCCGTGTACATAAAAGTAAGCAGCGCGTCGAACACCTCTGCCTCCATGTCGTCTATCTGTATGACGCCTGTGGCGGCGCCCTCCTTCATGGGGCTGTAGAGCCCCGCCTTGAAGATCGGCGACCGCGCCCCGAGCACCGCCCGGTGTGCGGGGAATGTCTTCCCGCCGACTCGGAACTTGACATCCGCGCCCTCTTTGCTCGAAAGGAGGTCGCCGAAATGCCGGTGCATGTCCGACGGCGGCACCTCGACGAACGGGACCGATTCCTCAGCACGGAAACCCTTCATCACAGTCACGTCGAACCTGACGGCGAAGCAGTCGTCCTTGAGGTGCTCTGATCTCTCCAGATCGTCAATCTTGATGAGCTGTGGATAACCCCAGTATCTCTCCATCGAGAAGTTGACTGTGTTGGTCGTGGTGAGGCTATGGGACGGCACCGGGTTCCCGTCTCTGTCGAGCAAGCTGATCGTCAGCTGTGCCTTCACGGTCACGGCCTGCTGCTTCTTCCTGTTGGGTTTTCTGTCGTCGAGTAACTGCAGGTACATGGATACGTGATTGGTGGACTTGTAGTCGAAACCCTTGGGGTAGTAAAGGGCCTGCCAGGTGTGGCCTCCTGCACGGAACGGGCGGGAGCCGATGCACTCGCCGTTCTTTTTCTCGTCCTTGGTGCGCGAGTAGCCGACGATCTTGAGGACGTGGTAGCCGCTCAGGGTGTCGGCGACAATGGAGGAGGCGGAGCCGGAGCACGGGGAGGCCGGCATGGTTGGGTTGTGCATGGGTGGTGCGACGTGCCGTCGTGTGAGCTGTTTCGCCTGTGATCTCGAGGGAGCAAAGTCTAGTATGCGAAAGCAGGTAGAGTCGACTATAGAATCTGTGACATGCGAACCAGACCCGCCGAGTGCCGGCTTGAATACGTTTTAGTAGCAAAGTTATACGAACCCGGTTCGGAAGAGGATATTGCTAATCACGTTTGCCGTTAGATGCAAGACGTTCGCGCGATTTGAGGCAGTCATGGATAACAATTTCGATTTCAGTTACACAGGTCCACGGACTACAGTTGCGTCCACTATCTAAACACACTTTAAAGGACCAACTATTTTACAATGTATAGGAAAATTAATTCGTTGGTGTTGACACACATGGTAGAACCCATATGCACTGGTCAAAAAGCCGGGTGGTAAAATGATGTATCAGCAGGGGTGAAGCCAGGATTTAGGTATGGGGGGCCTAGCTGCAAAAAATTTCATGAGAGGGGCCAATAAGTACTTAAGCGTGGTAAATAGCAAGTAATTAAGAGGGGATATAGGGAAGATTAGCTTTGTTAAGGGTGCTGCCCCCCCCCCCCCCCCCCCCCCCCCCCCCCCCCCTCTTTTGTGTATCAGCATCTTCTCATTGCATGTAGAGAAAAAAGGGTACATCAGTAAGTATCAAATTTTTCAGAAAGGATTGTATCAAACTTTCCCCTCTGTAAATGTGATTCTATATCAAGGTTTTCCAAACACATCCGCATACATATAGACGTCATGCGACAAAGCAAGTCAAAAAACTATACGATAGAAAGTGTTAAGAGAACCGAGATCTCTAGGGCCAAGGCAGTGGCACATAAAAATATTACGTACCAACAAAATTCATGGAAACCTAGGACCTAGAGAAACACTTTCCAACGCTCTGGTATTTACTAAGAGTACAAGTAATTTAGTACAATTGAACAGAAACTGAATTTCTGGCAAAGCATATCAAAAAATCGACTATGATTAACTTTGAAGTTAATGTGCAGGATATTACTGCACATGGCATTAGATAAATGTTTCTTGCATAATGGCTAAAGGTTTTCCTCAAAGTACATGACTACCAAACCCAAAAAAAAAAGAGCGGATATGACACATAGTTTTGAAGAAAAAGCGATATATATAACTACTAAAATGCATTTGTTGATATCTAGGGGTTAACCACTAAGTTTATCATAATATATGGCAATTATCATTACTGAAACCTTAGCTTGTTCTTTGATCTTGCAAATGGGTAGCAAGCTTCTTCACAAGGGCTGGACAGCTTTTCGAAAGATGCTCAAAGCCATCGGTTGCCATGACCGCTTCCAGTGCGTGAGGAGATTTGAAGAACCCAAGGCAAGCCTGCTTCAGTCCATCGCAGTTGTGCTGTTCGGCCAACACCAATGTGGTGGCGACTGTGCTCACGTCGAGGTGCCTGCACAACTTGTCCTCGCAAATCAGCTTGAGCCTCTGCATGTCATATCTGTCCGCAGCCTCCAGCAAATGCTGAGCCATCAGAACCTCTTCTCGCCTGTCCATCTCCGGAAGCGAGTCAGTGTACACAAAATGCAGCAAATGCCTGAACACCTGAGCTTGCATATCATCAATCCGTATGCAGTAATCCCCATCGACCCTGCCCTCCCTCATCTTGCCCAGAAGCTGGGCCTTGAAGACCGGCGACCGCACCGCGAGAATGTACCGATGCGCCTTGAACGTCTCGCCGGCGACTTGGAACGTGACATCAGTGCCGTGGTTGGAGGTGAGGAGGCCAGCGAAATGCCTGTGGATGTCAGAAGGTGGGATGGAAATGAAGGGAGGCGCGGCGGCCCTGTCCTCCGTCCGGAGCTCTTCAACGATATCAATGTCGCACCTGATCCTGAAGCAGTCGCCCGAGAGATGCTTCGACTTCTCCAGGAACTCCCTCTTGATGAACTCATCGAAGCCGTACCCCGATCCGGAAGACGCGTACTCGCACAGCCTCGTGCGCCGGGTGTGAAACAGCACCGGTTTCCCCCCCCGATCCAGCAGGCTGAACTTGGCCCGCGCCTTGAAGGGCGCGGCGACGGCCTCGTCGGGGTAGAGGAAGAGGGATACGTACTCGGCGCAGTGGGGGCGGGCGCCATTGGGGTAGTAATGGATGCGCCAGGAGCGACCTCCAACAACGAAAGGGCGGGACTTGATGAACCTGCCGTTGGGGAGCTCCTCCTAGGTGCGCGAGTAGCCCTCGACGTGCAGCACGTGATGGCCGGTCGCCGTGCCAGCGACGATGGCCGAAGCGGAGCCATGATCATCCGCATTGATCGCGGGGGATCCTGGGGTCGGCATGGCGGCGGGATGCGGCGGCGGCGACAGTTGTGGGTTGGGGGCGAGCGCTCGAGAGAAATGGGAACGGAACGGTGACAGCGAAAAGGCACGGCGTCGATGGGCTGGCTTTGGACTTGAGCCGACTTGGCCCAGCATCTGCGGAGATCAGAACTGATTCCTTGAAGATCTCCGGGCAGTTTCACAGGACAGGCACACCCAGTTGCGCAGGTATCAAACGGACACAATGAGAGTAGGATTACATCTTTTTTTTGTTTATTGAAAAAGGAAATAAAGGAGTATACTCAGACAGTAACAAGTACCATAGCGTGATCTAATTGGTTGACATTCTTGTCCATATATATGCTGGTCAGAAGTCAGAAACCAAACAAGGATTAGAGCAAGCCCAATAATCAGACAAGCACTTGTCTTACCGACAAGTTATCAGACAAGACCTACAATATTGTCTCCACAAAATATTTTTAATTTTCTATTGAGCCCACGGTTTACCCATTCATCCAACTTTCTCCCTCACATCTACGCACGATAGGGACCCACAAACAGTTCGGGGTGCGTTGTGACCGGCGCCAACTGAAGCAACAAGGCTCATTCTCTCTCCTCCCTTTCCTGTTTTATGTCAGAAGAAGTGCTGAGGTGTTGGTCGATTCGACGATTATTGGGCTTGCTCTTACGACAACAATAGTGAAGCAGACAAGAAGAGAAAAATACAATGCTTGGCACACTCAAAGAGACCATAACAGTGAAATATTACCTATGGTTTCTTTAACTTAATTATTTCATATATTAAGCTTTGTTGCTGAACTTTACCAGTGTATTCAAAGCAGAACAGTAGGGAAATGAAGTACAGGACACCTCGTGACAAGCAAATACAAAACCTATTGAGTGACCAAACCAAAATAGAAAACACAAACTGCAGAGACGTGACTGCTGCAGATGATTTTGAATACATACATATCACGGTTAAAACTAATATCTCATAACTTACAATGGTCATTAATTAGTGAAACCTTAGGGGTCAGTCTCATGTTTCTAGTTTTCTCCTCTTGTGTAAACGGGCAGCAAGCTTGGACATCAGCTCCTTCACTAGAGCCGGGCAGCTGCTGGTCAAATGATCGAAGCCATCGGTCGCGACGACCGCTTCCAGTGCATCAGGAGATTCAAGGAACTGAATGCAGGCGTCCTTGAGCCCCTTGCAGCGGTGTTGCTCAGCCAAGACCAGCGTGGTTGCGGCAGTGCTCACCTCAATTCGCCTGCACAGCATGTCCTCGCACAGCAGCTTGAGCCTCGGCATGTCATACCTGTCAGCCGCTTCCAACAGATGCTGCGCCATCACAGCCTCTTCCTGCTTCTCCATCTCCGGCAGCGAGTCGGTGTACACGAAATGCAGCAAAGCCTTGAACACCTCAGGCAACATATCATCAATCCGTATGCAGTACTCCCCCGTAGTTGCGGTGCTCTCTCGCATCGCGCCGAAGAGCTCGGCCTTGAACACCGGCGACCGGGCCTTTAGAATGTATCTGTGCGCCCGGAACGTCTCGTCGGCAACTTGAAAGACGACGTCGGCGCCATTATCTTCGGCCGCTAAGAGATCGCCGAGGTGCCGGTTGAGGTCAGATGGCGGCACCACGACGCGAGGAGGTGGGGTTGGCCGGTCCGTGCGGAGAGCCTCTAAAATTGTGACGTCGCACCTGATCTTGAAGCTGTCGTCAACGAGGTGCTCCGACATAATCTAGCCAGTCCCTCCTGATGAAATCGGCGCAGCCAAACCAGCGTCCCACGCAAGGCGCCGCTGGCATGGCGGTGGTGCGACGAGGTTTTGCAGGTTTCTAGTGGTTTGGGGTCTGGGAAACGAGATGACGGTCGTGGGACGCTGGCGACAAGAGGATAGCTGGGCCTTCAGCAATCTGATATTGGCGCTCACGGTAGCCGCTCACGGCGTCGGCGACAATATCGGCGGAAGCGCAGCCGCAGAACGAGGAGGTTGGCATGGCAGGGCTTGTGTGGTAGGGTGGTGGCGTGCGTGCTGATCACCCAGTGCCGGCGGCGCCGTCGGCAGGGGCTGTTTTAATTTGCGTGCGGCCTTGAGGGAGCAAGACAAGCGGCAAATTAAAATCTGTGACACTAAGCCAGGGCCTGAGTACACGTTTTAATAACAAGTTCTACGAAGCCGAGTAGGAAACGGAATAGACGTTTATACTTTCGAAAATAGAGGAATAGAAATACGGATGCATGTCGGTCAATTTGAACCAGTCACCATTATACTTTCGATTTTAATTATTTTGAACAGCTTTTGATTTTTAATTATTTTGAAAGGACTTTTGTTTTTAATTAATTACGCAGATACCTACACAGTGAGTGCAAATAGGTCATACTTCTTGCAAATTGCTTAAACGCAGTGACGGATCCACTGAGGCGGCAAACAGTGGAGCCCCCCCCCCCCTACTCGCCGGCGGACAGTGGAGCCCCCCCCCCCCCCCCCCCCCCCCCCCCCCCCCCCCCCGCAATTTTTCGTGACAGGCAAGAGAGATTTGGAGCGCTGTCCCCGGCTGGAGGTGGAAGACGACGCGAAACGGGCCAGAATTCAGCAGCTAGGCCGTCCTTCAAATGCTTTAATAAAGCCCATGAGACTATGACCTGAGGCCCAATCAAGACAGCCCAAATAGCATCGGCTTCCCACACTCGAGCAGCCCATAAGACTATATGTCAGCCCACACACGGTCACTTGAGTACGTCAGAGCCCCCCCCCCCCCCCCGCGCTCGTGCTCTATTTTCTGATTATATGGTGCTTGTGCTCAATTTTCAACTTCACTAGTTTTTCTTGCGACAATGTTTTTCACTGGCACTGCTACCATAAATTCTAGAATCATGTTTACATATATTCCCTGCTACTACGAAAAGAAATTGTTTTTGTTATTCCACCGGCACAAAGTATAGCATTAAACAATATTGGATTAATTCCGTGTTCACTAGTTTTTAGCCCGCTTAGAGCATCTTCAAGAGTCACCTAAAAATTTTTAAATCAAAATATTATAGTCTAACTAGAAAATTATCTCTCAATAGGATCCTAAAACCATCTTTAACTTTTTTTATACCCCTAAATTTCTCTCATTTGTAGCTACAAAAAAGGGAGAAATTAAGTACCCCGTTCCTGCGTGTCTATCGCCACTTGGCCCCAATTGTTCGCAGGTCCCACCAAAATTACCCACGCAAATCAGCTGAAAAAAGTTGCGTCGGGAGTCATCTTCGCCAAGCTTTCCCGGCCCCGCCACCAATCCCTATGCGCTTCTGTCGACATGTGTCCCCAAGTGTTCACCAGCGCCCATCGTCACGCATCCCCGCCGCCTCCCACCGCATCCACGGTCCTCGCCCGTCTCTGCGGCCGCTGTGTGGTTCAGTCCCCCTACAATTTTCGTCTAGATCCGCCACTGCTTAAACGGGTCACATATTGGGTGTAAGAGGTGCACATGAGGCCAAAAGTTGACTTCATGTCATCCATGGAGTCAACTTTTGACCTCATGCACACCACTTAAACACATGTGACTCGTTTGAGCAATTTGCAAGAAATATGACCTATTTGCACCCACTATTAAGTTCTTGTACTTGGCATGTTACATTGCAGCACAAAGAGGGGCTACTCAGGGATGGCAAAACCAACGGTTACCGGCCGGTAACCGGGCTTACCAGTCCGGACCGGTAAGCCCGGTATGCCGGTTTTCGATTTTAAATTTGAAATGAGTTTAAAAATTTGACGAATCTTGACCGGTTTTCACCAGTTTTGACCGGTTACCGACCGATAACCGACCTTACCGGTCCGGACCGGATGGAATGTTATCAACGGTAGGGTAAACTTTGGGGGGCACACCGCATCAAAGATTACAGTCCAGTTGAAAAGAAAAGAGAAGAGCTAGTCCCACAACTCAGTCGTGTGCTGTACACTATCGATAGGTGTAAAAGATTTTAGCACTAGTTAGAGAAAAGTATTTATCACTAAAAAGCACTTCTATGTGAAATGTGTGCACTAGAATTTCAGAAGCAAACTACCAACATGCATAAAAAATCATAAGGTTGCGAAAAAAAGGATCAACTTTTTTATGATGGCATCAATAATAATAATAACTACAAAATATTCTAAATTTATAGGCAACTAGTAGCGTGCCCGTGCGTCGCTACGGATTAAAAAGAATATTATAATTTTCATATTCATAAAAATTAAAGTATTTGTCTACTCCTAATTTTGATTTTGAGTTACATATGACATTGCTTTCTACTCCTAATTTTTTTACCATAATTTAACTTTTGGAATTGATATTTTTGCTGCCATTATCAACTAATTTTATAATAATATAATTTCTAGGTCAAAAAAGTGATCAAATGTTTATTGTAGGAATTAACGATATTAAAAGCTATTCTTTGCCCTTTTCTTTCTTTCCCTAGTGACAACGACATGATTTTTGTAATCAAGCTCAGGTCAGGTACCGCAATCGCAAGAAAATAAGCGTCCAGGTCCCAGAAATGTTAATTAGGCGGGGCCCATAGTTACCTTTTCCTTTTTTATTTGTTACCATCGTCTTCTCCCGTGAACATATCTCCAATCCAATCTCTCTCTCTCTCTCTTCACGAATCGGTGTGGGCAGCCACCAGTCCGTTCTTCTCCGCAATACGGCCAGACACCACCCCATTCTCCTCTATGTGCGGCGGCACCAATCTTGTTCAACACCCACACCTAAAATCCTCGCAAGATTTTCCTCCTGCATCAATCGGGCATCGTGGTCTCGTGATTGTCCTCCTGCATCTTCCCTCCATTGCTCAGGCGTACTCACGCAGGCTGTCTTCCGCGTCCTCGGGCCGCTTCGGCGGTGACCTGTTTCCCCCTTTCTTGGGTTCCTGCAGTTCGACCTGCCTGCCCCTCGGATCTGATTCGGGTTGTTGGTGAGTTCTGTGTAGTGCGACTACCGGCGACGAACGTTGGCCACCGGGCGGAGAAGCAGCCGCAGGCAGTGGGAAGGCGGCGGCAGAAAAAAAGAACCGAGGAAGCGGCGGAGGCAAGGGGCGCGGGTGGAGCTGTTGCTGCCGAATCGGGTGTGCCGCGGGTTTAGCACGGGCCCACTTGTCGGCGCAAATGTTTTGCGGGAGGCGACGACGACCGACCGGACACCACCAACTCCCATTTTTATGGGTAGTAAGATACAATCTGCCACCTCACATAGAATAAGGTGAAAATACACAACGGCACAGAATCTATCAGATTCTGAATCGCTTAGTACGTCTTTAATGGGTACCAGAAAACACAAAATCCAATAGCAAAGGCCAGAACGGTGAACATTGAAGCACAAGCACTGTATAACTTCTGTCATCACTCCTGCCAATAGCTAGCAAAGTAGCAATGGTCGAAGCGTGCTACCTGCAAGACATAAAAAAAAGTAAGTAAAAACTGCAAATGATAAAAGGTAAATAGAAACATATATAAAGAGACATTTATACAAAGAGGTCAAAACAACATCCAAAAAAGGAAAAAAAAGTAGAGGTAACAAATAACAAGAACAATAAACAGAGGTAAAGAAAGAAAGAAATACCAACATGGGTTGAGGAAGGGAAAACAAGATAAACAAAATTAAAAAAATAAAGGCATAAATATAGAAAGAGATAAATATGATAGACAAAGTGATAAAGTGAAATACATGTAAAGATAAAAAATAGAGAGAGAGGTACACAAATATATATATAGATAGAGATAGAGAAGTCAGGAAAGTAAACAAAATAAAGAAACATAAAGACTTTAAAACAACAAAGGCATAAAGATGGACAAAGGGATGAACAAGAAATAGATATAGGGATAAAGAGAAATACATGTACCGATATAGAGATAGATAGAGCGATGAAAAACAGAAAGAAAGATTAAGAAAACAAATACTAGATTCGTATATAATAATAGGGGAATTTTTAGAATTTCTGATAAAATTCAGAGATACTAAATTCTTAATTAAACATGAATAAAGCTACATCTATCACAAAACTCTCTAAGAAACCAAAACGACTCAGATTGGTATTTGGCTTTCAAGTGTCACAGTGTGCTGTGCTAACATATGTCTTTGAAGGAATTAGATTAGAAAAAACAATCTGTAAAACAACCATTATGTCATCTGGCTGTAAACCCATGTAAAGGAACTGACACAAATTGTGATATGGAATCTTTTTGAAGTAATAGTGTAATACAACTCCTATCCACAAATGTCCAGAGCAGTTTTCCCAAATGAATGAGCAAGCTGATCACTGTTCTTTGGGCCGCAATTAACTGGCTACAACCTTACATGTTTACCCAATATGTCCTTTCAAAACATGGAACTCTAATACATGGCAGGGTTCCAAAATGAAAGCCATTAACTGTGAGTTCACTCCAACACCTAAAACTTTGCTTGCACTGAACAACCATGGAGGAAAAGAAAATGTAAGATCAAACTCACTAATGGATACTGGATAGGATGCGTGCACTCTGACTGATTCACTGACTCCTCTGCTCCGATTCCTCCACATACACTGCACATTATTGAGATGCGTTTACTCCTAACATGTGTTTGCCATGACAACCGGGTCAGGTTAGATGTTACACAACTTTCAAAGCAGAACATATGGACAGAAACTAGAGATAGATATTAGAGAAGAAAATATGTCAGCAGATAAAGTGCAAATCTCTTTTGAATAACAAAGATATGTCGGACTGTATGACTCAAATCCCTTTTTACAAGAAAAACAAAGATATGTTTTACTAGGATTTTTCGTTGAGTTATTTCCAAACAAATTGGGCAACATCTTTCTTTGATAAAGCAACTGATTAAATTTGAGTGACCAAATAGCACACTACTATCCCTAATTTTGGGTACATCTGGGCATGAGGTGACGAGTTTTGGCTGAGATAGTTTAATTTTGAATGGGCCGCTCACCATCCTAATGGTTCCCCAACAATTTGCAAGTCAAATTCCTCCCCGTTTCAATTTTCTTGCTTTCGTTTGAGTTCCATATCCCTCATCAACTTTGCGCTGAGACCAAAAGATCACGACCAAGATGAGAAACCTGGTCCAAACTTAGAAACAGATAAACAATAATGAAAATTACTTCACCATTGATTTTTTTATCACTCCCAAATTAAACAGTTCATTTATAGTGTCCATTGGGTCAATGCATATTGTGTTTAGACTTTTTTGAGTATTGGTACAAAATGTTCTTATATACTTACTGCACACATTTAAAAGAACACTACAGTATGCGTCAGAAAAATGTCATATAGTAAACATATTTTGTCGGCATATCCGATTGAGTAATAAGGAGAGGTAATAAGTCAAACTATTGTTTAGTAGATGGAGAAGTAATAGGTCAGTTTAGACTTTCGAGTTTTGGTACCAAATGTCCTTACAATACTCCAACAATGACAAGGTCCTGTCCTAGTCTATGACAGTGGGTAACCTTAATTTCGTAGAGAATACAATGGAATTAGACTATTTAATATATTGTCTATTGGTGTCCTGTAACACTTCAATGCAAAGAAAGATTTGTATAATCAACTACCGTGTACAACTACCGTGTAGCCTAAACTCAACGCCAACGATCAGGGTACAATAATTTAAACGATATCTTGCAGGATAAAAACTCCCAATACTGACACTGAAAATGTAAAGAACTTCAGCCAGCAAAACTGACATGTTACATTGCACTAGCAATGGACAGGAATACGAAGGCAGCTTTATCTCATTTCTGAGTCAACATAAGATTCAGCATCTACCCAGCCAAAAACAGAATAGACAAAACACGTAACAAAATCAGAAGCAAATAGATATTTCTCACTCCAGCGTAATAGCCATCTCAAGTTACAAGAGCTTTTCGTCTGCCTGCAGTGCACAGACCGCCAACTTAGCTGTTGCCAAAGATGGCTTTGTATTTGCATCTGATGCTTTTAAACCATTCCTTCACAGTGACCCACCAAACAGAATTAAATAATGCAAAAAAAATATCATTTGTCAGGTCAGGTGCTAGGATTCAGAGCAAATCTATTTCTGTTCACCTGTAATAATCATCTTTTGAACACTTGCACATAAAACCATCACCCAAAGATGCAAGTGTGAAAATTTCCATGTCCTTTGTGTCATAAGTAACTAAAATATCACATATTACCACTATCTTCAGTTATGGTCTACCTAAATCTTGATGAAGCTTTGTAAAAGATACACCCAACTAGATAAAAGTAAAATCAAGGTCAAAGCAACAAAGAAAAGATCAAATTGCCTTTTGGAATCAAACAAAAGAAGAACAGGTTGCCATATATAACTGCCAGGTTACTATGTAGATTTCGAGTCGACCATTTGAACATGGATTTAGCATAAATGTTTCCTGCCTCATGGTTAAAATGACTGACAAAAGATTGCTACTGCACAGAAAAAAGGCAAAATGCATGGCATAAAACTAGTATTTCATATATATCTTAGGCCAATCCACTAATGATATTTATTACAATAGTAATTACCGAAACCATAGGTGGTTAGGCTCATGCTCCTGATCGATTTTATTCTCTTGTGTAAACTTTGACATCAACTCCTTCACAAGAGCAGGGCAGCTTATGGTGAGATGATCAAAGCCATTGGTCGCCACAACCGCTTCCATTGTGTTAGGAGATTCAAGGAACTCAATGCAAGCGTCCTTGAGTCCCTTGCAGTGATGTTGCTCAGCCAAGACCAATGTGGTTGCGGCAGTGCTCACCTCAATGTGCCTGCACAATATGTCCTCGCATAGCAGCTTGAGCCTCAGCATGTCGTACCTGTCTGCCGCTTCCAACACATGCTGTGCCATCACAGCCCCATCATGCTTCCCCATCTCCGGCAGCGAGTCGGTGTACACAAAATGCAGCAGAGCCTTGAACACCTGCGGCAGCATATCATCGATCCGGATGCAATCTCTGGTGCTACCCTCTTTCATCGCGCCATAGAGCTCCGCCTTGAAGACCGGCGACCGGGCCCTGAGAATATATCTGTGCGCCCGGAATGTCTCGCCGGCAACGTGGAAGGTGACGTCAGCGCCATCTTCGGCCGCTAGGAGATCGCCGAGGTGCCGGTTGAGGTCAGGCGGCGGCACCACCACGCGAGGAGGTGGGATCGGCCGGTCCACCGTGCGGAGAGCCTCAAAAATCGTGACATCGCACCTGACCTTAAAGCTGTCGTCAACGAGATGCTCCGACTTCTCCAGCCAGTCCTTCTTGATGAAATCGTGGTAGCCTAACCCGGTGCCACGGGCGGATACCTCGCACACTTTTATTCGTTTGGTGTGTCATGGCACTGGGTTCCCCTGGCGATCGAGCAAACTGACCTTGCCTCGCGCCTTCAAGGGCACGGCGACAGTTCTGTCGAGGACGACGAAAACCGCGATAGACTCGGCATACGAAGCGGAATGGCCATTGGGGTAGTAGCAGATGCGCCAAGATTGACCTCCGACTGTGAAGGAACGAGAGTCGATGTGGTTGCCAGTGGGGACCTCCTCCTTCGTGCGCGAATAGCAGTTGATGTGGAATACGTGGTGTCCAATCACGCTGTCCCCGACGATGACCGAGTCGGAGCGCGGCAACACCACGTCTGCGTCGGTGGAAGCGGGTGCCGGCATGGCGGCGGCGGCGGCGGCTAGGGTTGTTGCTGCTGGCTATGATTTCTGTTTTTTTTTTTTTGAGATTACACAGTACAACTCAGACACTCACAACGCACGCACACTCACCCCTATGAACACACGTACGCAAACACTACCCCTATGAGCATCTTCGACGACTGAGCAGGCAAATCTAGAGATACGAAGTCACCACTGGCGCCTCGCTGTCGACGGGAGCGTCGCCTACCACTGAAAGCATAAATGCCGTTAAATCCTTGAAAATTCGCTCCCACGGGGAGTCGAACCCAGGACCTGAGAGGTGTTACTCGGATGTCTTAACCACTAGGCCAAGACCCCTTTCACAGCTATGATTTCTGGTTGGGGGAGGCGAGATGATCTTCGCAGGGAGAATGGGGTTTTTGGGCTTCCCTGGCCCATGTCAAAGAGCTTTAGGCGACTGGATGACAAGGTGGTCCCATAATTGGACCCGAGTGAGCGGGCGAGTCAAACATCCTTGCGGTCCAGAAAGAATCCGACGGTCTTCCTAGTAAAAACACAACGCTGGGTTCAAACTATGTTCATATAGTTCATATATAAGCCATCTGATATGGTTCAGCAAACGCTTGATTTATAATAATGGTCTAGGATTTCCTCATTAAAAAGAAAACCCATGGTCTAGGATGAACACATTTTTTTTTTGAAAGTCGACGGGGGGGAGGAGAACTCCCCACCTGAATTTCATTTGCATGAATAATATGGCCCCTGACGGCCCGGTTTTGAGTTACAAAGTAGTTGAAACAAGGTGAAAGACAGAAATTTTGCTACATGGGATTAAACAATGAACACCAAGACGAACCGATCGCCGCTTCATCAGCTTTAGGCGGCATCGCCAAAGAGCTGCTTTGTCCCTGCAGTTGTGGAGCAGCCGGAGAAGGCAGGGAACGGCTTTCCGGAACACGACCTCATTCCTGTGCTTCCATAATTGCCACAAGCAGAGGAGAGTGAGGGTGTCTCTGTGTTGCGTCGGCGTGGACGCCAGCCACCGTAGGCGCCACGGCGTGCGCATCGAAGTGTCCGGCTGGGGCTCGACTCCGATGGCGTCCCAGAATGACAGCGCAAAGGAGCAGCCGAAGAAGATGTGATAGGTGTCTTCCACTTCCGTGCCGCACACCTCGCACTTGTCGTCGTCGACGATGTTCTTGGCGTGCAAATTTGCCCGGCACTGCAAAGAACTGGACCTTTGGAGGTGCTCTGTTCTTCCAAACAAACTTCGCAAAATCACAGTCGGGCTCGTTTGCAGACTTCACTAGCTTGTACACCCGAGATGCCTTCAGCTGGCCATGTTGATCGAGTAGCTCACTGCAGCGTTCATCCATGGCATCACTGAGCTCAATGCCGGAGATGAGTTGTTGGACCTCTTCCAGCTCTGTTTCTGCCACTCTCGACAGCCGCGGCACCAAGTGTGCGTGGAGGCCGTCAGCAAGCACGCGATGGACGCTCGCCTCTTGGTTTGGCGCGTGGTTGGCGAGTGCTGGGAAGACATCGGCAAGTCGGCCAATCTGCAGCCACCAATCATTCCAGAACGAAGTTGTTTTGCCGTTGCCGATCTTGACAGTGGTGATTGCTTGGTACGCCGGCAGCAGTTGCCGTAGCGCTGACCAGTGGCTGCCGTCGAGTTCACCGGTGAGCGAGGAGATGTCTGCATGTTCATGTACCCACTGTGCCCAAGACGACTCCCCCGGTCGATGCAACCGGTGAATGAGCTTGAGGAGCAGACAATTGTTCTGCAGCGCCAAGTCGCGGATGCCAAGCCTCCGTGTTCCTTCAGTTTAGTGACCTTGTCCCATGCCACCAGACACTGAGCGCCGGTGGTTGATGAGCACATTGGCGAAGTTGAAATAGTTGTCCGAAGCCATATACATTGAAAATCAGCCAAATGGCAGCACTGAGTGAGTACTCTAGCTTGCCTCATGTATACAGTACTTTTGAAGCAATCATATGAATACTCCATATTTAGAGAAGTGCTCATCTGCCAATCAGAATTCGAATGTGCCCAACAAAAGACAAACAGTGGCACAAATTGTCTCTCATCCATTTTCTGCAGATTTCATCGTTGCAAAGCAGGCAGCGTGGAGTTCTTGACTACTTCAGATGGTTATGAAAAAAAATGTGAAGTTGGTCCCCTACTGGAGGCTTCGTTACATTCCAAGGACACCTCAACCATGGTAAATTTTGAGCAAATTCCTTATTTGCAATTAAAACTTACACTTTTCACTTATTTGCCATCCGGAATGTACATTTTCGTACTTACCATTGGTTTTAGATTTTTAATCCCTTCTATGCCATTTATGCTACATCGTTGAGATATGATTGTTGTTAGGACCCAATTTTGTTAGTTTTTCATTTTAGTGATTACTTTACTTTTCGTTAAATAATACTCCCTCCGTCCCAGTTTAATTGTCACTTTAGCTTCCTTCAGTTTTCTCAAAATAATTATCATTCTCACTTCCTAATGCACCTTTTTCTATTCTCAATACACTTCTACTTTATCTCTCACCTCCTTGATTTTTGCACACGTACCTCTACCAACTTTTCTTAATCTCCGTGCTAAGAGCTAAAACGACAATTAAATCGGGACGGAGGGAGTAAAAGTGTAGCCTCACATAACTCAATTTGATCTCAAGCCCTCAAATTAAATTGAAATAACAAGATTAAGAAGTGATGTCATTACAGTCGTTTACGAGATCTAAATAATAATTGGTTAACAGATGAGTATAACGGAAGGTAAGTGAAAAAAAATCAGAGTATTGAAGGGTGCAAAATCACAATATTTGCTCATGAATAGTATAACATAAAGGGGCATAGAAGGGATAAAGATCTGAAACTAATGGCAAATCAGAGACATGTATATTTCGCATGGCAAATAAGGAAAACTATAAGTTGCAATGCCAAATAAAGAATTTGCTCAGGAAATGCCTACCCAGTGCAAAAGGAAGCTATAGTAGTAATTAACTCAACGAAATGTCATCTCGGAGGCTCCAGCTTGTCTCAATATTAGTTGGAATCACACAAAAAGTGTCCCATTGTTGCACAAATGGCCTATTAGTCCATCTGAAATAGAATGAGCAACCCCCAAGCCCCTTTCAATAAATGGATTTTTCCTTCTGAAGGAAATCTGAAGCTGTTCCACTCCTGGAGGCTTTCAATACATTCTGTACACCTTCTGGTTTCTGATCAAAGCTTTCCCTGGACGTTAGAGGACAATGCCTAGCAGGGCGGAGGTTTTTCCTCCAGGGTCCCCTGCTCTTCAGCCATGGACTGTGCAGCCGTCGTTTCAGGAGGAAGACGAAGAGCTTAGACGAACCGTAGTTAGTGTTGTTGGCTGTGGGTGTTGAGCTTATCTTGTCCGCTCATCGTTGGTTGTTGCCTTGCTTCTCCATCTGTCGGGTCGTTTGAGGAAATAAGCTGACCTCAGTGTTTGTCAAGAGAGATTAGTACGGTTGAATACATGAATTATGACATTTCGTTAAAGTTTTTACAACCACAGGACAGGAGACATGCTTGGTTACGTGAATATACGTATAATATGGTGTAAATTTCTTTGTTATCAGAGCAGATTGCAGTATACTCGGCCATACCTCAAATTTTTTCCGTCCTCTGCCACTGATGCCTAGGTACATAAAAGCAGAGATATAAATAGAAAACTTCAGAACTTCAGTTATTTCACCATGAAAATGGATCTTCATTTTAAACAAAAAAAATAAAAAATAACAGACTTTATGATCAAATGCCCAGCAACAAATTCTGTTCACGTCCCTTCAAAAAATAACCATTGTTCTGTTCAGTTAAAAAAGGAAAAAGTCCATTTCACTCCCTTGTGCTATGGCTAGAGTCTGAATAACCCCCTGTGCTTTGATTTGGTCTAGATAACCCCCACGATTAGGAAAACCAAAGCACTTTTAACCTTTGATACCCCCACTAATCCGGTTTAGCTGACGTGGACAGTGGTTTAGGCGGTTCTGCTTCTAATCCTGACACGTAGGTGCGCTGACGTGGAAAGATGGAACCGAGTCCAAATAGCCCCTCCCTCATTTGTCCTGTACTGCCCTGTGCCGTCTCCTCAGTTTCCCTCGACCGCATCGTTTCATCTCCCGCTCCTCTCTCCAGACGCGGTGGCCGGTCTGCGAATGTGATAATCGCCGGGCGGAGGTGCTGATCGCTGACGACGATTGGATTAAGGTGTGTTCCCCTAACTCTAGGACTAAAAAAAAAAGGTTTTGTTGGTACTTCGAAGGTTAGGATTGTTGCTTGTGGCTGTTCGGTTCAATCAGTTCTTGGGCTTTGGTAGATGGAGGATCGTCGCGCCTTTACTTACAGCCAGTAGGGGTCGATCAATTTTGGGTTCTGTTAACAGACATCAGTTGTCAATTTTGGTAGAAACTGCAGTTCGCATTGCCTTGTGCATTGATCTGTTCTTGCTGGTAGCGAGTTCATGCTTCAAATTTTGATTGTGGTACTAATAGGTTAATGCAATTGTGTTTTTTTTTTCGTGGGCGGTAGGTAGGATTTTACAGTGTATCATTTTTACATTTTAGGCTTAGGCTTTCAGATGCGAAATTGATGATTTTTGTTTCAATTTGGTCAGGTCAAGTGTCATGGATCCACTTGAAACACTAAGTGTCAAGTTTCACTTAGGAGGGAAATTTGACTACGATGGCCATTCTTTGCAATATGTTGGTGGCTCAGTTGCAATGTCAGTCATTGATAGGGACAAGGTCTCACTTCCAGAACTGAAAGGGCACTTGGCTGACCATGTGGCTCTGTCCGAGGAAGACAATGTTTATTTTCATTGGTTATTTCCTGGCCATGATTTAGATAGTGGGTTGAGAAGGCTTGGAGATGACAAGACATGCTTGTACATGGCAGAGTGCATTACAGAAGGAGGAGTTGCTGAAGTATATGTAGAGATATTCAAGATTATTGATAATTCAGATGTTGTTTGGTCTTCAGGGGATCCGGACTAAGGTTTTTGTCAGGATATAACAAAACAGAAGCAAATCACAAAACTGGCCGGGCAGGGCCCTAATATCTTGAAGAAGCTCAACAAATATATAGATCAAGCACAACATTGTTCTGCCATATGGAATGGTAAAGATGGGTTTGAGGTGGAAGACAAAAGACAAAAGGTACAGAGTGGACTTGGAGGCCCATACTTGTTCTTGCAGGTACTGGCAGTTAGCTGGCATCCCTTGTGCTCATGCCATTACAGCTATTTTTGTCAGTTCCAAGTCTCCTGAGGACTACATAGTTAACTACTATTCCATTGAAGCCCACAACAGAATATATGACCACTGCATGATGCCCATGGAAGGAATGGACCAGTGGCCTCCCACTGATCATCCTAAGCCACAACCTCCAGGTTATGTCAGGATGCCAGGCAGACCAAGAAAGGAGAGAAGAAGGGAGCCAGGTGAAGTCAAGAAGGGCAAAAAAACTTCTAGAGTGGGCTTGATATCCAAATGCAGAAGGTGTCGTCAACCTGGCCACAATAGTAGAACATGCTTAGCTAATCCAAAAGGAAACACCATGAGGAGGACTCTTGAGAGAGCAAGAGAGGTATATCACAGAATCTTTCACCTTTGTACCACAATAACTCCAATTTCAGTTTCACGTCTGAAACTAATTGAAATATTTTTCAGGTTCTTGACACTACCATACCAAAGAAGAGGGGAATGACTCAAAGCACTAGCCATGTCCAGCAAGACTCAAGGCCACATAAGAGGACAAGAAAGAGTGCAGCTGATCCAGTTGACATGCCTAGCAGCAGTGTAACTACTCCTGTCAAGAACAAGAAGACTGCTACTACAAAGACAAGGTCATCCCCAAGACTAAAAGGTGCCGCTAAGAAGCAGAAGGCAGTCACTGGAAAGAAGAAATTGATGTAATCAGTTTTTTACATCAGTTTGGATTATTTTGCTCAGGATATTGCTACTGTCAATTGTCTTTTCTTAGGTTCAGACCTGGGTTTATTTTAGTACCGAGTTGCTACTGTCAGTTATGTTGAGTTCTGAACTGGTGTCGTGTGGTATTGTTTGCGTCAGTTATGTCCAGTTTATGAATTACGCTTCGTCAGTTCAGTTCATGCCTCACTAAGATCGAGTTCATGCTTCAGTTTCTATTACATTGCGATAATCAGTTAGTTGTACCCAAGTGAGATCATTGCTAGAGTCTGCAGGTTTCATGCTTCAGACTGTTCGTGCTTCATACTGATCATTGCAAGAGAAACAGAGAAGAGGGAGATGACAGGTGCAGGATAGATGAGGGAGGGGGTTAAGTGAGCTATGTTCCATCTTTCCACGTCACCGCACCTACGTGTCAGGATTAGAAGCAGAACCGCCTAAACCACTGTCCATGTCAGCTAAACCGGATTAGTGGGGGTATCAAAGGTTAAAAGTGCTATGATTTTCCTAATCGTGGGGGTTATCTAGACCAAATCAAAGCACAGGGGGTTATTCAGACTCTAGCCATAGCACAAGGGAGTAAAATAGACTTTTTCTGTTAAAAAAAATCATGGCACAGTCACCTATGTTGGGTCTACTTGACATATTCACATTTTAAAGAATTACCTTTCCAGACTCAGAGATCGACACATTAGGAGTTTAGCAAACTGAGACAAGGCCATCTGCAGGTTCCAGCTGAACTACAAAATATGGCATATATTAAAAAAAAACCAGAAAAGGTATAGAGTTCAATTCCACTTGACTTTCCATTTCAGCTCAAACATTAAAAGAAGAACAACAATAAGTGCAGTGAGTTTCTTAAGTAGCAGAATATTTACAGCATCAGTTTATTTACATCATTCAGGATCCATTCAAAGAAAAGTTCTGATAGCATCATTTTTAATTAAGTTTAACATTTGCTGGTAAAGACTGTGGACGAATTATGCTTGAAGCCAATTTCAGGCACATGGGTCAGATTCGGTTGACAACGCCCACATCCGCTTCAGACGTAACAGTATATCCCAGCTTCATATCCAGGCCCTCCATTTGGAAGAGTCATTCTGGAAAACAGATAAATATTTTTTTGTCAATATGAATTATAGGACATGTCCCCGCCGTTTTTTCACTGGTAACAGCATTTTTTAGCAGAAAAGGGAGTATTACGACCAGCAATTTCTTATCACATTGCAACAAAACAAGACACTTCGAGCAGAGGTTTCATATGCCACTAGACAACTACCAACAATTGTACCATCTTGAATATGAATGCTGAGAAGAAGATTAGAAATAAAAATGTTCGATAGATAGAAACAACCACACTGTTTGATTCCATCTTGAACTTGAATGCAAATTTGGTACAGAGCCTGGGGCATTTAGATCAAAGCTAAAAATAAATGATTTTGAGGAAGATTTCCATGCAGTAGCACAGATTTAAAATTCAGAGATAACCTTCCAGCATTGTTGCCATAAAAGGTCCAAGATTTATCATTATTTTATTAGTCCACTATGTTCGAAACTAGACTATGGCGCTGAGAATAGCTGTAAAACCTTATCTTCAATATGCCAAAAAAATATATATTTTGATTGCTAGTTTTTTTTAGGGTCTATTTTGATGCTAGGTTTCTCAAGCAATTTCACATGTATAACCATCTCTTCTAGATGCATTGGTGAAAACTTTTCAAATCTTCTATACATGATATCCATCACCGAAAGAACACCCCTGTGTTCACTTGTGCCTTAACTGAACCTGCATGAAACTTTGAACTGAACGAAAGGTGTAAGCAAGTAGCTACAATGAAACTAGTGTCAATGGAACCCTGATAAATAGAAATGCTAGCAGGCATCAAAAGAAAGAATAAATGGCTATAGTCAACATGTGAGAAAACTAGTTTCACATGGCATTAGCATGTTTCTTGGATAATAGTTAGAAGTTGCCTACAAAGGATACAACAACAAAAAATCAAAATAAGAAAGGACAGCAGTACATCACATACTTTTGAGGACGCATCTGCAGATACAACTACTAAATAAACCAACTGAATAGCTCCTTTGGTTCATTAGCTTAATAAAACCTTCGGCTCATTTGCTTAATTTTCTTTTCTTGGTCATTAGCTCCTTTATAAGAGCAGGGCAGCTTTTAGTCAGATGCTCAAAGCCATCGGTTCCCATGACCTCTTCCAGCGCGTGGGGAGATTTGATGAACTCAATGCAAGCCTTCTTCAGTCCTTTGCAATTGTGCTGTTCAGCCAACACCAATGTGGTTGCAGCGGTGCTCACTTCTAGGAACCTGCACAGCTTGTCCTCGCAAATCAGCTTGAGTCTCTGCATACCATATCTGTCCGCCGCTTCCAGCAGATGCTGAGCCATCACTGTCTCTTCTTGCCTCTCCGCCTCTGGAAGTGAATCAGTGTATATGAAATTTAGCAAGGTCTGGAACACCTGAGGCAACATATCATCAATCCGTATGCAAACCGCCGTGCCGCTTTCCTTCATCCCGCCTAAGAGCTCTGCCTTGAAGACCGGCGACCGGGCGGAGAGAAGGAACCTATGTGCCCTGAATGTTTGACCGGCAACTTGGAACGTGACGTCCGCACCTTCTTTGGTTGCTAAGAGATTTCCAAGATGCTCATTCAGATCAGACCGCGGCACCAAAACGGACGGGGTTGGGGCAATCCTGTCCTCCCTGCGGAGCTTCTTGAGAATTTCGATATCGCACCTGATCTTGAAGCAGTCGTCCAAGAGATACTTCGACTTCTCCAGGAAGTTCCTGTCAATAAATTTATCAATGCAGGGCCCATTGCTACAGACGGAAAACTGAGCTAGGCATGCCTTTGTTATGCAAGACGGCACCGGCTGACCCGCCTGATCAAGCAAACTGAACTTGGCTTTCGCCTTCAAAGGTTCCGCCACACTCTCGTAGAGGGTAAGGCCAACGGATATGAACTCAGCGCACGCATGTGTAGAGCCATTGGGGTAATACCAGATAAGCCAGCGACAATCTTCGACTCTGAAAGGGCGAGACGAGATGGATTTACCGTTGGGGACCTCCTCCTTGATGCGGGAGTAGCTGTCGATGTGGAGCACGTGGTGGCCGGTCTCAGTGTCTACCAAGATGGCTGAGGCGGAGCCCAAAGTCCCCAGATCTACGTCGGCGGCGGCGGACTCGGGGGCCGGCATGGCGGCGGCGTGGGGATCTGGGAGGAGCGGCAACCGGCAAGGGAGGGTTCTGTGCGGCCGCCGTATTTTTTTTGGTATTTGCGGGGCGTTTGGCAACCGGGAAATGGGCATCGGGATAGGGATAGGGAAATTGGCTGAGAAATCAAGACCTTTCATTTCCCCATCACATTAAATCTCAACCTTTCATACCCTCAGGCATCATTTCCCAATCCCTAACCCATCTATCATTTCCCATTATCCAAACACCACCTTGGGGATAAGGGGAGGTCAGCGGACGGGGGGCTTCATCCACACGATGACAGGTGGGCCCATAACTGGACCCGCAGTCAGTCATATCTGGGGCGTCCGGAGTATATGCGACGACGTCCAGGCACAAGACAATCGACTCATTAACCCGATGTTAGTGCATTTTTTTTTATTTTTTTTTTTTGCGAGGGATATTAGTGCATAATTCGCACTGTACGACGAGTAAGAATCACAGTTCTATCATCACCAAATTTCTGGCACATTCACCTATATATTGCTGCTAATTGACTCATTAAAGCATTTCAAAACAATCACTTTCCGAGAATTCAGATCCCACAGATTAGCATTCCAGCTCAAAGTTCTGCAGGTTAAGGTGGAACTTTGAGCATTTGGCACAATTGGCACACAGTGCAAACAGACAAGACAATAATGTTCAACCAAATGGCTGTCAGTTTTCTGTTCAAACAATAACAATAAGGAAAAATGGTTCTGCTGTAAGTATCAAAATTTAAAGCACAATGGTCATCACCAGTTCACCACCGCACAAGCAGTTTAATAGTTCTGAGTTACATAAGCAACAAAAGGAACTGGCAGAAAATAGTTAGACGATACCGAGCCTAGCTAATTAAAAAGCAAGGAGACACAGCTCAAGTATGATAAAACCGATTGAAAACTCCAATAAGAATACTAGGGGGGACGGCCGGTCCACTATACCTGTAGCTGAACAGCAATTCTCGTGACAGGAATGAGCTAAAGCTTCAGGCACGACCATTGTTCAGTTTTTATGTGTTTGTCTAATGTGCCAAACCCAAGTGGCCCATGCAAGCCATACCTGGTGGACAGCAGTGCAACGGCACTAGTTCAGTTAGGAAGTGATTCGCGAATGGGACTGTACCCTAGTGGTTACAAAAGTCTCAGTAGCACCTCAGGTACTGGGTTCGACTCCCTGTAGGAGCGAATTTTTTAGGATTTAACAGCATTGTGCTCTCAGTGGTAGTCGACGCTCCCGTCGACAACGAGGCGCCAATGGTGACTCGTCAATCTCGAGGATTTGCCGGCTCAGTCTCCGAAGATGCTCATAGGAGTAGGATTTGCGTACATGTGTTCGTAGAGGTGAGTGTGTGAGTTGTACTGTGTAATCGCAAAAATAAAGTTAGGAAGTGATTGTTAGCAAAGAGTGTTTTGTTGGGGTCGTGATTATGAGTCAAGTCACGTGTGCCTCTATATAATGAAGAGTTGTAGCTATCGTGATTAATTCCTCAGCTTCCTAGCTCTCAGGCTATCAGTTGAACACGAAGCCTGCCTGCCTTCTAGGAATTGATCAGCTCCTGTGTAGCGACGCCTTGCTGAAGTTTAATTCACCCAAAGAGCAGAATGCCTGAATAAACAGAAGCTCAGTGGTCGTCATAGGAATGTTTTTATGGTTTCACCTCTTTTACAAATTTGGGTCCAGAAAATAAATAAGAAGAGATGACCTTTATCAGTTTCTCAACACCGAAACCTTCATCATTTTTTTCAAACAGCGAGTGCCAATGTTCAGTTCACTTGTATTGCAATGATCTATGATGCTCGGATTCTGATGATGTCAACATTTGATAGTACCTACATGTACTGGTAGCACCGTGGCAGTGCTATGTGGTAAGAAAAAAATGCATCAGTATCCTGTCAAGCAGAGAGAAAAGGCTACATTCCAACAGGGAACTGTCATACGTGTTCTCTTTAATCTCATCCTCAAGATTTTTCAGGAACTTTAAACCACACCGTGTAATATGACACATGCAGCTAATAGAACAACATGAAAAGAAAATCGAAACTGTGAAGTGGCTGCTGACCGGATGTATAGCCAAAACTGTGTAATATACTAATATCTGCTTAGCTCAGTCAAAACATGACTTTGTCAAATTAACTTGGTTAATCTGCAAACTATATACGTCCATACAGAACACCCCATCAACTCATCAGCATGATAAGAGGTCATTATGGAAAGCAAGAGGCCTTGAAAATTAGTGAACTGCTGTGCATTGATTTGCAAGGGAAAATTGATAATAGAACCAGATAGGCACAATTTTCAGGACCTAGGCGTAGAGAAATTTTCAACAGAACAGAAGGCGTGCTCATATAGCTGGAAGTAAGATTAATGTCGATCAAGGTTGCAAATAGCGGGCTATAGAGTTTAGCGGAATGCTCTCAGAAAAGCTATAGAAGTTATAGCGCAGCTATAGTGGCAGCTATTGTTAATAGCGGTTTGCAAAATAAAGCAAACTTTTGACCAAAATATTGGTAAATTCGTCAATTTGAACCCATGTTTTTAAAATGCATGCCATTTGTCCAAGCATACCATCGTCCTAGCATGTGTTTGCCGTCTTTTCAAGCAGTGAAACAGTCCATAGAATCAAGAAAAACATCATTTGAACTATGAACAAACAAATTTATCACCTCGTTTGACTTACAATTTATGAATCATAAATCATAAGTACATAAGGTCACAACCTAGTTATAGCGGAGTTAGCGGATACAATTAGCGGAGCTATTTAACCGTAAAGCGGAGTTAGCGACATTAGCGGTAATATTTGCAATATCGTTGCGGCATTTATCTTAAAAGGCTATAGCAAAGCTATAGCGGAGCTATAGCGGACTATTTGCATCCATGATGTCGATGCAGCCCACAGTAAATGATTTTCTAGCAAACATATTAGGAATAGTATCGCCATATACTTTGAGGCTATAATAATGTGCAGGCTTGTAACTGAACTAACAGCACATGGCAGCACCATCACATCAAGGTTAGAAATTCCCCACAAAAGATAGATTAGGCTTATCAAAACAGAAGACTTAATTGTGAGGACGAGACTACATGTGACTTCTAAAACTACCATTTGATAGCTCAGGTCTAGTCACGAAGTTCTGTCAGGATAGTTGCAATTGTCATTGCTGCTACCTAAGGTTCATGTCTTTGCTTTTTTCCTCACTTGAATAAACGGGTACATTAACTCCTTCACAAGAGCCGGGAAGCTTGTAGTCAGATGTTGAAAGCCATCAGTTGCCATGACCGCTTCCATAGCTTCAGGAGATTCAAGGAACTGAATGCAAGCGCTCTTCAGTCCCTGGCAGTTGTGTTGTTCAGCCAACACCAACGTTGTTGCAGCAGTGATCACATCCAGGTGTCTGCACAACCTGTCCTCACAAATCAGCTTGAGCCTCGGCACGTCATATATGTCAGCTGCTTCCAGCAAATGTTGTGCCATCACAGCCTCATCTTGCCCCTCCATCTCCGGCAGCGAGTCGGTGTATATGAAATGTAGCAAAGCCTTGAAAGCTTGAGGCAACATATCGTCAATCTGGATGCAATCCCTCGTGGCAGTGCCCTCTTTCATCGCGCCAAACAGCTCCGCCTTGAAGACCGGCGACCGGGCCGCAAGAATGTTGCGATGCGCCGGGAATGCCTCACCAGCAACTCGGAACACGACATCGACGCCATCTTGTGCCGCGAGAAGAGCACCAAGGTGCTGGTTCAGGTCAGACGGTGGCACCTCAATAAACGGAGATATGGGGGGTCTGTCCTCCGTCCTGAACCCCTCTGAAACAACGACGTCGCACCTGATCTTGAAGCAGTCGTCCTTGAGATACTCCGATCTCTCCAGGAACTCCCTCTCGACGAAAGCACCAAAGCCGTGCCCTTGGGAACGGAAAGAGTACTCGCGCGGGCGCGTGCGTTGGCTCTGCCGTGGCACCGGGTTCCCCTGCTGATCGAGCAAACTGAACTTGGATCGAGCCTTGAATGGCGTGGAGACATCCTCGTCCAGGGTAAGGTAGATGGATATGTACTTTGCTTCTTGGGATCTGCTGCCGTTAGGGTAATACGAGAGGTACCAGGTGTGGCTTCCCGCCTTGAAAGGCCGCGACTTGATGAAATCGCCGCCGGGGAACTCCTCCTTGGTGCGGGAGTAGCCCTCGATGTGGAGCACGTGGTGCCCGGTCGCCGTGCCCAAGACGATGGCCGAGGCGGAGCGGAGTTCGAGCGCGTCAGGCGCGGCGGATCCCGCGGACGGCATGGCGGCGGGATGCGAGAGGTTGTGCGGCGGCGGATGTGTTTAGGGACAGACTCGAGACAGGCGCCCAAGAATCGATCTGACGGCGCCCCGGTTCTGGCTGGATGCCCGCGTACAATTTTGTATTAAATAAGCTAGCACTATTCACATAACACGTACGGACATGTTTACTGAATGTCTGAATCAGAGGTAGAAGTTCCCAACAAGTTATATGACAAGGTACTAAAACTCCTCGCAAAAAAAAAAAACAAATATAACTACTAAAATAGTTGATAGCTTAGTCTCAGCCACTAATTTCGTTCTGTGCGCGATTACTGAAACCTAGGCTCATGCCCCCAATTTTCTTCTCTTGAATGAATAGGTAGCAAGCTTGAACATCAGCTCCTTCATAAGATCTGGGCAGTTTTTAGTCAGATGCTGAAAGCCCTCGGTTGCCATGACCGCTTCCAGCACATCAGGAGATTTAAGGAATTCAACACAAGCCTCCTTCAGTCCCTGGCAGTTGTGTTGTTCAGCCAACACCAATGTGGTCGCAAGGGTGCTCACATCTAGTTGCCTGCACAGCCTGTCCTCGCATATCAGCTTGAGCCTCTTCGTGTCATACCTGTCCGACGCTTCCAGCAGATGCTGAGCCATCACAACAGCGTCTTCTTGCCCCTCCATCTCCGGCAGCGAGTCGTTGTACACAAAATGTAGAAAGGCCTTGAACACATCAGCTAGCATATCATCAATCCGTATGATGTAATCATCTGTAGAAGTGCTCTCTCTCATTGTGCCCAAAAGCTCAGCCTTGAAGACAGGGGATCGTGCTGCAAGAATGCATCGGTGGGCACTCAACATCTGACCGGCAACTTGAAAGGTGATGTCGAAGCCCTGTTTGGCCTGGAAGAGGTCCCCGAGATGAGAATTCAGGTCAGACGGTGGCACTGAGATCGTCGTGACAAAGGGTTTTGCTGCGGCCCGGTCCTCTGCTCGGAGCTCCCTGAATATCGTGACGTCGCAGCTGATACAGAGGCAGTCATCCGAAAGAAAATTCGTCTCTTCCTCCAGGATCTCTCTCCGGACGAAATCCTCAAAGCCGTACCCGACTTTACCTTCGGCATACTCATATAGATGGGTGGTACGGGTGTTTGATTGCGTCGTCTTCCCCCAGCGATCCAGCAAACTGAACTTGGCTTGTACCTTGACCGGCTCGCCGGCCTAGCTGGTCCCGACCCGAGTGGCTAGCACCGCCAGCTCCAGGAGCGTTGGCTCCTGTTGATGCTTGGCCGGTGGCCCGGGTTCGAGGACCGCAGGCACCTCGGCGCTGTGGAGATTATTCCTGTAATATGGCTCTGGTCTCTGCAGTGCTAAAAAAATCCCCTCGCTCCTCCGTTGGTCCAAAGCACAGGTTAAGTACTCGCGCCGATTCTCACTGGCCTGCTGAATCCCTGTGTATGGTGCGGAGGAGGGTTCGGGGGTTTTCTCGATCTGTGTGAGACGATCGTTCTTCTTAAAAAATACCCGGGGGCCGTCATACCCCCCGCAGGTCGAGTTTTTTTTGACCGGCTCGCCGGTGTCACTCGCATCAAGATTGAGGAAGATTGATATGACACCATTGGGATAGTAGTGGATGCACCAGGAGCGACCCCCTGCGGTGAACGGCCGGGACTTGGTGAACTGGCCAGTGGGTACAAGCTCCTTGGTGGACGAGTAGCCGTCGATGAGGAGCAGGTGGTGCCCGGTCGCCGTGTCCCCGACGATGGCCGAGATGGAGCGGGGCTCAGCAGCTGCGGTGGATCCCGCAGTCGAGGACATGGTGGCTGGACGCGCTCGTGGGCGGTGGCCGACAGGCAGATCACGCGGCCGCCGTCCGCCGATGCTTTTGATTGCTTGGTGCCTTGATGCGATAGCTTTGGGTTTCTGCGACAACTCTCGGGAAAGAGCCGAACTCTTTGGCCGGAGAGCTGACATGTAGGCCGGATCATCTATTACGTGTCGGGCCGTTCTACATCATGGCACATGCCGTTCGGTCAGTCCCAAGGAGCAGCTTTTAAATAGATAGATTTTTCTTATATATACTGTTTTTTAGAAAATCACTAATATTTGATCAAGATTCATGGAAATATAATTATATAAATATTGATTCAACTACTACTGATCTTTTCATTATATCCCTCACTCCTGACTGACAGCTTTTTTGCAGCCATTTTGCCCTATCGTGGCATGGCATGATGGTGCTACCACTACCACAAAACGGGCTTGTAACGGCGGCGGCAAAATCACATAGCGACTGGCCTGAAAGACGGTCGCTGCTACAGGCCAAGCTAGGTACTGTGCGAAAACGTTCGCCGCTACAAAAGCTTTGTAGCATTGAACCACGTTACTGTCCGTCGCTACAAATCTCAACTATAAAAAATTTGTAACGACGGGCTGCATTATCAATTTCTAGCTGCGACGTTAGCTGGTGACACCTATTTATTCATAAAATTTCCTTGGCAGTTGGTAGGTACTACTAGGTAGTAGCATGAACGTAACACACCAAAATTTAACCTATATTAATTAACCAAATTAATTTTGGAAAAAATAATCCTTTTGTCTTAAAAGAACGTGTTAGCACTTTAATGCCGCTACTAGAAGTCGGAGGACAGATGATAACAATTGAATGGCAAACATCTAAATCGTCATATATCTGAGACATTTTGAGGGAAAAAAAGAAAGAACCAGCTCGGTCGCTTATAGTGACAAAATTTATGACAGAATAGAACTAACACCAAGTCCTGTGACAAATTAATTTCCTGGGCTATATCCTATGCCAAAATGATGATTTTTAACAACACAACTCTTCTGTGCAAGTGCGAAAAGGCCTGTAGCCTAGTGGTTACAAGAGCCTCAGTACCACCTCAGGTCTTGGGTTCGAAATCTCTACATCATTGCACAAACTAATTAAATGGCTAAATACATCTTGAGAGGTAGAGGCAAGAACACTTTTAAGTTTGTTTACTTGTTGAAATAAGATTCTACCATTATCCAAGAAAAAGATCCTACCATAAATTGTTCTCCCAAATTTGAAGAGTATTGGTCGATGCGGTGATTTACAGGTAAATTGATCGCCCATAACATTGTCAAAAGTATTATTAATTATTGTTTAGAAGGTCCCGGTGGCTTCGCTTTTTCAGTTAATAGTTGCTGCCACAAAGGACGCAACGATAAAACAAAAACATGATAGAAGCGCATTGCCTCCTTTTAAGTATAAAACTAAACATAAAACTACCAGTACTAGTACTTGATACCAGTAGTTAGTTTGCCTTCCAGATGGATTGCTTGTCCCATGCCAACTCGCGCGCTCTTGTCTTGCTCCTCCAATTCCAGCAGGCGCAGAGGAAGAAATATTGGATATTAGCTCTTTCAAAACAGAGGGGCAGCTTCTTGCTAAATGCTCAAAACCATCAGTCGCCATTACTGCATTCAGAACTGATGGGGAGCTGAGGAACTGGGAGCATTCCCTCTCAAGCCTCTGGCAGTTGTGCTGCTCCGCTAACGCCAAGATAGTCGCTGCAGTGCCTGTCGCGATATGCTTGTCGCAAATCAGTTTGAGTCTCCCAAGGCTATACTTGTCGGCTGCCACAAGCAAGTGCTGATTCATTGCGGATTGCCTTTTAGCTGGGAAATCAGGTAACGTGTCAGTGTACAAGAAAGCAAGCAAAGCCCCAAATACTTCGGCCTCCATGTCGTCCACGAGTATGACCGCCGTGTTGGTGCTCTCTTTCATGGCGCCGAAGAGCTCTGCCTTGAAGACGGGGGACCGTGCTGCAAGCAGACACCTATGCGCACTGAAAGTCTCGCCGGCGACTTGGAACGTGACATCAGCACCATCTTTGGTCTCTAGCAGATCGCCAAGATGGCGGCTCAGGTCGGACGGCGGCAGGAGAGTAAGCGCAGGCGCAGGCGCAGGTGCAGGTGCAGCCTCCATGTCCATGGTGTAGATCTCCGACTCCGTAGGAATGATGACATCGCACCTGATCTTGAAGCAGTCATCCTTGAGATGCTCCGACTTCTCCAGGAACTCCCTTTTGATGAAATCATCGAAGCCGTGCCCAGGCCCACGGAAGGAAAACAAGCACAAGCTTGTGGTTCGGGTGTGGGATGGCACCGGCTTCCCGTCCTGATCAAGCAAGCTGAACTTGACTCGTACCTTGAAGGGTGTGAACTCGCAGCTAGTCTGGGCGCAGAGAAAGATCGATATGAACTCAGCGTGCGCGGCGGTTTTGCGCCGTTGGGGCAGTACTCGATGCACCAGCGGCGATCCGCGGCAACGAAATAGCGAGACCTGATGAATCCGCCGGTGGCGCGAGACTCCTTGATGCGTGAGTAGCCTCCGATGTGGAGCAGGTGGTGACCCTCCATCGTGCCTCCGAAGATGGCCGAGGCCGATCCGGCAGGCGGCATGGAGGTGGAGCTTTCTTTTTGGCTTGGGGAAAGGATGGTGGTTGGGCAGGAGTGGGACTGACGATTGGTAGCGTCCAAGGGAGATTGCAGGAGCTACTTATGGCTGGCGTTGAGGGCTTTGGTGACCCAGCACAGCAGACAGACAGGATGCACTGGAGCCACCATGTCCTGAGTGGAGTGGGTGCTCGAAAGGGACCATGGTTGCCGGCCACCAGCCGCCGGTACAGTCTTCTTCCACGTTGCCACTATACAAAAGTGGCGTTCTCTCACAAGCAGGGAAAAAAGGAGGTTCTATTCTCTCAGAAGCAGGGGGATATAAGGAGGTTCTATTCTCTCAAAAGCAGGGGGTGAAAGAGGTCTAGTGTCCACTGAAATAACAAATTAAGGAATCAGTAGTGGGGTTGTTGTTTTGAGTAATCCTTAGCCGAAGTATAAACATCTGGATAAAAACATAGGGTCTATAGGACTGTCTAAAAGATCTGATCACCTGTAGTCTCTAGATGAAAACACAAACATCTTATAGACGAAAGCTTGTTATCATCGACCGAATTGGACTACTCTCATCGCTTGTGGGTTTTCTCAAGCCTGAACCAGCATGAGGCTTTGCACTGAAATGAAAAGTGAAGCTCACAATGTACATAGCTAATAAAGTAAAACTAATGTCAGTGCAACCTGAAATAGAAATATTTGGAGGCATCAAAAGAAAGGTGAAAAGTGACAGAAGAAATTTCCAATGTTAATGTGTTGGTCTGATGGTCCCATTGAATTTTAATCATCATAATTTATAACAGGAAATGTGGTTGTACTTGAAAACAAGGGACAAAACAGTATAAAAGATGACACCAACAAGCAGCTTACCAGGCGTAGCACATCTTGTGGGATGGAGCTTTCTTCTTAGAAATTTAGTCCTTTGGTCATGGGGTTTAATTTTCTCGCCAAGCCGAAATTTTAGCTGAAAGTTCAACATCATCAACCAATTCCCTAAGCTTCACTCAAATAGATTTAGTTGAAATTTAAAGTGCGTGAATTTGTGCGTGAGTGATTTTAGAATTTAGAAGAGAGGCGAAACAATGTCATCTATCAAGCGTGGGTCTGATTGTCCTATTGAACCGATATCCTTCAAGGTTATCCATCCGTCCTGTAAGCTTTCTTTATTCTCCAAAGGAGTAAAGAAAAAAACACAAGAACTCGTTGGCTGGAAGCTCCTGCTGCTGCCACTCAATTCTGCAATCCTCTTCTATCGCCTAGATGCAAAAGAACTTTTGGTCGAATAACGACTTTTTTTTTTTTAAGAATTAAGTGTTCGTCTGGCTCTATACAAGTTACATGCGCAATCTCTGGATCTACTGTGTCTTCCAGAAATATTTCTACAGCAAGCGTGCATGCATATTGCACCACCTCATTTGATAGAGATGAGCTTTAAATATGAATGGCCGAACAAATATACCATCTATGAATGCTTTGGTCTGGCGGTACCATTGGCCTTTAATCATCAGAGTATCATAGCAGGAATGTGACACCAACAAGCTGCTTACCAGGCCTAGCACATCAGCAAGCCATCAGCACCAATTCCTTAAGTCTCACTCCTATAATTTTGTCCCATTCAGTAAAACCCACTTTCTAATGGATCCTACAACAAGAGGCACAAGAGAACTTTAGATATTCGGCATCATCCTGCAAGAACACATTCAGCTTCCAACATATATTTATGCTTTTCTTATGGTTTCAGACCATCTTATCATAGTTCATTTTGGCACCGTAACAGTAGGGTATATCATTATGGTTTCTCGAATCTCAAAAAAAGGAAAGATACTGAATGTGCCACATCTCATGCATTGTGGCAGTGTACAACAGTTCTTTTTCACAGAAACGGCTGAACAATAGTTCACATCACATGAATGTCAACAGAAACCAACTAGATCTATCTTGGACCATGGCGTGGCATCCTACGTAAAATACCCACCAAGATACTACATGCCCTTTCTGAAAATTTCATCCTAAGACTCGATGCAGCGTTCTGTGAGAGCAGCATTCCTGGCATATCACGAAAACACTCTGCCTGCATTTGAAAAACACATTATACATGACAGGTTAGTATTTAAAAATAAATTAAAAACAATGAATATCCTTTTTCTCATATATAGAACAAAAATGAACCATAAAAATCCTAGCACAATACTAAAAAGTCAACCTGTAGAAATACATTATTCAGCTTTACCTTAGGCTGATTAATCTTCATATCTGACATTGGTGCAAGGGATGTAGATCTTTCTCTATCTTCATATATGACATTTGCTATCTCCTTCTGGGCCTCCATCGGCGTCAAGGTGCCCGCCGGGGCCTCACACAAGCAGCCCTGGACGCTGGAGTGGCCGTCTGGCGCACCGCGCCGCCACTGGGACTGCCTGACGCTGCTCTGTTTTTGGCAGCTGTGGAAACATCGGAACGGGTCGTCTTCCGATGAGAGACGCCCTCACTCCCCCGACTACTCGCGACATGCCGCGAGGAGGCTCGACAGTGGCGTTGCCGTCTGCCACGCGATGATGAGGAAATTAGTAGTGCCTGGTGTCACCTGTTTAATCAATGTAACAACCGTCTAGATCCTGATGCTTTTCTTCAAAATGTAATCCTTCCATGTAATGGGCCATGTTTGGGGCCGGACACTTTCCATGATTAATGGAATTCAGGTGGGGAGTCCCCCCCCCCCCCCCCCCCCCCCCCCGTTGACCGTCAAAAAAAAAAAAAGCCAATGCATTGCATGGGCACATGCATGTTGCTTTCGGCCTATCTGGTGTGTGAAAGCTTATTATGATAATTCTAAGAGTAAGCCCTTCAGGATGTACCATTCCAATTTTAACCGTAGATTACAATTGAATAAACAGAGAATGTAAACTACTGACCTAAGAAATAATTATGACTACAAACATTCACAAGAATGAAAAGCCAGAGCCCCATAGAAAAAGCATAATTCAACACTGTACCTTAATCTGATTGATCCCTGTATATGTCTCTGTCATAAACCTGCCTTCACTTTTAAATACTTGCATAGTTTTTGTTACTCCAGCATTTTTACCTAGGGTATTGATAAGTTATTTCCATAAACAATCCCTGTTTCATTTAAGTACTTGTTTAGGGAGTGTTGGTGCTTTCTAGGTACTCATTTTATGTGACAAATAAGGTGTTTTTAATGCCTTATTACGTCATTATTGCTAACAATTAACCCCCATCATCATATATATCCGTAGTTTCTGTGTATTCGGAAGTATTTGCAGGAAACAAGAGAAGATAAGGAGACTACGAGTAAAGAGCAGCCGGAGGCCCAAGAACGAGGAAATTGGAGTATGTGCCGGTCGGCACGGCCTGTGTGCCGACCGGCACCAAGGAGGCCGGGCCCCAAACTCGAAGCCCACTCGGAGAATGTGAAGCCCAGAAGAAATATCAGAGTCGGAGTCGGTGAAATCCAGCCCGCAACCGAAAGAGACTATAAAGAGGAGATCTTAGTCGCGAAGTAGAGGGGGAGAGACAGATATACGGAGGTTTTGACCTAGGTTGAAGGTTGTGGCGGCGAAGACGGCGATCACCGATCATCACCACCAAAAAGGAAGACCGTGCCGACCGGCACACCGCCGTGCCGATCGGCACCTGTGGGACCACGCCAAAATCCCGCATCCTACTGTACCCATGTTCATGTGTTGCAGTATGATGCGTGAGTAGATCTCATATTCTCTCCGTGGCAAGGGAAATCTGGTTATGTAACTCTCACGCTTACAATACTCTTTTGATGTGTTTGGTCTATGTGATGCTTTGAACTCGTATCCGATCAATACGTGTTTATTACATAGTGCAAGAAACCAGTGGGGAGCTATTAGTACCTTGTCGTGACAGGATCGGGGCGAACGAAACCACCATGTCTTGTAGAATACTAAACATATCAATTGAACCATGACCTGAGTTGCAGACCAGTACCCCAAACCATAGGAGAGAATCCTTTTCATAACCTTGATACAACCGCAGGCCCTTTCATCTCTAGCTGTTAACCACCCTTTCACACACACCTTAGCCATATTAATTTAGTAGTTTAAATAATAGTTTAAGTCCCGCTTGTTCTCTGTGGTTCGATATTAAACCTTGGAATACTCTAAGGGAAAAAGTGCTACAACTGTACACCGTCCTCTTGCGGTATATAAGTGGGTGCGTACAAACGACCAACAAGCACGTTTTCTGGCGCCGTTGCCGGGGAACAAGCCAGTTCTTTTACTATTTATTTATTCTACTAACCTCTAATCCTCTCTTTTCTAGTTTGTTTTTGTGTTTTCTTTCTGTGTTTTCAGGATGAGTACTCCTGAACCGGCTCATACGGTTAGGGAGCATTCACTACCGTCTCCGGGATTGCTGATTCCACAAACTTCCGATGAGAAAGTCACTGCTTCGTCGTACGTTCTCAACCCGACCATCATCAAAATGGTCGAGAACAGCAAATTCTCTGGGACGAAGGACGAGAACCCGTACACACATCTGCAAGATCTAGAAGTTCTCTGTCAGACCTTTAAGCATGAGGGAGTGCCTCAGAATTGGTACAAATGGTTGCTATTTCCATTTTCTCTAGATGGAAGAGCCAAAGATTGGTATAAATCTGCAGCCCGTGAAGCTAAGGGAAACTGGGATAAGCTTGTAGGAAATTTCTGTTTGCATTTCTTCCCGCTTCTGAAGGTGCAGAAATTGAGAAGAGAAGTGGTTAACTTCGAGCAAATGAAAGAAGAGACCCTCACGCAAGCATGGTTACGCTTCAAATCTTTATTGAAGCAAGGCCCCGATTTGGGCATGGATGATAACTTGACTGCTCAGACATTCTACATGTCTCTTGAAGGAACCTCCAGGATGCATTTGGATAGTTCAGCTGGAGGGAGTTTCCTCGACTTGACTGCTACTGCAGGTCTGGATCTTTTGAGCAAGATATCGAAAACTGAAGCTATGCATAAGCATTGGGAAGAATTCCAAGAAGATCCAATTCCCCCTGAAAAGTCGACGCCAGCAAAAGGTTCTTTGGATTTGAGAGCTAAAGCGGAAAGCTGTACAGTATCCGAAGTAGAATTAACAATAAGGACAGACGAACCAGCGCTAGGCGATCTGAAAAGACCCAGATTGGAGGAGGTGCCGACCGGCACGGCATCTGTGCCGATCGGCACACCCCAGGCCATTGTGCCGACCGGCACAGATCCTGTGCCGACCGGCACGCTGAATGCTGTTAAAGGGATTTCCAAGACTGAAGCTGCAATATTAGAGGAGCACGAGAACAGTTTCGTGAATAAATTTCCAAGACCAGTAGGAGATCCAACCTTAAGCAATGCTAAACCGTTGGACGAGTTTGAACCGTTGGATTGGATCCCCATTGATTTCAGCTCAAATCTGCTAAGTATGAGGAGAACATATGATCCAAGGTATGCCTCTTCTACAGGAATTCAGTATAACTTCCCTAAAGACACTAGAACTTCGGAAATACTGGATAATGTCGTCATTGGAGAAGTATTGGGGAAATTGTATAAGGATGATATGGAAATTGACCAGATGGAGGTTCAACAAGCAAAGAAGCTATTTGATAGTTGTTTTGTCCCATCGCCGTATGAAGGATTGTGCGGAGCATATGCAGTTGGCCTTACGGAACAAACGGAAGTTGATCCTTACATACCGTGCGAGATTGGATATAGAAGCTTTCCTAAAGCATTATGTGATTTTGGTTCCCGCGTCAGTTTGATGACGTATGAAGCATTCATGGATATGCCCTATGACATAAAAGGAAGATTGCTAGGAACCGAGCTTGAGCTAATCATGGCGGATGGAAGGAGAACTAAACCACTGGGAGTTATCAAAGATCTGAACATTGAGGTAAGGAAGAATACTATACCGGTGGATATTTTTGTTCTTGATAAAGGTGAAGTTGGAGTCGAAGATATTATTTTGGGAAGACCTTTCTTAAAGCTTGTACAAGCTGTTATCGATGCTGGGAAAGGTCACCTCAAATTGACTCTGGGCGGAGAGGAAGTCCTCTTTGAATTTGAAGACCCACCCGTCGCACAAGAAAGTGACGACCCACCCTCTCTCCAAGAATTCTTCACAGAAAAAGATGAAGAAATTAGTACAGGATACTCAGACCCGTTGAATAAACTGTTTGAAGAGTCAGATAGGGAAGAGGCCGAAATCCAAGACGGTGCCGACCGGCACAACGAATGTGCCGATCGGCACAGTGGGCGTGCCGACCGGCACGGAGGTGAAAATCCTCAATTTGAGCCTTTGGGTAATCTGGATCCTAGTGCAGCACCAGAAGTAGAACAGAAGCCACTTCCTGACGGTCTGAGGTACGAATACTTAGGCAAAGATAAAACTTATCCCGTCATCGTCAATAGTGCTTTGAATGAAGAAGAGACAAAACGATTGCTTGCTGTTCTGAGGAAATACAAGAAAGCGATCGGATATTGTCTTGATGATATCAAAGGAATAAGCCCAGCTTTTTGCACACATAAGATCAATCTTGAAGAATCAGCTAAGCCAGTCGTTGAAGGCATGCGACGACTGAAAGAGGGCATGAAGGAAGTTGTGAAGAAAGAAGTGCTGAGACTTCTTAATGCAGGAATGATTTATCCAGTTGCTGATAGTGAATGGGTGAGTCCAGTGCATTGCGTGCCAAAGAAAGGAGGACTCACAGTTGTGCCTAATGAGAATAATGAGTTGATCCCTCAACGGACAGTTACAGGATGGCGAATGTGCATTGATTACAGGAAACTGAATACCGCTACAAAGAAAGACCATTATCCATTACCGTTCATCGATGAAATGCTTGAAAGGTTAGCCAAGAACTCTTATTTTTGCTATCTCGATGGATATAGTGGTTTCTTTCAAATCCCTGTTAGACCTGAAGATCAGCATAAGACCACTTTCACTTGTCCTTATGGAACTTATGCTTATCGACGAATGCCATTCGGTCTTCGCAACGCACCGGCTACATTTCAGAGATGCATGAATGCTATATTTGCCGAATTCATTGAAGACATTATGGAGGTATTTATGGATGATTTCTCTGTTCATGGTACTAATTTTGATCACTGCTTAGCAAATTTAGAGAAAGTACTAAAGAGATGCGTAGAAGTTGATTTGGTTCTTAATTGGGAGAAATGTCACTTCATGGTAACCGAAGGGATTGTCTTGGGGCATGTTATTTCTAACCGAGGCATTGAAGTAGACAAAGCTAAAATATCCACAGTTGAAAGGTTGCCACCACCTACTGATATTAAGACACTGCGAAGTTTTCTTGGACATGCAAATTTTTATCGCAGATTTGTGAAGGATTATTCAAAGATTGCTAAGCCATTGACAGAATTGCTGCAAAAGGGTGTTGAATTTGAGATGAATGATGAAAGGCTTACTGCTTTCCGGAAGTTGAAAGAAGCATTATGTTCTGCACCTATTATGCAACCTCCGGATTGGAATTTACCTTTTGAGATTATGTGCGATGCAAGTGATTATGCAGTAGGAGCGGTTCTTGGACAACGAAAAGAAGGTAAAGTGCATGCTATCTACTATGCTAGTAAAACTCTTAATGAAGCCCAGATTAATTATACAACAACAGAGAAAGAGATGCTAGCTGTTATATTTGCTTTTGAGAAATTTAGATCCTACATCCTCAATTCTAAGGTCATTGTTTATACGGATCATGCTGCTATTAGATATCTTGTCTCTAAAAAGGAGTCGAAACCTAGACTGCTTCGTTGGGTTTTGATGTTACAAGAATTTGATTTGGAGATTAGAGACAAGAAAGGGGTTGAGAATTCAGTAGCAGATCATCTGTCTCGTTTGACGCTTGAGAACAAGGAGGGATGCATTGGTGATGCCATGGCACAAGAGCAGCTATTTCAAGTTAAGGATCATAGAGAATCATGGATGCAAGACATCATAAATGGATTCAAAGGGAAGCTAGATGATTGTAGCAAGAATTCAAGAAAGAGGATTACCAGTGAAATGAGGAAATTCATATGGGATGATCCTTATTTATACAGATATTGTGAAGTTGGAGCTGTTCGACGGTGCGTACCTCGCGACGAACGCGAACGCATATTGGAAAAGTGTCATTCATCTGAGTATGGTGGACATTATGGGCACTTTCGAACACAAGCAAAGGTATGGGCTAGTGGATTTTATTGGCCTTCGATGCATGAAGACGCAAAGAGGTATGTTGCTAGATGCCCCCAATGCCAAAGAATTGGAAATGTTAATGCTCGTAATGCTATGCCTTTGAAGTATAATTTGCAAGTTGATATATTCGATGTTTGGGGCATGGATTTTATGGGACCGTTTTGTTAATTCTCATGGTTATGAATATATTTTGGTTGCTGTGGACTACGTGTCAAAATGGGTAGAAGCAATACCATGTCGAAACAGTACAACTAATGAATCCAAGGCAATGTTGAATGAGTACATATTTCCAAGATATGGTGTTCCTAGAGTTATAATAACAGATGGTGGAACTCATTTTACCGGACATGAGTTTACTAAAGCTTTGAAGAAGATGGGTATTGAGCATCGAATTGGGACAGCCTATCATCCACAGACCAATGGCCAAGCAGAAACTTCTAATAAACAGTTGAAAGGAATTCTGCAGAAAATTGTTACAAGAGAAGGAAAGGATTGGTCAAACAAGTTGAACGGCGCACTTTGGGCTTATCGCACAGCATTCAAGACACCAATAGGTATGACACCCTATCAATTCGTCTATGGAAAGACTTGTCATTTGCCTGTAGAGTTAGAACATAGAGCATATTGGGCGATCAAAGAGATGAATTTGGATTTAGATGCTGCTGCGGTAAAAAGAAAGATTCAAATTAGTGAACTCGAGGAAATGCGCTTAAAGGCTTATGAGAGTGCAGCAATCTATAAAGAAAAAACAAAGAAGTGGTATGATAAGAAGCTTTTGAAAAAGGAATTTCACGAAGGAGATAGAGTGCTACTATTCAATTCAAGATTTCGGTTATTCGGTAAAGGCAAATTGAAAAGCAAATGGGATGGACCGTATCTTGTTCATAAAATTCTCCCTTCCGGAGCTGTTGTCATCATGGATGGAAAGCAAAATACATACACGGTGAATGGCCAACGACTAAAGGTATATCTTGAACCCGACACTTTTGAGTTAAAGTCATTTGATATATATTATGTGAATTGAGTGATTGGGTGGTCGAGCTTAACGACGTAAAACAAAAGCGCTGTTGTTTTTACTGTTTTTCTGTGTGTTTTGTGTTTTTTTGATTTTATTGAGTCGTTTGAGGCAACTTTGCCTCCGTGCCGACCGGCACAAACTCGTGCCGATCGGCACGGGACAGTCCGTGTCGTTTTTGAGTCGAGTTTTGCCCTTCCTCCAAGACATGCTTCGGTGACTTCCAAATTTAAGAGATAGAGTCCGGTTCGACCAAAAGAATTTTGGATATATATATGAAGGAGTTGTCTCGGTTCTCATCATCCAAAATCGAGCGCAGCCGGAGTTCCCACCAAACCCTAGAGCAGAAAACAATGCAACGCGGCGAAACGGGAAGCGGAGGCGACGGTGCCGATCGGCACGACGGCGGTGCCGACCGGCACGGCGTCGTACTTTCGCCAATGAGCCCAACTCTGCCATGGGAGAGCAACAGGAGCCTCAACCCCACTGAGGACGATCCAATCGTCTGGTCGCACCTGAAGCAACGATGGATGATGAAGAGTGAAGCGGACGCGTTCAATAGAGAGAAGATGGAGATGGATGAAGCCCTTCGGAAGAAGGTTCGAGAAGTGCTAGTACGTAAAGGTAAATCCAAGATCGATGATAGCACACCGGTCTCCAATAGGTACACAATGGATCGACTTCTCGCTATGGAACGTCCTTTGACATATGATGATGAGTTAAATGCACCGGCGGCCCTTAAACTATTTCGGTGGTGTCATCCAGGTCCACGAACTTTCAAAATGCATATATAGGTCCTCCAACTATCAAAACCGTTCACACGAGGTCTATTGGCCGGTTTTGGTTTTAGAAAAAAAGCAAGAAGACCCCTGAGTTTCCCGTTCTTCTCGCACACGAGCCCTCAACCCTAGCAGCTCGCTCAATAGCATGCACGAGCACATTGTCGCCGCCGTCATGAATGTCAGCAGCTCTTCACCGAGAAAGTTCATGAGACGAGCGACCAGCACCGAGCTGCCAAGGATGGCATGTGTGCTGACTAGCTTGTCGGCATGTCTCGCGAGCAACGCAATGGCATCCTGATCCTAAGACTCTATTTTTTATTCGATGTTCCACCTAGTCAGTGGAGCTCTCATCGTTCGACGGACGACTGTCGGGCACTGCACTCGCTGACGAGCAGCAGTAGAACCAGGATGGGGAGCAGGGGTGGTGTGCGAGAAGATTGGGAAACTCAGGGGTCTCATTGTATTTTTCTAGAACCAAAACCGGCCAATGGACCTCGGGTGAACAGTTTTGATAGTTTGAGGACCTGGTTGCGCATTTTGAAAGTTTGTGGACTTAATTAGATGACACACCTGAAATAGTTTAAGGACCGCTGATGCATTTTACTCTATGATGATCTTATCACCTTTGAATCGATCCTAACTGCTAGCGAGAAGGAGGAGTTAGACAGGGACTGCTTTCTGACCATCTATAGGTCCCGGCTGAACGATGGGAGGACTTCAGACAGCGGTGCCGACCGGCACATGCCAGGTGCCGATCGGCACGGGGTGCCCCCACACGTCCTGACCGACTGGGAAGACCTCCAAGAGAAGATTCTGCACAGGAACACCCGAGGTTTTGGATGTAAGTGCTTTTACTGTATGAAAGACCATCAGAGGCAGATTGAGAATTATCTAGCTGATCCTGAATGCATCCCTGCGACCTTCGTCTATGATGATGGCTTTCCTGTTGCTAAAGGGCGCATGACCCCTAAAGAGATCAACGATGAAATTCAGAGGCGTATTGACAGGGACAATAATGCAAAGAGGAGAGCACGCAACCTGGCAGATCTAGAAGCGTACTTTGCAAGGAACGGAAGACGTGCCGACCGGCACGGCTCTCGTGCCGATCGGCACAACGTCAAGGTTGTGACTTTCGTTGAAATATCTGATGATTCCTCTGATGATGAGCCAGATCCTAAGCGATCCAAAGAAGTAGAGGGAGTTCGGCGTTCCGCTCGTCTTTCTTCAAAGCCAAGAGCAAGATATACCTCGGAATCAGTGAGCTATATAGAAGCATCCCCTGCAGATGAACACCCATTAGCTAATCTTGTTGCAAAGGATGAAGAAGATCCCGAAGAGGATCCGGAGGAAGATGAGCCAGAACCTACTGATTCCGAACCACCCAGTGAAGAAGGAGCTACAGAAGGCCTTGCAGGAGCTCAAGGAAGTGAAGGGCCGCGTTTTCAGGTGAATGGTGCCACGTGCCGATCGGCACGGGTGCCGTGCCGATCGGCACCTCGGGGTTTTGACAGAAACTCGCCCCTGAGAGATGAGCGTCATGATCGTCCTGCCAACTGCTGCCCAATCTGCAGGAGAAACATCGAACGTCTCTATTACGATATGGAGAGATGCTATAGGCACCATCGGGACATTGATATAAGGATTGATGACATGGAGAGCATGGCCGCGGCGGATTACTCTTTTCTCATGAGGAACATTCGAAGCATCTTTAGCATGTTGAGGAGGCACGGCATTTCAGATTAGGTTGGTCAAGTCGTTTTTCTTTTGCAATAGGGACATTGCAAGGTTTGAGTGTGGGGGATTCGCCCTTACACTTCTTAAGGTCGTTTGCTTCGATTTAGTATGGTTTGAGTTAGTGTGTGAAAGTGTGAGAGTTTTCTTAGAGAGGTTTGAGATGGTGTGCTTAGTTAAAGCTTCGAGGTCAAGAATTATTGCAATGTCTTGAATAAAGTTAGTGTTAGTTGTCGAATCGATGTGTTACCCCATATTCTTGATTTTGTTTTTGTCGATCGTTTTGCCAATCTACTTGAATTCATTGAATAATCGCTTGGCTTTATATACCCACTTCTCGAAAACTCCTTCTATCATCATAAGTTGAAGCATTTAGCTAAGGATTTGATTTTGTACCTATTACACTAAGCCAAATGAGATGAGAGAAGCCTACACATAAACCTTTTGATAGGAAGACGTCTTTGTCAACTCTTTGCTCTTGATTACGACTAAGCTAGAAGGGAGAAGTTTCATTTGTTCATCTCAGTTTGCTAGCCATCTATCATCAAATTCTTTCTACCCAAAAACCGATATTTCATCGTTTCTCCCTCCTCCTTGATACAACCTACAAGCAAATGTGAAGTCTAGACAGATTCTGATCCAAAATATGCTCCGATAGCAGTCTGCAAGGAAATAAAAGAAGAAAAAGAAGGAAAAGAATTAAATTGGTCAGGTGCCGACCGGCACGAGACCGTGCCGATCGGCACAAAAAGGAAAATAAAGGAAAATGGTCAAAAAGAAAGAGAAAAATGAATATCAAAGGAAGCAGACTGCAGGAAGAGTTAAAATTCTAAAAAGATCTGTATATGCTTCAGGCTTGATCCCTTCTTAATTCTATTTCATTCATTCTCGATGGTTTCCTTTTCCCTTGACCCTTGTACTTATATTCTGTATTCTCATAATGAAAACTCCCTTTTAGAAGGCATGATTGAGCGAATTGTTGACTTAGTAGTTCTTTCGATTCAATTTGGTTATATTACTTTCCGAGAACCACAAAAGAGCCTTATATTGTAGAATAGGAGAGGGAAGGAAATACATTTGAGCGATTGAGTGAAGTCTGAAGCTTTTGCATTCTTCTTACTTGATATGAAGGGAGACAAAAAATATTTGTTTGATAAGCCTTGTGATTGATTTGGTCGACTCAAGTTTTGAGGTGAAATTGTTTTCAAAAATCGAGAGAAGGTTTCGTGGAGGGATACTAATTCGATGAGATGATTGACAATAGCTAAGTTAGAGACTTGTGAGAGTTTTTGTTTCTTAGCATGACAAAAGCACGGTGATGATTTTCATGGTTTGAATTGCTCGAGGACTAGCAATGATTTGAGTGTGGGGGAGCTGTTGGTGCTTTCTAGGTACTCATTTTATGTGACAAATAAGGTGTTTTTAATGCCTTATTACGTCATTATTGCTAACAATTAACCCCCATCATCATATATATGCGTAGTTTCTGTGTATTCGGAAGTATTTGCAGGAAACAAGAGAAGATAAGGAGACTACGAGTAAAGAGCAGCCGGAGGCCCGAAGAACGAGGAAATTGGAGTATGTGCCGGTCGGCACGGCCTGTGTGCCGACCGGCACCAAGGAGGCCGGGCCCCAAACTCGAAGCCCACTCGGAGAATGTGAAGCCCAGAAGAAATATCAGAGTCGGAGTCGGTGAAATCCAGCCCGCAACCGAAAGAGACTATAAAGAGGAGATCTTAGTCGCGAAGTAGAGGGGGAGAGACAGATATACGGAGGTTTTGACCTAGGTTGAAGGTTGTGGCGGCGAAGACGGCGATCACCGATCATCACCACCAAAAAGAAGACCGTGCCGACCGGCACACCGCGCCGTGCCGATCGGCACCTGTGGGACCACGCCAAAATCCCGCATCCTACTGTACCCATGTTCATGTGTTGCAGTATGATGCGTGAGTAGATCTCATATTCTCTCCGTGGCGAGGGAAATCTAGTTATGTAACTCTCACGCTTACAATACTCTTTTGATGTGTTTGGTCTATGTGATGCTTTGAACTCGTATCCGATCAATACGTGTTTATTACATAGTGCAAGAAACCAGTGGGGAGCTATTAGTACCTTGTCGTGACAGGATCGGGGCGAACGAAACCACCATGTCTTGTAGAATACTAAACATATCAATTGAACCATGACCTGAGTTGCATACCAGTACCCCAAACCATAGGAGAGAATCCTTTTCATAACCTTGATACAACCGCAGGCCCTTTCATCTCTAGCTGTTAACCACCCTTTCACACACACCTTAGCCATATTAATTTAGTAGTTTAAATAATAGTTTAAGTCCCGCTTGTTCTCTGTGGTTCGATATTAAACCTTGGAATACTCTAAGGGAAAAAGTGCTACAACTGTACACCGTCCTCTTGCGGTATATAAGTGGGTGCGTACAAACGACCAACAGGGAGCATAACTCAAACACTACCTAGAGTAGTGACTCTGTAGAGGGCCGCGTGGGCACTTTCATGCTATTTATCATTTGATCTGGTAGAAGGCATCTAAGCCCTTGAGGCTGAACGATCTGCAACTCAAATCTTTAAACAAAGGTTGTAAAGTCAATAAGCAGACCATTTAAAATATTGAGCTTAAAAAAACAACATTCCTTCAGAAAGAAAAACAATAACCACCAACATTCCAAGAAAAAAAGACAGCACCATGGAATTTTATATTTCAGCATCGTACCTTCTTTTGATCAATCATTGTGTATGGCTTTGTTATGGAATTGCCTGCTTTTTAAAACTTCTGCATAGTTTCTGTTACTCCTGAAATTTAGCGGCAGCTAATATGTTATCGCAATAAACTATTCATCTTAAGTTTAAGTAATTGCTTAGTGAACATGAACCCAAAACATTACCCCATGTAATGAAGACACTATGGGTCCTCATGGGCAATTCCATGTCCCTGTCCAAACATCTTGGTTTTGAATACTTCTGGTTTGCTTGATGGAATAGAATCTCATGAGGATGCACAAGCTGCATTTAAAATAGTAAGCAGAGATTACAAAGTGAATAAAGAGAACATTTAAACTACTGCGATTAGTGCATGATTTCCACACACCTTTGTACCGCATGGTGATCGTGTCACTTGTACAGCCTTCCAAGTACAGCCCTCATAAACTGACTTGTGATAACTGAGCCCTGTATTCATTGATCTTTTAGGCACAGAACTATATTTCTTGTCTTTTATCCTTTTCTTCATAACATCGATCTGAGGAGTTCCAACTACTTTGCCATCATAATCCTCCCATGTGTCAGAACGTAGCATCGAATGATGAAACGGACCAGAATTGTACGCATCTAGATGCAGTATTCTAACATTGGCAATAGCTTTCTGGATGGTGTCTATCCCAAGAATATCATCCTTCTTTCTAGAATAGCAACGTCGACCAAGTCACCTTCGCTGAGATAGAGGCAAGATCACGCATTACTTGCTGATAGTTACATCCATGGTTGCTAGCTTTGAACGAAAAATAGCGGTCAAGATAATTTTTAGAGCCTTTCTGATCTATTTTGAACTTCAAATGCACCCAAGTATTCATCTCTACAGCGATCACAAACCTTCTCAAGCTACAAGGCTCGCCAATAATGCCATCAAAAAGCTGGATTTCTTCATGTAACCCATAAATAAAAACAAATGAACTGAGAGATAAACTGAAACCATTTTGCACTTTTGATATCTCTACTTCTATTGTGGCCTCCACTGCATCATAAACGAGTGCTGAAGTGATATCAACTGCACCACACTCGCCATTAATGCGATTCGTGATCACACAGCATGGTGCAAACTCACTGAATTCTGATGCTCCATCAATTAGCTGTAGATCATCTTCCTCTTGCTCTCCCTTAATCCTCATGTCAAATTCCAACAGAACAGCAGCACACATTGTTATGCCTCGCTTAGGGCCAGTCACCTCAATGAGAGAACCCTGAAAAATTATTAACATATAGCAGCTCGTCATAGAAAAGCATTACCCAAAGCTTGATACACTACTATCACTAAAAGAAAAAAATAAACTGATTTTTTCCTACATGCGCATGAAACTCAATGTTTGGAAAATCATGCAACAACAGCTAATCACAACTTGAATAAGCATATTTAGGGATAATCCCACGATTCCCATTACACATAAGATCCTCAAAGTGGAGCCACCATCACCAATAGGTGTGAAGGCGTCTAGTATGTATCGATAAGCAGTCTAATGGGTATTCAGTGAGAACCGAGCCTAGCTCGGTTGGCAGGACGCTGCGTTGGCAGCGCGCCCGCCCGGGTTCGAGCGCTGGCTCGCCCGGGCGCCTCACCGGGCACTGTAGCAGTGAACAGTAACGCGAGTTACTGTTCACTGCTGGCAGTGAGGAGTTGCGGGTAGGGTGGGCGGTAAAAAAAAAATCCCCCTCGCTGTGCTCGCTGGCCTGTGGCTTTGGCGCGCACAGTCTAGGATTTGGCGCGCCGAGAGGGCCGCTGCCTGCCTTTGACTGTGCTACGTCGGCCCAGGTTAGCTTGACCCAGGCTTCGCCGGGTATGGGTCAGGGTTCGGGGGGTTTTTCTCGGCCGGGAGTCGAGGCATCTTCTCCTTAATATAATGCCGTGGGGGCGGTTTCTTCCCCCACCGGTCGAGTTTTTTTTTTAATGGGTATTCAGTAGTTTACGCACTACGGTGTTTGCTGTTCTCATAATCTCATATCATTCCTAACATGGATCCTATGATTCAAAAAAGAAAAGAAAGGGATTTTACCCTCCAAAGATCTGACCCTCTTTGCAAGCATCGAAAAGAAACTTCATTCAGGAAGCTACTTTACAATCCCACAGATGGTCTGAAAACAATCGATCCGCGTTTCAAACTGGATTGACTCCTCCTAGTTTGGGGAAAGCATTTGCACAGTTTTCTTAGATTTTAGCCTTTTACAGTTCTTTTCGACTTCTTGTACAGATATTTTCCTATCGCAGTGTAATAAAAAGAAAGCTAACAGTAGGGGCTTCCCCTACTGTATATTCCTAAAAAAAAAGAATTTTTATTGTAGTAAGTAATTGTCTTACAGTGTTGCTTGATTTTATTCAAATTACCTGTTACTCACATTGTAGTTCAATCATTGCAGTAACTGTAGTTCCACAGTATTATACTTATTTTGATATTGCGATGAGTAATAAATATTTATATTCAGGATTCATTATACCACTTCTGGATTGATAGGTCACCTGGATGTATATGTCCGCATCCATAACACCCAAATATTGATCTAAAAAATAATAATAACAGCCAAATATTACTTAAGTCTAAAAAATAAAAATATTCGCATAATTGAATTTCCTATGGCACAGCTAAGAACAAAGCCAACTATCTTGAAAATTGGAGTTGACCTTGACCCTACCCACGTGTCCCAGAGGTTGTGGATTCAAATCAACCTCCCAGCCCAAAAAAAAAAAAACCAGAAACTTTATCTAGAAATTCCCTTGCCTAGACCCCATATCCGTGGGAGCTTTGGCTTCACATTTTAATAAAGATCATAAAAACATGAAACCGATAGTACAATCAATACACTTCTATGTATAAACTTAGGGGATATAAAAGAAAATTAAGTAGTTGTCATATGACATCGGAAATATTTATCTCAATTCATTTGCAACTTGCATGTGAAGAAGTTGAGTCGATATTGTAAATTGAATAATGATATTCAAATAACTGCAGTGACTGCATGTAAGTAAGCACCTGTTGCACAACTACGGGATTATCCCGACTGCGATGGAAAATATAATTAAGCAATGAATCCTGATAATCCCGTGCTGCTATGTATCCATATAATTCTATTGAGTTGTTGCCGATTGGAATTTGTGCCAACTTCAAAGAGAAAATTTGCATCATGTGACTCGGACAATGCCAAATGCACCTTTTCTGATCAAGCACACAATCTGTGTTGGGCTCTGATAACATCATTGGCTCCAACCGTGCTTCACCAGACGTACATATCACAAAAAATAAAAAAATTAGACAAATACCTGTCAATTTTAAAAGTAATTATACTGGAACGAAATATAATAGAGATTCAGATCACTTACTCTCATCACGGTTAGTAATATGAAATAATTCTAGAAAACCAAGGTTTTTCTTGTAAATAGAACCATCACGGTGTGTAGTATTGTCGATGATACACTTGGGAGATACATAATCAACACGATCACTAATAATGACATCTTTGGTTGTACAGTTTTTACGGTTTTCAGTTTTCAGTAAAAGCAGTGGGAGCCTCTCCTGCTGTAATTACGTCAAAAAAAAAAAAAGACATCTTTGGTTGTTCTCCTCGCATCTGTCCTATCCATCCCTTCTTTAATGGCAAAATGCTCGCCTAGGGAAAAATGGAAGGTGCAAAAAAAAGCCATTGCCATACGGAAAGTGGCAGATCTTTAATCTTGAACACGCTTTGATTCAAAATGAATTTGTAATGTTTATCGACAGCACTTGATTCTTGTTCTTTTTTCCTTTTTTTTATCTTACCACTTATCATGTAAACTACCTTTTGTACTTGCATTTATTTAGGTTTAGAATATATAATCAGTAGGAGGTGATCTAGCTTACCCTATCTTTTACACCTTTTACTCCAATGCTCCTCATCATGATCCAGGATCCATATACAGATCTGTCACCAAAAAGCAATAATAGAATCCAGCTCAAATAGGTATTAATTCTCACGGTTGAAAATGCGTTTGTACTGTTCTCTAAATTTGAATATAAAGTTAGTTTCCAATCCTAATTTAGCGTAACAATAAGAAGTTTAGTTCCATATCAGATCCATTACTGAAAGGTTGAAACATATACAATAAAATAATAATAATTTTAATTAAAGCTCTTGCAACGTCGTTCCAATCCAGACAAATAAAATATCCCCTATTGCGCTAGTATTGGCAAGAATGACCAACAATCTAACAAAAGGCAAAAGCGCACCGGGAAACACCGTCCAGACGCCGCCATGAGTGGAGCATCTCGTCGCACAGCGATGCAACTGAGCGGACGAGTGGATGGCGTGGGAAGCGAAAATAGGGCTCGAAAATTGCGCGAGGAGAAGATCTGCTGGGGAAAATCGGGGGGATTGAGTACAGAGATTCAGCGTTTGTTGCGACGGAAGGCTTTCGGGAGAAAATAGGAGGATTGAGGAAAAATAGCCCGAAAAGCGGGAGAATTGAATTGAAACAATAGCATTTGTAAAAGCTGGCATCCAAAGAAGGCCATTAGTAAACGTTGGGTCCACAAAACGCCATCCATTCCTCCTCTTGGCTGCAATGTCTAGCACTGCCCCCTCAAACATACTTTTCTGGACAGTTTTGCCCCCCAAGTCTTATACAGGCACATACAGGAGGCACATACGCACGCACGCACGCACGCACCGGCCGCGCGACGCGAGCTGCACCTTGCCGCGTCCACGCGCGACGCGCCTCGCCCCGGCCCGCCACGCCTCGCCCCCGCACGCGCGACACCTCGCCCCGGCCCGCACGAGCGACGCGAGCTCAACGCCCGCTCCGCCGCGCCATGGGCCTCCTGCCCCGCGCCGTGCGCCGCGTCCAAGTCTAGGGTTAGGGTTCGTCGGGGTCGCGATTGGGGAGAGGAGCGCTGGGGGAAGACGAAGACGAGCGAGATTCGATTCTGTTCGGCGCGCCGTCGGGTTGTTTTTCCGGGGCAAAAGGGTCAGGTCAAGGGTCCTTTACCTGCGGGAAAAAAAAAAAAAAAAAAGATAATGCTACACTTTGCAGCCAAGAGTAGGACTGGAAACGGACGGAAACGGTCGGTAAAACAGTTTTCACTTTCACATTTGCATTATCGGACGGGAACGAAAATGGGAAAGCCAGTAACGGGAACGGATGGGAATAAAACGGGTTTCCGGTAAACGGAATAATCGGTCGGATATATGACGGTAACGGTCGGTAACCGTTGATTTAAGTCGAGAACACCGACCTATAATACCATGCCTTTCAACAAATAAATAAATTGATTGACACAATATAATATAGAACTCATTAACAACAGACGTGCGTCACAGAATAAACTCCCAACTTGTTGCATGCTAGAGCACTACTAGTCTTGTAAAGAACTATTACATTCATAAATGGTGCTATCACATTCATAGTAGAGCCACCATTGGAAACCATAACGGCACCGATTTGCTACAAGTACAGCTAGAAGTAACCAAAGATGTAGTTCGATTGGTAGAACTAGTATACCTTGAGAGTTGAGACTGAGCATATCCTGACGCGGAGGATCTGGACTTGGTGTTATCACGGGGAATAGGCGGTGCATTATCCCCAAAGAGCAACCAGGCCATGGCCATAGTCGACGGCAGATTACCCCCACCGGGCGGCGCCATCTTCAGTGCTTCACATCCACCAGAGCACGAGGGAGTCAGGGAGGAGAGGGGACTGGGCGCCGCGAGCGGCGGCTGGCAAGGTGTCCAGCTGAGCTGGGGGCGGAGGCATCCTGTGAGCCGTGGTGGGCTTACGATGATGGGCCGATAATTCCCGATTACCTGTATATGGGAAGGAAAACAGGAACTTACCGAGACAAAACAGGATTCCGCTAATACGGGCAGGAAAAGGGTCAGATCGTTTTCGATCCCGCTTCCCATTTTTTGCATCCCGTTTCCGTCCCGTTCTGCTTGTTTCCCGTCAATTCGAAAACGAGGTAAAAAGCGGGACACGGAAGCAGTGGCGGAGCCAGCTACCAAAGGCAGGAGGGGCCGCTACAGTAGCAAAGCCATGTACAGATATCAAAAACAGGCATGGCCCAGCTACTAGCTTAGCATTTCTCGGCATTTACCTGTTGAACACTGATCTGACAGCTAACTTCTCACAAAAAGCACCGGAGTCCAGCTTTTCCCGACCAACTAAACTAGCTAATCAACAGATTTAGCTCTAATCTTGAGGAAATTTACTTGACCAAGGAGGGGCCGGGGCCCCTTCTGGCCCTAACGTGGCTCCGCCACTGCACGGAAGCCGGTCCCGTCCCACTTTCAGCCCTAGCCAAGAGGAGGAATGAATAGCGTTTTTCCGACCTGAAGGCTTTCCGGGGGGTCAGGATCCTCGGCAGTCGGCTCGCGTGCAGTCGGCGCGTGCAGTTGCATCTCCCGTCCAATCACCGACCACCGGCTTGCAGCTCTGCTGAACAAACCGGCCCATAGCAGGAGTAAGCCCAACAACTAAACGCGGCCCAATACAGCGTGTCCAGTAGTTGTATAACGTGAAGAAATGATCGGAGGTCGCCGTAATGCAGACTGAGGTTTTTACCTCACTTTTGGCGCCCGAAACACAAAATGTGCGCCAGATCCTTTCCATCTCCAGATCCTCGTCCAAATTAGAAGCAGCCAAGAATTCGGCCGAACAAATCATTTGAAGTAGGTACGCATGACTGAAGTTAGCGATTGAAGACTATTCTTGGTGGGATCATCAATTTCTGAAGAAGATGCCAACCGAGAGCACCAAGGATCCATCAGGTAAACAATACCACCTGATGATTGTCGTGTACCATATACCAATTCGAAGGTCGTTTTCCAAGCATACTTGTTATTTGCTCGTGATTTTTCAGAGAATGATGAACTAATACTCTGCTCATCTGTTTTCAAAGAAAGTGCAGTTCCAATTCAGGCTCCTGAATTGGCATGAAGTTTTAGAATCTGGTTGAGGCTTGGAACTTCTGGAATTCTTATGCGGGTCGTGTTGGATAATTCTCGTGTGTGTGTGTGTGTGTGTGTTACGGAGTACTAGTTAGCGTGAGTCTTTTGTTTCAGTCGTGTCTGTTAGCAGTTCAGGTTTCTTTCTTGCAGTGTGCGTCAGTCAAGCTGGGGAGCTATTCTTCCGGCTGTAGTGGGCATGCGCCATCTCTGGTCATTCCGGGTTTGTAGTGCCACTAAGGCCAGGTTGTGCGGCCATCATGGCCAGTTCTTTCCATTGTAATCGCTACTATAAATAAAGGCTAAACAGAAAACACAGCAAGTCGTTAGCGCTGCACAAATCCTGTGTCTTCCACATTCGTTTTGTCTTACAGAAGGCCTAGAGGCACAAGTACTAGAAGGTAACACTTCTGGGAACAACATGAGTGACTTCGGACAATATGGAGTCATAAATAGCTTCACTGAATTGTTGATGGTAATCTTGGTCATTAGCTGAAAATAAGAATTCAATGCTAATAATGTTACTGAGAACGTTTACTGTCATTCCACCATTGCAGGGATCAAATTCCAATACTATTGGCGCTGAAGAACAGTTTTAGTTTTAGAGATTATATTCTCCGGCATGCTTTTGTTCTTGTCGGCTCAGATCATACTGTATGTTGCCTTGTGGTGTGCCCTGAAACAAATCTTATTTTGTATGCAACGGTGGTACTAAAACTGAAGATGTTGCTCTTTTTTGAGATATTAAACTCAGTTACTCAGTTTAGGAATGTGTATGCGCAGCAATTTTAAGCACTCTGTAGTGTTGAAGGGCTCTGTTTCAGGTAATTAGGGATGGCAATGGGTACATTACCCACTGGGAGGCGGTGGAATGTCCCATCCCCGTCTAGAGTTTTATATCCCGTCCCTATCCTCATACCCACCTGGGGACTCAAATTTCCCCCATCCCCACACCTTATATGGGTATGGGTATCCATCAGGTTACCCATACCTATTAATTGGCATCACAAAAATTAACATCCAACTGCATATTGTAACATATCGGAATGATTAAATTGTTCAAGGTAAATAAATTTAACCACTCAAATGCTAATAGTTCACACAATCAAACGCTAATAGTTTATGACACTTGACTTGAAAATATTTCACACAAGCAAACGCTAATACTTCATAATCACACAAACAAACATTAATAGTTCACACAATCAAACACGTGAGGTGTCTGGCTCTAGAGGCGGCAAAACTTGGGAATATTTTATTAGGTTCGCTAACCTCTCCCTTTATTTATATACATCTGATGAACTCGCGTGTCATAGATTTCGTAGAGCCCCATGGGTAAATGGGTATGGGTTGCAGGAGAATAGCCTCATACCCGTGGTACCTAATGGGTGACAAAAATGCCCATTAACAAACTCATAGGGCAAGAAATAGGTCTAAACCCACACCCTAATAGAAGAAGGCCAGGACACGGCGTGCGGGCGCTTGCTGTCCGCCAGGATGAGGAAGCCGCCGGTAGTCGTCGTGACGAAGCAATAGCTGCCAAGGAGAGGCAGGCTCTTGCGGACGAAGCCGCCGGTGCTGGTGCTGACGAAGACGCGGGTCGTCTCCTCCGTTGAAGAAAATGTGAAGCCGTCGTCGTTGGAGGGGTCGTGTTCGTCGAGCATGACCCACCGGCTGGGCCGGAAGCGGGGGTCCCACGGCGGGCTGCTCTTGGGGTCGGCCGTCGCGCCACGCCAGTTGTGGCACACGTCGCGGAGGTCCATGTAGCAGTCCAGGTCGTTGGTGGCGAGGAAGCAGTCGGCGACGCGGCGGACGAGGTCGGCCGGGAGTGAGGACCAGTCCGCCGGCGCCATCGCCTCCGTTGCCATGGCGATATGGACCGACGGTGGCCAAGGGGTCAGAGAATGGAGTAATTAAATTGTTTGTGGTGGCTGCCTACGGGAGCAACGGAGGGGTGATCAAGTGGTTAAATAGAGTCTGCTCAGCGTCCATTCCTGTTCTAGTTCATGGGAAACCAGCACGTCGCTTGGGCTCATGGGAAATCAGCACGCCGCTTCGGCTTAAAATTTGTGATTTCCAAAGGACGCGAGTTACTGCTCCACGGTGACATTGAAAGTTCAAACGCTTCAAATTCTGGGAGATTTAACCACGAAAGACGCGAGTGTTGTTTCCTCGGCAGGTATAAAAGCTCTTGGTTGCACGCACTAGCACTCCAGCTTGTTCCTCTGCACACACACCACCAAACTGCAGGCCGACGGCGCCCTGACTGAGGTACCGTACCCCTCCACCACAACGTATCCCATGGCAGATCAGGCAGACTGGTCGTCGCTTCCGTCGGACATCGTCAACCGCGTGGCGGACCGGTTGCTAGCCACCAACGACCTGGACTACTACATGGACCTCCGCGCCGTCTGCAGCAGCTGGCGCTCCGCCACCGCCGACCCCAAGATCAGCCCGTTCGACCCCCACTTCCGCCCGCGCCGGTGGGTCATGCTCGACGAGCTCAGCGCCACCACCAAAATCGTCGGCGGCGACGACGGCACCCGCATCTTCCTCAACGTCGCCACGGGCCGCTTCCTCCGCAAGAGCCTGCCACTCATCCTCCGCGGCGGGCGCTACCATTTCGTCACCACCACGCCCGGCGGCTACGTCGTCCTGGCGGACAGGGAGCCCCCGCACGCCGCACGGGTGCTCAACCCCTTCACGGGCGCCCTGGCCCGTTTCGCGGCGCCCGTGCCTCGTGACTGGTCCTTCGCTGCTGCTGTGGTCGGCTCTTCGGCTGATTCCTTCACTCTCGTCCTCTCCTCCGACTCGGCTTGCAAGGTGTACTGGGCGGACCATGCAAGCGAGGCGTTCCTGTTCCAGGTCAAGGCGCGCGAACGCCCGTCGGGCCTGCTGCCCTTCGTAGCAGGAGAATACGTCGGCCGCAGGGATGGGGACGGGTCGGTCGTCCCTGGCGCTGACGAGGCCCGCTTAGATCAGGTGAGGTCCTGTCAGATGGAAAGCCGTGTGCTCGCAGCGGACGCCGGCGGCGAGGATGGGCAGGTATTCATATTCACCTTTGAGAAATCAACCCATCGATCGCATAGGCCTTTTCAGGACCAAGAAGAAGATTACGTACGCTGGTGGAGAAGAAAATCATCCGTTGCAGCCGGTCACGAGCATCGGCAACCACGCTTTCTTCGTCGGGGACAGGTGCCTGTTGGTGGACGCCGACAAGCTCCCGTCCGTTCAGCCCAACTGCATCTACTACGACGTGGAGAACCCAGACGGGTCCTTCAATGACGACATCTATGTGTATGACCTCAACCATGGGAAAGCGGAGAGGATCGCTGCTTCCATCACTTTCAATCCTGTGTTTCGCGACGAGGACCATCCCTTCTCACTCGTCGAGCTCCTCGTCAGCTACACCACCAGCTTGCCGGAATACCAGCTCATGTGGGAACGGATCAAAGGGCTCAAGATTGACGCGGCAAGTCTGGAGTCTTTTGGGGACTTTGCAATTGACGACGACGATGACTTTGCTGATTATTGAATCGTCGTTAGAGATTCTCAGGGCGCGTTCGGTTCCCCCTCTAAAACCCCTCTAAACTTTATACCCCTCTAAAGTAAAAAGAATCTTACTATTTAGAGGTACTAAATAAAATTTAATTACAAAACCTTTCTGCAAATAAGCGCTATTTTTCGAGACGAATCTAATGAGCCTAATTAATCAATGTTTTGACACAGTGATGCTACAGTAACCATCGTCTAATCGCCGCTTAATTACCCTCATTACGTTCGTCTCGCGAAATAGACGAGAGTCCTGAACTTAGTTTTGTAATTTGATTTTGTTTAGTACACATAAATGCTGCCGGCATCTTTGATGTGACCCCTCTAAAATTTAGAGGGGGATCCGAACGCAGCCAGTGGTGTCATCTGATGATGATCCAGTCTACTACTAGTCCTTTAGTTACCAGTGTGCTGTAGTACTTCTTTTTCAGTTCCTAATATTAGTGTGTGTCTCTACTCTCTAGCCCGTGGTCCATTCATGTTCGATCCTTCAGCTTCATCAAGTACTACTTTCAATTTGTTTAAGCTTTTCTTCTTTGCTATTATCGGTCCTTTATTTAAAGAAAAGTATGGTCGGAGCGTTATTCATGGGGAAGTGACAGCATCCGTATGCCACTACTGCCGCAGTTCATGGGAAAAGCCGCAGCTTTCGCCGCTTTTTATTTCTTTTTTCGAAAATCCGCTTTCTGAGGAATCTACAGCCGTTGGCTGATCGTCGTTGCTTCCTGGAGAAGCGAACGCAAATTGTTTCGCGGTTCTTGCTTTAATTTCCAGAGAAAGAAATGCAGCTTATTCTGCGGCCGCTACGAGGGGGAGCTTCTGTGGCAGGTGAGCAGGGGCTCGAACTTGTACCGTGAACGACGACGCGCGCATTGGACGTGTCGAACAGCGCCAGCGCGTTGATGACCTTGATGCAGAGGACCACCCTAGGCCGCCGAGGTCGCGGGACGCCTCACGAAGCAGATCGGGCAGAGCTCCACGGCGAACGTGTGCCTGAAGTTGGACGTGTTGCTCTTGGTGTCGTGCGAAACGAGCTGCTTCGCCGTGCCGACGCGGGCGGGCGCCACAGAGGAGACCAAGTCCACGAGGCGCGCGGCGTGGGAGCGCGACGCGAAGAAGAAGTCGAGCCCGCCGGCCGCGGCGCCGTGCTGGACGAGCTCCTGCTCGAGGTGGAGGAGCGGGCGGCGGTGGGACGCGCGCTGGCGCACCTGCACGACGCCGGATTGGCCTGGTCCGTGCCGCAGCCGTCGCAGAGGCGGTCCTGTCGTGGACGGTGAACTCCACGACGTGGGCCTGCTCTTCTATCGTCACGCCGTGGAGGACCTCGCTCCGGAGGCGGAGGCGGAGCTTGAGCCGCTTGGAGTGGGGCTTGGTGAAGACGAACTCCGAGGCGGGCGAGCGGGCGATGGACGCGGCGGAGGAGGATCTGCAGAGATCGGGCGACTCCGGGGCGGCGCGGAGCCAGGACCGCGGGGGCTGGACGTAAGAGGAGCACGACGGGCAGTGCACCACGGCGGCGTGGCGCCCTCCGTGATGTCGACGAGCGATCGGAGGCAGCGCGCGCACGTGTTGGCCGCGTCCGGCTGCATGGGGACGCCGCAGGTGGAGCAGATGGACGTGCACGCCGCGGCCTGCGGCTGGGGTGGTGGGAGGAACATCGCGCCACCGGCCCAAATTGCAAGACATCACGCCGGCGACGAGGATGAGGGCGCGTGGCGAGGTAGGAGAAGCCGAGGAGCTCGCCTTGCAGTCCCCAACGCATCTACCTGTCGATCGAAGCTTGTCAAGAAGCTCAGTCTTTACGAATCGGGCATTGGCCCTTTCCATTATCTAGAGTGGGCTCTTTTCTGCCCTGCCTTCAGTTCAGATGGAAATGCCATTGATGTGCACATGAATGATGAGATACAATGTACTATATAGGATTCGATCGTCTAAGGGATTAATGCAAATCAGGCGTGGCAATGCACCCAACAACCTCCCCCCTGTCCAAACATGATCTCCGTTATAAAAGAACAGAACATTATGCTCGTCATCAGTCCTGAGCAGCAGTCATATGAGGTTATCTCTGAGACCTCGTCCTACTAGCTAGACGGAAGAACCATACACAACACCGGTACAAATGAGTGAGCATGTAGTGGCAACGAGAATTGTTCTCATGCGTGCATACACGGCCATTGGGAATGGGAATTGACGTGCGTTCGACTGGAGTGGTAGTAGGACTCTAGTTTGTCTCACTGCTTTGCTCCCGTCATCTCCAAGTGCTAATGCTAATAATATAGTACTCCAGTCCGATATCATTAGGAATAGGAGGCATCTGGACGTAATTAATCACTTGCCATGGGAAGTCAGCATCGACGTAATTATACGGAGTATTTGACAAGCTCATCGCTGATGAACTCATGAAGCACGGAGCAACGACTGAACAAGCACTAGGTCTCCAGCGTAAATCGCGTTGAGCATAGGCACCTTCATCATCTGTTTGGCAAAATCGCATCATCACCGGGAGGGAATGAAATCCTCTGCCGTCGCTATTCTAACGGCAAACCGTGCCGTTTTACCGCTGCTCTACCTGGACTCCCTCAACAGCAGGCGATTTGGTTCCCACTGGAAGGGTTGCTGTTGCGCGTGATGTCTGCCGTGCCATTTTTGTGCTTATGAATTTGCTAAGTCCAATCCAAGGTGGGCTCGGAAACGCTAGTTGCGCGGGCCGAAAATAGAACACCGGTTTGTTGGGCTCCATAGATGTCTATAACGGGAAACAAATCCAATAAATACCGGGGCTGCGGCCCGAGGAATCTGCCTGTCTCCATCCGATAAGTTTGTGTAGCTCTTAAGAGCATGTGCTATGAGTCTCTCGCCGACCGAGTCCTCTCTCGAAGCGTCGTTCTCCATACAGTAGCGCAAGGGCGATTCGGAGGCGATTCTTGTTTCCTCCGCCGGATCCGTCGGCTTCCTCACCTCCGGTGGTCTTTTTAGGCGCCGGTGGGTTGGGGAAGCTATGGATCCGGCGGGGAATGTATATTTTTCTTACTTATATTGAAACTTTAGGGTTAGGGTTGGTGTTTTTCCCGAGCTTCTCCGGAATCGGCCATGTCGTTGGTAGGCGGATTCCAGTGGTGGCCCGTAGGCAGGAGGAGCACAGGTACAGCTTCATTTGCAGGAGTTTTCGCATCGGCGATTTTTTCTTTGTTTCCTTCCTTTGCGTCGATGCTCAGAGCTTCTGTGTGCTTCTTTGGGTTATCTGTGCCCTTCTTGTCAATGGATTCACCGAATCTGTATCCTTCAATATGGCTTTTGTTCGGAGGAGATCCGGTGTTTTTACCGGTGCTATGTTCACCGGGTTTTTGTCCCTCCTAGGACTTTTTCCTTGGAGGTTATGGTTCCACTTGCCCCTGTATGCGGGTAGGTGTTCTTGTATCCCCTTTGTGGGATTGCTGCATGGTGGCTGGAGCTTGCCAGTGTTGCGACTGGCGTCTGTTTCCAGTGAAAGTGAGGTTTGCCCGGGGCGTTCATCGATTGAACAGCACTGTGTGCTACTGATGGGCTTCAAAACAAAAGACTCTTTGTCGATCTGGAAGTCGGCCAAAAGCTTCATTCTGGAACTTCTTCATTGCGGGAGATGGAGGAGGACCAGCTTGTGGCAGCGAAGGTCATCGACGGCGAAGGGCACCGGATGTTCCTGTAATGGACTTATATGTAATTTTAATTTCTTTCAGGGGTACCCGGTTAGGGGCTTGGTTGTAATAGTGATGTATCAATAAAAACCAACCCTTCTCTCAAAAAAAAAGAGCATGTGCTATGAGACATGCAGCCGTCGATTCGTTTTGTTGAGATCCGCACTAGTGGGTCCCACACTGAGGAATACCGGGCCACAATGGATGGAATACATTGGTACCGTATCGCATACGACGACTATTTGAGTAAAATATCCGGCCGCTTTTGGATGTGGGACCTTCCTCTTGTCGCCGAGGTCGTCTCTTTCCTATCTTCTCCCCGCCTCCTCTGCTCATGCTCCCAGACCGCCATGGGAGATCCACTAGTCCCCGGTGCTCAAGCAGCTGGATTTGCCCCTTCCCAACATCTTGATGCCGCCACCGATTCTGATGCTATCCAGCTCATGCGTCGCGACGGACCGTCACTTTCTCCGCCATATCCATTCCCCCCTTTTGCTAGTGCATCTGGATCTACCCCACCGCACCAGAGCTCAGCGAGGTCGCCATGTCGCGCGCCGCGCGCCGGTCCACAAGGTCAACACGCTGCAGGTTCACGAGCTCGCTAAGCGCTGCTCCTCGATCGAGCATTGAACACGGACGAGCTCGCCGGCCCCAAACCCGCCATCATGCCGCGGTCGTGCGTCTCCCTCATGGTCCGCGGTGTCTGGCGCGCGGGAGCTCAAGTGTGCCGTCGCCAAACAAGATAGGACACGCGGCGTGCTGCATGTCTAAGAGCACATGCTCTCCAGAGTTATGTTTCCGCTTCCTGTCTCCATCTCCACGACTCGTCTTGACTTCGTGTTGGTAGTTGGAAATGGGAATGGAGGACGAGGTGAATCTGAGCGCCGCGGAGGAGGAGGACGAAGAAGAGTTTGACGACGACGGCTCGGACGAGGAGTTCGACCCGTCGGAGGACGAGCTAATGCTCCACTTCCTCCGTCCGCAGCTGCGCGGGTTCCCGCCGCGCGTGGCGGGCGCCGTGGTGGAGGCGCCGAGGCGGACCCCTGCGGCGCCGCGCCGTGGGACCTGCTGGCGCGCTACGGCCTCCCGCGACGGGCCACTTCTTCTTCGCGCGCGCGGGGCCCGGCCCTCCTTGCGTCGCTCCGTGGCGGCGGCGCGTGGATGCAGAGCGCCACCAAGAGCGGGCGGTCGGTGTCGGAGCTGGGCGTGGTGGTGCGGTGGCGCCTGGTCAAGTTCTGCTTCTACGGGCAGCAGCGGAGCACGGGGTGGGTCATGGAGGAGTACGAGATCACCGACCCGAGGTGCTACCGCCGCGACGACGAGAGTGAGGAGGACGCCTACTGGGTCCTCTGCCGCATCAGGAAGAGCAGGACCACCGCCGTCACCGCTGCTTCCTCCTCCCCGGCGGCCTCGTCGCTGCGGAAGCGCATGCTCGCCTCCGGATGCCCCATGGGCGTCGAGGCCGAGAGATTCCTGCGCTTTTAATTTACTAGGAGTGATTGATTTTCTTCCACCCGTTTGATCTGTTTCTTCCTCCTCATTTGAAATCAATAATGCTTCGTTTGGATGTCAGAATTGAGGGTGCAGAATTGCATTGGACCTCCAATACCAAAGCTGAGCTGAATTGGAATTGGCCTCCAATGCCAATGCTGTTGTTTGGATGTGCATGTAATTGGTAGCTTGAATTGAAGGGTAGCAGCCAATTCCAATTCCTGTTTGGATGTACAACTGCTGAATTGTAACATTTGAACAATATACACTCTGGACATGTATGAAAATATGTTCTAGACACTTGTACATACATTTGAATAGATATATATCATTTTAAAGTAAAAAAAGCATGATAATATTGTCGAAAAAATCATAACAGCAGCAATATTCTGAAAAATTCGAAATAATAACAGCAACAATTTTTAAAAATATTGATGACATATCAGCAGTATAAATGTTGATCACAGGAGGCATGAGACAATAACATGACATAAAATAGGTTCCATGTCTCTTACAAATAGCAACAACTTGTCCAGCACTAGGAGATAAAATACACATCACAAATTTAGGTCCATAACAACAAGGCATCTAATTAAAAGTCATAATTCAGAGCTTCATGAACCATCTAATAAAGCATTACAAGCTCATTCAAGAGCCATTCTTCTCATTCCAACATCAGCAGCCATTCCTTCCTCAACTCCATAGGAAGTTCCATCAGCGCTTGGAATAAGCGTTCACTAAGGATTAGCTTTCCATAAGAACGCAGCTTGTCACTTCTTGCCAAATCAGGTATCATTTCAAGTGCAGCTAGTATCTCAGCTGGTGGAGTCACCTGGGGCAGTTGTAAAGGCTCGCTTGACTTCATAGCATCATGAAATGAGGTCTTCATGTCTCCAAGCATGCACAGAATTGCTTCACCGGTTCGCTGCCTTTTTTGGGGCAGATCAGGAGATGGTTCATTACCTTCTACCAGCGGTTCTTCATCAACCTCAGCTCCAGTCATGGCACCTTCACCAGTAGCATGATCTTTCGAGTAAATGGTTGATATTGCATCCCAGTTTCTCACCACCTTGGTCTTGTAACAAGCTGCTACCTTGTTGGCCTGCATACATGCACACACAAGATTATGGTTGTTGCACTTTTATTTTACAAAAGGAAATCAGGAAACAAGTAATGTAAGTACCTCAACATATTTAGTCCAAACCTCCTCACTATCAATCTGCAGCTTATTATTATCCCAATCCCAACCAAAACCACTCTGAGAAAGTATCTTGCTAATGACCTCATAATGCTTGTCAAAAGTCTTACACCTTGATGATATGTTGTCCTTTGTGATTATCACAGAACACTTCTCAAAAACATGCTTTATAGCTGCATTGTAGACATGTGGCTTCCAGCCATTTTGAGCATGATCACCATTGTTGTGATGCTCAACTAGGACAGCCAATAGTGCACTGTCCATTTCAGCCGTCCATGTGAGGTACACCCTGCTACCTCGCTTTGCTTTGCTTTCTGCCATCAGCTAGCTACCAAAAAAAGTATAGCATCAGCTAAGCTACCACAAAAGGATCTACTCAGCTACCATCGGCACAAAATCAAGGCTAGCTAGCTTTATCACAAAAAGAGACACCATCAGCTAGCTACCACAAAATAGGTACATCACACATTCTAGTGTATATCTAGTTCGGCATGCCGAACTAGATACTCAGCAAACATGTCATTAGCCATCTGGTCCCTAAAGTTGTTCCATTCAGTAGTGACTTGAACATTTCTAATTAAGTTAGCATCATCTATAGGCTCGTTCGGCATGTCTGCTATTTCAGAATCAACTTCAGTCAACAATAAATCATCCATTAGGTGCTGCCTATCCCTTGCAAAGTTGTGTAAGACACAACAAGCATTGATAATTCGTATCTGCAATTAAATTAGTTCATAGTCAACAAATGCTTCTTGGCGACTCGTTCTCATAGCATCACGAAGAACTCTTGAGTCAGAAGCTGAACCCTCCCAGCCAGGCAGAACATAAAGAAATTTCATTTTCCAACCAACAACTCCAAGCATGTTAGTGGTGATTTGTTGCTTCCTATTCCTGTACCTTCCTTGGTCGGCCACATCAACACATACCTCAACATGACACCCGTCTAGAGCTCCAAGTGCATTGGGAAACCATTTCCATTTGTGATCGTTAGGAGGTTGGACAGCAGGATCAGGAAGCTTAATGAACTCCTCGGTTAGAGAAAGAATGGCTGTTAACACATCACCAAAGTGCCTACTGATCGTCTCTAACGAACGTTTGTAAGTGCCACGCAGTAACCTCATTTTAATTCCATGTCCAACCACCAGTAAGAACATAGCAACTTTCTCTTCCACACTAACATATACACTGTCACGAAGGTCACACCTCTCTCGCAACATGGTGCACAAGTCATGGAAGTTTCTTTTAGTTAGGCGCAGCTCATCATAGCATGTAACTTCAGAACCGTCGTACATTTCTTTCAGCAAATACTTCCTAAGATTATGTCTACGCTCATCATCACTAAAGCACCCTACATTTCTTGGTAACCTCTGTGAAGTGAGATATGCAATGCCAAGAAGACAAGATTCAAAATAGAGTTCCGTGAATATAATCCGTCGCCTCTTTCTTCTTTTGTTTTCTTCAGTTATAAATTGTAACTCTAATTCTGACATGGTGAGCTATAATAAAATGCAATTACTGGATATGTAAGCAAGGAATCACAGTCAAAAAAAAAAATACTCACAGTACATCACTCATACAACAATTTCGCATAAGTAAAAAGAGGGGAAATCATGAGGAGTTACCTTCAACCAGCCGGCCTCCTTTGCTACCCTGTAAACAGCAAGAGAAAAATTAAATTTCTGCATCACGTTAATGACCTAGGGTTAAGGAAGGGGAGGGGATGAGGAGGAACAGCATGGATATGAAGATTTCAGGGGCAGAGGACGAGTGGGAGGCCTCACGAGGTGCTAGCAGGCCTGGGCGAGGTCGTCCATGGCGGATTGACCAGGGATTGCGAGGGAGGGGATGGTGGCGACTCTGATTCGTTGGGTGCGAGAGGGCCAGAGGGAGGAAGGGAGGGAGGGCCGGAGGTGGGGACGAGAGCCTCACCTGCGCCGTCGAATCCTGTTCGAGCGTCGCCTTCTCCGGTTGTCTTCTCTGCAGTCACGCGCGGGAGACGAGCAGCAGGCAGCCGGTGTTCTTTTGTGGGAGGCGGGATGGGAAAAGAGGGCGAGGGGGCGAGCGCGGGGTGATTTTCGCTGAATGCAGAGGGTGCGGGCTCCGAATCGACCGCAGTGGCGCGCGAGGGCGGGGAAAAACGATTCGGCATTCGATCTCGATTCCGCACGACGATTCCGTGTACATCCAAACGGCGGCATTGGAGGCTGCCCAATGCCAATTCCGAATTCTGAGTCTGAATACCAACATCCAAACACAGTGTAAGAGCATGTCGCTTGATGATTATGTGACATTCTGCGCGGGGATTTGAATCCTCCTATTTCGTTCTCTCCCCCCTGTTTTCTCTCCTACTACTCGAAGTCTCGCCGACGACTCGAACCTGATTCGGGAGTCAAAGCCAAGGCAAGGCCGGGCGCACCACGTGAGAGCGCCATCTTTGACTCGTTTTCCTCACCCATTTGCTAGCGTGTCAGTTGGCCCTTGGTTACTGCAAAATAAAGGGATAATAATCCCTAAAAAGAAAGGAAATGTTGCGGTTGTACTAGTGTATATTGGTGCCGGTGTTATTACCTATTCCGGCAGCTCAGGTTCCAAGACAGCATCAGCATGCATTTGCCCCGCTCTTCAACTATCGTTTCAGTACTGTCACAAAGTACGCGTGCTGTGAAGTGCAGCCCCGTTACTGACATGAGAAACACGTGAAAAAAAGGAGAAAAGGATGTTCATAAAAGGAAAAAAGATGTTCATCTTGACTGCATTCACACGAGAAGAGAGGAGTTTTGCTTGGAAATGCTATAGCTTCAATTTCCAGCCGTGATTCATATCAGACAGTTCTCAACGATGGACAACTTCACAGTTCTCACACCCAGACGCCGGCTAGCCGTGATTCATATGTCCACCCAGACGCCGGCCACCACCTTCCACGCAGGACGCAGCGCTTCTGCTTTCTCCATGGGAAGCTGCTTCACCAGCCGGCATAAACACAGTTGCCAACGCGCGCGTCCGACGGAAGCTCAACAGAGCACCCGACGCCTCCTTCCCTGCCGGAACACAAGCGTATTCCTTTGTGGGACCATCGCAAGAGTGAACAGTCTAATATTTGGTAGGAGCACCTAAGACTATCCACAGCAGTACCGACGCTGAAAACTGATTTGTGGGCCACGTTATCATCGATGCCGAAAACTTTTTGATACCCGCAGCGGTTCGGCACCGATGCCCAGCTTCGTGGGCGCGTTTTGTCAGAGCATTCCTCAACTGATTCTTCTTTCTCCCGCGAGGCTGCAACACCAACCAAAAATTCTCGGACCTCCCCCAAATCGATCTCCCCAGCCCCAATCGATAGAGGGCTTTACCTGTATGCCATTAAGAAAGTTGGTGGTTACCTGTGTGCCATTAAAAAGTTCGTAGACACCTGTGTGCCATCGCGTAAACTTTCTTTTACCCGTATGCCATTTTGAACGGATTGTGAGCTAACGGTGTTAATCAGAGATGTAAAAAGGCACTTTTGCCCTTGGTTTAACCATTAGGGATTTAAAATTCAGAAAAATTGAAAATAATTGAGAAAAACATTAAAAAATAGAAAAATTGAAAATAATTTTTAAAAAGCATAGAAAATCAGGAAAATCGAAAACAAATTCTAAAAACCGTAAAAAGTCAGTAAAATGTAAAATAAATTTTAAAAACTATAAAAATCAGAAAAACATAAAATAAAATTTAAAAACCATAAAAAATTCAAAAATGTAAATTAAATTTTAAAAACGTAAAGGGTGGGGAAAATAAGGAAAAGGTGGGAAAATTTAGAAAAAGGAGGGAAAGTTAGAAAAAAACATGTGCATGACCCATGCATATCAACAATTAACTGACAATAATCAGGAAAAAACATGTGCATGGGTCATAATCAGGAAAAAACATGTTTTTTTCTAACTGTTGGTTGTATGCATGGTCATGAAACATGTTTTTTCCTTATTGTTGGTTGTATGCAATGGTCATGAAACATGTTTTTTTCTAACTTTTCCCTCCTTTTTCTAAATTTTTCCCACCTTTTCCTTATTTTCCCCACCCTTTTACGTTTTTAAAATTTAATTTACATTTTTGAATTTTTTATGGTTTCTAAAATTTATTTTATATTTTTCTGATTTTTTATAGTTTTTAAAATTTATTTTACATTTTTCTGACTTTTTACGGTTTTTAGAATTTGTTTTCATTTTTCCTGATTTTTATGCTTTTTATAAATTATTTTCGATTTTCCTGATTTTCTATGCTTTTTAAAAATTATTTTCAATTTTTCTGATTTTTTAATGTTTTTCTCAATTATTTTCAATTTTTCTTAATTTTAAATCCCTAATGGTTAAACAAGGGCAAAAGTGTCTTTTTACATCTCTGATTAACACCGTTAGCTCACAATCCGTCCAAAATGGCATACAGGTAAAAGAAAGTTTACGAGATGCAAAACAGGTGTCTACGAACTTTTTAATGGCACACAGGTAACCACCAACTTTCTTAATGGCATACAGGTAAAGCCCTCAAATCGATATCTCCTCCTCCCAAATCAATCTCTCAAGCCCCAAATCAATCTCTTGGATCGAATTCAACCCGTGGCTGGCCTTATCTCTTGCTCTCTCCAAAGTGGTGGAGTTGTGCGAGATCCACGGGCCACGGCAAGAGAAGAAGCTGGAGACGCAGAGCATGGCGGCAGGGCGCCCCAGCCCCGGCGAGGTCCTCGTTTCGAGAGCGCCCCAGCCCCGGCCTCGGCCCAAGCCGCCAGCTCGCCCCGGATGCCGGTCCGCCTCGCCGCGAGCTCGCCCCGGTTGCCGGTCCGCCGTGCCGCAAGCTCACCACGGTCCGCCGCGCCGCCAGCTCGCCCCTACCTGCCGTTCGCCCATCTGCCAGTCGCAGGCTCAACCCATCCTCCATCTCCTTCGGCACCTCGTCCCATGTTGCCGCTCCGGCTGTCGTCTCGTGATGTCCGCCCGATCCCCCGCGAACTCACCGGCTTCCCCTCCTATTTCAATATTTTATTCTTTCGGCATCGATGCTTCTACATGATCCACGAGCTCGGTTTTGCAACTCGGCATCGCCACCTGCAGTAGACAGCACCGGTGCTGAAACAGGAGAGAGAAGGTTTCAGCACCGGTTTTTCACGCCACTGTGGGTAGTCTTAATACCATCGATTGCATTAGCCGATTCCAGTTTCATTTTTATTGATGTTTAATAGCTCCAAAATCATGGATTCAGTGAGAGAAAAAAAGTGGTATTTCACGTATGTTGAGGACTAGGATGTTTCTGATGAAGCAACACCATCCACTGATCTACATATATACCCGGAACCATCAGGCCAGCATGGCAAAACAAACCCATCAGAAAGATCAAGAGACGGATGAAGCTATCCGCAGATGATGGGCTTCCTGATCATTCCAATATACCAACAAGAGTCAGTCATGTACCATGAGATTGAGGCGCAAAGCATTGCTATAAAGGTAAAACAAAGGATTTGTGTTGTTTGAACTTACACTGCGGATAAGTCTAGGTGTGCAGCTGCACTGGTGAAGGGGACAAACTACAGAGATGCATACAATGGAGAACCAGAACATTTTCGTAAAATTGCTAGTAACACCGAAAGCAGTATGCAACTATTTACATCAACATCAAATGGCCCACAGTAGCTCAGGAAAAATGGTGAATGAAGAATATGGTTACTTGGGAGGAAGCAAGATAACACAATGCAGAATTAATGATCAACAAAGCATAGCAGAATAACTCTAAAAGAAATGAATAAAGCAGAATATTCATATATCACGAAAAGTCCTACTCGGATTAGTGTTAAAATTATTAGAATGCAAGCTTGGATGGTTATGCCACTAACAGACTCCTAGCGTTACTGCCCGTTCATCAAAGGGCACATGGGCATGTGTGTACATTGGCGTTTCAGAAGCAGAGCAGTAACATGGTACTATTGCTCGCCAAAATGAAATACTAGTAGGTATTCCTGCCTGCCTGTTAAGTGATTTAACTTTTTAGCTATGTTCTTGTTAATGATAGACTAACATGAAAATTGCAAATAACAGGTCTTCCATACGAATACTATTCATGGAACTGGGAGACAAGACTTTGGATTGACTCGTGAGACCGTGGTGTGGGACCAAAATGCTTTCTTGGCTTAGATTACTTTGATATTACTGATTGTATTACATGAGAATTTCAGACCTTTTTCGTATTATCGGCAGTGTTACATGAGAAATTCAAAGTTGTGCCGTACTATTAAGTGAATATCAAAATACAAGCAATATGAAATGTTGGTGCTACAGAGGACTAGATGCAGAGTCAGTCAGTCCAATTCATGTGTTAGTAGAGGAAAATACATTTGTCTTGCTCACCAGAGATGATTACAGGAAAATTAGAAGACAACCAGCTATATTTATCAATATTGTGCAAGCAACGAGTTTTGATGCTGGTAAACACGCGCGCACGCACCTGTGAAAGAGTCTGAAGGAGTATTGAATCGGTGCTGCGTTCCATCGAACAGCATGCGGGCAGCAGGAGGTAGCATTGGCCTTTCTCGGCGTCAGCCCCAGCGCCGTCGCAGACACAGATCTAATCAGCTGCCCAGGACAGGGGCGGGGAAGCCTCGGCAACATTCCCAAATCGAGCGAACTCGTCGTCATGACGGTCCGAACCACCAGGGCGAGTTGGAGTTGGTTATTCACTCCGCCGGGATGGCGGAAGGTCGCACAAAAGGAGATTTTTTTTTTCCCTCCGTTTGAATGCCAGTTTGGAACGCCTTCTCGAGGAGCACGCCGGGCGCCGGAGGACGGCCGGCGAATGGAGGAACGGCGGCGGCGATCAGGAGGGCTAATCTGCAACTGGTCGATGCAAACCAGGGGGCAATATGCAAAATATTGGATCACGATTAAATAGTCACAATCCAAACCAGGGTGTAAATTGAAAAATATTGGATCGCGATTAATGATCGCGATCCGAACTAGGGGTTAAGTTGTAAAATAACGGATCGCGATACGAATCGGATTGCAGCTCACCATAACCATGGCGACCGCACCTCCCGTCCCGTCCGCCGCCGACGTGACCACCCGCCGGCCCGTCCACCGGAAATTTCATTCGCACTGCGGCGGAGACAGCTCGTCGTCATCGGTGGCACAGCTGGCGGCAAGAATAATGCCCGTGTCGTCCTGCGCTGCTGTAGGGTGCTAATTTCATGGTGCTGTCGTCCTGCGCTGCTGGAAGAGGGGGAGGAGGGGTCTAGGACAAGAAGAAGACCTCCTTCTCATCGCCGCAAGTCACCACACTTGGATTCAGTATGCGCCGTCTGCTGATGCATGGCAAAGTTTGGTTTTTCTCTCTGTTTTGGTTTCATGGCGTCTATAACTCGAACCGGATTCGTGTGAGCACAGTATCAGTTTTGCTCTCATGAAGATCGAAAGATAACAAGCTCGGTCTGTTAAGAGTATGCAAGCAACGAGTTTCGATGCTGATTAGCACGCGCGCGTGCACGAGGGCGAAAGGATTGGATTTCGGCCGGTGCTGTCAAGCTGCCAGAAATACTACCGGTCATGGCCTCATGGGTGAATAGCCTTATGGAGATTTTATTTTTCTCGATCAAACCCAGGGCGAGTAGTCGCCTACGAACACGACGAGCAAACTAATCCGGTCTGTTCTAGTTTGCTGTTTTGTGCGCTACTGGCACACTGTAAACAAACTCCGCTTCTTTCTTAATAATACCAGGAAATTGCCCAGGTCTTTCAAAAACAAAATCAGGAACCATCACGATAGCACAAATCAAACAGTGCATATCATTGGACATTAAAGCATACCAAGACAGAATACAAGTTTAGAAAGGCTTATAGTCATGGAACTATTTTACGATCAAATATATTTGCAGAGAAATTACTTGACAAGTAGCTACATCTGAGAAATGAATACATCAGCAGTCACACTAGCAGCCACCTACTGACCTACATGTACATATACATACCAATCAATACACATAACGATACACATATACAAGGGCCACCGAATACAAATCTATAGTAATTTCCTGTCCAAATACATTGCCTTACAAAGTGAAAACCTTTGTATTTTGAGATACCCTCCCATCAAGATGTCTTTTCGCAATGTCCAGTGCCTTGATTCTTGACTGTCTTTCATACTCTTCATCAAAACCAAAGTAATTAACTCGATCAATAGTCAAAACCTCTAGCTTAGGGGCATTTTCTACAATATGCACCAAAAATTCAACTTGTCCTGTGCATCCCGCAAATCCTGTGATGTACATGTTCTTTAAATAATTGTGTGCGCCCCTTGGAAGCCTCCTGATAAGCTCCGAACAATGGGAAGGAGCACAAACCGCAAACTGAAAAATTTGATGGGAAAAAAATAAAGGCATGTTAACCAGGGTTCTCCAAGCATCATCAACTTTAACATATTACAGTGCATAATAATATCAGCTAATAGCCAAAGTATCATCCATGTGAAGTTTGGTAGTTAAAGAATTTAGTTTTGCCAAAGCACCTATGTAGTGTGAGCAAATATTGTAAGATTAAGTGCTCACCTAGTCGACATTGACATTAAGATCCCATTTAATCCTTTTGCTATTAACGGTCAAAGCTATGAAAGTTCGACTTAGGACAAACCAAAATGGACTTAGGTTGAGGTAGAGTCTAGGGCTGTACAAGTCGGTTCGGAAGAAACCGGCTAAGAAACTGTCACTGTTCACGCAGGTGTTTATGGCACAGTAATCTAAGTATGATGAACAGTAACCGAAGTACTGCACCCACCGGCCAGTTTGCTCGCCGGTTTGGATAAACCACCTATGAACAGCCCTAGAGGTAGCAAGGATTGCAAAACCGCAAAAAACCGGAAACCGCTACCAAAAAACCGGTCCGGTAAACCGGAAAAGACGGACGGTTTTCGAATTTGCTACAGTAACTAGGTTCGGTTTTGTTGAAAAACCGGCGGTTTTACTAACCGGACCCGGTTTTCCCGGTTTTCAACGGTTTTGAGAACCCTGAGAGGTAGTATAAGAAATAACAACTCACAGGGAAGGGTAGGAAGAAACCAAGAAGAGTACTCACATGTATCTCTGACTTTTCGATGGAAGGAGCAGCACTCAAGAAAGATGCTATGGACAGAATGTTTCCGAGGTCTTCATTCCGCACAAAAAACTTCAGCTGCAGATACTTCAACTGAGAAAACTTGGAGTTGTTTCCTAGAAGACAGGACACCTAAAAGATGGGGGGGGGGGGGGGGGGGGGGGGGGGGGGGGGGGGGGGGGGGGGCAACAAGTGTCATTACAACAGAAAAAAATGCGAGAAAATAATCTCAAAAATCCTAGTTGCAAGATACAAACCTTAACTGGCAGGGAAGAATGAAAAATGAGATTCTGCACCCTTGGAAACAAGGCAGGAAGTGTGGCCACAGCAAATTCAAGAGTAATCTTGCCAGTAAAATAGAGTCTGGCATCTTTCAGAGCCAAAGCACGCCCAAGGTAAAAAGGAATCCAGGGCCCACGGTAGAAAAAAGTCTGCAGATTCAAGGCGTTGAGTTCTATCCTGCTTATTTCACAATGCGCTACATTCAAGTATAGCAGAGGTAACTGATGAATGACCTTCAGCTCATCACCGAGATGGCATCTAACTATACTCAACCATTCAAGATTAAAGCAGTTTGACAACATATCTTCAAGATCTTTACGATTAACATGCACCAAATGCAGATCAAGCTTCTTTAGGTTTGGAAACCACTGGCCTGGCAAGTTGATTCAAAGAACACAAAGCTAAGCTGCAAATGTTGCAGACGGTATTTGCTTTCACCATCAAAAAGCTCAAGGGGGAACCTGTACCGATCAGGACGGAGCCCAAACTTGGCTGGAAGTAAGTCGAGTGCTAGATTCTTTGCTCGTGACGATAAGGCAAAATTAACCCAGTCATCAAGATGTTGAGCAAGTGTGCTGTCGAATTCAAATTTGATCTCAAGCCCTTCAACCACCTTATTGTGATACTGTTTCAATATTGCATTGACATTGGCAATAAACTTCTGGGTATCGTGCTGTGTTCCAACACCACACATTGTGGTACCATCAAATCTCAGTTTGGGGCAAACAGTCCAGATGTGCTTCCATTTGTTTGATAGGACACTGGTTCTCACAGTGTCCTTTGGTGGTAATTTTGATAAAATCGTGCCTAACAGATCCTGCAGAGAAGGAAAACATCCAAGTGTTTCCATAGATTGTACTAGTGAGACCCCCTGAGTTGATATATATCATTTTTATTGACAAATAGAAAGTTCAATATATACCTCAGGAATGTCTGAAAACTGGACTTTTGTATTGCTTTGTCTGAAGATGGGCTTGTTGTGGCAGCGTTTAAGTCGTTTTCTTCCGCAATCTAGATCGTTCTCCATTTTGATTCCGCAAAAAAAAAAAAAAAAGGAAAAAAAAGAGAGTAATCTTAGCCGGACTCGCAGCTGTTGCGATCCACAATAGGAGGACGTAGTGGTGAACAATGGATCAGCTCCGTTCAATATATATCCAGCATACTGATCGACGGGAAGTAGGACTCGGATTCTCCCTTGCAAAATCTTAGCCGCACTAGGATTGCTCAGCTCATCCTCTTGTGAAGCAAAAATCGATGGTGCCGTGCCGGCCCGGCCCATGATGTCGAAGGCGGCCCAGGAATGCCATTCAGTGGGTGACACTCTCTACAAAACCAAGAAAAAGAAGAAAAGACTTGCTCAAAAAAAGAAAAAGAAAAAGAAGAAAAGAACACTTCATTTCCGCCAGAGCACGAGCACCAGTTACGTGGCAGCTGCTTTCTCTACGTAGCAAGGCGACTATGTACTCCCTCTGTCCCAAAATATAGTGTACATCTAGTATTATCCTAAGTCAATTTTTTTAAACTTTGACCAACAATATATATAAATATATAATGTTTCATACTAAAAAGGTTACATATTGTGATAGTCCATTTCACGGTGAATCTAGTGACATCATTTTTGTGTTGTCAATATTTATAAGTTTTTCATAATTAATAGTCAAAGTTCGAAAAGTTTGATTTAGGACAAAACTAAATGTACACTATTTGGGACGGAGGGAGTAGCATGTAGTGGTATCTATCATGTGCAGAAGAAACCTCTAGGACCTCTTTCTTCTCCTTGTCCGATGCGTTCTTGAGGTGAAACAAGAGTCCAAATCAGATCGTCAGCAAAAATAACCTTCATAATAATTTGTCCCGGAATAATCACGAGGGAAATTTATATTTGTAACCTTCATTTGCGGATATGATTGCACATTCGGGTCGTTGATGACCTGATCAACAACACGGCAATGGCATCATTCCTGTAATTGTCAATATTATCGCCATGTGCAGCTGTGCTATGTTCAGCAAGAATCTGTCCCCAACTCCCATAAATTGAGAACTCCTTGGTGCTATTTAATTCTCAGAAAATGTTTACACATTTGTATGACCATGTTGGAGTAACTAATGCCCATTTCGTTCTCCAATTGGCCACGTGGGAAAGCACGACGACGCGGCGCCAACTCACGCAACGAGCTCTTGGTTTTGACGATGGCGATCGATCAATTAATATGATGGTCTCCTGATGGCAGTTAGATTGCCACGGAGAAGTTGAAGCGGGCAAGGAAAGGAAGGCTGCTTCAACGCACACTTCATGTGCTTCCATGGAAGCACGCCTCATGTCAGCATCGAGCAAGTTCATTTTATATCCCAGCCATCTTTGATCTCATCATAATAAGCAGACTAAACACCGTACCTGTACATGTAACTCAAGTGGCCGTGACGAGGCCACAATACATTAAAAATTTTCTAACAATTAATTGTCGTTGAGAAGTCCAATATGCTCCACCATTTTTTCTTGGGTGATGAATACTGATCAAATACTCCATCCACTACTGACAGTAGGTAGCCAACAACCGTTGTGCCACTTGGTTAATTAGGAAGACGAAGCGCCCCATTCAAAGTACTCGTACTAGTATTTAGGAAGGCGACTTGTCTTCGCCGGTAGAACCAGTTAGAACTATATATAGACCGACTAGTCCCCATCGGAAATCAAACAGGTCTCGAAGCGTAGCAAGGCATAATCTTCAGAAACTGAGATATAGCAGTAGCATCCATCTTTGTTTGAGCAAATGGGAGGTGAGGCTCTCGTTTCCATTCTTGATCTGGTTCTTAATAATCTGGCACTTCCATTCCGGTCATCAACGTAGCAGTAGTACGGATCCATATATAATTTGTTTGATGTTTACCGCCACTAATTAATTTGCTCCGCCCGGCTTGTTGTTTGTGGCTATCAGGCGTGCACGGCGTGTGCTACGGCGCGGTCGGCGACAACCTGCCGTCGCGGGCGGAGGTGGTGCAGCTGTACAAGTCCCGCAACATCCACGCGATGCGCATCTACTACCCGGACCAGGAGGCCCTCTCCGCGCTCCGCGGCAGCGCCATCGGCCTCATCCTCGACGTCGGCGGCGTCGACGCGGTCCGCGCCCTCGCCGGCAGCCCCTCCGCCGCCGCCGCCTGGGTCCAGGCCAACGTCCAGGCCTACTACCCGGACGTCATCATCCGGTACATCGCCGTCGGCAACGAGGTGCCCCCCGGCGACGCGGGGATCCTCCTCCCGGCCATGCGGAACGTGCACGGCGCGCTCGTGTCCGCCGGCCTCGCCAGCTCCATCAAGGTGTCCACGGCGGTGCGGATGGACGCGATCGCCGACTCGTTCCCGCCGTCGCGCGGCGTGTTCAACCCCAACGTGCGGCAGCACATGGAGCCCCTCGCGAGGTTCCTGGCCGACACCGGCGCGCCGCTGCTGGCCAACGTGTACCCCTACTTCGCCTACAAGGACAACCCGCGCGACATCAAGCTGAACTACGCCACGTTCCGGCCGGGCACCACGGTCAGGGACGACGGCAACGGCCTCACCTACACCAACCTCTTCGATGCCATGGTGGACGCCATCTACGCCGCGCTCGACAAGGCTGGCGCGCCCAACGTCAGGGTCGTCGTGTCCGAGAGCGGGTGGCCGTCGGCCGGCGGGTTCGCGGCGAGCGTGGACAACGCCAGGACGTACAACCAGGCGCTGATCGACCATGTCCGGCAGGGGACGCCCAGGAAGCCAGGTGTGCTGGAGACGTACGTGTTCGCCATGTTCAACGAGAACCAGAAGCCCGGGGATCCCACGGAGAAAAACTTCGGGCTCTTCCACCCGGACAAGTCACCCGTGTACCCAATCACCTTCCCCACCAACTAGTAACAACGCTCAAGATACAGATCGAGAGACCGTTGCTTCAACAACATGATGAAGTGTATATGCTAGTATTAATCTGCTATGCCAGTCATTCGCAAAAAAAAAATCTGCTATGCCAGTATAATGAAGTGACTCTGAATAATGTATCGTCAATCCCGTTTGTCATATCATAAAACTCTTGAGTAGTACGATTCGCAAAAAAAATTTCTTGAGCCCGATAGAACCGCTGCATACATCATTCATACGTGTTGAGCAGAGGTAGACTTGGGCTAGTACAAAATTGAGCTGCAACAGGCCTGAAGTAGGCCAGAGACCAGCCCAATGTTTGTCTTGAGGGCTCGTACGTGATTTCGACAAAGATGCGGGACCCGATTAGGAAGCGCATCCAGAACAACACAGGGTCTCAAATCTCTCCGTGCCCCCAGCCTCAGAATTCAAAATCGAAATTGTTCAACCATCATAACGGCTACCCAGAGATCCCCAACACTAATCCCGGCCAAGGCAATCCCCTCCATCCCAACACCCTCCAAACCCTAGCGGGATGGCGCTGCCGGCGCCAAAGCAGCTCAAGGTGCGCTTGCCGGAGAACGAGGGGGTCGCTCGCTATCTCCATGAGAAGCGGCTGTCGGTGCAGGAGCAGACCGGCGGCCTCAAGGTGAACCTGGACCGCACGTTCGCCAAAGCCTACCGCAACGTCTGCGACGCTGCGGAGCCCATCCGAACCCTCAAGGAGTTCTCCAAGATCAAGTAACCATCTTTCCCTATCTTCCCGTTTCGTACATCCCCAACTTTTCTTTTCACCGTTGCTGCGGCGAGGCTGAGATTTGATTGATTTTGGTTGGTGCGGAGGCTTTTATTTCGTGACTGTGTTTGGCCTCGAGCTGTAATCAAATGGAATGGTAGCGTTAAATTATCGGCAGAACGACGGCACGTAGATCACGACAGATAACGAAAAGTAAAAACTGGAATAGAGGAGACGAAATTCTTTATTGCGAAATTCTGGTGTGTCAGGTTACAGGGGGGGGTCTCCTCAACTATTTATAGGGGAGGAACCCTAACTTCGTGTTGGGCCCAGATTCGATAAATATGCCCACATAGGCCAGGACACCTTCTTCTAGAAGGTGGGCTTAGCCCAATAAGAGTTTTACAACACTCCCCCTTGGGCTCTTTATCGTGATAAGTATGCCTCATAAAAACTCCTAAAAACCCAGTGGGAAAAATAGAGAAAAGAGCACATATTACCACCACTCATATTGCACACATTGCCTCGTTAAAAACCTTATTGAGAAAACTTCATGTGAAAAACTCATAAGGGAAAAAGAATACAATGTTTTTAATCTTCATGATTAATGTCTATCAATCTGCATGACTGATATGAATTATCTTCGAGATAACTCATTTAATTCGGGAATGTGATGTACTTAGGGAAGTTCTCCCCCTGTTCCAAGCACTTCTCTAAGTCTTCTCATGCCAATACCACGCCGACACTTTTCAAGAGTGCGGGAAGGTAATGCCTTTGTGAACATATCTGCAAGATTGTCACAAGATCGGACATGTGTTACTAAAATCTCTCCCTGCTCTTGCATTTCATGCGTTTGGAAGAATTTAGGTAACATATGCTTTGTCCTATTAGACTTTACGTATCCCGATTGTATTTGTGCAATACAAGCTTTATTATCTTCATAGATAATTGTAGGGGATGGAGTATACGCCACTCCACAAGTATTCATTATATGGCTTGTCATTCTCCTGAGCCAGGCGCACTCCTTTGCAGCTTCAAACAATGCGATGATCTCCGAATAATTTGTCGATGTAGCAACCAATGTTTGCTTCGTTGACTTCCAAGAAATTGCAGTTCCACCATATAAAAACACATATCCCGTTTGAGATATTGATTTATGTGGATCAGATAAATATCCAGCATCAACATAACCCACAAGGGTTAATTCTCCATTCTTCGTGAAAAATAATCCAAGATCTTCAGTTCCTCTCAATATCGGAGGATTTGCTTGATGCCATTCCAATGCCTTCGAGTCGATGCTGAGCTATATCTTGCAAGTAGATTAACAGCAAAAGCAATATCGGGTCGTGTACCATTTGCAAGGTACATCAAGACACCAATAGCACTGAGATATGGATATTGAGGTCCCAATAATCCTTCATCTTCCTGCTTGGGTCTAAAGGATCTTCATCTATATCAAGTGATCTCACCAACATAGGCGATCTGAGTGGATATGCTTCGTGCATATTAAATTTTTCTAATACCTTCTTGGTATAGTTCGATTGATGCAAGAGTACCCCTTCGGGAGTATGTTCAAGTTGCAAACCTAAACAATAGGTAGTCTTGTCTAGATCTTTCATTTCAAATTCAGTCTTCAAGTACGAGCAAGTTTCTCAATTTCATTTGTAGTACCGATGATGTTCAAATCATCAACATAAACACAGATTATGCAAAAGTCTTTCTCTGATTTCGTTATGAATACACAAGGACAATCTTCATTCTTCACAAATCCCTTTTGCAAGAGAAATGTACTGAGCTTGTTGTACCACATTCTTCCTGATTGTTTCAAACCATATAGTGACTTCTGTAATTTGACACTATATAATTTGCGGTCATCTTCATTCGGGACTTTAATACCTTCTGGAACTTTCATATAGATTTCTGTATCTAATGTTCCATATAGATATGCTGTGACCACATCCATAAGTCTCATCTGCAAATTCATATTCACCGCCATTGAGATCAAATACCGGAAAGTAATTCCATCCATTACGGGAGAGTAGGTTTCTTCGTAATCAATGCCAGGTCTCTGCGTGAAACCTTGAGCGTTTCTCTTCCTGACAAACACCCATTTATGACCCACTGCTTTAATGCCAGTCGGTGTAAGGTTTACATTACCAAACACTTCTCTTTTCTTTAGCGAGTTTAACTCTGCACAGATTGCTTCTTTCCACTTTGGCCAATCAGGACGCTTCTTGCATTCCTTCATTGATTTTGGTTCAGATTCCAAATCAATTTGTGTTGCAATCGTTTCAGCAAAGTATGTATCGACTTCAATTGTCTTTCTATTGTATACAACTCCCGTCTCAACATAGTTCGTTGAGTTTTCATTTCCTTGATCCTCATTATCAATAGATATATTAAAGTCAGGAATTTCCGGTATCCCCTCATGAGTTTCATGCACATTCTCACTTGGATTTGATTCTTCGAGTCTCACCACTTCGTGTGGTTCACTTTCTCTTTTTTAGTTTCTTTTGAGTATTTTGCTTAGGCTTCTTCTCCACAGGACGTCTCCTAGGAGTTTTAGCTGGAGCTTGTACTCTAGGCTTCTTAGATGCCCTTGTAACCGGTTCACTCCCCCTCTTCCTAGTATTCGTTGCTTTTATGGAAGAAGGTTGGAATTCCATATATTCATTCCCTTCAAATGGGATTTATATTCTTTCAGGAGCATTTGCAGCCGGTATATGAGACTTCACAATGTCTCTTGTATTGGTGAAAGCTTCAGGCAATTCATTAGCAACTCTCTGCAAGTGGAGTATGTTCTGAAATTCAAGTTCAGCTTCTCTAGTGCGAGGATCCATTCCAAGGATTCCTTTAGCATCCCAATCAATTTGCCGGTATTCATCCCTAGAGAGATACTTTCCTCCTCCTAATGCCGGGAAATGGTCTTCATTAAAGATACAATCAGCAAACCGAGCCGTATGCAAATCTCCAGTGGAGGGCTCTAAGTACTTGATTATGGACGGACTTTCATAACCAACGTAAACTGCGAGTTTCCGTTGTGCGCCCATTGCTCGCTGAGGTGGAGGGATTGGAATGTATACAGCACATCCAAATCTCCGTAGATGGAAAATATTTGGTATTCTACCACGCACCAATGCTAATGGTGATTCTTCATGTGTAGCAGATGGTCGTAATTGGATAAGTGCTGCTGCATGCAACACCGCATGCCCCCAACAAGAGGTAGGCAATAAGCAATTCTGTAACAATGGTCGAGCAATCAATTTGATTCTCTTGATTAATGATTCTGCGAGACCATTTTGTGTATGCACGTGTGGTACAGAATGTTCCACTTTGATGCCCATACTCATACAGTAATTATCAAATACCTTCGAGGTAAATTCTTCGGCATTGTCCATTCTGATGGATTTAATTCTATGGTCCGAAAAATGTGTCTTCAATTGTATGATCTGGGCAGTCAATCGTGCAAATGCATAGTTTCTAGTAGATAATAGACATACATGGCTCCACTTCGAGGAAGCGTCTATTAATACCATGAAATAGCGGAAAGGCCCTGAAATGGGACTAATAGGTCCGCATATATCACCTTGAATTCGTTCAAGGAATGGCATAGATTCTGCTTGAATCTTAAGCTGCGAGGGTCGAGTAATAAGCTTCCCTTTTGCGCATGCAATGCATAAGAAATCTGCTTGATTCGGGAAATCTTTCGTTTTCAAGTTATGCCCTGTTGCATTCTTCGTAATTCTCTGCATCATATTAAGGCCAGGATGACCAAGACGGTCATGCCATAGTCTATATTCTTCTTGATTGGTAAAGATGGTCTTGAACGAAGCAAATTCTTTGTTTGGCTTAATGTACGTGTAGTACAAGCCTTCTTTGATCGACGGGAAACTTTCAATTATGGTCTTCCTTTTGCCTTCTTTCTTGGTCATGATAAGCCGTTCTTCACCTCCATCGTTATTGGTTTCTACGTGAAACCCATTTCTACGGATGTCCTTAAAGATTAACAATGTCCGGGTTGAATCCGGATAAAGTAATGCTTCTTGGATTGTTAACGACGTACCATTCGGCAGGACAAATGTGGCCTCCTATGCCAACAATCTTATTATCATTGCCAATAATAGTAAGAATATCTCCAGTGTACTTTCGAAGTGTCTGGAAATAGCAAGTGTCCCTTAGAATAGTAGCGTTGGTGCAACTGTCTACGAGACAGAGGTCCTCATCCATAGCCATTTTACTCCACAATTCTGTAATTCATACATAAGAAATGTATAAACAAGAGAGTAATAGATGACAAATAATTCCACAAACATTTTATTCAAAGCAAATGTCTTCTCTTCGAGAGATTACATAAACGAACTAATTCCTTCGAGGAATTTTATTATTACAAATAGATAACTAATTGATTCATAATAGTCTCCATGACTACGCAGAATCTCCATGCACATCAATTCTCTTTTCATGAGGTCAGACATCTGCAAGATGTCATTGTGCAAGGATTATATCAGATATCCAAGTAATAGGGAGCATAAATATAACAAAAACTGCGTGTTTAAGTTATATTATTGGTGTTTTTGCGTAAAATCACCAAAATCTGGGGTGTTATATGCAAAAATAACACAATCCAGCAATTTTCTATTTTGGGGGCAATTTTCGGAGTATCCTTGTCAATTTTCGTAATTAACAGGGATTTTTTCGTAATTTCCAGAGATTCCAGGGATTCTGGTAATTTCTAGATTTTTGAGGATATTTTCATAATTTTCAGATATTTCGAGGACTTTCTGGTAATTTCCAGGGGTCCATAGGATATTTGCATAATTTTCTGATACGCCAAGGGCTTTCTCATAATTTTTGGAATTTTCAGAAACGCCCGAGGACTTCCTCGTAATTTTCAAATCTTCCCGAGGATTTGTTTCGTAATATTCATTACTGTGCGAGGACTTGTTCGTGATTTTTGAATCTGCGGAGGACTTTTTCGTAAAAACGGGTCGGAATATAACATGCCGAAACCCTAGTCTTCCTTCAGTCTCTCTCACTCTTCCTCTCCATCCGGCCGCCACACCTCCCTCCCTCTCCTTCTTCTTCTTCTTCTTTTCTCAGATCTAGCGCTCAAGCTTCTTTCTTCTTCCAAATCGGGAGGATGGGGAGGGGGGTTGGGGCGGTGCCGGTCTCCCGCGGCGGCCCGGCACGGCTGTCCGGCGCGGCAGCCCTGCGGCCCCTGCGAGACCCGGTGGTGTGATGCCGCTCCCCCCCCGCGCCTCAAGTCGCGCGGCTGCCCGTGTGGCGCAGCTGGTGGCGCGACCCGGCGCGGCTCGGTGGCCCGCACGAGGCCCGGCCATGGTGTTCTGCGTGGAGGTCCGGCGCAGCGCACGCGGGCAGCCCGGCGCGGCGGCAACAGGGCGCGCGTCGCAGCTACGCGGCGGCTCGGCCGGGGCAGCGCGCGCGGCTGGGCCGTGGCGGCGCGGTGGCTAGACCGGGCAGTGCACGCGGCTGGGCCGTGGCGGTGCGCACGGGTGACCGTGGCGTCACGGCGGCGTGTTCTTCTTTGTTTTTTTTCGATTTTGCTTGCTTGCTGTTGGCGATTTCTAGCATACCATTTTATATGCCAACTGCGCCTTATTTAGAGCATAAATGTCATCATTATAGGCCATTAACCCTTGATAATAGCACCATATTTGTATATATGTCGTTCTGGAGATTTATTGCAGAAACAGATGAAAAGGACGACATTCTGGACATTGTGGCTGATCTGGACCTGAAGAGAAGAGAACCAGCAGAAAAGGTCCACTGTGCCGACCGGCACAGCCTGTGCCGACCGGCACAGGGGACTCCAAGGCGATCGAGGCTGGCCCACCATTCAGTTGATTCTAGAAGGAAGTAATCCAAACCAATCTTGGGAGATATTCGTCACGAAGAGATAAAAGATACTCGAAGATTTGAAAGAACAATGCAAGACTTGATCTCGAAGAAAACTGATTGGAAGGCCCACATGGAAGCTACCTAGGGCTTTGGAACCGACTTAGAGGAGAAACCGAGCCGGACACGAGGTGTGCCGATCGGCACAACCCCTGTGCCGATCGGCACGAGGACTCTCTTCCCGAGATCCTCTTCCTTTCCAAAGCATAGCCCTATATAAACTTGTAAAAGCCCTAGGGTTTCGGGATCCGCCGCCAGAGGGACAACACAGCTAGTAAGTTTAGAGCCACCGGGGCTTGCCCGTTCTTCATGTTCTCTAGTTGCTAGATCAAGAACCGTTGGTGCTAAAGAGGTGATCCATCAAGGTAGGCCTACTAGATGGTGATGTATCTTGCACTATGTATCATCAAAGTATGATTGAATATGTGGATGAATGGTTTTGATTATTGATTGCCTGGATTTTATGGTCTTTACATGCACTTGTTCCTACGCTTAGTGACGACTAAGTATTAGATGTTATCTTAATTGTGGTGGCAATAAGAGGTGAGAGGTTCAATCTCTCACTATCTCCATTGTGGTTAAGGTAGTATCGGGATCTTGTAATGCGCCATAATTGCATGTCGTCTCCGTACCTCAATGACCGCTAATGCATACGCGAGATCTTTGAGATGATGTGTAGAGTAGGAAGAGGTCACCGACTAAGGCGATTGGTCGTGACAGGGCTCGTCGGAAAGGGGCTTCGACCTATCGATCTTCGGTTATCAATAATTGAAGTAATTCCGTTTATGATGCTATTTGATTAAGCTTTTTGATTACGATCTCAACTAGCAGACTTGGCTAACTTACCCCGTGATCTAATCAGGTTCCTTAGGCTGTTCAGGCAACACTTGGTCAACTTAGCCTCCGTGCCGACCGGCACACTCCCTGTGCCGATCGGCACATCCCCCAATTCTCCCAAAACTCTCGCTCACGCTCACTAGAAAGCCTGGTTGACTCTTTTACTGATGATTCTGCTTAATTCCCATTGGTCTCTGTGGTTCGATTAAACCTTGGAATACTCTTCTGGAGGGAAAAGACTACAACTGTACACCGTGCTCTTGCGGTATATAAGTGGGTGCGTAGATACGACCAACACTTGCTGTTTCGAGATCTAGGGTTAGGGTTAGGAAACCCTAACCCTTTGCTTGTGATGCGGATCTGGCGACATCGCCCCTTGTCTGTACCGGACTTCGTGCTGGGTAGGTTAGATCTGTGGCGACCGAGGTAGCTTTGTGTAGATCTAGGGTTTGGACGCCTTTGTTCTTGTAGATCTGGATCTGGATCTGTGCGGCCGCGGCGCCCCGGGTACGTTGACCCGAGGCACGCGACGGTCCGGGCGCGTTGGCCCGTTGTGCACAGTAGTCTGACGGCTTCTTTTCTGTTTCTCTTTTCTTTTTTCGGATCTTGATCTGTCGATTTCAAAAATAGATCTAGGGTTAGGGTTAGGAACCCGTTTTCCCTTTTTCGATCCAGATCTTCGTTGGGCGGCCGAAGCTGGCCCTCAGATCTGATTCTTGCATATTTTTCGACGTTAGATCTAGATCGTCTTCGGGCGGCCGTAGCTGGCCCTCGAATCTAGTCTTTCAGGGTCTTCGACGGTAGATCCAGATCGTCTTCGGGCCGCCGTAGCTGGCCCTCGAATCTGGTCTTTTTGCGTTGTTTTTGACGATTCTTCTTCTCAGATCCAGATCGTCTTCGGGCGGCCGTAGCTGGCCCTCGGATCTGGTCTTTTGGATCTTGACTGCAACGAGTCAAGGTCGTCGTGGCGATTCGGTTTCTGGACAGATCTTGGCTGCAACGAGTCAAGATAGCAAAATCAAACGCAAATACAAAACGTACCGTAGCTCACCGATCTTCTGGGTGAAATCCTCGATTAGAGCGTGCTGATAACGTGTTAAATTATCGGCAGAACGACGGCACGTAGATCACGACAGATAACGAAAAGTAAAAACTGGAATAGAGGAGACGAAATTCTTTATTGCGAAATTCTGGTGTATCAGGTTACAGGGGGGTCTCCTCAACTTTGTATAAGGGGGAAACTCTAACTTCGTGTTGGGCCCAGATTCGATAAATATGCCCACATAGGCCAGGACACCTTCTTCTAGAAGGTGGGCCTGGCCCAATAAGAGTTTTACAACAGGTAGTACTGCTACTTGGTTTGATATTAGGACCTTATAGAAGCCGTAAATTGCAAGACACTACATGAATAGGTTTCTAGTTTTGGAATGCAGGCGTGATGGCTGCCTTCAGAATCTCATGATTTCGGTGGTTGTTTTCACATCTCGTTCTGTAATATCACAAGTTTGTGTTGCATTTGCTCAGCAACTTTGGGACACAAAATGAACTGTGATTCGTGAGACCTCTTTTGGGCCACGCCCCTTTCTTTAGTACTATATATATAAAAAAAGACATTTTCTTGGACATACTTCTAACACAAATAGTTGGATACTAGAAAAAAACGCGCGGCCTTGCCGCGCTTTGTGTAGCCCCATTTTGTTGTCCCTGCTTTCCTTTGTTGTATGTTTTGGTATGTTCGTCAGTTTTTATAAATCCATTGGTTCCAGAAAAACGACTTTAAACCATCCATAGATATGTGGTACTTCCAGATGAGCTCAAATGAGTCATTGCTCCAAAACTTGCTCTTTAATTCTACCAGGTAAATGTCAACAGATTAGATAAATGGAAACAATAGATGTGAAAAGAAAACAAAATATAAATATATTGCTGGAACCAAGAGGCCAATCCAGAAAGCTAGATTCTGGTCCTCTCGTCTAGTATTATCAATAGGATTTGCTTCGTCTCATGTGACTGAGATTTTGTAGACTTGTCACATTTTCGGAACAAACAAAATGTATACGTGGAGCAGAATCTGGAACATTTTTTCGATTGAAGCTGGAACATTTAGTTTTAGATGACTAAAATTTGACATATTTCTTGGTCACATTCTACAGAACAATAAAATGCATGTGTGGAACATTGTTTTACTAAAGCTGGAAGAAATGTTTGTTGAAGCCGGAACATTTTATTGTGGGAGAGTGTGAAGATCTAGAAGGTTAGATCCAAATCCAATGGTTAAAAAAGTGACTGGGAGAGACATCCATTATCAATAGCTTTCCTTCCAGTTATGATCTCCAAGAGCAGTAGAGCACAACACAAAAGTGTATATATCTGACCGAATTGATAGGGATGAACGCAAAGCATAATCTGGTGCAATATATATCCAGGTGCTCCCTTCATTCCAACTGTATGTGTAAAAAGCTCATCACCAAATGCTGCACTTTTAGTAGCTCCGAAATCAGAAACCTTTGGCTGGAAGTCCTTGTCCAATAAAATGTTGGACGATTCGAAGTCCATATGAATGATTGGTGGATTGGCTGTAAGATGGAGTTGCTCCAGACCCTAAGCAGCACCAACCACCAAGGGCAATATTCATTCATGTCTTCCAATCTAAGTCTATTTTTTTTCACATCTGTAAAAGTTCAGTTTCATTTTTATTAACAAAACCTTCAAAGAATCATAGATATTTGCCAACAATTGAATATCTCACGGCAAGAAATATAAGCAGATACTCGCACGGAAATTTCTTCAAACACCTAGCATGCAACCAGACACTGACGCTTCAATGGAGTTATACGCAAGACGTTCTGCAGCTTCAACCTCTCTGCTTGACTGCTCATGTCCCGAGCTCAGCAATCTGCAAAGGAAGAACTTTCTTGCGTGTCCACTCACTCTGTGCCTCCTGCTTCACTGGCTTATTCTCCTCCCTGGATCTCTGGATGAAGGCGTTGACAACAACATTTGTTGCAACTGTTGCTTGACGCTTGATTCTGCTCCTGTCCTCCTACCTGCTCGTCTTCAGAGTTCAGAGGCTGGACGGGCTTCTCCCTGGCCTCCCGTCTCCAGCGTATCACCGTTTCGTCGGGCATATTGCGGGAGCACTTCTGCGTAGTGGCTTCCTGCGCGACGAGGCGCTCCGTGTCGTTGCTCAAGGGCTCAAGGTGGCACCGGCATGCCCGATGGTGTCATGCGCGACAGCGCGAGGTGGTCTTGTGCGAGGATGTTACGAAGAGGCGGCACGGCGGCGCGCCACCGCTACTGGTTACGATTCTTACGAAGAATCGCGATAGCGCATCGGGCTCGTGGGCCTATTCCTCTGCCGTGTGCGGTGTCGGCGGCAGCCGCTACGCCATCGCTTCCCGCAGACTCTGCTCGTGGCGTGAAATTTCTAGATGAAACAATCTGGGGCGTTGGTTGGCAGATAAACGGTGCAAAATAACCAGCCAATCAGAAGCTGGAGAACTGCACGCCATTTAGAAGTATAGAGATGAGGTGCTGGTTGTTATATACTTTCTGTAATAATACTGCGGATCCATGTGGAACTTTATGGCTTTGATTTTCGTTTTCCATCATTCCATGTTCAGTTGGGAGATAAAGTACCAGATCATTTTCTTTATCTCAGAATTGTAGCCTCTGCTCTGAGTTTCAGCAAAATTGTTCAAAAACTTTAGGCTTTATTAGTTCTTTTATTATCATGACCCTCAATTGGTTTCCCAACCCCCGTTGGAAGGCTCCTGCTATTTCCCTTGTGAGTTTCAACTTTTGCAAGCTAATAATGTTACCTCACCAATGTAGGTCCAGAATTCGTGATCTTTAATACTGTATTGCATTGTCAGGCATTTTCCAATGCCTTGCATCTTAAAGTATTATTTTTTTTTTGTTCTATCATTGTTTTCAGGGGTGTGGGCCCATGGCTCTTACGTAATATGAAAGAGTTCTTTGCGGATTCAAATCAGGATTTGTCTCCTACTAAAGGTAAGTTAGCAGAAGCGAATGTCTATCATTGTCATGGTAGACTGCAAGTCTGCATGCCCTTCCAAATCGTTTCTTTTTTCTCAGCTTTCCATTAGTCTTGTTCAATGATATCATAAGAGTGTTGTTTATTCTGACAGGAAAGAAACCAAGAGGTCCAAGAGGATCAAAGCCTTCCTTGCTAAAGAAAAACACTGCTGCTCCTAGTTCTGGTAGCTCTAAGCTTGCTATTTATACACATTATAATTCCCATTCCCCAAACGAAAGTATGCTTCTTTAAATTTCTTTTGAATAATTTTTCAATGCTTTTGCAGGAAAGGAGCTTTCTACTGAAATCGGACTGTCAGCTTGCTCGTCTTCTGTTATTCCGGTTTCATCCCAAGGAACATTTGAGCTGCAATCTTCTGGTACAATGGTATGCTTGATTCTTGGTGGATGGAGAAACCCCTGCACAGCTGTATTGTACCTTTTTTCCTTTTCAATTGGAATGTTCTGCTAATGCTCATTTTATACCACTAGGGTTCATTCAATAATCAATATACTAGACAATGATACCCCATATCTGGACAACTCTGTATGGGCTATGCCACCTCGTCAGTCAAATGAAGACTTTCTTGAAGCTTATGAAGTTGGCTTGATATTGGATGATCGTGAGAATTTCGGGTTTGTGTGATCATATCCTACTCACGCAAGAACTTGTTTAAGCTATGGTTTTCTTTCTACCATTGTAAAAATGCCTGTTTTCTTGTTTGCCACTAAATTTTTTCCCTGTTCTGTGAGGTGTACAATGTTTGTCTGTTAACAAAAAAAGAATATCATAAAAAACAATGGATATTTTTTTTCATGTCTTTGTAGTACCTTATGTTTCTTCTCTACAAATTCAAATTTTATTTTCTCTCAAATATACATATAAATGTTCAGACACATTGCAAATTTTTCTCACTACTGCTAGTTTTGTGCAGGGCTCATTCAAGAAAAATTACTGCAAGCAAAGTTGCTGATAAGATTCATTCACAATGTAAGGCACCTGTTGAGGTAAGTCCCACAGGTGGAAGTTCATTGGTTGGAGATATAGAGGAAGTAGTGATGATTGGAGGCTTTGTATCGCTTGCTTAGATCATAGTGCCATTCAAGTCCTAACATGGTCGCTAACAGCGTTATGGAATACAAGTAGCAAATGCCTTTTTAGATAAGGGAATACAGTAGCACATATCCCAGCCTCTACATCCGAGGATGTATGCAGCCAAAGAGGTAGCAAGTCTGGAAGGCATGATGTTGAGTAACAGATAGAGAATATATCTTGACTTAGTTGAAAGCCTTGTTGCTTAGCCCTCCAGCCGTTCAGTTGCCTTGAGCTGCAAGGCCTGTTGGCATCTGTGGCGCTGCTATGTTCTTTTTGAATATAGAAAAGTAGGGCTGTGACTCTTATATTGATCTGCTTGCGTTGTGTTCCTGAGAAAACATTGTTGATTATTCCATTTGAACTTTGTCATCCAGGTTAAACGTTTGCCTATAGGCGATGGAATTTGGATTGCTCGTCATAGAAGACATCTGACAGAGTATGTTCGGATTTCGTTGTTGAAAGGAAAAATGTTGCAGATTTAGGTAGCTCAATTACAGACAACAGATACAAAGATCAGAAATTAAGGCTGCAGGTACCGTCTGAACTTACGCTGGCTTGTTATTGTTACTATATCAACCTTGGATGTTCATTTCTCTCTTGTTTGTACCTCAGTTTGGACTGTTAAGTATGCCCATGCCATTTTGTTTCTGTGATGGTTGTAATAGGTGGTTGGGGCAACTAGAATAAATTTGATTTTATTTGTTCAGGAACGGATCAATATGCATAACCTATTACCCTAGAAAAATACACACAACCTCAGTTGATGGTCAAATCATATGTATATTTTTAATTCTTCCTGCAGTTGATGATGGTTTGTGTTGGAAAATGCTGAATATGACAAGGAATTTTCCACTTCAAGATGTTGTGCCTTTACATCTGTCTGGTGTTAACCATGACAGTGTCCTCCATTTGTTGTGCCTTTTTTTTTCTGTAGAACTGCGGGCTAAGGAAGCTGATATATCTTGTTGAAGGCGATCCAAACCGTTCAAACACATCAGAAAGGATTAAAACAGCGTATGTACACTAGTGCTTTTCACCTTAGTAGAATTTTTTTTTGTCTGAACACTAGTGCTTTTCCCTTGTCTCCATCTAAATGTTACTTCCTTGATAATTTGGCATACAGATATTATCAATTATTAAGATGAATATTTTGGACGGCAAGTTTTTGACCTTTTAACCCTCCCGTGCCATTATTTTTTCAGCTGCTTCACCACTGAGATTCTTGAAGGATTTGATGTTCTGAGGACTAGTGGGTATATTGACACTGTTAAGACATATAGCGATCTTACTAGCTTGATAATTGAGTACTACAGCACAAATTTCTCAACCTCAACCCTCGCTGAAAGTTCTCGTGTTTGCCCAACCTATGATGAGTTTGAGGGAAGGTGCCGCGGCCTTAAGAGGAAAACAGTGAGCCAAATATTTGCTCTTCAACTTATGCAGGTTACTTTACTATATAAGCCCTTTTCATTTGGTGCTATAGTTCAATGCAAAAATTATACTCATCTAATATACATCTAATGCAGGTGCCACAAGTAACAGAACAAGTTGCACTAGCTATCATAGAGTTATATCCAACTCTCCTCAGTCTCGCACGGGCATACTCCATGCTTGTTAGTCATCTCATCCTTCTAACTCCATGCGTGTTCCTGTGCTACTATCATATTGTCTCTCTAACAAAATCCTTTATAATGTTGAAGGAAGGTGATATCCGTGCCCAAGAGGAGATGTTGAAGAACAAGATCAAGATGGTGAATGCAGGGGCTAGCAGAAACATCTTCAAGCTAATATGGGGTGAAGGATTTAATCTTCAGACATAGCTTTGGTCTAACTCACCTAACTGGCTTACATATCACCATCTTGATGATCTTGGGCCATATTTTGTGTAGCTCACTGTCCGGCGGACCCCTTGTATTCTCATTGATTTAATTGCAAGACATTCATGTTCTGAAGGCAACGGATTCAATGGAACTGAGCTTTGGAGTGTTTCGTCACTGTTAATTTGTCTTGGCAGCATTACTTAATTTCGGGTGGCATGCTGTCGCTTCAGTGATTGACGAACACTGTTGAATTTAGCGGATCCCAGCTTTACTCCCTGTTCCTTTCCTAATTTGTGCATGTTATCTAATGGATGTTGTTGTTCCAGCATGCTGTTGCACTTGTTATGGGAGAGGATGGCCCTAAGGCTGACGGAGATAGCCTTCAGAAGAGGGAGCACAGACAATATACCATATGCATTGTTGTTGAATTTTGTCATGATGTGATGGAGAATGATTCATCCCCGTCAACCAAACAGAGTTAATCATATTTTTGCTTATTTTGGATTTGATGCTAACATTGCTTATCACGGTGTAGCAGCTGGAATCCTGGTATATTTGTTCGTTCATAGTTTCAGTACTTTAAATTACTTTCCATGTTGCTGCCGTTGCACTCGGTGCCCCCAATCGATCATCATTCTTGTGGAATATGTCTGAATGTTCAGACATTTCATCTGCTGAATTTTAGTGGACTGCTTAAATGATACTACTCGCATGTGTGAATCTCCTACGTTCAAACTCCAACACAAATGAAGTGGATTGTTTCGGAGAGCGAGCTAAATAGACTCGTAAGTCGTAACACAAGCAATGCATTTTTTTTTGCGGGTAATGCATTTTATTTTTCTTCAGATTTTCCTTCATGACTAAAATTTCCTAGCTGCAAACGATAATGGAATGTAGCACAAAATGAATCTTTATTCTTCTAAAACGCGTGCGTTTCCATGCAAAATAGCCACGCCACGTCACTTACTGCCTGTCAGCCGTCGGATCCCTTCTCAAAGTAACAGACACCGCCGGATTTCCTATTGTTGTTTTTACATCTAGACCCTTCTTGAATCATCATTTGGTCCTTCCACCTCCACCCTGACCCTGATTTGCACATTTTACTTCTCGGCCACTCTAGAAAATTCAATTCCTGCAACGAGGTCCTCTCACAGTTCAATCCACGCATCTCTCTCAATCGAAACACGATCTCTGTGCCGCCGCGCCGCCGGTGCGGGAGGCGCCGTCAATTTCCCGATTTTCTCAATCCAGCCTCCACCAGAAGCTTCGACGCAGGCGTCGTCTCCGTCACTTGTTGCCGTCGCCTCGGCGAGGCCGCGCTTCGCCCAGCTGCGGGCCTGCGGCGCCCAATCGAGCACGCCCTGCCTCCAGTGGAGCAAGCCCCGCCCCGTCGAGCAAGCCTGGCTCCCTGCCAGCTCCCAGATTGGTCGTTGCACTCCCTCTATAAATTCAAGGCACCAGGCTGCGGCGTCCATTGATCGCGCCTGCCTTAGCGGCTCTGCACTGTCGAGCACTCCCGGCCTCCCTGCTCATGCTCCCGAAGAACCGAGCAACGCCATTCATGACGCCGATGGTCGCCCCCAGCACCGTACCACACCTCTTCCTCCTGCTTGCCGTCAGCTGTACGATTCCCTTCTCAAGATTCAAATGTTGAGCATCAACATCGCTTGCACGGTGTTTGACAAAATGTGAGAGCCACCGAACGGGGTTAGAGGGCTGCCATGGCTTTAAGCATAGAGATAAGCCATTGTTCTGCATCCCATCACAGACCTGACCGTGGCTTTGCAAGGCCTTACAGACACTGTGTTATGAATGCTCGGGTATCTGAGCATAACAAATTCATTAGGAACCAAATGCCAATACAAATTCAGTCTTCATAGGTGAACTTCTTATTACATTAAAATATCTACCATATCTGATTGCAAATGCTTCATAGGTGAATTTCAGTCTTCAGACAGCTTCCCGACTTGTACTTTCAGCAACTAAGTCATATGCACTATGAACTGCAATTTCATGGGATATGTTTATGTGAACTTGATTATATGCAAATATTACTAGAATGTTCGCATGCATGATTTAGACACTTGAGCTCTGAGAGGTTTAGATTTCAATGATTTAGACACTTGGTGCCTTGATCGATGGACTGCACTACGCATACATACTCTGATCAGGGTGTGACCCTCGACTTCTGTTTCTCCCTAATCTCCCATTAGCAAAATATTTGTCTTTCAGCTGACAATAAGAAAAAGTATTTATGAGCACGTGGAAGCTGTAATGGTGGGAATCTCTCTGAATAAAACTCAGTTTAGCTGATAGATAATTGATCTGGACTTAGTAGCACTCATCTGAATCTGTGTACTTGACAGCACTACATCTGACAAACTGAACTTTGCACTGCACTTTCATAACACTGAATTTTGTAACCAAACCCTATATACTTTCTTGAATTAATATTGTGAAATTGTTGATAATCCAGCTGCACTATTTTAGGGGCAGTGGGCTTAGTTTTGGTGCCAAAGTAGGGATGCCATAGATTTGTTGCCATAGAGTAGATGACATAGAATAGCAGCCATAGAGTAGATGTCACAGAATAGCTGCCATAGCATAGATGTCATAGAATAGCTGCCATAGAGTAATAGTAGTTGTTGTAGCTTGTGTATATAAAGAGGAGCAAGGCTCCAGTATCAAGCAGTTCAGCTGCTGCAAACTCATTGTGTGTGTGCGGTGAACTCTCACCTTGTTTCTTTCACTACCAGTGGTGTTAGTGTGTGAGTGCTTGAGGTGTGGTGAGTGGTGGAGCTGCATTTGTTGATCCAGAGGGCCAACAGAAATTGCAATGACGAAGCTTCCTCTGAATCATTCTATGGTTGATGAACTGTTGTCTTTCTTTCATTGTTGGCAAAGAATCTAGCCGAGCTTATCACTTGATGGCATTTTACAGCTAAAACTGAAATCTGCACATGACCAACATTGCTCTCTTTACTGCACTTTCTGAATGTTCTGATGGTTGCAACTGGACTGAACTTATTGACTTGCATACTCTGATGATTCTATGACAAAACTGCTCACTTGCACTGACAAACTATCCCTAACCTTCACTTATTCCTCTACTAGAGCCCCTTGACATATCCTGAAATAAAACAAATCTTTGCAGGTAATCAAGATCACGCACTCAAATCAACTTCATCACTACACTGTAGAAGATTCATAACTAAATTATTGCCAAGGTAAGAAATTGTGTCCATGGCTTTTTTTTACTATTGATCATGTGTTGCATATATAGCAGTTGACCACTGCTTGCTTGTAGCATCTTGATGGTCTATATATTTGTTCCCGGCGTTATTTTTAATCCAGTTTGAGTGCTCAGTGGTCAGCTGCTATTTTATCTAATTAGAATTATCTTTTCTCAAACATTATATGTGGTGCAACTAACACGGTTTTACTGTACTATATACTTTAAAAATGGCTAGAAGGTCATTTCCTGACAGCAGAGATCTGCCAATGGCCAAGAAGCAAAAACAATAAAAGAGACCATGTGTGTTTTCTTTCTTTTCCACTTTATCAACGTATTCAGATTTATTTACTATTGATTTCTGATCCACTTTTTTGTTTTACAGGTTATTTCCAAGCAATACTTCACCACTCGATATAATTGTTGAGGCTTAACTTCTTTTGGAAAATGATGATAGGGCCGTTCTTATTTTCGGAAATAATGATAGAGCCTTTCTTATTTTGGACAGATTTATCACAACTCTTTTAGACAAGGAATAGAGTTGTCAATAAATCTGCAATATTTTGTAAACTCTGGGTGAACATCCTAGTGCTATGTTAGATGTAGTAAACTCTGGTGAACATCCTAATCTTATCTGATGTCATTCAAATCATCTACTATCGATGGATCATACCCAGTATGTCATCATTATATGTGAACTAATATCTAATCACAATATGTATATATGATCAAATAGTCTGCTATTTATGAAAGTCTTTTCAAAAGCAAATCTCGGCTGCGGTAAACATGAGGGTCACACAACAGCCTACAATAAAATTAATAACACAGTTGGCGCGGCAACGCCGCGCAAAAATTCTAGTCTTCTTTCGTAAACAGAATCCTGAATTTGTCGGGAACCCGAGCCTACGGCCCGGCACTGGTTTAAAAAGGCCACACGAAATATAGCCCATGTCACGACATTAAACAATTTATGCGTGGAATGGTATGAGGGACCTGTGTGAATCTGATCTGCACATTCACCCGTAGAAGCGTGGATACCATTTTCATAGTCATACAGTTTTTTTTATCCTATAATCAAATCAGAGCAGCAGCCGTATTAATGGAACACCTTCATCCATCGGATGCAGTAGCTTTTTTCAGGTGATTTATTTTTGGGGATTATTTGACAAGAAATTTTCAAGAGTTATGTATGATTGAGCCCAACTCGTCTTGTGTTCGGAAGCCCAAAACTAGGCCTGCGCTGCTTTCGGCTTCGAGTGGGCTAGTACCCAGAGACCAGCCCAGATTAACAGCAAAGCCAACATCGAGGACTCAGTTGCAATTTTGGCAAAGTTCTAGCAGCCGATTGAAGTATCAACGCTCGAACTCCTTTTTCCCCGCCGATTCGTTCGTCGCCCTCGCCTCCGGCGTCCCTTCTGGCGTCGGAGGAGATGGGAGTTCGTTCGAATCGGCGGTGGAACTTGTTTCCCTTCCTTGCTGCCTAGATTAGCTAGTAGTTAGGGATAGGGTTGTTTGGTGCTGGTGCGATGTGCGCCGCATCTTTTGTTCTTCTGGGTGGCCGGCGGAGTTGGAGATGTTGGCGGTGCTGGCGGTGGTGTCGGCAAGTCTGGTGATCTCTTCTTTGCTGGAGACCCATGGAGAAATAAGGAGCCTCCGTGCTGGAGGCTTGTCGGTGGATCTGGCCCTTTGAGGGTTCGATTCGCCGGCGTTGGTCCCTTCTTGGGTTAGGGGTGGTCCTGTGCCGGCGTCGCTGTTGATGGTGGCGGCTGGTGCGGTGATCTTTTGTTGCTGCTGTTCATCGTCGAGCTCCTGTGCTGTGGTGGCCTCGTCGTCAAGTCGTTGGGGATTGCATCCCTTGCGGCGTGGGCGAAGGCGTTGCGGGCGAAGCTGTGGCTCTGCTCGTGGTGCTGGAGGTGCTGCAGGCGGGAGGTCGCGGATCTGGAGTCGGAGCTCTTGCTTCGCTCTTCGACGACGACGGCGGCTTGTGTCCGGGCGCGTCGGAGGTGTTGGCGTGCTGGTCCCGGCTTTCTCCGTCTCGACGGCGTGGTGCTCTCCGGCGTCGTCGTGAAGCTGGCGGAGGAGGTCGTCTGCTGGGCTCCTGTTCTGGGGACTTAGCTTCTTACCGTCGCCGCTGGCCGGAGTCGGAGGCGGTCTGCTAGTAGGAGGTGGTTCGCTCGTGGGCTGCGCGGTGCGTTTGACTCGTGGGCCGACGGTTTCTTGGCTCGTGGGCCGCGCGGGGACGCCTGGCTGTTGGGCCGCGTGGAGTGCTGCGCTCGTGGGCTGTGGGTCTGGCTTGTGGGTCGCGCGTGCTCGGCTTGCGAATTTTTTTTATTTTTAATCGATTTTTTTATTATATTTTTATTAATAACCGCACGTTTTAGAAATTTGCAAGATTAGTCGCCCAATCGCCCGTCTATTGGGCGATAAGGCCTTATCGCCCGGCCCAAGGGCGAGAAGAAGCGCTACAGTAACCTTGTCGCACAGCAGAAGGGCGATAAGACTCTTATCGCCCGACTTTCGGGCGACAGGTTACTGTAGCGACTCTTGTCGCCCAACAGTGGGGCGACAGGTTACTGTAGCGATTTTTTATTTTTCGAATTTTCTGCATTAACAGTTAAGCCTCCCAAAGACTAAATTAAAAATACTTTTACACATCTAAAGACAATGGTGATTTTAATGGTGGTGAATAATATGTTGATGCAACCATTTTAACACATAACAGCCCAAAAGTTGCTGGTAGTTTTAAACTAAAAATCCCTGAATCAGGCTAGCTGTTAAGCGCTAATTGATAAAATAAGTGCAAATTAAATATTTCACTTTGAGGGAAGGTTCAGGAATGCTATGAGATGCATGCATACCAAGAATTAGCATTTTTACATGAATCGAAATGCCTATAAAATTATCTTTAGGTTTTTATTCTCTGAATTTTGTACAAAGATTGGTAGAGATTTCACGAGTTCATGTTACTCCACTGGTTAGATCTAGGAACAAGGATTCGAACAAAATTGGTTTTACAATTTTACAATTTTTCTACGAATTTATATCAAATTTTGAAGTTCAGCCGAGTTTTGACATTTTCTGGAATTAAGCGATGAACAGTAAAAACAGGGGACTCAGGAACAGGCGCCCTTACAACGTCGAAATCCGTTGATTTGAGTGGTGGAATTTCACGGGAGATGACTCAAATGGATGCTTAGGGATGTGAGGAAGCTTCAATCGCGAGGAATCGAGTGGAAACTCACCGGAGAAGCGGGAATCGACGGCGAGGTCGATGAAGGTTTAGTGGCCGGCTTGATGAAGAACGGCTTCGATTCTCTGGACTCGGCAAGGGATGACGACCGAGGGTGCTTGGGGGCGCTACATGAGTCAGGAGGATGCTCTGGCAGCACCACGACGGCCGGGATGCAGCATCATGGCCGCATCATGGCCACAGGAGGATGCTTTACCAGCAACTTTTGGGCTGTTATGTGTTAAAATGGTTGCATCAACATATTATTCATCACCATTAAAATCACCATTGTCTTTAGATGTGTAAAAGTATTTTTAATTTAGTCTTTGGAAGGCTTAACTGTTAATGCAGAAAATTCGAAAAATAAAAAATCGCGACAGTAACCTGTCGCCCCACTGTTGGGCGACAAGAGTCGCTACAGTAACCTGTCGCCCGAATGTCGGGCGATAAGAGTCCTGTCGCCCTTCTGCTGTGCGACAAGGTTACTGTAGCGCTTCTTCTCGCCCTTGTGCCGGGCGATAAGGCCTTATCGCCCAATAGACGGGCGATTGGGCGACTAATCTTGCAAATTTCTAAAACGTGCGGTTATTAATAAAAATATAATAAAAAATCGATTAAAAATAAAAAAAATTCCTCGGCTTGCTGTGTCGGGCCGTTTTTTCTCTGCAGCAGGCTTTTTTTGGTTTGCGGTTCGGTGGTTTTCCCAACGCGTCGAAGTAGCGGCGGCGACGACGCGTTTTAGTGGATTTAGTCTCCCAAGCTTCCGCCGTCGAGACGACGTCCTTCTCTCCAGCGTCGCTGTTTGAGCTTGTGGAGTGTAGTGGAGAGTTTGTTCTCTTCGGTACCTCTCTTCGCGTGGTGACAGTCGTGCGATAATCTTTTGATGGACGCGGTTCCTTCTCTGGGTATAGGTGTAGGAGTGTTCGTGTGTGTTTGAGTGAGTTGTGTCTCCTTGAATGTACATGAACAGATACTACATTTATATTCAGGTCTGAGAGGTAAAAAAAAAAAACGCTCGAACTCAACGGTACAAAAGCACCAAATCGCACAATCAAATGCGCTCGATCAGAACAAAGTTGCTAACCCCCATATCTTTTCTAGTCTAAACCGTGAAGGTTTCTTGCGCTGACATCATTCCACGTCAGCGATTAACGTTTTGGTCGTCGGATTGTATTGTTTGTTAAGTAACAGCCGTCCGATTCAAATTGACAGAGGTGCCCTGACGTCAAGCAAGCAAGGTATTCATGTCTTCTCTCGATTGTTCCTCCGGGCCGCCTCTCCGCCTCTCCGGGCCGCGAACACCATAGGCGCCCGCCTTTCCTCTGCTCCTCGGCGGCCTCGCCTTCGCCTTCCTGCTGCTACAGCCAGCCTTCACCTCCTAACGCGGAATGGCCTCGCCACCACCAGCTGGCCTTCCCTCCTCATCTCATCTGGACGCTGGCCATGCTTCGGCTACATGAGGAGCTCCTGTTCCCCCCTTGGACAATGCCCTGCGGTCGATTTGGGCGAGATTGAATAGAGGCGTGCCACTTCTTCGGCTGATGTCCACGCAAACGGTCTGCCTCGCCAGCGCGCCCAACTAGCTGCTACCCTGCGGCCCTCTAATTAATCAAAGCGTTTCGACGAACTAGAGATGCGCGAGGGGTTGGATGTCCACTGATGTATGTACTGCTTCAGCGCTGGCTCCCCGTCCCCTCCAGCGTCCATCTTCATTGTTATAATCTACGTATGCAGGTGAGTACTGAAGATTGGAGATGCCCATCAAGTACTCGACCAATTGCCTCAACAAGGGCCTGAACTAATACTATACCAGCGAGTTGCAGTTAGTCTGTAGGTACCAAGATTAGCTAAACTGAAACGTTTGATGATTCATTAGCCCACACAATGTGACCAGCTTGCTTTGTTTGGTTGGAGCTCTATACTGTTTTCTTCATATGTATTTTTATATTAGTTGTGAATAACATAGCATTGTTGAGTACTTGAGAAGCCATCCGATAATTGCAATTTTTAACAAGAGAATTATTATGTAACTAAAATATTTAGACATTCCACATTATTTTAGCAATTAGTTAAATCAATTACAAGTCTATAGTTTCATCTCTGCTTTGATGTACAGTAGTCCCTTTCCAAGTCTGGCTCGTCTTCAATAATCTGCCTGAGCCTAATCGGTTTCACTTAATCTTCCATTAGACTGTGATCTCTGAGTTATTATATCATAAAGAATTGCTTATTACTAACATTAATTCTATGGAGCTAATGAAATCTTAATTAAGCTAAGAAATAATATCCCACATCATTTTATTAATGAAACTGGAGGGAAAGTTCCCTACAGTACTTTATTGAAAGTTTTATGTACAAAAAGAAAACAAAGTACAGAAACAAAAAGGTTGAAGGTTACAAGTGTGCTTGTATCCGTTCTTGCATGCCCTGAATGTGCCTCTGTGTCTTCAGATCCCACATCATTATTCTATGCTAGAGTGCTTATATATTCGAAATAGAAAAAATACCTGCACTTATTATTCTGCATACCTTCTGAATAAAATTATTTTAAATAATCCTCATAACATCAACTTTTCTTCAGGAAATGTGTTGTATGGTTCAAGCAATATTTCCTTTCAGATGTTTAGAATTCACGATAAATAGTTTAGATGTTGAGTTGTTGACCACTCCAATGGCTAAGAATATTTTTATCATCAAAATTCAGTGAAGACACATTGCTTTGATGTGGTGACGTCTTTCATGAGTTAGTTGAGCAAAGTCTATGGTGTAACATTTGCTTTTGTTCCTTCACTCCTTTGCTTCGAAATTCTTAATAAACCAAGCAGTGGAATAACCCATAATGTGACCTCGTATCTAGAACTATCTGCTTTTCTTAGCTTAGATTGCAGGATGAAATATTTCTTATGAGAATATTCTTAAGTAAAACTGATTTGCAATCCACATACTAGAAGATGATATCCCAAATCTCACTGGAATACTTGAGTATGTCTTTATTCTGTATCTTTTCTTTTTGAGGTAAATACAGCAAGGGAGGCCCCTGCTGTGGTATTTATATATATAAAAGCAAAAAGTTAAAAGTCGAACTGTACAAACCAGAGCCGAGGCCCAAAATCCCTAGGGCCAAAGAGACCCAAAGAGAGAGGAAGCGAAAAAATTATCTGTACAAGTTAATTAACGCTAAGAAAGCTTCTTTTTTGTCTGTGCTCATTCTGTGAGCCTGCAGGTCAGCCTCGTCAAAGAAACCGCGAAGCCAGGAGTCTAAGGAGGGCTGCTCCCTTTGAAAGATTTTATTGTTTCTTTGCTTCCATATTTGCCAAGCTGCTATGATGAAGATCTCCATGAAGAAGAGCCCCTGTGGACCTGCCTTGGCCTGCTGCATCATTTGATAGAAGTCCAGGTTGTAATTCCAGTTTAGCTGAATTCTCTGCCAGCATCTTTTGGAGAATGGACAGCTGAAGAACAAGTGATAGGCTGTCTCCTCTCTATTCATTGAGCAGAGTACACAGTTGTAGTTGTTGCCTTCTAACTTGTGCTTCTTCCTTTTGAGTATATTTCTGGTGTTCAATCTGTCCATTAGTAATAGCCAAGAAAAGACTCTGAGTTTGTTTGAGCATTTCGAGTCCCAGATCCAAATGTATGGTTGCGGTGGGTGTACATTCCTGTAAGTGTAATGATAAAATTTGCTTGAAGTGTATGTGGAGTTACCCCACACATATGTCCAGGTGTCCTTTTCTTGCTGGTTGACTTGCAGTTGTTGTATGAGCTGTTGCAGCTCCTGATGTTCCTGATAAGCTTGCTGTGAGAGAGGCAGATGGAACTGGCTCTGCATGTTGTTGTTTAGTAGGAAGTTTGCCACCGAGATGTTTTTGTTTTTGGCATAAGAGAAGAGTCTCGGAAATTTATCCTGTAACAAATGCCCATTCCACAGGTCTGACCAGAACAGCACCGTTGTCCCATTTCCCACTTTGCATGACGCTATCCCTCTGAAGAGATCACATAATTTAAGGATGTCTCTCCACCAGAAGGACCCCTTATCTTTGGTTGCATGTGGGATTTGTCCCTCAGCATAGTATGTTGTCCAGATTAGGTTAACCCAAGGGATGTCCTTCTTGTTGTAGAATTTATCTAGGTACTTGAGCAAAAGTGCTGTGTTCTGACTTCTTAAGTTGATGATTCCCAGCCCTCCCTTTCTTTTCGGCCTACAGCATTTCTTGAAGGCTACCAGTGGCTTGCATTTTGCATTGCTGTCTGAGTTTCTCCACAGGCAGATTCTTCTTTTTCTGTCTATATATTCTGTTACTGCTACCGGGACATCCAATGTACACATGGCAAATGTGAGTAAAGATGTGATTACCGAGTTGACCAGCTGCAATCTACCAGAGTGCGCCAAGAAAGTAGAAATTGAGGTGAGCCTTCTCTCTGCTTTGTTCATTATGGGACCATAGTGCTCAACTCTTGGCTTGGTAGTTCCCATCGGCAGTCCTAGATAAGTAAAGGGAAGGTCCTGAAGTTTGCAACCAAAGACCCCAGCTAGCAGAGTTGCCCTTTCCTGGTCCATGTTGAGAGGGACCAAGCATGATTTTGAGAAGTTCACTCTTAAGCCAGTGGATTGTGAAAATGATTCCAGGATTCCTTTGAGGCAAAATAGCTCCCTTTGCGAGCCCTTCATGATAATGATGGTATCATCGGCGTACTGGATAATTGGGAAGCCTGCACCATCCCTGGAAGGAATTGGTAGCTGAAATATACCTTGCTCGTGTGCCCTGTTGATGATGCACTGGAGCAGGTCTGCAGCCAGGACAAACAAAAGTGGGGAAAGGGGGTCACCCTGCCGAACCCCCCTCTTACAGTGGAATTGTTTGCCTGGTACTCCATTAAGAAGAACCGAGGAGGATCCAGAGGACAAGATTGCTTCAGTCCACCTTTTCCAATTTTCAGAAAAGCCCATTTGATGCATTATTTGTAGGATGGCTTCATGCTCAATTGTGTCGAAGGCCTTTGTGAAATCTAACTTAAGGATGATGATTTCTCTCTTTGTTTGCTGACATTGATGGATGTACTCATATGCCCAAGCTAGACAATCTTGGATTGTTCTAGATTTAATGAAACCATATTGGTTTTTGTGTACCAGGGGAATAATCACTTGCTGCAGCCTGTTCCCCATGAGCTTGGTGATGATTTTGATTACACAATTGAGGAGAGAGATTGGCCTGTAGTCATTTGTCCCAGTTGGATTGTTGACTTTGGGGACAAGTGTGATGAAGGAGGTGTTTATGGCCTGTAGGTCCACTTTGTGGTTGAAGAAGTCAAAGCACAGTTGGTAGAAGTCTTCTCTGATTATATGCCAGCACTTCTTGATGAAGAGGCCACTGAAGCCATCCGGCCCTGGTGCCTTGTCGGCCGGCATGTGCTTGACTATGTTGTCAATATCCTCCTTGGTGAAAGGTGGGTCAATACTTTCCAAATTATGGTTTGGGACTATATCTGCCAAGTTGTATTGCATGGATGGGTTGGAGGTGGTGCCCATTCTATTTCTGTATTCTTCCTAGAGAATGGCAGCCTTTTCATTGTGGTTTGTGACTAGTCTCCCATCCTCCCCTTCAAGACTCGTTATTGTGTTTATCCTGTATCTCTCTGTAGCAGCTGCATGGAAGAATTTTGTACTTTCGTCCCCAAATTTAACCCATCTGACCGTGAATCGTTTCTTCCAGTATTGCTTCTTGAATTGGAGCAGTTTGAGAATGTGGGCTTTCAGTATGGTTCTGAAATTGCTTTCTTGAGTGAACAGAGTCCTATGCTCTTCCAGCTTGTCTAGAATTTCCAGCACTTTATTGCACTCCCTGATCGTGTTGTTGAGTTGTGAAAGGCCGAGGGCCCATCTCTTAAGGACTCTCCGCAGCAGTTTCAGTTTAGCCACAATTTTGGTGGCTGAATTAGTGGCTCTCACTTCAGAGTTCCAAACCATCTGCACAAGCTCCATGAACCCTGGTTGGTCAACCCAGAAATTCTCAAAGCGAAAGATCTGGGCTTTGGGAATTGAGGTGCCTATCTGAACCATGCAGGGAATGTGATCTGAGGTCGGCCTGGACATTGGCAGCATGAGGGTGTTGGGAAAATCCGAGATCCAGTTTGCTGATGTGAAACACCAATCCAGCTGCTGGAGGAGCGGGTCTTGCTGCATGTTGCTCCAGGTGTAGTTCCTGCCTTTGAGAGGAATCTCTTGAAGAGCAAGGTTGCAAATTACCTCGTTAAAAGTCATGATATCATTCATGTTCCCCCCATCTTTGTTCCTGTCCTCTAAGGATCTGTAGAAATTAAAGTCCCCAATGAAAAGCCAATTAGCATCATCTGGGATTGCCAAGCTGTTTAGCCATTCAATGAAATCCTGACGGTCTTGACCACTGCACGGCCCGTAGACAGTAGTGAGTGTCCACTGATCACCATTATGCAGGGAGGTGAACTTTATTGTTACAGAGAACTTTTTTATCTGGAGCACCTCTCCTGTGAAAATTGCTGGATTCCATCCCACAAGAATCCCACCGGAGCTGCCTTCAGAAGGAGAGTACGCAAATTTGCTGAATCTTTTTGGCGCAAACTTTTTTATGAAAGAGTGGTCGAAATGTTCACGCTTTGTCTCTTGAATACAATAAATAGCACAGGCCGCTTCTTCAATTTTGTCTCTCACCGCATTGTGTTTGTCATCAGCGTTGATGCCTCTGATGTTCCAGTTCAGTACCGCCCAGTTTCTTTTGTTGTTACTATCCATCGAACAATTATGGCAGAGATTAGAGTCATGGCCAAAGGCCACGATTTTTTGGAATAGAAACCCATCAGAACGATGTTGAACATGTGAGGGTGCAGCTTAGAGATGCAGCAATGATCTGGCATGGCATGATAAACAGAAAAATGTAACTTGACACAATCACAATGCATTCTGCTGGTATTAACTAGCACATAAGTGAGAGGCAGCACAGTGTTGAAATAGCAAAAGGTGGGCGAGTTCATATTAATTCCATGATAATCCCTGACTCTGTAAGGCCCAGCAACGGAGCACAGAAAGGTAGCACGACTTGATCTGAACCCAACACTGAAACTGACCAACTTCCGACAACAAGGCACACATGCCACAGCAGCAAAATACAGTCTACCGAAGCCAAAAGCACTAGCAGCAGAAAAGGTTCCAATGTTACAGGACCTTAACACAGGGCATTCCCTGTTACAACAATCTAGTGAGGTTGTACTATCCATGGGGCACTGTCTGGTTGGAAGCACTGCCTCCCTCCTCTTGGCGGTCAGTTCTGGAGGCTAGCAGCAGCTCGGGGGTGACCTCCGAAGGAAGCAGCCCGCATCTTTCCACAGCCACTTTCTGCACCTCACCAAGAGAAATAGCCGGGTAAGGCATATCAGAGATTTGAGCATTGTCAATATCTGCTAAACCCGGAAATTCAATTGGAGAGAGTGTAGGGGAAAAAGGTGTACCCTTGTTGTTCTTGGTGGAGGACCTGGCAGCACACTTGTCCCTAGTCTTGCTCCTAGTGGCCGGCCCCTGAGAGTCAAGTGCACTGACCGGCTTGTGCCCATCCAGCTTTGCATTGGTCCTCTTGCTCCTCCTCAGCAGCTCATCTGAAGTGGGTGTTGTGGTGATCACACGCTTCCTGGATATGACTTTCCTGACCGGGGAAAATTCAGGTTCGACCTCCGGGAAGATGGGATCAGCACTCTTATGCACCTTAGCAACTGGCCTGCGCCTGATGTATACCTTTCTGATCAGCTTGTTGTTGATTGTGTACACTGGTTCTTCCTCTGTGTGGGACAGCTCCTCCAGCCCCTCCAGCCTGTAGCACTGCCCATTGATCGGGGTATCAACCGGCACTTTCTGACCAGGCAGAGCAAGAGAAAGGGAGGTTCCATCAGCAAGAGAGAGCTTGATGAGGACCATCGATGGAGCTCCATCAGGCTGTGCAGTTGTTGCATGAATTCTGACTTGGTTGGAATTTAGGAGCTGCTGCAGCTTGTTGATCATGAAGGAAGGCAGCAAATCAGCCGTACTGCCAGAGCCCTGAGATGAAGTGGTCGAAGGAAGAGCAATTGGACCGATGAACTGGGCCATATCATAGGTATCGGGAGCAGCAGCCTGGTTGTTGCCGTCGTCAGCATTCTGCTCAATGGTTGTGTTTTGGTGACCGAGGGTCACCTGGTTCTGAGGGGCATCAAGGTTGATCACACGCTGTTGACCTGGCCCCTGCGAGAAGGTCCCAACCTCTGAATAAGAGCTTTGCTGCATCACCACCGACCCTGCATTGGACCCCTGAACAGGTTGTTGTTGCTGCGGCTGCATATTGACATTGTTGTTTGGGAGAGCTGCCATGAACTGATCTGCCTGCTGGGCCACAAAATCCTCCTCACCAGGGACGACCGGGCCATGAAAAGGATGGGGGTTGCCATTGTTCTCCGGAGGATCTTCCGCATCAGCCTGTGCCACTCCTGCAATCTCAGAATTGAGGATGTAAACAGGAACCGTCCAACAGCGGCCTTCCCCATCCATCTCCCTGTCAACCATGATCACCAGGCTCCTGGGGATTTCCAGCGGTTCCTCCACAAGAACCTTGATCAGCACACGAGTCAAATTTCGATCTCCAGCGTTCCAATGCAGCAGCTGACCAAAGGGAGCCGAGACTTGCTTGAAGATGTCAACTTCCTTGAAGTCAAGAGAGTAGCCCAGGAGCAAAAGCCAAGCCTTCCTAGTGTAGACAGATGTCACACCCGGTTTTAAAGATCAAAACCGAATGCATCTGTATGCGTGCCCAGGATCAAGTTTTCACGCACACAGGACAATTTATGCGATAAAAGAACAATATCTTTATTACATCGATAACTTTATTACAAGTACGACCAAACGGTCTAAAAGAAAATATTACATTCCAGCGGAATAAATCTAAGCGTCGGCATTCTTCAACTCCACAGGCAGTCGACCGGAAGATTCGCAGGCCTAGATCTCCACTTCTCATCCTCGCGGCATTTCTCGGCAGCTTCATTCACTGAACAGCAAACGGAAAAGGTACATGTTTCACGTGAGTACATAGAGTACTCAGCAAGTGGGGGGAAAGCATGACATGTTGGTTAATAACAAGAAAGGCTTACACGGGTTTATTTGCATAAATGCAATTGAGTAAAACATTTCATAAAAGCAGCTCCTATTTACTACTCCCTCTATCCCTAAATGTAGTACCCTTTTGACTTTCAGACATCACGTTTGACCGCTCGTCTTATTCAAATTTTTTGTGCAAATTTCATTTATTTTTTGATAATTCGTTTTATCATTGAAGATATTTTAATAAAAATATATTTTTTAAAATATTTGTGTAAAATTTTGAATAAGACGAGCGGTCAAACGTGATGTCTGAAAGTCAAAAAGGTACTATATTTAGGGATGGAGGGAGTAGGTGATATATCTCCAGACGGCCAAGGTTACTCTACCTTGCCAAGATCAAGGGTTCCAAGCACCCTGCACGTTTCTAAAGGTTACTCCACCTGTACATCTACGGGTTACACCACCCGATCACAGTTACCCTACTGTGATTGCCGTCCAACCATCATTCCCAACTAATCGTGTGAGGGTCCATGCCGCTCTTGACCGTGAGCACGGCTGTCATGACAGATTTACACTCTGCAGAGGTGGTACACATTTCCCCACGAGTTTGTGATTTCATCCCCTGTTGCCAGGTGGACTAAAGTCTCCTTCATGCCATGCCGGCCAAGCACATGCACACTTCCTTAGGTGTGCGGCCAGGAGATCACAACAAGGCTTTTCTATAGCTTCCTCCAGCTTGTACGTGCCCACTTAGGTTCCACCGATAGGGGAAGTATACCCTTCGCCCTAGAGGCCCCCTCTTGTGCCAGATGGTTCCGAGGAGTAACCCTCCTGTCCCCACACATCTCTCTCCCGACGATTCCAGCGTAACCCGCCTTCCTCGCACCACCGTTTGGCACGCACAGAACTGGTCTCCACTAATTAATAGGCCAGGCCGCGCCCATACTTGGACTCGTGGCTGTACGGTATTCATGGATGGTCGCTCCACGAACCGGTCCTTAGATTTAGGTGATCAACAAAACCAAGGGACTGCCGGTAACCCCAGCACAGTCCCCGAGCTGCCGGTAACCCCAGCACAGCTCCCAAACCACAATCACCCAAATCCCTAAGCTCCAATCATGTTGCTAAAGATTACCATTTAACCCTCATGTGACAGCAGTTCAATTAGTCATGTTATATCCTTCCCAACCCAACACAGAGCAAGACTAAGCAGTTCTACCCATAAACAGGTAAAGAAAACTAGAGCGACAAGGAATGATATGGAAATTCTAGTAAACCCTGCATATAGGTTCGATATCATATTGACTCAAGCATGCATTTTGTAAACAAAAACATTTATAAACTAGGTACAAGATGCGTCAAGGACACTTGCCTGTTTGGTAGTGTTGCTGCTCAGTGAGTATAATTCTTGATCTTCATGATATTCGTAAGATTTCCCGAGCGTTTATTCCTATTCGCGAAAACATGAAAAACAAGCATACAATAAATAAACAATGCAAGGGTAAAACAGTAAGAGAATGGTTTAACAAGGCTATGGTTTGACAGGTTAGGTTGTAACGAGAATTTAGGCGAAAGAATCACTTAATTCGGAGTTAGGAACTCAAAGATATGGTTAAACAAAGGATATGAGCGCTAAATTGTGATAAAACCAAAGTTTAGAGGCTCATGCACAAGATATCAGTGGCTGCAAGAACTGAGAGTTTGATTAACTGAAACAACAGGGCTAAGGTTGCGATGAAAGAATACTGAGACATTGTAACAAAAGTTTGGAATATTAAAGAATTTTGACGAATATCAAAAGTACTAGTTGGAGTGAGCATACTATTTTGAGCTAGTAAGATTTCAGATAAAAGTGAAATGAAGATTGTATTTGCACTGCTCAAACTGACTGGAGAAAGGATGCTCACCCAAGAGAATGCGCAGCGAGAAAATATTCAAGGCAGCCAATGGCGGCGGTTGTCGGATGATATTGGCCACGACAGCGAGGAGCGATGTCACCATCATTGGTCATTCGGTGAGATGATAGGGTCATGACTTAGAACAGGGAATGGCAAGTCCACACATACAGTCGGTCTTGGAGAAGTCGTCAGGTGCAATGGGAAAACAAAAATGATTGTTCACAGGTTCTGTGGTGGCCGCGCACAGACATCATGATAAAGATATGCGCGTTCCCGATGATTGGCTGCAAGATTAAAGACAATACTTGATCAGAAATATCCAGAATTACTGGCAACACGACGATGGTATGATGGTTCAGACAAAAAGGTCACCGAAATTGGAGATCGATCAGTTCCAACTCAGCACGACTGTGCTGTGACGTTTCATCTTAAAATGGCGTTCTCCGAGGCTTCGAGGCATATGTTGGCAAGTATAAGAAATCATGGAACACGATATGGTAAAGCCTACACATTGCAAAGAGTGCTGGAGTGAGAAGAACAGAAAGGAAATTACCATTCTGCAGACTGAACGCGTACAGAGCACAAAACAGGGGTCATGGCGAATTAGATCCTGGTCGATTAGGGATTTCCCTTGAAGATATCTTTGGATATGTTGTAGAGGAGGAAGGGGCGCATCTCCAGGTAAAATTTGGGGACGTTTCGCTGGACGGAGCGCCGGGAACGTTGATGCCAATCCGGACGGCATGGCTGGATGCGAACAGACAGGCAGAGATGATGGCGAATCAGATTCCAGATGCATCGGAGATCCTCTGGCCTTGACCTTCGGATATGTTGTAGGGGACAACAAGGCGCACCTGCTGGTAAAATTTGGGAGCATTTAGTTGGTTGAATCGCCGGGAACGACGATGCCAACCGAGGGCGCCATTGCTGGACGCAGCAGAACGATGAAGAGGAACTTGTGGCTACTGGATGGAACGGAATGAGGAGAGGCAGGGGAGGTCATCAGCCAGGCAAATGGGCATGGAGGCTTGCTTTTATAGGCCAAAAGAGGGAGAAGAAAGGGCAGGAGAGAGGAGAAACTGCAGCAATTGAGGGAGGGCAGATTATGACCATTGCGGCAGCATTTTCTCATCTCGTGATGATTATTGATGGAGAACGAAATGGAAAATCAATTTGGATGCTTATGGGCCGTGTTTGTGCTGCTTTATTGTGGTTCATTAGGAGCTTGAGGCGTCCATCCATGTGGAACAGGAGAACCTGCAATGGCGGTGAGAGAAAGAAGAAAGGATCGATGATCTTTGGGCTGAGTTTGGCGTGGGCGTTGTTGTCACGTGAGAGAGAGGTGGGCAGATGGATTAAGGACAGGATTAGGAGCATTTGAGGCCCATTTAGGAAGGGTATTGTTTCCTGGTTTATAAAGTAATTAAAAGATTCAAACCATTTTAAAGAAAACACAAGAAATTCAAGACAAACAATTTCAAAGGATTAAGACAAACTAAAATTTTGCTTCTTTAAATATTTTCATAATCAAACCATTTTTTTTAGACCTTTCAACTAAAATAAAATAAAATGACTTAATGCAAACATTTGATAAGACAAGATAAATTTGATTTAAATAAAAATTAAGAATTTCATTTGAAAATATTGAAAATGGCATTGAAAGTTGAAAAAACGGTTCACATCCCAAAATAAGAAATTTTGGGGTGTGACAACAGATCTGCGGTAGTTCATGGGGGCTTCATCATGCCTGACAAAACTGAACTGCCTGATGCCTATGTGATGGGGACTAGTGACCACCAGCGTGTCCCTCTGACAGGAGTTCCCCAAGCGGTAGATGCCAACACCATGCGGGTGAGAGGAAAAAGAACGGACCTCCTTCCGAGCCTGAATCTCAATGTAGTCCCTGATCTCATGCATGAGCTGCAAGCTCTGCGCCGGAGTGAGGTGCTCATTGGTGATGGCGATGGCGCAGTCCTCGTGGGTCTTGGGTGGCGGACCAGAGATGTAGACCATGCGTCTGCCGCGGCGATGGACCCCGCCGTCCTCCAGAGGGGTTTGTGGAGGGATGAAGCGGGAAGGATTGATGGGGAAATTGGCCATGGTAGCAGCTTGGTTGGAGGGAATGGCGCGCTCTGTTTCTGCGGGAAAAGCAGAGAGGCCTGGAGCCAAAGGGGAAGAGTCGTTTTGGGCCAGCGGAGTGGGAGAGGCGGACGAGCCGTCGTGCAGGGGAGCAAATGAGGGAGTAACGCCGTTGCAGCCTTGCGTCCCGTCGAGCTGCGGTGCGCACGGCTCAAGGCAAATGCCCCTTCCTTCTGGAGCGGCTGGGCTCGGCTTTGGAGCCCATTTACTCTTGAGGTGAGATCTCCTGCTGAAACAGATCCTTGCCTTGTGACCATATTTATAGCACCACCAGCATCTAACCTTGTTGGAACACCCACTGACAAGATGACCCAAGCTTAAGCATCTGGTGCAGAAGGTACACTTAGCCTTCACTCCCTGAGCTGGCTGCACTGTAACCAAGGTTGGCGGGGAAATTTGCACCGCGTGAGCACGCTCCTGCTGACCTATGCTCAAATCAGACCTCAGACGGCCAAAGATGCTACTGACTGGGACCAGCTGTTTGGAATTTGAAAATGAGATTTTGCCAAAAGTCATTGACAGAGACTGCTGAGACAGAGGAAAGATGAACTCGCCCAATCGGAGCACAGGAGCAATCTCGCTAGGCACTGATTTTTTCACTGGGGAATCCTGAACAAGTTGCTTAGCAAAGGAGACGTGCTTGATGGTGGATCTTTTCTTGCTCCTTCTACGCGAAACTAGCGTCCAGCTCCTGTCCTCTTCCACCAACCACTTCTTCTTCTCAGAACCCCAATTGTCACCCCCCTCCCTCCAAAGATGGAAGTAAACATCAAAGTGTTGGGAAATAAATCTCTTAAGAGCACACACAGAAAAACCAACATGCTTGTTTGCAACAGAGAACCGGAAGTGCCTATCCTGGAGGAAGGTGACATGAAAACCCGCCGGCGTGCCTCCCAGGCAAGCATGCAGAGCCATGCTGACGGAGGCCTCCGTGAGACGGAAAGTGTAGCGGCGGAAGACCGCGAGCAGATGAAAGGCGCCATGCGGGGAGGAAGAGGGGTGGTGAACTGATGACCTGAACTTGGAGAGGATCTCAGCTTGAAACAGTTTGCCTGGGTTGAAGTCCCAGGGCTTCACCAGTTCCGCGAGCTGCGGGTCGTCCCGGAGCTCGAGGAGGTCACCAGGGCCGCGCCGAGCGGCCATGGCGGGAGCGCGACGATGAACGGGCTTCACCGACGGGCGCCATGGAGGCGCACGGCGGCAGCAGCGGAGAGGACGGCCGGGGTGGGGCGGAGGGGGCGCGGGGGCGAGAGCGGCGAGCGAGAGCGAGCGCGAGCCATCGATGGAGAGTCGCACGAGCTTCTACCGCCCTCCATCCGTGAGCGGGGTCGCCGGAACCCTAGATCCTGCGGGGCGGCAGCAGCTGCTCATACCCCGGCGCGCGGCGCCGGAACCCTAGCTCACGCAGCGGCGGCGGCGGGCGAATCGGCGGGAAAGGGGGGACGGGGTTGCTGCGGCGGCGGCCGGCGGCGAGCTATAACATGCCTTATTATCGTTGTGGACAGATCTTGTCTTAGGCTGTAGATCTTTGCATTCTGTATCTTTTCTTGTATTTTGGTCATAACCTTTGAAAAGAGATGTTGCAACAAGCTTTAATATGCATATTAGCATAGAGTAGTTAGTAGAGAGATACGATGCAGCTGAAAAATATTTGCATTTACAGTACATTCTCGCCCCTGAATCTTACAATTTTAATATTATTAGAATCTACCAGACCATTTTTTATGCTTTTCCATTTCATTCTAGAACTATTATTACATTGTTTATATTCGTGCTTGACAGGTATTACATTAACAATATACAGTGACCCTTGTCAGTAGAATCTCCTATAAACAAAAGGAAACTGGGTAAACCAGCTTGGTAATTAGATGTTGATACTTGGTCCAGTAACACAAATGCAGTGAAAGATCCTAAACAGTTCTCAGCACTTAACAGCTCATGGTATTGGCACAATCATGCAGCAAAATACATTCACCAGTCTGATATTGGTATTGACCAGCATGGTGTATGCTTTAGTTAATTCAGATTGGGGCACATAAAGGAGCTAGCGGCTATGGTGAAAAGGACGATGCCCTGTTCAAACTCAGGAAAATGCTGGGATTGCCATGACAGTAGTGGAGCTAATGTTAACAGCACGCCATAAAAAATGAGGTTGAAGACGCTGAGCTGCTGTGAAGGCACTTGTACGAGCCTTTTAGACAGCATATTGCTTAATGGGCATTTTGTCAAACGTGTGGTGAGCACAGTAGGTATGGTGAAAATTTGTGTGGTAGCAGAGGAGGCTTGTGATCATGTCGGCTTCCTACGACGTCCTAGGCGTGTGCTAGCTGGGCGAGGTATTGCGGGAGGTGTTTAACGGGGAGGTTAGTGGAGGGCCGTATAGCTGATTAGAAGCCGACCGGCCAGGCCATGACATCGTTGCGTGAAGCGATGGCACAGGTTGCGTCAGCGTCTCTGTCTTTCTGCTCGGGAAAGTGTTGGTGTGATTGCCGATGCGAGACCTTATGGATACTGTCGAACTCAGCGCCGGCAATACGCAGGCCATGCTGCTGGGTCTCGCTCGGTGCCGAGCGAGAGCGAGAGAGAGAGAGAGAGAGAGAGAGAGAGACACCGTAGATTGATCTGGAGAGTAGCCTCACCATTTTTGCAAGAACAGATCAATCACGCACTTGCAGAATGCAGATGATGAAGCTAGATATTTACCTCAGACGCACGTGTGCTTCGTCGAGCTTGATAAGGCGACGTTCTTTTCTCTAGACAGACGGACTTGTTGCGTTCTTTTTGACCGGTGACTGATTTTTATACTGGACAGTTGTTAAGCTAAAGCCTGGAGAAGTTGAAGACTCTGGAATCACCTGGCCCTTACCGCGACGCAAGGAGACGAAGAGTCCAGAAGCTTGACCGAATGCCTATTTGCCTGCCTCCAGTAAACGGTCAGGATTTACCGTTTCACTCATCCAACGGCTGATTAGGTAAGTGGTGACGTGGAATGACGTGAGCACGAGATTGAATAGAGGCGTGCCACTTCTTCGGCTGATGTCCACGCAAACGGTCTGCCTCGCCAGCGCGCCCAACTAGCTGCTACCCTGCGGCCCTCTAATTAATCAAAGCGTTTCGACGAACTAGAGATGCGCGAGGGGTTGGATGTCCACTGATGTATGTACTGCTTCAGCGCTGGCTCCCCGTCCACTCCAGCGTCCATCTTCATTGTTATAATCTACGTATGCAGGTGAGTACTGAAGATTGGAGATGCCCATCAAGTACTCGACCAATTGCCTCAACAAGGGCCTGAACTAATACTATACCAGCGAGTTGCAGTTAGTCTGTAGGTACCAAGATTAGCTAAACTGAAACGTTTGATGATTCATTAGCCCACACAATGTGACCAGCTTGCTTTGTTTGGTTGGAGCTCTATACTGTTTTCTTCATATGTATTTTTATATCAGTTGTGAATAACATAGCATTGCAATTTTTAACAAGAGAATTATTATGTAACTAAAATATTTAGACATTCCACATTATTTTAGCAATTAGTTAAATCAATTACAAGTCTATAGTTTCATCTCTGCTTTGATGTACAGTAGTCCCTTTCCAAGTCGGCTCGTCTTCAATAATCTGCCTGAGCCTAATCGGTTTCACTTAATCTTCCATTAGACTGTGATTCTCTGAGTTATTATATCATAAAGAATTGCTTATTACTAACATTAATTCTATGGAGCTAATGAAATCTTAATTAAGCTAAGAAATAATATCCCACATCATTTTATTAATGAAAACTGGAGGGAAAGTTCCCTACAGTACTTTATTGAAAGTTTTATGTACAAAAAAGAAAACAAAGTACAGAAACAAAAAGGTTGAAGGTTACAAGTGTGCTTGTATCCGTTCTTGCATGCCCTGAATGTGCCTCTGTGTCTTCAGATCCCACATCATTATTCTATGCTAGAGTGCTTATATATTCGAAATAGAAAAATACCTGCACTTATTATTCTGCATACCTTCTGAATAAAATTATTTTAAATAATCCTCATAACATCAACTTTTCTTCAGGAAATGTGTTGTATGGTTCAAGCAATATTTTCTTTCAGATGTTTAGAATTCACGATAAATAGTTTAGATGTTGAGTTGTTGACCACTCCAATGGCTAAGAATATTTTTATCATCAAAATTCAGTGAAGACACATTGCTTTGATGTGGTGACGTCTTTCATGAGTTAGTTGAGCAAAGTCTATGGTGTAACATTTGCTTTTGTTCCTTCACTCCTTTGCTTCGAAATTCTTAATAAACCAAGCAGTGGAATAACCCATAATGTGACCTCGTATCTAGAACTATCTGCTTTTCTTAGCTTAGATTGCAGGATGAAATATTTCTTATGAGAATATTCTTAAGTAAAACTGATTTGCAATCCACATACTAGAAGATGATATCCCAAATCTCATTGGAATACTTGAGTATGTCTTTATTCTGTATCTTTTCTTGTATTTTGGTCATAACCTTTGAAAAGAGATGTTGCAACAAGCTTTAATATGCATATTAGCATAGAGTAGTTAGTAGAGAGATACGATGCAGCTGAAAAATATTTGCATTTACAGTACATTCTCGCCCCTGAATCTTACAATTTTAATATTATTAGAATCAAACCAGACCATTTTTTATGCTTTTCCATTTCATTCTAGAACTATTATTACATTGTTTATATTCGTGCTTGACAGGTATTACATTAACAATATACAGTGACCCTTGTCAGTAGAATCTCCTATAAACAAAAGGAAACTGGGTGGCCTAACACTGAAGATGCCAATTGCACTGATCAAACATATTGACATATTAAGAAAGAGGTTACTCTGGAGAAACAGCGAGGAGAATGCAAAAGGTAAATCACTGGTGGCATGGGAAAAAGTGCAGATACCCAAGAAAAAGGGAGGCCTAGGAGTGGCAAATCTCAGGATACAAAATGAAGCTTTACTGGTCAAACAATTAGATAAGTTCTACAACAAGAAGGACATCCCTTGGGTAAATTTAATTTGGCATATGTATTACCCAAATGGACAAATTCCACATGAGACAGTAAACAGAGGATCCTTCTGGTGGAAGGATATTCTAAGCTTCAGTGATCATTTCAGAGGTATCACCAACTGCAAAGTGGGCAATGGTTCGACAGCTATGCTATGGAATGATGTATGGAATGGCATGTATTTAAGAGAGCAATTTCCCAGGCTGTACTCCTTTGCCAAGAACACAAAAATCTCAGTGGCACAATATCTGCAAGACAGTTCAGTAATCAACAACTACCATATACCCCTCACACAGCAAGCTTTTCAGGAACTACAGCAACTGAATGCAATCATCAGTAACATTGATCAAAGCACCTCAGAACTTACTGATCAATGGGTATACATATGGGGAAATCAATATTCATCAACAAAGTTTTATTCCATTCCATATGAAAACCTCAAACCACCAATACAGTTTGCTTGGCTCTGGAAGTCCAAGTGTACAAAGAAGGTCAAAGTCTTCACTTGGCTAATGTTCATGGACAGACTGAACACGAGAAACATTCTACGAAGAAAAAACTGCCCGGTTGATGGGAACGACTACACCTGCCCTATGTGTAATGCCAACCAAGAAGAGACCACATTCCATCTCTTCTTTGTTTGTCCTTTCAGTGTAAGCTGCTGGAATGACATTGGGATCGACTGGAACCTGAATTTGAGGTTCTTCCAGATGATTGCAGATGTGAAGCAGAATTTTCATAGGCCTTTTTTCATGGAGGTATTCATCATGGCTTCTTGGCACATCTGGAAACAGAGGAATAGACTGATTTTTGAAGGAATTCAGCCATCTCTGGCCAACTGGAAAAAAGTATTCAAAGACGAGGTCAACCTTCAATTGCATAGAATGAAGGGGAACCTGCACCTTACCCTCTCACAGTGGATAGATTCTGTTATACTTCTGCTTTTTAATTGGTCCTTCAAAGACCGAGCGCCACTTCCTGTATAGTTCTCAGTGGCTGGTTTTCCTTTTCCTTTTCCTTTCTGTTTTTCCGGTCTTCTGTTCCTTTCTTGCCTGTACAGCTTTATGGTTTCTTGCAATAAAAAAGCAGTGGGAGCCTCTCCTACTGTAATTACGTCAAAAAAAAAAAAAAAAACTGGGTGGCCAAATGTCTACACAGAAGTGTGCTAAATAGGAAGCTCTGTCTCCCATCCCTTAACACAATCGGGTAGTCATACTCTTTGGAAAGGATCTGTATATTATCATACATTCAGTATACTCCTAGACATGGGCGAAGGCAGACGAAAACATCGCCGGTGTCAACTCCATTAGAGACCGGTCTCAGCCATAGCACAAACTGGAGTTTTCCTCTTGATTTGCTGAATTTCGTCCGTGTCAGCTGACACCAAAGGCGGCATGTAGCTTTGCCCCTGCTCCTAGATTTTGCTACATTTAAGCATAAATGCACAATTGAATTGTGCACACTGTAACCATAATTTATTCATGTGGTCAGAGTACTCTCTCAGCCGTTGGGCACAACCCACCATATAATCTGCATATCGTATTTCAATAATGAATAAAATATTAGCTAACAAAGCTATATTTTATGGTTTATGGTTAGTACTTTTTGCTGTGAATTGGAAGACGTAAATTATGTCTTTAAGCAATTTAAGTATTCTATTTATACCCATCATGTCACTTAATAATCGCAATTTTCTATATATGGCATTTGATAATTTAAAACTCAACTAACAACTTCATACATGTATCAAGTTGGAAGGAGTATTTTGCTCTGCAAAAAAAAGGCTTATCATATAATGCAGCCTTCACATCAAAGCCCATCAACCGTGAACAGGGCGCGTCAAACGACGCGCCATTTTTCTAGTCCTATCTATCGATTCGTTATCCTCATCTACAGTGTAGAGGAGGCGATTAGGTGGGCGAACGCGCGTCCGGCGGCGAGTTCGCCGGCTCTCCCCCTCCTCCGGCGGCCCGTTAGGGCACTGGAGGGTCGGGAGAACCGGGAACTCGTCGTCCGGCTTCGTTTTTAGGTTAGTTGTTGTTTTCATTTCAATAAAGCTTGTTAGGGTTAGGGTTCCGGCGCCATCCGTGGAGATGGCTGCCGGATTTCTGTCCTCCCTCGGCGGATCCGGTGATGGCGGCGTCGGTGACGGCGGTGCGGTTGCTGGTGAAGCTCCGTGGAGGTGTTTTGTATCGGCCGACATCGGTGTGGCTGTGGTGGCGGTGTCGGATCCGATTCGGTCCCTCCGAGCTCGACCACGCCCTGCTGACGTTTTGCTCCGGCGTTGGCGGCGAGCATGTGGGGGTGGAGCTCTCGTCGAGGAGCTCCTTTCTTGGAGTCCGGCGGCGGCGGATCTGAGTCTTCGGCTTCGGCGAGACGAGGTACCTGCCGTCTTTTTGTCGTCAAGGAGGCGGAAGCTGGGGTTTCAGGGAAGCTTGGTGGTTGGACTCTGCTCGAGGTTCCGCGGCGGCTTCTGTCGTCGTCGGCGAGTGGTGGTCCATGCTGGGAGGTGCTCGGGGTGTGTCCCCGGCCGGTTTGTTCGATCTGCTTTTGCCCATCTGTCTTTTCCGGCTCGTTTCAAAGCCTTTGGGCGATGGAGGCCTCTCCGGCGACGGGATCGTGGTGACGGCGGGACCTGCTTGTGCCGGTGTGGCCGGTGTTGGTGGGTTTCGCCGTCGAAGGGGTGCTGGAGGTCCAGGGGCCTGTTTGTTTTTCTTGTTTGTACTAGGGACCTTTTTGCACTTTGTGTGGACAGCTGTCCGTATCCTTGTATGACGTACCTGTGTACGTATGTATGGTTGTATTCTTCACTTAAATACAGGTATGTTTGATCATAAAAAAAAAATGCGCTCGATCATTAATAGCGCGCTTTTCCTCTTCACTCCCAAACCCTAGCTGAACCCCCAATCCGGCGATCCCCAACCAGCTCCTGCATCCCAAGCCCCGAGCCGTTGCGGAATGGCGCCGCCTGTGCCCAAGCCGCTGCCGGTGCCGAAGCAGCTCACGGTGCATTGCCCGGAGAACGAGGCGCTCTCTCGCTTCTTCCTGGAGAAGTGGCGAGAGATGATGGACCAGCCGGGAGGTCTCTCGGAGAACCCTTACCTCACGTTCGCCAAGGCCAACCGTAACCTATGTGCCTCGAAGAAGCCCATCCGAACTCTCCAAGACTTTAGGTGCTGTTTGGATATATGGAAATGAGACTTGGGTTAGGGAAATGAGAGTTGGGATAAATCTAATCTAATGTTTGGATTTAAGGTTAGGGAAATGAAGGGGTTAGGGAAAGGGAAATGAGGCTCTCATTTCCCAAAGTTTGTAACCCAATGAGAGGGGTGGGTTTGGGTGGGTTAGAGGGGAAAGGCAGTGCAAAATTACGATTTTACCCTCAACATTCATAAATATATGGTAATCCTCACTTTCAGCTAGGGGCATTTTTGTCCAAAAAAAATCATATCCCATTCCCTAACCCATGGCTGCCAAACATGGGAAAGGGTTTAGACTTCGTATCCCTAACCCCAACCCGCCCTCTCATTTCCATTTCCATTTCCTATCCCTAACCCAAGGGCATCCAAACAGCACCTTAAGGATATCAAGTAGCTACCTTTCCTCCCTTTTGTATTCTTTTCTTTTCGTTTCTGGGGTGAATGTTTCAGTGAGATTAGGATTTATTGATTTTATTAGGTGCCAGAGCCTTTATGTTGTAGCGAATGTTTCATTTAAAGCTGTAACTGGATACGAAACTGTAGTTGTAGGGTGTTTTTGCCGTCTTTTAGCATTTAATTTCGAGAATCAGAAATAGGTGGCGAATCCGGTAATCTAAAGTACCAGAATTTACACGAGCTAGTTTTTTCCTTTCAGTATTTCAGGAACTCAGCGGTTGATTTAACATATTTCAGGAACCCTTTTTTGTTTGCATATGTTCAGTTACTAAAAAAATATTAGGATGTAATGTGCATCGTGATTTATTGATAATTTATTTTTCCACAAGCCACCTTGTGAACGTTGAGATAGAAAAAAGGCACTAGATGTGCTATACAAGTGTTTGTAGACGCATGTAGGTTCATACCTTTTTTTTCTAAAGAGAGATGGTGCATAACGTAATAGATAGTTTTTGAAATACTTTTGTGATGCATAATTGGATATGGCTGATCTGGTCACACCTCCTGAATTAACGTATCTTGGATATTGCTCGTAACCAGATAGTTAATCAATTTCTGCTACTTATTATTGTTGTCAGTGGCGTGGGGGAATGGCTCATACGTATCATGAAAGGGTTCTTTGAACAGTCTAGCCAGGATTTATCTCCTACTAAAGGTATGTAGAATCGGGCATGGACTACATGTGTTTTTGAGAATGCTGTTTTTCTCTCTTTTAGGCCACCTATCCATATTCTTCTGTGAAATTTGAAGAATTTTGTGGTATTTTCGCAGGAAACAAATCAAGCAGGACAAAGCCTTATGTGCCAAGGAAAAATACTGCTGCTTATGCGATACTAATCACACTGCAAAGGTTTGATATCCCTGGATTCTATTTCTCCTTTTAATCGTATATGAAAGAGAAGTATTGTCTTTATTTCGACAAAATGCTATATTTATTCATAGAAACTAATAAAAATATGCCTAAATTTGCAAGAATAGAGCCAAGAAAACAATAAAATTCGATTTCCCCCTCAGGTCATCTATCCGTGGGAAAAAATTTATGGAGAAACAAGAGCTTATCGATGCTGCTGAAGCCAGTGGTCTGTCACAAGGCGCAATTGGGTACAATTTCACTGTGAATTCATGCTATTACTGACAGCATCAGCTATATTTAGTGACTTACTAAGTAGCTACTTTCCATTTGGAGCAGTCCGGATAAATATAAAGGAAAACATAATTCTCCGAAGGACTGGTACACTGGCTGGAGCTGCATGACGACATTGCAATCCAAAGGTCTGGTCGCCAGGTCAATTAAACCTTTAAGGTAATGTACTACACAGCACACTTGATCTTGCATGTGAGGGAGTTAACATCATTCTTATTTCTTGTACAAGACTTGTTTGGGTTCAGTGTCTACAATAACAATTGGCTAAACTAGTAGTGGAGCAATACTTTAGGTATGGGTGTACAGATGCACTCTACTTTTTTTCTCTTTTCCCCTTCAAAAAGGTTGCTGCATCTATGAAGGATGTGACACAGACCCTTAGGATACAATAAAGTAATAAATTCTGTAGTAATGGACATTACAATTTGTCATAGGTATGTGCTGGCATTTCTGATGTTTGTGTTGTATCTTTGCAATTGCTGCTGCATTATCAAATACTCTGGCATCAACACTAGTTATTTATTACCATTTACCAAACTTTGTTTAGAAAGAGTTTTCTGTTAGGATAGCGTGAGGATGATTGAGTGAGCTGAAGGGTTGAGGATATTAGTGCTATTACACTTTGTATCTATAACTACAACTTGTTTTTATCTGAATGATCACACTATTAACATCATGTACGGAACCAAAAAAAAAGGGCGGGGGTGTTGGTGTTATGCTGCTTGTTCTGTTGGTCATCTGTATTGTGACGGTGTTGATTGATAAAAGAAAAATAAACATGTGGCAGATGGAGCTTTAATCTACATAATAATCAAAACACGCCAAGTTATAAATCAAGTAGGCTTTAGATATTTGTATGATCAAAGATTAACAGAACAATGATGCACAAGAAAGTACGTAGGATTTTATCAGAATAGTTAACTGTTTCTCGGAGTCTGAAATTCCAGAAGGTAGGTGTAACTTTCGTGTATTTTTGTTGATTCTATAGAAGGCTAGCTGCAGTATAATATGAACCCTCGATTGATGAGATAGAGGCAAACGAGTTCATCATAGCCTTTTTACACCTGTTAAATTCTTCAACTTTATCCTGTGACATGTCCATCGTTTTTGTGGATCTTTTTGCTTTCAAGAAGTCATATTCTTTTGAGATGCTAAGATAGCTTGGTACTTGGTGATTTTGTGTAGGTATAGTCTAACTCAAGAGGGACATGAAATCGCCCGTGAGTGTCTTTCACGAGCTGGATTAGATGATTCTGCAGGATTTTTGGACATAGCCAGTTCTCACAACACATCTATTGCAAGTCATAATTCAGAGCATCATTCCATGGGCCATTCTGTTGCTGAAACTATGTTGGGACCTTCTATGACCATTCATAGACCCAACACATCTGTTGCTGGGCATGCTCCCGAGGTTGTTTATGGCAGTTCTGCTACCAAAAGGCCATACAATTACAATGCTGAAGTTCAAACTACACTAAGGCCTATTCTTTTCTCACATTTCTTTTGCATCTTGTGCTTTCAACGCTAAGCATTATAAAATATATTCTTCATTCGTTTTATTGTTTAGGTGTCATGACAGATACACTTGTGAAGTTATTCTCATGCTTAGGTTTCCCAATTTTCAGAAATTCCATTTTTTTAGTAGGCCTAGAAGATTTAAAAACTCTGAAAACATTACAAGAGATGGGGGCAGGCATGATCTATATCTCCTCCAATTTTCACTACCAAATTACGTGACCTGTATCTCCACCAAATTACATAGTTGATATAAGTTCAGCTGTTATTGCTTACCACAATTTACGAGCATTTGTTCAGTAATATTATTCTGTAGTACATTTGCCATTCATGGTTTCTTTTATCTTTTGTAGAATCACTGGAGTAAAGAAATCATTCTCAGTGATTCAGATTCAGAAGAACCATCGAAGCTGAAATTGTGTACAAAGATGGTATGTTTGAATTACATGAAAAAGCTTTGTAACATATTTCTAACCTTTAATTTAATTGAATAGTCCTGATAACGTTTATTTTCTACTACCAGAGTTCTACTGAATTCAATATACTAGACAAGGATACAGTATCTATGGATAACTCTGTACTAGCAATGCCACCTCGTCAATCCAATGAAAGCTTTATTGAGGCCTATGAAGTTGTGCTGATATTGGATAATCGTGAAAATTTCGGGTTTGTATGATCAACCTATTCACATTGTAACCTGTATCTACTGCTCTAGACCTGCAGTTATTGCTGATCTTTAGGCGGGATATCTCACCCAATGCATGCTGAAAAGCCTTGTGCTGAATATTTTTGCAACCTACCTTGATCTCAAGTTATCATGATTACTCAAGTGTTGTCTTTTTTTTTTGCATTATGGACTTCAGCGTCTGTCCTGTAAGCTTTTTCTCTCATATAATTTAGTAAAATTTCGCTAATAGAACAGACAAAGCAGCCCAAGAATGCTACGGAGTACTAAGCTACCTTTCATATATCCTACTTGTTTAACCATCAGCCTATCATTTATGCATGTTTAATGCCTTTATGATGTCATGCACAAGCTTGCACTTTCCTTATTGGTGTACCATGTCTATTCAATGGTAAAAATTAAACATGTCTCTCTATGATATGCATGCTCCCTGTATAAAACAAAAGGAGACTCCATATGCCATACCATTCTGCTATCACAACTGCGTTACATTGTTTACTGCTCATTTCATCATTGAAGTTCATTGTTTTATTTTCTTTCATCAACTTATATATACTTTTCAGGCACACAAAATTTTGACTCTCACTATTGTCACCTGTGCAGGTCTCATTCACGGAAAGTTTCTGATAACATTTTCTCACAGTTTCAAGTACCTGTAGAGGTTAGTTAGTTCCAGAATTATCTTCATTTTCAACTCATCCTATCAACCGGAGGTTGTTAAACAGAGAATTATCTCATATATGACACTAAGCCAGGACCCTGTTTCGACTTTGCCTTTGATTTTCTGTTCTTTCGTAAATACTCTTTTTTTTTAGATTTTGAACTAAAAAAAAGAATATTTTTTAATGTCCTATTACTGCTGAGATTTTAATCCTTGTTGAACACTTCAGTTGCTCGTTGTATTAAGCAGATTGTAATTAATAACATTCGTTTGTGACTTTTCACCTGCTCATTTGTCTCGTCAAATCAATTCAGCCTTTTCCAGTCGATGTAGTGGCCTATTCAGTTTTACTTTTGCTTTCAATCGCTCCTTCTTTGTCCATATCCTTGTGCATACCCTCCTATTCCAAGATTTTATAGGTGGAATGGAACTCTGAAACACCTGATGGTTTTTAAGGAAAAAACTTGATCCAAGGAAAGAGACATCCTGAATGCATCTTGCTACGAGCCAGAAAAGTCCTCGAAGGCCGGGTGCCCATTCACTATTGGCTTTTGCCGACCGCACATGAACCTGGGCCTTGGTGAGTGGTGACTGGTGACACACGGCAAGGGGCACCTTTTTTTTTTCCCCCGCAACCCTGAAACCCTGGTTGGCAGCCCCACTAGTGGAGGCCTTACGACCACAGTACAATCACATTTTGAATGCCAGTCTGCAGCTTGATTGATTAGATAATTCTCCTGAAATAACAATGCAATCATTTTTCTGATAGCTTTGGAAAATGAACAACACTCTTTTTCATTGGAACTTATTGGTTTCTACCCCCTCAATTTTCAATGTGAAATACAAATCTATCGATATAACTTCTGTTGTTGGTCAGAACTTTACAAGTTTGGCTTCTTCCAATCCTCCCTATTAAAAGAAATGGAGAGGAGTGCTTACCAGAGTGCAAACGGACCAGAAATGGACATGTTTCAAAAGAATATCTATTTTCAACAATCAACATAAAATGGTAGAGGCGTAACGATACTGGATAAATTGGTCTGTTTCTCTTATGTGCCTGAGAAAGTGTGTTGATTGTTTAGTTTGAACCTTTTCACACAGGTTAAAAAATTACCTGTGGGAGATGGTATTTGGATTGCTCTTGATAGGAAAAATGGCGATGAGTATGTTCTTGACTTCATTGTTGAAAGGAAAAATGTTTCGGATTTACATAGTTCGATTAAAGACAACAGATACAACGATCAGAAGTTAAGGCTGAAGGTATCTCCTGAACTTGCATTTGCTTCTTCTGCTGCTTCTGTTGTTGTAGTAAGACTTGGACCTTCTCTTCCCTCATCCTTTTCTGTACTTTCATCTTGGACTGTTCAATACTCTTCTTTCAGAATGTTTTCCTGGGATAGTCCCAATTGGTGATTGTGGAATAGTCACTGTTATAAGTTATGTTAATGGATTCATGACTTCATGTTTATTTTACCAATTTCACCCAAATATATCTTGTTTTTACCAGCAACATGATGTGATACTTTCGTTTTTGTGCCTTTGTAGAGATGTGGGCTAAGGAAGCTGATATATCTTGTTGAAGGTGATCCAAATTGTTCAGATGCATCAGATAAGATTAAAACTGCGTATGCACACTGCTCATGTCATCTGAAATTCTGAATGGATAACGTTTATACCTAAACAGTAGTCCCTTTTTTTTCTTAGTTTTACTTTTTACTGTTATTTTCCTCACTAATATGTGATGCCTATTTTGTTACTCTGGAGTATATAGCTTGAATACTTTGGAACGTGAGAGGGTGGATTTTCAGTTGAACCTGTCATTTATTTTCAGCTGTTTTACCACTGAGATTCGTGACGGATTTGATGTTCAAAGGACCAGTGGGAAACTGAAAGGAGATATGGTGCTCTTACATGTTCGATAATTGAATACTACAAGACAGACTTCTCAAAAGTTGTGAACACTTCTCGAGTTTGCCCAACCTATGATGAGTTTACAGGGAGGTGCCGTCACCTTGCAAAGAAAACAGTGAGCCAAGTATTCGCCCTTCAACTTATGCAGGTAACTTGTCTATATAAACCCACATTAAAGTTGCCCAATCGTTCATTTGGTGCCACTGTTGAAAGCAACTAAGCCAGAACTGATGTCACTGAATACACGTGCAATGCAGGTGCCTCAAGTAACAGAAGAAGCTGCCTTAGCTGTTATAGAGCTCTACCCAACTCTCGTGTCACTTGTGCAGGCATACTCGATGCTTGTCAGTCTCCTCTTCCTTTTAATTTTGTTTCAATTTACAACATTTGGTCTAACTCAGAACAAACGTGGGTAGTAGTAGTCCAGTTCGATTATTTGTTGGACGGAATGTCTTTAACATTTCTATGAACTGAATTTTAGTTTTACAATGTTTGAATCAGGAAGGTGATACCCGTGCCACAGGAGGAGATGTTGCAGAACAAGAGCAAGACGGTAAATGCAGGGGCAAGCAGAAACATCTTCAAGCTTGTCTGTTCTGATGAGAGTTCTGAAGATCTAGTTGAAGATCTAGTTTGAGACCGTCTGACTTTAACTGGCCGTGTCACTGATTTTTGGGACCACCTTTTGTATAGTTCACTAGCTCCCTCGTACCCGGAGATTTAACCGCGAGGCACTAATGCGCCGTCAAACGCTTATTGTCCCGAAGTATGTAAAAAAGGCTTTAGCGTAGTTTCTCCTCCCTTTTAGAGTACTACATGGACACCAGATTGTACAAGATGGAATTGTCGTGCAATGAGATGGTTTAGTGTCTGTTTCATATGCATCTCGTACTTGGATGCTTGTTGTATTTGCATGGAAGACAATTCTTGTTCGGCGTTCGAGGCTTCATCGGTCCTCTGCCTCTCTGGTTAAGTATTTCCTGCATAAAATTTGGAGCGGTAGAGTGGTAGACGTTGGCCGTGCATTCCAAACGACATTTGGGGCTTGTGCTGCAACTCGGCTTGGGCTCCGACCTCCGAAGCCCAACTATTTTTAACGACATTTCGCGATCACCATTTTTACCAAAATTTTGACGCGTCTCAACAAAAAAACACAAAAAATTGACAAAAAAGTGTTGCGGGAAACCAATCTCTTATATATTAAACGCCGTGCGTTCTCTCAAAGCTGGTTGATCCACGTCAGCTAAAATACTATCAACCGTCGGATTAAGATCTAACAGTCCATATATGCTTAGGAAAAAAATTTTCAAAAAGTCTAGATCTACAAATCCTTCGTTCACCCAAATAAATAGAAAAATATACAAATCAGACACAACACGATCAGATCATGCGCTACAGTACTCGGGATCGATCATGCGCTACAGTAACCGCATCGCGAGGTGCTACAGTACTCGAGATGAGATATCAGTCTAGAAAAATGAAAAAAAAGGAAAAAAAATACAAAGGAGAACATCCCCAAAGTTCCAGATCTGCACATCCTTTCTTCACATCCTTTCTTGAGGGAAAAAAAAAGACAAACAATAACCCTAACCCTAAGTATCCGTCGCGCTCCGCACCGCCGGACCTCGTCGCCGACGGTAAGGGAGCCGCAGCGAGACCGCTCGACGACGGCGCGCTCACCCTCCGGCTAGCGCGCGCACCGGCGAGGGGGCCCGCGACGGCTCCGCCACCGCGTCGCGCTCCACGCTCAGATCTGGCGCTTAGCCACCCGCCCGTGCCGTGGACCGACCACGTGCGACGCCGCTCCGCTCCGCTCCGCCTCGCTCTCTCGCGCGGCCGGGCTGGAGAGGAGTGGAGGTGAGGAAAGAAAATGATTTAGGGTTTGGTGCGGCTGAAAGGAGAGGAATTTTATATCAAGTTGAAACGTCCATCAGCCGTCCATCGCGATCGACGGCGCAGATCGACGCGGGGGTGAGACAACCGACGACCGGGTCGGGCCACCACTTTCACACGGGCTTTCGGCCCATTAGCGCGCCTGGCTTTTTTTCTTTTTCTCAGATTTTTTTCTTGCACTTTTTCGGGCCGGTTTTCAATTCTGGGCCGAATTGATTTTTCTTTTTGCGACCGTTTCATTTCTGTTTTTCCTTTACAAAAAACATAATTAGGACCCAAATTAAGTACTAATTCAGACAATTTGCTATAGGATCAATTTTACTGCAAATTACAAACTACCTTTTAAATTTTGACTGCAGCAATTTTCCACATATTTTAAGTATTTATTAGCATTAAGTTGCAAATGAAATTGGATCCACAACATTTAATTGATTAAGTGTTCAGCTACGAATTATAATAGTGATAATTTTAATTGCTATTTTACCTTCATCTGCACTGAATTCCAAGTTTTAATATTCATCAACACATAACTTTGTAACTTCATTTACATGATTAAGTACCAAACGATGACATGCGCAAATCAATTACATTTGCAAATAATTAATCATATGGATGTACCATAAGCCTATATGGGGTAAATACATGTCGAGACACTCGTATGTATTAAGATACTGATTTATTTCCAAGAAAAAAATTGGAAAAAGGGTACAAGTATGCTAATCTTTTAAATTTAACTCCATTGAAGTAGATTGTATATGACTGACATCCTTACAAAACATAACCCGCATCTAATTTCAGTAGCCGATGTTAAATATATCGAGTTTTCTTTTGTTTTTTTCCTATATATATTGAACCACATAGTAATGGAGTCCACAATAACATGCATGCCAAATGCAACTAAAATCTATATATATCTATTTTAAATTTAATTTAACATGTAAATTAACTCACTCTATTTTATTGAACTTTCATATATTTTTCTTATTCAAAACTGATTGAAAATTTTAACAGCCAAAATATTTAATGCCCAACAAAATAAGTCTATTACAAGATAGTTACTAATAATTGGTCACAGTAAAAATCACTTCAGCAATATAAAATTTCCTCCTAATTTTAGAATCTGGCCCTTATTAAAATTTTTTTTATTCGTACTCATCACTTTTAGCAACTAATAATTGTATACAAAAAAAAAGATTACTTAAGCACTAAAAAAATTGTGCCCATCCAAACAAGAAACAAATAAGTTTCTTACTCCCCAGCAACCATTGAAATCTTTAAAGTTTTAATGAACATATTTAGATGTACATGTATGTTTTACATGTATGTAGTTTATATTCACATGTATGTATGTTTTACGGGGCAGCAAAGGTAGATACAGCAACCGAGCAAGCCAGATTTGAGATTCAAATTGCCAAGATACAGTAGCTTTTTCCATTGAGCTTCTTGCACCCAAACTGTTCGATGAAATGCAAACACAGCAGAAACTTCACTTTGACATATTTAATTTATTATTTGACTGAAAGTAAGAAATAATGTGTGTTTTCAAGAGAGCTGAATTAATGTGTGTGTTATGAAGGGAAAAAGAAAAAGTAGTGCGCCTCTTTTTTTTTTCCCCAAAGCAACATGATTCGAAGCTATCAGTTTGGTATTGTTAGTAACTCTAAAACATAGTTCGCCTCTTATTAAGTTCACTGGATATACTTGAAATGAATTAGTGAGCAGCTTAATAATCGGTGAAACAAATGCTCGATGCCTTGGTCGAACAAAAGCAAAGAAAGGTGAGTTCAGCTCTGCTGACAAACTAAAGTGCACCAGCAGCAATAGCATCTGCAAGCACACACTTTAGATGCAACATCGCCAAGCTTGGGAATCTTGGCTGCTTTCGAGTACTGGTCGCAGGAAACCCCAAAATGACAAGCGAAACTGGGCTTCATCAGAAGGTGGGGAGCCGGATTAGGCATCATACGATGATTACTAGGCAAAACAAGACGTCCACGAGCCTATGTGTGGTGGACCGCAATTACAAGCAAAAGTTCATGAGCCAGATCGTCAACTTCTGCGTTGTAATTAGCCCGGGAGAAAAATTTTGATCAGAAAATCGGTGTTGTGGCAAAACCATCATTATCAACACATGTAAAAAGAATATCAAAATTCCAGGGGTTATTCTAATGGTTCGACATATCTTAAAATATTTTTTCCATCAAACATGCAAATACAATTTCAGTTATCATCTTCAAATACTGCCACATACCTTTTTACAGACAATCATGTGCATTGTTGGTCAAAATTAGAAAAGTGTGACTCATGCAGTTAATCATTTACTACAATATTAAAGCTTTTCTCAACCGAACCAATGAGAGAGGCACCCACTGAATTTTTCTTTTGCTATCAAAAAGACTCTACAAAGCCCAGACTACTTAGGCTAATCTCTTGAAATTATTTGATGTATTTCAAGTGTGACATACTTAAATTTTATGCAAACATTGGTTCAAAAATTGGTATATCAACCAGCTGATATCCAACACAGTTTTTCATTCTATTCTTACGGCTTTGCCAAACCAGACCCCACTACATTGCCCCTTAAGCCTCTGGAGGATGCTCATTTCGAAGGGATGGGTGTTTATTCACAAAATTCAAAAAGCAGTCCTCTACCAGGCGGTTTGAGTACAACTTCCCCTCACGATAAAGCTGCAAGCCAACAAAACCAAGCTGCTGAACCACCTTTGACATAGCAAAGTTCTTTTTGGGATCAATCAATAATCCAAGATTGGAACAATTTCCGATAAAATCTGAAATTTGTTGTTTGACTCTGTTCAATTTGTTCTCAACTCGCATTTCCACAAACTGAGTTTTGGAGCATCTTGACTGTTCAAGGATAAGGGACTGTTTCGGAATGTTTATTTGTGCTTCTTCTAATAGAGCCTTGGGAACATTAAAATCCCGTAGGCTTATACTAAAACCATCCAGAAGTAGAAATTCCATCAATAATGGCTGTAGCACATTCAGAAATTGGAGAGCTTCTCCTGAACCCTTTTCGCAGAGAATGCAGGACATCAGATTTGAGAACGAGTCTGGAACACACTCTATGTCAAGATTCAGCTTTAGAACAGCACTGTCCCTAATTAGATGTTTGTCCCCTTCACAGGTTAAGTTAGCTGGTAATGCCCTTGGACTATTTGAGTAATTGACCAACAGGGAATTGACTTGACTACAGTAGGAAATGGAAGTGAACATGACACAAACATTGCCAGCTGGTTAGCAGCCTCTTTCCTCAACATGATTATGGAAGACATATGCTTCACAGCTAGCAAACTGTCGTTACCTTCCTGCCTATTGCTTCATCGAAATAAAGGGACAAAATTGTTTCTTATTCTTCTCGCTCCAACCGGTTCACAACAGGAGTACGAAACGGGTTCACAACAGGAGTAGGAAACGCGGCGCGCAAATTGCGCGCTCTTTTTCTAGTGAAATTTAGGAGGGAACCGACGAACTTCCCGCCCTCAGCACCCGACTGCAAAATCCTGTCGCGCGATCCCCCGATCCGGCGATCCCAACCAGCCCCTCCATCTCAAACCCCGACACCGAACCACTGCGAAATGGCGCCGCCGTTGCCCAAGCAGCTCAGGGTGATGTGCCCGGAGAACAAGGCGTTCTCTCGCTTCTTCCTGGAGAAGTGGCGGTCGATGGCGAGCGAGCCGGAAGGGCTCACGGAGAACCAGCGCCACGCGTTCAACAACGCCAAGCGCAGCATCTCCGTCGCCGAGGACCCCATCCGAACCCTCGACGACTTTTCGAAGATCAAGTACCCACTACGTTTCCTACTCCTACCATTTTTCCTTTTAGTGATTGATAATGGGTAACTGTTGCAGTGAGGATTGGGTTACTTGATTTTGTTTTGGGCGGAGGCTTTGTCGTAGATTTATTTGTAGCTCCCTTCTGATAGCTGAACATTGTAATAAGACGTATGAATTTGTTTGCTGTTTTGGTATGTAGTGCGAATCGAAATTGGAACTGGGGCTTCATTCCCAGTACCAGTTGCTTTCGGCATCTCAGGAACTCGGTGGGTAATTTCACATCGGGAGATAATGGGATATAAGATTTGTGTTTGCAAGCTAATGTTATTACATAAATGTAGGCCTGGAACACTTATTTTTTCTCATTATTCTGCATTGGCACACCAATTTTGCATACCAATTGCATCTTAAAGTATCAACTTATGCCGTTCTGTTATTGTCGTCAGGGGTGTTGGACCATGGCTCAAATTTCATATGAAAGAGTTTTTTGAGGTGCACGGCCAGGATTTATCTCCTGCAAAAGCTGATGTAGCTGGAGGAAATGGTAATAATTTTCATGGTTGACTGCATGTGCTTTGAAACTATTTCTCTTTTAATTTGCCCATTCATCTCTTCTGTGAAATATGACTATTTTTATTTAATTCTTGTAGTTAGTGCTAAGAAAACAAGTGGTCGGCAACCTTATTTGCCACAGAAGAACTCTGCCGCTTACGCAATAGTGATCACACTGCTTAAGTATGATTTCTCTAGGATATACTTGACCCTGTTTTTTTTCATGAAAGAAATGTATTGTCTTTCTCAGGCTAAAAAAAACTCGACCTGCCGGGGGTAAGACCGCCCCCGACGGCATTTTGCTAAGGAGAAGAGCCTCTCACGCAGGCCGAGAAAACCCCCGAACCCCCTCCCCGATCCTACACAGGGACTCAGCTGGCCGTTGTGAGCTTCGACGCGAGTCTTAACCATATGCTTTGACCTGGGGAGAGCGAGGGGATTTTTTTACCACTGTACGCGCAGCAGCAGCAGTACCGACTGCAGCAACAGTGCCAAGCACTGTGCGCTACAGTACTGCGCGCGCGCGCACAGCGTTTGCGGGGGCCGGGGATCGAACCCCGACCAGCAAGACGCCAGCCAGGCGCCTTACCACCAGGCCCTGGCGCCTTACCACCAGGCCGACGGCCCTGGTCGTCTTTCTCAGGCTAAATAACAATATTTAGTCACTGAAGCCTGGAAAAAGACACCTAAGTTTTTACAGGGAGATCAGGAGAAAATAATAGTTGATTTTCCTCACAGGGCAAAGATTAGAGGGCAAACTTTTATGCTAAAACAAGAGCTTATCAATGCTGCTGATGCCAGTGGCCTGTCGCGAGAAGGAATCGGGTATTATTTTGTAGTAATTCCTCCGGGTACTGACAGCACCTATTGGTTTCAGGGCGTTACTAAGTAGTTGCTTTCCATGTTGGCAGTCCGAACAAAAGTAAAGCAAAACAGAGTTATGGAAAGGACTGGTACACTGGCTGGAGCTGCATGAAGACATTGATATCTAATAAACTTGTTGTCAAGGACAATTGCCCAGCAAAGTAATGCACCAGTCTCATTGTGTCTGCTAACATATTAATCCCTTTTTTTCTTTAATGAAGACTTCTTTGATTTAGTGCATGCTTCAAATTATTAACTGTTGCAAGTAGTGAAGCCATGTTGTTTTTGTGGGGTTATACCCCATTCCTGTTTTTTGTTTCCTTTCAAATCCCTGGCTGCACTTAAGATTACATATAAACCCTTGTGAGATAAGAGATGTTAGAGGACTAGACTGCTGCGCTTATTGTAGGTAGTATATATTAAAATTCAATGGTGTACTTCAGGCTCTCAATTGGCTGCTTGATTATAGTGCATTAGGGCATCGGCACTAGCTTCTACTAATTATAATGTTTTGTTTACTAAGAGCTTTCTAAAGGATTGTTTCATGATTTAATGGGCTGAAGGATTTAGGGATATTGGTGCTATACTGCTATTGCACTCTAAAAAGAGAGAAAGAAGATGTAATCCACTTATTTGCTGTGGTGGTGATTTATATTACGAAGTTTTAGAGTGGTCAAATGATTTTAAATGTATGTCAGTTACAACTCTTATCCAAACAAAAATAAATATGAATACACCAACACAGCGTTGCAAAACAAATGGTTCCATTCACCTTTTCTTCTAAGTGTGGATTCCGGATTTAAGGTAACATCATTGTATTCTAGCAGATAACTTGGCCAGATTGCTTTTTGATTTTGCTGTGTGCGATAGGAATAGTAATGTTTTCTTATCTTTTGAAAGTGTAGAGGAAGATATCTATAAGGTTGTTGAAAATAGAGGCCAAGTAGGTTAATTGTCCAATTCCAGCCCCTTGCACCTGTGCAATCCACAATGTGATCGGGCAACATGTGTACATTCTAGCACGCCAGGACAATCCTGACACCATCCATTTTTTTTTCACATAAACTGGATCCCGTTCTCATGAATCTTTTCCTTTTAGTTACTCTCTCTGGTGCAATGGTCCTTTATTTCTAGGTTTGATCCTATGCAGTGGCAGGAGAATTGACTTTTGTAGTCCCTTCAATTTACATGTCATATGTCCACTTTGATTTTTATTATAAAGTGTCCATATTCTTTTGAGCGCACAACTTGCTGACTAGGTGAGTTTTTGCAGGTATACGTTAACTGAAAAGGGGGAAGTCACTGCTCGTGATTGTCTTTCACGGCCTGGATTAGGTGATTCTGAAGGACCTTTAATGATAACCAGCGTTCACAAGACATCTGCAGGTCCTTCTGTTGCTGAAACAATGTCAGGACCTTTTATGACCATTCGCAGATCCCGCACATCTGTTGCAAGGCATAGTCCTATCATTGTTTGTGACAGTTCTCCAGAGAAAGTGCAGAGCAGTTACAAAGCTCAAGTTCAACATGTAAGTCCTATCATTCTTTTTGTTTTTCATCCTCCAAATGTTAAGATAGCTATTAAAAAAAAGCGTTTGGAGCAGAGAGACGTCCCCTCCAACAGTTTTTCCATCCTCCAAATGTTTAGATAGCTATACAAAACCATTCTGCAGATTCTTCTCTATTTAGGTATGATGAAAATTTTGATGGTGTGGTACTGTGGTTGGATAGTCTTATTCAGTTATTATCTTGGCTCCTGATTTGATGCAACTGAAGTCACTTTTCCGTTTTCAGAGCTAAACAGCATATCAAGTAACGTGTTGGTTTATTAGCTTAGAGCAACCCCAACAGATGCTCTAAAAGTGGTGCTGTAAAACCAATTATAGAGCATCACTCCAGTTTTAAAGATCCTGTGTCCTGTGCTCCAACAGATGTTGTAAAACCGGTTCTTTATATTGGCCCTCCCTCTCATTCCCATCTTGAGACATTTCATCGAACACGGCAAGGTCGTCCACCGAGCTCGAAGTCACGGTGTTGAAGGGCTCCATGGAGGGCGGCCCTGCTCCAGGGCAGCCATGGCAGGAGTGTGGTGACGTGCCTGGAGCGCGGTGGCGTCCGGGCGAGCTCGCGCGACGGCAGATTGTTGCGGTGGAGGCGGGGCGACGCGGCGCACGGCGGGGCGGGCCTCGGCGAGGCCGCCTCGCCGACGGCCAGGGCCTGGGCGTCAGCGAGCAAGGGAAAGGGAGGGGCCACCGGGGCACCGAGGTGGCGGCGAATCGCGCTGGGGCCGCGATGAAGGGGCGCCGATGGCCAGGGTGGCGCGGAGGCTGGCAACGCGGCGTGCGACGGGGCGGGCCTCGCCGACGGCCATGCTTGGGCGATGCGGAGGCCGGGAGACGCGGCGCGCGACGGGGCGGGCCTCGCTGACCGCCAGGCCTGGGCGTCGCGGCGGGCCTCACCGACGGCCAGGCTTGGGCGACGAGGCGCGGCGGCTGCGCTACCAGCTGCGGCGAGCCGCCAACGGGAAGGGGCGGCGCGGGGAAGGGGCAGCTCGGAGATGTGTGCGCGAGGGAGGAGAAGCCCTAGGCGCGAGGAATTGAAGAATCGCTTGCCAGGAATGGAGAAATCGACGGCGCCGACCGGCGAGATGCTTCGCGCGGGATGACGGGGGCAGCAGGTAAAGGAAGGGGTAACGGGGCCTCGGAAACACGCGCTGGTGTCCGGAGTCATCTTCTCCAGTGATAAGAGCGGCGGGCCGGCGTAGAGGAGGGCGGCGGAAGGCGGACCGTTGGCTCCCGCCACGGTCGTTTCTTTTACAGCACGGGGATATAGCACGGGTGTTGGTGCTCCAAATATACAGCACCAAAGGCCAGTTTTAGAGCATGCTGTAAAATTTTTAGAGCACCACCTTGTTTTACAGCATCTGTTGGAGAGGGTTGGTGCTGCATAATGCCAGATTTTAGAGCATGGGGTCATTTAAGATCATCTGTTGGGGTCGCTCTTATGTAGTCTTCCACTTTTGTGTACCATGTTTCAGAGTAATGCACCCCCCCCCCCCCCCCCCCAACCAATAACAAATAAGATAAATAGGGGATGTATCTTTCGATAGTATAAACTGTGATTGGATCGTAACCTCTCTTCAACATACGTAGTCTTCTCCCCTAAAAAAAACATAAGCAGTCTTACATTTTTTTTTTCTGAAATATAATACTCCCTCGGTGCAGAAATGTCAGCATTGCCGGGTTTGTTCAAAGTCACACTTTCTCAACTTTGACCAATAATATATGCAAAAAAATGAATTATTTTGAATAAACAGAATTACATATTATGATCAATGGTTTCAGGACGAATCTAGCAGGATCATTTTCATATTGTCAAGCTTAACGATATTTTTCTTTTAACAATCGAAGTTGAGAACGTTTGACTTTGACAAAACCCGGAGGGACTACAATGATATCCAGCTTTTGAAATCCTTCGTTCATGGAATAGGCTCTTTGTCTCTTCTATTCTCTTTTTATTTGCGCCCCCCCCCCCCCCCCCCCCCCCCCCCCCCAAAAAAAAAAGCTTTTGAGGTAGTGGAATTCCTGTTAATATGTGATTGGAGATGTATACTTGTAGTTTTAGCTGTATTGCTTACTAAAACTTACTAGCATTTTTTTGATCGTTAGATGCTGTGATACATTTGAAACTCATGATTTCCCTCATCTTGTGTAGAAGTACTCTGCTAAAGAAGTAATTTCCTGCGATTCAGATTCAGAAGAACCAGATCAAAAAGACAATCCTCTGAAAGGTGCTGATTGATTTTCCTATCTTGTTTGCATAAGTTCTTATGGAATTATGTATATGTTTTTGTTCAGTTGCTGAAACTTCTTTCTTGCTATACTGAAAGTGGCGGTCCACCAAATATCAAAATACTTCATTTTAATCCCTGCCGGCCTACCCAGTTGATCCCTGTACTTCTTTTGCAGGCAATGTGCCTTCTGCTATAGTCAGTATGCAACACAACGATACTTCATATATGGGCGATGCTATCCTAGCTATGCCACCTCGTCAATCCAATGAATATTTTCATGAAGCTTATGAAGTTGTGTTGATATTGGATGATCGCGAAAAGTTCGGGTTTGTATAAGCATGCCTAGTTTTTCTATCACCATGTAGACTTGTAGTTAAACTTGTAGTTATGTCTGTTCTTTAGGTGGGTTGTCCCATCCCATGATAATACTAAAAAGAAACACATTTTAGAAATTTATTCAATGTATCATATGAAGAAAGTTACCTTGTACAGTGTTCATAACTACTTTGATGCAAGTTTCAATGGCTTCCTGTGATTTTCTCTACACTTTGGCACTAAAGTTTAATATGTTTTAATTTCGTAGAGTCATAGATGATTACACAGCAAAGGTCATTTTTTTGTTTTCTTTTGACGAATCTTTATCCATATGTCTCTGCTATTATTACTCCACCACAAGTCTTTTGTCAGATGTCTTTTTATTAAAACATGCATATTAGGTATGCATGGGATGGGTTCTCATGTTTGTTACCTGTTTATGCAGACGCTCAAGAAAAGTTGCTGATAACATTCGTTCACTGCTCCTGTAGAGGTTACTTTTGAACTCTTCATCTTCTACTTTCTCTCAGTCTCAGCCATAAGCGTCAAAGCAGGGGAATTTGTCCTGCCCCTATGTTTATGCCTCTACTCTATAGTGTGTGGTTAAGAAAATTATGCAAATAATTTAAACTAGGAAAAGAGTCACGAAAAAATCCGTAAAATACAGGAAGAATCAGGAATCATTTTGATCCAATTTTATTGGCTAGCACAAAAGCAATTTTCATTGGCTTGAAATCAGGATTTTAAATTTTAAAAGGTAAAGTAGTAGTTTAAACTTTTTACAACCGTATTTAATTGATCCAGGCTAGTGTTGTTGGATACTCCTGACATTTTTAAATTCTTGGTTAATAGATCTGCGAAATTGATCGGTTTTTGGAGTTAGCTCACCCTCGCAGTCCTTTGTTCCACCCATCGTAGCATGTGTGTCGCCCAGGGCATAAGGGGCGTCATCCTCCGGGGCAAATCCCTTATATGCCATTGTGATAATTTTTTATACCACAACTGCCATTGTTAAACTTGGTACCCTCTCGATGCCATCAGGTTAAATTTTCAATCCCTCTAGTGCCATTTTCAGTGACATAAAGGATTAAGAATCAAAAAGTTATCCCCTTATGTGTCTGTGCCGCTGATAATGGCATTTAGGGGACTGAAAATTAACTCAATGGCATCAAAGGGATATCTAATTTTACAAGGTAGGTCAGGGATTCAAGTTTATCACAATGGCATATACGGGATTGGTGCAGGCCATGCCTAGTTAGTTTAAAGAAAAATTTTCCTTCGGTAGGTTGTATATTCATTTCGTTAGTTCCTCCTTTAGTCATATCCTTGTACATATACCCTCACATCACCAAAGTTTTACTGGTATTAGTAAGTACGATTGCATCAACATGGCTCTGGAACCACCTGATGATTTCATGATGTATTACAGTCAGCAGATCCATTGATTAGGTACCTCTCTGAAAATAACAGTTCAATCACCTCTGTTCGAAGTGGAAAAAGAAGGCTTCTGCCTTAGACTATGTGAATCACTGAATCAGATTCTTATTGCAATTAGGCAAAATCTAATGCACAAGTGCAAAGTGGATAGCTTTTATGCTTACTGTTCTTTTTGTCACATATATAAGTAATCATCACTTTAGCATTTACCCTTCCTGAAAGATACTAGATAAACATCGAGTATTTTCAAGTATGTAACCGTGTAACCATTTCCCAGCCTTTGATCATATATGCACTATGTTACTACTTTGAAGTGATAAAGGATCAAAAGGCCAGCGCTTGGTTGTGCGGTGGATAATATTGCTGCTAAATCGCTGACGAGAAACAGTCGATTGAGCAATGAAAAGGAGAAAGTGCTCTAAATGAAGGCATGCATGGATGTTATTGTGATGCAGTCACTTGAATGGAAGAATAGCTCTAAACTGTTTTTATATCTAGCATTACTGACCCTGTTTGTGCTATATGCCAAAAAAGTGGGCTAAAGTTTGAACCTTATCATCCAGGGTAAACGGTTGCCTGTGGGAGATGGTATTTGGATTGCTCGTCATAGGAAAGATGGCACAGAGTATGTTCTTGACTACATTGTTGAAAGGAAAAATCTTTCGGATTTGAATGCCTCAATTACCGACAACAGATACAGAGATCAGAAATTAAGACTGAAGGTACCTTCATAGCTTGCATTTGCTTATAAAGCTATAGATCTTGAACCTTCATTTCTCTTCCGTCATTATACCTTCAGCTTGGCTACAAACATTCCGTCTCGGATTGTTTTTTGACACTCCCAGTCAGATGTTGTGGCAAACTAACAGTTAAAAGTTTATTGCTTTGCTAATCAAAGTGATCAAACATTGGCACTAATTGCTCATAAAAGTAAACATCACTTTGACATCATGATGTTGGAGGCATATGTGACAGGCATTCAAAGACTTCTTTATTTGGGTGTTAAGAAATGTTAAGTTGGTCTTTGCACCTGTCTAGTGTCATTGACCACCCCATTGCCCCAATATGGCACAAGTCTAACCCTTACGATGGTTATGTTACATTGTTACGTACCTCACCCTGTGATGGGGAATAAAATGAAAGGAACAATTTGGATCTTCAGCTTAACCCTGCAGTATTCATTCACTATTTTACAAAATGTGTTTATTGTCCATGATAATGTACTCCGACGGCCTACTGGGTTTCCCTAACATTTCTTGTTTATTTTAGCAACAACACGATGTGATTCTTCCATTTGTTGTGCTTTTGTAGAGTTGTGGGCTAAGGAATCTGATATATCTAGTTGAAGGGGATCCAAAAGACCTTCAAAAAAGAGGTGACCCAAAAGGCCAGGATATATCAGTGAGGGTTAAAACAGCGTATGTTACAACTCTCATACCTGAACAATTTTACCTTTTTCTCTTTGGTTAACATCTTGCTGTTATTTTCCTCACAAATATGTCATGTCTGCACTTGTTAGCTAGTATATTTAATATTTCAGGACTCTAGAGCATGTGCGTTTCATTTCTCAATGCCATTTTTTTTCAGCTGTTTCACCACGGAGATTCTTGACGGATTCGATATTCAGAGGACCAGTGGTTATGCTGATACTGAAAGGCTGTATGCCTCTCTTACATGTTCGATAATTGACTACTACAATACAAACTTTTCAAATCTTGCGAACACTTCTCGTGTTTGCCCAACCTATAATTCGTTTGAGAGAAGGTGTAAGGTCAGCAAGGACCCTGAGAAGTTGACTGTGAGCCAAATATTTGCCCTTCAACTTATGCAGGTAAATTGTCATTACAAACCTTCATCATTAAAATTAGATGTCTGGTTCATTTGTTGGCATAGTTGAATGTTAGAACTGCCCTCATCAAATATGGATATAATGCAGGTGCCTCAGGTAACAGAAGAGACTGCATCAGCTGTTATAGAGCTCTATCCAACTCTCCTGTCATTGCACAGGCATATTCGAAGCTTGTCAGTCCTCTCAGCATTTTTTTTATATATATTTACATATTACAACACTTGCTCGTTCTGGGAACAATAGGGGTAGTAGCATTTTTGATATCCTTGGTCCAGCTACCTCACACAAAATTTGTGATCGTTTCTCTGAACTGAAGTTTACAATATTGAATCAGGATGGTGATACCCGTGCCCAAGAGGAGATGTTGCAGAAAAAGAGCAAGATGGTAAATGCCGGGGCGAGCAGAAACATCTTCAAACTTGTCTGGGCTGATGAGAGATCTGAAGATCTAGTTTGAGACTGTCTGACTTAAACTGGCTAATATATAACTGATCATGGGGGCACCTTTTGTATAGCTCACTGAACTCCCTGCTTCTGTGAGATTTAACTACGTAACTTATGGGCCGTCGAACACTTGTAAAAAGGTTTTTAGTATAGTTTAGCTTGCCATCTAGGGTACTCTGTTGTGGGCTCCAGTCCAGGTTGTGTGAAAGATGGAGTTATTAGCGCGATGAGATGCATAAGTATCTCATAACTCCTACTATGCATCTCTTACTCGGTTGCTTGGATTATGTGATGTCTCTTGTTATCTCGGCTTTGTACTGTACTATGTACGTAGGTGGACAGAATAACATAAGATATATGACACCTACGCGGGCCTGCCTAGAGAGCTATGGTTGAATCCATGTGCTGGTAACAATTCTTGGTCGGCGTCGTGTCTGGTCGGTGTTTGAAGCTTGTTTGCTCATCCTTGGTTTTGCCTCCCATGGTAAGTAGCCTTTTATGCAAGCGTGAATCTCACGTCAAGATTCCCGTGTCTCTTTTTTTTTTCCTCCATAGAAAATCATACTGGAACTAGTTGAAACCCCGCGCGTTGCCGCGGGTGCCACTCAATCAGCTATCTACTTCACAGTACTGAACGAAGCAAATTTAGGCACGGTGGGAGTAAAATGATGCTGCATGAAGTGAATAGAATAAAAGAATGCATAAAAAGAACCTGTTTGGAAGGCCACAAATTATGATCAGGAGGCAATTATTCAGTATTGAATCAGGGCAGAAACGATCCTCCACACTTCATACGAAATCTTGCCTATAGTTTGTTCAATCTGAAAATATGAGGGTTATTGTCCAAATCTTAAAAATGAACAGATGAAACCAATGTACGTAGAATCCACTGCACAAATAAGACATCTATATGATCTTCTTAGCACCGCCTCTATCCAGAATTGTTGATTCATGTTTCAGTTTTATTAGTCAAAATGGAACAGTACTATCTATTGTAAGCAGGTTTTATAGAGAAAGCACACCTTAAATGAATCTTGAATTGTTGGTTATTCATGCAAGAAACTAAATTAAAAATTGCATAGTAGACGGAAGCCATACAGGAATTATATTTACATTGACGAAAGTACAGAGTTCGATGGCATACTCGATTATTCATCCAAGCAAAAGAATTAAAAATAACAAACAAAAAAGGTACTAAATGAAAAAAAAAACTGATTGAAGGAGCAAACCTGGAATGCGCCGCAAAATTGGCAGTCAGATACATTTCCATCATGGCACCAAGGAACATATGTATTTCCAATGCAAGGTGACCCACTTTATTGCATTATATACATCCATATTATTTCTTCATTTCATTTTGGGGAGACCTACTTCAATTTCAGCCACAACACTGCCATACCTCCCCACCATGCGCTGTGCACCCAATGCACCAGCTGGTTCTACCGGCGACGCAGCACCTTCCACCTTCCATCCCCGGCGCCGGATGGAGGTCATAACATTAGAGTTAGTAGACAATCTCCGGGCTCACATAAGGGGTAGAACTGAATTTGAAATCTGTGTGGAAATCATCACCACAGCTGGGCAACACTCCATCTAGCACGCCGTCATCTGCAGGGGCAGGCTGTGAAGGTTATGGGAAATAGAAAAAATAACGTTTAAGATGGAAGGCTCTATCAAACCAAAAGAGACAATGTAAGCGTGACAACGACACTTTGCCCAAGGGATTTAGCAATACTTGAGAAAACTGGCACAGGCTGCCAATGGTTACCATGGCAATTAGGTGATGGGTCCTAATGACTAAGCAACTGTAGTATCAAAGACACCAAATTTTCTATTAAGCAAATAAGCACCATGACAGCAGCATGCACCATCAAAGTAAGCAGATAGACGACGGTGCGTATAACAGGAAGAATCAAACGTGAAGTCTGTGCGGAAATCACCGGCCCAGGTGGGCAGCACTTGGTCTAGCACACTACCATCTGCAGGAGCAAGGTCTGCAATTTTTGGGTAAAACAGAAAGATAATGTCCAAGACACAGTTCACTATTGTATCAAAACTAACAATCCCAGGCAACAAAAACAGCAGCTTGCTGGACTTACCTGAGCATACTGACAAAGGCTGCCCACGTTTACGACGTCCATTTCAACGATGCTCCAGAAGACTCGAGCATGATTTAATCCTGTGCAAAATCACGGCTGGAGATGAGAACAATGACATTCGGGTGGATTTTAGTACCATTGGTGCAAACCAATCCAGGGAAATTGAAGTATCAATCCGATGCCGAGATTGTGAACTCCTATTGTAAACTCCTACCTTCAAATCTGATAGTAAAGAACAATTCCTCGGTCACACTGGTGAAGCTACGTTAGTCCACCCTGGTGCACGGGCACCAGGTCCCAAGATGAATTTTAGTGATCACCGTTGATTATTTACCTCATGTGCACTACCTTGAATCAACAACATGCACCATGGAGCAGCTGCGGAGGCCTGTCAATAAGCCAAACTGAGGTCTGAAGTTGAATTGTGCGCTCGGGTGCTTGGTGCTCTAGCTTCGCCACTGCTCGGTCACAAACTGGAATTTTGCTAGCTTGGTCACTCTGCAAAAACATCAAGAACCATAAGACCATACTCCTCATCTCCCTCGATCTCAGAACCTTTTGCATGGGGGCTTGGCTGCGGTGAGGGGCATCGCAATAGGAAACCCGTGAATATTGTCAAGAACCAACCATTGAAAATAGAGCTCCCAAAAGATTAAACCGCTAGACACATATGCTAGGTAAACTACACACATACAAAATCATTGAGCATGGTAAGCGTGTAGGATTGCCAGGCAGCTATAACCTGACGCTTTTGCTAAGAAGCAATAACCCTTAATTATATGCTCCTACTTTATGAAACAATAAGTAAAACAGTTGAGGCACACATGGTTAGCCAAGTTGCATGCATCACCTGCACTATCAAAATCATGAATGATTTTATTTATGTAGAAATAGCAGCACGGCACTGCAAGCAGCAAACCCTTGGCATGCTGTCACTGCCGATCGGAAATATTCTCAATGCCAGTTACCATTAAGATTGTTGGAGAACAAATTCGACATCTAAGTTTGGAGGCAATGTTAATTAGACATAAACAGGGTAACATCATCAAGGAATATATTACCAAGCATTAGCACATGAACTGAATCAGAAATCCAGAAGCAAAGCAGGAATTCGCCGTTGCACCTCTCAACAAAGCCTTAGGAGAGACATGGCTGCCGTTAGCTGGAATCTAAGAACAGGAACAATCCACGGGTGAGCAAAACCAGATCAGAAGAGAGGTAAGGATCCAGGGAGTTTCGAGATCGGCAGCTTCGACGGGGGCGTACATCCACAATGGCTGGGAGGCGAGGGGCGGAGTTGGAAGGGTACGGCCGACGGTGGGCGAGCCGTACGATGTCGACGACATCATCTGGTCCGTCGTCGGGAATAGGGAGCAAGGGGGACCTGGCGTCAACACTGCAACAGTGGCGACTCCGTTCGTGATAACTTCATCCACCACAGGGAATCCGGCGGCAGAGCCGGCGCAGCACGCATGCGGTGAAGGGAGAGGAGTTGATAAGCTGTAGATGCGGGGAGCGGCAGCGGCGAGGAGCAGCCCGGGTGGCGCGAAGTGCGGCGAGGAGAGGTCCAGGGAGGCCGTAGGCCAGGAAGGGCGCCGCACGCGGCGGATTGGAGGCGTTGGCTGGCAGGGGTGGCGGCGGGGGCGAGATGGCTCGTCGGGCCGGGTCGGGAGGAGCTGCAATCGGACGGTCACGAGCAGGAGAATCGGACGTCTCCGAAGAGGGCAGGAACTGTAGTTTCTACAGGAAACTGGCAACGTGTCGATACGTGGGAGAATGAGGCGGTGCTTCTACGAGATTAAAGAAAAGGATAGATGGGTTGTGGCCATGAAGGATTCAGCTTGCAACGGACGTTGCGTCATCTCGCCTGATATGGGCGGTCGTATGTGCACCAGAATCAGGTTCCGTTGTGTCCCTCTCGCGGGCGTACGCAGGAGCGTGTCAAACTTCTCGTCCGTCATTCCATTTGACGCGCTTTTATTGCTCCTCCCGTCCGCTGTAACCAGTGCAGAAGTAGTAGTTGTAAACCATGAATACAAATTGATCAGATATACTAATACTAGTAGCAATTAGAAATGGGCACTGTGCAAGAGGTTTCTTTTTTTTTTGAACCTCTCATTCCTCAATATAAATGTAGTATCTGTTCGTGTACATGCAAAGAGACACGACTCACTCACACACACGAACTCTCCTACATCTATACCCAGAAAAACAAACACGTCCCTCGAGAGATCTTGCACCACTGTCACCACGCGTGAGAGGTACCAGAAGAAACAAACAACAGCTACAACTTTTCACTAAAGCCCCTGAAAAAAGAAGAAAAAACACAAAGACCCCTAGAGCTTCAGGAAGCCGACCAGCTCCACCGCCGACAGCCTCGCCGGGCACGAAGGCCGAAACCAAGCAGCTCCGCACCACCGCCAGCGACGCCAAGCTGCAGCTGCCCCCCTGCAAGAACTCCACAAGCTTCCCAACGACACCAGAGAGAGCTTGTCGTTGAAAACGGAGGAAGCTTGGGAGAAAAATTCCACCGGCACGCCGACACCGCCGCTCTCCGACGCGCCGCGGACAGAACCAACTGCCACCAGCAAGAAGCCAACGGCAGTACACAAAAGCCGCCGCGAAGCCATACGAAGCTTCGCCGGCACAAAAGCTCATCGGCGCCGCAAGTCACGTCGGGACACGATGCGCCAAGCCAAGCTCCGTCGCGCCAGACAAGCGCTGCAGCAGCCACACCACTGGTGCACCGCCACAGCCACGCTCGTCCCCAACTGGAGCACCGCCACCGCGCCACCTCAACAGACCGCCGACGCCGACGAGATCCCGCATCTGTGTCGCCCCGCACAGGACGGCAGAGCACCGGCGGACCGACGCATCTGGCGACCCAGAAACGCCGACGGCGCACCTCGCCGCTCGACATCAGCAGCGCCAGGACCAAAAGCTTCACCTCCCGACGGACCACGAAGCTGCATCGTCAAAAGGGAAGAACCTCCTCCATGGAAGAAGAACACCATGGAAAAAACTAATTAGCACCTAGAGAAAACTAAACTAGGCCTAAATATGTACAGCACGCAGGCGGATCCAACTTCCCCACCCTCTCCGGCGCCCGCGAGGTTGGTACTGCTAATTTCCATGGAGTAGAGGAGCAGGGGAGCAAAATGGCAGCAGTGAGGACACGGGAGTGAGATAGAATAATGGGAAAAGAGATCGCACGCCATTCCGCTTGGGCGCACGGCGCCAAACGAGCCCTGGCGCCCCGTAACTCCACGGATAGACGCTGCTGATCCACGTCCGGCCACGGCTCCAACCAACGCAATAAAAAGTTGGCTTGGCAGATAGTAGCAGCGGTGGCGTCCAAACAAACAAAGGGAGCCCCACGCCAGCGCTCCGTTCCGCTTGTCGCCGCGCTGCACCGGAACCAAACCAAACCTGTTCGTTGGTTTCCCACGCACGGCAGCATCATCAAATTCAAGAGAGAGCCATTATCCAGGTCGTCGTCGTCGGGCCGGGCGCCCTGCATGCCCTTCTTGTTCCTATCCGCTTGGTGGTTCATTCCTTGCTTCTCGATCTGAATGAATCCGGAGGCGGACGGAAACAAGTTAACAAGAGGCAGCCAGCCGAGCGGTCGCGTTCGGAGGCCAGGACAAGGTCAGGTGGAACAAAGCTGGCGGTGGCGATGGCTTGCTTTGCTTGGCTCGTGAAGCAACACACTCAAGAAGTGGGGTGGCGTTAAAAGCGCGGGTCCAAGAGATGACAGGTGTGGGTTTAGACAGCTATTGCTTTGCTGTCACCTATCATTTTTCTATTAGGATGTGGGTTTAAACCTATTTCTTGCCCTATGAGTTTGTTAATGGGCATTTTTGTCACTTATTAGATACAACGAGTATGAGGCCATTCTCCTGCAACACATACCCATTTACCCATGGGGCTCTACGAAATCTATGACACGCGAGTCCATCAGATGTATATAAATAAAGGGAGAGGTTAGCGAACCCTAATAAAATATTCCCAAGTTTTGCCGCCTCCAAAGCCAGACACCTCACGTGTTTGATTGTGTGAACTATTAATGTTTGTTTGTGTGATTATGAAGTATTAGCGTTTGCTTGTGTGAAATATTTTCAAGTCAAGTGTCATAAACTATTAGCGTTTGATTGTGTGAACTATTAGCATTTGAGTGGTTAAATTTATTTACCTTGAACAATTTAATTATTCCAATATGTTACAATATGCAGTTGGATGTTAATTTTTGTGAGGCCAATTAATAGGTATGGGTAACCTGATGGATACCCACACCCATATGGGTGTGGGGATGGGGGAAATTTGAGTCCCCAGGTGGGTATGAGGATAGGGACGGGATATAAAACTCTAGACGGGGATGGGGACATTCCACCGCCCCCCCAGTGGGTAATGTACTCATTGCCATCCCTAATTACCTGAAACAGAGCCCTTCAACATTCCTAAACTGAGTAACTGAGTTTAATATCTCGAAAAAGAGCAACATCTTCAGTTTTAGTACCACCGTTGCATACAAAATAAGATTTGTTTCAGGGCACACCACAAGGCAACATACAGTATGATCCGAGCCGACAAGAACAAAAGCATGCCGGAGAATATAATCTCTAAGGGCTCCTTTGGAACACAGGATAGGAAAAACGCAGGAATAAGAATAACGCAGGACTCGAAGTGGCATGTTTTCCCAATCCTATAGGATATCAAAACACAGGATTCTGGAGAAGATGTCCTTTGGTAGCACCATAGGAAAAACAAAGGAATATGAAAACTAGTTTCTTCACATTTTGAATTTGAACAAGCAATCGCTCGGATGTTGCAAGTTACATGGTGCATACGTGATTAAGAAAGATGTTCATTTCAGCCATCATCTAGTTAGATCAAAAATTTCTGATGTTAAGATCACATTTCACCCTTTTTCAATCGTATGAACAAGTGCCTTTCGATGTAGAACTAACATCATGTATTAATTTATTATGTTCTTCAACAAAGAGCTCCTATTAGCTGAGAATAGTTTTGTCACCTATAGGTGAGCCTAATCTTATCCCCTCCGGCCTTCACTACCGAGAGACATAAAGCTCTTCATATCTATCCAGTTCGAGCTCCATGTCAATCTCTCCCATCCATCCCGTTCGAGCTCCATCTCCATTCTGGTGAAAGGCGACCTCGAGGGATGGCACCATGACGGCGGGGCAAGCTTGAGGCAGAAGAGGGAGACGCCCATTAGACACGCACATCGTAGCGGCGGCCGCTATCCGCGACGGCGTCGCGTGGCCAGCGTTGAGGAGATGGCACAGATGGCTGTGGAAGGCTTGGCCTCTACGAATCCTTTTGGATTGAGGCGCCGCTGCTGCTTTGTGTGAATGGAGATTTGCTTCCATCTCACGTCCAGAAGAGCAGACCGGCAGTGAAAATTAGCGCGAACGGGAGGAGCAGCGAGCGCCAAAGCTTCCCTTTCGTGCCAGGAAAATTTCCAAGAGGTCAGACCTCTTGCTACTTTTCCTATGAAATCAAGCCAAGGAATGCAATCCTCAGGAACTTTTCCTTTCACTTTCCTGTGAACCAAAGGATGTATGTAGGAAAAATTCCATAGGAAACGAATCCTACAAAAATCCTATGTTTTTCCTCCATTCCAAAGGAGCCCTAAAACTAAAACTGTTCTTCAGCGCCAATAGTATTGGAATTTGATCCCTGCAATGGTGGAATGACAGTAAACGTTCTCAGTAACATTATTAGCATTGAATTCTTATTTTCAGCTAATGACCAAGATTACCATCAACAATTCAGTGAAGCTATTTATGACTCCATATTGTCCAAAGTCACTCATGTTGTTCCCAGAAGTGTTACCTTCTAGTACTTGTGCCTCTAGGCCTTCTGTAAGACAAAACGAATGTGGAAGACAGAGGATTTGTGCAGCGCTAACGACTTGCTGTGTTTTCTGTTTAGCCTTTATTTATAGTAGCGATTACAATGGAAAGAACTGGCCATGATGGCCGCACAACCTGGCCTTAGAGCAGGCCCAATAAGGGGCGTAACGACTGATACGGGAGTAAAAAATCAATATAGAGGAGAGAGAAACCCGGCCTGACAGCATGCTCGGCGCGACTGCCGGCGCCGAGCTGAACTCGCGCTCCAAGGCATTTGTGGGGCCAGTGAACCGCAACTGCTCTCCACCACCGACTCCTGGCGTTCAATCAGATGGGACCCACCAGTTGGCGTTCAATCGGCGCGGCGTTGGGCGACTTTGGCGCGTGGGTGGGCGCGTGGGGGTGCTGGATGGTCGCTCATTGGGCTTGCTCTTAGGCTATCTCCAACGGTTTTGAGACACCCAAACCCAAAATAGATGTCAATTTTCCTCAACTTCTCAGACCAAAAAATCTTCATCTCCAACGGAAAGACGCAAAACCGAACACTTCTTCCTCCTCTCGACGCTGCGCCGACGCCACTGCGCGAGACGAGCCGGTCGTCGGCAGCTCCGCGCTGGCCCGCCGTCACCATCGATGCGCCGCGCGCCGCCACGCCCGCGCCGCGCTCCCCCGCGCCCGCCCCGACAAGGAGCACGTCTTGGTGGAGCTGGCGCGCATCGAGGCCGAGCGGGAGCTCCGCGAGATCGACGCCCAGCGCCGCGCCGAGCTCGGGGAGGAGGAGGAGGAGCCGCGCGTCGTGGAGGGGAGGGGAGGCGTCGAGGGCGTCGTGGAGGGGAGGAGGAGGAGGAGCTGCGCGTCGAATCGAGGCGACCGGCGTCGGGGGCGGAGGGATTCGGCGCCCTCGCCTTCCTCCTCGGCGACGAGTTCGCCCCTGGCTCGGCCCGCCACCGCGACCAGCTCTCCCCGATCCGCCGCCGCCAAGGCCCCTCCCCGCCGAGGCCCCGGTCCACCGCCGCCAAGGCCCCTCCCCGCAGTGGCCCGTGACGACGCAGCAGCAGCTGGTCCTCGTGCCTCCACCTGCCGTCGTGGCGGGCGAGTTCCTCGTCGGTGGGCCGCCGCGCCCGGGCCCGCCCACTCCGCCTCCACCTCGACCTCGTCAAGTCAATCGGCGAGGCGCGCTCCAAGGCCGAGCTCGCCGTCGACCCTTCCTCTTGCTCTCGGTCGCACTCCCGTCCCTTCCCCCTCTTCCTCCTCCTCTGCCATGACCCGTGAATGACGAACAGAAAAAACGATTCGATGCCGGGGAGGGATGGGGTGCGGGGGATCCGTGATGGATATGTGCGTCGCCAGCCTTCCGGCTCCGAAAATGCGTCGATAGATTGGGTAGTCCGTTGGAGACACGTTTTCTCACTTTTATGACCCATTTTTTATGTAACTCCCAAAATGAGACATCCGTTGGAGACAGTCTTAGTGGCACTACAAACCCGGCATGACCAGAGATGGCGCATGCCCACTACAGCCGGAAGAATAGCTCCCCAGCTTGACTGGTGTGCGAGCGTCCGGGCGAATGACAGGTGCCGCTTCCAGCCACAAGATTTCTTTCGCGGGATCGGACGTTCGACAGGGGACAGCGCGACTGCACGAACCGACTGCACGCGAGCCGACTGCCGAAGATCCTGATCCCCACCCGAGCCCGCTCCTCATCCGCGCCGTGTATAAATGCCCGACCCCTCGTCTCTTCCACCATCGATTCCCCAACCCAATCCAGTCCCGCGAGCGAAATCGCCTTTCGATCGAAGCGAAGCCGCCCTCCCCCATCCTCCCAAGGTATGCGCGAGTTCTCGATAGCTCACTGCCGTATGGATTTCCTTTCCGAGTTCGTTGTGGATCTGCTGATTAGGGTTGATTAGGTTGTGATGTGACGCGTGCCTGTCCGTGTTCTGCAAATCTGTATATTCTGTACTCGATTTGCCGGTAGAGGGGTAGATGTGCGAGTTCTGATGAGATTATGCTGTTTAGATGAGTAGATCCGTGCTGATCTCGGTCCGATCATGTGGTTTCGTTCTAGTTCATACTGCTCTCGGTGCGATCTGGTTTTGTTCGAGTTCATGCCGCTTTTGGATCGCGTGCCTAGGGTTCCGATGCTGTTGGGAGTCTCACGAGCGGTCGTCTGGTGGATGGAACTGGTTGATTAGGCTTGCTCTTTCCATGGATTGTGTTCATTCACGTGCATGTCGTAGGTCGTTGGTTAGATTCATCTAGGTGGTGAACAAATCGAGAATTTGGGATACCTTTGACTGCTGTTTAATTTGTGTAGAATTCTTTAGATTGGCGAGTCTTTGTTTTAATTAGTTCACTGTTGATATATCATGTCTCTTAGTTTACCCATACACAATTGTTTTTAATCGGTTGTAGTGAAAGATCGGTTAAATTTGATTGTACTACAGTTCATCTGCGAGTCCCTTGATCCAACCAGGGCATGCGATGTCTAAATTTTTCATTATGCTTGGTTTAAATTGGTTTTGCTAATCATCCTGAGTTTGACATAATACTTCGAAACTTAGCTATTCACCTATATACAACTTCATTTCTGATCTAATAACATCAGATGCTTTGTGGGTTGGATTTGAATTGAACGTATCAGTGTTATATGTACAGCTGAACATAGCTTGCTTGCAGTTTGTCTATGTTACAGTGATGTTCAGAAATTAGAACTGATCACTTTCATGTTGTAATGAATACTGTATAAGTTATCCTTCATAGCTGATTGTTTATGGTGGCCTAACCTATGTTCTGGCGCCTTAATGTTTGCAGATGCAGATCTTTGTTAAGACCCTCACTGGCAAGACCATCACCCTCGAGGTGGAGTCCTCGGACACCATTGACAACGTCAAGGCCAAGATCCAGGACAAGGAGGGCATCCCCCCAGACCAGCAGCGTCTCATCTTTGCTGGCAAGCAGCTTGAGGATGGCCGCACCCTTGCTGACTACAACATCCAGAAGGAATCTACCCTTCACCTTGCCCTCCGCCTTCGTGGTGGTATGCAGATCTTCGTCAAGACCCTGACTGGTAAGACCATCACCCTGGAGGTGGAGTCTTCTGACACCATCGACAACGTGAAGGCCAAGATCCAGGACAAGGAGGGCCTTCCACCGGACCAGCAGCGTCTTATCTTTGCTGGCAAGCAGCTGGAGGATGGTCGTACCCTGGCAGACTACAATATTGAGAAGGAATCCACTCTCCACCTGGTGCTTCGTCTCCGAGGTGGACAGTAAGTCCTTTGCCAGGAGCTGCTGTTGTCATGGGTTCACAAATATGGTCTTGGTATCTACCCGATGGTGGTGACGGTGTGTCCAGATTGTGTGTTGGTCGAATGATGTCTCGTGTTATTGTGAGTACTGTGTCGTTTGTTTGTGCTTGTTAAACATTTCCTGCAGTGCTGCAGCTTGGTTTATCCGTGTTGAATAAGTGAACCCTGAACTTCGTGTGAATTATGCTGTTCCTTCGTGCTTCTTGGTTTTACAGTTTAATCTGCCCCCTATGCCAGCTTAATCTGCCTTTAGTTTTAGCTAGTTTGATTGCTGCTGTACATTTGTCTTGGTTTTGGTAAGTCAGGTTGCAGAGATGATATGGCTGAGGCTGAATTTCTAGGCAATGGAATCATGCTGAACTTTCAGAGAGATTGTCGCGATGTATAGCAACAAAGAATTGTAGCCTCATCAGGTTTTTGCCTATAAAATAAATTATGTACTACTAAATTATCTCCTTAGTTATCTGTACTATTAAACATTGTTTAGTGCTCGCGCACAGAATTTCGGCGAGAACTCTTTCGTTTCCCAGGAAGCTTAAGTCAGTGCCTGTGATTACATGCGGCGCAAAGTGTTACATCGCTCCAATCCTTTGCTGCTGGGCTGGATTGACATGAAGCGTGCTCATGATTTTGGGGTAAAAAGGACGTCAGAGCCGTTCTGAAAGATGGCTTGCTAGAGACTGAAATTTACTGAAACTGGGCTACTGCTTCCTTTTCCAAGAGACTCGGACAAGAGGAGAGGATATGTGAGTAATGGAGTGGGCGAATTTTCTTTTAGCAAAAGCTTTGCATGTCAATTTGATTTTAATGCAGAAGTTGCCAAGGGCATCCTACACATAGAATAATAGTTGATATACAGCTCAAAGCCTCAAACAACTGCCTGATCACGGTTAAGCTCATCAGCAGTCAAAGTTGCCCACAGACGCTTCGAGCCTGCAACCGGGCTGAATATTTTCATTTGTGAAGTCTAAAGTATGATAGACGAATTCAGGTTACCTGGTGAGAAGATAGCAAAATTTCAACAACACAGTTCGTTCCATGACAATACAATGTATTATTACGAAAACTGCCCTAACTTTCTTTTCTGAGATAACATGCTCCATCACTTTTCATCCATGGACTGAATGAAGACCAATCAGAATTGTGACGGTAAACCCCTAAACCCCACGGCCCAGATCGCATCATATGATCATGCGCCGCCGGTGACGCTGCCGTTGAAGATCTCGATGGTGTCACCGTTCTTGACCTCGTGCCACCGCAGCGTGTGCTCCTCCTCCATGACGTTTTGCTTGTACACGAAGAAGTAACCGCCGCCGCCGCCTCGCGCTTGGGGAGGAGGAGGTGCGGCGCCACTCGCTCGACCTCGCGCCGCAGGTCCCGGACGGCGTCCATGGCGCCCACCTCCAGCGCCACCGCCCTGGCGCCCGACTTCACCTTCACTGCCATCCTCTGCTGGTGGTGGTGGTGGTTCCTGCCCCCGCTTCCTCCGTTGCCGCCGCCGCCGCCACCTGGGGGATGGCGCGCCACGACGCAGACGTCCATCCCGTCCACGGGCGGGTCGTACTCGGCGAGCGTCTTGCCGTCCTCCATCTCCGCCTTGTCGAAGAACACGGCGGTCCTGGCCGCGCCACGGTGTCGGACGCGCGCATGTCGAACGCGACGCTGCGCCCGATCGCCAGCGCGGAGACCACGACGCGGACGGCGGTCGCGGAGGAGTGGCCGTCGTCGGGGAGGAGCAGGAGGACGCGGGAGCACTGGAGGATGGAGTAGTGCTCCGCGTTGCGGGGCGTCGTCCAGCTCCCGGCCGTCGAGGAAGAGCCGCTGCGACGCGACGGGGAGGGACGCCCTCGCGCCGCTGGACCGCCTCCTTGATCTTCCGCACCGTCTCGAAGAAGAAGAACCACACCTCGACAGTGAACCGCCGGCCCCGCGCCGTCTCGAACGTCACGTCCATTGCCGTCCCAGCCGTCGCGATCGCGCGGGCGCCGCGCTGCTCTTGCCTCCGCGACGTCACGTGCGAAAGAGGAAGCTCTTGACGCGCGACGAGGTGGCGGCTTAATTGCTTTCTCCCTTCTGTCTGAGGCGGAGCTGGCGCTGGCGCCGCCGCCGATCCAGCAGGGCACGGCGAATCTCAGGCGATATCTCTGTGTGTCTGTAACTGCCGAGTCCGACTGGCACCACCCGCGGGGCGCGGCTGCGCGGACGCGTGGATGCCCACCCGTGCAACTACACGACTCAGTCAAAAGGGTCCATTTCTGAAAAAAGAATTCAGAGGTCGCGGCGGGCGGGGTAGGCAGTGGGGGAGCGAGACTGGAGAATTTAGCGTAGTGACGGCGTGTGTGGCTGGCATGGCGCCGGCGCCGACTGCCAAGGGTGGTGGCGCGTGGGGGAGGGGTTTGTGCCGCGGACGGCGACGGACGTAGTGGCGGCGGCGCGAGGGGGGGGGTGGCGGTCAGAGATGAAGCCGATTGTGTTGGGACACGTGGAGGCTAGTCGGGGGTCGTGCGATCCGTCATTGCGCGACGGGTCATGCTATAACATCCCCCTAACATCGTAAATGTTGTTGCCGACCACCGATCGAGGAGGATATGGCTGCACGAGATGCTATTTACGGGTGTGATTTCGGCGGTAATGCCGCCGGTGGAGTTGGCACGAGGTCCCCTCAGAATTAAGCAGGGAAAAACAAGGTGTTAATGTTCACTGCAAAAAAGGTGTATTCCATCCGTTGTTAAATTGTTGCGCCGCTGACATTTTGAGTTACGTTTGTCCGTTCGTCTTATTCAAAATATATAGATCAAATATGCATAATTATAAGTTATACTATACTCCCTCCGTTTTAAAAGGGTTTCCCGTAGTGAAAGGAGTCAGAGTAGTGGGGGTTGTTGTTTTGAGTAATCCTTAGCCGAAGTATAAAATCTGGATAAAAACATATCGTCTATAGGACTGTCTAAAAGATCTGATCACCTCTAGTCTCTAGATGAAAACTCAAACATCTTATAGACGAAAGCCTGTCATCATCAAGGGAATTGGCTCCTCTCATCGCTTGTGGGTTATCTCAAGCCTGAACCAGCATGAAGCTTTGCACTGAAAAGAAAAGTGATGCGCACAATGTACATAGCTAAAGTAAAACTAATGTCAGTGCAACATGAATAGAAATACTTGCAGGCATCAAAAGAAAGATGAAAAGTGACAGAAGAATTTCCAATGTTAATGTGCAAATTTGTAGCTGAACTAATGGAAGCAGAGGTACATAGAATAGTTTTGAGGACAAGGCTACACATATAACTAAAATAACTAGTAATCTAGCGGTTACAATTGTCATTACTAAACCCTAAGGCTCATCTGGCACCGTTACGTTAATTGTCACTATATATCAACGGGCAACAAGCGTGGACATTAACTCCTTTACGGTAGCAGGGCTGCTTCTAGTAAGATGGTCAAAGCCATCGCTTGCCATGACTTGTTCCCAAACATTAGAAGATTTTAAGAACAATACGCAAGCTTCCTTGAGCCCTTGGCAGCTGTGCTGTTCAGCCAACACCAATGTGGTTGCAACGGTGCTCACGTCTAGGTGTCTGCATAATATGTCCTCGCAAATCAGCTTGAGCCTCCGCATGTCATACCTGTCCGCCGCTTCCAGCAGATGCTGAGCCATCACAACAGCTTCTTCTTCTTCTTGCTCCTCCATCTCCGGCAGTGAATCGGTGTACACAAAATGCAGCAACGCCTTGAACACATCAGCTAGCGTGTCATCAATCTGTATGACGTAATCACCTGCGGCGGCGCTCTCCCTCATGGCTCCTAAGAGCTGGGCCTTGAAGACCGGCGACCGTGCCGCAAGGATGTATCTGTTGGCCCTGAATGTCTCACCTGCCACTCGAAACGTGACGTCGTTGAAGGTTGAAGCCCTCTGCTTCATCCTGCAGGAGAAGATCGCCAAAATGTCGGCTCAGGTCAGACGGCGGCACGGCAGGCGTGATGAACGGTGATGCGGTGGCCCTGTCCTCCGTCCGTAGCTCCTTGAAAACAGTTATATCGCAGCTGATTCTGAGGCAGTCGCCGAATAGGTACTTCGACTTCTCTAGGAATTCCCTTTTGATGAAATCATGGAAGCCGAACCCGGTTCCACCGATGGAATACGCGCACATGACTACGGTTTTGGTGTGAGACTCCACCGGCCTCCCTTCCCGATCGAGCAAACTGAACTTGGCTCGCGCCTTGACGGTCTCAGCGCCGCCGTCGCCGGCCGCACTCCCGTCCCGGTAGAGGTAGATGGATATGAATTCAGCGTGCTTGGATGTTTGGCCATTGGGGAATAAGTTGATGAGCCAGGAGCTACCTGCAGCGGTGAACGGCTGGGACTTGGTGGACTGGCCAGTGGGTAGAAGCTCCTTGGTGCACGAGTAGCCGTCGACGATTAGCAGGTGATGCCCGGTCGCCGTGTCCCCGACGATGGCCGAGATGGAGCGGGGCTCATCACATGCACCGGCCGAGGGTTTTGAATGCTTGTGGCCTTCTTGTGGTGCCTCTGTGTTTCGGCGAGAACTCGGGACAGAACCCATATCTTCGGTGGAATAGGTGACGTCCGTGTGGATTTCCCATAGAGTAGAGGGGAGATATATCATACTATGTTGTTACGTGCAGGGCCTGATCTCGAGCAGTGCATGCCGGGCCGCTCCAGATTAAATCCGTTCCGTCGGTACAAACGGACAGCTGACTGACTAGGCTTTGCTCAAAAAAAAAAAATGCTGACTGACTTGGCCGCCTGGCTTCTGGGCAGTGTCTAACATGAACGTTGCCGCCGTCTGCCGATCGACAAGGATATGGCCGCACGAGACTCCATATACAGGTGTGATTTCGGCGGTCATGCCACCGGTGGAGTAGCATGCGGTCCCCTCGTATAATTAAGCAGGGAAAAGAGATTTGTTAATTTTCATGCAAAAAAGGTGTATGAATCTACGGGTCCTAATTACTCATCACTAACAATACTAGTTAGATGATGATTGACGAGTGTGTAAACACTCTGCTTAACATTTGCCGTAGTGAGAACACATTAATTATGCCTTAAGTTTAACATTTGCCGCGTACTCTGCACATCATCCATCATCATATATAAATGACCTTATTTGAGACGTCCATTGCAAAGCGTGTCTTATTTGCAGATACATACATATTTATTCAACAAACACATTATTATGGCTTAAGTTTAACATTTACCGTAGTGAAGACACATTATGCCTTAAGTTTAACACTTGTCGTACTCTGCACATCATCGTATGTAAATATCCTATCTGAGTAGAGACCTCCATTGCAAAACGTGTTCTATCTGTAGATAGATACATATTTGTTCAACACACAATATTTGTACCTCATAATTGGAATAACAGAGGGCATTTTTTTCTCGAATACGTAGGAGAGCTGCGTATCTTTGTATTATAGAGAGGAAAAAAGGGTCCCTTACAAACTACGCCACCTCACTCCGAACCGAGCTGTGAGGGGCTGATTTACATGTCAAATAACAGAGGGCATTGTATGGAAGAAAAATAATAACCAGGGCATTATTTGAGAAAACAATTGGTCGCCCGTGACAATTTCACAGTTATTTATTCATGTAAAATTTGTCCAATGCATGGTTGGTACTAGCAGTAGCTTGGCTATCCTCTCAATCTTTAGTTGCAACTACAACAGCTGCAAAGAGAAAACAAAAACAAGACAGAATTACATTGCCTCCTTTCAAGTATAGGACTATGCACAGAACCACTAGCACTATAAGTTGTCTCCAGTATACCGTCCGTTTTGCTTCTTCGCGATAAATATGCATACCAACAGCAATGGAGAGCAGCTCTTTGAAAACAGAGGGGCAGCTTCGCTCTAAATGTTCAAAACCATCAGTTTTCATTACGGCGTTCAATGTCCACGGGGATCTGAGGAATTGGAGACATGCCATCTTAAGCCCGCGGCAGTTGTGCTGCTCAGCCAATGTCAGTATGGTGGCCACGGAGCTTATGTCCATGAGTTTGCACAGCTTATCCTCGCAAATCAGCTTCAGCCTCTCCAGGTTATATCTGTCCGCCGCGACAAGCAGGTGCTGAGCCATCGCAACCTCATCTTGCAGCTTCATGCCGGGGACGTCCGGCACCGTGTCGGTGTAGACGAAACGGAGCAAATCACCGAATACCTTGGCCTCCATGTCGTACACGTGTATGACCGTGGTGTCGGCACGCTCCCGCATCGCGCTGAAGAGCTCCGCCTTGAAGACGGGCGACCGCGCCGCGAGGACGCACCTGTGCGCCTGGAACACCTCGCCGGCGACCTCGAACGTGACGTCGGTGCTCTCCCTGGCGGCGAGGAGGTCGCCGAGGTTACGTTGCAGGGTGGACGGCGGCACAACGACCCACGGGGACGACGACGACGGCGGCGACGCGACGCGCCTCTCCTCCGTACGGTTGATCTCCTTGAAAACGAGGAGCTCGCACATGATGGTGAAGCAGTCGTCCTTGAGGAACGCCGACTGCTCCAGCCACGCCTCTCGATGAAATCGGAGAAGCCCCAGTCTTCGGCGGAGAACTCGTGTGTGCCGCCTGAGTCCCGGGCGTGTGACGGCACCGGCTTCCCGGCCCGATCGAGAAGACTGAACCTTGCAACTGCCTTCACTGCAGGATTGCTGCTGAGGAGGCTCTGCTGTTCGAGGTGGAGGAAGACGGATATGTACTTGTCGGTGCTGGAGATGTCGCCGTTGGGGTGGTAGCTGATGCGCCAGGAGGTTTCCCCGACGCTGAAGGAGCGGGACGTGATGCACTGCCCGGTCGGGAGCGCCTTGGTGCGCGAGTACCCTTCGATGTCCAGCACATGGTACCCGGACACGGTCACGTCGCCCCAAACGATGGCGGAGCGCGAGGGCCTCCCGGCGATGGACGCTGATGTTGCGGCAGACGACGGCATGGCGGCCGAAAACGAGAGGTTTCTGTTCGTTTCCTTTTACCCTTTTGATTGATGATGGAAAATAGGGTTTCACTTTGGGAGGATCGGCCGGATATAGGAGCAAACTCAGGGGCGGTTAGGATTTCATTCATACTGGAGGTCTTGGAGAAACCAACTGATAACGAGTTGGGCTGCCACCCAAGGTATGGGCTGGGCCGAAAGTATAGCCAGCCCAGTCCCCCACGTCATCATCCGTGCGGTAGTTGTCTTCAGATTGTCCTTGTCGCGATCGTTCAGCTCAAATCGCAACACCTGACTCTTCCTAGCTACAGTTGAGCGAAGGCGACCAGGCGGCGATCTCGATCCGGAGCCGATTTCCTCCGTTCCCCGTACTCTCCGGCGGTCGATCTGACGCCGGTGAGTATGGGGAACGAGGATTGAGGCGGCCGGTGTATATATTTCTAGATTACCTTGTTGTTCTAGGTAGTTTAGGTGATGTTTCCCCATCGATTACCATACTGGCGATGCGGTGGGGTATCTGCTGCCGGTGCTGGTCTGGTTCTCGTGCGCGACGACGGTGTGGAGGTGGTGGAGGTGTCGCCGAGCTCTTCGGTGAGTGCTTCATCGTCTTCCCCAGCGGCTTCCATGTCGGTACGGACTACATCAGCATGCGGTTCGTCTACTTGTGCTGCGGTGGATCTACCTCTCGACGACGGCTTGGATGTGGTGAGGAGAAGTTCCTCATCGACATCCTTGACGGTTTCCCCGTCGGTGTGGTCTGCTTCATCACAAGGTATGAGTACCCCGGATCTGGTGTTCTAGATTCCGTTGGGTTATTTTGCTACTCCTTGGTCTTCGTCGGGGATGTTGTTTGCTCCGGCAAGGATCATGGGAGTTTGTTTTGCCAGCTCGAGAAATCGGGTTGTTGGCTGTTGGATTTCACCAATTTTGGTGATTCGGTTGGTCTTCGGGATGAACTGTCGTCCGGCGATTTGGAGTACAAGTCAGTTCTTGCGGCGTCGGACTCCTCGAAGCCAGGCGATGTGATGATGCCGGATCGTTCATCGACCAAATTGCATGTCGATCTTGACATGCTGCTCAAGACGGCGAAAAAAATTTATGCTCTTCGCCAGGGAGGGAGTCGGCTTCAAGCTTTGTGCTCCGGCTACAGACGGCGTGGAAGACCGGGGATAGATTACAAGAACTTTGTTGTAATTTCTTTATCTTGTAAGAGTGTTCTTGTAACTGTAATCACCAAAATTTATCAATGAAATGGAAACCCGGTTTCTCAAAAAAAAAAAGTCTTCAGATTGTCCTCAAAAAAATAAAAATAAATAAATAAAAATTGTGTCTTCAGATTCCGAGATCATCTCGAGCATACATCGCTGATGCTCTGTAATATGAAGCGGAAATATTGTTTTGGATGGAATATAGAAAAACATCGTCGTCCAATCCACCAATGGACTGCCATTCTCTGTTTGCAAGAACATTGTTTTGATCTTTTTGGATCCTAAGCTGTTTCTCATTTCCGTTCCAGAGATGGAGTAACAGGTTTTTACAGAAGTGAAATACAGGAAGGAAATATGGAAATGCTATCGAGCCGGCCATCGGTCTGAAGACATCGGCGTGGAGCACATGAATAAACATTGAAAGAGGAGCTAGATGGAATAACAAAGAACACCAAGAATCTAATCATAGTATTAATAGTGATCTTCATATAGGACACTGAAAGCATGAGGCGTCCAGTGTCGTTACCAGTAGCGATCCTGGAGTCTGCCTGGCCCCTCCCGGCTGATGATTGAAAGTTTGTGCTAAGGTCGGGAGCCAACCTTCAAATGCTAGCAGTATTCTGCATCCCTGCCCCATGGCACAAATGAATCACATGCAGCAACCCCAATAAATTTGCCTCCTGGTATTTCCTTCTAAATCCAGAAAAGAAATAGGGCCTATCACCTAATGATGTACACACAACAATCCAAGCTGACACACTATAAATAGTTGAGAAAATGTATGATAATCAGAGCAGCGCCGAAGTTCTAGTATCATCAAGAAATTCACAAAAATGAGAAGTCCAATCACCCACCTAATCATTTCTAATGAAGCTACCACAGTTTTCTAACTGCATTTTTTTTCACGATAATAAAGAAGTTTTGTTCCGACTCCATCGCAGCCTGTTCACCAAACGGGTCAGGAAATGAGGACTCATAGTTTCATAGTACACCATTTACGATGCATACCAGCCCATCAGCAAGCAAGCAAATCTAGCACAAATATGAGCTGCACATTTCACATATCAATGGATAAAACAGATTATACTGAGCCTACACGAATCATTTCAAAAAGAAACACGACCAAACAAAGGACTAAACTGTCATATGTTTACCGCCATCACCGTGTACATTCATCACTTCCTGACAGCGACATTCCACAACCTCTTGGCAACATCAGGCCATCACGACAAGCCACCAATTTCAACTCCTGACAGCTTCTGTGCATGTGCCATTGCAAGCACCATGAGTATTATCTTAATTGATGGAGCACCACTTTAGATGAATGAATGATAAGAGTCAATCATGCTTCAGCTAAATTTGCAGCAAAATTAATTTTATTATGTTTAATTTAAACTCAAAATATCCAAATCATCCATTTCATACAAGTGTTTGATCAGACATACATATCCTAGCATATTCTAATCATTGGACACCTTGTGACTGCCTATAACGTTACAACAAAACATAGTTGAATTCTTACCAGATACATCCTAGAGGGATGTTCATTGGGTAAACGCGTCAAACTATTCATTATCGCATCGCTAGCGAGTCACATCATCAAGTTATGCCCTCACCAACAGAAGTTAAATAACTAGTGTATGCATCATAATTTTCCAGAAATGTTATGTATGTAGGAATCTTCCCATGGCAAGTAAAGGTAAGCCTAAGTCAACTGAATAAGCCATAACAGTACTCAACTCAAGCCATGCCGTAGCTGAACTCGCATGCAGTTACTAGTACTTAATAACATCAAAAGGTGCATGTAAATATATAAAATATAAGCACAAAATACCAGCCTTGGTCAATATAAAATGACAATATCTAAGGAACACCCAAGTCAAAATAGAGGTTTGCAACTAGTACAGGTCCTTCATCACCCTGTCTGATTGGTTCCTGATACTTGCTTACTAAGTTCTAGATTAGCTTCTCAGTCAACTTGTACCCACAAAGAAATACGACCACCAAACATAAACAAGCTAGAGGTGCACTGGCTTCTTTCAAAGAAGAGACTACAGATAGAACTACCATGACCATGACTTTGCACCAATAGCTGGTTTGTCTTCCAAATGAAAACATTGCATGCCAACCCATGTGCCTTCGACTTGCTTCTCCAAGATTAGTAGGCACAGGAGTAGAAATATTGGATATTAGCTCCTTCATGACAGAGGGGCAGCTTCTAGCTAAATGCTCAAAGCTCTCTGTTGCTATTACATCATTCAGAATCGACAACGCGCCAAGGAAATGGAGGCATGCCTTCTTGAGGCCTGGGCAGTTGTGCTGTTCAGCTAATGCCAATATTGTTGCCACGGTGCCGCTGTTGATGTGCTTGCACAGCTTATCCTCACAAATTAGCTTCAGCCTGTCCAGGTTGTACCTGTCGGCTGCGACAAGCAAATGCTGAGCCATTGCAGCCTCTTCTTTTTCCTTCATTTTCGGACCATCCGGTAGTGTATCAGTGTAAATGAAAGCAAGCAAAGCTCTGAACACTTCCGCCTCCATGTCATCCACACGAATGACCGCCGCTGGGTCAGTGCTCTCCTTCATCATGCCAAAGAGCTCGGCCTTGAATACTGTCGACCGAGCCCCAAGAACACATCTGTGCGCACTGAACTTCTCACCAGCAACTTCAAACATGACATCGGCGCCTTCTTCGGATGAAAGGAGAGCGCCAAAATTCTGGTGTAGGTTGGACGGCGGCACCATGACCAAAGGAGGCGGAGTCTCTGCTCCTCTCTCCTCAACGCGGACCTTCACGGGAACCACGACCTCGCACATGATGGTGAACCGGTCGTCCACGAGATGCTTCGACTCTTCCAGCCACGCCCTGTTAATGAAATCATGGAAGGAGACGCCGGCAACCTCGGAGAAGTCCATCAACCCCGTGGCTTTCGTGTGCGACGGCACCGGCTGCCCTGCGGCATCGAGCAAGCTGAGCGTGACCTGCGCGCAGACGGAGGCGCCCGCAGATCTGCGGCCGGGCTCGCGCAGGCGCTCGAAGGTGATGGTTATGAAGTCGGAGAAATCACGGATCTCGTTGTTGGGGTAGTACGCGAGCTGCCAGGAGTGGCCTCCGACGCTGAAAGGGCGGAGCCGGACGCGGCGGCCGGTGGGGAGCAGCTCCTTGGTGTGCGAGTACCCCTCGATTTCGATCAGGCGGCGCCCCGCCGCTGCGGCACCGATGATGACGGAGCGGGAGGGCGCGGCGGCGGCGTCCGCGGAGCCATATCCGGGCTGCGGCGGCATGGCGGAGGTGGTGGTGCGGCGAGGGTCTTGCGGTGGTTCAGGGAAATGTTGGGGAATTTGGGGGCAGTGGGCGACACGAGAGGAAGGGACCAGCGAGAGCAGAAGGGGACAACGCGGGGGTCGGCGACCGGGTGACAGGTGGGGACGCCTCCAGTCCTGTTTTGCAATTTTTTATTTTTATTTTTTTGACACGCTCTGTTGCAATTTGTTTTTTTTTTTTTCGCGAGAGGGAGGGGATTATATATTAAAACAAAGCACAGTACAACCCCATTTTACAGAACAACCCCTGAAAAGAAAGAAAAATACAACAAGGTCCTTCTCCTACTTCCAGAGGATTCCCGACACGCCGGCGCACCCGCCGGAGGAGCACCGTCCATCTCTCGTCATCACCGATGACTCCAAACCATGGATCTGCCGCAAGACTCAGCAGCCGGACTCTCCAGCATGCATTTGCAAGAGCTAAACGAACATCGGCCGTCACCGGGACGACGGAAGACGAAATCGCATCGAGGAACAAAATACCGAAGAAATCACCGCCGCCGGACGACGGCAACAACCCGGGAAAGCAGTCCACCAACACCGACGCTGCCGGCGAGGGGAACAACAAACCGAAGAAGCCGGCACCGATTGACACCGACAGCCCGGAAAGCAGATCAACCATCTCCAGCAACGCCGGCGATGATGACCACAAGATCCTCCACCCTTTCGCAAAGGAACCGGAGGAAAAGAAACTCCACACGGACTCACCGAAGCAGCAGCCGTCGACGACGACGACGGCACCACCAGATCCGCCGAGGGAGGAGCAAAACACGACCGCCATCGCCGCGAAGGAGAACGGCGGCGTGAACCCTAACCCTAGCAAGGGGATAACTATACTACTTGCTATACAGGTAGTATAAGGGTGGCCGGACGGCAGCTCCGCCGATCCCCCGACCCTCCGAAGCCACGCGGGCCGCCGGAGGGGAAGGGGATCGGGGGGAACCGCCGCCGGAAACGGGAGCTCCGCCTTTTCGCCTCCGGAGAACTGTAGCGGGGACGGCAGCTCCGGAGAATTTGCTCTGTTGCAATTTGGATAACGACAGCTCCAGCATGCTGTGTTTTATTTCCTCCATTATACTCCCAGGCAGAGTCCTTTGCCTTCCTCTTATTTTCCGGTTTGTCCTCTTATTTTTCAACTTGAAAGCATGAAATGCTTACATTGTGATCCAGAAAAAGTACAACTATACTAGAATTGGCAGGCTCCCTCCACTGTTCAACTTTTTCTTTTTCTTCCAGCAGCCTGAGGTGTCATGGCCTGCTCCTTGTGCCCGAGCCCGCTTCGCGCGACCTGTGGAACCGAGGCTGCTCAGCACCAAGGCATCCGCTGCATGGGACTCCCCTGGGTCCTGTATAGCCGGTGGAGCATCCAGCCCACGAAGCCGACGAAGGCCCAACAAGTAGTCTGACCACTGGAACAATGATTACTAAACACTGGAACAATTGTTCGTTACTACTGGAACAATGGTTATTAAACCCTGGAACAATTATTTCGAACTACTGGACAATCATTCTTGACTACTAACATTTGTTCCTAAAACGCTGGAACAATCGACCTTCACTACTGGAACATTGGTTCCTAAATGATGGAACAATTATTCCAATATATTAGAACAGTTGATTGAACATCGGCGAGGCGTCACGTCAGCGGGGAGGCGGGGGCCATGGCGGCCAGGGGCCGCGGCGGCGAGGCCAGGGGTGGCAGGGGTAGGCGGGGCGGTCCGCGGCGGCGGCGAGCCAGGCGGGGGCGGTGGCGTGGTTTGCGCGGCGAAGAGGCAGGCGGCGACGGCGGGCGGGGCAGGCGGGGTGGTGTCGGTGAGGGAAGGAAGGACGAAGGTGGAAGAGAGTAATTGGATTTCAATTTGCATGAATCCCAAACAGTCGGTGCTCCAGGTGCTTCTACCACTCGAGTGCTGTATAGGAAATCGTCAGTGGCATACGGGGCTCCTCAGTTTGGCAACTGGCTCTTGAAACTGAACGCGGCCCATGGACTCAAAAACAATACACAGGCCAGATGAGGCAACCAGCCCAATAAAAAGAATAAAAAGAGACAGAAACATGACCGCATGTTAAAGAGGAAAGGCTGTATCAACCATAGCCAGGAACGAAAAAACAACACCCGAAAGAATGCAACATGTCGCTGCAGCCAAGGCCACGGATGCCAAAACGCTGTGGTGAGCCTTTGCCTCCCACAGTTAAAGATTAAGATATACTAAGAGAACAGCTATCATGCCTTACCTGAAATCGCATGCTGCTGCCTGTAAAAATCAGAAAATGAATGTACACAGATCATCAATGCAAATCAACCCAACATTGCAGCACTGGAGCGGAGCCAGGATTGTTTGCCCGGGTAGTCCTAGCTCCCACGAGGGCTGCATAAGAGCACTTAACATGCCTTGACCTTCTCTAAAGCTCTGATATGTGTAAAGGAGTAGAAATGAATTTGCACAAAATCCAGGGTAGTCAACCAGGACTACCTGCTGGATCCGCCACTGTTGCAGCATATGCATGAAATCGTATATAAAATAATTAAGGGAACAAGGTCAATGTAAGGGTTTTTTTTTTTTTTTTTGCAAATATATTGTGGACGTTCATGCCATCGTCGCAGTTCTTCTTGCTTGGATTGTTTAACTTCAGGGTCCAGAATATAAATAAAAACAACGGATGATGCTAAACAAAGAACTAAGCTAAGGTAAAAGTATCTTGTGCTATCCATTAATCCTTTGACACAGTAAGTAGGACTGATATACTAGAACTTTGGGGCGGTCGGCGTCCTATTTTGTCTTGTGTTCCCTTGTCAATTGAGACACGAGAGCTGTATTGCTCAGTGTCTCTCACTAGTATAAAATGGGACTAATATGACACATGCATTTTTACAGTAGTGGCGGACACCCTTCCATCTGTCACTGCAAGCTCGACGCGAGGTACTGTAGCAGCCAGCAGTGGCGGACACGATGACATCAGCGAAGTTACAGTATTTGAAGCACTGAAATGGACAGCAGTGGCGGGCATAGTTACATCAAATAAGCATCAATGGCGGACAAGCCCAATTGCGGCCCGCTTCGGCCCGAACCACCGAGCTGATATATAAAGAAGCATCCAACCCCCGTCCCTCCGCGCCGCACAACTCCTTTCTCCGCCTCCACTTCTCCCTCTCTCGCGCCGACCCTCCCTCCTCTGCGCTGCCGCCCCTCCCTCTCCCTCCCTAAGCGCGGCGCCCCTCCATCCTTCTCCGCGCGGCTCAGATCTGGGCGGGCGCGACGACGCCTCCACCGCGCGACGCCCCTCCCCCTCCCCTTCCCCGCGCACGACGGCTGCGCCCCTCTCCCTCCCCTTCCTCGCCGTCGAGGCAGCGCAGATCTGGGCGGTGCCGTCCGGATCGACCTCGTCGTCCTGCTTCCTCCCTCCCTCCTCCCCTCACCGGCGCCGAAGTGGTCAGTCCTCGTGCGCGACTCTCTCCCTCCCTCTCTCCTTCCCTAACTCTTTTCTCTACTCTTCACAGATCTGACCGCGGCGGCTAGGGTTCTGGCGTCTTCCTCGAGCACGGCGACAGCGAGGCTGGCTCCTCGGCGCGACGATGGCGCAACCACGGCGCGGCGAAGGTCGGCGCGAATCGATGCTCCCTCAAGCGCCTCCTCCCTCGGCACGGAGTCCTCCGCGAGCGGACGCGTCGTCGACGGCGAGACTGCTCATGGAGGGCGCTCCGACGGCAAGGTAACCTGGTGGCGTGGCGACGGCGGCTCGGCGAGGGTGGACTTGGGGGCGCGGCAACGGCGGCTCGACGAGGTGGACCTGGGGGCGCGCGACGGCGGCTAGGGTTGGCTGTGGCGGGCCGGGCGGGCCTTCCATGGCCCAGCCGCATTTTTTTTAGCATTTCTGTGCCTAGCAGTGGCGGGCGTTTCGCCCGTCACTGCTATTTCGGAGTTTCCAGTGACGTGAGCCGTGTGGCGGTCGGTTTGACCGCCACCACAGGCTCAAATCGCCCGCCACCAAAGGACCATATTGTACTAGCGTCTCTACAAACGTTGTGAGTAGCTTCGAGTTAAATGATCAGAGTCCTCAATTGCCGTGGTAGTCTCTTGATTTTATCGTGCTCCCTCGTCATTTTCAACAGAGAGACTATCATCGGTATTGCCCAATATCTCTTCCCAAACATTGGGGTAGTAGCTTTGAGTTAAACGATCGAAGTCCTCGGTTGCCATAACATCAAGCAGATTCAACGGGACGCGAAGGAGTTGGAAGCATGACTCCTTGAGCCTGGGGCAGTTGTGCTGCTCAGCAAACACCAATATGGTCGCCACGGAGCCTGTGTCAATGACACTGAGCTCGCACATCAGCCTCAGCCTGTCCAAGTTGTACCTATCTGCGGCGACCAGCAAATGCTGAGCCATTGCTAACTCTTCTTGCTCCTCCATATAGCCTAGATCATCGGGTAAATTGTCGGTGTACGTGAAAACAAGCAAAGCCCTGAAGACCTCTGCCTCCATGTCATCCACATGGATGATCGACTCCCTGTCAGTGCCATCCTTCATGGGGCCGAGCAGCTCCGCTCTGAAAACGGGCGACTGGAATGCGAGAATGTATCTATGAGCCTTGAATGTCTCGCCAGCAACCTGGAACGTGACATCAGCACCCTCCGCGGACTCGAAGAGATTGCCAAGATGCCGATGCAGGTCGGGCGGCGGTAACTTGACAAGGGGAGGAGATGAATCTGTTGTCTCCACGGCGGGGAGGATCGTCGTTACAACGACGTCACACCTGATGGTGAACCTGTCATCCTTGAGATGTTCCGACTTAAAAAAAAAAACTCGACCTGCCGGGGGAAGACCGCCCCCAACGGCATTTAATTAAGGAGAACAACCTCTCACGCAGGTCGAGAAAACCCCCGAACCCCCTCCCCGATCCTACACAGGGACTCAGCTGGCCGTTGTGAGCTCCGGCGCGAGTCTTTACCATGTGCTTTGACCCGGGGAGGACGAGGGGATTTTTTTACTCCGCACTGCAGTGTGGCATATCTCAGCCACTAGTTGCTACAGTACGTGCGTGACACTGTAGCAAGCTACAGTGCCGCGCAGATGCCGCGGCTCCATCCCGGGCGCACAGGGACGAACGCCCCCGGAGCAGCGGCTCTAGCCACCCGGGGACAGCGAGCTTTGGCGAGATGTTCCGACTTCTCCAGCCATTTTCTCTTAAAGTATCGGAAGTAGCCAAAGCTATGGGCGATGAAATCGTGTATCCCTGTGGTCCGCACGTGCGACTGCACCGGTTTTCCTGCCTGATCAAGCAAACTGAACCGGGCCTGCGCCCTGAAAGGCTCAATACCGGCACCGGCACTCCGGTCGATGCCGACAAAGACAGATACGCAGTCGTCACAGTAGCAATCATGACCATTGGGGTAGTAGTGGATGTGCCAGGAGGAACCACCTACGCCAGAAAGACACTCGATGTGCAGAAACTTGCCGGTGGGGAGCTCCTCGTTTGTTTGCGAGTAGGCATCGATGTGCAGAAGGTGGTGCCCGGTAAACGTTCTCCGGATCATGGCCGAGCGCGACGGCGCACCGACGATGTCTTCGCCAGCGGCAGGTGGAGCTGCGGACGTCGGCATGGCTGATTCGATCCAGGGTTTTGGTGGGAGGGGCGGACGCCCGTAGCGATTGCTGGCGGTGCGGTGCGTTCGTTCGGATGCTATTTGAGACTGGATCATGCCAAAAACGCAAAACGTTCCTACAAAAATATGAAGCCCCAAGGTAAACTCAGAAGTTCAAGTAAATGACCAGTCAGGCCCCTGCCATACTGGGACAACCGAAAAAAAATGGATCGTAAATGCCTAAAACGTGATTTTGAATTGAAAATGCAAAACAAAAAAAAAAATACATCAGACCCCTTGGCCATAAGGAGTTCGCAGGGGCCTTATATTGCTGTGTGTCTCCAGCTCAACTCTCCAATGAAGCTAAAAAGGCATTCCTAACATCTCAAATAAATTGATCTAAAAAGATCTCAAATAAATGGATCTCTGGGGTAGGTGGCGCGGAACACTCCAACTTCCCAACAAAATTATTCGTCCCATGCCACGATCGCCTAGATGCATGCAGGTTTAATGATGATTAAAGGAGAGCCATTTCTCTGTTTCGCCCAACCATTGAATCCGAACATTATTAGCACCCAAAATTCAGAAGTCATTGTTACACTTTCACCAGAAAAGGAAGGCATTGTTACACGACTGCAAAAAATATCAACTCAAAGAGACAAGAAAATAAGCCTACTCTTACGGGATTCAAAGGAAAATATCAGCGGAAACCATCCATATTCAGCAGAAACATATATAAACCTTTTGCAAAAACATATTTAGAGTTTTTAAAAACTTCTAGAATCAATCACAAATGTGTGTGTTGCGTTGAGCAAACATGCATATAAAACATCATGTTCAATGTAAACTTCATTTGTGACACAACAGTTGGGCCGACACCAAATTAGCTCATGCCTACAACAAAAAGTTGATAACATCAATTAAGCAAGTGTTTGGGATAAAATGTTTATTTCATTATGTTTATGAAAAATGAAAAGTGCCCAAAGACCACAAGCTCAGATGAATGTTTGGATGGAGCATTGGTCATAAAAACAAGAAGAAAAGCTACAAGAATTCAAAATATTGGTTGTAACGACCTGAAACAATTCTTATACAGAACAGAACATTAGTAGTGATCTGGTAGAATTGTAATGTGAATAGAGCAAAACAACGGAAACTCTAGTGGCCGGAACAAACCTAGAAATACAATGGAGCTTAGTATTATACAAAGGTGGACCATTAGATAAAAATGCTATAATTTTATTGATAAGTTACAGGAACATTATTTTTACATATATATACGAATTAAATTATGAGATTTAAAGGTACCAAACATTGAGCGTTAGAAATAGGGACATTGTACTAAAAAGATCGGACCCATGGTCATAAAAGTTCAGAACACCATAATATTACTTAATGAGCTGCGCAACATCGAGAGTGATCAAGAAGTAAGAACCCTCCTCTCCTCCATCAAGCTTGGACACGTCCTCCAAGTAGAGATCATAGACGGCTGCTCAAGTGCCAGTTCTAGAGAAGCTCAGCGTGCTGGGGAAGGTACAACCAAATTGGGTAGCAATGCTTCTATGAATCGTGTTTTTGGGTGTTGCTGTAGATAAAAAGATTCTTGTCTTATTCTGGTGATATGGCTGATGCGGAGCAGAGGGAGCAGGCTCAAAATCTGACCTTTGGAGACGATGCACAACGCCTCTGCCACCGACAATGTGGTCAGGATCTACCGGTACGTGTGATCTCCTTCTGATGGCAATTGGTCTGCATTTGTGTGTACGACTACTGTCAAATGATGCATGGGCTAGCATAAATGTATTATTCTAGTGATGTTGTCCTCTATTTTCGTTGTTGAATGTGGCAGGTAATCAAAGCCTTTAATGTTTGCTAGATTGTTTGAAAACTAGTTGTTCATTGCCACGTAAGTGCAATATCAATCAAGATAGATGAGCATCGGATTGTTGGCACAAGATACAATTTTTAGTGCCAAAATGTTGTGGCTTGTATGGTGTCGATTAGATCTTTTAATTTCTTGATATTTTCCTTATGTTTGTAATATCTACGTGCTTTTTGTCCTCTTCACCAACCACTTCATCGCTTTGACCAAAAGCGGGACTAAAAAATACAAGCAGCATTATAGGGAGCATCCAGGTGAATGTCGTCACATTTATACCTACAGACAACTAACTGGATAATATATTGTTAGAATTGCGCGTGTCTATGTTGGACATGAATCATAAGAATGGGTCTACATAATATTTTTATATTTTTTATACTGCATTCTAATTAAAAAATTCTAGTAATACATATAATATTTGAAGTATGCGACTTAATCAACAAAATAGTTATGATGGGCCGCCACATCACCGGCATCTGCGCGGGACGAGGCCCCTTCGCCCGTCGGCCTCGCGCGCCACCCTCGCTCCTCGCACCCGACCATCGCGGCGATCGTGGAGCGCCTGATCCAGCGGGACGAGGACATCCAGGACCTCCTCGTCGACAACCAGCTGTTCGCCGCCACGCACGTCATGCTCCAGCAGCAGCTCATCGCTTGTAGATGCAGATGGTGAAGAAGTACCAAATCGCCAATCCTCTTGAATCTCAATCGTGACACAAATCGAAAGAAATTGCAATCCCAACGATGAACAATCCGATCTCCAAATCGAACTAATCCCCTGTCGCTGTTGCTCGGAGATGAGTTGCGAGCGCCAGCTGTGGCCGCTGACGCTAAACGCGCCTGACATGGCACCGTTGCCGGGATCCGACGCGGATGGACGCAGCGAGTCGGGATGCCGTTTTTCAACAAGGCAGCCGCCGCCTTGGCCTCCGGCTCGCCCGCACTCGTGCTCGCCTGCAGGAGGTGGTGGGCGCCATCGTCACTGTCTCTGGTCGCGTCCCTCGCGCTCGCCGTGCAGTCGAGCCGGAGGAGGACGCCGATGCTGCTCACCTCCTCTGCCGAGACCTTCGTGCTGCTCCACCTTCGTGCTTCGTGCTTGACCTCTGCCGTGCCGCGCTCACCTCCAGTCGGCGCTCCTTCGTCGCGTCGTGCTCGCCTCCGCCCCGCGCTGCCGCCGCGGCTCACCCTCCCGTGTTTTGCTGCCGTCAAATGCATAGGAGGAGAGAGGGATTCTATTTTTACCTCGCCTCTCTCCTCAGAAGGCAAAGTGCCTACTCGTCTGGCTACTCTGTTGGACAGAGATCGAGGATGCACAGTGCCAAGTTGACATGCAGATATGCGTTTGCATATGGTTGTTGGAGTCAGCCTAACGCACCTTTTGTGGGGTCTGAGTATATACTTTGGTGCACAAAACATAGTGTTCCCTTTTTTGTTATTTTTTATCTAGAAAAGCCCTATAGCCATACCATACCTGAACTGTTGCCTGCACTAGTACAAAGATATCAGAGAACGATCCAAGTAAACAAAACATGAACATTTAATATCATAAGAAATGCACCAAACGGTAAAAAAAGAATTATCATATAATGGGAACATCCTGGTCAATGTGTAGAAACTTGCAGTATAATGCACCTTTACCGCATTGTAACAATTCTCCCCAAGTCCTTTATAGGTAAGTTGGCCTACATTTTGTAACAGAATTGACCACACAATGGATTTTTTTTTTTTTTGCGAAGGGACCACACAATGGATGATGACCAATCAAAAGAACGACATAGGCTTCGCAAAAAAAAAAAAAAGAACGACATAGGAGTGGGTTTATTATTATTATTAAGCATATACGACTTGCACAGAAGCTGCTATACTAGAACTTTGGTTGCAATATTGCAGTCACTAGTTTGCCCTTGGTCCCCGCATCAACAGCGACACGAACAAACATATTGCTCTAATTAGCTCTTCCAATACAGAGGTGGGGCAACTTTGAGTTAAATGATCAAGCCCTCGGTTCTAAGTTACGTTAAATAAGATTCACCAAAAAGCTGGGGAATCGAAGCATGCTTTCTTAAGCCCAGGGCAGTTATGCTGCTCGGCAAACGCCAATATGGCCTCTGGAGAGGCTACCGTATCAATTTGCTCGCACAACTTCTCTTCACAAATCAGCTTCAGTCTCTCCAGACCATATCTGTCAGCCGCAACAAGCAAATTCTGAAGCATTGCCAACTTTTCTTGCTGCTCCGTACCCAGGACATCAGGCAATGTGTCCGTGTAAATGAACACAAGTAAAGCCCTGAATACCTCGGACTCCATGTCATCCACATGAACGGTCAATGCTGTGTTGGCGCCCTCCTTCGTGCCTCCGAGTAGCTCCGCTCTGAACACCGAGGACCGGAATGCAAGAACGTATCTATGAGCTTTGATCGTCTCGCCGGCAACATGGAATGTGACGTCAGCACCCGCTTTGGACACGAGATCTCCGAGGTGCCTGTGCAGGTTTGACGGCGGTACCGTGACGAATGGCGACGCAGCTCTCCTCTCCTCCACGCGGAGCCTCATGGTAGCAACGAGATTGCACCTAATGGTGAAGCTGTCATTCTTGAGATACTTCGACTTCTCCAGCCATGCCCTTTTGATGAAACGGAAGAAGCCGTGGCCATTGAAATCACTTAACTCTGTCGTCGCCATGCTCGATTTCACTGGTTTCCCTGCCTTATTAAGCAAACAAAACTTTACTAGGGCCTTGACCGGCTCATCATCAGCATCGGTGTTTCCCTCGTCGAGGCCGATGAAGATGGATATGTAGTCGGCGCAGTCAGAACATCTGCCATTGGGATAATAGTGGTGGATGCGCCAGGAGCAACCCCCTGCCCTGAACAGGCAGTTGATGTACTGGCCGCTAGGAAGCTCCGTTGTTTTTGTGTACGCCTCGATGACGAGCAGGTGGTGCCCGGCCACCGTTCTCGCGACGATGGCCGAGCGAGACGGCGCACCGACGTCGTCTTCACCGGCGGCGGCGGAGGTCTGCATTGGCGGCACCGATTCGATCGAGGGTTTGGTTGGAGGGGCGGACGCCTTCGCATGCAACTGGCGGCGTGCATGGTACAAATAAACAATATCGTAGCCGACTGACAGGTGGAGCCCGTAGAAGTCCGTACGGATGGGCTGGGCGGCCCAGCCTGAGATGTCTTGTGTTTTTGACTCCTTGTTAGGCCCTGCTCCTTGTGAATCAAATTAGTACTAGCTCCAATGATCATGCAGCTTATATATTCTATAGGAGAAGAGAATTATTAATTACCTCCAACTTTGATGTTGCTTTTGTGAAAGAGAATAGAGTGGAGCTTGGGGATTTGTCGTCAGAGATGCAGATGGTGACGTACCCCATTTCTGGAGCACTAGCGCTTACCGTATCAGTCCCTGGATCAAACGCTGATACGACGCTTACACAGAATGACATCACAGTCTCATACCCTTATTATAATATTACCAAGTCTCATACAAGCCTTTTTATTATACAAAAGGTCTTACAACAAAGGCCAGCGGCCTGACCACAAGAACAGACAATACACCGACTAGCTGCTACAGCAGCCACACTAGACTACTACTCCAGCAGAAGACGGAACGGCACCACTCCAACAGGCAGACTTGCGTGCAGGCTGAACCCTAATCTTCATCTTCAACTGCTTCAAACTCTGACTCACCTTCTGAATGATTAAAGCAAGAGTGAGTACTTAAGGTACTCAACAAGCCTAACACGAGGGGGTAAATTATGCAAAGGAGTTTTAAAACAAAGCAGTTCGCAATCTAATCAAGAATCTGTAGAGATTAGTGGGGTTGGGCGGCCCTGGGGGAGTTACTGTCCATCCCGCCAATGCCTCAAGTTTTATCACTGGCCGACAACCAGCACACGGCTCCAAACCGGTGTATTCCGAAAAACACGCCAAGGATAACTCACACAGAAATCTAATCATAGTGTGGCCATTGCTTTCGCGTTGTCCAATACCGTGGAACACGGCTATCCGGATAGATTCTTAACCTTGGCCAAGGGTGCACAAATTTCCCCACAAGGTGGTCCAGTCCTCCCTATCGTCATAGTTTGGACTGTCCCACTAAAGGTTCCATACCTACTTCGTACCACCACGGCATCCCCCACGGACATCACCAGGGGCTTCACAATAATAATATGGCTAGTCATAAATGCCGGATCTCGAACACCCACCAACGAACGAGTCTTCTCCTGGGACTCCGTTGCATTCTCCTGCCTCCGGGGGGTACCGGGTGAGTACTAGTAGGGTGTGGTTCCAATTCCGCGCCCATTCACGGCTTGTGGCTGCGCGAGTGGTGCTAGGCAAAGGCGGCACAAGAACCGGTCCTTATACGACCGAACCAGGCATTTTCAATAGCCAATCCACAAGTGGAAGGGCGTCCCAGAGATAGCCTCCCCACTGAGGACTACCTCGCCTGATCCCGCCAAAAACATCCCTCACTAGGGTTGCACTTATTAATATACCACCCAATTTCACATTTACACACACCACCAAGACACACGCATTTACACGAAAATCATGTGAGCAAGATTAATTAAACACATGGTGAAAGTCCTAAGCGGCAAGCATTCCAACAGTTCATTAAATAAATTTAATGATGTTGGTTTCTATGGTTAACAAGGATTCAGGATATAATCAAATCAAGGAAGGCAATCAAATATTGCATAGGACCTTCTAGCATTTAAATTCATTTAAATACCATGCAATTTATTTGTAAACAGCTCTAATTAGGATAATTTCATAAACATGGGATTAATATGATCAAAGGGAGTTAGACTTGCCTTCACCAAAACCTTCTTCTTCTATGTCCTCGTAATCCGGATCTTCGGGCTCTTCTTCAAAAGCTTGATTGTCTATCGATAAAAGAAATAAATCTATCGCTTAACAAACAAATAAGCAAGCAATAAATCAAATAAAATCCAAACAGAACCAGACGGAAGTTTATTTTGGTGGCACTGGATAGAATAGAATTTTAGATGAATTTTGGCGCAAGATTCGCCAAAATTGGAGGTAAGATGGAAAAGATATCGATTTTTGAAGTAAAAGAAAGGAAATTAATTAGGTTTAAGCTAAACAATTAAGCTTAGCCACAATCCTAATTAATCTGGATCAAACAAGGGTTGGAAAATGATTAGAAGTGAACAAGGTATTTTTGGGAATTTTCTGGGATTTTTCTGATGTTGGCAATGTGTTCGAAATGGATTTCTGTGTATGATGGCTGGGTGCACTTAACAATTACAGAGGGTGTGTGAGGCTGACGTGTGGGGTCCGGGTCTGGGGTCTATTTGGTAAATACAGAAAGATAACAGGGACCTATCTGTAATTTTATAAAAGTTTAGGGGTCTCAGTGTAAAAAGTAGGGGTCAAAGTGTAATTATAGAATAGTATAGGTACTTTTCTGTAAAAAGACAGGACCAAAACATATTTATTGGGAAGGTCAGGGGCTTATCTGCAAAAAGACCGGGCCCTGGGGATTTTCTAGGTTTTCCCGGAATTATTTCTTGATTAGAAAAGGACTGGTGGACTGGGTTCGTGGTGAGCCGGAGTGTTCATCTGTCTTTGGTCCATATGGACCGGGTGCTCGGAAGAGAAGAGGGATGGGCGATGCGGCTGACCGGTGGGACCGAGGCGCAGTGGCGGGGCCGGGTCGAGGGGTGGCCGGAGAGGGTGCGCGCACGGCGGCGCTTGGCCGGATTGCTTGCCGGAAGCGAGTTCCGGTGGCAAGAGGCGGTGCGGATGGGTCCCACGGGAACGGCGCGCGAAGGGGATCACGGAAAAGGGTGATGTCGTCGATGGCGGCGAGTGGGGCGGCGGCGCGAGCTCGCCGGAGCTCGGCCGTGCAGCAGCGCACAACGGAGAGAGGGCAGGGGAGCAAGTGGACGGGGTAGTGCGAGCGATGGGGAAGCTAGGGCTCGGTGAATTCGACGTGGAGGAGGACGGGAACGGCGGCGCGATGTCGCCGGAGTGGGGCGGCGCTCCGGTGTGCGAGGGAAACGGAGGGGGCGCGCGAGGAAAAGGGAGAAAAAGAGGGTGCGCGCGGGGCGTGGGAGAACGGTGAGTGCGACGCGCGGCTCGGCTCGGCCGGGCGCGGCCGGGAGAGGGGCTGGCGGCGAGGATGCGCGGCGGCGGGTGGCGGAGCACGGCGCGGGGGTGTGCGCGAGGGAGAGGAAGGGGAGAGAGGTAGCTCAAGAGAGAGAGGGGAGTGAGGTGAAGCTCACCGTGCACTCGACGGCGGTGGAGGATGTCGGGATGGGGCCAGCGTCGAAGGCGACGACTGCCGGATCTCGAGCTCGGTGAGAGAGATATAAGAGAGGAGCTCGGGAGTGGAGGAGAGGGGAGGGAGCTGGTGTGTAAATTGGGAAGGAAGAGGGGGAGCCCTGCTCCTTTTATCGACCACCAATGGCGGTGGCGCGCCGGAGAGGTGACGAGCACGCCAAGAAAGAAAAGGGGAAGTCGGTGCGCGGGACTTGACGGGGCGGCCAAGTAAAGAGAAAGGCGGCGGGCGTGCCGCACGTGGTCCGCGTGGCTTGCTCTGTAGCCGGGAAGCGACGGAGGCGGTGGAGGAGACCGGAAGGGATGGCCGGCGCGGTATTTGCGCCGGTCGCTGGAGGTCGACGACGACGCGGCGCGGGGCCCGCTGGCAGCGAGAGGGGGGGGGGGGGGGGGGGGGGGAAGGGAGGCGGGCTGCGAGCGGCTGGAGGCGGCTGGGCCGGGCGCGGGCGCGTTACTGGGCCGGAGCGAGGCGCGCGGCCCAGGGAAAAGAGGAGGCGGGCTGGCTGCCGCTGGACTGATGGAGATGGGCCGGGAGAGAGGGGCACGGCCCATGCGGGAGTGGAAGGGAGAGGGAGTGGGGAATGTGGCCGGGCCATGACGGGCTGGGAAGGGAGAGAAGGGAAAGGAAAAGAAAAGAAGAGGCGGCCCGATAGGAAAAAAATAAAGGTTTGCTGTTTTCTGGATTTTGGAGGGATATGAATTTGAATGGAATTCAAATTCGGACAAGGATCAAAATCAAACAACACCCAAAAGAAAAACAAGAAAACACTGAAATGCTCAAGATGGGATTTTTGTGCAAGTTTTCAAAAATGAAAAATTTTAAAATTGAGGTGGTTTGGCTTGCTTTAATCACACACTTCATTTTAATTTCTTCTAAATTCGAAAAATTCAAATTTTAGTGAATTTTCAACATGGCCAAAAATTTGGGGTGCGACAGATGGCAATGGTGTTCTTGCTCGAGCCGGTAAGCTGCAAATTTCTGCAGGAGCAGAGGGCTGCCTGCCATTCAGCTGGGCATATCCAGAGTCATTGTGGAATCAGACTCATCGAACCTGGTACAAGCACTGAAATCTATTATGATCCGGAATAAGCTACAGTCACCATCTAAGACTATTTCTGTTCGCAGGACTCGCATGGGCTTTATGGACTGCAAAGAAACAACATGACCATGCAAAGTGATTTCCCGAATGGCCCTATTGATGTATTGTTCGCTGATATTTCAACTTTCAGAGATAGATGGAAGATGAGAAAGGGGGGCAAGATGATGGTGGAACAATTTTTCTTTTGAGAACGAGCGGAGCACGTATTTCATTAAAAAGAATAAGAGTTATAACATATTACAAAGGACTCCGACACCTGATAGTAGACAAGCCGAAGAAAACTTACTTGCCTTCTAATGATTCTATTTTGACATTGGTCTCTTGTAATCCGGGAAAACTAGAAGCCCCAGTTTTGTAACTCTTTGAGTTTTTTTTCTCGAATACGTAGGAGGGCTGCGTATCTTTGTATTAAGAAGAGCAGAAAATTTTTTTGTTACAAACGACGCAGGGCACGAACAGACTCGTTCCCGCTGTCCGACAAATTTGCCGGACTCCAATTCACCGCATGCGGACTACTCGCTAACTATACGACCTAGCTTCGCTGCGCCCGCCATGACCCACTGGCGCGCTTCCTCCTTGATCTTTTCGGCTAGTGATGCCGCCCTTCTTTCCTGCACTTGGAACAGTCTCGCGTTCCTTTCCTTCCAGAGCTCCCATACGACGAGCATGACCAGCGTGTTGATTCCTTTCCGCTTGGCCGCCTCCTGCAATCTCCTCAATCTTCTCCACCATCCAAGCAGGGACGATGATCCTGTCGGGAACGTGCAGTGGCAGCTGGCCCAGCTCAGAACGTTCCACCACACTTCTTTTGCATAGGGGCAATTAACCAAGATATGCGTTACCGTTTCATCCGCTTGGTCGCAGAGCCAGCATTTCTCGTGTGCATCCAAGTTGTGGCGCAAGCGTCGATCAGCTGTCCATATGCGGCGTCGGATCGCAAGCCAGACGAACATCTTTACCTTGAGAGGCGCCCACGACTTCCATAGGAGGTTTGCCTCCTGGAATGGAATGGAACCAAGGTGCATTGCCTCGTAGGCTGATTTTGCTGAGTACTTTCCATCTGCAGTCCATCGCCAGATGCATTTGTCCATCTCATTGTTGAGGATTACCGATGAGAGTCGTACTCGTAGGTGGACGTATTCGACGATCGCTTGCACCGATAGCGGGCCGTCAATGTCGTCAATCCATGCCTCCTTGTTTAATCCTTGCGCCACTGTCCTTGTCTTCTTGATTGTGGTGGTTACAAGCCGGTAGATCGTCGGTGCCATGTCCCTGATTGGACGTCCATCTACCCTGCTATCCGACCAGAATAGAGTGTTGCGGCCGTCTCCAACTTGCACCCTCACCGACGCGTTGAACAGCGCCTGAACCTCCGGCTCAATGTCCAGGTTGAGTCCCGACCAAACTCGATCCTGTTCTGTCTTTTGAATCCACAGCCAACGCATCCGCAGAGCAAGTCCAGCCAATTTGAGGTTCGTGACACCCAGCCCTCCATAGAAAGTTGGCTTGATGACGATTTCCCACGTCACAGTGCACTTGCCCCTCACTGATGCATCGTGCCCAGCCCAGATATACCGGCGACAGATTGAGTTTATTTCCTTGATGACCCATGGTGGTAGCCTTTCCGCCATGAGTGTGTAGAGCGGGATAGCTGAGAGGACAAATTTCACCTGAATGAGGCGGCCGCTCTTCTTCATCAGCATGCCCTGCCAGTGAGGTAGCTTCCCCGCCACTTGTTCGACCAAAGGCCTCAGCTGTGATTTGGTGAGCGCCTTCGTCGACAATGGCAGCCCCAAGTACTTGATGGGGAACTCCTCTACTTTGCAAGGTAATATGGCCTGTATGTCAGCCAAATTTGCATCACAGCCCCAGATTGGAGTGATCGAGCATTTTTCAATGTTCGTTCGCAATCCAGATGCGCCCCCGAAAATTTGTAAGATCTCCCTGATCCCGATTGCTGCCTCCACTGTGGGCGATGCAAACAGGATGGCATCGTCCGCATATAGGCTGCATCTGTGCTTCACTGCATCATGTCTGATCGGCTCAAGTAATTGTTGTGCACCCGCCTTTACAACCATCCTATCCAGTATGTCCATGGTGAGGATGAACAACATCGGGGATAATGGGTCTCCTTGCCTGAGTCCTCGGCTGTGCTGGATCAGCTTCCCTGGCCTTCCATTAAGTAACACCTTTGTCGACGATGTGGCAAGTAGGATTGAGATCCAATCGCGCCAGCGCCTGCCAAATCCCCAAGCTTCTAGCACCTCGAGCACGAAAGGCCAAGCAATGGAGTCAAAAGCCTTGGATATGTCCAGCTTGAGCAGCATTTTTGGCACTTCCCGCCGCCGTAGTAGTTTTGCTGCACGCTGCACATATTTGTAGTTGTCTTGAATTGATCTGCCTTTGATGAACGCGCTTTGTCTTGGTGAGATCAACTCGTTCAAGTGCGGCGCAATCCTGTTCGCTAGCAGTTTAGCCACCAGTTTTGGGAAACTGTGGATCAAGCTGATTGGGCGATAATCCTTTGGGTAACTCTTTGAGTTGCGCTTTCAATAAAAGAGGGGAGTGACTTTTTTTTTCTAATAAAAAGGTATTAGTGTCACACCATACCTAAAACCGCACATGAAGCTGCTTGCACAGTTGCACTGAAAATCAGAAGAGGCAAAAAAAAAAAATGTACACAGTATAATAATACAACATATATATCAACACAACATCAAAGTAAATGCACCAAAATAGTTCTTAGGTAGTTTGTCTTCACGGTTCATAATAGAAGTAACCACAATATGACCTGTCCAAGAAGAAAAAACAAAAAACTGCTATACTACTCCCTCTGTCCATAACTCTTTCTAATTTTGTTGTGGACACATTCTTCAGAAGATAGTATCAGCGGCGGCAGAAGAAGATTGCAACATCCAGTAGTGGCTAGATTGGCGCGTCAGTTTGTTAGCAGAGTTCCGGAGGTGTTAATCAGCCGGCTGAATAATAGGCACCAATTGTTAGGTGCAGTTTGTTAGGATGAGAGAGTTAGCTATTTAAGTGTTAGCGTTGGGTCAGTTAGGTTAAGCAGAGAATGATCCTAAACTCAGAGCCTCCAAGGGAGGGCGAGTAGGTAATCTGCCCCTGCTGTAATTCGATTGTTCATCGTTCAATTCAATTCATAGTTCGTCCATAACATTTGGTATCAGAGACTTCGATCCTCTGCCGTGTGTTCTTGCGCTCATCACGTCCACTTCCCATCTGTTGCAGAAATTCGTTGCCGCTAAACCCATTGCTCCACAGCCACCATGTCCGACGACGGCAAAGGGGCCGCCAAACCGCCCACCAAGCCGGCCGCCGATGCCACCAGCGATGGGTACGTCAAGGTGTCTGACCTTGAGACCATCGTCGAGAAGATGATCACCAAGATGAACGAGCTCGGCGCCAAGATCGACTCCGAGTCCGCCGCCACCAAGCTGGAGACGTCGCGCCTGGCCGCGTCCATCAACAACGTGCAGACCCAGGTGCTCGAGAAACAAGGCAAGTTCGACTCCTCGTCGGGCTCCTCTCACGCACTGCCGCCGCCACCAGCATCATCCACAAGCTTCGTTTTCCCATGTATGACGGCGCCGAGGATCCGCTCGGATGGTTGCACAAATGCGAGCAATACTTTCGTTCCCAAGGCACGCCGGAGGACGAGAAAGTCTGGACGGCGTCGTTCTACCTCGAAGCCACCGCGAGCCAGTGGTACTACCGCCTGGAGAAGAACCGCGGCGGCGCACCGACATGGCCTGAGTTCGTCGACAGCGTCAACAAGCGTTTCGGGCCACCGGTGCGCAGCAACTCCCTCGGCGAGCTTACGCAGCTGCGGCGCACCGGCTCTGTCGATGAGTACCAAGACCAGTTCCTCAAGCTCTTGCGCGGTGCGACGGCGTCACGGAGCGTCAACAGATTGATATATTCACCGCGGGGCTCCGCAACCCGATGCGCACGGATGTGGAGATGCAAAAGCTGGAATCGCTCGACGACGCCATGGCGTTGGCGCGCTCGTTTGCAGCGTCGCGGGTAATTAAATCACCCGAAACTCCGTGTTTTCCGTACTTGCCCCAGGATCAATGACAAGTACACACGGAAATCACAGTGGAATCATAACCATATCAAAATTTAACTATCAAGTTTATTTAAAATTTACAAAATATTGGCTCAACGGCCGACGAAATACCTTACGAAATAAACACAAAGGAATTCAAATCTCCAGCATGTGCCCCGTGTTTATCCCACAGGCAATTGACTGGAAGTTGAACTCCTAGAAAGAACGGCGTCGTTCCTCACCGAGATTCACGTCATCTCTGAAACAAAGTTATCGGAGGCAAGCAATGCAAGTAAATAATAGCAAAAGTATAATTATATGCACGGCCTAATGAAGGAAGGCATAATATGGTTAAGTTTGCATAAATGAGCATATGGTAATCTAAACTTGATTAATGACATACTTACTAAATTAATTTGCTTGAATATAAATTGCATAAATGTAAGCACAAGTAAATATCATATAATTAAAGTGACATACTTGACTTCCATGTCAAGTTCCTACAAAATCATCATCTATGCCATTCATATACTAATAACCATCATGATCAATTTTAATCCCAACCATTCTCTAAACAAAGACCTTTCATTAAGGAGCTTGAGACCGCAAGCACGGCCATTCGAATGGATTAATTACTCTGCAGAGTTTGTACGCTGTACCCATGGACAGTGAGTGACCGTCTGTGGTGTTGCAGGCACCGTGCACTCACGAAGTGTGCACATCGGTATCACGCATGACGTTTTCATTAGCCGTTTGTTAACCTTGCCTTCCCTAAATTGTCAAAAGTCCCTCTGAACCTGACCACTAACATCCCAGAGGTACAATTTATCCCCTCCTTCGAATATGGATAGTTAGGCAGGAAAAGGGTACAATTCATTGTATTGGTAAACCTTGAGCCCAAAACCGTAGTAATGGAGGTCCCTCTGAATAAATACCAGATGGGGTAAAATTATCCATACATTCCCTACTTCTAGAAGGCAAGGCAACATTCAACTAATTACTTAGCCATGGCCGTCCCATACCAGCATCCATGGTCGCACGATGTTTCCCTAAATCAAGATACAAATGTACCGGTCCTTATGTGATGTGACGGGTCTCCAAAATCATCATTATCAAGCAATCATTAATCCAATTTAACATTATCACATCAAAACCCGTCAACATCTAAATTATCATCATATATCAACAACGATAATTTCCCATCAACATAATCCGTAAATTTAATGAATATACATGTGCTTCCATTTATACAAAATATAATAATTCATTTTAGTAAGCTTATGGCATTTGATCAATGTGACAACCCAACCTATGGTTACAAAGAATTATGATAGGGTTTAGTAAATGGATAAAACCAATAGGTAGTATCTACCATTCCCTGATTGAACATTTTTAGTGACATAAATTATGCACCAATTTATCCTACAAATTAAGCACTTAAATGCACTTGCAAACATAGGATCAAAATGGTCAAGGTGTGTGCTTGCCTCGCACCTTTATATACATAGTTTATATGACGATCTTCAAGTGTCGATCTTCCGACGATGTAATCTTCCGACGATTCACTCACGTCATTCCACGATCGACAAACTCCGAAAGATCCAAATAAAGTCATTGATTGAAGATCCAATAAAATCTACAATAGAAATACCATATTTCGAATAAAAACCAAAGAGCATGATTATGGAATGCATTTCATGAAAATAAATATGTATTCGGAGTTCGTACAAACGGACTACACGTTATCGAGTTCTATCGATAGATAACTAGAAGAGAAGACAACTAGAGTTTACGCGATCCCATTCTATTTACTTTACGATGATCATTTGTTGTGAGTTATGCTCTTGGCCCTTTAAAGGCCATATTCACCTAGACAAGTTATTTATTATTTATTTTCTCTTAAAAAGAGGAACATGCATGTGTTGTTCAAATGGATTGATATAAAGCTAACATGATGGTATGCATAGACATTTATTTACTAAATCCATATAGGGAAGATGATAAGATGTATATGGCTTATTGATGGTGATTGCGTGCATATCTATTATATTAAATTCATAATTATTCCTATTGATGAACATGGTGTTGTTCAAAGAGACATGAGCAAATAAATTAGATACTTATAACAAATATCCTTAGGATGATGTATATGTAAAATAAAGCTATATGTTCCCAGTGCATATAGAAACATCCTTATGGGTTAAAATATTCATTTACCATAGGTATGCATATGAGTACAATATATATTCATGAGCATGAGATATATCCATTTAAGATAAGCTTCATTGAGCTAACTAAATTATCTAGACATAGTATAGTTTAAGGTGACATGCGCAATTAAACAAGATTTACATAGTAAATAACTTTAGCGTAATTTATAGGTAAAATGAGGCTACATACATGTGGAAACATTCCTATGGATTAAGATACTTAGTTTCTATAATCATTTTGGGTACATCTATGTATGTATATGCAATCTACATATTTAGAAGAGATGCAAAGATATGTTATCGAGTTCTAGTTTGAATATGAATATTGTATAAATATTTCTTACATGCTCATGTAAAATCAGGAAAATGTTCCTATCATATTTTTCATCTACAATTATATTCTTAAATGCTAGATACTAATATAAGCTATTAGTTATAACTGACATATTTATATTTTGCTAACAAGAAGTTCTATTTAACTTAGTATATACTTAGTTTCTTAACCATGGTATAACCTAGAGATGTGGCCATATGGTTTATTTTACTTATCATAGCCAGAAAATAAGTTCATACAGTGTAAAGAAAGCTATATGTTCATGCATAGATGAGATGTTCATTTAATTAGGTTAATGAATCTATCATTCAAAGTAAAACTTACATGAAACTACCATTTTAGTTCTTCATGTGACAACTAGGATAACAATCTATATATTTTAATTATAGAGATGGTATGCAATTCTATTGTATAAATAACAATTAAATTCTCATAAAGAAACATGTGATTTTCTATGAAACAAAGCAATTCTATATTTATTTCTTCTCAAATTTTTCCTATGATCAGTGATATGTCTACAGTGGGGATAGATTCTGAAAAGTTCAAAAAGTAACCTAATCTTATTTATTTTCCATATATATAAATTCCCTAAATACGTATTTTTAAACAAAGCATGAAGCTAAATTATTTTCTTCTATGAATTTTTCCTAAACACGTATATCATGTTTTTACATAAAAAGGAGCCTAAAAACATAAGGAATTTTTCTAGATATTTTCCCAAATTTTCCTCACTATTTTTCTATCTATTTTATACTAAAACCGTCTAAAACGTTTTCTGGCCAATTACAGCGCGACACGTCACAAGCTTGAGCTGTTAATTCAAATCAACGCGGGTGAACAGTAAAGCGGCAGCGGAACGGCTCGTCGACGACGGACCAGCGGCGGGCTGCGGTGAAGAGCTACACGAATCGACGCGCGAGGTCAAGGGCTACCTTCCGGTAGTCGCCTCGTCGACGATGGCGGCCTATAGCGGCGGCGCGGCGACGACTTAGGGTTTGCAGCAGCAGGACAACAAGGTTAAGCACGTAAGAGCAAGAAATCGTCGAGTTTGTGCTATGCTGAAGCTTCTACGGGACACTAGGGAGCTCACCGAACCAGCAGAAGAGCCTGCGGTGGCCGGAGATGACGATCCGACGACCAGCGGCGGCGGAACAGAGGAAGCTTCCGTCGGGAGGGCACTACAGGCCTAGGTTGAGGCAACAAAGCATACAAATGAGTTCAGCGATGGATAAAAGTCATGAGTTCCAACGGAATTGAGCTCTAGCTCACCGATGATGGAGATTCGTCGGCAATGGTGACGGCGGCCGGAGCTAGGAAAAATGGAAATTCGTCGAATTGATGCAACGGTTATGGACGAGGTTAAGTTCTAGAGGATAAGGGAGACGGGAGGAAAAGAATCAAAGCTCCAGAGGCGTCCTTTTATAGGAAGAGAAGGCGGTTCTCGCCGGGGTCCCAATCGGCAGTGAAGCAAGGTGAGAGGAGATGGGGAGGAATTCCAACGAGGCGAGGGAAAGCGCGAGAGAGGTCGAAGGCCGTTGGACGCGCCGCGTGGAACTTCACTATCGCGGCACAGGGACGGCGTCGTGCGTGGCGAGGCGGTGGTGGCTGGACGGCGGCAGTGCGTTGACGAGCGGGAGGAAGACGACGCGCGACGGTGGCGGTTGCGCGAGCTGGGCCGACTGGGCTGGAATGGGCTGCAACGGGCCGGGCCAGGTAAGGTTTTATTCTTTCTCTAAATTAACTGAGCAGAATTATTTCATGAATTTTTAACCTAGGCAAACATGATCCAAACCTTATGAAAAATTTCACAGAAATTTTATTTATCAGTTTGCTAGCTATGGTGAATTTTGGAGGATTTTTCGATAATATATTTTTCTAGACAAATTCGTACAATTCCCTATGCTATCAAAATGCTATACACAAAGTGATATTTTTCCTAAATATTCTTGAAATCCAAACTTTCATCAAATGAGGAGAACCAAATTCAAATATCAAAATTTCAAATTAGGACATTCCAAATCAAAACCTCAACAAAACATATAATAACACAAGAATGAGTCAAACTATTATTTTATTTGGGAAAAATTCCCATCTAGGTTATTTTAAATTTTTACAAATCATGCTAATGAGTAGTTAGCTTTCTTAAAAACTACAGCCTAGGATCCGGGATGTTACATCGTTTGAGCGCCGTCTCCAGATCGAAGACGACGAGCCGCGCAATGTTCCGCGACATGCAACGCGCGCGGCACCGCGTCCTACGGCGAACTACGACGCACCGGCCAAATCACCAAGTCCCACCACGAGTTCCCCAACTGCCGCCACCGCCCTGCCGGAGAAATCAGGGCAATCGGGTACGCCACGCATGGTGCGCCTGTCGCCGGAGGAAATGGCGCGCCGCCGCCTGGAAGGCCTCTGTTTCAACTGTCCCGAGAAATTCTCACGGGAACATATCAAGCAATGCACAAGGAAAGGCATCTACTACTTGGAAATCCGTGAAGCGGAAGACACGGACGACGCCGCATCGGAGGAGGACATGCGTCCATGTGCGCGGTCACCGGCATCACATCGGGCGACACTTTGCAGCTCGCCACCTCCGTCCTCGACCACAACTTCGTCGCGCTCGTCGACTCCGGCTCGACGCACTGCTTCATCAACTCAGACACCGCGCGCCGCCTGGGACTCACGCCTGAACTGCGCCCAGGCCTCACTGTGGGCGTGGCCAACGGCGAGCGCGTGCCATCTGATGGTGTCTGCAAGGGGACCAAGGTCATCATCGACAAGGAGGAGTTTTCCATCGATCTGTACGCCATGCCCCTTGGTGGCTTCGAGATCGTCCTTGGGCGCGACCGGCTTCGCACCCTTGGCGCGATCATCTGGAATTTCGAGCGCCTGTCCATGGCGTTCTGGCGCGCCGGCCACCTCGTCAAGTGGTTGGGCATCAATGCGCGCCCGGCCCCAGGCCTCGCCACCACGGAGATGGTCCACTACATGCAATTGTTGCAGGCACAGTTCGCCGACATCTTCCTCGCGCCCAAGGGACTGCCACCACAACGGCCATTCGACCACCGCATCCACCTCTTCCCAGGTACACAGCCAGTGGCCGTCCGGCCATACCGCTACGCCCAGCTTCAGAAGGACGAGCTCGAGGCGCAGTGCAAGGCCATGCTGGAACAGGGCATCATCAGGCCCAGCACGGCGGCGTTCTCCTCGCCCGTGCTGCTTGTGCGCAAGAAGGATGGCTCATGGCGTTTTTGCGACTACCGTGCACTAAACATGATCACATTGTCTGATGCAGAGAGATCACTGGTTCCAGCGACTGATATTTTATTTAGTTGCACAATGATAAGGCACATGAAAGAACTGTTACATCTCACATGTCCATAAGAAGCATTCATTATTGTAAGAGTCAGAAGCATAAAACATTCACAAATATATATTAACTAATTAAATTGCTGTACAAAATAGACCTCGATCATGACATCAAAACCTACTGCCAAAAGAGTGAAATGGTATTGTCAAGTGAGCAAACATGCTTCCCAGAAACAGGAAAAATTCATCATATTGACATTTTTATTGTAGTTCTCATGGCTGCTGGCGCATCAACCCTTCTATATAAAAGTAACCACAATATGATTTGCACACACACACCAAAAAAAAGCTGCTAAACTACTCCCTCTGGCCATAACTATAAGGAATTAAAGTCAATCATTCTCAATAATGATAAAAAATATTAAAATTGACAATATGATAATGATGCTGCTAAGTTCATCCAGAAACCATCTGTCATAGTACGTAATCCTTTCTTTTTTAAAAAAAAGAAAACTATTTTACAGATATATATTATTGTACGAAGTTTAGATATATTTTTGGATGGAGGGAGTAGAACTTGTAGCGTTGTCAGCCACTGATTTTTCCTTCCCCTCATCAACAGAGAGCCGAGCAAAGTATTGCACATCAGCTCTTCCAAAACAGATGGGCTGCTTCGAGTTAAATGACCAAAGCTCTCGGTCTCCCTTACCTTAACCAGATTCAATGGGAAGCTGAGGAAGTGGAAGCATGCCTCCTTAAGCCCAGAGCAGCTGTGCTGCTCGGCTAACGCCAATATGGCAGCTACAGAGGCCGTATCGATGTGCTCGCACAACTTGTCTTCACAAAGTAGCTTCAGTAGCTCCAAGCCATACCTGTCAGCCGCAACAAGCAAATGCTGAATGGCCAATTCATCTTCCTTCTCCATACCGAGATCATGAGGTAACGTGTCAGTGTACACGAACCCGAGCAACGCCCTAAAAACTTCTGACTCCATGTCCTCCACGTGAATGACCGCCGTGCGGTCTATCCCCTCCTTCATGGGGCCAAAAAGCTCCGCGCGAAACACCGGTGACCGTGCCGCAAGAACATATCTGTGTGCTCTGAACGTCTCACCGCTGACTTGGAACGTGACGTCGGCGCCCTCTTTGGTCATTAGCAGATCGCCGAGATGCCGGTGCAGGTTCGATGGCGGCACATTAACAAACGGAGACGCAGCTCTCCTCTGCTCGACAAGGATCTCCGCCATGACGGTGATGTCACACCTGATCGAGAACCTGTCGTTCTTGAGATGCTCTGACTTCTCTAGTCATTCCCTGTTGATGAACCTGGTGAATCCATAGTTATTCTCGGTGAAATCGTGTACCTTTGTGGTCCGCACGTGCGACTCTACCGGTTCCCCTGCCTGATCAAGCAAACTGAACTTGGCTAGCGCCATGACAGGCTTTGGGAGAGCGAGGCTCTTACGGAGGCTGAGGAAGATGGATACGAAGGCGGCGCGGTCGGGGCGTTTGCCGTTGGGCTAGTACTTTATGCTCCAGGATGAGCAACCCCCTGCTCTGAAACGACAACAGATGTACTGGCCGATGGGGAGCTCCTTGGTTCGTGAGTAGCCCTCGATGTCGAGCAGGTGCCAGTGGTGCCCGATCACCGTCCTCCCGATGATGGCGGAGCGCGACGGCGCGCCGCCGGTGGCGGGTGGCGCTTTGGGCGTCGGCATGGCGGCTGGATTGGAGCTAGGGCTTCGGGGAGAATGGCGTAAGTCCACAGCGACATCGATCGACGGCCTTGATTGGAGGGGCCGTATAAGTTCTGTGGATCGGAAGGAACAAGGTCCATTGAATCCCCGCATAAACACGTAGCGGCTTCGAACTCAACAAGAGCCAAGACACAGCTGGTTAGGTTTTTTTTTATGGAACCAACCCATCCGAGTTAAGTCACGGACTTGGCACGAGTGTTGTATCTTCACAGATACTTATTCTTTCAGTGAGAGGTGTCTATCCCGTTGACAGCGAGGCATCCACGGTGACTTCGTGAATCTCAAGATCAGCCGGTCCAGTCCTTCGGAGGTGCTCATAGGGGTAAGGGTTGCGTGCTTGTATTCATAGAGGTGAGTACTTGTGTGTGTTTGTGAGTGTCGGCGTCTGTACTGTGTTTCACAAAAAATAGTAACGCAAATTGGTCGTCATATTACCACCGCATTGTATTGTAGTAGGAGAACAATGTTACCATTTTATTTGTGAAAACAGAATTTCATTGATATTAAAGTATATTACATTCTCTGATTAAAAACCAACCCAAACAGCTCCAACTCAGATAGATAGGCAAGAAATTTTGAAAGAGCCGTAAATTTCACCGTCTAGGATCACAATCTCATATAGATATGTCACAGATGAGAACTCTAACCCAAACATGGCTTGTTTATGCATTAGCATGCACACATGTCAAGTCGAGTCAGCCAAACCACCCAAAAACTGGTTCAAAATCGGCGTTGTATAACCCTCAAAGGTACAGTGCAATGTGCACCGGTTTTTCAGAAACAACGGTTAATCAAACCAAAAAATAACACAGGGGTTAAGGCCTGTTTGGATACAAAGTATTTTTGGAGTTTTGAAAGAATACCACGGGCCCTGTTCGGCTGGTGCAAAAATCCACTGTTTATTCTCTGTTCTACTGTAGCAACGTGAGAGAAAAACAGCTCCAGCCAACAGCCGCAGCGGGCTGTTTCAAGCAGCCGAACAGGCCCACGGTTTTGCAAAATACTTTGGTTTTGAGAGATATCAAAGTGTTTGGATGTAGCAAGTTTTGTAGTTTTTAAAAACCATGGTATTGCTAAAAGTGCAACCATTTTGGAGTTTTAGAAACTCCACTCATGACCTCTTTTTTCTAAACCATGGTTTTGCTTGACACTAGCTTCTAAAACCATGGTTTCTTCATACTTTGGTTTTGAGAAACTACAACACCCAAACAGGGCCTAAGAAAACTGGGCTATAGCATAGGGGAGTAAAATTGACTTCTAATATTAAGGATGTAAAAAAAATATTTTGCAGCTGAAACTAACCAGTTTGAATTTCTTGTCAACATCACACATCATCTGAAGGGCCATCTCGAACCTGTGCCCCCATGTCATAATCAGTTGTTAGTGATCTTAAAAAACAGCTCCTTGAAAACAGAAGGGCAGCTTCGGCACAAACGCTCAAAGTCATCGGTTGCCATTACGGCTTTCATTGCGTCCGGGGACTCGAGAAACTTGATGCACGCTTGCCTCAGCCCATGGCAGCAGTGCTGCTCGGCCAGTGCCAGGATGTTGGCGACGGAGCCGACGTCGATGCTCCTGCACAACCTGTCCTCGCACATCAGCTTCAGCCGGTCCAGGTCGTACCTGTCCGCCGCGATAAACAGGTGCTGGCAAATTACAGGCTCCTCCTCTGGCGTCATCTCCGGCATGGCGTCGGTGTACACGAACTGAAGAAGGGCCCTAAACACCTGCGCCTCCATGTCACAGATCTCCACAACAGACGACTCGTCGCCCTCTCTCATCCGGCCGAAGAGCTCCGCCTTGAAGACCGGTGACCGGGACGCGAGGATGTACCTGTGTGCTCTGACCATCTCGCCACCAACTTGAAACGTGACATCAGCACCCTCTTTGGTCGCGAGGAGGTTGCCGAGATGCCGTTGCAGGTCGGACGGCGGCACATCGACCAACGGAGACACAACCGTCCTGTCCTCCGTGCGAAGCTTCTTCATAGTGATATCGCACTTGATCGTGAAGCGGTCGTCCGTAATAATACGATGCTCCGAGTTCTCTAGGACTTCCCTCTCGACGAACTGAGGAAATCCATAGCCAAAAGTGTCGGAGTAATCACGTAGATTCCTTGTTTTCGTGTGCGACGGCACTGGTTCCCCGGCTTGATCGAGCAAGCTGTAAGTGACTTGCGCCATCACAGGATTGGCGCTTTTGTCGTCGAGGCAGAGGAAGATGGATATGAAGTTGGCACTCGATGAGCTATCGCCGTTGGGGTAGTAATGGAAGTGCCAGAGGTCACCGCCGATTCGGAAGGGGTGAGACTTCATGAACGTGCCGGTGGGGAGGAGCTCCTTGGTCAGCGAGTACCCCTCGATGTCGAGGAGGTGAACGTGCTCGGTCACGTCCGTGGCGATGATGGCGGAGCGCGTGGTAACGCACTCGTTGCCGGGGCCCGGGGGCGAGTGAGGATGATGCCGGGGGCGCCATGGTGGCTAAACAAATCGAAGCGTTTTGGTGGGTTTTGGAAAACGACTTGGCAGTGCGAGGCTTAATTTCAAGTGTCGTCAATGTATAGAAGGTCGCTGGGGTCAGTGTCCTGAACGAATTCCACTGATTGGACCATGATCGATACGAATTACTACTAGATTCGTACAATACGACCCGACTTGGACCCTGAGATATGCAGAAAGTAATCGTGTCTGAATAGAAAGGGAGACACGGCAATCCAAGATACTGTTAACATGCATGTGACATCCAAACCGCGCCGGGAGGTCGACCGGCAGCTGTGCCATACAGGAGGCGAGTCCGACGTCGCACGTGGAGATGGACTAGGCTTCATATCTGCTTCAGCCGCGCGGGTGTTCCCCGGCGTCCGCAGCCATGGAAGAGGCTGCAGCTCGCATATATTACCTTGAACAGAGTAGCCGATCGGTAGACCTGTCGAGATTTGCACGGCGTGAGCCTCTGTTTCGTGTGCCTCGCCTCCTCTCTAACCCGTGTTAGACAATCATGTAATCGTATGTGTAACGGATGACAGGATATGGTTGTTGCCGATAGTTGTTGTATATCCATGGTTAGTTGTTGTAGTTAGGATTCTGTGTAATCTAGCTAGTAGTTCGGCAACAACCTAATCCTGATCTCCGATGACTTGTAAACCACGGCAGTGGTGTTTACTGCCCCCATATAACATGAAGGCGTCGACCCAGATGGGTAACGACGTTTACACCAAAGCTTCCTAGCGCCTCTGATTTTCACATGGTAATCAGAGCAACCACACATACCCAATAGATCCAATCCACCATCCAGCCATGTCTTCCTCCACTGCGCCCATTGTCAACCCGCTGATCGGCCAAGCTGTTGCTGAGAAGCTAACCAAGTCCAATCATGCGCTATGGAAAGCGCAGATCCTCGCCGTGGTGAGGGGCGCGCGCCTGGAGTCCTACCTCACGGGTGCAGCCAAGGCTCCCGCCACCAAGCTGAAGGAGAAGAAGGGAAGTGACGAGATTGAAGTCGACAACCCGGAGTACGAAGCATGGCGCGCCACGGACCAACAGGTCCTTGGCTACCTCCTCTCCACCATGACGAAGGAGGTTCTCTCTCAAGTCGCTTCCTGCAGATCTGCTGCAGAAGCATGGACAGTCCTAGAGACTACATTCTCGTCCATGACTAAAGCTCGCTCCATCAACACCAGGATCGCCCTTGCTGTCACAAAGAAGGGCGACCTCTCCATTGCCGAATATGTCGGCAAGATGCGCTCGCTTGGAGATGAGTTGGCACACTCCGGCAAGCCACTCGACAACGACGAGCTCGTCTCGTACATCCTCGCTGGCCTTGATGACGACTACAATCCGGTTGTGACTGCCCTAGTCACCCGGGTTGAGCCTGTCACGGTCGGAGAGGCGTACGCTCAGCTGCTAAGCTATGAGCAGCGTTTGGATCTTCTTCGCAGCGCTGACTCCCACTCGGCCAACATGGCGAACCGAGGCCGAGGAGGACAGCGCGGCCGCCAGGTCGCTCGCGGCGGCAACACTGGAGGGGGCCGCGGAAATCGCGGTGGCCGCGAGGGCGCGGCAACATCGCGCCACGCCAGAACACTAGCGGCAACAGGAGGGCGCCACCGACAACAGGCCAAAGTGCCAACGGTGCTTCAAGAAGGGGCACACGGTGATGGACTGCTGGCACAGGTTCGAAGAAGATTTCGTTCCTGACGAACGTTTTGCAGGAGGAGCTGCGACGTATGCTGTGGACCCCTACTTCTACGCAAATAGTGGGGCAACAGATCACGTGACGGGCGAACTGGAGAGGCTCAATACCCGCGAGAAGTACAAGGGCAAGGATCAAGTCCACACCGCAAGCGGTTCAGGTATGGAGATTAGTCACATCGGTCATTCAGTTGTGAAAACCCCTGATCGTGGTCTTGTTCTAAGAAATATTCTCTATACTCCTAAGGCCAATAAAAATCTTGCTTCTGTTCACCGTTTAGCCACTGATAATTCTGTTTTTCTTGAATTTCACTCTAAATTCTTTGTTATCAAGGATGTGGCCACGAGGAGAACGCTGCTTAGGGGACCATGCCGTAGAGGACTCTACCCCTTGCCGCCCACAAGTTCAATAAAGCAAGTCTGCAGTGCCATTAGACCATCTCTTGAGACATGGCACAGTCGTTTAGGTCATCCCTCCACTCCGATTGTGGAGAAAGTTGTTAGGAGTTTTAATCTTCCATGTTCTTTGATTCAAATAAACAATCAGTTTGTGATGCTTGTCAAAGGGCCAAGAGCCATCAATTGCCATATTCTAGATCTCAACATGTGTCTACTCATCCTTTGGAACTCGTCTTTTCTGATGTGTGGGGTCGTGCACCCAAATCTGTTGGAGGCATGGAATACGTGAGTTTTATTGATGATTATAGCAAATTTGTTTGGATTTATCCTTTGAAATACAAATCTCAAGTTTTCCAACGATTTCATGAGTTCCAAAAACTTGTTGAGCGTCTTTTTGATCGGAAAATTTTGACAGTACAAACTGATTGGGGCGGCGAGTACCAAAGTTGAATGACTTCTTTTCAAAGATTGGCGTGACACATCATGTGTCCTGCCCATATGCCCATCAGCAGAATGGGTCTGCTGAACGGAAACACCGACATATAGTCGAAGTAGGACTTTCCCTACTAGCCCACGCATCCATGCCATTGAAATATTGGGACGATGCCTTTGTCTCTGCAGTTTATCCAATTAACCGCACTCCCAGTCGTGTCATTCAGTTTGAAACACCTCTGGAAAGATTATTTCATGTCAAACCTGACTACACTTCGCTTCGTGTGTTTGGGTGCACCTGTTGGCCCAATTTGAGGCCATATAACTCTCATAAACTCCAATACCGATCAGCACAATCTGTATTCCTGGGCTACAGTCCTTTACACAAAGGATTCAAGTGTTTAGATCCCAAATCTGGTCGTGTGTATATTTCACGCGATGTTACATTTGATGAGACAATTTTTCCTTTTTCTCATTTGCATGAGAATGCTGGACAGCGCCTCCAAACGGAAATTTCTCTCCTGCCTGACACTCTTCTTAATCCTTCTAATTTTTCCTTAAGGGGTAATCCACCTGATGATCATGTGCCTAATTCTCCTGTTATTACTGAAAACTTGGAAGAAATTGATGATGTGCAGGCAGCAACAGACGCTCAAACGGAAGAAACTGGCCAACCAGGGAATGGCGTGGAGCACGGAGGAGATACGCCTGCGGCCTCAGGTGGATCAGTCTTGGGATCGCTGCAGCCGCTACCTGCGTCAGCGCGTCCCGTGTCGGCCTCTCCAGCGCCTGACACGCGGCGCGCTCGTGATGATGCGGGAACGAGCGCCCCGTCTGGCGCGGCCACATCGTCCGTGTCGGGCTCGGCTGCGCCCGCGCCCGCGACAGCAATGGGACCCACGGGTCCTGTCGTTCCTCCCGATCCGGAGCCAGCGGGGGAAAATCCACCTGCGACAGATTTTGCTCCGGGATTGTCTGTGGCCTCCGGATCTGCTGCGCCCACACGAGCTAAAACAAGATTGCAGAGCGGCATCAGAAAGGAGAAAATCTACACGGATGGTACAGTAAAGTATGGTCATTTTACTTCCACCGGTGAACCACAATTCTTAGAAGAAGCTTTGAAAGATGATAATTGGAAATCTGCTATGGATGCTGAATATTTAGCTTTGCAGAAAAATAAAACTTGGCATCTTGTTCCTCCACAGAAAGGCCGCAACATTATTGATTGTAAATGGGTTTATAAAGAGGAAGCAAGATGGGAGTCTAGATAGATATAAAGCTCGTCTCGTTGCAAAAGGATTTAAGCAACGGTATGGGATAGATTATGAAGAGACTTTTAGTCCTGTGGTCAAAGCAACTACTATTCGTGTTATTCTTTCTATAGCTGTTTCTAGGGGATGGACACTTCGGCAATTGGATGTGCATAATGCCTTCCTTCATGGCTATCTTGAAGAAGTTTATATGAGACAGCCACCTGGATATGAAAGTAAGTCTTTTCCCAATTATGTTTGCAAGTTGGACAAGGCTTTATATGGACTTAAACAGGCACCTAGAGCTTGGTTTGCTAGACTGAGTAAGAAACTGGTTGATCTTGGCTTTAAAGGCTCAAAAGCAGACACTTCTCTGTTTTTCTACAAGAAGGGTGATATTGTTATGTTCCTTCTCATTTATGTTGATGATATAATTGTTGTGAGCACCAAGCCTGAAGCTGTTCCTGCTCTGCTGCAAGATTTACAGCAAGAATTTGCGCTGAAGGATTTAGGTGATTTACACTATTTCCTTGGAATAGAGGTAAATAAGTTGTCAAATGAAATAATTCTTACTCAGGAGAAATATGTTGGTGATTTGTTAAGAAGGGTTGGTATGACAGAGTGTAAACCTGTTAGTACTCCATTATCTACTAGTGAGAAATTAACAGTTCATGGAGGCTCATTGTTGGGACCTGACGATGCAACCAGATATAGAAGTGTTGTAGGAGCTCTTCAGTATTTGACGCTAACAAGACCTGACATTGCTTTTCCAGTTAACAAAGTGTGTCAGTTCTTGCATGCTCCTACTACTGAACATTGGGCAGCAGTAAAGAGAATTTTGAGATATTTGAAATCTTGTACTAAACTGGGTTTGAAGCTATGCAGATCGAACTCAACATTGGTGAGTGCTTACTCAGATGCTGACTGGGCAGGATGTTTGGATGATAGAAGATCGACAGGTGGTTTTGCAGTCTTTCTTGGATCGAATCTTGTAGCTTGGAATGCAAAGAAACAAGCTACAGTCTCCCGGTCAAGCACTGAGTCAGAGTATAAAGCTCTTGCGAATGCAACAGCAGAGATCATGTGGGTGCAAACTCTGTTGCGTGAGATTGGTGTTTTAAGCCCTCCAACAGCTCGACTATGGTGTGACAATATGGGTGCTAAGCATCTTTCATCAAATCCTGTCTTCCATGGTCGTACAAAACATATTGAGGTTGATTTCTATTTTGTGAGAGAAAGAATTAACAATAAACTGCTGCAGATTGATTTTGTACCAACAAGAGATCAAATAGCTGATGGATTCACCAAGGCGCTGACAGTACGACAGTTAGAAAATTTTAAATACAATCTAAACTTGGGCAAGTTATGATTGACGGGGGGTGTTAGACAATCATGTAATCGTATGTGTAATGGATGAACAGGATATGGTTGTTGCCGATAGTTGTTGTATATCCATGGTTAGTTGTTGTAGTTAGGATTCTGTGTAATCTAGCTAGTAGTTCGGCAACAACCTAATCCTGATCTCCGATGACTTGTAAACCACGGCAGTGGTGTTTACTGCCCCCATATAACATGAAGGCGTCGACCCAGATGGGTAACGACGTTTACACCAAAGCTTCCTAGCGCCTCTGATTTTCAAACCCGGCTTGTCAACTCATCATGTTCATCACGGTCTCTTCTTTCGTCGGTTCAGCTCATCCGGAACAAGGTGGCATTGTTCACCATTCAATAGCTGCTTGCGAGCGAAGCAGCGAAACATGGACTCAGAGAGGAAACAAATTGCTCGGGTCGGACGTTTAAGAAGAGTTTTACGGTACGTGCCCAATACCATTAATATTATACATTTCTACTAGTAGTATCATGAGGAGTATAACAGTCATTTTAATATTATCGGTACTTTGCGCCACGCCGCCACCGCTGTACTCCTTGCGCCGCCACCCCCTCTCCCCACGATCTCACCATGCCGCCACCTATGATGTTGCCGCCCTGCACCACCATCGATTGTCCTTTGTCGCCACCGATTTCACGCCATCACTTAAACTTTTTTTTCATGAAATACCCTAGTACTATTAATATTACTCAAGAATACTGATAGTATTGGAGGTAGAAGGAGAAGTAATCTGAATCCTCGGATTTTAAATATCACCAGTACATACTCTGGTGGTATGGTGCACCGTAAAACTCCTCGCAAACACAACTGGCTCCATATCTGCTAGGCTCCAGCTATATTAGTGTGCAGCTCGATTCTCAGTTATTCTAACCATGAAGTTTAAGGTTTATTTGAACACATTCAAGCTCTTCAAATTTAGCTCTCTCATTTGAAATTTGTCATGTTGCAAGGAATTACTACTTTGTTGCAGCAATTTCTTAGTTTTGTTCAGTAGTTCTCTGTCGCACCGCATGTTGTAGTTAGTTATGTTGCATTAATTTGTTCGTCTGCATGATATTTTCATTCATTACAACGGCCGTTCATAAATGTTGCAATGTACTAGAAAATAGAGAAATTTTCGGCATTTGAGATACAATGTTCTTATTTAAAATGCAGAAATTTCATTTGGGAAGAAGAAAATGCCGAATAACAAATGAATTGCCAAGCCATAAAGAAATAGAAATAATGATGATAAACTGGAGTGGCAACCACACGAGGAAAAAAATTTCTGATATGGTCACTAATCATCATGAGATTAAAAATGTTTCTTCTTTTCAGCCACTACCGCAAGTTTGAGGGATCATTCAATTCGCCTGGGTTTAAGTATTGGAGGTTTTACCAAACTATAATAATAAGGTGAAAAATTCTTTAAGAACAATATATCATTCATACAATTTTGAGACCAGAAACATTAGACGTAAATTTACAATACAATCCATTTACAAATCGAGTATATGAAAACTATCTAAGTCTTATGGGGCACTTATTTGAACAATCATTGAACTTTTAGTCCGATCACCCAAAACTATAGAAAGAAAGAAGTGTGATAGTACTCTGTTGGTGGCAAGCCATTTGAGTGTGATAGTACTCTGTTTTATTTTTTCAATATGCTCTCAAGCAATCGAACACATTTATGCCTCAATCGTTTACCAAATAGTTTTAGTCATGGATCATCTGCAATTTTGGAGCGTGTTTCGGTCCACCTTAGTGTTTTTATTATAATTATTAAAATCAATACTTGCAATCATTGGTGATTGTGCTTGAATCAAGATTATATGAATGGATGTACGTAACATTCTATCTTTTAACAATTTTTGTAACATGTCATTTCTAGCATACACGTTCCCTTAATACATATAATGCTTGAAATACACTACATAACAGAAAGAAAACTCATTCATGCTTACTACATCTCTCTAAGAGTTTATACAAGGTTTGAGATGTAGGATAATTGACATACAAGGCCATATAGATATTTTTGTGTATAAATATAATGTATCTAGAAATATCATCAAGAAATCAAACTTATAGATAACTTAACGGAGTCATATTCATATAGTGAATGCATTCAGATAATTTTTTTATATTTGTAAGTGTTATATATTTTATGTGTAACATCTTTTTCTAAAGCAAGTATGTTTTAGGTGGTGTTTGGATCCTCTATAGCTTCTATGAATCTGGATTCTAGATGTAGTTTGTATAATCTGGCTTCTAAAAAAAATCTGAGTGGGGGTGCTTGAATCCTGGCTTCCTGAAATCTAGAATCCAATTTCTGATGTGATTAGTGACTAGCTTGCCCTTTCTATATTTTTCATGAGCGGTGGCACAAGCTGTAATTATCAAAAAGCATTCAAGGGCAGTGGGTCATTTGAAAAATAAAATCACCTAAAAGCTGGGTTAGGCCAAATTATGAGATTCTTAAAATCCCACAATCTGGATTCTAAAATCTGGTATATAATCTGGCCTGTTTGGATCCCCTATAGCTTTTAAAATTTGGATTCTTAACACTTAGATTTTAAGCAAGAGCCACCGAAGTATTGTAAGTACATGTGGCTCTTGCTTTGGCCTTCAAATATCTTTTTTTTTTTCCTGAAACACAGACGTAGACGCTTACATTAGTGCACCTGCAACAAATATAGGCACGCACTATCCATTTCATGATTTTTCTTCGTAAACACAAATATAATAGATAAGAATCATGTATTTTTGTTATGTCTAATAACAATTATCAGACCATGATAAATCTTTTTGGTATTTTCTTTTAAGTGGATAGGTGAAGGTGTGAAAAGGATAGAAAGGACATGTGGTGAATTTTTTCTTTTAGAAATTAAATGAAAGAGAAATGTAAGGATACATTACGAGGGCAAACCTGGTTCGCAGCAGAGATAGCAACCGTTCCCCAGTAACGGCGCCAGAAATGCTTGTTGGTATTTCTTACACCACGAATAAATCTACAAGCGCACGGAATACCGTTGTAGCACTTCACATAAGAGTATTCCAAGGTATCTTATTTCTTTTCCCCAAGGAACAGAGATATTCTGCAGCAAGGTTAGTTTTACCCAAGGACACACAAGAACGATAGTAGTATAGGATTGAGAGGATTGTTGGCGCTTTCTAAGTACCCATTTTATGTGCCAATAGCAGCCATATTCCTCCACATTCTCACCATATTCTTGTCATAATTGTGCATTATTACCTCTAACCTTGACGAATTCCACTTGTAGTGTTGTTTAAGTGCTATGTTGCAGAATTAGGTGAAATGACACTATAAAGGCTCAAGTATGAGAAGTAACGACATGAAGCCCGACTCGCCATGCAAGGAGGGCTTCCCAATAGCCCATAGCACATACAAGACACCTCTGGACGTCCATGGAACCCTACATGCAAGCCCAAGGTCGTGGCCCAATGCCTAAGGATTTCTAGAAGGTTTATCCGGAAGGAAAGATCAATTCGCGCAGTCCAGAAACAGCACTGTATTGTCACGCGGATTTCGAGTTCAAGACGTGCTCTAATGGGCATCCAATATACAGGAAAGTTGTAGATCTCGTCAAGAGCTTTCCGGAAAGGATTATCCCGTTTGGATTCTGGAGCTAGGAGATATAGGCCCCGCAAGGAGACCTGCGCAGAGGAGTCCGAAGCAGGACAGATATTTTGGCATTGCATATTTGGGAATCAAGATGACTGAATCTGGAGATCCAATAAATACCAAAGTCGTAGATCTTTTCGAGGGCTACGAGATAGAGTCCAAGTTTGCCTCATTTGGACTCCAGACGAGGGAGTTATGATTTATGGAAGGCGGAGCTGTGAAAAGGGAAAATCGAGTCCGAGTTGGAAACGAGTCGTGCCGGTCGGCACACCTTTGGTGCCGACCGGCACCGACCTAGATTTGTTTCCTTTCACCTCTAGATGCCTCCCCACTATATATGAAGCCCATAGGACGCCCAGAAGGGGGGTTGGACGAGAGTTGGACGTCGAAAGACCTAGGGAGACGCCTCACACACCCACGACGCCGTCCGGAGTTGAGAGCCACCACATAAACAATGTAATCTAGGCTAGTTAGCTTGCCGGCATAGCCTCCATGCGCGGTTGGCTATGCCGGAGTTCTTGAGCCTCCCTTGATGTTCGTCAAGGTATGTACTTGATGGTGAGCATTGTGTCATTGTGAGAATTCTTGGTCTTTAATCGGATTACTTTGGTCTATGCGATTGTGCATGTTCTTAATTCTAGATACTTAATAAGAATAGACTCGTGGCGAAGGTTTGTTCTTATGGATCTATCGTATAGTGCAAGAAACCGGTGGGGAGCTATTAACCCTTGTCGTGACAGGATCGGGGCGAACGAAACCACTATGTCTTGTAGAATACCGGAGTAGTTTGTGTAAGCTAAAACCTTGCTTTGACGTGATTTTACCTTATGGCTGGAACTACTAGATTATACAGGTTGAACTCTTAGATTGGATCTTGGTGAATATCTGTTTACCACTCACGGTGCCGCTCGGCACGGCCTCCGTGCCGACCGGCACAACACCTATCTTCTTCACAACTCGCTTGTGTGCAATAGTGCTTCATGCTAGGGTTGTTCCGTTAGACGAAATAGTAACTTTAATCGTGTTCTCTTGCTGATCTCTGTGGATTCGATATTAAACCTTGGAATACTCTAAGGGAAAGTGCTACAATGTACACCGTCCACTTGCGGTATATAAATGGGTGCGTATAAACGACCAACAAGCTCTTTCTGGCGCCGTTGCCGGGGATCGGCAACTCGAACCTATGGTGATCTATCTAGTTTTTTCGACTAATCCTATTCTTTTATTGCACATGCCCTGTTTTTCGTGTTTGTGTGTCCATTGAAAACAGGTACAGCTAGGCACACAGTTATCCAAGGAGTACAGACGGTGATCCATCCTCCCGGTGCCGGCCACCACAACCGTGGTGCCAATCGGCACTGCCTGGGGGATCGCTGCCGTGTGTTCTGGAGACGTCCAGAACGCTGGAGATCGACGACGTTGACGATCTGTGCTACCTTCTCCTCGCACCGGGAGCAAACTACTTCGTGCCGATCGGCGCAATGCCCATGCCGATCGGCACCTACCGATTTATCAAAACAAGGTGCACGCTCTTGTGTCAAAATTTTTTAAGACTAATTTTTTTTAGATAATGGGAAAACGGTTCCCGGCCTTGACCTCATGTGAGGCTACGGCCGATTACAACTCCAAGCAGCACTTCCGTCTGCCACAAAACACGAACAAAAGTAACGATGACACCAACATAGTTTGAACAGAGACGCTTATTAAGGACCCAATCCTATTACTAAACCTCCATCCATAGTTGGCGAAAATTTGCATGACTAAGATCTCCAAAGTTTGACATGCCATCCTCAGCACGTCTTTGTCCTCTTCATGCTTCTGCAGCTGCGCCCAGAACCGAAGCCAATATGTTCCTCGATATAGTACCTGCATATAAGTTTTGATTGGAGATTTATCAAATACCACATCATTCCTACTTAGCCAAAGTGCCCAACATAAAGCAGATGCACCAACTAACAGTTTCCTTTTAAGATTACTACCCAACCCCGCAAGCCAATTACCAAACAAGTGGTTAATACTATGAGGTGGTTGCAAGTTAAAAGCAAACTGGACTGCACGCTAAAGGAATTTAGCATGATGGCATTCGATAAAGAGATGTTGAATAGTTTCGTTACAAGAACAAAAGCAGCAACGTTTGTTGCCATGCCAATTCCTCCTAGCAAGGTTGTCTTTAGTAAGAACTACTCCTCTCTTAAGGTACCACATGAAAATTTTTATTTTAAGGGGCATTTTCAGCTTCCACAAATGCTTGTCAAACTGTATGTTAACATTGCTAATAAGAGAGTTATACATAGAGCTTACAGTGAACAATCCAGATTGAGTTAGACTCCATCTAAAGACGTCACTAGTATTGTTTAATTGGACATGACAAATAGTAGCCACTAGGTGATGCCATAACACAAGGTTATTTCCATGTAAAGACCTTCTAAAAGTAATATTGAGAGGAACAGTCTGAAACACCGAAGCTACTGTAGCATGTCTCCTACGAGCAATGTTAAACAAAGCTGGGTAACTCTCTCTTAGTGAAGCATTGCCTATCCACTTATCTTCCCAAAATCTTATTTGGTTGCCATCATTCAATCTGAATGAGCCAAGATTAAGAAAGGTAGGCTTTACTTTCATAAGACCTGACCAAAAATGAGAGTCTCCCGGTTTCTTCTCTACTTGAGCAATTGTTTGGTTTCTTAAGTACTTATTTCTAAGTATAGTCTGCCACATCCCATTCTCATTTATCAACTTAAAAAGCCATTTACTTAACAAGCATTGGTTTTGTATATCTAGATTCTTAATACCTAACCCCCCAATTTCTTTTGGTTGGCAAAGGATGCTCCATTTGGCTAATCTATATTTCTTTTTGTGTTCATCAGATTGCCAAAAAAAGCGTGATCTATAGTAATCTAATTTTTCAAGGACTCCTTTCGGTACCTCGAAAAAAGATAACATGAATAAAGCCAAACTTGTTAAGACAGAATTAATAAGAACAAGGCGACCCCCTACTGACATATGCTTCCCCTTCCAACTGCTAAGTTTTTTCTCAAATTTCTCCTCAATAATTCTCCAATCCGCATTACTTAATTTCCTAACATGCATTGGAATGCCTAAATATCTAAAAGGATAACTCCCAGATTGGCAACCAAACAATTGTGAGTATTGTTGTTCATATTCTTTTGCTTCCCCAAAACAGAAGATTTCACTTTTGTGAAAATTTATTTTAAGACCCGATAGTTGTTCAAAAGCACATAGAAGCATTTTCATGTTCGTTGCTTTTTCCAAATCGTGGTCCATAAAAAGAATAGTATCATCTGCATACTGTAGAATGGACAAGCCGTTATCTACCAGATGGGGAATTACACCTGTGATTTGCCCCTCCTCTTTAGCTCTATTAATCAATAAAGCTAACATATCGACAACAATATTGAATAAAATCGGGGATAGCGGATCTCCTTGTCTAAGTCCCTTCCATGTTTGAAAGTTTTGACCTACCTGGTCATTGATTTTGATGCCCACATGGCCTCCTTGTATGAAAGCTTCGATCCATTGACACCACTTTAGGGAAAACCCCTTCATTCGGAGTGTTTGCTGGACGAAACTCCATTTGACCTTGTCATATGCCTTCTCAAAATCAATCTTAAAGATTACTCCGTTCTGCTTCCTTTTGTGTAGCTCATGTATTGTTTCATGTAAAACAACTACCCCTTCCATAATGTTTCGACCAGGTAAGAAAGCCGTCTGAGTTGGACTAATGACCTTTTGTGCTACAATTGAGATTCTATTTGTAGCCACTTTCGTGAAAATCTTGAAGCTAACATTAAGCAGACAGATGGGTCTGTATTGTTGGATTTTGTTGGCTTCTTTACATTTTGGTAAAAGAATTATAGTCCCAAAATTGAGACTATATAGGGGCAATTCACCTTTATGGAAATCAGCGAATAAGGCCATTAGATCATCTTTGATCGTGTCCCAGAAAGCCTGATAGAATTCCGCCGGGAAACCATCAGGCCCTGGCGCCTTATTATGCTCCATCTGAAAAATTGCATCCCTAACTTCCTTTTCCGAAAATTCTGCAGTTAGGATCTCATTTTCTTCATTACTAACCTGGGGTATGTCCTCTCTACGAGACTCATCCAGATTGAAGTTATTCTCAACTGGTGGGCCGAAGAGACCTTTATAGTAGGTTGTGATGTAGTTTTTAAGCTCACCATCGCCACTAATGGTTTGATCCCCATGTTTTAGTTGAAAAATCCTCGTCTTTCTATGTTTACCATTAGCAACCAACTGGAAGTATTTGGTGTTTGAGTCACCCTCCAGTAACTCCTTAACCTTTGCCCGTTGGTACCATTTTATTTCCTCTTCCCGTAATAGCTCAGCCAACCTATTGTTTAGACATTGTTTTAGATCAACCTCTTGTGCTGTTAAAACAACTGTCTCAGCTTTTTTATCCAAGCTATCAAGCTTGTCGAGAAGCCTCTTCTTTTCCTTCTTGTAAACACCACTAGTGTGTTTCGCCCACCCCCTTAGGTATTGTCGCACTTTACGAATTTTCGCTTGCCACCGTTCCATGGGGGTTGCACCGCTGTTTTCATTCTCCCATAATTCCTTTACCATTTCCATGAAACCATCACGAAGTAACCATCCAAGCTCAAATTTGAACTGATGTTGGTTATAATTCGAAGATGCGTCCCCGGTATTTAACAGTAAAGGAGTATGGTCGGAAATATCACGCGTGAGTGCAATGACCGTTGATAAAGGGTACTTTTGTTCCCATTCCGTGGCCATTAAAATTCTATCTAGCTTCTCATAAGTTGGTGTTTGAAGTGAATTAGCCCAAGTGTATTGCCTTCCAGACATCTCGAGTTCTCTTAGACTCAGACCATCAATTATAGCATTAAAAAGAAAAGGCCAACGATGGTCAAAATTGTCGTTATTTTTTTCATTGGGACTCCTGAGAATGTTAAAGTCGCCTCCAATTAGGATAGGTAGACTCTCATGGCTACACATGTGAACTAACTCAGTTAAGAAAACCTCTTTAAATTCATGTTGTGCTGGCCCATAAACTACTACAAGTGCCCACTTAAAGCTATCATTTTTATTGCATAAGTGGAATTTCACATAGTAGTCGCCTTCATCTATTGCACCAATATCATAAATATCAAGGTCAATCCCCAATAAAATACCACCTGACCGACCCTTTGGTTCCTTAACATGCCATAGATAGTTCTTACCACTACACAGATTTTTCAGGAAAGAATTAGTAAAGCTTTTTCTACCTGTCTCTGAAATAGCGATAAAACTAAGATTATGTTCTTTTGTAAGCTCTGAAATGAATCTGTGTTTTTTTGGGTCTTTAAACCCATCACAATTCCAAAACACACCTTTCATTGTTAAACAATGTGTTTAGAATTCTTCCCGAGAGCTTTCTTATTCTTGGAGGTATTTTGTCTTTTGTTAGGCAACACGGCAGTAAGATCAACAAGATCACCACCGGAGTCCATAACTTCCTCCATAATTTCCCCACATAAATGATTCAAAATGAAAGTATCAATTTCATCCTCTTCTGCTATGCGTTTCTCTTCTTTGTCAAAAATTTCAGTTCTTTTATCTACCTGCTGAACCTCTTTTAATCTATCTTTCTCTAACAATTTCATACCCAAGATAGAGTTCGTAACACTAGTACTATCAAGACCCAAAGAAATACCTAGGCTACTGATGCTAGAAGCAATAAACTCATCGGAATAATTTAAAAAAGAGTTGGGCACAGATTGATTACCATCACTTGGTGGCGCCTCCATGTTCTTTGCAGCCTTCAGCTTGACGGCCTGTGCCAGCGCCTCCTCATCGCTGGTTCCGACCCGCCTCTTGCTGCGACGGAGCTCCAGACCCGCGGCCTCTGGGATCCTGCAAGTGCAGCTGGGCTGGCGATGGTCACGTTCTCCTGACTTGGAACATCTCCGAGGTCTGTTGGCGTAGCATTCTCCACCGACCCGTTCTCTCCTAGGCCTTCATTCACAGCAAGCATCTCCGGCAGCTTCACCACTTCAGGCACTTGGGCCCTGGGCTGCTCCCCTGCCGACTCAAGGCCAGGCACGGTAAGCACATACACCGGCCTTTTTTTTGCGACGTTGTCGGCAAGCGTGTGACGCTGGATAGTACTAGCACCGGGTGCAGACTTAGGTGCCCCCGGCGCCTGCTTTGGTGCGCCCCCTGTGCCCTTGTTCTGCTGCGGCGTTTTCTCATCCTGCCCCTTCGGACCCTTGTCCTGAGACTCATCGTTTTTCCCATGCTCTCCATCTTCTCCATTGTTATTCCCAAAATCATAATCCATGTCCATCGGCTCTGGATTGGCCTCATCCATATTTTCCTCTACACGGAACTGAAGCTCGTAGAGGTAATCACCGATGACGATGTCCACAAATTGAGGAATGATGTTGGGGTCGAGCACAAGCACCTGAAGGCGGCAACGATCATGCCTCCGAGTAAAAGGCATGTCTACAGCCTTGGTCACTCCCAGAATTGAACCAATTGCCCAAATTACAGCAAAGTCACGTAGCTCTTTTGGTAGACCCGTGAACTGCACCCAAACCTTAGCCATTGCATGCTTTATTTCATTACCTCCAACCCCTGCTTCAATTCTCATGGTGGTAGCTGGGAACTTGGTGTGTAAAACGCCCCACTCCGCCATCCTCTGCAGCTCGGCCATGGATGGGAAGACAGTTCGGAAAGTGTTGATGCCTGTTTCCTCAACCATCCACCTCCATCTCCCAGGGATCAGCCTCTCCAACTCCGAAGTGACATTGGCTGCCGTCAAAGGGCCGCCTGTCACTCGAATCACTGCTGCCTTGGACTCCGTCTTGTGCTTCAAATGATCGGGTGTTGGAATATAGTAGAAACCCAAGCCATCAACAGCGTAGCCGCAAGGCATAGCAAAAGGTGTAACTTTCTGCAACTCCGGCTTGACTGACCTATAAATAGGACATCTCTCCATGGCATGGTCGTGCGAGTCACATATTTCACAATACACCACCGCTGTGCAGTCCTTCATAGCATGACCTTTGGTGTGACACTTGTAGCAGTAAGGAACCTTGCCAGTGCCTTTGGATGCCCCTTGTGCCGATGACTCTGGCTTATCACTTGTTGGAGGCGCCTTTGTCATGGTGTCTATCTGTTCAAGCTTAGATGAAGAGCTATCCACCAAGGGCACCCCGGTCTGATCAGAGGCTTGTAGCACTTGCGTCTGATTTCCTTGCATTGCCGCGAACGCTTGTTGCAAAAGCGCCGCAGCATGTGCAGTCTGTTCAGCCGTGGGCGCAGACATGCCACCAGACAGGATCGGCGCCGGCTGCTCGACGTTGCCGCTGGTCTGGCCGCCAAAGCCGCCGCGCCCATTACGCCCGCCGTAGTTGCCCCTGTTCCGGGCCCCAAAATTACGGCCTCCCGGGCGAGGACCTCCATTGCGACCTCCACCACCACTGTACCGGCCGCCGCCGCCACGGCCAACACCATAGCCACCACCGTATCCTGGATGGAACGGTGCCGGTTGAAACCCGCCGCGGCCGATCATGCCAGCTTGTCCGTTCCCTCTTCCGGCGCCACGGTAGGCGGCACCGCCCCTAGGAGCCCGGTTATCCCCGCCGTTCTCCATCGCCAGCTTCGCAACTTCAACGTAGGATGCTGCGTGCTTGTGGAAGGCGGCGGAATGAGGAGCTCTAGGGTTTCTGGTTCGTGTGCCCGTCCTAGCAAATAATGCCACCAGGCCTGGTGTTGGCCGGTACGGCACTAGTGGGCTCAGCCAGAATTTCCTTGGGCCTGCTGCGTGTGGTGGACCATCATGCTGACATGTTGCACGATTCGAAAAGGATTTCGAATTTGCACCTGAAACTGAAACAGCCGGTTTCCCCGAATCCCGCCCATGATTACCGCTTAATGCGGATCCTGGGTTCTGCACCATCTCCGGCGACGGCGATCGCCGGCCCGAAGAGGAAGCTTGGGACGGTGTACCTTTGGCTTTCCTGTGCGAATTGAAACAAGGCGATGAAGAAGATTTTTGACATACCTTCGCCGTCGCCAGGACGTCACCAATTGTCCTTGGGGGTGAGACCCTCGGTGATGGAAGAGGACCTCGCCACGGCCGAACATTGGTTCTGTGATGAACCATGGAATCGATGATCTTCTTGGCTAACGAACCTTCACGCAGCGACTTGTCTGAATTTTCAGTCTCCAACTCCCTCTCTGCCTCGAACAATTGTGGAGAAGAGAACCCCACTTCCTTGGCTTGATTAATGAAATCCGGAGTGTCAATTGACTCAACGGAATCATCATCTTCTGAGTCCTCTCCTGACTCGTCTCCTCTAGCCCAGAATCGCAAACCTACAGAATCCTCCACACCATGGGCGTGTCTTGATCTCGAGGTACAGGCTAAAGATACCTCGGCAGCACGGTGTAGCTGCTCCATGGCGAGGATCCTGTCTTCCTCCGATAGCACAGCTGAGGTAGTCACATCCTCCACCACCAGCCGAGCCGGCGGCGCGAGAGTGAGGCGACGTACCCTCAGCTTCCCTTTCATGCCACCAGGATTTCACATCCTGCAGATCCACGAGGACGAAGCAGAAGCGCTTGTAGAGAAGAGGACGATGGCCGCCGGCGTGGACGCCGGCGAGGGCCGCCGACGTGGACGGCGACGAGAGCCTGTGGTCGCCTTCGTCACTCAGATCGCCAGCTCCGCTTTTTTCGCCTCGTCCACCCCTCCTCAGAGTTTTCCGCTTTTTAAGACTAATGCTTTGCGAATATTTGGCTTGTTCATAGCAATAGGTAATGGGAGAGAAGATTGAGTGATATTTACCATGAGGATAGAAGATCTCAATGATAGCATTGAAGGCATGGTGAATGAGCTCTCGATCTTGAGTTTGTCGTTCTGTCTGCTGACTTCCCGGAGGTGTGCGCATCCGTACAGAAGATTTCATGGCCTACAAAGTTGATAGTGAAAGAGCATCAAGTCTAGTTTCCAACGGTTCAAGTCTCACATTATTTGGAGCTTTCTACAAGGATTTATGGCGAAAATACGAGACCTTGCGCAGGCTGTTTGAATATTGCGCGAGAATTGCAACCAATTGGAAGATTGAAGCAAATATGGAATCATTGGACCATATCCACGTGATCCATGGGTTCCCAAACATTTAGAAGACTTCCTTTTGATGGTGGATGCGGATTCAAGTCGTTCCAAACACGGAGTTTGAATATTTGGAAAGTTTGAATTCAATTCGGATTCATCGCGAGACAGCCTGACACACTTTTACAAAAACGGCCATATCTCCCTCATACGGAGGCCGATGAGGACGTATGAGTACTCGTTGGAAAGATAATTTGATGCCCGACGCAATGGTACAGGTCTCAGCCCCTAGTTCCTCCTGGTCGCAGCTCAGAAGCACGAACAAGAGTCGGCAGAAAGAAGATAAGGCAGATTTCTTCGGAACAACCCAAATTGGAGGAGCAAAAGGTTGGAGATCTTTGGATGAAGTCTCCTGAGCAATAATACAGCAGGATAATGGAGTTGGCGTGGGAGCACCTCGTGCCGACCGGCACAACTCCATAATATTTAGTACTTCTCCAATCTCTCCGATAGATTACTCCCACAACAGTATTGAAGATTGGATGCGACGATTGAAGAAAATATATAGTGATTGATGATGGAAACACGATAGTGGTTGGGTTTTTCTAAGGTTCCTACCAACCAACAAATATACATCATTCACTTGGTTATCACGATGTTCTTCATGAAGCAAGTTCAGTTTTTCGATGGTTGATTGGGATGAACATTCAAGAAAAGAGTCTCCGTTATTCGTCAAGAAGAAATCTTCCAACCATCAACTCGTTGAAGCGTGAACAAGTTGAGAAGTTTGTTTCATCAAGATTCACGAGTCAAAGGACAGGCCGGCATATGCTCCAATGCTTGAAAAGATGAAGTCGTCAAGATTCTCCGGAAGAAAGAGCAAGAAGTTGAAATCATTGGTAATTCTGTACGTCTCAGGACCTGATCAATTGAGAAAAATTTTATATCTGGATAGAGGCTCAAGTCTTCTTTTCAACGCATCAAACGGTACTGGATTTAGATTTTTCTACAAGGATTTATGAGCAAATCATTGGACGCTGCGCGAGCTGTCAGATTTCAAAACAGCACGCGACCCTGGACTAAAAATCTCATAAGTCTCACATACGGTGTCCGTTTGAAGTGTATGAGCACTCGTTGGAAAGATAATTTTGCAATCTACAAGATGGTATAGGTCTTCGGACCTGATTTATTCTATTGGTAAGGCAAAATTCAGAGAAAAGAGGATCTACAGATTATGGATGACAGATTGGAGATAAGGATGACAACAAGGATAGCTCGAGCAATTCTCCCACAAGCAAATAATTAGATGTTGAACAAGATTGAAGACTCCAGAGCATTATATCATCCACACACATTGAGCAATATGCAACACAACGAGGAAGGGCTATGAGCGAACCACGACAAAGTTGCATAGTACAAGCTGCATGGATATCATTGGATCTTACACCAAGAACCATGGCTTCACAACAACAAGGTATGTGAGAAGTCTAGCTACTTGACTATAATTGAAGCGCTTTCGGGAGGCAACCCGTGTTTTGTGTCTTTCTTTGGTTTGTTTAGTGCTACTAGGAGGGCAACCTAGAGGTTTTTGTGTGAGAATTACCCAACTCAAATGCTTATCTTGTGGTTAATTTGTTCTAGTGCAGCTTTCTTCTTTTTAGATCACCACCATCATTTGTTCTATTCTCTTTTCCTTGAAAATCATCCACTGCATGCATTCTTTGTAAGCACTTGCTTTGTTTTTGCATGATTGCATCCACTTGTCTGCATTAATTTTTCCACTCATGATAGCTTGGCTTGTTTACTATCTAGTGAGCACTTAATTTGCTTTGATCGAGCTCTCTCTAGCAAATCTAGGTGTAAACGTGGTGTTTATGCTTGTTTGTTGAACAATATTAGATAGTTCATTTGCCTTGCTATGTTTTGCATCATTTGCATTGGTTGGTTGCTAATCTTTTTCAATGCGCTATCTTTCTAATCCAGCGGAGTTTTGCAATGGCTAAGTCATGAACATGGTGTTTAGACTTTGGTTGTTAAAGAATTTCATTTAGAATTGCTAGCAATCTAGTTGTAAGCATGGTGCTTAGAGCTAGGTGTAAACATTGCTTTTGAGTTGCTTCCGCGCCTCTAACTTTCGTTGCTAACTTCAAAACATTTTCTTCACTTTGCTAGTATAGGTGCGACAAGATTGATATGTTTAGTCTATGTGATGCGCTTATTCCGTATCTGATCAATACATTCATTAGTGTAGCTGTTGCAATCGGTTATGCTATCGATTATCACATAGTGCAAAAACTTGTCATACTCGCTTGTTGTCTTAAATTCTTTGCTAGCATTGTTCTAACAACTTCATGCATCCACACTTATGCACACACCTACACCCATTAGGTTTTTCTTTTCTACTAGAATAAGTTGTGCCACAAGTTGAGCTTTGAGGTTGTTGTAGATGGACGATATTGTTTCTACTCCCGACCATCACCTCGGAAGTAGTATGTGCCCTTAATTGTTTTGCAGGAATGAAGGGATTACTCTCACATGAAGGAGGATGAAGGAAACAAAGGACAATTGCCGCATGTACAAGAGGGAGCGTTGGGACAAGAGTGCCGACCGGCACCATTTTGCGCCGAGCGGCACCACGCTGTGCCGATCGGCACAGGCCGCTGCTCCAGTTATCGACCTTCTCTCATGTACATCATCAAAATCTTAAGCATGGGGGAAGCGCTTGGCCTTCAGTTCTGAAAAATGCGGTAACATCTCTTTCCTCCTTCTCTTTTCCGACCTCGTCTTCTTCTCATCCTTGCGAACACTATCTGCTATCAACTTGGGTTTTTGTTCTCTTTTCTCGTTTTGTTTGTGTCCATCACCATCTTTTGCTTGTGCTTTCACTCTAAATAATGCATGATTATGATGAGAAACGTTGCTTGAGATATGATGAAAGTTGCTATTGTTGATAGAACTTGCATGTATGATTCGTTGCATATAATTGTCCCCGCTGAATTTTAATAAATTTGAACTAGGCACCAATTCTACGAACTCTATTTGCTTTAGTGGTGGTGTTTCTTGACTGATGAATTGATAGAGACCCCATATGGTTGAATTGTTCTTCATGACAACATGCTTTGCTCTCTAAAAAGAAAACTCCAACATATCTTGAGTCCTCACTAATTTTTGGAAAACTATAATGTCTTATGTCTCTAATCCTTGCAAATATTGCTCTCTTGCATTGATCATACCTACCAAAGCCAAATATGCTACACCTATATGATAAACCTGTAGATTGCAACATGTAATTTGGTGAGTTCGGTCAAGTTTGTGTTCTTTTGGTATGAGACTTAGAAGCTGGCCATTCCGTTTGCGTAACTATCACTTGTTTTCTAGCCTTATTCATATTCAGCATTGCCTATTCTACTCTGGAATGTGTGCATACTTCGTTGAGTATTCCCACCTGTAAACCCATATTTCTTTTGGTGATGTCCTCTCCTTATCCACAACCTATGATATGAGTTTCTCGTCGAGCCGTTGCACTATTTCTATAGTTTTATGCACAAATTATCAAGATATCTTGCTCAAGACGAAGATTTTCATCACCAAACACCTCTAAAGACTTTCTGAAGCGCAAAGGATCAATTTGAGGCGAAAACAGAGAAAAGTCGGATTCGTGCCGACCGGCACAAACTCGTGCCGACCGGCACAAAGTCCAAAATCAGCGAGAAGCCTCCTGTTATCTCCAGAAATCAAGTATATGTGTTTCAGACGGTCAAGGAGAAGAAATAAAAGGGTTAACTAGTGCTTTTTTTCTTTTTCCACTTCCTATATGCTCGGGACGGGCATCGTTTAAGCATGGAGGAGTTGGATCGTCATCAACATTCTGAAGCACTAGTTAATGGACTTCAAAGATTGTTGGTGGAAGATCAAGATTGTTTAAGTGTTATATCAAGTGGCAAGAGTGGACTTCATAGAAGATTGTGCATAAAACCATCATATTCAAGTAAGTGCATTCAATTGGCTGAAACTCTATCCTTCCAACCATGTGCAATCCGATTTTGAGAACTTCATTTGTGTCTTGAGATCATTCTTTGCCATTTGCATATGTCCACCTTTCAAAAGCGTGTGTTTTCCTCTCTTTCATCATGTTATTCCAATAGCTTTTTTGACAAGTCTCTGTGAAACCAAGTAGAACTATCTCTTGATTTGACAATATTTTGAGTTACATTATTTTGCTAGTTGTTTTCCTACCAAGCTACACATAAAGCCTTCCACCAAATATTTGTAGAAAGGATCACTTCTAGTGTTTGAGATTTGTGAGATGAGTGTTGTCTTGATTCTTTGCAAGGGAGTGTTTTGTTTGGATATATGAGACTGAATTTTTGGAAAACATTACGATCTTAAGGCCTAGTTTGAGGAGTAATCTGCTTTGAGAGTTGAAGCTACTTTATTTGATCATTGTGGTCGGTTCTAAGTCATAATCTGTCCCCCACTAGTATCTTTGAGAAGTAGAATTGGTGCAACTTAAACTTTTGTGCTATACTCTTAAGGCGGATTGGATATGCATGTGCTTTGATGAATGCAAGTGAAGATAACATGACTGCAACGCTGATCTCTCCTTGAGAGGATAAAGTGATTTATTTACTCGAGGACGAGCAAAGGTTTAAGCATGGGGGAGCTGTTGGCGCTTTCTAAGTACCCATTTTATGTGCCAATAGCAGCCATATTCCTCCACATTCTCACCATATTCTTGTCATAATTGTGCATTATTATCCCTAACCTTGACTAATTCCACTCGTAGTGTTGTTTAAGTGCTATGTTGCAGAATTAGGTGAAATGACACTATAAAGGCTCAAGTATGAGAAGTAGCGACATGAAGCCCGACTTGCCATGCAAGGAGGGCTTCCCAATAGCCCATGGCACCTACAAGACACCTCTGGACGTCCATGGAACCCAACATGCAAGCCCAAGGTCGTGGCCCAATGCCTAAGGATTTCTAGAAGGTTTATCCGGAAGGAAAGATCAATTCGCGCAGTCCAGAAACAGCACTGTATTGTCACGCGGATTTCGAGTTCAAGACGTGCTCTAATGAGGAATCCAATATACAGGAAAGTTGTAGATCTCGTCGAGAGCTTTCCGGAACATATATGGATTATCCCGTTTGGATTCTGGAGCTAGGAGATATAGGCCCCGCAAGGAGACCTGCGCAGAGGAGTCCGAATCAGGACAGATATTTTGGCATTGCATATTTGGGAACCAAGACAACAGAATCTGGAGATCCAATGGATACCAAAGTTGTAGATCTTTTCGAGGGCTACGAGATAGAGTCCAAGTTTGCCTCATTTGGACTCCGGATGAGGGAGTTATGATTTATGGAAGGCGGAGCTGTGAAAAATGAAAATCGAGTCCGAGTTGGAAACGAGTCGTGCCTGTCGGCACACCTTTGGTGCCGACCGGCACCGACCTAGATTTGTTTCCTTTCGCCTCCAGACGCCTCCCCACTATATATGAAGCCCATAGGACGCCCAGAAGGGGGGTTGGACGAGAGTTGGACGTCGAAAGACCTAGGGAGACGCCTCACACACCCACGACGCCGTCCGGAGTTGAGAGCCACCACATAGACAATGTAATCTAGGCTAGTTAGCTTGCCGGCATAGCCTCCATGCGCGGTTGGCTATGCCGGAGTTCTTGAGCCTCCCTTGATGTTCGTCAAGGTATGTACTTGATGGTGAGCATTGTGTCATTGTGAGAATTCTTGGTCTTTAATCGGATTACTTTGGTTTATGCGATTGTGCATGTTCTTAATTCTAGATACTTAATAAGAATAGACTCGTTGCGAAGGTTTGTTCTTATGGATCTATCGTATAGTGCAAGAAACCGGTGGGGAGCTATTAACCCTTGTCGTGACAGGATCAGGGCGAACGAAACTACTATGTCTTGTAGAATACCGGAGTAGTTTGTGTAAGCTAAGACCTTGCTTTGACGTGATTTTACCTTATGGCTGGAACTACTAGATTATACAGGTTAAACTCTTTGATTGGATCTTGGTGAATATCTGTTTATCTGTTTACCACTCACGGTGCCGCTCGGCACGGCCTCCGTGCCGACCGGCACAACACCTATCTTCTTCACAACTCGCGTGTGTGCAATAGTGCTTCATGCTAGGGTTGTTCTGTTAGACGAAATAGTAACTTTAATCGTGTTCTCTTGCTGATCTCTGTGGATTCGATATTAAACCCTGGAATACTCTAAGGGAAAGTGCTACAATGTATACCGTCCACTTGCGGTATATAAATGGGTGCGTATAAACAACCAACAAGGATGAATAAAGATCTAGTTATCCCTTAGGATAGACGCACTCAAGCTCTACTTGTTTACTTCGGGTATTAGTATAGACCTGGTCTGCCAAGCCACGCCAGCCTGTAGCTCTACGATGAACCCGAACGTGGAGGATTACTAAGGACGGACAGGGCTGTCACCACCTGCCACCTACCTCTACAAACCATGGGGCACGCTGCAAACAAAGGTAACCTCTAGCCTAGACACCACGTCTATGACATCGATTCTACTCTAACCCCGGTCCTGGTACTGATTTCAGAAGGCTAGAGCACTCCTTGCGGAGAGATGATCCCGCAAACAAGTATAACAAGAATAACGACTAGTAAATAATGCTCGCTAGATCAATATCACCACGAATATTAACTTATGAATAAGAACGATCAACGAACTATGAACGAACGAAGAACGAACGACGAACGAACGAACAAAGAACTACTAATAAGATAATTTCCGCCAAGGTACAAGATTTGGGCTAAGTCCTCACAAAGGGAGGACTACCCCTCTCTTCTCCCCTGCCCTCTCTCCTACTCTACTACTATACAAGAGGCCCTTGGCCTAGGATGAGAGTGGAATGACTTGTGTCTTGTGTTGCCGTGTGTTCAAAGGAAGGGGGTACCCCTTTATTTATAGCCCTCCAAAGGCGGTGGAATTGAGGCGGTTCCGGACATTGATGGCATTGATTGCAGGCAGAACCGACCTTAGTACGTCGGTGGGGAACCGCCATAGAAAGGTGGACCAGTGGGGCCTCTGCCATGGGTCGGCCGACCTAGGGTTTGGGGTCGGCCGATCCCCCTTGGTCCATTTGGCCTTGGGCTTTTGCCGATGGGTCATCCTTGATGTCCTATTGAGTGATCTTGATGCTATGGCCCAATTTGGTTAAGTTGTGTAGGACGTTTGATCCATATCTTGATCGGCTGCCGATGCTGATTTCTCGGCGTGGTGTATCCTCTGGAATATCCTTGATATGATTTGGGTTGATTTGGTGGATCCATATATCTTTCCCATTATTAAGGATTTCCAGGAAGGGATCTCTCTTCATATCTTCTTGATATTGGGCTTTGGGGAGATATCTTTATTCCGGGGAAAATCAGTGCTTGCAAAGTAGGCCTTTTATGCTTCCTTTTCCCCGTTCCCTATAAAATACAGCTTCACTCGCAAATTCACCAAGACTTGTGGAAATCATTAGTTTCAAGACCTAAGTCTACCTTCGGTGTTTGATTTGAGGGTTAAAAGTGCAGCTAGTTGACGGTTTATTTTCGTTCTAAGAGCCGTCAACAAAGATTCAGCAAATAATCTCATTTTTTTAGCCCTCACACAACAAATAGCAACACAGCTTAATATTTTCAGCAGCTCATAATCGCAACTACAAGGCCTCATAATGGCATACAGACACAAACATGAATACATGATTTCTGATAGACATAGTCTGACACACACACACACACACACGCACGCGCACACACACATATGCACGCACGCGCACGCACACATCAGCCTGATGGCATCAGGAGTACATATACATGACAAACTGGAAAGGAACAACTTCTGCTTTTTGTTGCAATTTGTATGTGGCACACCTTATCCCGCCAAGCTTCCTGTTGCACAACAGTGCAAGTAAAACATGTAAACCGCTATGTTTTATTAAAGGAAAGTGAACTTGTCATTAGTCAATGTAAACTTATCACAAGCTGCTCGCTGCAGCTAACAAGGGAAAAAATGTGATCAGAATTGCTCACCTTCTGATCAGGAGGTGAGCTGCTTATATACGAATTGTTTAGGTTTAGGGGTTTAGAAGGTGAGCTGCTTATAAACGAATTGTTGGACATGGGCTGTTGGGCTCGAATTTGTTACATGGCCCACTTCATATCGGGTCCCCATGGATCCCCGAGCAGGGTAATTCATCACCCCCCCCCCCCCCCCCCCCCCCCGCCTGCCGATAGCCCTGCGGGAAATCTTGTCCCCATCCCTGTCCCAATCGGGTTAGAGCCCCGTCCCTAATGGGGAAATTGCCGGGTATGTGTCACAAACTTCTTTCTCACAAGTAACCATTACTTTTTTTTTTCACTTACATGCACTTGGCGCGCCCGCCCACAATTTGCTAGCATTAACCGCCCATATCATACAAAAGCAAATGACAAATTTTTTCTATCCCCACCCCACCCCCACCTCTTTGTACACGCATTTCACGCAGGCCTCAGTCAAGACAGATGTGGGACGAACTTCTTTCTCATGAGTAAACATTACTTTTCTTTGCTAACATGCGCTTGGCACGCGCGCGCACAACTGGCTAGCGTTAACTGCCCGTATCAAAAGGAAGGAAACAACTCCTTGTTTCTATCCTTTCTCACTCCCACCTCCCCCTGAACTTCTTCGTACGCGCGCATCACGCAGGCCTAAGTCAAGAACGATGTGTGACGAACTTTTTTCCTACTACTTTTGTCCCTAACATCCGCCCGGCCACAAATGGGTAGCATTAGCAGCCGATATGAAAAGAAAAAAAAAATGTCTCCATGTTTCTATCCCCCCCCCCCCCCCCCCCCCCTCCCCTCTCAATTCACCCGTTAGCTTCTTTGTACGCGTGCTTCACGTAGGAATGTGTGACAAACTTCTTTCTTAGTACTTTTTTTTTGTAACATGCACTCGGTGAGCCCAGCCACAATCGGATAGCACTAGCCGCCCATCAAAAGAAAGGAAACGGCTCTTGTTTCTATGCTATCTCCCCCTCCCCCCTTCTCTTACCAAGCTTCTCTCCTTAGATCCGGAGGCCGAGACGGTGGTTGGTTGCTAGTTGGCAAAGGTGCCACCCTTCCTCTTTCCCCATCTTTTATTTAAAAAATAAATTGAAAATAACATGAATAAATTTGGCAAGTAGGATTTGTTGTTAACAGATTTTGTATGAAAAGTTTCAATGAATACTTCTTCCAACCTTCAAAAGAGGAACAGGGATATCTGTGCAGCATTGCTCACATGTGAAGATTAGTGGCCCCCGCGTGGTGGTCGCAAAACAGTTTCATCAGTCAAGGGGCTTGTACATCAGGTAGCTAGATAGACAATCTGATTTTATTTGTTCGCTGTAGCACACAAGTTTTGTTTGAATTTTTTTCAAAATAATATTATTTTATTTGGAATTTACAAAAATAATGTCAAAATCGAAAAAATTACAGAAATAATACCCTGTGGTACGTTGGACGCACGATTTTCGCACGTTGAACGCACGAAAATTCAATTTTCGTGCATTGAACACACGAAAATATGAATTTTCGTACTTTGAATGTACGACAATATAAAATATGCTATAAAATCCTATTTTCGTGTGTTGGTTGCACGAAAATTAAGTTTTCGTGTATCCAATATGCGACAATAGGTCCATGTGCAATAAAAAATGAAAAAAATGATGAAAATACATATTTAATAATTTTAGCGTTGAACGCACGAAAATAGGAAATTAATTTTTTTGCAACATGCAAAATCGATTTTAGCTATTTTATGATGAAAGCCTTTACTTTGTTAAGTTACACAAGTTTTTCTAACGTTAGGAAGGGGGATTCTTGCGCAATGGAACAGGGAAAAGTGTTGTGTATTTTTCCATGAGATAAGCTGCACATATTTTCCACGGACGCAATGGGTGCTACAGAGTCCGAACACGTATTAAGAGTACGAATCGGGCTAGTTAAGGATTTCCGAATCAGAACGCGTAGTACGACGAGTCGGACTAGTTAAGGATTTCGGAATCCGAACACTCGATCAACGAAGCAGGGGGGTTCCCTCGATCCTCCATATAAACTGGCGGAGGCCTCTCGTCATCTCCATCAGTTCACAATCGGCCGGATCATCCAATCCTTCAGGAAAACCAGTTGTGCTAGTGCCCTCGCCATGTCTACTACCGCTACGACGATGGAAGTTAACGTCGCGGCCCGTGCTAAGCGTGCCGCCGAACGGGAGCGCACCGTGGTCGCCGGCCGGCTCGCGGCCATCTGCGACACGATCGAGGAGCACTACAGAGACGCCGGGACACCCCTGAGCGCGAGGCGCGTCGCCGCCATCGCCGCCATGATCGACGACCTCGCCACCACCGCGGCGGAGGGGAGGCCGAGCGCCGGGAGGCGGAAGCGGCGCATCAACAGTGCCACCTGGTACGAGAAGGTGCGCACGCTCGGCGCCGGCGCTTTCGGCGTCGTCGTCAGGGCGCGCCACCGCGCCACGGGCCACGACGTCGCCGTGAAGTCACAGCTAGTCACACACGGCGGCGACGACGACATGATCGGTTTGCTGCTGCGGGAGGCATGCTTCGTCGCGGCCTGCCAGGGCCACCCCTCGTTCGTCGGATTCAAAGGCGTGGCGCGCGATCCAGGCACGAAAAACTACTCCCTCGTCATGGAGTACGTGGGACCGAACCTTGCAGATGTCCTCCACATCCGCGGCCAGCCGTTCCGGGAGGCGGAGGTACGGCCCAAGATGCGGCAGCTTCTGGAGGCGGCCGTGGCGATGCACCAGCACGGCGTCGTCCACCGGGACATCAAGCCCGGGAACATCCTCGTCGGCAACGGCGGCGCCCTTAAGATTTGCGACTTCGGGGCGGCCAAGTCGATGGACGAGGACGAGCCGCCGGCCTCGATCGCCGGAACAGATGGTTACATGGCGCCGGAGTTGCTGCTGTGGAACGAGGACCACGACGCGCGCGTGGACGCGTGGTCGCTCGGCTGCGTCATGGCAGAGCTCCTCACCAACGACGACACGCTGTTTGACGGGGAGGACAATGCGGACCAGCTCTGCAAGATCTTCGACGTGCTCGGCGTGCCGGGAAAGACAGCGTGGAAGACGTCCGATAAGGACCTTGGCGAGTTGGTGCAGCAGTGGCAAGCCAGGCAGCGGCGAATGGGGCACCGCAACCGGCTGCGCGAGCTGATCCCCAAGGAAATCCTGTCCAGGGACGGATTCGAGGTTTTGAAAGGGCTCCTGACGTGCGATCCGAAGAAGCGCCTGACTGCCCCCGCTGCCCTCCGCTGCCCGTGGTTCGCTCACGACGACAACATCGTCGTTGATCCTCCTGTGTCTCCCGCTGCTACTTCCAATACCAAGGTCTGCGAAAAGGAAACAAAGCCGCGCTCACCGGTTTGGCAGATGGCCATGTCATTGGTTGGGCGTGCGCTACAGCTGCTTATGCCAAAGGGGTTATTCATCAAGTGAAATGTCTTGTAATCATTGTATTGTATCATACTAGCAATATGAATCTATTTGAAACCGAATTTGGAACATTTGTTTCGTAAGATGGTTCGAGTTTCTTTCACTCACTATGAAAATAATTGAAAAAAAGAGAACATATATGGATAGAGAACGCATGCTATCTTTATGCAAAGCTTCAGATTCTAATGCAATTCATGAGTGAGATAAAAAACAGTTGAAAATAACCATTTCAACTTGATGCAGACGAGAGTAAAGAATCGCAATTTCCTACAACTAAAAGTGTATCTTGATGCAGATGAAGCAACATTTTAGTAGTATTGTATAAATTTGCCTGTATATAAACATGCATTTGTCCCATATGACACCATACTATTTCAAGGTAGCTTGGCCACTGTTTAAAATTGTAACTTGATGGTCTATATACGATAATGGATTTTGTGATGGGGAATCAAGCAAATTTGCCCTTCTAAAAAATACCAGTCAAAAAATTGTTACATCAAAGTTATCTGAACACACTCTCTACATAAGTCTTGTCCTCTAGTTCGCTAAAATTAGTCAAAGGTTTGACTTTTTTTTGAGATATTTCTAGGAAAATATAGCAAAAAATATCGATATGGCCTTGTATGGCAGTTATAAAACATCCCAACCTACTAGCTATAACTTTTACGGATGCTCATATACAGCATCCATAGTTATTTTCTAGATGTCGTTCAAGCATGAATGACCACTTAGCTTTTATTTTGTTATTATGTGGTGTAATTGAAGCACTAAATATATTTTGGAAAATTTTAACTAGACTGACATGTTACGAAATTTTTAAAACAGAGAATTTTATGTACATCCATTCTTATAAACTCGGTTCAAACAGAATTGCGAATGGTGTGAAGCCTTGAAATATATAGAAAGGATGAGTCCGGCTCTTGTACAGGGTTCCCTACACATCGCAGGCTCAACCAGGAGGTGCCGCATGATAGTTTATAGTTACGTTTAGCCTAAGGAGTCATCGCCAATTACGGTTGGGGTTATTTCCCATTTTGGATGAATTAGTTAACTGTTTAAACTCAATGAATAATTGGTATAAAAACTTTAAAACCTTGTAATGTGATCACCACATATGTTATCATATAGTGGTATGAATGTCAAATTCACTTCTACATAGTCGCTTCAGTGTCAAAGAAGCTGTCATCCGCAAGCAAATGAGGTCATGTCAAATTAGCGGTATGTGATCTAATCATGTAATTCTCTGGATCGGTAAAAAATTGTGAATATGCAAGCACAGTTAACAAAAAGGACAATGAGATTTACTATGGCACACCATGCATAGCAACATCAGTTATGAATTCGAAAGAAAGAGAAAAATATCCCTCATCAAGGGCTACGTGGCAAATGATAATTGGGCATGAACATAATATGTGCAGGGAAGGGAACCATGTACAGGAGCCAGACGCAGAAAGAATTGCCCTCTTTAGGTTACCTTTTAGAAATAATAATTGTCCATCCTACCGCAATAGCTTTTTAACAAGAGAAGTACATCATGTTGACGGTGGTGATTTCTAGCCCAAAGAAGCCTAACATCAACATTAAACCATTACAAACTACTACAGAACGTCTCAAGTGTCACGGACGCGACCCTATACTTTAGTCGGATATACCAACCGACACTTGAAAAGAGTCTGCGATTAAAATCAGAAAGCAACCGGTTCAACGTCCGACATGGGTGAAACCCTTTTTATGTTGGTCGTGAGTGACGTCTATAATCTAACAAATTATGTTTGGTTGGATAATGTCTCACTGTTTTGATGTAATCAAAGGTGTGGGATATCATGTGGACCGATTGTTATATACCTTTAAGTAGGTTAGCAACAAAATCTAATAGCCTTTTTCTGTCAAGCGGGAGCGCATGAGTGATACGTCACTGCTTTACCATCGACGTGTTTGATACATTGACCGAGTGCCATTTCACTTTCAAATCCAAAAAAAATATATTTGTGGCATTCAGTTTCGATTAAAATGATTCAATCGTTTTATTTGTGGACCAAATACAAATATCACAATTTATTTATAATGATATGATGCATCAATCATAATACAATTAGCACGAGAATAAAATAACCACACATAGAAGGACAATGACAACGCATTTGCAATCTGAATATCCAATAGCTTTTTCAACACTACTAGCAGAACCCTTTTTCAGTAGCTCTTGAGCAGAGATTGAGTTAAATGTTTCCGAAGCATGGGCATAATTCTTGTACTTTCAAAAACAAGAACCTGGAAAACCACTTATTGCTTAAGGATGCCATTCGTGTCGGATCTTGCAAATCCCGGGCCTTCTACCGTAAAACACAACATAGCAAGCCATGTTGTACGACAAGGCAGCCGACAGTGTGGTGGTGGACGGTGACGTTGTGAGCTCGGTCATATATATGTTGTGCGGCGCGCAGTAGTGCCTGGTGATGTGGAGGGCAGCCTCGTGGAGCACTGCGAAGTGAACCTCGGCGCTGTGCTGCACGAGTACACGACGAGGTGGTGCCCGGTGATGTAGTAGACGTCGATGTGGAGGACGGTGTGTGGAGCACTGCAATGTGGAACACAGCGGGGTTTCTTTGGGAGCGATTTGAGGGTACAAACTGGAGGGAAACAAAAAAAGGAACTAAAATTTTGGAGACAGAGGGAGGAGTATATATAAAGAAAAAAGAAGGACGTTACTCCTCTGTTAGTAGTTCTCTTATGAAAATCATATGTAATCGCCAACTATGATAAGTGAGGTAACGAGAAACTCCTACCATCTTCAGAAACAAAAGATCCAAAATCGGTTTCAAATAAATTCATATATCTAGATACAATTCGCCGATTACAAGACATTCACTTGATGAATGACACCTTGGGCCCTGAGCAGTTCTAACGCACGTCCAGCGAGTGACATGGCCATCTTCCAAACCGGTGACCACGGCTTCGTTGCCGTGCCGCAGACCTTGGTATCCGAAGTAGCAGTGGCAGACGGAGGAGGGTCGACGACAATGTTGTCGTTGTGAGCGAACCACGGGTACCGGAGGGCGGCGGCCGCAGAGAGTCTCTTCTTCGGATCACACGCTAGGAGCCCTTTCAAGACCTCGAATCCGTCCCTGGACAGGATTTCCTTGGGGATCAGCTCGCGCAGCCGGTTGCGGTGCCCCAGTCGCCGCTGCCTGTCTTGCCACTGCCGCACCAACTCGCCAAGGTCCTTATCGTTCGTCTGCCACGCCCTCTTCCCTGGCACGCCGAGCACGTCGACGATCTTGCAGAGCTGGTCGGCATGGTCGTCTTTCCCATGAAACAGCTTGCCGCCGGTGAGGAGCTCCGCCATGACGCAGCCGAGGGACCACGTGTCCACGCGCGTGTCGTGGTCCTCGCTCCACAGCAGCATCTCCGGCGCCATGTAACCCCTTGTTCCGGCGATGTAGGCGGGCGCCTTCTTCTCGTCCACGTACTTGGCCAGCCCGAAGTCGCAAATCTTAAGGGCGCCGCCGTGGCCGACGAGGATGTTCCCGGGCTTGATGTCGCGGTGGACGACGCCGTGCTCGTGCATCGCCACGGCCGCCTCCAGCAGCCGCCGCATCATGGGCCGCACCTTGGCCTCCCGGAACGGCCGGCCGCGGTTGTAGAGGACTTGTGCGAGGTTGGGTCCTACGTATTCCATGACGAGGGAGTAGTTTTTGGTGCGTGGAACGCGGGCCACGCCGCGGAAGCCCACCACCGACGGGTGGCCCTGGCAGGCCGCCATGAAGCACGCTTCGCGCAGCAGCAAACCGATCTCCTTGTCGCCGTGCCTGACGAGCTGTGACTTCACGGCGACGTCCTGGCCCGTGGCGCGGTGGCGCGACCTGACGACGACGCCGTACCCGCCGGCGCCGAGCGTTGCCACCTTCTCGTAACAGGTGGCGCTGTTGATGTGCCGCTTCCTCCTCCGGGCGCTCGGCCTCCCCTCCGCCGCGGTGGTGGCGAGGTCGTCGATCATGGCGGCGACGCGCAGGGATGTCCCGGCATCGCTGTACTGCTCCTGGATCATGCGGCAGATGGCCGCGAGCCGGGCGGCGACCACGGTGCGCTTCCCTGAACTCCCCTGAACTTCCATCGCATTGGAAGACATGGTGAGCGGGGGCGAGGTGAACTGGTTTTCCGAAAGGATTGGATGATCCGGCCGATCGGGAACTGATGGAGATGCCAGTTTATATGGAGGATCGAGGGAACCCCCTGCTTCGTTAATCGAGTGATTCCGAAATCCTTAACTAGTCCGACTCTTACTACGTGTTCGGGTTCCGAAATCCTTCCCCCGTCTCTGACACCGATCCGAAAGTCTCGCCGCCGCATCGCGTGCCCGGCGGACGGGCTACAGAGGCTCGGCGTCCTCAAGGCTCAAGGGTTCAACCCTACCCTCGCTCCACCGCACAATTGCGATGCAGCCTGCACCACAGCGCCGCCGCCCACGACACTGCGCCGTCACCCGGAGTCCCGGACCACCGTGCTCTGCTCTCGACGCAATCGCAGCCACCGTCACCACGGTCACGTTCATGCCCTGCCCCTGCCCCTCCCAATTGGATCATGCGCACCTCGCCATCGGTTGGGGCTGCAGGCAGATGCCTTTCAGGAGTGGGCACATCACCCGCTCGATTGAATGCCTGAGAGGAACAAGAGCATGGCAAGTAAGTTTTCTGCGTTTTTTTCCTTGTTTATTTAACATTCTAAAAATATTCGGACGCCCAAATAGTGTACACTTATGTGCCATATGCATGCAAGAACATATTTCTAAAAAAGGGTTTTTGCTAGAAAGCATATCTCAAGCAAGTCATACGACAGGAGGTGTCAACTATTTCTGCTCCAATTGTATTGTGATTTGATCATGAATACGAACTGTATTCATGATTCATAGTGTAGCCTGAATCACGTACTGACAACTATTGTGGTTCTTCCGTAACAGTGAAGGCTCAAAATAGTGAACTCGAGCAATCACCTTAAAGAATCAACACACATGTGCAGAAACCAGGAAACAGGAGGCATCACGGTCCCAAGAACTTGCAATAACGACCAGGTGAGTAGCTTGGCATCACAGACTCACAGCAAATTCAAGATATAAAAATGGCTCTCCACAGCAAACATCACCATGTCTTGGTTTGGTTATAACAACGCACAGGTTATATGAGTAGGTAGCTATGTGGCACGACATTCAATATTCCAAAACGGATGTTTGCTAGAAAGCATGTCTCACCTCAGGTATGTCATATGTTTTATCTTAGCCATCCAGATTGCTCAAACTGTATAATGATTTCATGATTTAGTATAGGCTGAATTTGTGTTCATCAAATAGGTAAGCATGATCCTCGGAATGTAAGACCTGAATCACGTACTGACAGCCATTGTGCTTCTTCCATAACAGTGAAGACTGAAAAGTGTGAGTTCGAGCAATCACCCTCAGAATCATCACACATGTAGAAACCAGGATACAGGAGGCATCACGGTCACAACCAGCATAATGAGCCGGTCAGTAGCTTGCCATCACAGACTGGCTGACAGCAAGTGTAAGATATAATAAATGGCTCTCCAAAGCCAACACAACGACCAAAGGTAGCATAAGAACAGAACTACAAACCTCACGATGTATTGGCTTGGTTATAACAACACACAGGAGACAAGACTAGAGACATTCTAGAAACATTCATCTGCGGCTAAATTAGAACCTTGTGTGCTTCTGCCATGTCATATGTTTTACCTTGGCCATCCAGATTGCTCAAACCTGTGCATAAATATGAACTGTACATATTTTCATGCTTCAGAGTGTAACCTTAATTTGATTTCATCAAATAGGTGAACATAATCCTCGGAATGTGTTGCCTGAATCTCGTATTGATAACTATTTGTGTACCTTCGATACCCGTGGAAACTGACAAGTGTGAATTTGAGCGTGCCCCTTCAGAATCAGAACACATGCAGATACCAGGGAACAGGAGGCACCACGGTCACAAGAACTAGCATGATGATCTGGTGAGTAGCTTGGCATCACAGACTGAAAACAGATTTCAGAGGCTCTCCACAGCCAACATGACGACCAAAGGTAGCAGGGGAACAGAACTACAAAAGTACATCAAGCTATCATGATTTGCTGATAACAAACACACAGGGGAGTATACGACTAGGTAGCTATGTGGCACAAAACACTATATTCCATCTGCTGGTGTACTTGTGCCATGTCAGTGGTGTGCAAGCTTGGACATGAGCTCCTTCATAACGTTGGGGTAGCTGCTGGCCAGATGGTCAAATCCATCTGTCGCCATGGCCGCAGTCAGATTGGTAGGAGACTTCAGGAACTGGAAGCATGCTTCCTTGAGCCCCTGGCAGTTGTGCCGCTCAGCCAGCACGAGGTTGGTCACCACTGAACTTGTGTCAACAAGCATGCACAGCTTATGTTCGCTGATGAGCTTCAGCCTCTGGAGGTAAAACCTGTCCGCCGCTTCGAGCAGGTGCTGCAACATTGCAGTTTCTTCTGCCTTGTCCGTCTGCGGCAAAGAATCAGTGTATATGAAATGCAGCATAGCCTTGAACACATGTGCCTCCATGTCCTTTATGTGTACGGCAGATTTGCTAGTACCCTCCATCATTGGCCCATAGAGCTCCGCCTTGAAGACCGGCGAGCGTGCAGCGAGAATGCACCTGTGAGCGGAGAACATCTGGGCGCCTGCCTCCAGCACGACGTCGGCGCCGTCGCCGCTTGAGAGCATCTCCCCAAGGTGCCGGTGCATGTCGGGCGGTGGCACCGCCACCAAGGGAGCCCTCACCATGCCCTCCGCGCAATGGCGCTTGTCGACGACCGCGACGAAGAACCGGACCGTGAAGCTGTCGTTCCTGAGAAGTCCAAGGTCCGGGCGCTCCAGGTCCGCCTTCCTGATGAAGTTGACGCACTCCCAGCCTCCCGGCACGGCGAGGCGGACTAGCGGGGTCCTGCTCAAGGTGGCTGGCACCGGCACGCCGGCGTGGTTCAGCAGGCAGAAGGAAAACTGTACCTGTAGGTCCCCGGCGACGGCGCCGCCGTCGTGGACAACCTGCAAGGAGACGTGGTCGAGACTCTGCTTGAGGAGGTCCCAGCTGTTGCTGAGGTGCCGGGACACGTAGTCCTGGACCTGCTTCACGACACCGCCGCCGTTGGGGTAGTAGTTGATGTACCAGTTGTAGCCTGCCGCTTGGAATGTGGTGGACCTGATGTGGTCGCCGTTGGGCACCGCCTTGGTCCGGGAGTAGCTCTCGATCTTGAGCAGGTGCTGCCCGGTGATTGTGGCGAGGGTGATGGACGACGACGATCCGCCGCTACCGCCGGTGGACGGCACAGAGAGCGACATGTTGGAGTCGCCGCACAGCCCACTGACCTGGAAGATATAATAAGATCGAGCTGGAGACAAGAGAGATCACAAGAATCTGTGATACAATTGCTGTGCCACTGAAATACTGCAGACGGATCCAGTGATGTAATTAATGGAAGCAAACGGCAGATTATTGATTATCTGAAAAAACAATTGAGATGTATCTACACGAACAGATGAGGAAAGGGAGATACACCAACTGGTCAATACACGATTGCAGGGATCTGGTCCAATTGTTTGCTATCTACTGCCCTACAGCAAAGACGGCGTACCGATTGTCTAAGACGCAGGTTGGCTGGTGGGAGATGGACTTGGCTGCGTGCTCGTCTTCCCTCTTCCTTTCCCTCCGGCGCAAAGGAGCTTGATCACTGATTTTCCGCGGCTGTTCTTACAGAGGATTCTGGGGAAGGCTCAGTGGAGTGGGGAATTGGGGAGTGGACGAATGGGGTCGGAAAGTGGAGAGGAAAGGAGCGGACTAGTAGTATGGCTTGCTCCGTTCCATTCTTGGCAAGGTTATAAGCTGGACGGCTTCTGATATATGACTTGGCGTCCCAGGGTGCTAAAACAAATCGCCTCTGGAATCAAGATGAGCCAGCGTGTGGTGGTCTTGGTGCTGTGGTCACCACCTACTAAGCTGAAGCGTTGGGGTGTAGCCGTGTACTGATAAATATTGCCGCTGGCTTCTCTGGAGCACAACAAATGCATTCCAAGGCTCTGCAGCATAAAGTGGTTGGATCCTGGATACCCAGCGCCCCCAGCTCCAACGGCAAAAATCTTTCTGCCATTGTACTTTTTCACAATCAACATTATATTATCTAAACTATTTCTAAGTTACTCAGTTCAACCAAACAGTGACAATGAGAAGAGAAAAGCAAATGAAATAATAGTAATAATAATAATAATAACTGATGAGACAGATAATAGTAGTAGTAATAATAATAATAACAGATATAAGTTTGAAAAATACAGAACGTGCTTACATGTTCCTTGGGCTGATGGAGTGATGGATGTCTCAGTATCATGCCTCAAATAAATAAATTTACCATGATTTTCTTTTAATTTACTTATGAAATACTTGGTGTGAACAATAACATGAACTTGCTTCATATGTCAGACCACAATAAGCTGATCACCAGAAATCTTGCAGTGCTCAGATACAAGAACAAGTAACACATCTTGTTCAGAGAAACGCCAACAAAACCATGCTGAAGTCTGTTACCTGGAGAAGAAAACATACCATGACGACTCGAGTGTTATTCTGAAATTCTGATTCTACATGTCAATCATGACTCATCAAGTTCATGATCTTCTTAAGTCGGCTAATGTCCATCTACTCTTTCAGCATAGCCCAAAAGGTAACAACAGATCGTTTCAAAAACAGCTGGGACCTTAAATAACTTTGCACTGCTCTGTATATCATTCAAAGGGACCTCGAAACAATGTGCGACGTCTCATAACATCTAAACACATTAAACACTCATAACCTGCTTGGCTGCTGCTGTTCTTAAAGATGGTTCTGGGGGCAAGGCACTGTGGGGTGGGAAATTGGGGAATGACCGAACGGGGTGGGGAAATACAGAGGGAACTGGCAGCTTTGTCTTCCTTCCATTCCTGGCAAGGTGATGGACTTTGGCTTCTGAGATATGACTTTGGCGCTCCAGGGGGCTGAGAAAGTGCCTTTGGGTCTGGAATTTAGATGTGCCTGCTTGTTACACGCAGCATGTAGTGGCCAAGTTAGCCTTGATTTTGTGCTCACCGCCTTGCTAAAATGAAGCATTGGACTGCAGTACTGCACTGTTAAACTTGCCGGTGGCTTCTCTGGAGCACAGCAACTGCATTCCAAGTCTCCACAGCATAAAGTGGTGGGATCCTGCAAGCCGAGCTACAACGGCAAAAATCATTCTGTTGCTGTACATTTCCTCCCAGACGGCATGATTCTAGACAGAACTACAGGTTAGCTGCCAATTAAATGACTAAAAGAATGGGTAAGTTAAAACTTCAATTTAGATATGGTTCACCTATCATACCTTAATCCACAAGCAAGAAACAGGCTTGCTCAATTCGGAATCAACATTCTCTTGACAATCAACCCAACATAATCTGAACTATTTCAGTTAATCAGTAGAACAGAACACTGAAAACAAGAAGGGAACATAAAAAATAACAAAAAATGGGGCAGATAATGTAAATATGAAAAATACAGAACATGCTTTCTGTAATACAGTTGGCTCGTGGGTACCTCAGTATCATGCCTGAAATAAATACATTTTACCCCGGTTTGATTTTATTTATTTATTTTGTATAAGCAATACCATGAGATAGGCGGCAATAAGCTGATTACCGGGCATCTTGCAATGCCCAAATACAATAACAAATAACACATCTCGTTTAGAAAAATGTCAACAAAACCATCGCAAAATCTGTTACCTGAACGCAAAAATACAATAACGAATTGAGTGTAATTCTGAAAAGCTTATTAAATAGGATCATGTCCATCTAGGCTATCAACATACACCAAAAAGAACAGATCCTTCGAAAAAACAGGGATCTTAAAAATGGAGGCATTGATTGTAATCTTACCAGCAAGCTTTGTTTTCCTAAACGGCCTGAACGGCCGTTTAAACAGCGTCTAAACGCTAGATGGGCGGCCACCGTCTATGCCGTTTAGGCCGTTTAAACCCGTTTAACCCGTTTACAGCCCGTTTACACAGCCGTTTAAACCCCATTAAACCCTAAACGATGGTCGACCGACTGTCTACCGTTTACCGTCTAGGAAAACACTGAGCAAGCACAGTGAAAACTTTAGAGGCACTTAATTTTACCTTTGACTATGTTTGTATCCTCTCTAAAAGTGGATGGAACATATACTGAACAAAATATATCCATCAGCATTAGTAACGAATAACTACAAATGGATCTGTTATATGATATCTTAGTAACAACACCACGCTCTTGCATACTAATTTTAGGTACTTGTTTCAGCAAGCACGGAATTTGTGAAACTGAACACTTGAACAGAGTGACTTGTAATCAAAGCCTGAGTGCATGATGAATCTGGACATCCTACAACAGAACACTTGCCACAACCAGCAAACGAAGCAACAAGGTCCACACGGAGGTTTATGTTCTTTAAATCATAAGAAGATGTTTCTGCAGGATTAGTTGCTTAACAACTAGCAACGGCTATCCAGAGTCCATACCGATAAAAGTACAAAACGCAGAGATAATCCGAAGGACATCCATCGGCAGCTACCACAAATGGAGCCTAATGTTCTTCTTCCATATCAGTGAAGAGTAAGCTTGGACATGAGCTCGTCGAGGACGGTTGGGCAGCTACTAGCAAGATGGTTGAAGCCATCAGTTGCCATGGCCGCATTCAGATTGGTTGCCTTGAGGAATTCAAAGCATTTCTCCTTGAGCCCCTGACAATTGTGCTGCTCGGCCAGCGCGAGGGTGTTCACCACCGAGCTGGTGTCAATGCACCCGCACAGCTTGTCCTCGCATATGAGCTTCAGCCTCTGGAGGTTGAACCTGTCCGCCGCTTCAAGCAGATGCTGCGACATTGCGGCTTCCTCTTCCTTGCTCACCTCCGGCACCGTGTCGGTGTACATGAACTGCAGCACGGCTCTCAGGACCCCTGGTTCAATGTCCTCGATGTGTATGGCCCTGCAGCCAGTACCCTCCTTCATCGGGCCGAGGAGCTTCGCCTTGAAGACCGGCGACCGCGCGGCGAGCACGCACCTGTGAGCTTCGAACCTCCAGCCGCCGGCCTCGAGAGTGACGTCCGTGCAAACCTCGCCGGACAGCATCTCCCCGAAGTGGAGGTGAATGTCGGACGGCGGCACCACCACGAAAGGAGCAGCCTTTACCGCGTGGAAGCCTTCGAAGACCACGACGTCGCACTGGAGCGTGAAGCTGTCGTCCCTGAGCAGCCCGCGCTCTGGTTTCTCCAGGTCCTCCTTCTTGATGAACTTGAAGAACCGCCACCCTGCCGTGAGGTCCTTCACGATGGGGCTCTTGCGTGAGGTGTCCGGGACCGGGTTGCCGGCGTGGTCGAGTAGGCAGACGGTGAACTGCGCCTGCCTGGGCTTGGCGACGGCGCCGTCGAGGACGAGCTGCAGGGAGACGTAGCCGCGGGCGAGCTTAATCAGGCGGCCCGGGCGGCCGCAGTTGGGGAAGAAGTTGATGCGCCAGTCGTAGCCTGCCGCTTGGAAATTGGAGGATCTGATGTGGCCGCCGCAAGGCACGGCCTTGGTCAGGGAGTAGTTGTCGATCTTGAGGAGGTGTCGCCCCGTGGCCGCGGTGGCGGTGATGGAGGAGGACGACGGCGGCTTCGAGGACCCCTCGCTGCCGCCGCAAGCGGATGTCGCCGAGACCGACATTTCAAGCCTGCAATTAGGGGCGGCGTGAATTTCAGGTTCATATCGCTCCCCACAAGAACAAGCATGTGAATTGGAAAGAGGACCGGTCCGCAAGAATCCGTGAGGCATATGAAGTTCTAGTGAGTCATTGCAGGCTTGCGGCCCTGTGGATCGAGGAAAAATAAAAAGAAGCGAGGAACCCCTACTTGTCCGAAAAGCATTTGACACATTTCAGTAGAACATGGTTATTTCTTCTAGAGGAAGAGACAAAAAAAAAAGGGAGAGATACTAAAAGATCGAACCCAAACTTGCACGGAGCTTCGTAGTTCGCCAAATGCAGCCGCGGATGAAGGCTTGTTCCGGTCGGCCGTCCGGCGGCAGACGAACCCGCGCTCCTTCTCCACCGACCAGGACGCAGCTCTGTTCTTGGAGAGGGTTTTAAGCGAAGTTGAGTGGGGAATGGAAGAAGGGAAGGGGAAAGTTTCAGTCAAAAAAGATAGGGTGTCAGGGTGTGATTGGTTTTTTGGACTAGCATGGCTCTGGGTTTTGTTTCCTTTTTCTGGCAAAGCCTGGGCTTGGCTTATGAGATGGGCTTTTTGGGTATGTTGGACCATTCAGTTTGCTGTTGGCCTTTTAAGTTGGACCCTTCAGTTTGCTGTCGGCCTTTTGGCCCATGCAGTATTTTCTCCACGACAATGACAATGGCCGTATCGGTGCTTAAAAAAGGGCAAAAGGAAAAATGGTAACCATGGCAATGGCAGTATCCGTTTTTTTGTATCACAAAAAAAAAAAGTTTTGGAACCTGGATTTTTAGAAATATTATAACTGATACTAGCATGTTTTTTAAGTGACACTATTAGTACATTCAAGTATATTGTAGACTAGTTGAAATTAGATAGTCAGTAATTCATGGTTTTTCCGATGTAGCCTGTATATGGTATTAAGGTACTTCCATAAAATTTCATTGTACACTTATATGATCTTCAGGAATGATAGCTTCACTGTCGAGTGCGACGCCGGTCCCCAACAAGTTTCAAAACCAACATCACTGGCTGTGGTGATGCAATGACAATGCGGACGGTGGATGCTAGAAGCGGATCCTTCCTATACGCACCAGAGTTCACTGTTAATGGGGAAAAATTGAATTGGCAATGATTAGTTCTCAATTTCCACCTCATAGGCATCACATGGACTTATTCATGTGCACTGGGATCTTCAAAACGCTAGCTTCACCTCTGTGGCAGTAACAGAAAAGAAATCTAAATTTTCTTATTGATCGTCAAAGTTAATAAAAAAATGTAGAAAGAAATATTTTCTTAGGGAGAAACGGAGTTAGGAACCATTTGGTATGCTTTAACTGTTGGTTTATTGATAGATTAATTTTTTTGACATTAATTTTGTAAGCCAATAATAAAATAGATTGGCTTCATAAAAAAAATATCACAAAAATTGTATGCGAAGAGCGTCTGAAGTGTGTCCATTTTCACTAACTTTACTTGTAAAGAATAAACAGGGGTGTGTCTGGATAAATCAGGAGCCCACTGTACAGAGAGAGAGAGAGATTTTAGGTAATTAACGAGTGGAACGTTTCAGTTTTTTTTTTTAGAAAAGGAAATATGCATTAATATTCCAGCCTCTGTATCGATCGATACATGTAACTGTCCGTTAATATTTCAGATTTTTTTTAACTGTTTGTCACATATTCTACTGATTCTTGGAAGAATTCCGAAGAAATCAAAATATTTCTTCTATCGCAATACATCCTTTAGTCGTGACAACATTCGAGTGAAGCTTGGTGGAAAAGAGTATTCAACATTTTCATAGAGGATGTTGGTTGCTAGCCATCATTTTTCACACTTAATTCTAAACAAGTGTCGCAAGCAAAAAAAAATGCGGCAAAAAAATTTTTAGTTTGAAAGGCGAGAGGCCAAACGTGCTGAGGGAAGAAATATTCTCCCCAAGCCTTACGTGAAATTTTTACAATTTAGCCCTTTTAGTTAAAAATTTTCACATTTGGACTCCAGGACAAAGATTTCCCAAAATAGACCCGTCATCTGAGCGCCCAATAGCCCGGCGCCCAGTTTGTACATGTGAGCGCCGGGTGCATTGCCGCCCACCTTTGCCACGTCAGCAGGCCGGGACGCGCCCGGCCTGCCTAGCTGGCAGGGTGGTGAGCGCTGTTGCAATTGGCGCCTGAGGGTGAGCGCCGCGCTCTTTGGCGCTCAGACAAGAGAAAAGGCCGCGGCGCTTTCCTTCCTCTCTCTCTCCCTCGCTCATTCGAACCGAGGACGAACACGAAACGAGGCCGGCGCCCCATCTCTCTCCCCCATCATCCCCTCCTCGAAATCTCTGAGATCCCTACAGTTTGAGGCCAAATTTGTGGGAGGAATCGGTTCCCCAAGGTAATCTCCTCCGCCTCCTTCAATTTCATCCAATAGAAATGCTTATTTATTTATAATGTGGACAAACCCTAACCCTAGGGTTTAAATGGAATGTAGGCCGATTCATTAGGTTTATTCGTTCGAATATCTCTTGGTAGTGAAAGAAATCCGTATGTAGATGTGTAGGAGGTCCGGTTTTATTTGGTTTGGTTGATTGCAATGACATGGTATTTGGGGTGTTCATGTAATTGGAAAATAAAGTGAAAGTAGTGCTAATTAATTGGTAGATGATAATAGAGAAATGGAGGTGTGTAAGGATCGTGTGACCGAGAGGGGGGGGTGAATCGGTCACTCTAGAAGCTATTTCCAAAACACTTACACCCAAACAACTCCTAGCGAGTAGTTCTAGTAACAAGGTAAAGCACACTAAAGAGTATTCTTAACCTATTTAGCTAGTGCATATAGATAACACAATCACACCACACTAGCAACCTAGCACAAGATAGATAGATAGCGGAAGACTTAAGCTAGGCAAGGCAAGGTAACAAGATAACTAGAGACAAGGCAACCAAGATACTAGGCACACTAAGTAGAGTCCTTAGAGCTACTAGATAGGCTATAACAAGTAAGCACACGAGCAAGGCAAACAAGCAAACCTAGTGAAGCTAGTAGGCACCAAGGTAAGCACACAAGCAAGATAAGAGCACAACTCAAGTACTACAAGCAATCATATGAAGTGCGATAAGTAAATGCGAATAGTAAAGGAGAAGGGATAGAGAATGCTCATGATGTTTTCCCGTGGTCTCGGAAGGATGGCGCCTTCCCCTACTCCACGTTGGGTCACTCCCGCCGGAGTCTCGACCCCGTCCCTCCGCTCGATGGCGATCCCTCCTAGAGCACACTTCACCCTCCGAGTGAAGTCGCGGGCACGTTCCGCCGGGCTCGATCCCGGGTACTCTTCCGGAGGTAAGGCTCCGCACTTGATGCGTGCCAAAGGGCGCTCCACTAGTGATGCTTCTTTCGCACGGGAAGCTCCAAGACCGTGTACAAACTTGTGTCGACTTCCACAATCTCCTTGGACAGCTCAACACCGACGCCTAACCGGTCTAGGCCTTGCCATAGACCAAGAGTAACAGCCCTAGATGACTCTCTCAAGCCCACACTAGCCTAGAGATCAAAGGATGCAACTTGCTACTCTCTCAAGCACTAGGATCACTCCAAATCCCTCTCAAGTGCTTCACACTTCTTCCTCTTGGCTTCTTGGCATCACCTCCCCTCTTTCCTGGGTCCAAGAGCACCTCAAAGAGGTAAACAACCGACTATATATAGGCCTCCAACCTCAAACTAGTCGTTGTCCAAAAGTGCCCAGTCTGCGTGATGACCGTACAGTAGACCGTACTGTCCGGTCTCCATCTGACCGTACTGTCCGGTCTTCACCAGACTGGCATCCAGGGAGTGCTGCAACTCATCTCAGACCAGACCGTATTGTACGGTCCCTAGGACCGTACTGTCCGGTCTCCATTCTTCTTCAGCCAACAGAAACTTCTCCTTCTCTGTTGCTCTTCGCCTGTAAGACCGTACTGTCCGGTCCTCGACCGTATTGTACGGTCAAACTGTCCGGTCTTCATTCTTCGACTTTCAGAAACTTCAGCTTCTCTGTCTGGAAAACCCAATAGAGACCGTACTGTCCGGTCCCTAGGACCGTACTGTCCGGTCCACTGTCCGGTCTCTATTCTTCAACTTCCAGAGACTTCAGCTTCTCTGTCTGGATTTCCTCTGTAGACCGTATTGTACGGTCTCCATGACCGTACTGTCCGGTCTCTTCTGCCTTCGCAGCTTCGATCTTCTTCTTGATCTTCTTCTTCAACACTTGATCTTCTTGGTTCCTTCAACTCTCTTCTGCCACCCTAGCCTCTGAGAGACTCACCATGCATCCAATGATCTCTATAACTAGTGTGTACTAAGAGAACCACCTCGAACCCTCTTGATAGTCCGGTTTTTCCTATAGACTCAAGCTAACATCTAACCAAGCAACACCCGCTTGGATCTAGCATGTCCTTAGCCTTGATCCATGTCTTCTCCGCGACTCCATCAAGTCCGTTCTTGTGTAGATGAAGGCAACCAATCATCCTTGTCAATTAAGTTCATGGTGTGTTGGCGTTCACCACCAACGGACGGAGCTTTCTTCATATGTGACCTATAAGATCTCACAAAGAGTGTTAGTCACATTCATGGTTCTCATCCTATCACCAAAACATTCATACCTTGGGGTTTCCCTAGCTCCAATGGTCATGAAGCTTACAATCTCCCCCTTTTTGGTGATGGATGACAACCATGATAAAAATGATCGAGAAGATAAAGAATGTAATGACAAAAGCCAAGATAAAAACGCAACTCGATCAAGACACTAAACAACAAGTATATGATAGAGAGATAGTTACCTTGTTGATTAGGTCGAGGCAAGTCATAGCTCAAAAGAAGTCACAAGTTAGAGCAAAAACTCATATCACAAGTGAAAGAAAGCACATGGAGCTATGACAAGCAAAGGTTGCAAGGGGTTTACCTTCATACTTACTTTGTAGAATTCCGCTCCTCCTTGATAAGTGTACCAATCTCAAGATTGTGTGAAGATCGATCATCTTGATCACTTGATCTTCATTCGTACGAACTCCCCCTTGAGACGGCATTGCTTCTTCTTTATCACCTCAAGATTGTGCGAAGATCGATCATCTTGATCCTTTGATCTTCTCTTGTACACACTCCCCCTCGAGGTGACATCTTCCACGACCCTTCATAGGCCCGAACTCTTCTTCCCAACTCTTCTCCGCTCGAACTCTTCTCCCCCATATTCTTGCTCGATCATTAAGCCCAACTCTTCTCCCCCTTTGGCATCTATCACCCAAAAGAAATCTTCCAAGGGAGAAAAGGTTAGTGTAAATATATGGGACGAGTGGGAAAATGAGTTACTTGATTTGGCGTGAAGCTCCCCCTTGATCCGTGATTCTCCATCTCCCAACAATTTCCCTACACACATTCTCAAAAGAATATTGTCTTGATGTACATAGGGGTTAGTTGATGATGATGGAAATGTATGAACCCTTAGACTTTGAGCCGCGCAAGTGGATTTAACCTTGGAGCTCAAAAATCTTAGTTCAATGGGCATGAAGCTCATATAGCATTGCTATAAATTCATCATAGGAGGTCATATACTCATATTGTGAATAAGCAACTCCCCCTAGATGGGTGCTCGGCGCCGAGACACTTATGCAAGATGCATGATGCGAATGCAAGGAATGATAAGTGTACAATGCATGATGCTATAAGGGTAAAACAAGAGAAAGCTAAGAGCGAAGTTACCAACAACAAGTTTGACCCCTCCATGAGCTTGATCACAACGAGCCATTCTTCAAAGCCTCGGGAGCCAAGTGCCACCAATCCCAAGCTTAACCCATGCTCATTGCTATCTCAAGTAGGTTAGTCGTCGGTCCTACAAAACAAGAAGAACACACAAAAACAACAACACAAACAAAAACAGGCAAAGTATATATACATATATACATATGTAAGCTCAAGGATATCAAGTGAAGTCGGAGAGGTCGAGAACATTAAGTTCTCCCCGGAGCTTACAAAAGGTCTTCTTGTCAAGTGGCTTGGTGAAGATGTCCGCCAATTGTTCATGAGTCCGAACACTAATCAATTCAATATCCTTCTTGGCCACATGATCTCGAATGAAGTGATGCTTGACTTCAATGTGCTTGGCATGGCCGTGATCACCCTTGTTGAGAGCCATATTGATAGCACTTTCGCTATCACAATAGAGAGGTACTTGCCCATAAGATAATCCATAGTCCAATAGGGTTTGCTTCATGTTAGGAGTTGAGCACAACAAGCACCGGCCGCCAAATATTCCGCCTCCGCCGTAGAGATAGCCACACAATTTTGTTTCTTGGAACTCCATGAGATGAGTGATTGTCCAAGAAATTGGCATCCACCGGAGGTACTCTTTCTACTCACTTTGCATCCGGCGAAATCCGAGTCCGCATAGCCAACAAGTCCAAAGTCCGAGCCTTTTGGATACCATAGGCCCATTGTAGGAGTACTCTTGATGTACCTAAGAATTCTTTTCACGGCACTCATATGGGACTCCTTGGGGTTAGCTTGATAACGAGCACAAAGGCACACACTAAACATGATATCCGGTCTAGATGCGGTAAGGTAAAGAAGTGAACCAATCATAGAACGATAGAGTTTAGGATCCACCGGTATACCTTTTACATCCACATCAAGAGGGACACTTGTAGCCATAGGTGTGTCGTAGGACTTGGAGTCTTCCATGCCGAATCTCTTAAGAAGATCCCGAGTGTACTTCTCTTGGTAGATGAACGTGCCCTCCTTCATTTGCTTGACTTGAAAACCGAGGAAGACATGGAGTTCACCTATCATGGACATCTCAAACTCTTTCTTCATAAGAGCACGGAACTCATCATTATAGATTTCGTTAGTAGAGCCATAGATGATATCATCAACATAGATTTGACAAACAAAGAGATCATCACCAATATGCTTAGTAAAGAGAGTGTTGTCGATACTACCGATCTTGTAGCCCTTGGTGATGAGATGATCTCGAAGTCGTTCATACCATGCTCTTGGTGCTTGTTTGAGTCCGTAGAGAGCCTTCTTGAGCTTGTACACATGGTCCGGATGCTCGGGGTCCTCGAAGCCGGGAGGTTGCTCTACATAAACTTCTTCATTGATTAGTCCATTGAGAAAAGCACTTTTCACATCCATTTGGTGAAGTTTAAAATCAAAATGAGAAGCATAAGCAAGAAGTGTTCTTATAGCCTCAAGACGAGCGACGGGGGCGAAAGTTTCGTCAAAATCGACGCCTTCAACTTGAGAATAGCCCTTCGCCACAAGTCTTGCCTTGTTCCTCACGATTGCTCCCTTCTCATCTTGCTTGTTCTTGAAGACCCACTTAGCGCCAATGACATTGGATCGCTTGGGTCGCTTCACCAACTTCCAAACATCATTCCTCTTGAAGTTGTTGAGCTCCTCTTGCATGGATAGCACCCACTTGTGATCTTTCAAGGCTTCCTCGATCGTCTTCGGCTCTAGGGTAGAGACAAAAGAGAAATTCTCAACAATGTTAGCTTCATTAACATAATTAGGTTTATATTGACTTCTCCTAGTCTTTATCCCTTGAGAAGGACTCCCAATGATGAGATCACGTGAATGATCCCGAGCAATGGGCTTGTGCTTCCTTGAAGGTTCTTGTCGAGGAGGAGGAGGAGCCGGCGAAGTGTCTTGCGCGTCTCTTGCGGCTTGCTCCCTAGAGATGTGAGTGTCTTGTTGTCGAAGAGGTGAACCCGAGCCATCATCTTGAGTTGAAGTAGATTGTGCTTGTTCTTGATTGCTCGGTGAAGCTTGGCTCGTAGATGCATGAGGTAGACTTGATGGCGCTTGTTGCGGTTCACTTGAAGTAGCTTGACTTGTTGCATGTTGCGGTTCGCTTGATGGAGCTTGACTCGAGGATGCTTGTTGCGGATCACTTGAAGGTGCTTGATGTTGTTCACTTGAGGGAGAGCTTAGATTCTCTTGAGATGTGCTCGTAGAAGGTCCGCTTGATGAAGTAGTTGGAGGAGGTGTCGGAGGTTCATCTTCACGAGGAATAACTTCACCAATAGGCATGTTCTCCAAAGCTTCCTCTACGGGTTCATCACCTACAATATGAGAAGAAGGAGGGTCTTCTTGAGACCCGTGAGACTCATCAAATTGCACATCATAGGTTTCTTCAACAAAGCCGGTAGAGGTGTTGTAAACCCGATAAGCCTTGGCCGAGCCCGAGTAACCGACAAGAATGCCCACATCGGTCCTCTTCTCGAACTTGCCAAGTCTTTCCCTCTTCTTGTAGATATAGCACTTGCAACCAAACACTCGGAAGTAGGCAACATTCGGTCTTCTCCCAACAATCACTTCATATGGAGTCTTGTTTAGCAACTTGTGAGGATAGATCCGGTTGGAGGTGTAGCATGCCGTGTTGATAGCTTCCGCCCAAAACTTCTCCGGAGTGTTGTACTCATCAAGCATAGCACGAGCAAGAGTGATAAGTGTCTTGTTCTTCCTCTCAACAACACCATTTTGTTGAGGAGTGTATGTAGCCGAGAACTCATGCTTGATGCCAACCTCATCACAATAGTCTTCAATGATAGAGTTTTTGAACTCCGTCCCATTGTCACTCCGAATCTTCTTGATATGATGCCCATACTCAACTTGCACTCTTCTAGCAAACTTCTTGAATATCCCAATTGCTTGTGCCTTGTTCTCAAGAAAGAATACCCAAGTATATCTTGAGTAGTCGTCCACTACCACCAAGCAATAGAGATTCCCACCAATGCTCACATAAGTTGTAGGCCCGAAGAGATCAATGTGTAGGAGCTCAAGAGGTCTTGAAGTTGACAAGAAATTCTTGGACGGGTGAGGTGAAGCCACTTGCTTTCCGGCTTGGCATGCACTACATAGCTTGTCCTTCTCAAAGGTGACATCCTTGACTCCTCTCACTAGCTTGTTCTTCATCACATGCTTGAGTTGACCCATACCAATGTGAGCAAGCCTTCGATGCCATAGCCAACCTAGAGCGGACTTAGTGAAGAGACAAGTGCTAGGGGCAACAATGTTAGTCTCAAAATCAACAACATATAGATTATTATGACGAAAGCCCTTGATAGTGAGACCCATAGCATCATTATGAAGAACCACCCCATTAGCATCAAAGTTACAAGAAAAGCCAAGATCACATATTTGAGCAACGGATAGAAGATTGAAGTTTAGGGACTCAACAAGCAATACATTAGAGATAGAGAGGTCATTTGAGATAGCCACCTTACCAAGACCTCTCACCTTGTGCTTGGAGTTGTCCCCAAATGTGACCTTGTCATGATCTTCATTTTCTTCCAAGTTGGTGAAGATGGATGAAGTACCGGTCATGTGTTGAGTGCACCCACTATCCAACACCCAATGTTTGCCACCAATCTTGTAGTTCACCTTGGAAGTAGCCATCAAGCAAAGAGGAGTGTTAGTATCATGAGAATCAATTGACATATCATTTACCTCTTGCTTGCTCTTGATGTAGGCCATAGGAACTCCATTGAGAAAGTCCAAGTCCAATGCATCCAAGGCGTCAATCATTGCCTTGGTGACTCCATTGTGTCTCCACATGGTCCGATCAACACCCATGTGTGTGACATGAGTTCCAAGTTGAAGACCTTGAAACCTTCCCACATCTCCACTAGCATTGAAGTACTCAAGAATGTTGTAGATTTGATTCTCATAGGATAGTGCCATCAAGATCATGTCCTTGAGAGTCATACCACTAATATCATCATTGAGATCATTTAGAATGTGGACCTTCCTATTGTATGGTATCATAGAGATCACCGTGTGAATAGCATGCTCATCACTAATCTTGTCTTCTCCTTCAAAAGAGTTCACTCTAGCCACCAACACAAGAAGTCTCTTCCAACAATCAAGCCAAGACTCCCCATCTTTCCTATAGAACACATCATACATGTCGAAGAGGTGATAGTGAGGCCGATCGGCAAGATCCGGCTCATACAAGTTGTAGTATTCTTCAAAGAGGGATGGCAAGACTTCTTTCTTCATGTGATATTCCTTGATAGGCTCCGGCTCATCATCACTAGCACTTGAATAGTCATCATCACAATAGAAGACGGGAACTCTATCATCTTCTTCTTCTTCCTCATCATCACTTGGGGTCTTGAATGTGTTAGAGAGCAAAGAACGAGCCCTTCTTCTTGTGATAATCTCGATGACTTGCTCAATTGAATATGACTCAAGTTCAAAGCTCTCAAACTCAATGTGATCACCATACTTGTCCTTTGGAAGAGCATCAAGAAACCTTCTAAGACCTTGACCCTTAGTGACTATCCAAAGCTTGTTCTCATTTATCCTCTTGATGAGTGAATCCATCCGAAGAGCAAACTCAACAAGATCTTCATTCGGCTTCATTGAGATGTGGTCCAACTCATCACATAGCTTCATATATCCATCCTCTTGATCCCGAGAAGAAGAGCCTTCACCAACACGAGATGATGATTGAGCTTGAGGTAGAGGTTGAGCTTCAATGCGTTGATCTTCACTTGCATGAGAGATATCCTTGCCCTTCTTGATATCCTCCTCAAGAGAGGAGAGAATAGCAACCACCTCATCGTAGGGCATGTTCACAAACTCATCCACTCGTGCAAAAGCAAGAATACCAAACCGCGAGAGTGGTAGAGATCGGATAAGCTTCTTCACAACATGCTTGTGCATAATAGATGGATAGCCTCGTGACATGAGTTTCCTAGCAAGAACATACAAGCGAGATGCGAAGTTAGTGATATCCTCATTATCATTCAAAAACAAGCTCATCATACTCATCACGTACACCATAGTAAGAAATGTCATTAAGCACACAATCATAAGGCTCAATCAAGGTAGAGGCGATGGAAGTGTTAGAAACGTCATCATGAGTGGACTCCATTTTCCCACACGCAATCCCGGTCACGACTCAAGGCGGTAAAGCCCTAATAATGAGCACTTGGCTCTGATACCACTTGTAAGGATCGTGTGACCGAGAGGGGGGGGGGTGAATCGGTCACTCTAGAAGCTATTTCCAAAACACTTACACCCAAGCAACTCCTAGCGAGTAGTTCTAATAACAAGGTAAAGCACACTAAAGAGTATCCTTAACCTATTTAGCTAGTGCATATAGATAACACAATCACACCACACTAGCAACCTAGCACAAGATAGATAGATAGCGGAAGACTTAAACTAGGCAAGGCAAGGTAACAAGATAACTAGAGACAAGGCAACCAAGATACTAGGCACACTAAGTAGAGTCCTTAGAGCTACTAGATATGCTATAACAAGTAAGCACACGAGCAAGGCAAACAAGCAAACCTAGTGAAGCTAGTAGGCACCAAGGTAAGCACACAAGCAAGATAAGAGCACAACTCAAGTACTACAAGCAATCATATGAAGTGCGATAAGTAAATGCGAATAGTAAAGGAGAAGGGATAGAGAATGCTCATGATGTTTTCCCGTGGTCTCGGAAGGATGGCGCCTTCCCCTACTCCACGTTGGGTCACTCCCGCCGGAGTCTCGACCCCGTCCCTCCGCTCGATGGCGATCCCTCCTAGAGCACACTTCACCCTCCGAGTGAAGTCGCGGGCACGTCCCGCCAGGCTCGATCCCGGGTACTCTTCCGGAGGTAAGGCTCCGCAATTGATGCGTGCCAAAGGGTGCTCCACTAGTGATGCTTCTTTCGCACGGGAAGCTCCAAGACCGTGTACAAACTTGTGTCGACTTCCACAATCTCCTTGGACAGCTCAACACCGACGCCTAACCGCCTTGCCATAGACCAAGAGTAACAGCCCTAGATGACTCTCTCAAGCCCACACTAGCCTAGAGATCAAAAGATGCAACTTGCTACTCTCTCACGCACTAGGATCACTCCAAATCCCTCTCAAGTGCTTCACACTTCTTCCTCTTGGCTTCTTGGCAGCATCTCCCCTCTTTCCTGGGTCCAAGAGCACCTCAAAGAGGTAAACAACCGACTATATATAGGCCTCCAACCTCAAACTAGCCGTTGTCCAAAAGTGCCCAGTCTGCGTGATGACCGTACAGTAGACCGTACTGTCCGGTCTCCATCTGACCGTACTGTCCGGTCTTCACCAGACTGGCATCCAGAGAGTGCTGCAACTCATCTCAGACCAGACCGTATTGTACGGTCCCTAGGACCGTACTGTCCGGTCTCCATTCTTCTTCAGCCAACAGAAACTTCTCCTTCTCTGTTGCTCTTCGTCTGTAAGACCGTACTGTCCGGTCCTCGACCGTATTGTACGGTCAAACTGTCCGGTCTTCATTCTTCGACTTCCAGAAATTTCAGCTTCTCTGTCTGGAAAACCCAATAGAGACCGTACTGTCCGGTCCCTAGGACCGTACTGTCCGGTCCACTGTCCGGTCTCTATTCTTCAACTTCCAGAGACTTCAGCTTCTCTGTCTGGATTTCCTCTGTATACCGTATTGTACGGTCTCCATGACCGTACTGTCCGGTCTCTTCTGCCTTCGCAGCTTCGATCTTCTTCTTGATCTTCTTCTTCAACACTTGATCTTCTTGGTTCCTTCAACTCTCTTCTGCCACCCTAGCCCCTGAGAGACTCACCATGCATCCAATGATCTCTATAACTAGTGTGTACTAAGAGAACCACCTCGAACCCTCTTGATAGTCCGGTTTTTCCTATGGACTCAAGCTAACATCTAACCAAGCAACACCCGATTGGATCTAGCATGTCCTTAGCCTTGATCCATGTCTTCTCCGCGACTCCATCAAGTCCGTTCTTGTGTAGATGAAGGCAACCAATCATCCTTGTCAATTAAGTTCATGGTGTGTTGGCGTTCACCACCAACAGACGGAGCTTTCTTCATATGTGACCTATAAGATCTCACAAAGAGTGTTAGTCACATTCATGGTTCTCATCCTATCACCAAAACATTCATACCTTGGGGTTTCCCTAGCTCCAATGGTCATGAAGCTTACAAGGTGGTACATGGTGGTCATGAAAAGGTATTTGGGTTGTTCATGTGGTGCATGATGTTTAGTTGATATTTGGTTATTGAGTAATTTGAAAAAGGTAATGAGGAGAGCTGACGATAATGTATTTTGCTTCATTGTAGAATGGTGCGAGGTTGTTGGAAATGTCCGACTGTAAGCCAGTGGGATGCACCGGTGCCGTCTCCATATCCAATTCTGAAGTGTCATTGTAATAGTACCCCTGGGTTACACAATCAAGACATCCGTTAACGGCCGCGCGTGCATATTTCTTTTGTCCAAATAGTGTAAGTGGCATTGTACGATATGTATATTTGTTTGGTAGGCTGATAACTGAAATAATAATAAGTTTGTTGAAATGTAGGGTTTGAATAGATACTGCTTCTTCCAATGGATCGATGGTCCGGAGAAGTATGACGAGAGAATCATTTTGTTACCATGGTCAGTAGAGCCGGCACCTTTCGAGAAGTTCAAGCGGTGGGTGCCTCCTCCACCAAATCCACCCATAATGAGTAGGGAAGAGAAGTTGGCAAAAGCAGCGGAGCGTAAGCTTAACCCTCCGATGTGCAAATGTGGTTATCGGGTTGAGATAGAGAGGCCGCCCCCGGGTTTGAAATATTGTCCTTTCTGGAGATGTCCTATAGAACTAACGGTTGGTGAAGTATATTTGTCTATTATTTGTGTGATTGGCGGAGAGTTGATTATAAATGGTCATTGATTTTGTATTGTTTGGTCAAATAATGCAGGGCAACAAGAGAGGTTGCGACTTTTGGGAGTATCCTCATGATCCGAAGGCACACTACCCCCATCCGGATTCTTTGCCGAATGATGTGCTTTATGGAGAGAAATTGCCATGTTGGGAGAGCCCACCTGTGTTGTGTCGTTGCGGGGTGCCTGCTAGGGAAGGAGTTATACCATCGCAGCTTGGCTATAGATACTATTGCGGGAACACAGTGGGTGAAGACGATGAATCGGTGAGTGATGATAATCATGTAATAATGAAGTTCCGCTAAACAATGACTTTATTAATTCATGTGTTGCATGTTTCTGCAGGACACGAGAAGGTGTGATTGGGAGTCATTTGAAGGAAAGGAAGAATTCCTTAGGGAGGCAAGGAAGAGGGGTCCAGACTATTATAGGAAAGCCCTGGCGAAGCGGAGGAGCCGAATAAGGCATAAGTATCTCACTACGCTATCTTTCATTTACAAGACTATATGTGCGGAGTTGAAAGTGCAGGCTCTACCATTTGGTGAGGGTGAGGAAGCATATGTGGTCATTGAGCATTGGAGGCGCAATCGTGATAAGTATCCTCCAAAGAGTTGTTGGGCTTTGTTGGACCCTCTAAAGTCGTATGGATTGTCGTTTAAGTCAGCAAAAGAATGCATGGATTGGGCTATGACAAGGATGAACAGTTATGTGATCCTGTTTACGTTGAGGAGCAGCGGAGGAAGGAGGAGGAAAAGCGACTGAAAAGGGCTCGGGAAGAGTATGAGACAAGCGTGAGGGACCCGAGTACCTGGGAGCATTACTGTTACATGATGGCTGAAAGGAAGAAGAAGAGAAAGATGCAAGAGGAAGAGGAGCTAAGGGAGGAGGCAAGGAGGAAAGCAGAAGAGGACATGAGGGCCATTCAATTGATGTTGGATGCTGAAGCTATCGACAAAATGGTGGACATTGCGAAAATGTAATGGGAAGAAGACAAAGAATAGCGATGATGAGCATAATTAGTTTTAACAAGTTGTGTAGAAACTATGCTTAGTTTGTTCGTATGGACTAATGTTGAATGTGGTGTATGTGTATGGACTCATGTGTATGTGTATGGACCTATGTGTCGTGTATGTGTTTTGAACTGTAGTTTCACAACTATGCTTGGTTTATGTGGACCTATGTGTATGTGTATGGACTTCGAGATTTATGGACGAATGTGGAGTTATGTTTATATTCTGATGTTCGTACGTGTTAATGTTGTGGAATTTGAATCTGAGTTGTTGATGATTATATACACGTATATGTTGTTGTCATTATTTGTATGCATTCAAGATTTGAATGTAAAAAGGATGATTTATGAAAAAATAAATGGAACCTGGCTTGAATGACTGGTACAAATAACATAGGTAATGTTGAAAATGCAACGACATGTTTGGTGCACGTCATGAGTAACGTGACGGTGCACAGCACTAACCCTGACACGCCTTAGGGAAATTTAAAGACAACACGACAGAATAAAAATACAACATTAGCTAGGATGTATTGCGATATCTACTGCCAGGGACCACCGTAGTATTTGTCCTCCACCGTAGTACTGTCCCGGCGGTGGAGGCTGTAGTGGTGCCTGTGGTGGTGGGTGTGGTGGTGGTTGTTCTAGTCCATTCTTGTGGTGTGGGCACTCACATTATGAATTGAAGCACCATTCTTGATCAACGTCAATCACGAGCTCTTGGCTTGGAGTCGGTTGTAAGGACTCTACTTCCTCCTTCAGCATCTTGTTTTGGTGGTATAGGTAGTTAATGTATTGCACTGTTTGGCCAATAAGGTTAGGATCAACTCATTATGTGTAGCCACAATTGTCGTTGTCCTCATGATACTGCAAAAGTAGACATGAAAAAGAGGCATGTAAATGACTTAATTTGTAGGTATCAAGTGAGGAAAATGTCGAAACGAGTGAAGTAGTACTTCTCCATTTGGACATCTGAAGAACCGACGTCCACCATTAACTTCTCCGTGGAACATTTGGACGACGCAATTTAAACCATGCTTGCACTTTGGCCACTTAAACTTTGCATTGTCATACGATCTATGAGGATGTTGGACGAGGTCGAAGTCTTCCTTCTCGTCAACAGGAAATGCATCAAGTGGTGCATCGTAGGTGTGTGGACCTATTGGCCCATTGTAAGTCTAATGTGGTTCATTGGAACTGCCTGTTCCCCCTCTGTTTCCATTTCTATTGGCCATGAACACATATGAGGACAGAAGGAGAGAGGAGGTTAGGTTCGAAAGAGTGAAGTGGTGTGTTTAAGTAGACGGGAGGAGCGAAGTGAAAGATTGAGAAAAACGGATAGCAATAATGCTGACACTTATTACCGTGACTGTTGACATTGTTGAACTTTGTATGCCGACACTTATTGCCGTGAATGTTGCCACTGTTGAACTTTGTATGCCAACACTTATTGTCGTGACTGTTGACACTTATTGCCGTGACTGTTGAAACGACGGATAAAATGTGACCTGCAAAAGCATGTGATGTTGAATGAATATAGCACTGTGCTTATTTGCATTGATTAGTTTGAAGGAGTTAGGTGACTGAAGGAATCAAGAGTTCAAGAGTTTCCAGTTAAGGAGATGTCATGATTACGGAGTCCTTGATCGAATGGACCAAAACCGTTGACTCCTTGAAGAGCCTCATTGAGTTACTGCAGCCGATCAGTCTGCTCCCACTGTCCCACCGCCGACAGTCAGCACAGGCTCTCTTTCCCTTCGCGAATCGAAGATGGAGCAGCGCGAGATGCCCAGAGTGAAGCTCGGCACCCAGGGCCTCGAGGTAATCGATCGAGCCCTACCTCCGTTCCGTCCGAATGCTAATCACACTTCAGATCCTCGAATTTGTTCTCAGCCTTGTAATCGCTGCACCGTATTTATCTGAAGAATCTCGTTTGTCCCTCGCATTTAGTCCAAAATCCTGCATACAAAACGAAGAAAGATGCGATCTTGAAAGAGACGCAGATGAACTATTCGATTTCGTGTATGCGCTAGGAAACCCAGTACCATTTTCTTGCGATTGGTCGGGTCTTGTAACTGGATTTGATCAATTGGGGACGCGCGATTTGCGTTGCAGGTGTCCAAGCTTGGCTTCGGGTGCATGGGCCTCACCGGTGTCTACAACGCCCCGGTCCCTGAGGAAGCCGGGATGGCGATTATCGTGCACGCATTTGAGGCCGGTATCACTTTCTTTGACACTGCAGATGCATATGGGCCGCACACCAATGAGGTCCTGCTTGGAAAGGTAGTCGTTCTTATTCCAGTATTTCGTGAATGTCTAACTTGGCCGGAGGCCAATGAAACTCGAAAGGAAGGATGATTGTATAGACATTGCGGTTCTTTTTTTCTTTGTCCGAGTTTCACATCTTTTTAGGATTCTTTGGTGGACCAAAAATTGTTTTGGGGAGTTGTATTATGATAAAATGGTCCATTTTTTCTCCAATAAATCCACTGTAAAGCAGTTACTTATTTTGGCACTTTAGTGAATCACCCGCTATTTGTTCACGGATTGCATTTTGGCATATACAGTTGAAACTGGATTGAGAATTCCGATGTCTTTATGGACCTGACTACCACCTTTCTGGCTTTCTCGAATCTAAATTGCACTACAGTTGTTTGGTCCACTGCCTAGTTCAGAATGATATGGGCAGTAGAGTTTATGGCCCTTTTGATTGATGTGGTGTGGGATTGTTTTGAATCAAAATCAGCAGCTTCAGACTCAAGGCCATCCTTCCCAATGCATTACGGGCACAAGAGTGCAGGCATGTAAAATACTAAAATTCAATTCATTGATGAGTACTCTTGCATGACCGTAGCCCCATGTACCAAAGTTCGCATCCACCATATCTCGGCAATGCTATTGCTCGAGTCTGTTCTCCAACGTCAAGTGCCATCCTTTTCAGGAAACCTAATTGTCATCACCCTTGAAGTATTAGAGAATGGAGCTGTATTTGTTTTGTTTTGCTTTGGTGAGATAGCAGGGCGCAGAGCAATTCTTTCCTTTGTAAATTCCATGTATGATGAATCCTATCATGCACCTGTCCATTCTGCTCACGGTGGTCGCGTGTATGACATTTGGTCAAAACTAAATACGCAGCTTAAAAAATGTTGATGAGCAGAGGTACTAGGTAAGATCCTTTATTGTGTTTAGAAAGAAATTAAGCTATAAGTTCTGGATGACACAGTGAGCACCGTTGGTCTAGACTCTAGAATGTGCTTACCCAAACATCAGTTTTACCAAACCCGTAAGATTATTCTTGCTAGTAGGCGTTTTGAATTGGCCATAGTATGGAAAATGCAACGGAGGAGATCATGAGCAGTATTCAGGTAAACACATCTGTGAATGGTGAAGCCCCCTTTTCTCAACTTATATGGCTACAAAATTCTCACCCCTTTCTCACGTTACTTGTCCTAAAACTCTTACTTAGAGATCATAGCTCTTCTATGAGGCCTACACTGGCAGGAAGTTATCTTCATGCTTTATCCACAAATCTGTTTGGCCCAATCCCTGTTAAGCTGGTAGTCCAAGGTGCAACCCTGATATTAAGTGATCTGTGATCACAAACGTACCTATGCCATATGATATGATTTCAGCCCCTAATGAAAAGCCTGCTGGCTCTTTATACTTGGCTGCGTATCTAAGTCACATGCTGAAATGTGAACCACATATTTTTCTCAGCATAATTTGGAAAACTTTTTGTTGAGCAGGCACTGAAACAGCTGCCCCGTGAGAAGGTGCAAGTGGCCACCAAGTGTGGCATTGCAGGATTTGATGCCAGTGGGATGCGAGTGAAGGGCACCCCGGATTATGTGCGCGCGTCCTGTGAAGCAAGCCTTCAGCGCCTTGATGTTGACTACATTGATCTATACTACCAGCATCGCATTGACCAGTCAGTGCCTATAGAGGAAACTGTGTGTATCTGTTGATTGCGCTTTGTACTTTTGTGTTTCATCCTCTCTCTGACACCATCAACGTGTGAGTGTAGATGGGGGAACTCAAGAAATTGGTCGAAGAAGGGAAAGTGAAATATGTTGGCTTGTCAGAGGCTAGCCCAGATACAATTCGACGGGCGCATGCAGTTCATCCAATCACTGCAGTACAGATGGAGTGGTCCCTGTGGACCCGAGATATAGAGGAAGATGTAATACCAGTCTGCAGGTTCATCCATCCTCTATCTCCTATAGTTGTAGAAATTTTGTTTATTTTAGTACAGAACATTTAAGATATTCCATATTTTTTATTTTCTTTCATCCATTTTTTCTATATATTCGAATTTATACTAGGAGCCTTGATCTGGGTTTCTAAATTTTATTGAATATCCATGGATGTCGCATGCTGCGCTGATAGAGTTTCGATATCTTGGTACAGCAAGATCAGTTGATAACTCCTTATCATTGAATAAAAATGAGTATTTAAATGTTTCTAGAAAATTGTTGCTGTTTATGTTTAGTTTAACCATTTACAAAATTATGGTTCCTGATTGTTACTGTTTAATAAATCAATATATTTGTACTTGTAATATACAATTTTTTATTCATATCCTATGTGGTTTAGTAAAATGCTAAAAGCTAATTAATTATCTGTTTTATTAGATTCACAATCATCAGAGTTCAGTTTGTATGTCGTGTAATTCTGACTCTTCATTTTTTTTGTTTTGGGGAACAATTCTGACCCTTCATTTAGGCTACCATGGTTACTTTATATTGAACCTACTTGTCCGAAGCAATGTGATATAGATCTTTTAAAGTGTTGCATTTTGGGGATTTCCTGTTGAAGCTAGCTTATGTTTAGACGAAGTTCACTCATTAGCTCTAACACGTTGCAAATCCTTATTAACTTATGCTTTATCTTTGGTTCACGGAACCTGCATTTCATTCCTTTATCTGTTTGGCATAACAAATATTAGTTGCCTTCAGGGAGCTTGGCATTGGCATTGTTCCATACAGCCCACTTGGTCGTGGCTTTTTTGCTGGCAGGGCAGCCGTAGATATTGTACCATCAGAAAGTTTACTGGTAAATGAAAGCCGCATTACTTTGATCATCTTTGAGTCACAAGTTATTGATGTCATTTGTTGTGACTTAGTGTCTACTCTGCATCTTTTCAGACCAGACATCCAAGGTATACTGGTGAGAACTTGGAGACGAATAAAATTTTATATAAAAGACTTGAAATGCTGTCAAAGAAGTATGGGTCCACCCCAGCTCAACTTGCTCTCTCCTGGGTTCTTCATCAAGGGGATGATGTGGTTCCAATTCCTGGTATAGTCTTGTCATCTTGAGCTAATAACAAGTTATCCTCCTAATCAGGCATATTATGGTTATAATTTCATTGATGACCATGTTCCATGACCATCCACCAGCAAATAGGATTCAGCAAACCTTAGGAATGCAGTTACTAAATTTTTTACACTTGTTGAACAACAAGGATAACAGTTGCACTGAGGAGATTTTGCTGAAAAGATAGCGCACCAGACTGTTTCAATATTTAGAGTAATCTGAGTTTACACAAGTTTTCATTACATTAACCCTGACAGATTGGATTAGATTAGTACATACTAGAACTTCCAAATTAGATATAGGCCCTGTTTGAACAGATTGTCCATAAACTGCTGGTTTGAGAATCTATCTGGCTGGTCCTAGAAGCAGCTGGTGTGAGAAGCGCTGTTCTGAATAGTTGGTCTATTTGGCAACCCAGCTTCTGGATGCCCAGCTGATGGCATCAGATCTGGCTCTAGAATTGTCTGAATTACACATTGACTGGACTGCTGGGCTAAATCCAAACTAATGACCTTGTGACTCTTATAAGATTATTAATAACAAATTGCGTACTTTATTCATCTACGATAATGACCTTGACTCCGCGGCCCTTACATGAGTTGGATGGATACTGCATATTCGTATAAATTCCTGTGTAATAGGACGGACAAGAAGACTCCTTCAGGGAGATCTAAATCCAACCCATGCAATCTGCAAAAGCCCTCATCCAGCTTCTCACTTATAGTAGAAAATGGGCTTTTGGATTTAGTAGATAGTAGTAGCTGGGAGCCTGGGATGGTTGGGGGTGGGGGCTTTTGGCTTTTGTGATTGCAACAAACTCCCTCAAACAGGGCCATAGGACTGTACTCTAAAAATAATTTTTTAAAAAAAAACTGAAATCATATAGTTTAGATGCATACAAAAATTATTCAGTTTGTACTCTGTAAAAGGTAGATGAGTTTACACTGTGCACATAACAATTTTGGAAAAATAGAAGTGAATTTGTTTGCTGAACAGACCAAGGTATTTCAGTAACTGAATTGTTAGTAGAATGCGATGTTCAGTTTCATCCTGACAAGTCATATCAAAATTCTTATCTTCATTTTGTGTCTTCTTTATATGATGTCTTTTGAGCTGAATTAGTCTGAAGATCCTCCTACCACACTGCTAGGAGTTGATATGCCTGTCAGGCTTGTGCCGCAGAGCATTTTTCTTTATATGTAGGATGTCAGTGTCAATTTGAAAAGCTTAATTAATTGAACAATCTTCTATTCAGTTAGTTAGCTTTACTGTTTTGACCTCAAAGACGCTATGTTGCCTAGTTTGAAATTGTTTGAGTGATATGATCTATTTTCCCTAACATAGCAAAACATATACACGATTGTTATTGATAATACTATCATTTCGCTAGAAAAGCAATTTTCTCGAATGCATAGACTATGAAGTTGCAGGGATCAGATTCTAGGGAACATTCTTTTGTTTTGCGAAGTAATTCTTCTTATCCACCTTATTTCATTACAGAAGTATGTTCATGATATTGAAATCACACAGAAGATCATAATCTTCGTTGAAACTGGGAGATGCTTTGCACATGTAGCTGTTATAGCTAGCAGTTTGTTCATTCTGATGTTTAGTTTGTATTTATTCGCTTGCGCTTCATATATGCAAGAACTGCTTCTGTTGTTGATACAAATGTCATCTAAGGTTTCCTTTATTATGCTTAACTGCTCTTTGAATCTAGGAACAACCAAAGTGAAGAACCTTGATGATAACATTGGTGCTGTAAAGATAAAGTTGAGCGAGGAAGACCTCAAAGAAATCTCAGCTGCAGTCCCTGCTGGTGAGGTGGCTGGGTCCAGACTTCTGGGAATCCTGGAGCCTTATTCATGGAGGCTTGCAAATACCCCACTTCCAAACTAGTCAATTGACATCTTCAATTACAATTTCAATATTCTACTATGCTATATTGTATTTATTTGTATCCATGTGAAAGAAACATTAGCTTCCCTTGCTTCACAAAAGCTTAGACCACAAGCAAGAGATTTCACTGGCGTTTGTGCGGGTTGTAAATGTATCAATTGCTATGGTTAATAAAAGAAATATATCTGACGATCAAACTCCTTCCATATTGCACATTCTGAGTAAGTTCTTTCTTTCTCCGAATGGATTCATGCCTACCTTTAATGGGAATGATCTTGCCTCCATTGGCTGTCGTTTATTGGTTTTTTATTAACAACTGCTATTTGATACACTCCTATATAATCGATTATTATCACGGTATATATGGATACAGCTTACTGACAGAACTAAAGAGCTTCCTGGGACACAGCTCCAGCGGGCCACAATAGCAGCTTCTGACTAGATCAATTGAATCCTTAACAGTATGATTCCAGCATTATCATTAGTCTAACTTGGTCCTTATTTTGATTTAATTATAGTTGGTTTAAACCTCTTACTTCACTTGGAATAGCATGCAAGCACATCAAACTAAAGATGCTAACTTCTCCCATTGGTGCTAAGTCAGTAAAACTTGCTGCCTTTTTACTGTCTGCTTGTTATCCCCATTAGGTATGTACTGTTTTTTACCTTGCAATCCCTCTTGTTATAAATTTTCTGCTACTTGAGTAAAGTTTCTTGCTACTTCTTGCTGTTCCCGGGTACCTGCCTCATATCTCTGCACATATTGCAGCGCAGGTTAATTTGCATGCCTGCTCGACTTTGCAGTTGTTTCAAGCAACTACAGGAGACAATAGGCAATGCCCAAGTAGGGCTGCTGCACTGTCGCCCATGGGTGTCCCTTTCAGGAGGAGCCTTGGGACGTGCTGACCAGATTTTGAATGGATCTCGAGGCAGCGTCGCCTTGCACGCCCATCACGCACTCCGAGCATCGGAGATGGCGCGGCCGCCGCCGGTCCGGCTATGATGCGGAGGGACACCCACCAAGAACATGTGGAGCTGGCCTTTGGCTCCTTGGACCACCTCCCCAAATTCTTCTGCTGCTGCGATCTTTGCCACGAAACCTTGACGCAGTTCAAAGCAAGGCATGCGTGAGTCCATGCAGTTTCAGTGCAGTAGCCAGTCTATGATTATTCGATGATTGAGTGGTTGATTGTTCATGTTATGCTCCTCTGATCCCAACTGAATATCTGTGGTATGCCTCTGCATCATGGCACAGTGTACGTACTACCACCTGCCCTGAGGTTGGTGCAGCCCTCTGGAAGTGTAGATCTTCGCATCTGCTGAGCTCTCTGAAACTGTGCATCTGCTGAATGCTGGAGTGCTGTTCATGGAGCACCACCTGATTTTTATCTTGCCAGCCCAACTAATTTTGAACTCCCCTGGTGATTAATAAACAAGGTTATTTCATATTTACCCTGCAAGGCACTGGGCAATTGGGCATGTGATTGAAGTATTTGCGGACTGACAGTTATTTGTTGTTATGTGAATCAGTAGCTCAAAGGGGCTGTCAGGAAGCAAAAAGAAGTATTTGCTTTTTGTTAATGCCTGGATTGCAAAAGGCAAAGAGGGAATAAAGAAAGGAATACAAAGCAGGAAAAGCCATGCAGAGCAGTGATCCTTTTGGAAGAGGGGGGCAATTGGGATATTGGGTGTACTAATTCCCTGCTGCATCCCACATGCCCATAGCTTTTCTCCAAAAGCCTGGCTAAGTATATGCAGCATGCAGGCTTCCGTCCTTTGCATGCCTGCCATTGCTTGGGATGTTATCCCCCAATCCCTAGGTTTATTCCTTGCAAACTTTATATCCTTTTCCCACATCTCTCTTCAAGAATATTCTGGCGTATTAGGCTTTTGATCTTTCGCGTGGCTACTGCCTTATCTTTCGCAAAGGCATTTAGGTCCATAGAAAATTGTAGAGATATGATGCAAGCAGCAGATTGATCAAGCCAAGGCGAATGTCCAAACAGGTGAATTTGTGATACATCCACAATTGTATATTCAGAACCTCATTAGATACAACCATATGGACGTAGAACATGTGCATTTCCAACATTTCTTAGCAAAGCAGAAGACAAACTCGAAGGGGCAACATATATATCTGTACATTTGTTTCCCTTTTGTGCAAAATATTTTTTTTCACAAATATTGTCAAGCTAATGAACATGCTGATCTCGTACCCTGCACTATATTATTGACGTGTTATTAATGAATATATTTTTTTGGCAGGCACAAGTGCACAGGCGTGTTGCCTTTATATAACTCTTTATTCGAATTGATCTTATGAGTAATTAGCAATGTAACCATTCACAGGGAGGTCGAGTTTTGACATTATGCACGAGTAATGCACACTTTGGAAGACCTAACTGGAGGAAACGGTGGGGCATGAGAATGATGTGTGTCAACGCACGACAATAAAGAGTGCCTGCACACATTTTGCACAGGTCCTTTTCCTTCTTCCTCATCTTTCTCAAACTATGTGCTAGGGCCTATATCTCGGGATTGCACATACGTACATGTATATATGTCTCGCGACGCGTATATATATGGTCCCAACGGGAGCTCGTGGTCCCTTATGGCATGCACTCATCATGCACGTTGCAACAGATGCATATTGAGCAGTAGAGTGTTTAACTTTGTGCACAAGATAGAGTTCACATCCCACACAAAGAAACATAAGATGTTTCAGGGTATATTATCACAGCCATCTAAACGAGAATATGCCTCTGATCATTAAAAAAACCAACATAAATTTGATGATCCATTCATCGAAAGTCGCGAAAGTCGATTCGGTACCCTGAACGAGAATGAAACTAGGAAATAAATAGAGGTCAAGAAATTAACAGCACTGGACAAGATGTCATGCCGCACTATGCATGCATGTTTTGCTTCTCTTTATCAAGAGTGCACTAAGCAGTTTTGGATGCAGGCTTCTCTTCATTTCAATCCGGCCCTAGAAGTTGTGGCTCCATGTGTCGTTCACCGGCGGCAGCCGCTCGGCGAAGTACTGCCTGGTCAGGTCGGTGGCGCAGCTGGCGGCGCGGGGAACGGCGGCAGCAGCGGTGGCGCACAGTGGCAGCTGCAGCTCCTCGACCTCGCCGTCGTCGACGCCGAGGAAGTCCCTGGTGAGGCACCTGTTGCCGCCGCCGGCGTGCAGGGCCATCGAGCCGTCCGGAGTAAGACCAAAGCTGATCGTGTCAGCCACGCTGTCGCCGGTGACGGAGGCGGCGGTGCTGACGGTGGCGTCGACGGTGAGATCAAGATACGTTGAGTGTTGTATTTGCTGCAGGAGAGGAGCTTCTTGGTGCATGAAGAAGAGGGGATTAGGGTTTTGATGAGCTGCAGGAGGAGGGTTGGAGAACGGGAGAAAAAGTGGTGTGCTGCTGTTGGTGATCAGAAGATTATTATTGTTGCTGCTGCCATTGATGTCGGTGATGGTGCTGCTGTTGTGAGCAGCTGCAAGAAGCCTTGCGCTCTCCTCAGCTAGGGCGTCACAGAAGGCCCTGTGTGTCAGTAGGCTGTCCTTCCTGCACGAACATGGATGGATTAAAAAAAAGGATCAGAAGAAGAGTCAACCATTAATTTGTAGCAATAGGTTCATAAATTACTGAAGCATGCTCATATGTATGAGTAATCAATGTTATCCAATGCACGTAAAGTTGCATCTACCTTTGGTGTGTAAAAAGGGTTTTATCATATGATTAGCTTAGGTTCTTTTGTCAGTTTCTTTTGTGACACTAGAAGTAAAGTTAGATGTCTCTGCGTGTGTGTACGTTGGGTTCAAGTTATCATTCATGTTACGTAGGCTAAATGCACTAGTACTCTATATTTGGAGTGACGTTCACACACATGTTTAACTACGTTTATTTTATCTTGAAAATGTACATGTTGTCAAGCCAGCTGAATTGCCACACATACTGCTTGAAACTTCCTCCTTCAATTCCACTATTTAATGTAGGAAGTGGGAACAAGAAGTGGAAATATGAAAACGATCCTATGGCAGTGCACTGCAACAGCAGATTGCAGAATTTGTGTTTCATAAATTTTCCGAGGTATAGCGCTGTAGGCTGAAATTCATGGTCACATGGACAACCGTAAAGTATTTGCAGGCTGGATGTTTCCAAATATGCCATGTTGTCTGCAACTTTGACCAGGAGGCCTGTCTGTTTCCTGACATGACCGGGAAAAAATAATGTACCAAGTTCCCTGGGGTTCATGAGGAGTCACATGTACACATAGGATAGCATGGACATGTACACATATTATCATGATAAAACAAACTTATGATCATAGCTACTGCTCTACAAGTATATGGGTGTGTTATCAGAACCCGGAGTAGCTATATGATCGTAATGACACAACAATCATAAATACAATCATAAATTCAGCAAAACAAACACTAGAACGCAAGCTACGTGTTGTTGAAAATCATGATGAAAAATTAAAATTGAGACACATACACTAACAGCAAGCTAGAAACCAAGCTGCAGGGCCAGCACAGAGTACAACTTGATCAAGAACTAGCATTAATTAGCATGCCGAGATATGCATCTACAGGAGATGTGCATGAGGCAAAACATTTTAGCAGGTCGGCCCTGCTTAATTATGAAGTTATGAGAGTGTCCGAGCACGCAAAAATGCCCACCTGGAGAAGAGGATGCCGCAGTCGCAGCGGTACTCGCGCGTGCCGCATCCCTTGACGTGCGCCTTCCAGTCGGAGTGCACGGCGTAGCGCTTCCCGCAGCGCTCGCACCGCCACCGCTTCTCGCCGTGCTTCCGCGAGAAGTGCTTCTTGATCCCCGTCAAGTCACCCAGCGCCCTGCACCAGTTCGTTCACGTGTTGTGTGTTGCTGATTACCACACGATTTGCCATTGATTTCTTGTTCATCATTTCCACGACGCAAGCAGCTCTCTTTGATCGATCGAGAGAGGAACGTACCTTGCCGGGTCGTGGTGCACGCAGGTGGGCTCGGGGCAGACGTACACGCGCTTCCGCGGCGGCGGCTGCGCGGCGGCGTCGCCCTGCTGCCTGCCGGCGGCGGAGGGAGGCGCGCGCTGGCGGAGCTTCCATGGGAGGTTGTGGCCGCGGCGGTGCAGCTGCAGGTTCTGGTCCCGCTGGAACCCCTTGTTGCAGATCTCGCACACGAACCGGTTCGTCGCCACCAGCGTCCGCGGCGACAGCGCGATCACCTCCGCCTCCGGATCTTCGATCGATCGCGTGACGAAATCGTGTCAGCAAATAGAGAACCCCGGTCAGATCGCCAGCAAGAACAAGAAAAAAAAAGTAGTTCTTGATGCAAAACCAGAAATTAAACTGTTCTTGTTGCGATGCAAGAAAAGAGTATTTAGTTACCTGGGTTGCCTGGCTGGTTCCTCTTCCTCTTGGTCCCCGCCGCCCTGGGCTGCTCCAGCTGCGTCGGCGGCGGCGGCGGCGGCGCGGTGACCGTGGCCACCGGCGCGACAAAGAGAGGGCGGCTCAGCGCGTAGCAGCTGGCGATGTCCCCGCCATGGGAGCTGGATCCAGTGGCCTCCTGGTCAGACGAGAGATCCGAGAGCATCATGGTCGCCACTCGATTGCAAACCCTCTCCTGCCGTGTCTGTTCTCGGTGTCCTCTCTCAACTAAGTGGTTGTGTGGTCTCAAGCTCTGCTGCTGCTGCTGCTACTTCGCAAGCGAGTTTGCGATGAGATTTGAGGGAGGAGAGAGCAGGAGGAGCAAGCAATCTGGTGTTCTGATTGCAGGAAAAGGCGTCAGAGAGGAGGTTGTGGTGTGGTGTGGTGTGGGTTTGGCGTTGCCTTCTGCAGGCTGCAGTTGCTGCAGCCACAATAAGAAGGCCTACGACGCTACGCACAAGAGCACAGACGCGCAATGATGAGTGCACTCGCTCTGCGGCTCTGGGCCAAAAAGCCACGACGCCATCGAACCGCGCCCTCTTTTACTATTTCCTCCTCCCTTTAGTTTCTACTACAACTTTTCTCAATGGCAGCTTGCATCCATGCAGCATGAACATATCCGACCGTGCCTGATATGCTTAAGCATGAATCAGTGCAGTTTGGGAGCTGTCACGGCTTCATGTTTAGTTCATTTGGTTCAGTTGCAGATAAACACAATGTGGCGTGTGACGTAACTGACATGGGACAGCAGCTACAACTTTGGTTTTCTTGGTAGTGACGTGCTCATAGCAGTGTCGATATACCGTGTTAGAAAGGGCAAATTGTAATCCTTTTGTTATGCTCATATATATGCGCGTTTCCGTTTCGGCTAGGCAGGGCTTGTCCAACTTTCGCTTGAGCACTCCGGCTTTTACCATAAACTTGCAATGAAAGAGATGTGGTAAAGGCGCCATTTTTTATTGGTTTCATCTTATATGTGAAAGATGAAACACCTGTTAGATCAGTGTTCCTGTGTTTTCAAAAATAAAGTGAGACCAATTATACAATCGTTACTTTTTCCCTTATTTTCCTTTTGTGCAGTGAGCAGGATGTTTATGCAACCAGCATAAATATAGATCAGCCATACTGACTTGGCCGTGGTGGCACATGTACTGTAGCTGGAGACGACCAAGGGAATTATAGCAATGACTAGAAAGGAAAAGAGAAAAAAGATGGGCATAGAGCATGCACAAACAGGGCATCAGGCTCTCGCCCTACAAAACAAAGCAAAAAAGCAACAGCACAGAGCACACCCACTCATTGATGATTGATCCCCCTCCTTTTAAATTTTAGTTTGTCATTTATTTTCCGCCAAGTACATCTGGTGTTATTTCACCGGTTATTTTTCAAGAGTTTACACACATCTTGTCACTGATGTTTGAAAGACTACTTTCTGTTTACTTGCAGCAGGTAGTAGGAGTGTATTTTGTGTTTGAAAGGCTGCCTAGATCAGACATAAAAGTCAGATCAGTCATCCAGTCTTGTCTCTACCTTCTTTCCTGCAGGCTTGATCACAGTCTTTAGTTAAGGATCTTTCTGAAGCTCCTGATCTCTTTTAGCCCGCAATAGCAAGCATGTTTTCTGATGTTAATTCCTTGTTGCTACATGCTTTAATCTTTTTCTTCTTTGGTGTATCTCCTTTTCTCATTCCATCCATGCTTTTCTGGCCCAATGCCCCCACAGATGAGAATTGCTGGCGTCCCTTTCCCTTAATTCCCTTTGGCATGCAATGTGGGCACACCTGGTGCTGGCTGATTGGGTCTAATGCAGGTTTATCCTCAACCTCATCTGTTTTTGTTCTTTTAATGTTTCTAGAGAACTTAGCTCAATTGCAAAAGTGGTGGTCTAACTATGTATTTGCACGAGCAAATAGACTTTTGAAGATGGATGAGTTGTCACTGTTTTGATACAGCTTATTCCAATTTGCTCTCTTTATCTATCATGTTTGTTCGAATGTTATACTCACTTTGGCAAAAGATACACGAGTGCATATGAATCCCATTTAGTCAGCCTAAAATAGCCATACAAGATTAGAGTGTTTTGGCCTTCTCCTGATCACCGTTTAACTATCCTTTGCAGTCAATCGACATCTCTTAGGCCTCCTTTGGATTGAAGGAATTTCACAGGAATATTTGGAGGATTTGAGTTCCAGAGGATTTATTCCTATAGCTCCTTTCGTTCATAGGAAAGGGAAGGAGAGAGTCCAATTCCGACAAGGCCATTTCACAGGAAAAGTAGCAAAGAGCCACGACCTCTTTCTAAATTTTCCTATGGTTTTGGATTCCATAGAATTGGAGAGTATATGACATCCGATTCCTGCGTTTTTCCTATTCCTGCGTTTCTAAAATCCTGTGTTCCAAAGAAGGCCTTAATAGTGACCGTGTTTGCAGCCCGCAAGCATTAAACCCATCCTATGGAATCAACGGAAACACCAGAGCACATGCAACTGCGTCAGCAAATCAACAGGTCGTGATATGGAGTCGTGTGTATCAGCTTGTTCGCCATGCATGCTGCAATTGCTGCAATTCAACAGCTACAGTATTCACAGTTATTTTTTTAGCATCCATTACAGTGTTCGCAGTTATTTCTTCAGTATCCGTTAGAGTGTTGTGGCGCAGCCGAACAGGGCCTATATCATTTTCCGCTTCGAAATGAGAAAACATTTTAAAAAACCGCACAACCTATGGCAAGTCAGAGTTTGGCATGTTCTAAAATGCCACGATAATGCAGCGAACATTTCTAACAGAGTTAACCAACGTAGTTCTCATCCTTCCTGGGCACCTGAACTCTGTTAGAAATCTGAGCTGGTCAACATATAGCTCCCATCTCTTGCGACTGAACTAAACAAAACAACATATTAGATCCCATCTCTTGCGACTGAACTAAACAAAACAACAAATTTCTAAACAGCAAGGATGTTCCATCCTTCCTGGTTACAAAGGGCCCGCTAGGGGATTTAACCTACAGCCAGATGCCAGAACCTGAAGTGCTTAACCTACACCATGCGGACCTGACCCAACAACTTGCATATAGGACCTGACCCAACAACTTGCATATACAGTGGTACCATTCCACAGTTCCCGATTGTAAGTACATTAATTTTGTCTCCTTGAGTTTGCAGACAGCGTCATAGGGTTTAGGCAAGACTACTCGTGGATCTAGCAACACCTGCACCAATGGAATTGATCATGCTAGTTTCCCAATGCCAATGTGTGAATGCACTTCCTTGTAGAACTAGTGGTATCCATGTCCTGAGCTCCAGCATGAACACCTCAAACAGCCATTGCATCTCCACCAGTCAAACTGCACAAGGGACAATTGAGAAAGACTCAGAAAGAATGAAGATGTGAACAAATCTGAAAATGCAATTGCAGAAACACAAATCAAGAAAAGAAATTGCATTGTTCATAGTCAGCCACAGTGGTAAGATCCATCACTACTCTAATCGTCCCTCCTGCAAGTTCCAGCAAGATCGAATATATAGAATGTCACTAAAACCACATTAGCAATTGACCATATTTGTGTCACTGAATTCGAAATATACCAGATTGCTCGAGATGACAAGCAACAGTACTGAAGCAGCAGTGTTTGTCGAGTGAAGCTTTATGAAGTATGGACACAAATCTATTTTGGGCTGGTAGAACTCAGGTACCCCAACTGTTGAGCAATTTCATCCACAGCTTCAGTTCTTCCCTCCAATTCTGACTGCCCTGTCTTGTCTCCAAAATCTTCAATCAACAGGTCTTCCCAGAAGTCATCATTCAGCTCTGACTGGCCACCGGCTTGATCCATCATCTTCCCACTATCTGCATTACCGTTGCCAAGCTCCTGAAGATTTACCGCCAGATTCTCCAGCTCAGGCATCCCAGGTTCACTGAGCCCATCAAGCATACCAGAATCAAATAAGAACTGTGAATCTAGCTGCTCACTCTGACTTGTTTCCCCAGGGCTGTAAAATGGAACGTTGTCAATGGGACGCCTTCGTTTCTTTGAGATGGCATCCTCAAGCTCCTTCCTCTTATCTTGCTGCTGAACCAACTGCTGGAAGAACTCTGGATTACGCATAGCCCTTGCCAAGAAACCCATCATCTGGACATGCTTCTGCTCAGCCTCACGTAGCCTCTCTTCCATGGCATGCATATTATCTCTGGTAGTTTGCTGCTCCTGCCTTAGCTTCACGACTTCTGTGATCAAGATGTTCTTGTCACGCTTCAGCCTGTCAATCTCCTCCTCAAATCCAAACTCACCAACCTCCAGGCATGAAGCAGGAGCCGGGGCCTGCTGACGTGATGGTGGCGCAGTTGATGGCGGCTTCCTTCTCTTTATTGTCTTCAGCAGATGCCTTTGACCCCGGAGGAAACCTTCATTTGCAAACTCCCACCTGTCAGGATCAACCTTCCTGAAGCCCTGCATATTGCAATAGACAAGCAAAGACCATTTTCAGGTCATAGTCAAAGGCAATATGTTCGATTAACAACTTTTTCTGCAAGTACTACAGCCCATGTATTAATGTTTTGCAGTGAGGATAACAGGAAGAATGAGCAGCAATATACTATATCATTTGAAGGTGATCAGTTGAGTCTTCTAGAACAAAACAATCTGGTTCATGTACTTCATCCAGTATCTTGTTCCATCTAGCTACAACAAGAAAGTTTAACAAACTGTCAGGATTATGCGATTGTTCGGAGAGTTAATCTCTCATGATCTCCTTGCCTCACCTTAAGATGAGGCTCACTGGAGGATGAATTCATTCAAGCACAAGCCCTCAAAAGGAAGTATTACTTCATACACACACCTAACTCTAAATCAAACTTAAGAATGAACTAAACACTAAGTCCCTATTATACCGAATATAGTGCGAACAACAGTATACATAGTCATCTTTTCTCATAAACTTATGAACCATGAGTAGGACAGCTAACAATCTTTCCTCAAAACTAAACCGACAAATGGCCCAAACCAGAAATCAGAAATCAAGTCTACATTTGTTCTGAATATTTGTGTTTCACAACCTCATCAAAGAGCACAACTGAAACCTTTCTTTAAGTCAAGCCTAATTCATGAAACAAATTTTTTGATTAGTGTATTCAAATAAACAGGGATGGTATGCAAGCACATGATAAATCTGCAGCTGGACTCGGTGGCACATTAACTTCTTTCTAGGCATCCATCCATCATCACTAAATCTGATTCTCTATGTTTCAGAAATCTAAGCCAGTATAGCACATTCCCTATGCTTCGTTGAAACGTTATTGACATTACTAGGACTCAACAGCACCAGATGCTTAGCAACATAAATCTACCAATTCTTCCCAAAAAAAAAAATCCACCAATTCTCGTTCACTATACAACTTCTCATCATCAAAACATTTAAATTGTTGTACTGGTTCAAAGCATTCCAGACAATCAGCACCTGACGAATCAAATTGCTACTAGATCGAGATGATTCTACTTGACCGCCGCACAAGAAACAGTCACAGCCAGCATTTCCACAGAATCAATCAGAGATCGACAGACTGTCTTTGAACAACAAAAGCACCCACATCTAGTTACCAAGAACGAGAATCGAAAGAAGGGAGAGGAGAGGGCAGGGGCGTGCTGACTCACATATGTATTGAGCTGGCGGACGAAGCTGGAGAAGTTGCTGTGCTTGAAGAGGCGCGGGAGCAGCGCGTCGGCGAAGACGTGCGGGTCCCAGACGACGAAGCTGTTACCGGCCCGGCTCCAGGAGACGACGGCATCCGTGGACGGGTCCTCCACCAGGTCGAACGTCTTGGTCAGGAACGGCGGGGGGCCCACCTCGTGCAGCCCCTCCATCGGCCGCGGCGCGTCCCGTCCCACTCCGCCGCCGCCGCCGACGTCCTCGTGCTCCAGGAGCTCCTCCTTCACAATGCCCGGCGCCACCGGGTCCATGGCGCGCCGCCCAACTCGGCTCGCGGGGTCCAAGAACCTGATTCCTTGGACCAAGAACTCGAATCGCTCGGACAGAAGTCGAATCGGACGGAACCTCTACTTAGGATGTCTTCCTGACTTCCTCCTCAGGTGGAGTGGCAACAAAGACAAGGAATGGGGAGGGGCGAGGAGATATTTGTGCGCGGTGAAAAAGTGGTCGGTGAATCGGCTGGGGAAGAAGGGCGCGGGGGGCGGCGGCCGCACCGCTAAATACCCCGCCGTACGGGCGCGTCCAGACACGTCGCGAGGGCTGTGGAAGGTTCTAGACCACGCGTCGGGGTCGCGTCGCCTCGGAAGGTTCTGGAGGAAATGGAGCCGGGCGAGAAGTGCACGGGGACGCTAGTGGCCGCCGCGTCTTGTCGGGGCGAAAGGCCCAATCGGCAGCCCACAACGCGTCAGTTCTGGCCATTTGTGAAAGTTTAGGGTGTGTTTGTTGCATGGGGTCTAATTACAAATAAAATTTAATTATAAAACTAATTTCAGTACTCCGCTTGAATTCGCGAGACGAATCTAATGAGAGTAATTAAGTTGTGATTAGAAGATAGTTACTGTAACATCACTGTAGCAAAATATAGATTAATTAGGCTTATTAGATTCGTCTCGCGATTTAGAAGGGGAGTCGTGACATAGGTTTTGTCATTAAATTAATAAAAATATTCTTAAATAGTAAGATTATTTTTGATGTGACAGATCTAAAATTTAGAGGGAGGTGCAACTAACGCGCGCTTATTCGCTCGTGACAGTAGATTCCGGTGACAAGTCTGCACGATCCCTTCAGGAGGAAGTAGATATTTTCGCTTGTCAGAGTATTACGTGTCCTCCGCCGGTTGGGACACTTGGTCATACTAACAGGAAAAGTTGCTCGATTTGGTTTGCATGCGTGCACGACTTTTGCCTGTTGTGGTAAAGAAAAGAAAAAGGTTTGTTTCCCGTTGACCAGTTGGGACAGTAAACATGAATCAGTGTTAGTAGTAGCATCGGAGCAACAAAACCATTCCTGCGCTATCATCAGAGCAGAAGGCTTGACAAACATCGAAAACAACGAATTGCATAACCTCTCACCAACAACTCGAAAAGATTAAAAATTGGTGATGACAGGCAATTGACAGCCAGATCACAAATGATCGGCTGTGATCGGAACAGCGCTTGATCGGCTTCGATCGGAACAACGTTGTATAGTCGCCACTGTTGTACAACGTTGTTGACCCTGTTGACACTAGAGAAGAAAACAGCCGCAACTGCCACCGCAGTCTCATCCCATCAAGCTATCTTTTTTTGGTGGAGGACTGGAGGTGTAGCATAGAGCTCTCTATCCTTTGTATTTCATCAAATAGAACTACCAAGTCCACCGTAAATCAAGGTGCAAGGCTTTTATTTGATGCTAAATTGCCTAGACCAATTAGTGCCTGCAGGACTCACTAGCCCTACCAAATTTTGGCCCACCTCAATGGTTTTTTGTTGTTTCGATTGGCGGCACCCAACTTTCGGGGCCCCTCGTAGTGTAACCCGGCCACAAACTCATTTGCTCACCCCAAATGAGGGCGAAAAGAGACGTAAACCAACCGCCATTGTTTCACAAGCAAATGGTTCGGCAGTGCTCCATCAAAACAAGCTCTTAAACATTTCCAAAAAAAAAACACACTCTTAAAAACCTTTGATTATTGTGGGATGTGGCTGGAGATTACACTTTCTTAGTATACAACTTATTGAACACCTGCAAAGAGAGTAAAACCTCCATGCATATTCTAAAAGGTGAAGGCCTGATGAATGTCTGTGGATCCTAAACTTATTTCAATACTGGATGCACAGGCAGGCTACACAGGACCCGCAAGTGTAGCAGACCGAGCTGCTTCCAGAAAATGGTTGGAAGTTGAACACTCCCGCTCCCGGGAACTATCAGCAAGTCGTCTCGACTGTCCCGGATTCAGCGCGGTAGCAAAAGGCTGGACAGCCTCTGACCCTATTTACGCCCAATAGGAAGCAAGAAAAATTTCAACTAATCCAAGTGGACCAACAAAACAAAAGTATATATATCTCAAGAAATCGGCATTCTTGTATATCATTTTCTTTTTCAGCATCAAGCACTTAACATCCGTATCAGCTCCCGCTTCCCATTAGTATTTATTGAAGATATGAATATATAAGGGGTACAAGTTGAAGCTGACCAGAAGGCACTAATAAAATTATTATTTAGGGTGTATCACAGTATCCTGATGACTTGGTTCATGTGCTCTCAACGAGCTTCAACGGGTTGGTTTCCACTTTCCGTCTTGAGAAGTTTGTCCAGATATTCCTTTCTGCAAGGATGCAACTACTCTGTAAGGGGAGAAGAAGGGAAGCTGTGAGGCAAGAGTGGTAATGAATTCTGAATTTACCTCTCTGGCAGATGATCGTGGGGACGGTTGTACGGTGTCCAAACAGGTTCGCCAACAAATAGCCGCATTGCCTGAAAAACAGAAAAGAAAAAATAAATTATGACCACCATAACACAGCTCCAATAACAATCCATTGGTGTTCCGAAGTAACATGTCTGACATGAATCTCAGTTCATATAATCTCTGTCCATGTCCAACAACTTCAGAGGGGAATCTGGTAAATGACAACAAAATAGCAAGCACAATTTATCTCTTTACTGCTATATCTTATGAAATGTGACCCTAGCTTAGTAAGTTTAACTCAATCATGTCACGTGTAGCTAGTTCTACAGATGGTGCGGTAAGGGTCCGTGCCTGCCTCTGTACTGGAGAATAAGCCATTGTGTTAGCTTGTTTGGCTATTATCATATATAATGTTTGCATCGAGCCAGCAATTTTTACTCTTAGAAAAATCCACAGGCCCACTGTAGCTCCTGGCTACCAGCGCATCTCGTTACCTTGATGTAGTTGTTACTGTCCAATGTGAAGCGATGATACATTCCAGCAGGCAAAACAATCATGCCTCCTTTCTTCACTGCTACACGAATCCACTGGTCATTCTGGTCTCTCACGTCGAAGTATCCTTGATAGCATAAGAACACAGAAATTAAATATATAGAATAGGTGTTCTTTTTCATTGTTGTGCAAGTACAAAATTTTTCTGTTGTTTCTCAACAGTGCACATATAACAACATAAAACATAACAAGATACATACCACTTCCCTCAAGACAATAGCGTATTTCTTCGTCGGTATGCAGGTGTTCCTCAAAGAAATTCTTTATCTTGGTCTCATAATTTGGCAGCTTCTCAGGGCACACATCACAAATGTCCTGTAACAGGGTAAAAGAGCATAAATGTTTCCACTTTAGTGACACCAAACTATACTAGACTGAATGGAAGATAATAAATCACAATTGCAAGTCCAAGGAACAGAGAACGAACCATATAAGAGTAGCCTCTAGCTTCACGGATTTTCTTGAGGTTATCATCATTCTCCCAGTTATCCTGGCTTAAGCGCCAGCTGACAATTCCTAGTTCTAGATATCAGAGATTCCAATGTCATAAACAGGGAGATCAACCGTTTGTCACTTCTACAAGAGTTCAAGCACGAGCTATGGTAAATATGCAGAGCTGCAAATGTTTGAACCTGAAAGCTTCTCAAGAGGAATGAATTCTTTAGGTTCACGGTGATGAGGAAGCCTCTGATCCTCTTGGCTATCATCCATGTACCATGCCTCAATAACCTCTGCCTTACCATCCAATTGAAAAATAAAGGGGGTAAGCTTACAAGACATGTGCAATCATCAGAAAGCCTACATATAATCAATTCAGTGAAGAAGAATGAGAAAGTAGATCTAAGAGTAGTCAGTAAAATAACAGGCTCCTGAAGTGACCTAACTAAACTAATACATAACATAAGCAATGGTAGAAGACAACATGCAAGCAGTAACAGATCTCCGAGCCTCTTTCCTGTGTGCTTGCAGCATGTATATGCTCTTTTTGGTGTCCAAGAGGAGGGAGAAGGGCAGAGGCTCTTCACTCCAACTTATAACATGAAAGATCTGGCATGGCCAGCTTCCATTATAAGTATATGGTAACCATTATACATCATTTTTACAAGAAGTGGCACCGTGAAATTTGATTGAAAGTCAAGTAAATTCAAATAGGATTTATGTTGATTCCATATGTTATTGATGATCATTCTCATTCCTTTCAGAGTTAACCTATTTCTCCCTGATCATCTACGAAGTGAACTGAGACTTTAAGAACTTCTGATCTAACTGAAACACAGCTAGAACCAGTGACTGAGGATGCGTACACATCGCTTACAAGGTTTACAGTATGTCCAAATCCAGAAGAAAACTATTATTTCGCTAACATGCCAGCAGCAGAACGAGGAAAATAAACAATTGTTCAGATGTTATTCTGGAATTGAGCTACAACATTGCTCCGAACATCAGAAAATTATTTCTTCCCACCACAGGACAGTAAATCATCTTAGATTCGTATATTTTCTTCTGGAAAGAAATGAAGATAATGCATTATGTGATTCTGCATTAAACGGACAATTGGACAAACTAGTTTCTTTTCCTCCATGGAGGCTACAATAAGTGGATAGTGCATTACTAAAAACAAAGGAACATTTATTTGGTTTTCAGACACGAAATAGGCTAACTGAGCACTCGAGTCTCGGGTCATCATCCAGACCTCCAACTTCGAAGGTCTGTGGGACAAAACAAATGCTAATGATATGGATTTAAAAAGGACTCAATCTGCAAATGATTGCGACAGTGCAAACCTCCCAGATTAACAAAGACCAGTTCAAAACTACTGATGTTTGAGCATAATAACTCTAAAACTACGGCCACTTAGCACCAGATCATTCTATATCAGAACTCGCATCAATTGAAACATTGGTTCATCTCCTTGGCTGTCAGAGATACATCAGGAGCGCAGCGACTCCGACGCGAACACACATAAGGCCCCTACTACTGTCGCATCAGAAAAATCTTTCTAAAAATCCCCATCGTAAAATTTATCTCCCCTGCTATTTGTGCAAAGAAAATCGGCCTGGCCCCAATTATCTCCCCTTCCCCTTCAAAACTTCTCCCTACTTTATTCATCCCATCGATTAATGAACGCCGTAACCACAATTTCACAAACACAACCCAACACAGCATCCTTCATTCCATCCTCGCGTGGAAAGAAGAACAAGGAAACATAAATCTCAGGGGCAAAGATCGAGTTTGTGGGTACCTGGAACTCCGTCTCCATTCTGCAGCAACTCCTTGATGCGCGCTGGTTGCTTTTGCTTTCCTCGGCGTGGAATCCAGGCTGAAGCCGCAGCGAGAAATTTTATACGGTGGCTGGGGATTGGTAAAGAGAGCTTTACGTGTAGGTCCCTGGGAAATGAAAGTTTTAATGTAGAAGACCTTGGGTTTTCCTGAGCTAACAAAAAATGGTCAAATTTGAGCGGTTTATCCCTACTGTTTAGGCCTAACGCTCAAATTTTCCTCATTTCAAATTTTTTTGATGATTCATATCTTTAGCATTTTGAGGCGCAACTCTAAAAAGCTACTCCGTACAGTACTATCACAAATGATCCAGTGCTACCATTCTTAGCAGAAAACTTTTCTATCAAGTCCATTCTTGTTAGCGATATTAAAAACCTCCGTTCACAAATACTTGGCAATTTTGACTTTTTCAATCTTTTTTTTGCGAAGGGGTGGGGTGATATTAATAACAAACAACAGTACAGACCCCGATTACAGGAAACACCCTGGAAGAAAAGAAAAATACAACAAAGGACACGAAGGGCCTATTTGTAAAAGTCTTGAACTTCCAGGAGATTCGCCAGGCTTCGCTACGGCACGACGAAGCCGCCGGACGCCGCCCGCCGGCGAGAAGCCCTGCCCGAGCTGAAGAGGAAGCAACACGTTGTTGAAGCCGCAAGATCCAGACGCCTTGAACCAGCAGACGCCATCGTTGACGTTGAACGAACATCGGCGACTTCCCTTTCAGCCGGAACAGCAGCAACAATCCGAAGAAATCGGCGCCGCCAGACGACGCCGACCACCCGGAATAGGACTCCACCATCACCGACACCGTCGGCGAGGGGAACAAAAGACCGAAGAAACCGGCGCCGAAGCTCGATGCCGATAACCCGGAACGAAGATCCACCATCGCCATCAACGCCGGCGATGGTAACCAAAAGAACCTCCACCCTTTCGCAAAGGAACCGGAGGAAAAGCAGCTCCACAAAGACTTACCGAGCAATAAGCAGACGTCGACGACGCCGCCATCCCCAGATCCGTCAAGGGAGCAACGAAGAACGGCCGCCATCGCCGACGACGGCGCCGTAACCCTAACCCTAAGAAAGGGAAAACCTAATCTACTGCCTATACTAGTAGATATAGGGGGACCGGACGGCAGCTCCGCCGTTCTCCCGACCCTCCGGAGGCCAGCAGGCCGCCGGAGAGGAGGGAGAGCGGAGGGAGCCACCGCCGGAAGGAAATCGCCACCGGGTCGCCCGCTCTTTACTGTAGAGTGGGGAAACGGAGCGAAAGGAGCGTCTGGCTTTTTCCTTGACTTTTTCAATCACCTTTTGACCATTCGTCTTTTCTACAAATTTTTTTGCTGTTAGATGGAAACAAAATACATGCTTGAAGTATCTTTTGTTACAAATCTATTAATACAATTGTTAGCACCGGTAACTAGAAATTTAAAAAGTTATTGTCAGTCAAAACGTGAACAGTAAAAGTCAATATTGCCAAGTATTTGTGAACGGAGGTTAGTATATTAGAATAGTAGTAGTATTTCGTTTGAATACCGAGGCCTAAGCACTGACGGAAGCAGCCACTTTTGTTGGCGCAGGTTGCACGAAGCACGCAGCCAGCCCACCCACGCAAGATCCACGCCGTACTCCGCGCTCCATCGAGCCAACCCGAATGCCCGATGCATTGAATCCGGATGGGTTTTCGACTTTGGTTTCGGCCGGGCTGCAGACAGCAACAAGAGAGATTCTGAATTTCCTTGTTCAGATCAGAGCCCAGGTCTCTGCACCACTCATACCATGCGGCCGCTGAATACGACCGCTTCGAGGTTGTGAAGGCGTTAATTAAACCGGAGAGGTGATAGTGGCAATAAAATACCGATCCTTTGGTTGTTAGTTGCAATTCTCCAGTCTGGACTATGCGTATGCTGGCATAGCGTCATATAAGACCGATGGAAGATGCTGACATTGTTGAACAAGTTTAATTACAACACCGATTAGAAGTAACTTCAAAGTTTTTCTTTTTACTGAAATCCTTTCAGAAACACGTTGGAAAACAAAGTGTTCCAAATGTGACGTGTTCCCAAATGAATGGTGTCCATTTGCAACCCGAATAACCCATATACTGCAATATTTAAAATCTCAAACATGAATCAGTAGTGAGCCCACAAAATAACGGGGCAAAAGAAAGAGGCTAGGAAATAAACAATCCAATTGGTAAATTGATGAAAACTAGAAAATTCACTTTGTTGTACTACCAGTTAACTACATATTTTGTACAACACAATACAAAGTGACCAGCGCAGAAGTTTCTTGAAATCACAGTTGTCACTCCCCCAGTGTTGCATTCCCAGTGGCACCACCAGATCTCAGTTTAACTGGCAAACCCTGACTCATAAGTTTAGTAGTACCTTGCACAGCACAAGACTAATCAAGATGCAGACTTACAACCACTCTGGCGGTAAAATGATTACACCAAACAGGCATGGAGTACATCAAAACATTTTATGTATCCCATATGTGATCATTATATGTTTACATCAAATTGAATATGTGGTTTCACGATTCATGATGATGCGGCACTGTTTCATCCCCCTGTATGATGTGGTTTGATGATGCAGCATTGCTTCGTCAAACTGTACGATGTACATAAGTTCTTGTATCATATATTCGTTTGTACAGACTACAGAGTATTGCCGATCAGTCAACACCCAGTTGGCAAGCTCACTGTGCTGCAAGAGCGAATCCAGTGTTCCCCATCAGAGTCTTGACATACTCTTGCCTCACAGGATGGTCCTCCTGTGGTCGGTTGTATGCAGCCCAGACTGGTTCCCCGATGAAGAGCCGCATGAGCTGCAAATTTAAAAGCACCAAAATTTCAGTTAACATCAATCCAAAAGTTGTGACTGATGTACACGATTGCACAACCTGTACATGAGTACAAAAAAAAAAAAAAAACAATTTCATACAAACACAGTTCTGACGCCTCTACTAAATGGTCAGTATTCAGGGATTTATGTTCTCCACATACGTTGCACTGAATATACTAACAGTTAATATACTCCAATGCTCTCTATCTCTGTTTTTTTCCATTTGGTCACCAGGAGTATCATAACCTTAATAAGTATGATGGCAACAAAAGAAAACTACTGGAAGAATCATGCACATAATCTCGAACACATTATTCCTGCCTCAGCTCATAAAACAGATTCTTTAGTTGTATGATTAACGGTGACACAAAAAGAACACTAGAAGATCAATTAAGTGGTTCCTATGCATTGAAGATGTCATTGGTACCTTCACATAGTTGGCGTCATCGACAGTGAATCGATGATAAATTCCGGCTGGTAGGACAATCATATCTCCTTCTTTTATCCAAATCCTAACCCACTTGTCATCCTTGTCGCGGACATCAAAGTACCCACTGCCCTCCAAGCAGTAACGGATCTCTTCGTCAGCGTGCATGTGTTCACGGAAAAAGTTCTTCACCTTCTCCTCATAATTTTCCAGTTTATCAGGGCATATCTCAATAAGATCCTTCAAAAAGTAACACATCAGACATGGATATCATATATAGAAGATATGCGAAACAGAGGGAAATGGAAACATAAAATGAATGAAATTCATAGAAGGTTAGTGCGAACCATGTAACTGTATCCTCTTTCTTTGCGGATTTCTGCAAGCTCTTCCTCACTTTCAGGTTTCTTCGGGTCCAAATGCCAATACAGTACGCCAATCTCTGCCATAAAAAGTAGTTAACGTCTATAGTAGTGCAGGTCCAAGAACTTATCAGACTCTCCAAACACCTCGGTTATGGTTGGCTGCTTTAGCCAGATTAAGTTCTGATTGGCATCTTTTGCCACAAGGTCATGAATCAAGGACCATATTATTTAGGACGAGTTTGAAACTAGGAAATGGTTGAGTTGCAGAATGTTCCTATAATTAGCAAGCGAACTTTTTACAAAATCCAGTAGGATTTTGCAGTTATGGTGGAGCTTTTGAAAAGACAGGACAGAATTCTAAGGAGCAATCGCAGAACACTTTTTTTTTTTTTGAGGGCATCGCAGAATACATTGACACCCATCACCCAATGGCAGAATGCAATGCAGAGTTGGCTCAACAACCCCAATCTCTGTTAACAGTGTTATTGGCATCAAATCAGTATTTAACGACACACATCAACGAACTTTCTGTTGATTTCAGAACACTTTGTCCATTAAGATCTAAACCTACGGAAAACAGATCGAAATGACATCAATGGCACAGTAGGAGCTACTAGCAGGTATGATATGACAGCAACCGAAGAAATGAAGTAAACATGAATGAATTGTCACAGGCAGAAACAAATCGGTTTAGACATATATAGCACCTTCGAGCTTGGACAGTGGCAGGAGCTCCCTGGTCCCGTGCAGGTCCTCTCCCTCCTCCCCCACCACCCACACCTATTCCAAGAAACAACAGCGCAGAAGCAGGTCAGCGCAACTGGTAATCGCATCGAATCGCGTTAAAAGAGTTGAGGAAAACTCCGGGCGATACCTCTGGAGCCATGCCGAGTTGAGCGCGAGCCGAGAAGCCCGGGAGCGAGATAGCTTGGCGTCGTGTGCTGCCGCCGGCAGGGCGAGACCGTGATAAATCGAGGAAGCCGGATTGTTCCAGAACCGAAATTTCCTCTTTGGATTTTCTTTTTTTTTTGAGAGGAAAACGGTTCTGTTCCTCTTTGGATTGTGGCGGAGCTTGCAGATGGAACGGGATTTTTCTTATCCCGTGGGCCTGCTGCGGCCCGTTACGGAGTCACGATGGGCTCCTTGCCTTCGAGCCCATCCCCCAATGGCTGGCTTAGCTGGGCCTCGCCAACCGCCGCCGACTCTTCTCTTTTCACGGAGGCCGCCGCCATCATCCAGCCGCGCCGGAGAGAGGGAGCGACAGAGCGAGTTTTCCGGGGTTGATTAGGGTCATAAGCTTAGGTTTGCCATGTTATCCTCCACTGCTGGCGGCGGCAAGCCGTCGCGGTCTGCCTCTGCGGTCGTCGCCACCACTGAGAGCGGGTACCACATCTTCAGAATCGACGGCTACACCCGCACCAAGGCCGGTATTCCTACCGGTGAATGCCTCAAGTCCCTCCCGTTCACCGTGGGCGGCCATCGCTGGCAAATCGGCTACTATCCCAACGGCAAGAGCTCGGCATCAGCGGATTACATATCCATCTACCTTTATCTCGACGAAAGCGTCACCAAGCCAGTGAAGGTGCAGCAACGTGTCCGTCTCGTCGACGAGTTGGAGGAGCAAGCTCCGTCGCTGGCAACGGAAGAGGTGTACACACTTAAGAGCCTCGTGGGATATCCAGGGTTCATCAAAAGGGGAGAGTTGGAGAAATCCAAGTATCTCAAGGGTGATTCTTTCTCCATTCGGTGGGACATCGCCGTCCTCGGCGAGTTCCATGTGGTGGAGACCGCTGACGCAGCCACCCCGCCCGTCATCTCCGTGCCCCCATCCGATTTGCACAGGCACTTTGGCGAGCTCCTCCAGACCGAGAAGGGCGCCGACGTGGTGTTTGAGGTGGGCGGCGAGAGGATCGCGGCGCACCGGTGTGTGCTCGCAGCACGGTCACCTGTCTTCAGCGTGGAGCTCTTTGGCACGATGAAGGAGAGTGACACAGCAGGCATCGTCCGCATAGACGACATGGAGGCTCGGGTGTTCAAGGCATTGCTCTACTTCTTGTACACCGATTCTTTGCCCCAGATCAACAGAGAAGAGCAAGATGAGGATGTCATGTTCCAGCACCTGCTTGTAGCGGCTGACAGATACAATGTGGAGAGGCTCAAGTTTATATGCGAAGACAGGTTGTGCAGCTCCATCGATGTAGGCACCGTGGCCACGATATTGACGCTGGCTGAGCAACATCATTGCCATGGGCTCAAGAATGCGTGCTTCAGCTTTCTCAGCTCTCCGGCAAATTTGAGGAAGGTCATGGCAAGTGACGGTTTCGATCATATGAGCAGAAGTTGCCCCTCCGTTACAAAGGAGTTGATCGCCATGCTCTGCAACCTAGATAGTAGGTGGTTGTGGTTTAAGCAATGGTTGTTAACCTTTTCTACTTACATCAGCAGGTAATTTTGGAGATGGTAGTTCATGTTTTGGACTTCAGTTAGTAGTAACTAGGTAAGGAGAGCAGGGTAACATTGGGAATAAGAATACCAACAGAGTTGTACGGCCTTTACAGGATAACAACAGGTGCCAGGAGGAAGATCTCCAGAATGATTAATTGGTGCTTCCTTTTGCTGTGGCACAAAAGCTGTCTACGACATGTTGCTGCCTTGAAACCTGTTTTTTTTCTTAACTCTTAATTTTCGTTAGCATGTTGATCTTACCCTTGCTTGATGTTCGAGATGTACTGTTGATTATATCTGTTTCAGTTCCAACACAACTTGTTAGGATGGTAAAAAACTGATTCTGTATTCGGTCGCTCAGATTGCACACGCTAAGATACGGGCCTGCTCATAGGTACATCAACTGATTTGAGAGCGAGGGAGTTTTGCAGATCTTGTTGATGCTTGGTTCATGCTTCCTTCGTCAAAGAAAACCTTGCTTTTTGTAATTTCTTCGACGAGTTCCAGCTAGTGGTATGTAGTCAACACCCTTACTCACATTTGCGCAGACAAGATATCTTGAAGAGAGAGAATGGAGATTGGAGAAGGGAGGGAAGCAGCCCAGGGCGCCTCGCCATGCTGAACAGGCATTAGTAGTACATCCCTCTTCCTCTGAGAAGCCCATCCAACTCCCCGTCGTTGGTTAACCATGCGGAGAGCTCGCGTTCTTCTCACGACATGAGCTATGGTTGGAAAAAAGACTTTATGAGAATGTTATTTGTTCCATCAGTGTGTCTCAAAACTCCATACTGGCTGGGTATGAAGACATGCATGCAAGCTTTAATACATTTAGCTACTACAATATGTAATACTTTATTTCATCTGCCGTTGTGTAACAAGGCATGCATGCATGTACGTAGCTTCAGTTATTAGTGTGCCATGAGCTTCAGCGGTATTGGATTGTTGTGAGTGATGCCTCATAGATTGACTAGCTTCTGGATCGATGCTTTTGATTATAATGTTGTAACTAATGTTAGCGATCAATCAGGTTCTTGCATGTTATTTTGTCACTAGTCAAAACACCTTTGTTACCCCCATTCCATCTGTTAAAAAAAAACACGATCATCTAACTGAAAATTTTGACTTGGTGTGACAGATTTAGAATTTCAGATATTTAATTATTCTAGATAACTCAAGCATGATAATTAGTGGATGCTAGTTTTCTTTTTCTCTTTCTTTTTTTGAGAAAAGGGTTGGACTTTATTGATTAAACAGGAAATTTTACATCCAGCCCCTTCAGGAACCCCCCAAGACAAAGAAAATTACATAGAAGAACACTGCAGGACCTCCAGATGCTAGCCGTTCTTGTTGATCGGAGCCAACGCCGACAAAGGCTCGAAGCAGATCCCCAACTAGACGAATCAACTTCAATTTTGAAGACCGCCATCAGTAGCACAACATAGTGCCATAAATCGATGAACGCAGATGGCTAACAGCCACCACATCGTCATGGCGACTGGGATCCGCCGCCCTTCGCCTCCATGGCGCGATCGAATCAACAAGAACATAAGAGCCTGGGATAGGGACTGAAACAAACCTCGCAAGACTTACTTGCAGAGCAGCACCGCCATTGACATCCTTGCCATAGGACCCTTGAGAAGCCAAGAGGACCGGCCGCCGGCATGAAGCCACCGCCGGTAAAGCAAGCCGCCACGAAACCCGCCAAGCGCAGCTACAACCACCCTCCGCACGAGCTTCGCCGGCACAAAAGATCCCCGCAGTCGACTGCGGCCCGAGAAAGTCCAACCCTAATCCTGGCCTACCTAAATCTACAGAAGCTAGGAAGGATATGTACACTGCACGGCGAGTCCGTGACTCTGTTGGCGATTTCTAGCATACCATTTTATATGACAACTGCGTCTTATTTAGAGCATAAATGTCATCATTATAGGCCATTAACCCTTGATAATAGCAATATATTTGTATATATGTCGTTCTGGAGATTTGTTGCAGAAACAGATGAAAAGGACGACATTCTGGACATTTTGCTGATCTGGACCTGAAGAGAAGAAAAGCAGCAGAAAAGGCTCATTGAGCCGATCGGCACAGCCTTGTGCCAACCGGCACAGGGGACTTCAGGGCTATCGAGGCTGGCCCACCATTCAGTTGATTCTAGAAGGAAGTCATCCGAACCAATCTTGGGAGATATTCGTCACGAAGAGATAAAATACTCGAAGATTTAAAAGAGCAATGCAAGACTTGATCTCGAAGAAAACTGATTGGAAGGCCCACATGGAAGCTACCTAGCACTTTGGAACCGACTTAGAGGGGAGACCGAGTTGGACACGAGGTGTGCCGATCAGCACGGCCTCTGTGCCGATCGGCACGAGGACCCTCTTCCCGAGATCCTTTTCCTTTCCGAAGCACAGACCTATATAAACCTGTAGAAACCCTAGGGTTTCGAGATCGGCCGTCAGAGGGACAACACAGCTAGTAAGTTTAGAGCCACCAGGGCTTGCCCCGTTCTTCATGTTCTCTAGTTGTTAGATCAAGAACCGCTGGTGCTAAGAGGTGATCCATCAAGGTAGGCCTACTAGATGGTGATGTATCTTGTACTATGTATTATCAAAGTATGGTTGAATATGTGGATGAATGGTTTTGATTATTGATTGCCTGGATTTTATGGTCTTTACATGCACTTGTTTCTACGCTTAGTGACGATTAAGTATTAGATGTTATCTTAACTGTGGTGGCAATAAGAGGTGAGAGATTCAATCTCTCACTATCTCTATTGTGGTTAAGGTAGTATTGGGATCTTGTAATGCGCCATAATTGCATATTGTCTCTATACCTCAACGCGCTGGAATATGCGAGATCTTTGAGATGATGTGTAGAGTGGGAAGCGGCTACCGACTAAGGCGAACTGGTCGTGACAGGGCACGTCGGAAAGGGGTTTCTTCCTACCGATCTTCGGTTATCAATAATTAAGTAAATCCGTTTATGATGCTATTTAACTAAGCTTTTTAGTTACGATCTCAACTAGCAGACTTTGGCTAACTTACCCTGTGATCTAATCAGGTTTCTTAGGCTGTTCAAGCAACACTCGGACGACGCAGCCTCCGTGCCGACCGGCACAACTCTGTGCCAATCGGCATATCTCCCAATTCTCCCAAAACTCACGCTCACGCTCACTAGAAAGCCTGGCTAACTCTTTTACTGACAATTCTGCTTAATTCCTATTGGTCCTTGTGGTTCGGTTAAACCTTGGCATACTCTTCTGAGAGAAAAAGTGCTACAACTGTACACCGTCCACTTGCGGTATATAAGTAAGTGCGTACAAACGACCAACAGACTCCCACCCTCCTCCTAAACCGATTCGGCCATTGGAGGAAGGGGGAGCTGACGAACTCGCCGCCGGAAACGAAATCACCTTCGAGTCGCCGCTCTCACCTGTAGCAGAGAGGAAGACTCGAGAGAGATGGGCGACGCTTGGTTTGGTCGGTGGCTAGTGGATGCTAGTTTTGGATTACTCTGCCTACAAACCAATCCTATCCTGCTGTAAACCACGCAATTTCAAGTGTGTGGTTCTAGTAAAATACTACTCCTGAGTAGCTGTCACGCTGCAAACATGTACTAACTTTTATGTTTTTGCCTGGTACTCGTACTTTGTACCGGTACAAAAGAAGCAGGACCATGGGCTAGAGAGAAGAGAAGCATTGAAGTTTACATTTGAAGGCACCAATTCGTCTAGTGAGTACGACTATTTAATCCGTCCATACAGTACATGTTGGCGGTAAATTTCTCTATCAAGTTTTGACAAAGCGAAATTTTGAATAAGACAAGTGGTCAAACACGATGTTTGAAAGTCAACAACTACATATAATTTGAAACGGAGGGAGTAGCAATCAAAATTCCGTTGCACTGTCAGCACATATCTCCATGCGGCAACTTGATTCCCATGCATCCGAAGGTTGCACATCGGGGGTGCACGTACCCTTGTGCTCACAAAAGCCGCTTTCTTTAAAATAAGGCTTAAACCCACATTGGCCACTCTGAATAAACCCCATAATTCCTTTGGATATAACAGTACTACTAGTGCCGACAATTCCTTGCCTCCCCGTTTTCAGTTAAACCCCTTCAAAGCTAGGGCCATGCACATGATAAGCTGACACGTTATATGGTCGGCGGCTGCTCTGCTGATACCTGTGCTATTCACCTTAAAAACGACAGGTACATGCTCTCACCCTTTTCAGTCGGAAAAGCTTAGTAGTGTTACGAAGAGTATCATAATATTTTGTTAATAGTGGAGTGGTCGCTTAAACCCACACATTTTTTTTTTTGTTCGGCTTAAACCCACACCCACTGGCCACTTGGGGCCCACACCCTGTTTCAAGGTTTGAAAACTATAACTGTCAAGGTTTGAAAACTGCAACTTTTCGAACATATTTCAGAGAATTATAATTATTTTGACCATGTGTTTCAGAAAATTACAACTTTTCTTCTCGTCTCACATGTCAATTTTAGTTTGAGAACCCTGCCACTTGTGAGGCGACTGGACATTAAAGTTGTAGTTTTTTGAAACTTATAGTCAAAATAGTTGTAGTGATTTGAAAAAAGTTTTAAAGTTGTAGTTTTCTGAAACTTTGACGCAAATAACTATAGTTTTGTGCAATTCACTCGGGAGAAAACAGAGCAGAAGGCTATAGTAGCGCATTATATTTCTACTAGTTCATACTCTACCATCCAAGCTACTCATCGACAAACTGATCTACGGACAGCACCACGGGTGCCGTCTCCGGCCGCGCCCTGATTCCCTCCAGCGCCGCGCCGTTGCCTCCGACCCACTTCCTCAGGAACGCGACGGTGGCGCCGGCGACGAACCGGCGCATGGGCGTCCTGGCCCCGCCGCTGCGGCAGACGGCGCGCGTGAGCACGCCCCTGACGCCCGGCGTGTCGTCGTCCATCATGTCCAGGTGGCCGTAGTCCCTGGCCACGAGGGGGCACGCGGCGCCGGCGCACTCGTCGAAGAAGGCGGCGTGGCTGACGCCCCGTGGCGCGCACGGCGGGAGAAACGGCCCGTTGGGCAGCTCGCCGAGGCCCGTGCCGATGACCATGACGGGCGCGCCGACGCGAAGGGAGCCGGCCCAGCCCGTGAGGATCGGCGGCGGCGTCTGCTTACCCGCGGCCATGCCGTCCACCGGGTCGACGGCGACCAGCGCGGCCAGCGGGAGGGAGAGCTTGCTGCTGGCGTGGCCCAGCGCCAGCGCGAAGGGGGCCAGCGCGAAGGCCACCTTGCCGCCTCGGCTGTGGCCGGCGACGGACACTTTTGTTAGGTTCGGGTGAACGTTTGGCGGGAGCACGGAGGAGAGGCCGGCGGCGAGCCAGTCGATGACGGCGGCCGCCGCGTTGATCTCGTCGGTGGTGTCGGGTCCGGACACCGTGTACAGCTGCGACGGAGGTCCAGCTCAGTTCAGCAATTAGCACAGGAATCAAAGAACCTCATGCGAAGGAAGGGACGGTACAGAGCGTCCGAGAAAACGAGCCGACCTGGGGCCCGACGACGACGAAGCCGTGGGAGGCGACGTGCTGCAGCAGCTGGGAGTAGAAGGAGTTGAGCGCCATGTACCCGTGCAGGAACACCAGCACCGGGTACTCCCCGCCCTCCCGCGGCGCGGCGACAAGCAGCGGCTTGGGCGGCAGCTTGTTGTCCTTGTTGCCCGAGGCGGCGGCGGCCGGCGACGAGCACCGCCTCCCAGCCTCGCGCACAGGCGTCAGGCTGACGCCGTGGCGCCCTTGCTCGAACACGCCGGCTGCCTCGGTTCCTGGATCCATGCCGACGATGCCGTGGAGGTGGAGGAGGAGCAGCAATGAGCACGCCACCAGGAACGCCCGGATCGCGGGGCTCATTTTCAGTCCCCAGGGCAGGGCGACGTGACTCGTGGCGTGGCTGCTTGGCGATCGACCGTTCCGCGGCCTGGGGACCGTGGGAGCTCGTCCCAGCCTTATCTTGACGGCCGCGTCGCTTGGCGCTGTCAGTCAGCTGGTGGCGGGAATGGATCCGACGATGCCCACTTGGAACCTCCGCGTGTCTCGGTCGTCGCTTGCTGCCGGGCAGCAACTGCTGGCAGAGCAGGGACATACGCCGTGTTCTCATCTTTGGCAAGTCAAGGGTTGACACTCCCACAATAGTACTCGGGCCGGTTTGAATGAAGGGGCCTATCTACATTCACTTTTGGCCCATTAATCGATCGCAGCCCGCAGTTGAGAGCATTAAGATTCGGATCCAGGCACATCACATAACGATAAGTCTAATGCGCCTACGTACGCACTCGCGCGTCCACTGCGGCCCGGCCCAAGACAAAGCGCGGCGGGCGGCGGAGCGCTCGGGCGAGGGCGCGCGGCGGGCGGCGGAGCGCGAGGGCGCCGCCGAGTCGCCGGAGGTGGATTAGCGCCGTGGTGGAGCTCGGGGGCGAGGTGGCGGCGGAGCGCGGGTGGATGCGGGCGGTGCGACGCGGCGGCGCCCTTGCCGCCGCGTCGCGGGTGGTGGTTATCGCCAGTGGGGTTAGGGATTTGGGTTGCTGGGTGCGGTGGCGCCGGAGACCTTCATTTTCCGACGAGCTTAGAAGGAGAGTTCAGGGGCGGCGACCGGCAAGGCGGTGGGAGGCGGCGCGGCGAGGCGCTGCGCCGTCGGAGCCGCGGGTGGCTGAAGGGCGGTGGGCGGGGCCAGAGGGGGCGAGGGCGAGGCGAGGAAGAAGCTGGGGAGGCGGACGGCGCTCCGGCCGACCAGCGGTCAGATGCGTGACAGCCAGGGGGAGGAGACGCGCGCTGCGCTATCGCGTGTACGTACGCGCGTTAACCCTCCCCATCACATAAATGTTCTAAAAAAACATATTGCTGTTTTCTGATCCAGAAATCATTCCACGCACGAAGAGTTGCGATGTTTACACTACGGTTAGCATGAGCTGAACAGCACTAACGTGGGATGTTATTAACCAAGGTGTTTTACATAACCAACACGCACAGCACACGCGCTGCCACATTCGTTCCATCATACTATACATCAAAGAGTACATGGAATTTTTATTTGATAAGTATAGTACTCTTATAGATTAAAAGGTGAACACAGAGTACATAACAAAGGGATTTAATCCCTTCAGAACACAAAGCACCCGAACGTAGGTGCGGAATGAAACGCTCCTAAAGAGCAGAGTTAAAGGTATAAGACGAGCTGACGACAGCTGACTGCCGAAGAGCTGCTAAAAGAGCCACGCTGCATTAACGTAGGTTGATCAAATGCCTTACTGCCTGTTTGGGGTAGCATCGTCGGTAAAGCTTGATGTGTTTGTAGTTCACTCGAACGCAAATAAAAGACAGAAGGAGCTCCTCTGGAAGGCAGGATTTTTGAGAGTCAGATATACTGAATCCGAGTCACAGCGCATCCATCTCTCGACCCTTCGCCCTCTTTCTCTCGCTACAGTAAAGAGCGGCGCTCTCTCGGCCCGACTCCGATCCGGTGCTTCCCCCTCCTCTCCGGCCGCCTCGTCGGCGCCGGAGAGGGAGGGGAAGCTTCGATCCGTCGTGTGCTGTATATATTAGCCTTAGTTTTTCTTTGTGCTAAATAATCTCACCATGTCGTTGCTTCGTCATGGTGTCCTTTGGCTTCCCTCCGTCGGCGGCTACTCCGGCGGCGGTGTGTGCCTGGTGTCCCTCCTCCTCCTACTTCTTGGTGGCGTGATGGGTGGTGGTGTGGGGTCGGTGGTCTCCGGCCTTCCTGCCATCGATGACGGCGCCGGTTGGAGGTTAGGGTTTCGGGGCCTTTGCGACGACGTCTCCGGCGAGCTACGGCGAGGCGGTGACGAGGCTTGTTCTGGGCTTCGGTTCGGATTGGCTTTCATCATCTTCCTCGACGGCTTTCTTGTCTCCTCGGCGGACGGCGGCGTGAGGCCGTTGTTCCTCCTTCCGAGCGGAAGGATGGAGTTTTTGGGCCTCCCTGGGAGTGCTCTTCGTGTCGCCGTCGTTGATGTTCTCAGCGATGTGCGGCTCAGCTGGTCGTGGTCGGCGTCGGCGACGATGTCGAAGGCGGCGACGACTACGATCTTGTCTTCCCCTTCCTCCCTCTGTGCGGCGACAATCTTCGTGCTTTATGCTATTGCAGATGCGTCCGTTTGTCGGGCGCTGGTGATTGTGGTGTTGCTCGCCGGCCGGCGGGGGAGGTCGAACTGGTGGTCGGCCGTCGATTGTCGGCGGTCTCCAGATGTTTCGAGTGTCATCTCGGTTGAGGGGTCTGTGCGTAATTGTCAGTGCTTCCAGGGAGCTATCTGTAAAATGTTTGGTTGTACTGTTCCTTCCTTTTAATATATTCCCCTTCGCTCAAAAAAAAAAATCCGAGTCACAGCAGACTGAGCATCCGTGACTGTCGACATCATGAAAGGCGCGAGTATGGTATGTCGCCTTCCTGGACGTCAAGAAACTGTAGATATCATCTGTAGACGCCTATCTTGTGGTCCCATATACCCTGCAAAGAAAACGAAGTAACAGGGAGCACCACACACACACGGTGAACACGTTGCAGGCAACGTGTCCTATCAACGCGCTGCATGCACACCACGTGTTGGCCGATGCCGCGACGGATTCGAGGCCGGCGAAAGCTTGGCCGGAGACCTCGCCTGAGGTCGGGGCGTTGGAGGAGGAAGACGTCGAGAGTACATGGAATTAAAACAAAGCAACTCCACAGAACAGAGCATGCATGCTTCAGAGTTGAGACTACTCCTAGTAGGAAATCATCAGTCGCAAGATAGAAGACCCGCGTGCGTCGATGTCGCCCTCGACCGTGTAGCAGCAGGCACCGCCTGACGAGCTGCCGCCACCATGCCGCTGGTGCTGGTGCGGCCTCTTGCCTCCTTCCTCCTCCTCTGCACGAGAAGGCCACACGCACAAACATCACCAGGCCAAACACGCACAATTCATGATTTTTTGAGAAACGCAAAAAGGCCCCCGCGTCGTCCCCTAGGGCGACACGGGCGGCGACGCCGCCGCCGCCGCCACCAGCCCCTCCCGATCCTTCTCTTCTCCTTGCCGCCGCCGGAGCTCGAGGCCGACCAAAGCTCGCGCATCTGCAATGATGGTGGCGGCGGGGATTTCTTCCTTTTAGTTTTTCTTCTACATTAGATCTAGATCGGCGGTTCATCGCTCCGCGAAGCCGGGCTGCCTTGGCCGACGAGTCGACGGGGGTGACTGATGGATGGCCGCGGCAACACCTCGTCGGTTTTCACCTGACATGTGGAGACGGCAGCAGGGCATCCAGGGCCTCCTCATGGTGCCTCACGCGGTCACGCCGTGTCCAGGAGGCGAGCCCCTTCTCGTCGTCTCAATCGTCTTGCCGACTCTTGATCTGGGGCATTGGCAGTGTCCACAAGCCTCGATCCGAAGGTGCACGCGTGCACTCCATCGACGCCGGCGCGCGTGGGGATGGACCTGGTCAGGTGGTGGCGACGCATAACGTGGGTGCGCTTGCTGCCCATCCATGTCGAGGCCTCCCTCAGCTGTGGTTGCGACCCCGACGACACGGTCCTGTTCTGATGTTCCCAACGACCCAGACGAAGTTCTTCCTTCTCCCTGCAATGCAGTGGTGACGAAGGGGAGTTGCCCAGACCAATCATGGCTGATGGGCGTTCGGTGCAGAGATGGAGATACAAGAAACCAAGTCTCATTGCGTCAGTGCACAGATAAGCTGAGGTTTCATGGGTTTCCATTGGTGGTGATTACAGATGCACTTTTATTTAGTTTTCTGAACTCAGTCTTGCTGTTGTGTTGTGAGCCACAATGATCTGACATGGACTCCAAATACTCTCATCCTTTTGGATGTGTCTAGAAGTTGACATGGAGGCAACAGAGACAATTTGTGGCATCAATAACATGTGGCGCCTCTTTGCTTAGGCTTGCATGTTCAGCCGAGGGCTATCTTATTTGAGGCTTCGCCGGAAGACCGGTTTGACAGGCTTCGATGATGGCTGAAGGTTCAGCATGATGATGGGTGTTTTGACGTCGTTTTGACAATGGCACACAACGGAGGGATATGCTTCGGCGTTTCGTCCCTCGTGTGCTTGTTCATGCAGCGACGCCTTAAGTGGGACAAAGGAGTTCATCAGTCTTTTCTACCAGCAGAGATGAGCAATAAGGCGCAGCGTCTAATGCCTTCTTTAGGGTGTGGCGGAGTTCAGGGTAACGGTACAGCCGTTTAAGCCCTACAGTACCCGTCTTTGATGCTGAAGGCATGGGAAGATGGTGGCAGTCAGCTATAATGCAACTGAGGTATGAGTTGGAGAGTAATGTCGGTCATGGGAGAAAGCTCTTAGCAGCGATGGCGTTGGTGAGCGTCATTCTCCTTTCCGTAGGCGTTGTTTTGGTCACCGACATTATCTTCAGCTGAGGTCTTATTTTCGGAGGTGAAAACCTTTAATCAGGTTATGACTGGATTAGGCGATGATGTTTTCCTCCTTGGAGGCGTCGTTTCGATTTGTAGACCTTGAGCTTCTTTGTTGCAATCGTTTTTTTTTTGATAATACGTATCTGTATTTCTAGATAAGGAAAACGTACAAAGACACGTACACGTACAGGTACGTACTGAAAGGATACGGGGACAGCTGTCCCAACCAACTAGCACAAAGACCCCCGAAGAAAACAGAAATTACAACCAGGTCCCTGGAAGCTGTGCACACCGAAATCTCCAGACCTCTCCACCGCCGGTCGCCACCGCCGACGCGACCGCCACCGTAGATGAAGAAGCCGAGGAGGACCACGAGCCGGCGAAGCCCCTTCGCACAAAGGCTTTTGATTGAGCCGCAATCCGAGGAGGCAGAGCCGCAGGTCCATCGGCCGGGGACGCACCCCGAGCCTCGCCGACCCTGGATCGGGACTCGCCGTCGACGACGACCGCCGAGGGGAAGCCGAGCCCGATCCACTCTCCTTCTTGCCGCCAGATCCGCAGCCGTCGCCGTACCCTTCAACAAAAGCGCAGCCGGCGCCATCCCGCCAAGCCGAGACGCCACCGCGCCGCGAGGACTCCTGTACAGGAGCCGGCGAGCGCCGACTCCACCTCCACGCATCCGTCGACGACACCGGAGCGAGATGCCGTCGAGGCGAGGAAGGATACGAGAGGACCTTATTCCATAGACGCCGCCGTCGCCGCCGCCTCGACGCCGCCGCCGGAATACAAACCCTAACCCTAACGGGGAGGGACCCAAACTACCCGCCGACGAGAGCGCCTCGATCTCCCTCACCTCCCTCCGGCCCGCAGGCCGGCGAAGATAAAGGAGATCAAGGGCCTCGCCGGCGGAGACGACCGCGCCCTCACACTCTCCTCTCAACTGTAGATGGGGGACGGGAGGGAGTGAGAGTGATTATGATGGGTATCGGCGAAATGTCTCAACCGCCCGCCTCCGACCTTGAGCTTCTTTGTTGCAATCGTTGACACAGGGAAGTAGTGGTTTGTTTAGTGGTTGCTTAGCTGTAGTCTGTCTCTTTTCTTTTATTGTGCTCCTTTTTTCCTAGGCCTGCGTGCTATTAGGAATGGAGTTTTTTTTTATCTTATAATTTTGAAAGCTATATGCATTTTTTCAATGCAGAGGCTGGAATATCAATATATTCCCGTTTCTAAAAACAAGCAAGTACAGTATCAATCAACTAGTGACTCAACTAATTGTTGTGCTCAACACGATTATTAGACGATTCTTACCGACTGGCTCGTAGCCGAGGATGACGAAGGAAAGGGGGTGCCGCGGGCCGGCGTGGAACGGGAGCTCGTTGACCATGTACCCGCGGGGAACCCGCCTCCACGTGGTGACCCGCGCCTCCACGACCATCCGGCCCGCGCGCAGGAACGACGCCGCGTCGAAGTGGCTGACGACGCCGCCGTGGTGGCGCCGGCGGCGATGGTCCCGGCCATGGTGTGGCTGGCGATCTCGTGGAGAAGAGGACACGCGGATGGAAGAGACGGTTTTTTCGAAGGGGAGCAAGAGCGGCGCCGCCGCGTGTGTATCTGGAATGCTCTTCCTAGCTAGGAGTACTGTACTGTATTTACTGTGGCGCTTTTGTGTTTTTACCAACAACTACCGACCAAGCCAGCCTATTGAGTTGTCACGTCTGCTGACCGTTGAACGAGCCACCTGTAGGCAGCTGGTTCACAGTATTCACAGGCTTCGCATCCCTTCTTTGGGACTTGAAAGCAGCATATCTCGCGCAAGCCGCCAAGCCTCCAGTGTCGAGTCAAGTGTCACGCCCCCACCATGCCAAGGCAGACGAGCTTGCTGGGAGGAACAAGAGCCCCGCCGGGGAGCTCGAGCTCCAGCAGAGCCCGCGGGAGCTCGAACAGCGCGTCGCCCATGGCCGCCTTCGACCACATCCGCCGCCCGATGTACTCCGCCGCCGCCGGGAGCGGGAGGACGCGGTACGGGTCGCCGTGGTGCCCGCAGCTGCGCACCAAGGCGTGGCTCGCCTTCCACGGCCTCCCGCCGCACCTCCGGAGGGAGCGCACCTGCAAGTCCGCCGTCGCTTCCTTCGGCGGCCTCGTCCGCCTCGCCGCGCCGCCGACGTCCGACGGGGACGGCGGCGGCCGCGTGGTGGTCGAGGCTCGGATCACGCGGCCCCAGGACGTGCCCCGGCGGATCGAGGCGCGGCACCAGCTTGGGTTCGGCCACCTCCTCACCTGGCCCGTCGACGTCGAGGTCCTCGCCTACGCGCCCGTCGGGGACGACGACGAGGCGGCGCCGCCGGGGGCCCTCGTCGTGTGGTACTCCTCTGACCCGGAAGACGGCGTCGACGAGGACGTACAAGGTAATCACATCAATCCGCTTCGATGCCTTGGGCCGGTCCAGTTATTTGCAAATTTACATAGATCGTTGCATTCTCACTGATGTCCCTGTTTCCTCTTCACGCGTGGCGAAAGTCGGCAAGCCGAAGCGGGTGACCATCCCAGCTCCGAAACCAGAGGAGTACGCTGGAATTCTCGACGGCCGCGGCGAGGTACTTTCTCGTACTGTTTCTACATCCTATCAGTACGAGAAACTGGGGAAATTTCGTTTCGGTTCTTCCTGCAAAATAAGTTGTGTGTTTCATGGCTGATTGCTTTTATCTTGTGTGTGCAATGCGTGGGCAGGCCAGCGGCGCCGTCGAGCGGCCGGAGTCCGGCATCTGCCAGGCCTTCGCTGACTAGGCTGACTGTCGCGGCGGACCGGCAGCCATCGAACGCGTACGTGCACTGCGCTTGGCCGGCGTCACTGACGATCTCGTTTTACAATTAGCTCGTGGATTCGTGGTAGGCGTGTGTTAATTGTGACGGTAGAGAAACAACCACGCCAACGGTAACACAAGGTCCCCTCTCGAACTCTCTCGCGTAGCTACAGTAGAGAGAGGCGAACTTGAGGGCGACTCCATCTCCGGCGGCGAATCCGTCGGCTTCCTCTCATCTCCGGTGGCAGGCTGCTGCCGGAGGTGGGCAGGAGTCGCGGGCTCGTCGTCCGGCTGTATATTCCTCCCTCCTCCCTTAGTTTAGGTAGAGTAGGGTTAGGATTTGGTTGACCTTGAGCTGTCGTCTTCATCGATGGCAAGGTATTTTGTGCCGGCGGAGCTTTCGCTGTTGGTGCCTTCGAGCTGGTGGCCGATGTGAGTTGGCCAAGCGGTGATGGGTGCTTTCTGGAAGGCTTCGCAGCGGCTTCTCTGTACTGGTGGCAGCTTCATGCCGGAGGTACTTCATGTGTCCAGGGCGTGCTGGTGAGCGGCGGCGCCGGCGCCCTTAGGGACTTTTGTTCTCTCGAGCTTCCCCGTCTTCGAAGGCGTCTTCTCTCCGGCGCCGGAGGTGTGCTCGTGGAGTTTCTTTAAGGGGAGATTGGCGGCGGATCTGGTCAGGTTTGCCGGCTTTTGGTCCTCGTTTGCAGTGTTGCAGTGGCTCTTTCTTTGGTGCTCAGCGGCGCGGCTGGCGGTGGCTGTTGCGGCAGAGTTTCTGCAGCGGCGGCGGAGTTTCGTCGGCTCAGCGGCGGCGGAGCGCTCAAGCTCCAGGGGTCTCTTTTGGTTTTTTCAGTTTCTTAGGGGCTTTTTGTAAGTTGGTAGCTGCCTTCTGTAATCTTCTAGGACCTTTTTTGTTCGGTACCTCTCACGCGTGGTGACACAAAGAGAGTGCGACGTCCCTCGTCGCGCATCGGACCTGTTGGTTCTGATGATCTTTCGATGGACGCGATTGGCTTTGCTGGGTATAGATGTAGGGGTGTTCGTGTGCGTTGGACTGCGTCGGCGTGTGTTGGCGTGTTCTTCGTGTACGAACAGATACTACATTTATATTCAGGATTGAGAGGTTCAAAAAAAAAAAAAATTGTGACGGTAGTACTTGTTCGTGTCGTCTATGGACTGCTGTCTACGACTTTGTTGACGTGTCTGCTACAACAAGCCTAGCTAGCGGCCCCTGAAATGGTCACTTGCGCGAATTCATCAGTGTTTACCTTCTGTGACTGAGTACTGTTTTTACCGCTAAACAAAGCTACACTAGCAGCCCTGAATGATGAGGCACTAACTTGCTGCTGAAAGCCTGAAATGTTGTCGAAATGTTCAAATTACTGTTAAAATGCTGTCGAAATTAAAAGGAAACTAAATTTTAGTTAAATTGTTGTTACAAAAATCGAAAATATATTATTCAAATTGCTGTCAAATGGATTCTGCTCCTTGGCAGACGGCAGCGCCGTACCCTGGCAAACTCCGAGCACGATGTCTCAGCCGCCGAAAGCTGCCTCTGCCGTCGCCTTCAAGTTTCTTGTGCCATCAGATCACAGGCGTGCACACCTTGGGGGTGTTCGTTGCATGGGGTCTAAACTTTAAAGAGTTTTTTCAACGAATATTGTAATTACAAATAAAATTTAATTACAAACTAATTTCAGGACTCCGCTCGAATTCGCGAGACGAATCTAATGAGAGTAATTAAGATGCGATTAGACGATGGTTACTGTAGCATCACTGTAGCAAAACATAGATTAATTAGGCTCATTAGATTCGTCTCGTGATTTAGAGGGAGGCTCGTGACATAGGTTTTGTCATTAAATTAATAAAAATATATTTAAATAGTAAGATTCTCTTTGATGTGACGGGTGTTAAAGTTTAGAGGGGGTGCAACGAACACCCCCTTGTGGCAGCAGATTGTAACCCAACCATGATCTAATAAAGGTCTCTTCATTCGTCGCAAAAAAAAAAAAAAAGATCACAGGCGTGGACCTTTCTTCTTTGCCGACCCTGGCCACAGGGATGCACGATTCTTTTTTTTTTTTTTGCACGATTCTGTGAACACAGAAATAAAAATGATAATAACTGGATTGGAACCCTACTTGAATCTATAATGCAGAAGATTACCTAATAGTGTTGAATGTAGTACGGGATTTGTGAGAAGATGGTATATACACAAAGGAAAAGTTTTAGGCTCCGTTGGATTGCAGGATTTTCAAAATGTAGGAATAAAAAAAGATGTCTTCTCCAATCCTATGATTTCTAAGAATGCAACTGCTGTCACCACTTGTTCCATCTAGTGCTCTAGTTCGTCACTTGTCTTTAACCACACACTGAACGCTATGTAACTTTGATAGTACGTCTTTTAAACACTAAGAACCTAGGAGGAACTAACTTTTAATACTTTTCTGTTTTTAAATATATGACACTGTTGATTTTTTCGTCGAACTTTAATATTAGCTTTTTCGACGAACACCGTTAACTTTTAAAATATACTCACTAACAATATAGGTTAAGTAATTAGGTACCTAACATGAAATGAATGTCAGTGGATCTATCATCAAAAGCGCTTTAAGGTTAACTTATACATTTAGTTATTTGTATAAATATTTATATTTAAGACGAATGGTCAAAGTAACAAAAAAAATCAATAATGTCATATATTTAAAATTGAAGAAAGTAATTAAGACTATCTCCAACGGATAGTCCATTTTGGGTATTACACACGAAATGGGTCGTAAAAGATATAAAAGTTGTCTCCAACGGAATACCGAAACAACATACCCATTTTTTGAGCCGGCCGCCTCGCCACCCACAAATAGGATTCATCGTCACGCGACCCATTCGAATCGTTTTTTTCTGTTCTGTCTTCCTCACGCGGAAGTACCTCGCGCAAGCCGCCATGGGGATCTCTGCGCTGGGGGGGGGGGGGGGGGGGGCGGCGGACGGCGTCGCGCGGCTCGAGCTCTCCCGCGGGTGTAACATCCTGGCCCAGGGCTTAATAGGATTGATAAGAATACTCATACCAACAGTTGCAACTTCTTTTCCGGAAGCTCATCTCGAAAGAACTCCGGGGTTAAGCGTGCTTGGCCCGGAGCAATTTCGGATGGGTGACCGACCGGGAAGTCCTTCCCGGGTGCGCACGAGTGAGGACAAAGTGCGCAGAAAAGACGTGTGTTGGTCTGTGGGGACAGTCTTGAGATCCTAGAGAGCTGCCAGGCGTGCGGGCCCGGCCTCGTGGAGGCGGGACGTCACAGCGGGGCACGGTTCCGCGCCGGGAGGAGTGCGCTCTCCGACTCTCTCCCCTCTCTTTCCCCGTCCGGCCCCCTTCCGCCCCCCAGATTCCTCCGCATCGCCAGGGATGACCTCGAGCAGGCCATCCTGCTCGCCTCCGACTCCCTGGCTGCCGCCGCCGCCTCCCCGGCCGTCTGACCCCAGCAGCGCGGCGGTGCGGGGCGGGAGGCATCGATTCTGTGGAAGCGGATGGGGAGGAGGCGGGCGGTGGTCGGAGAGCAGGCACGGACGGGGCGGCGCGAGGGCGGTGCGGGGCGGCGCGGAGCGGCGGGACCGGAGGAGGAAGAAGGTATAGCTGTTTAGGTCCTCTGTTGGAGATGAGTGTTTTTGGGTCAGATCTTTTGAAGGAAATGGACTCCTATTTCAGGTTAGGTCACTACAACCGTTGGAGATAGACTAAGAAGACACCCAAAGTGAGCTAGGCTCGGTTCCTAATGTTAAGTCAAAAAAAAACTCGACCTGCGGGGGGTATGACGGCCCCCGGGTATTTTTTAAGGAGAACGATCGTCTCACACAGATCGAGAAAACCCCCGAACCCTCCTCCGCACCATACACAGGGACTCAGCAGGCCGGTGAGAATCGACGCGAGTACTTAACCTGTGCTTTGGACCAACGGAGGAGCGAGGGGATTTTTTTTTTAGCACTGCAGAGACCAGAGCCATATTGCAGGAAATAGTCTCCACAGCGCCGAGGTGCCTGCGGTCCTCGAACCCGGGCTACCGGCCAAGCATCAACAGGAGCCAACGCTCCTGGAGCTGGCGGTCCTAGCCACTCGGGTCGGGACCAGCTAGGCTTCCTAATGTTAAGTCTATATATCCTTATTTACAGCCAACACTTTTCTAGCATGGAGTAGTAAATTTTTCCAGCTACTGTGTGTTTTTGTGTGAACTGGTCCTAATATAAGGCTGACTTCAACAACGTGAGCCAAAGCCATTTATACATCTCTCGCGACACTGTGCATCATCGATTCATACTCCAACAGAACAGGCATATGAGCAGCCATTTTGCATTTGGATGAGAGAGGGAAGCTAAAAATACCTTCCCTCTCTCCTCTCATGCATTTGCTGTTGCTGGCGACGCGGGCACGGCACGCAGGGCGGCGCACGGGGCGTGAGCGCGGCACGCGGGGCGGCGGGCTGGAGCGTGGGGCGACAGGGACGAGGTGCGCGACGGCGCGAGGCGCGGCTCGAGCGGGGGGCGCGGCGGAAGGCAGCGCCGGAGGGGGCGGTGCGGCGTCGGCGGTGGGCGCGGAGGAAGGCGGCGGCGAGGCAGGCGTGCGCGGTGGCGGAGGGGCGAACGGAGCGGGCTGCGCGGCGGACGGCGCCCTTGTGCTTCCAGTCGAACGGAGCGGGGCTGCGCGGCGGACGGAGGACATGCCCGAATCAAGCACTGCCTGCCAAATTGAGTTCGTTCTCATCCAATTCGAACTGTCTGCTTGCCTCAATTGAACTCATTTCTGCCTTGAATCGAAGCCTTGGCGGGGGAAAGAACGGGAACAGACCACCAATTTGCGAACAATTGCAGCTGTCTACAACCTAGGTCCGCTCCTGCCGCTACGGCCGCGGGTTCCCGTTACGGCATGCTCTGGTGCCGAGGATGCCTGGCGCTTGCGTGCGAGCAGGGCGGCGTCGCTGCTCCTGTGGCTGTGCGGCATCAAGCGTGCTGGTCCCGCACCCGTCGCGCGGGCGAGGAAGGCGACTAGGCGAGGAGGCGGCGGATGGCGCGGGGCGCGGGCGACGCGCTGCGGCGGGCGACGCAGGCCGAGCTGCGGCTGGTGGCACTGGGTGAGCCACGCGGCGGCGTCCCTTTGCCGGTGCGATGCCGAAGGAATGCATTGCTGCTGTTGGAGCTGGCGAGCAGAGAAGGAAACGAATTGGACTGTTCACGACAGGCAAACATCGATTTGCATCTAGAAAATAGATGCCCTTGTTGGAGTCAGTCTAACGGAGCGAATGCATGGCATGTCACTGTTGAGCTCGAGATCCACCAGGGCCGTCGAGCAGCTCGATCGCGGTTTCCACCATGCTTGAGAAGTTGTCCCGGTGCTTGCCGATGCCCACGCTTCCGGAGAAGACGTGGTAGTTCTCGAGCCCCGAGGTGGTGTCGGCAACGGACTCCAGCAGCTGCTCCATGCCGGCCTCCCTCAGCAGCTCAACGTAGCCGCCGCCGCCGGAGCTCGTCATTAGCCAGATGACCTGCTTCACCACGAAACACCGCATCCGGGGGACCTTGATCTCCGGGTACGTGTACCGCCGCAGGACGCTCGCCAGCCGCTCCACATACGCCTTGTCGTCCATGCCAGCGCCGCGCAGCTCGGCGCCGAACCGCTCGCCGTCGATGAACCTGCAGATCTCCGTCGTCAGGCCGATCGACGCCTCGAGGATCTTGTCGCTCTCCGGCGCCAGGGTGGCGTTCAGCGCCGCCGGCAACGCCTCGGTCACCGCGCGCAGCGAGTCCCGGTGCTCCGCGCCCGCGTACGCGCACAGGTTCCGCAGCACCCTCGCCGCGTTGAGGCGGCGCGCGTCGCCGTCCTGCAGCGCCGGCAGGAGCCGGTCGCACAGCACGTCGTGGTGCGCCTTGAGTATCGCCGCGCAGCCCGTGTTGCTCTCGAGCGCCAGCATGGCGAGCGCCTCGCCGGCCTCGCATCCGAGCTCCCTGTCCTCGGCGCCGACGAACACGGACAGCAGCAGCTTGTCCACGCCGCCGGTGGTCACGATCGCTGCCTTGCCTGTCTCCTCCATGGCCAGCCCGGTGAGCACGTCGATGGCCAGCTTCCGCAGCTCCCTGTGCTGCCGCCCGCCGTGCTGCAGGACCCCGCGCAGGTGGCTCACGGAGAAGACGTTCTCCGCGACCTCCTGCCGGAGCGCCCTCCCCGTGCTCCCCGTCGCGGACACCAGCATCTTGACCAGCTGCAGCGCGCGCTTCACGGCGCGCACCTGCGACTCCGTCGCGTGCGGGTTGCCGAGGAGGGCCGGCGGCGCCCGCGTGAAGTCGATGATCTTGGCGAGCAGGCCGCGCGTGGTCCCGATCTTGCCGCAGTTGTCGTGGTCCTCGGCGAACCTCCTGAGGATGAGCAGGCCCAGCAGGTTGAACGGCAGGTGGTCGTAGTCCGCCGGCGAGGCACCGTCGTTGGTGTGGAGCAGGGACATGACGGACTCGATGGCGCCGGGGATGGCGGACACGCGGAGCGCGTTCTGGCGCCGGCCGGCGAGCTTGGCCACGACCTCGGCCGCGCACCGGCGCACCTCCTCCTCGTCGGGGCGCTTCCAGCTGAGCATCTCGATGAGGCGCTCGATGGAGCGCGTGCTGGCGCCGACCTCCCGCAGCGCGGCGGCGTCGCTGGCGGCGAACTGCTGCAGGATGCGCGCGCCGATGAGCTGCTCGTCGAGGAAGTCGGACTGGATGAGGTCCTCGGCGAAGGCGACCAGGTCCATCTTGATGCCGTCGAAGATGCTCCCGGCGATGCAGCGGGAGTAGGCGTCGTAGAAGAAGCGGGTGAGCGAGGCGGGCCCGTACGCGCCCAGCTCGCACTCGGCGCTCACCTCGCGCAGCAGGTCGTGGAAGGAGAGCTTCCACGACCAGTAGGCCTTCTCCAGCAGGAAGAGCGACGCCTCCAGCAGCGCCAGGGCGTAGAAGAGCAGCAGCGCCAGCCGCCTGTTCTTGGCGCCGTCGCCGGCGCCGAAGTCGCGGTTCCAGAGGCGCATGAGCGAGAGCGCGACGCAGGCGAGCGCGGAGAGCACCTGCAGCCAGTTGAGCAGCCGCCCGATCTTCCGGGACACGAAGACCCAGCCGGTGTAGGGGAGCAGCGACACGTCCGGCGCGTTCCAGGTGCGCCTCCTCACGAAGCCGGCGACCCGCCGCTGGAACTGCGCCGCCCTGCCGTCGCCGTCTTTCCGGCGGAGGCGGAACCGGGAGCTGGAGAGCAGCGCGCCGCCGGCGGTGTCGGTCTGCGTGGCGTGGTGCTGCCACTCCAGCTCGTGGCTGCGGCTGAAGACGCGCGCGCCCTCGCCGAGCAGGATGACCGTCACGCACCAGAAGTCGGTGGTCCGCAGGGAGCTCGCGAAGCCGCCGAGCAGCACGACGGTGGCCCAGACGAAGTCCAGCTTCCCCAGCCCGCTCGCCGCCTTCTCCAGCACCGCCAGGCGCAGCGCGAACAGCGTCAGCCGCTTCTCCGGCGGCTCGCGCCCGCCGCTCCTCCCCGAGGCGCCGCCGGCCCCCGGCGTCCGCTCGCGCCTCGGCTCGAAGAAGGACGTCGACCCGCCGCCTCCGTCGCCGATCCGGCGGTGCTCCTCCTCCCTGACGTCCAGCCGGACACTCGGTGGCACGTCGCGGCCCGTCCTGTCGTACTTCATGGCGTCACGTCACGGAGAACGGAAGGCAGTACGTATAATTCCGAGATTGATGGAGAAGGAAGTTTTGAGGTTGGCGCGCTGGAGCTCAATGCGAATGGAGACGGCGAGACTCTCTCTATATATACACTCTACATGCCGATTTGTTGGGGCGCTTGAACATCATCGGCAGGCTGCAGGAGTTGACAAGAATTCTTGGCGCGGAATGGTCAATCGGTCAAGAATCGCTCACCGTCAACAGCCAACTCGTGCACGAAGGGCCTCGCGATTGGTAGCGGCTTGGTGCCCTGGCGCGGAGACGATGACAACAGTTCAAAGACTGCGCGCCAGGTACGAGGTAAACAAGTATATCTTGTTCGATGATCCGGTATATTAACAATCCGAGTTTGAAAAAAAAAATGTTTCACGTGTAAGGAAGATGCTCAGGAAAGATCAACGAGTTGTTGATGCAAGGTCCGCAGTCAATGGCAGAAAACGGCAAACTGCATTAGACAATGTTATGTGTGAGCCAGGTGCCATGGCTGCTTGAGCACACCGCACGGCGCGCGGAACGGTCACGTACGCGTACTTCCCGATTTCTTGGGGCGCTTGAACATCATCGGCAGGCTGCAGGATTTTTTTTTTTTTTTGGATCAAGCAGGCTGCAGGAGTTGACAAGAATTATTGGCGCGAAATGGTCAATCGGTCAAGAATGAATCGCTCGCCGTCAACAGCCAACTCGTGCACGAAGGGCCTCGCGATTGGTGGCGGCTTGGTGCCCTGGCGCGGAGACGATGACAACGGTTCAAGGCTGCGGGCCAGGTACGAGGTAAACAAGTTTATCTTGTTCGATGATGCGGTATATTAACAATCCGAGTTTGGAAAACATGTTTCACGTCTAGCATCAGAGGTTTCCGGGGTGAAGGTCGATACTGAGAAAGTCAACGAGTTGTTACTTGTTGATGCAAGGTCCGCAGTCAATGGTAGAAAACGGCAGACTGCATTAGACAATGTTATGTGTGAGCCAGGTGCCATGGCTGCTGCATTACACAATGTTATGTGTGAGCCAGGTGCCATGGCTGCTGCATTAGACAATGCTATGTGTGAGCCAGGTGCCATGGCTGCTTGAGCACCGCAAGGAGCGCGAAACGGTCACATACGCGTACTTCCCGTCGGCCAGAGGAGCATCGATATCACCAGAATCTAGACCAAAGTAGAGGGCTGCCACCGGTCTTCACCCGAGTTCTTTTCGTTCCATCTCTTCGCCTCTAAACACGACTATCCTTCGGCGAATAGTTTTTTTTGGAAACCATTCGTTTTTGTGGACCTTTTAATTAGTACAACACTAGTCATCAACCCGTGCATCCGCACGGGCTAGAAATATGTGAGGCATGGCTACGTCAATCAGTGTCAATATTTCAATTTTGTTATCATGTTTTGATCTGGTCGACAATGTTTCATGTGTTACAAATAACTAAATTATACTACCTCTTAACAAATTCATCAAATTTAGTAATTCTTATTCATTCACCCTTTCTTTGTGAAATTTTAGATGCCCTGAAGTGTTACATCCCATTGCCTCCGTGATTATTATTTCTTTCTACTCCATTCGAAGTATTGCCAATATAACACTATTATATTTTTAAAATTTCATTGGAGTAAGTAGTATTCTGATGCACAATAGACACTATATTGTCATAGGGTTACTACTTTCATATAGAACATGCTTCCATTGTGAATGCCAAATTCATGGAGTTCAAGGATTAAACTTGACTGTAAGTTCAAAGTCGAAGTGCTGCAAATGGACTTATAAATGCCTTGTAAATAGAATGCAATTCAGAGTTGGCTGTCGATGCAGATTTCACTGATTTTGGAATTGATACACATGATTTTTATGATATTTGTCACTTATGCATAATTTAGTCACATGCACGTGATTTTATTACATGCCTAGCTATTTACTGAGGATATCATGTCTGGTATATTTCCTCATTGAAATCAGTTGCATTGTTAATGCAGACTACATAATACACGTGTCACAATTCATATTTACCGAAATGTTAAACAAATAGCATTTTCTTGGCATGCCTTTTCCAAAAAATATTATTTGAAAACATCATAATGTAACGACAATGGACAAATACTATTTTGGAAAAATATGTCATTTGAAGCAGGAACGTTTATTTGAATAAAAAGTAAATAAGAGTTACCAAGAGCAGGTGTTGGATACAATTTGGTCAAGATAATGTGCCGTCCTTTCATGAGTCCACTGTGTCGAAACTTCCCTGCATCAACTTAGTATTTTTTTAGAAAAAAAGGCAGCGGAGTAATAACCTGAACTGCAATGTGCGAAAATGGACGTATACTCTTTTTTTTTTTTTGGGGGGGGGGGGGGGGGCAAAAAGGACATACGCTAATAATAGAAGAAATACTCATATGGATTATAAAATACTTTAACCAAATAGGTATTATCAGAAAAAAAACAACTCACCGTATAGGGCAAGAAAAAGAAACCTGAAGAAATAGCAAGTATTTTATTATTCAAAATTCAAAAAGCTATATTATTCAACAATATAAAAGTGCCTCATTTAAACAAAGTAGTGAGAAATAAAAAAGAAAAGAAAACACATAGATCTCACCCAATGTGCAAACATATCTTTGCAAAATTAAAGTATATATAAGTAGATTGCGTCTGGAAGTATCACAATGCTTATCTTTACATGTACCTTAATGCTTTATCTTTATCTTTGTAATAGTAAAGTACATATAAATAAGCATTTGACAATTTACTGAGACCTCTTCATTTGGGGCAGTAGTAAAAAAAATGAGTTAAGACAATGAGAAAATAATTGAAAAGGGTTAACAATATGCTATGGCCCAACACATAGTAGATATATTAGAAGAGTCCTTCCTTGGAATTAAAACAAAGGAAGCTTTCAACATGTGAGGAACCATATAAATTGATTGGACATAAAAAAGTTCGTAGAGTTTTCGAAGAAAGGGGCAAAAAGATTTGAAATATCTCATGATGACTTTTATTTACAAATTATTCAGTCTGTATGTCTAAACTGCATAAAGTGAGTTTCTCATGGAAGAATCAGAACTCGATTAACTAATTTAACAGGAAGAAATACATGTCACAGTAAGTAAAAAAATTAAAATAGTATGATAGAAGCAAAACCGAGCTTTGTAGAAAACGCTGAATCCATAACGTGTAAATTCACTCAAATAACTGACGAACAACTTAAAATAAATGGATAAGGTATGCCTCCAACTCTCTCTAATTCATCGATTGACTATGTAGATAACCATGTACACATAAATCATGTCTTATTTTAAAAGAAAGATTGCAGCTCTCAGATCTAATTTACTTAATGGAACGCTGCATCCACATGCTTTTAATGTATGTCCAACCTGATCAATGGTAAGAGCAACTTGCAAGCAATAATATGCCAACTCGAGAAATAATCAAAAATATGTTGTTTACTTTTGTGAATCATAGATAATTATATACTATATGTTGATGACCAAATAGTACATTGAACCTGAAGACTTGCTCCGTTTGAATGCAATACCCTGCAGTATCCATGAATCTTTTAAACCTTTTCTTGCCCCTCCATACCAAGATTAAGAAAGCTTTTAAAGTCAGAAAATCAAAAGCCCAGAAATTGAAAATGTTGGGCAGAATACCTTGGTTGCAGAGATTATGCGGGCAGTTAGCAACAGCCCATGTATATATGTTTACCGATGAAGGTGATACATGATGGCAGGAAAGTAAGAGATTGGAGGTTCAATTCTTGTTGACTCCATCGCCGTCGATCTGCGGCGATTTGTTCTTGGTGTTGGTTTTGCTCCTGCATGTCCTTTGAGGTGTTGCCGTGATGGCCGTCTTCCTCGCCGGATTCCTCCCCGACGGGTGTTCCTTCCCCATCTTTCGTGTCCTTTGTTTCTCAGGATCAGGTACCATGGTGATGGCTTGGTGGTCGGAGTTTCACAGGCGTATTCTTCTTCGATGGTTGCTATTCTCTGATTTGGGTCGATCGCTATCTGCTGATCCCCAGTTTCTGTCAGAGAATCCTCGATTGGTCCAGCCCGGTGGTGCTTCTTCAAGATCTACGGCTGTGACTCTCTCTGTTACCTCTGTTCTTGGTGCTGTGTGTGAGGAGGCCGTCGGGAGGACCGCCGGCGTGTCAATCGACCAGCATCGTGAGGCCCTTTCCCGATCCCGGCGCGGTGGTTGGACGGATCTTCCCCGTTCACATCGCTTGGTCCCGCTGCGATCGGAGGCAACTTCGTTGGAGGATATCCTGCTTATGCCATCGGCGACTGTCATCGCCATGTCTGGGAAGCTGCATCTTCGGTGCCTTCATCCTCGGCATCGGCAGTGGCAGATTTCTCTCAAGGACTTGTTTGTAATTTGCATTTTCATCTATGTCCTGATTGGCTGTTTTCTGGACCTTAGCGTAGATTCTGAATTCTGTAAGGGTCCTGATGTAATATGGCCTATGTACCAGTATTCCTGAGGAATGGAGATGTTTCTAGCCCCTTCAGGGGCGTTTGACCTTAAAAAAAAAAATCTTGTTGACTGTCCTTCACCTGTCACCTCGCATCTGGCAGACCTTCTGGAGCAGCGTGAGGGTGGACGACCATCTGCATGTACTTCTGCCCATGCCTTCCTGCATTGCGTTTCTTGAATACACGCATATCCTAGCTGCCAAAGGCCTTGACCTCCCACGCAAGAACAGTGGAACACGACGATGACGACAGCAGCTTCAGATCATGTACACGATGCCACTCGGAATTGGTGGAAGACAGATTGGAGACCGTAGTCGCGGCGTGGATTTTCAATGCTGGTAGATCGAATCAGTGGTCGCCACTCGCCAGAGCTCTGGGTTCGTCAAGGACGTCAGGAGACGGGCGTACTCTTGCATGGCAATTCTTCCCTCCTCCCTCCAAGGTGTGGGTGCCAGAAGACCTCCTGATTGCTTGCGAATGCTTGGAGGAACAACGGAGAGAGAGGGAGGCGGAGAGGAAGATGCAAGGAGGGTGCCTGGAAAGATGAAGGGGCATCCGTGCTAGGCGGCTAGGGTAAGTTGGGGGAGAAAAACGTCGGCAGGAAAACGTGGGATGTAACTCTTGATCAATCTTATATTTACTAATTAGAGGCTCTTTTCGGTTGTAGTTTGTCGAGCATTCAATTCGACGGATAGATGTTTTGCTTTTTTGTGGTAATTTTTAGAATTTTCATCCGATTAACGTGGAGGCACCGAAAGGAGCCTCTAATTAGTAAATATAAGATAGTATTTCGAACTGTGACGTTGAGTTTGCACCCTGTAGCATTTGAACGGCCTTTTTTTTTTATCTAAACCCTTAAAGAACCAGTTGAGAGAAATACATTTTGAACCTGCTAGAATCTACCCACTTATATATCAACCGTTGATTAACACCCTTACCTTTTTAATCTACCATTAAATCCTGCCAAATCCGGGCCCACGTCGGAGGAGGGGACGTTTTTAGCGTTACGTGCGTCAGATTTAGTTCAAAAATCCTGACATCGCGACGTCTTTTCTCACCGCGCGATGACCTCTACCCGAACTCAATTCCCACCTCCGTGACCTTCCCGATTTTTCTTTATCATGTAGGTTTCCAAATCTATTCACCCTTTCCTAACCGCCCGCCTGTCGTGCAGATTTTATGCCCGGTTTCTTTTCTCCTTTCGATTCAATTCCATTCCTCTATTCTCGCCGTGTCGTCCCGATGTAATACTCTTCCATTCGATTTGGTTACAGGAGGAGCGAAGCAGTCGCCGGATCCGGCCATGGCGAGCCCAATCTGCGACCTCCACGGCTGTCTCCATCAGAGCAAGCCGTCCCCGTCCCCCTCGACACACCGGCGCTCATCCTGCTCCAGAGTCCAGATGCGGGAGGTGGATCTCCGGGTGGCCGCCGCCGCCGCGTACGCCGAGGTTGCCTCCGCCCAGTCTTCCTTGCGCCGACACGATGCGGTCAGGCTCCGTCTCCGGCGGCGGGCGGGGGATTGCGTTGTGCGGTTGTGCCATTGCTCGTGCGAGGAGGGTAGTGGCTGCGTTGTGCGTGCGGGTGCTCGGGCGCGCGCGGCTCTGCACGGCGGCCGGTCGCGCGGAAGGCGGTACGCAGAGCCACGGGAGGCTGCCGGGATGGCAGTTGCAGCCGAGGGCAATACCAGAGGTTCAGAGCATCTAGCCACTCAAGCCAGCTCATCGTCATTTGGCCATTCATCAAGCAGGAAGCAGTTAAGGTGACATTCCATTTCGATTTTTCGAGTTCTCTTGTTCAACTGGATATCCCTAGCAAAAAAAAAAAAAAAAACCTGGATAGCAAATTTGTTGCCATTTTCTGTCGATTTGAATTGTTGTATTGCATGTTAGTGAATATTCCAGCGCAGCCTACCCACGGCTCTAAATTTTAGGTTTCGTCAGATTCTGGCTCCCCTCTAACTACCTGATTTGCTTTGTTCCTCGTCAGATCCATGTGGTTGTTGCATCTGCACGTGCGATCTACTCCTCTGATTGTATGAGTTGTGTTGTCCAGGGAACTGAATTAACCTTTAGGCACCAGGGTCAGTGAATGGAATTAGGCAGCTCCAAGCATTGAACAATTCGTGTGTTGCCTCATTATCAAGAGGAGTTGTGATTCTAGCTTCCACTCCCAGGCTTTCCTTATGCACGTTAGCAGGTATGCACATGAACTGAATTGATATGCAGTAAATAATTGATGATCAGTTGTACATAATGTCTGTTTCTTACACATAGTTTGATGATCCATCTCATGTATGCATGCTATTCTGGAAAATATCTTTCTTATCGTTTGAGTCTACTAACAAGACATGTTTGTCACTCCAAAAACCTTGATTCCCTCATTTATAGTTTACGGGGGTTCATCTGATGAAATTGTGGTAGTTTTCTTCTCCGAAATCAAGGATCATTCATGTACACGAAATCGTGTTATCTCATAGATTATTTGCATATAAACTGAGATGTTTTTTTTTTTTGTTTCTAGCAGAAGTGGATGAATGATAATTTTTTAAACGTTGGATCTTCTCGACCATATATACTCACTTCATCTAACTAAAGGAATAGTTCCAAGCCATCAGCTGGAGTGTTTTTCAGTCGTCGTGGACATGTAAGGACCGTCCTTTAAATTTACAGAGACACTGATTTCCCTTTCATTTTTTTATAAAAAATCATAAATCACGTTTGGTTAGTCACTCTGACTTGAAGACTTCCTACTTTATTTCATTCGATGTTGCTATTCATAGCTCCACCTTAGGCGTCAGGTTGCTTTTCATTCTTTTGCGCGGAATATTTGAGAAGCCCTATAATTAAGCAAAAACTCAGGCAGATGGGTTGATTTAATTTACTGTAGATCATGGTAAAATGAAGTTTAATTTACTTGATCTCAAAAAAAAAAAGAAGTTTAATTTACTTCACTGCTATACCTAAAGTAGCTTTTGCTACTTTAGGTTCTGCATTTTGCTTGCCTCCCATGGAATCCTTTCTCCCCTTCTGACATGGCATATTGAGGTTATTTAGCAATTGCAATGAGTCATGGCATAATGTTTTTCTCATTAGGCACCAGCCCAGCACCAGGCCAGTAACTGATGAACCGGGGTAGCATAATCTATGAGATGAAAGGTGTCAGGTTGTTTTTTTACTATCTTTTTAGCAGAGATTATGTCAAACAGTAGTGCTTTGAGATTTACAAATTTACATTCACATATCTGGCTTTTGCAGAAAACTGGCGCTTCTCTTGATTTTTTTTTTGTCATGATTGGTGAAATAATGGGCTAGATTCATCCTCTGTTTTGTATAAGGTTTAGATTCCTTTTATCGGCAACCCAGCCCCAAAAATTGTGACCATAGATAGCAGCAGCTGGTACGGTGATATTGCAGTACATTGATAATCTCCTTTATTGATAGTTCACAAATATTTAGTTTTCTTTAATTTATAGGGTGTATGTATGTTGTCTTTTCTTTTTTTCTTTTTACTTTTCTATCTATGGTCACAATTTATGGACTGTTTCCTGTGCACTCTGCATTTGTAGCCAACACTTCCTTTTTGGAAGTGATAATGACAAGCTTTTCACACGATAGTTCTAGATTGTAATACTAATATATCTCAAATAGGTAGTAAAAACAAAAAAAAGGTGCAAATCACTAACACGGCTTGAAACTTGTCCCTCAGGATAATAATCACATACAACCTCCATTGTTATGTTGATAGAAATGTACTACAAAGGATTCCTTATGGAAGAATGATTTAAACTTTTCCATTGCTTGATTCTGTACTGTTAGCTTATCACTTAAACGTTTCCAATCCTTGATTCCTTATGCTAATGCTACATCTTTATTCGCTTCACATTTCCACATTGTTAGTGAAAACATTCGCCATTTCTTCACCTCTTTGCATTGTGCTTGGAAGGGACGGGACGAGGAAGGCAAATATAAAGAGGCGAATAAGAGCGTGTGAGGAACTTCATCAGGTCTAGCCATCCAGGTAATGAACTGAGTCATTTTTTGCTTTCTTCTCATTAATAACGAGTAGCATCTGTTTAGTGGGATGCCTCTTGCCCAAATGGAACGATCATGCGTTATACGTCAGCCCGTAATCTGTAAGCTAATCCTCATCTTAAGGTCAACCGCAATTGCATTTCTTGTGTGTTTGATGCAGTAGAGATTTCTTTTTTCCTGACTCTGTCCAGTACTTCAATACTGTGGAACTGCATGGCGTGTGGGTGATTTGTGAATTGTGATTACTGATTGAGTAGTGGGATTAGAATCAATTTTGTAGTTGAGTTTCCTTTGTAATTTTGATATCCCTAAGTCGAGGAAATTCTCTCTTTGCTGTAATTTTTCGAAGGCCTCAGCTGGATTAAATGATTTCTCCATCAGACAGAAATGTTGCTTCATTGTTGGCTTTCCCCTGATATTATCACGTACAATACTTACTGTTTCAGTAAACCTCACAAAACTTCCTTGCATTGGTGATTGTACCCTTGGCCGGTTCATAGTGTAGTGATTGTGATATTATTGAATGAGTAGCATCTCAATTTTCAGGTTGAGAGCCGTTTCCGACAACTACTTAGCAGTCTTAGTTGAGAATTTGACGATTATTTAGTGCACACTCTATCCATGATTCGTAATTCATCCATTTGGTTCTCAGGAACAGCTCTCCAACTTATACAGATGGGATGGATCTCTTATTAGGTGATGGTGAAGAAGTGTGGTGCTGCATTGGTTTCTCCCGAAATGGAGAGAGATTTATCATTTTCTAGAGATCATGGGCAATCTGTATTATGTTTCTAATAAATTAGGGGACCTACTGTCATCATTTGGCATCGTTAAATAACCGATGCAGGTTCCAGGTGTTGAAGCTGTTGATGGCATTGGTTCTTTTTCAGTTATCTTGCTCATAAACTGTTCGGAACATAATATGAACATAACACTGAAGATATCGTCTTATATACACTTGTCCTTTTATATGACCTTTTTTTTCAGCAAAATGCATGTATCTCTTCTGATGGATATGCAGCAGAGATGCAAAGACCCTGCAGATCAAGAAAATGACGACTGAGGTTCAGCAGCTCAGGAGCATGGCAAATGATTCAAAGTAGGTGTTTGGTTACATGGTTTTGGAATATTATTTGTATCTTACAGGGAAATAATTTTTATTATTTTGTTATGTCCATGATATTTGCTCCACCTGGATTGAAATTACAAACTGATTGATTTAAATTTATGGTCGCTATCGTTAGCGACAACGAATAAAAACTATGCGTTGTGTCATGTCTTTTATGTCTCAAAGTCAATTAGCATTTTTAATTTCAAACAATAAGTCAATTAGCATATTTAATTTCAAACAATGTCGTCATTTTGTGAGATTCTTGAGCTTGTCGTGTTAATGCTGTTATGGTACTTAAATGCAATGATGTGTCAGAAGTGTGTTGTTTTTATGATACGTACACGGTACATCATATTATTTTTATTTATGATAAAATCCTGCCAAGTGATATCATTTGGTCGGACACGTGCGTGGCGCACGTGCATTTTTACTTATATGATGAAAATCGAGTGCCAGCATATGCCTAGAGATTGTTTGTCATCAATGCAAGGGTTGCAATGCAAAGTTGTTGGTGCCACCCGTGATCTTAAAAGCATATTCTAATCTACATACATGGGAGGCAGGACCTCACCAGGGTAATTTTGCTTACGTATCCTATTTCCAGCGCGACACGTGTTTTTACTGCTCTCCCACCGTCTTGCACCGCATTCCGTTACTGGGCCTTTGTTCCTTGCCCGTCGGGTGCGCCAGTCGGTGGGCGCACGCTCTTCTCCCCAGCCTGTCTTGCCATTCTTTCGATACCAGAGCGTTTTGGCCTACATGGCCCTGCTTCGCGTCGACACGTCGTGTGATCCGGCCCTGCGTTTTTCGTCGGCCGGTTGCTTCGTCCGGCTGCTGTGGCCTGCCTTCTCCAATTCGTTTTGGTTTCCTTCTAACAGACGTTGGGCCTGGTTTTCCTGGCCCATCGTTCCTCGATGGTTCTCGGCTCATTCGTGTCGCACGGGGCGACGGCGGCGGCGGTCGCAGCGGAAGAAGGCAGCGTGCTATGCGGCGCCGGGTGGCGGCAGGCAGGCGGCGGGCACCTTGCTCCGGCGCGGAACTGTCCTCTGCCTCCGCTGCGTTCTGCCTTCTCACTTGGATTCGAGAATCCTACCGGCATGGAGGTTGACACCGGTCTAAGGGCATCATGCCCTCAAGCCTCTCTCGCAGGACGACGACGCCGTGCGCAGATGGGGCCGTCGCTGGATCCCATGTCCAGGTGCGACTATCTCGCCCCCTCCCGCGACCCCCCCCCCCCCCCCCCAAAAAAATGGGTGTCTCCTTCCACGAGACGGCATGGGTGGACCTGGCGAGCGGCGGTGGCTGTTCATAGGCGCAGCCTCGAGCAATGGATAATGCCGCAGGGCCGTGCTGCAACACGATGGATTAAGGTTGCTGCCACGCCGTCTTCCCCGGCCAGCTAGGCAAGGTGCCGTGGAGCGACCAACTAGCTCACCGCTACTGCTCTTCATTACCTCAGGACGCTGCTGGAGGCTGGAGCAAGCAAGGGGACCAGCTGCGGGAGAAGAAGCAGAAGGCACACATCGTCAGTTCATCACCACCAGCCAGAGCAGCAGAACATTGTCAATGGTATTATATACTTCAGGAAATGGATTGCCTCAGTGAGATCTCCAACTTTTCCCTTTCTTTTGGTGCTTCACATATTTTGGGTCAATTTATCTCTGGATTTTGATTTGTAGAAAGATTTAAGAGCAAGTTTTGAAAGAATGATCGATTAAGTCTGAGCAATGAAATCCTTAATAACGGTGCTTGAAACATGCTTATATTTGTTTTTTCGTCACCATCACAGACATGCTGGTGTTTATGTGAAGTTACTTCACTAGAGAACTGATAAATGTTGTGCCTCAAGGCTAGAATCGTGTATCCTTTTGTTTCAGATCCTTTTGTCTTAGCTTGTTGCGTAGTTTACATTGCTACACACTCCCAGTCAGAAAAGGGAATTAACATTGAACTACTGGGCAGTATATAAGATGAATTTGACTGTTCAACCGATACAAAGAACTTTTATTTAGTGATACAACGGTGACAATTTAGTAGAGTGTTCTGCATCCTGCAATTAGGATACGTAGAGTGTTCTGCATCTTGCAAAGTTCCAAATTCCATGTCTCTACCCTTTATCTCTGCTTTTGTTTAATATTGGTCAGAGTCAAGTACTATCCTATGTTGACACCATTTTGTCGCTGTTCAGCTAACTATCAAATCCGGAGTAACCTTTGCTTACAAATAGCAGTATAGTTTTAATACTTTTTACAGATAAGAACAAATATGGTGTCTCCTGTCATGACCAAACTGATAGCTGACGCATAAGCATGGCCCAGTTTTATTTGGTATACTACAGATCGCTCTAAACAGCCAAGGCCATGTTTCACAAAAAATAGTGGCATTAGATACTGCGTGTGTAACATCAGAAGACGAACCTATTTAGCAGCAGAAATATTTGCACAGTGAATACCATTTAAATCAAATAGACCTGTCAATGTCAATATGTTTCTCCAATGCAGATAACTCAGTGAGGCGGAGGTGCGTCCACAAACCATGCTGAAAGAGATCATGGAAGATCTCCATCTGAAAAAAAAACTATGAAGGTATCGATGACAACTTCATAGGACTGACCGGCTATATGAACATTGATCTCCCAGAAGAGGAAGGTCGTGAGAAGCTTCCAAGTTCCAACCACAATCTTTGGTGACGTCGAAGGAATAGAGGAAAAAGCATTGGAGAGCACAGTGCGTAAGGCCCTCATGTATCTACGCGATGTCAGCAAAGTGAAGATCAACTACTTCGACATCGCAGACCTAAGGAAGTGAAGAGGCAACTGATGGCAGCAGAGTTTTTGGGCTGATGCGTTTCAACAGAAGGCAACATCTCTGATAGAGTCTGAAACCAAGGCAGCCATGAAGCTCAAAGCCCTACGGAATCACGTCAGACGCATCTGTCACAACTTCACCGTCATCCTCCCCGTAGAGACCACAGTCATCACCAAAGGAGCGGGAAAAGGAAATGAGCTGATCCCGGTCTTTTTTTTTTTTTTTTTGATGGGAACAGGAGGGGTCGCCCCCTACTGATTATAAAATATTAGAAAAAAAGAGTAGATACAACATTGTTCCAACAAAAAAAAAAGGAAAAAAGAAAGAGAAAACAACAGCAACCAAAACTATAGAACTAAAGCAAGTCTATGCAATGGAAAGTAGCCATTCTTCAATCTGGGGGAAGTATTTCTTCTTTGCCCTGTGCAACAGGAGCTTGAATTCTCTCAAAAACTTTCTCTTGCATTCTTCCACCGAAGGATCGATATCATTAAAAAGCCAATCATTTCTTGAGGTCCAGATACACCAGGACATCAGTATGATAATCTCCATATAGAATGAGACGTTCAACGATCTCTTAAAGAACTTGAAAGCCTGAATAGGTTGACGCCTTCTGGTGATGTTGATGCCAATGGAAGCCCAACAATTTTTGGCAAAACTGCAGTTTAGGAAAAGATGCTCAAGAGTTTCCTCCCTTTGCCTAATACACAGCTCACATGTGTAGGAGTCCAATTCCATATTCTTCCTTCTAAGAAGGTTTCTCGTGTTTAATCTGTCTTTTAGAAGTAACCAGAAGAAAACTTTGTGCTTTAACTGACAGGATGAAGCCCAGAGCCAGTTATAGATGGGATGCACCTCAGCATGGCTGACCATGGCTTTGTAAGCTTTAGCAGAAGTGAAATGCTTTGTCCCCCAGATATAAGTCCAAAGATCAGATTCTTCATTTAGCTGTACTCCCAGTAAGATCACCTCAAGCTGTTGAAATTGAGTGTATGCTTCAATGGAGAGTGGCAAATGGAAAAGACTGATGAGCTCAGACTGCAAGGCTTTTTGAACAGAAATGTTTTTGCTTGAAGCAAAGGAAAAAAGTTCAGGGAATTGCCTAGAAAGCAACAGTCCATTCCAAACATCATACCAAAAAAGAACAGATTTTCCATCCTGAACTTGAGCTTGTGCCAAACCTTTGTAAATTACTTGTAACTTGAGAATGCATCTCCACCAGAAAGATCCTCTTTTTCTAATCCCTGGTAATTCACCTGCAGAGTAGTACTTGGACCAAAGAAGCTTGACCCAAGGCAAGTCAGCCCTTGAGTAGAATTTATGCAGATTTTTGAGTAACAGAGCATCATTTTGTGTTCTCAGTTTATGAACTCCCAGACCTCCCTCTTTTTTGGGTAAGCAAACCATCTTCCAAGCTGCTTTGGGTGGTTTTTTTGCATTTAACAAAGAACCCCTCCAGAGACAATGTTTTCTATAAGCCTCAATCTGCTTGATGATAGAAACAGGCAATTTATAAGTGCACATGAAGAAAGTGGCCTGGGCTGTTATGACCGAATTTACTAGCTGTAGCTTGCCACCCAGGTTGAGAAAGTTGGCAGTTCCTGTTAGTCTCCTTTCAATTCGACTAACAAGGGGGAGACAATCTTCTGCAGTTGGTTGCCTGGAGCCAAAAGGGAGTCCAAGATAAGTAAAGGGTAGGGAACCTGCTTTGCAATTGAAAGTATTGGCCAGGTGTTGCAGTTTCTCTGGAGTTGTATTAACTGGAACCATCACAGATTTATGATAGTTCACTCTAAGACCAGTGGAGTCGGCAAAGGTATTCAAGAGGGCCTTAAGAGCAAAGAGTTGCCTTGGACAAGCTTCCATGATTAAGAGGGTATCATCTGCATATTGGATAATAGGGAAGTTTTGATCTTCAAGATTGGGTACTGGCAGATGAATTAAACCCTGATCTTTTGCTTTATTCATGATGCTTTGGAGTAGGTCAGCAGCTAAAACAAAGAGCAAAGGTGAAAGAGGGTCGCCTTGTCTGACCCCCCTCCTACAATGAAAAACTTTTCCAGGTACTCCATTTAAAAGAACAGAAGAGGTAGCAGTCCCAAGAATATTAGAAATCCATGAAATCCATTTCTCCCCAAACCCCTTAGCTCTGAGAATTTGTATGATGACCTGATGCTCTATCTTATCAAAAGCTTTCTCAAAATCTAGTTTTAGGATGACCAGCTCTTTCCTAGACTGATGGCAGATATGCAGATATTCTAAAGACCATGCTAGGCAGTCTTGTATAGACCTGGCTTTGATGAAACCATATTGATTTTGATGTATTAGCCTCATAATGACTTTTTGTAACCTGTCAGCTAGAATTTTTGTGATCAGTTTGATTGTGGAGTTGAGCAGTGAGATTGGCCGAAAATCATTGACTGTCATGGGAGTATCCACTTTAGGTATCAGCGTGATATACGAACCATTGATGCTTTGAGTGCAGATTTGTCCATCATAGAAGGCCTGACAAAGATCATAAAAATCCTGAGAAATATGGGGCCAACAAGCTTTCAAGAAGTCCCCATTAAATCCATCCGGGCCCGGTGACTTGTCAGAAGGTAACTGTGCCACAATTTTATCAATTTCTTCCTGCATAAACGGACCCTCTAACCAATTTAAATCACCAACAGCAGTGAGTAAGCTACTGAGATCAAAATGCATTTGAGAGAATTCTGTTTTCCCTAGCCTTTCTTTGTAAGCTTCCCACAGTAAGGCAGCTTTATCCTCATGCTTTGTTACTAGTTGTCCATCGGCAGTCTGCAGAGTCATGATGGTGACATGGTGTTCCTCCTATGTCTGATTGTGGCATGGGCATGAAAAAATTTGGTATTTCCATCACCATACTTAACCCATTTTACCGTGCCCCTCTGCTTCCAATATGCTAACTGTTGTTTGAGTAGGTTGCTGATGTGCTGCTGCAGGATCTGCCTAAAATTCCACTCTTCAACTGTGAGATCTCTAGCTTCTTCAATGGTATCCAAGAAAAGAAGAACCTGCTTAGAATTGGAAATTGTGGCAGCCAGGTTAGAAAGGGTGGCACTCCAAGCTTTTAAAACTCTTCTCAGATTTTTGAATTTTCCCACCACTCTTTTTGCTTTGTCATCCTGTGGGGCTGGAACATTCCATCCATGAAGCATGATTTGCATAAAATCTTCCCTTTGCAGCCAGTAGTTTTCAAATCTGAAAATTTTTGCCTTGGGGATGTCAGTTTTGATTGAAATCTTGCAAGGATCATGATCTGAGATTTCTCTTGAAAGAGCCGTGAGCTCAGTTCCTGGATAGTTAACAGCCCAAGAGGGGGAGGAGAAGACCCAATCTAGCTTCTCAAGAAGAGGATTCTGCTGTTTGTTAGTCCAGGTGTACTTCTTCCCCTTCAAAGGTATTTCCTCTATTCCTGCTTGACTGATTGCAGCATTAAAAGCTAACTTCTGTGTGGTGTTTGCTCCTGGTTTATTTCTATCTGCTGGCTTTCTTATCAAGTTGAAATCTCCCACAATCAGCCAATCCGCATCTTCTGGAATTGTAACATTCTTCAACCAGTCAAGGAAAAGGACTTTTCTTTCATCATCACAAGGGCCATAGACAGTTGTTAAAGTCCATTGTGCTCCAGAAAACAACGAGCAAAACTCAACAGAGATAGCAAATTCATTTTGGAAAACACGGTGGCCACTAAATCTGGATCCCTTCCATACCACAAGAATTCCACCCGAGGCACCCACTGAAGGCAGATATTCAAAGCTATCAAAACAGGGTGGGCAGAAGTTTTTGATGTAAGCTTGATCAAAGAATTCTCTTTTGGTCTCTTGCAGACAGAAAATATCACAGTTTGATTCCTTAATTTTGCTTCTTAGGGCAGTCCACTTTTCAGCAGCATTGATTCCCCTTACATTCCAACACAGAACATTCCACTGCCTGTTGTTAGCTCTATTCGAGTTGTGATCCATCAGGAAACAATAACCAAAGAGAAAGGCAGTCTATACATAGTACAGACCTCGCCATAGTTGACAAAAAATAATCTGATAAAGGGGCCAGCACAACCAGATAAAGAATAGCAATTATGTTGGAAGAGATCAGCAACGAGCAGCACCCATATTGACTGAACAAGTTCAGATTCATTATCAACCACCCAGAACTGGATTGGACCAGATTCATTATCAACCACTTAAAACTGGACAAGACCAGTTTGATCATCCACCAGTTCAAATTAAACCCAACAGGGACAGTAACAGGGCTAAACCACATATTAGATAGATAACAAAAGAAGATCATTCTCTCCTTACCAAGATCCCGTCTTCTGGCTTCACTTCTTTTTAGGCTTCTTGGTGGTTTTATCTTCATTGGAATTTTTCTTGGGAGATTTGGCCTTCCCACCAGCAGCATCCTTGGGCTTGTTGGGTCCAATGGGCTTCTTGCTTGTGGTAGTCTTGGCCAGGGCAGCATCAGACATAATCTGTTGCGGTATCTTGCACAAAGTTTCACCTAAATTCTTGATCACTTGCTTAGAGAGAGTAGGTGGATCAGCAGAGCAAGCAAAGCAGTCTCTATGAGTACAGGCAGAGCTTTTAAATCCTTTGTTCTTGTTTTTTATCCTTTCACTTCTTCTAGCCTCAGTTTCAACCAGAGGAACCAAATTCTGCGTGCATCTTCTTTTCTTGGCATGAATCTTGGAGGTGCTGGCAGAGGAAGCCTTTAACAGAGTTACTTCATGACTCTCGGGCTCACTGATCTCCTCTATCACTGCTTTCCCTTTTGTTTCAACAGCTATAGCTTTTACACAAGTTGGGGCAGCAGCAGATGGGCAAGAGCATGGCAGCTGAAAGAGAATGTGTGGGTGATTCACTGTGTCATTTACCAGCGACCACATCTTAGACTGCAACACAGATTTAGCCCAATCGAAGTGTGATGGGGAAAGCAGTAGCTTGGTGAAAAAATCAGCCCAATTTGCTTGTATGGGGATGACTTCTGAGTAGGAAGTAGGAGCCAGGTACTTAGCCCACAGTCTGACACCATCTGAGTTCTGCTTGGAGACAATAGGCTGACATTGCTGCTGATTAACAAAGCTATGAAAGCCAGGGTCAGAAACATGATTAAGCTGAAGAAGAGCAGCTCCAACCTGAAGATGATTTTCACCTTCCTGAGTCATAGGCTGATTGCGTACCACATTATCCTCCAGCTGTTCCTGGCCAGCATTTTGGTCAGGCAGGACAGCTTTTGCATTGGCGATTAAGTCTCCTTCAGGAACTTCTTCTGGAAGAAAAGGCCCAAAATGAGCTGGCAGGCCAAGAACTATCTGATCAGCCTCCTGCGGTACTGCCTGAATTGGCAGAGGTTCCTGAAAAAGATTTTCCTGTTTTGCACAGCGTGCTGCTCATCCTCAACTTCCATTGCATTCTCAGGAGCCAAGTCATTTAGATCAGGTAGAACAACATTTCCTTGATTAGCAGAGAATGCAGATCCATTAGAGATTCCAGAAATGGCTAGACTCTCAGCATCTTCATTTTGAGGATTTTCATTCACTTCCATGTTCAGATCCTGCAGAAAATTGTTGAGATCAGCAAAAGCTTCCCCAGGCTGCTCCTCATTGTTGTCCTCATTATCCTCTTCCTGCTGCAGTTCTTCATTCAGGTTAGGGATCACATCATCATTGAGAGCTTGATTGTGTCCAGCATTGTTCCACTGTCCCCAGTCTTCCTGAGCTTCGTTATTCTGATGGTTTTCATTGTCCTCCTGCAACTCTGGCCCCTGAAAGGGAGGGGGACTCTGTTGGCCAAACCCAAAGAAATCATAGAAAGGTTGATTTCCTCCTCCATGGACAGGGAAAGGCTCTTCATCTGCTGCAAAAACACCCAACATATTCTCCTGCAGTATTTCACATTGCACCGTCCAGGAATCCCCATGAAATCCCTCCCCTTCAGTGAGAACAACAAATTCAGGCACACTTTTCAGATCAATGACACGAGCTCTAAGCAGAATACGAGCCAAATGACTGTAATCTCTCTCCCAGGAGATAAATCTGGCAAATCCACCAATAGCACTTTCAATGTAATGCTGCTCCCAATAATCCACTGGAAAACCTAAAAGCATGAGCCAACACTCCTTATTGAAAAGAAGTGATTTGTGATTCCTCCCCTCATTGTGCTTCATTACCGTGAAAGTTACATTTCCATAATCATGAGGACCCTGATTAACTGCCCTGTCTCTATCATGAACATTTTCAAAACGAACATAGGCTTGACCAAACGGACATGGCTGGATATCCTTGACCCTCGCATGCAAGTGTTCTGCTAGAAACTCCTCAATGACCTCTCTAATGATGGGAAAAGCAACTTGATTACCAGGCATTGGCGCGATTGAGATGATGGCCAGGTCTTCATTGTCCGGCCGTGGGCGCACCATGATAGCCCTGACCGCCGGCTCCCTATCCTCCACTGCAATCCGTTGGAAGCCATCCGGGAGGAAAGGATCCGGCTCGGCGCGCTGAAACGCCATGGGATCCCGGCACCTTGCTCGCTCAGGAGAGATGAAAGAGTTTGTTTCAGGAGCAAGTGAGAAAGTCAAGAGATGAAAGGCTTCCGGGGTTTTTGTTGCCTCCTCTAAGGCCTTGGCTGTGGAAGGCGAGGCGTCGCATTGCTGTGCCTGTCCCCCGAGAGCAGTATAGCATTCAAGGAAACTCTGGAAGCGAGCTGGGCCACTTGATGAGGCCCCATCTGTCATGTTCAGTTTTGCTTTGAACCAATTCACAGCCCCTTCAACTTCCTGAGCTTTTTGGAAATTGTCCATAACTAATGAGGGAGGTGCAAACCCCATATTTTCCGGTGGAGATGCACAAAAGCGAGCCATATGACCCGGAGACTTGCACTGTCTGCAACGCAATCTGCCACGACACTTCTCAGTATGATGTCCTGATTTCAGGCATTTTCCACAGATGATAATAGAAGGATTATACTTCAGATGGCTTTCATGTTCCACATGGGCTGCAGAGAGCTGCTGGCCTGCCGGCCTTTTTCCATTTGTTAGAGAAGAAATTTGGAAGTGCTGCTGAGGCGGCACATTGAGCTGGGCACTGTTGCCTTCCATGTTCTTTACTTGTTCTTGCTCAAACTGAGTAACGTCAGCTGCTGATTGCAAACGATCAAAAACAGATTCACGCTGCCTCTGAAGCCTAGAGAAGACGGATCTTTTCGGCCTCCACTGCGGCCGCCCAATTGGTATGCAGTTTGCTCCTGAGAGAGGTGGATGAGACCGGGCCACATCTGCATAAGATTTCCTGTTTTTGTTCTTGCTCCTTGAAACCAGAGTCCAGGATGATTCTTCTGCTCTGTCGAACTCAGCTGACTCACGACTCCAGAATGCTCCCCCCTGGCCCCAAAGAAGAAAATAGATCTTGTATTTCTTGCACTCAAATGATCTGAGATTATAGATGTGAAAGCCAACCAATTTGGAAGCAACTGAGAACCGGAACACCCTGTCATCCAGTTGTTGCGGCCTAAAATCAGCCGCAACACCGCCCAGTGTTGCTTGCAGGATGAGACCAACAGAATCTTCAGTAAGACGGAAAGCACATCGCCCAAAAGAAACTACCAGAAAGAACTCCTTGAAACCCTTATCAGCTGAGAAATTAACCGGATGACCAAAACGTTTGCCAATAGCATCTTGTACTCCAAAACCAGGCCGAAAGTCCAGGTCCAGAAGAGCCATCGAAGGGAAAGCGGAGGAGAGATTACCTGACGGAGAGAAGAATGGAAATGACCAACAGAGTTAACCACGGACCTCCATTCGCCGGGTCAACGCCGGCGAAAACTAGCAGGAAGGCGCCCTCAAGTCCTCATCCTCCCGGGGGAGGGGAGTATGGAGTCATCCCCGAGCTGTCACACCGATCAGAAAAAGATTTCGTCGGAGGGAAGCGGAGATCGCCGGCAAGATGCCAGATCGCCGATCCGCGAAATCCGGAGTCTGTTAGCTGATCCCGGTCTTCACCGAAGATCCGGCAAACCTGACGTGATAGGATGACCTTGCAGTTGAGCTCATCCACGGCACCAAGGACTTCGACCTCGAGGGCGGTACCAGAGGTGCCCCGCACGACCGCCTGTAAGTACAGCCCTCATTCTCAACATACGCATTAGACGCTCCCCAAAGCTCCCCTCACAATGACGCTTCTTTATTCAAACATCTCAGGAATGGCGGCCGGCGACTAAAGTAAGGGCCCCTTTGGATTGAAGGAATAGCAAAGGAATTTTGGAGGATAGGATTTGTATAGGATTTTTCCCTACACGGTCCTTTGGCTCGCAGGAAATCCAAAGGAACGTTTCCATAGGAACCGGTTCCTGAGCTCGATTTCGTAGGAAACAAAGCAAGAGGTCGAACCTCTTTTTATTTTCCTGGCGCGAGACGAAATCACTCCCGCGCTGCGTTGGCGCGTCCAGCTCGTCACTTCGCGGCACCAGAAAACGGAAATAAAAGAATCCATCCCCATCCTCTCCCATAAGCAGAAAAACGCATCCCTCCTCTGTCGCCGGCCGCGAGCGTCCGTCCCAGTCGCCGGCCGCGCGAGCCTCCGTCCCGGTCGCCGGCCGCGTGAGCTAGTCCCAGGCAATCGACGTGCAAATCATCCGTGACTTCAAGCCGTCCTGGCAAGTAATTTTGTTCATTCCCCATCTTGCAAATCTCAAATCTCGAAATTTCTTTATTCCCCATTCCTCTCGTTGGTCCAGCGGTGAAGCTATGAATTAATTAGATCAGATCTTAGTCTATGGTGCAAAGTTCTTTTACTTCAACATGTAATTTCGGCTCTTTTTTTGTTGATCTGGATCTGAGTGTAGGTAGGTCATGCCGGGCAGAAGTCCTCCTGTGATGAATGTGGCTGTTCAACGGGACTCATCTGATGGGCGAGGGCATAACCAACTATCACAAGGTCTTGCCAATGTTGACAGTGAAAATGTGACTACCGAGCCTAGCCATGAAATAGGTAATGCTTCTAATTTCAGTCACACATGTACGTTACATCAATTTTTTAGTTGCACAATGCAAATGAAAATAATTTTGCAAACCTTTGTTAAATGCATCTAATGCAGGAACCACTCGTAAGAGAGCCAAATGGAATCATGAGAGAAAGTTGTTTCTTATTGGTCTTCTCAAAGATTATGACCTTCCAGGTTTTCGGACACATAATGCTTGGAGTAAGGAGGCATGGACAAATATTGTTTCACGGCTGAATGCGAAGTTTGGTACTTCGTATTCTCTCAACCAAGCCAAACAGAAGGAGCAAGACTTAAAGAAGGATTATCGTGCAGTTAAAGAACTGAAAGAAGAAAGTGGTTTTGGATGGGACAACGAGAGGAAGATGGTGACAGCACCAGCAACCGTTTGGGCCAGTTTTGCTGCTCGCAAGAATAGTAGAGATGCCCTCAATTGGCAAGATAAATCATTCCCATATTTTGATGAGTTGCATGCACTCTATGATGGTGAGCTTCTGGCCAGCATTAGTTATGTTCTATTTAACACGTGAGCTTCTGACCAGAATTAGTAAAGTTTTAATATAATTGTGCAGGTCGTTATGCAGAAGGGAGAACTCGTCATGGTATGGACCATTATGCAAAAAAGTCGAAAAATGATCCTGCTCCTTCAACTCAGCAAGCAAATGCAACCGGTGCATATCAGTCACAATCTCCTGCCCGGGATGCTCAATGTGAATCAGGTTTACAGTTTCACTTCGATGAGGATGTTGATGAGAGAAATTTGGATTCATCCACTCATGTGCAGCACACGCAAGTCCCTCCCAGCTCAACACCAACACCTTTACAAGCTTCTCAATCTGTGCGTGGTAAGAAACAAAAGACCAAATCTAGTAGCCCTGATGAGGGATTTCAGGAGAAGTACCTAAAATTGAAAAGGGAAGAAATTGAACGATTTGCTGCTATTGAGGAGAAGAAATTGGAGGATCCTTACAGCATTAACAAGTGCATCACAGTGCTTGAAGGCTTAAATGGGCTGCAGATGGGAGATTTATTGATGGCTTCTGATATCTTCAAAAGCAAGGATAATAGGGAAGTTTTCTTATCATATACAAGTGATGCTCTTCGGTTGGCTTGGTTTATAAGGGAGATTGGGCGTTTGGAAGCAGAGCATCAGAATTAAGGATTTCTTCTGATGCAACGGGTTATTATTTTGCCTAGGAGTCTTTTGTGAATCATATGGCTGATGCTTTTGTTTGGCTTTTGGTAACTGTAGTCTGATATATGAGAGGGGAAAGACATGCAAGTAACTAGTTAATGTCACAAATTAGATTACAATAGCAGTAGCTGACCATGAAGGTCATATGAATACATGACAATATGTAGGAATTATTAAGTTCTCCGTGCTACATACTGATCCCACATCTGTCTTGCTATGTCATCTCGCTTTTGATTTCCAACTTCTCTAGAATTATTAAATGTCTGTATGTCACCATTGTAGTTGTGGTCGCCATTGGGCACATCAACAATCTGGTCTGGATCAATCTCATCATGGGAATTGATTGGCCACAACATATCTCCATTATGTAAGCGTATGAAGTTGTGTAGAACACAGCAAGCAACTGATATATCAACTTGCTTGTCAACGGGGTAGTGTGAGCCAGTCCTCAGTATAGGAAATCTCATTTTCAATATACCAATTGCCCTCTCAATATGGTTTCTGAGTTGTGCATGTCGAAGATTGAATAGCTCCTTGTAGTTGCGTGGCTTTTGATTGGCCCTTCCTTGTTCTTGTAAATGATACCTTGTTCCACGATACGGTGCAAGGAACTGTGCTGTATTGGCATAACCCGCATCCACAAGAAAAAATTTACCCGGAGGTACTACTAAGCCATGGTTGAGTGCATCTTGTAGAACTCTTGCATCTGATGCTGACCCCTCCCAACCAGCATGTACATGCACAAATTTCAAATCAAAATCACATGCGAGCATCACATTCTGAGATATTGTTTGCTTTCTGTTCCTATAAGGTTCTTGTTGGTTTAATGGTAGTATCATTGGAATATGTGTCCCATCAATAGAACCAATACAGTCCTACATAAATCAAAAACGTAATATTCATTATCTTGTATTTGATAATTTTGAAATTTGGAGAATAACAAAACTGGAAGATGCTTTTGTCCATACCTGAAAAAAGGGGTGAAATTTTGGTTTTCTCAATATCTGATGTGGATGTAGAGAAGGCGGACGTATATTGATGCATGTAAGCTGTGTAATTGCGTCAAGCACGGCTCCGAAGTGTCGACTTATTGTTTCTCCACTATGTTGGAACTCATACTGCAATGTCTCATTACTTGCATTTTTTGCTAGAGCATACAAAAATACAGCAACTTGTTCTTCTACCGAGACAGCTCTTGTATCAGCAAGGAGTTGTTTCTCACGCAACTTGTCTACTAAAGCATGGAAAACACCAGCTTCCATGCGAAAGTTCCTTTTACTTAGGCTCTCATGCCCAGTTAAGATTTCATTAACACGAGATGCACCTGAAAGTATGGATGTGTGCATCGGTTTCTTACTAGATGATGGCTGTGATGAACCTCCTATGGTAGGGAGAACAAAAAACACAAACTCATCTTCACTTTCAGATCGTCGCCGATAGTTTGGATCCATAAAAGAAACAAGGGCAAAATAAGTAGAAAACCACTCTGGATGTGCTGCTAGCTTGATTTGTCAACTTCTACAGCCTGACGTGATAGCAAAAACATGGAATCGAATCACCAATCCTTACATATATGCAGAAAAAAAAAAACCATAGATAAATATAGGAAAGTTCTGTAACTAACCAAATGAAGTGGCGTGCCTCTGCTTGTTGAGTGAGAAAATGAACGTGCTTGAAAGTGCTATGGAGAATACAAAGAGCAAAGAGGCTACAACATGCACGGGTGCTTTATAAAGCCATGCAACGGCTAGCTGCTGCAGCTCGTACACAACGGCTAGCTACTTGCAGCTCATATACAACGGCTAGTGAGTCAAATTCAAAAGGAGAGCAAGCTACAGGTTCCTTTGTTTTTCCTATGATGCTACCAAAGGCCTTCTCATCTCCAATTCCTATGTTTTCAATTCCCATAGGATTCCAAAAGCATACCATCTCAATTCCTGTGTTTTTCCTATTCCTGTGTTTTTCCTATCCTGCGTTCCAAAGGGAGCCTAAACGTCCAGAAACCTTTTGTTCTTCTATCCTCCTGTGTCTGGAGCTGACCGAAGCTTTTGCAAGGCCCGCCAACAAAAGTGGCCTTCGCGTCCAGTCCGAGGAGGAACTCACGCCAGACCCAGGTTTCCACAAAAGCAGAGCGAACGTGTTCCCCAGTGAAAGTCGTCAACGACATCTTCACAACCCATGTACAGCTTACACGGAGCTCTGCCAGACGTGGACATCGGCAAGGCACAGAACAAGGACGACACACTCTTTGATCTGTAATTCGTGTCTGTATCTTGAACAAAAGACGTCGTACTCTTCTGCACTAATCAGCTACCGAACTGCTTATGTTAATGCACAAGGTATCTGCCTTCCTTCAAAAAAAAAAAAGGTATCTGCCTTCACTTCTGACTAAAAATAAATCAAACACGCGCGGCGGAGCGCGCCTAAAAAGCCTAGTCTGGTTCACTTCCACAGGGTTTCCACACGCAACGCACACCCAGCCAGCCCATCTCCTCTCCTCTCTCCCCTGTGGACTCGAGTCGAGCGTGACCATGCCAAAGCAGAGGAACAAGGGAAGAAGAAGAGCCCAGGGGAGGTCGAGCTCTAGCAGAGCTCAGGGCCAGGGGAGCTCGAGCTCCTCGGGCGCGGCCATGGCGCACCCCTTGGACCTCAGCCGCCGCCCTCTGTACGCCCCGACGCGGTACTGGTCGCCGTGGTGCCCACCGCTGCGCACCAAGGCCTGGCTCGCCTTCCACGGCCTCCCGCCTCACCTCTGGACGAAGCGCACCTGCGAGTTCGCCGTCTCCCCATTCGGAGGGGTCGTCCGCTTGTCCGGTGACGGTGACGGGGACGGCTCCATGGTGGTCGAGGCGCGGATCACGCGCCCCCAGGACGTGCCCCGCCGGATTGAGGCCCAGCACCACATCGGCTTCGGGCAACTGCTCACCTGGCCCGTCGACGTCGAGATCCTCGCCTACGCGCCCGTCGGGGACGGCGACGAGACCTACCAGCCTGGGGGCCCGCCTCGTCATGATGGTATGTGACCCCGGAGACTACGGCGTCGACGTCGACGACGACATCCAAGGTACTAATCCGATTCGTTGTTCACTTCTTCAAGTTTCTTCCTCTTCTTCACCGGATCGTTCCCCATCCATGACACACTGTACTACTGGCAATTTGCTAGTACTCCACTAGCGCATCTAGCATCGTGCAGCTTACAAGTAATAATTATCCCATTTCTTTAGTTACTACCGTGGTTTGCATTCGAGTATTTGTACTAATTTCATATCTTTTCCTTCTCACTGTCTTGCTGATTCTTCATGGTGAAAGTTGGAAAGCCGAAGAGGGTGACCTTCCCAGCACCCGAACCGGAGGAGTGTGTTGGGATTCTTGACGGCGGTGGCGAGGTACTGTTACTGATGCTTCAATTTGCTGTTGCAAACAACAAATTAGGGAATTTTCGTTTCGTTTCCTGCAAATTTGAAGTTGCAATTTTATTGCCCCTGGCCTGTATACTCCCATGGCAGACTGAATCTTATCGTTGTGTGTGCAATGCATTGGCAGGCCATCGAGCGGCCGGCGTTCACCACGTGCCCGGCCTTCAGCGACGGCTAGGCAGGCTCCTGCGGCCGCGCGCTGGCCGGCAGCCATGGGAGGCGTACGGGCTCTGCGCGGCGTCACCGACGGCGTCGTCTTGCCGCTGTTGGTGGATCGTCGTCTCGCAGTACTATCGTTTCTAGCTACGACTACGAGTGATGGGTTAACTAGTGGTGCTACTAGTAGTAGCTGTTTCGGCGACTGTTAATCATCATAGTACTATCAAGTAGGAGTACTTGTTAATGTGTAAAGACTAGTGTGCTGCATGTTGCTCTCCGTTGCAGTAGCTCGATGAGCTCTGTCAATGATCTTTCGAAAAAATAAAATGAGCTCTGTCCATGCGTTTAGCTAGCAGCCTAGCAGTCCCAAGCTCGTCACTAGTGTTTTAATCTCGGTATTTTGAGCTATGCACTTATTTCAGTTCTTGGCTTGGCAAGAGGTTCAATAGCAGCATTGTTGATCGTGCAGTGAGGTGAGCATAAAGTCCGTGTCTTCGTACTTTGACACGCGGGCAAAATCGATTATTGTTGGGCGGCTTGTGTTGGCACTCTACAATTTCCGTGAACACAAAACCTGGCAGCGCCATGCCCTGGCCGAAGCTGATGGAAAGCTGCTTTGCCGCCATGCCCTGGCCGAAGCTGATGGAAAGCTGCTTTGCCTTGACGTTTCTTGCGCCATGGGGTGCACGCCGCTGCTCCACTGTGCCCTCTGCTTCACGGTAATTTGCCGGCCCTGCATTGACCCGCGAGTATGAACGCTGCTGCTGCTGCTAGTACAAGACGGCCGCGCCGTGCCCTGGCCAATGGCTCAATGGCCGAAAGGCGAAAGCTGATGGAAAGCTGCCATGCCTGTGTCGCCCGCCCTCCACGTTTCTTGCGCCATGGGACACCTCTACCTGCGGGGCGCCACGTTTATCCGCGCTGCTACAATTTGCCGTGGTAGACATGAGATGAGCCGGGCACAGTTTCGAGTCACCCGCTCGAGTCGAATCGTGAACCTCGCCAGAAAAACCTCAGGACCCACGAACCCAACACCATGGCTGCTCGCCCGGCGGCGCGCCGGCCGGAACAGGGGAGGCGTATCACCTCTCCCCGGCGTCCCCGGAGCTCCAGACGCGGGCGTGGATCGAGTTCGTCGGCTTCCCGCGGGACATGTAGTACCGGCGCGCCGCCGCCGGGTGCGTCGCCAGGTTCGGCGCCCTCACCCACTTCGACGCGGCGGAGTTCCGGCGGTCCGGACGGACGGTCGTCGAGGCGTGGGTGAAGCGGCCGGCCGACGTGCCCAGGTGGATCACCGTCATGGAGAAAGTCCCCGGCCGCGCGCGCTTGCACCAGGTCGGCCTCGTCGTGCTCAGCGTCGAGCCCGTCTCCGGTACGTCTGTGATGTTTCTTTTTTCTGTTGGTGTTAAGCAATCCAATCGATGACCTCTCTCTGAGTCTCAGTACAACGCAGATGAAGAGGAGATGGGGAAGAAGAAGAAAGGATCTGCGATGCCCAGAAGCGACCACGGCGGGAGCAAGGTAGTATACAGTAGGACACATTCCGCCCCTCATACTATTACTAGTACCACTACTTTACTAGAGCGTCCATGGCGATGATCTTTGTGTTTCCAATGTGCAGGCCGGCACCGAAGAACGGCCGGAGTCGCTCACGGGCGTCTTCACCTGCTGGCCTCTACCATAATCAAAATGATCCAGCCTTCAGAAGTTGAGATTGCTGTGCAGTGTGCACGTACGCAACTGGTTTTTAGATTTATGTAATGCGTGTTTGTAATAAGAACTTGGGACTACCGGCATACTCCATCAGTTGCGTCATTCTGTTGTGTAGTGTTGTAATGAAGTCAGCTGTAACCATGATTCTCTAGCTTGAGCAACTCCAATGGCACTAGGAGTGGACCGGTTAACCGAAAAATAGATAACCGAAATTAATCAAACCGAAAAATTTAAAATTTCTGAGAATTTTGGTTAATCAAAAAAATTGGTTTTACTTTAGCTAATACGGTTAATTGTAAAAAATTTGGGTTTTAGTTTTTACCCTGTGTTAACTTAAACCGGAGAGGGAGAGAGAGAGAGGCGCAGCGAGTGTGGCGGGGCGGGAGAATCGCGGCGCGGCCAGAGGTGGCGGGGCGTGGAAGGGGTGGGAGAATCATGGCAAGCTCACATTGTGGAGCAGGAGAGGAAGAGAGAAGAGAGAGAAACGGGTGTTGGAATAAAAGAAGCTGAGACTGACTCCAAGGGATGACCCAAAGGGGTACCTATACTCAAAATGGGTCTCAAAATGTGGAAAAACTGCCTCCAACGGAAGATCTAAACGTCTTCCGCGACCCACAAATGGGTACCTCGCGGGCGCGCCCCATCTTTTCCGCAGCCGCGTCGCGCCCCCGGCCCCACCCCTTTCCCCTCCCTCGCGCCCGCGCGCCTGGCCGCCGCCGTCCCCACCCCACCGCCCGCCGCGCCTTACGGCCGCCGCGCCCCCACTCGGCTCCTCCTCCATCCCTCTCTCTCCCCGGCGGCGCCCCCCCCCCCTCCCTCCCTCTCCCGGCGCTGGACACGGAGGCGCGCCGCGCCCCCCTCCCCCACACGCGGCGGCGCCGCTCCTCCCCCCTCTCCGGCGCCGGACACGGAGGCAGACCGCCGCGCCCCCCTTTCCCCGCGGCTGGATCCGGCCTGCGCGGAGGACCTGCTCGCCGCGCGGGCCTGCACGGAGCGGGGACGACGGGTTTGGGTCGGCCGGCGGCAGAGCGGGGGCGGCGGCGGAGCGGCGGCGGCGGGGCGGCACGGCGACGATGGGATTTGGGTCGACGCCGTTGGAGATGCAAGTTTGTAGGTCTCCAATTTTCACTCTCATGAACATGTATTTGGTTTTTTAGGTCTCCAATTTGGGTATCTATAGTTGGAGTCAGTCTGAGAGGATGATGGATGGGTCGTATCTAACTAGAGGCTGAGGTGTAGAAGCTTCTGTTAGAGTAAATGAAAAAATTAGGTTCTTAAAATAAAGAGAGAGCCCCTACTCAACGAGTAGGGGGCTTTTTTTTACACTACTACAGTTTACGCTTGTGGTGCCCAACTTGCGGCGTGCCAAAGAAAGTTTGACGCCGCCAGTACACTTGGCCAAGAAAAGTTCGCCAAGACGTGACGAGCAAATCCAGCGCCAAACTTCCGGCGAGACACCGCATGCCATAGAAGCTCCGGGTTGCTGTCACCGAAAAGAAAATCCCGACAGCAAGAATGAGCACCTCGGCGTGTCCGCATCACCGCGATGAAGTCCCAGCCCCGCAGCAACCGGCTAGGCTCATCAGCTCCTTGTCCATGGTAGATCGCCGCTGCTGCCGCCTCCCATGGCCAATCTCAGCCTCCAGGAGTGACAGCAACTGCCGCCTCCCATGGTTCAGTCAGCGGGAGAAGGTAGAGACGAGAGGTAGGCACTGCAGATGACTAATGAGGCGGGGAGCGATGCAGTTCATGAATGGATCGGGCGGATTATAGTCAACCATATTCAAAGGACGGTAACTTTTCTTGCAAATAAAGACATGCGGTTGACATAAGAAGACCGAAGAACAGGATTAACATAAGCTTCTACTAGTATTGCATTGCATTTGTACGAACACATGTTGAAGTTAGACCGACTCCAACAAGATGATGCAAACTCATTTTTGCATCACATTTGACACTATGCAACACCAAACAAGTCTCCAACAGATGATGCAAATGAAGAGGCATTCTGCCTTCCTAGGAAAGAGGAGATGTAAAGATAGATGTCCTCTCTCCTCCGATGCATTCTCCACCGGTTGTACGGCAGCCGAACCCGCCCCCGCCTGCGTCGGGCTTCCCGGCCGCCACCGCCTCCCTGGCCGCCGACGCCGCGCCGGGCTCCACTGCCTCCACGGCCTCACGCGCGGGGCGAAACCGCCTCCACGGCCTCCACTACGCGGGGCGACATCGCCTCCACCGCCTCCATCGCCTCCATGCCATGGCGAGCAGGAAGACGCGTCGTCCTCGCGTGGCGCTCGAGTGCGCTAGCTCAGCGCGCGTCGTCCTCGCGTGGCGCGGGGCGGGGAGAAGCTAGCGCGACCTCGGGGCGGGGCGCTGTGGCGCGTGGCGGCGGGCTGGAGGCTGCGGGGCAGCAAGGAGGGAGGCTGAGGCGGGGGAGCGAGGAGCGAGGAGGGAGGAGGGAGGCTGAGGCAGGTCAATTTCATGGTTTGTCCCGTCAATTTCACGGATTCGTCGCCATTGGTTGCAGGGTGGACACCGCCGCGGCGCGCAGCGCACGGGGGCGGCGGCGTAGGGCTCGAGGGCGCAGGAGTCAGAGTCGTGCAGCGACATGCCCATCCAGCTGATGGCACGGAGATGCGCGCGCGAGATGCCGCTCCTAGGCAGGTTCATAGCTTCCACGCCCTCCAGGTAGTCCACCAGCGACCGCGCGTAGTCGTCGCCCTGGCTCGTCGCCGCCAGCGCCCGCCGCGCCACGTAGCCCACGGGGTTGGCGATGACCTCGCCGAAGGTGGCCAGCGTCAACGTGCGGATCACCGCGTTGCCGAAGTAGCCCGGTGGGAGCGGAGCAGCAGGGCTCACGACGGCGGGCGCGAGGGTGAGCGGGGTGAGCAGACGAGTGAGTGGGGGAGAGACGCGGAGAGAGTGCGTGCGAGGCGAGAGCGGGGGCTAGCGGGAGGAGGGAGAGTGCGTGCGCGGGTAGCGACGCCGGCGCGTGGTGTGCGAGGGGGGGAGTGCGGGCGCGGGCGCGCGGGGCTCGCGGCGGGGGCGAGTGCGTGCGAGGGTCGCGTGGGCGCGTGCGTGTGCGAGCGGGCGAGGGCGTGCGCGGGCGCGTGGTGCTCGCGGCGGCAATGCGAATGCAGTCTCTCTGTTGGAGACGCTGCTAATCGAAGGCAAGGTAAAACACTGTGTAGGTCATGCAAAGGTGAATTTGCCTCTCAAAAGTAGCTACCTTTGTTGGAGTCGATCTCATGCCAGTATCTCCCAGGCTGCCGAGCCAAATCGACGTACACTGACTGAACCAAATCCGTGGCGAAGCTTTCGGCGCTTCTTTACTGCCCCGGTCCTGTCAACTCCAAGCGCGGCGTGGACGGCGATGAAGCTCCTGCCACCGGCCGAAAGCTGGTCGATAAATAATGAATGCATTTCTTTCTCTCCAGCAACCTCGCACGAAACCAGCTGGTCTTGCCATTTCCATGTCCTCCACAAGACAGAACAAATCAGCTCAGCTGCTACTGCTAGTGCAAGCTAGCATGGCCGCTCCCGCGCCGCCGCCGCCGGATCCTGCACGCGCACGGCCGAAGACGATGACGGTGTACATGTCCCCGTTGTGCCCGGAGCTGCGGACGCGGGTGTGGATCGAGTTCCTCGGCTTCCCGCGCAACCTGTGGTTCCGGCGCGCCGCCGACGCGTGCCTTGTCACGTTCGGCGGCGTCATCCACTTCGACGCGGCGGAGCTCCGGCGGTCCGGCCGGATGGTCGTGGAGGCGCGCGTCACGCGCGTGGCGGAGGTGCCCAAGCGGGTCTTCGTCCTCGAGTCCGGCGTCCCCGGCCTGCACCATTTCCTCCGCCACGATGTCCGCCTCGTCGTCCTCAGCGCCGATCCAGTCTTTGGTACACTACCTTCTTCCTACGAGCTGGCTACTAACTAGTACTGCTAAAGTAAACTATTGTGATCGATGTGCAATGCAGATGAAGACGAAGGCAGCACGGGGAACAGGAGATCCGCGAGGACTGGTGGGAGATCGGCCGCCGCTGCTGCCGAGCTCGGCGAGAGCGAGGTATACACTGTAGTTGCTACTACTACGGCTCCATCCACTCGGATCTTTTCATCTGACCTGCCTGTGAGATTTATCAGTTGTTAATGACGTTGTGACTGAAAATTTGGCAGGTTGACTCCGAAGAACGGCCAGAGTGCTTCCTGAGCAGGAAAGAACGTCTGTGGGACTGAACTTACCAAAGTTTCTTTTGCCAGCATGTCATGTGTTTGATCCATGTAGCCAGCATAGCTTGGTGCCGATAAGTTGTGAACATGTGTCTTGTTTTACCTTGGGGCTGCCACTCCAGGCGACTTGCATGTGTGTCCTGCGTTCTGCTGTGCCTCTTGTGTGTTGTTCGCTTTGTGTAAGCTGGAGTTTGGCATGTTCATGTCGTTGTATGGACTGTCCCATGTAGGGTGCTGTGTATCTTAGTGCTATCTTAATGTTATGTCAGGGGCAGACCAAAATTTCGGCAGTTGCAAATTAATGTGACCAAGAAAATGATGGTTGGACATTCGCCATGTTATCTATCGTGCTTATGCAAAGTGTGGAATTAGAACATGCACAGCGCTCCACCATTCGCATTTGGAATACTACTAGTAGCAAAGATGTGCATGCACTTTTAACACAAACATATGCATTCAACAGAACTCTCTGAGATCTCTTAGCACCATCCCACTATCCCAATGTGTCATGAGCTGCCTGGTTTGACCTCTTTTGAAGTCTGCAGCTGCAGCATTCTGCTATACTACTCTTGCCATTAACAGGATCAATGGAGTTGCGTAACCAAGAGCTAAGTAAGGCCCCGTTTGGCAATGATAAACGTTTCAGATTCTCTAGTGAATCGGGTTAGGGTTTAGGGTTCGAGTTCCTCGGCTTCCCGCGCTCATGCACATGTTTTATTTTTTGCCGGCCTAAGCAGGCCCGGCCCTGAGGGGAGGCCAACGGGGCGGCTGCCCAGGGCCCCCGAATCCAAGGGGCCCCACTCTGGCATGTGTACGACTACGTATAGAGAGAGAGAGAGGTATAGGCCTGTGGCCTTGGTCCAGTGAAAACTTCACCCGAACAGGCTGTAGCGCTAAAAATTGAGTCCACCGTCACAGCTCCAGGCAGGCCTACCTCTCTTATTTTGTTGCCTGTAGCCTGTCTTACTATCATGTACAGTCAATTCTTGCTCAAAAAAATAAAAATATAATTAGCCCAGCTAGTACATAATAAAGTCAATTTGCCTGGGCATTGCAAAGCTCTTGTGCGGCGGTGCATACATCGCAAGCCAAGCTAGTCTGCAGCCCGGGCTGCTGCAATCCAGGCAAGTCGCCATTCCGGTGCCACGGTCTCGTCGCGCCATCAGCCCAAGGAGCTAGCACATCTTGTTCCTATGCAAATTGTTATGCCCATAGTTGCTAACCGCATGATTACATGATCCATTAATTGATTTTATCAATTCATTTCTAATTTCAGCAAGATCATATCAACTAAAAAGTATGCATCATGGAGTTAAAAAAAATACTAAATGATAGGAAATGAGTAGGTGAGTTAATATAGTAAAAAAGTGTCGTGGATATTTTTTAAAAGAGTTACTCGCGTCTAGAAATTTTACAAGAAAATTTATAGTAATTTGCAGAAATCATTAGATATGAATAATTTTTAATACGTCATTTGCCTAACTAGTAACACGTTCTATATATAAGATGTAAGTAAAATTTTAATTTTTGTATAGAGGGGCCCCGACTTTTTGTTTCGCCCCGGGCCCCCAAAACCTCAGGACCGGCCCTGGGCCTAAGGGCGTGAAACGTCCAGCAGAGTGTTTCACCTCGAAACTCTTCACTCGAATCGCATATGTTTATAAAATAAATTGTTTTGTTAGTGAATCCGGACATCAAACCAAGCAGGATTTTTTTAAATCTAGCTGGAGTTAATTGGGATTCGGCGATGATTCCTCTATTGACAATCGGGCTAGTATTCCTCTATTGACAATCGATGCACAATGAGGCAAACAAAATGCGTCTTTTGAACTAGCAGCACCATTGTTCCTGAAGTCAGCTGTGGCTTTAGAGTGAAGTTCAGTGAGCAGATTTTTCAAAATATGCAGTTAGCACTTAACATCTTCGATGATGCAGGTCACTTTTGAGTAGCAACAATACCTCACCAACAATCAAATTTGTACAATCTCGTTTTCTTGGGTGACCACACACTGAACAAGCTCCTGTACGTACAAGAGGGAACAGGGAGCATGCTCGTGCACCTGGCGATTTGTGCAGCGCAACCGGCGAGGGAGGGAGGGGCAGCAGCGCGCTGCAGTGTTGGGCTCACCGGCTGCTTGTGTTGGCGCTCTGATGTCGTGCTGCCGCAGCGTACAAAGCATTTCCGTTAACACAAAACCTGGCGTGAAAAAATAAGGCCGGTGTTGTCGTCGTTACTCCTTCTCTCGATGCACCTCAATAATCCGGACGTGCACGGGCGGGCGCGGCATCGCGGCCTTTTTGATGGGTGGGTGGCGGCCGCGCCATGCCCTGGCAACTCTCTGATCGAGCACGGTGCCAGCGGCCGAAAGCTGCGCGCTTTACCTGTGCCGCCCTCAATGCTTCTTGCGCCATGCATGGGACTCCGGTGGCGTGCAGCTCTATCCACGGAATGCCATCAATGTCTATCCACGCTGCTCCAGTTTGTCCTCCGATTCACGGTAAATTTGCCATGAATCCGGCCGAGTGCGCGCGCGCGGTGGACATGCCAGAGCCAGCATTGTTTTGAGTCTTTTTGACCCGCGCGAGTCGTGAACGCTGCTGCTTGGAGAGTGCAAACGCTGCCCTGCCCCCTCCCTCCCCTCCTCTCCCGGAAAGAAGCTCAGGACCCACGAACCCAACACTACCATGGATGCTCGCCGGGCGGCGCTCTTCGTCCCTCGCCGGCCGGAACCGTGGGAGGAGGCGTACCACCTGTCCCCGGCGTCCCCGGATCTGCGGACGCGGGCGTGGATCGAGTTCCTCGGCTTCCCGCGCAACCTGTGGACGGAGCCCGCCGCCGCCGGGTGCGTCGTCAGGTTCGGCGCCCTCACCCACTTCGACGGCGCGGCGTTCCGCCGGTCCGGGCGGATGGTCGTCGAGGCGCGGGTCACGCGGCTGGCAGAGGTGCCCAGGCGGATCACCATCATGGAGGCCGTCCCCGACGGCGCACGCCACCAGGTCTGCGTCGTCGTCCTCAGCGCCGAGCCAGTTTCCGGTACTCCGTACTAGTACTCTACGACTGTTCACGCGTGTCGTTTTGTTTCACACTGTTCTCTTTCTGGTGCGAGTGGAGCGGCTGACGACGACATGCTCTAATTTTGCAATGCAGATGGCGAGGACGAGGGGAAGAAGATGAAGAAGGGATCTGCAATGCCAGGAACCGACCTCGGCGGCAGCAAGGTACTGTACTGCATTTTCTTCCCGACTACTATAATCGAGTGATGTTAGTGTTTTGTCCAAGGATCCACGGCGAATGATGTTCTTGTTGTTTGGAATGTGCAGATCGGCACCGAAGAACGGCCGGAGTCGCTCCCGGGCGTCCTGACCTGCTGGCCGATACCATTGTCAATGATGCAGCCTTGAGACAGACAATGCTGTGTGCACGCAGCAAAGCCAGTGCTTTTTAGTAGTACAAGAATTTGTGAGCGTGCTTGTACTAGTACGAACTTGGAACTAGCGGCATGTCCATCTGTTGGGCCAGTCTGTTGTTTAGCGTGGTAACGAAGTCAGTTGTAACCATGATTCTCTAGCTTATGAACTGCAGTGTACGAGCATGGCTTTGTTATTTAGCGTTGTAACGAAGTCAGTTGTAGTAACCTCGATTCTCTAGCTTATGAACTGCAGTTGCAACCATGATCCATAATGGGCAGATATGCAAGAGCTCTCTCTAAAGTTCTCTTCTTTTAATATAGTTCATGTAAAGCGAAATGCAAACTGGGCAGCTCATCTTTGTGCTCAGCATGCTTCACATCATAGGGCATTTTTCTTGTGGTGTTCCCCACCGAATTTCTACTCCAATGTTTGCAGCATGATTGTAATCCCTATGAGTAATGAAGAGAAGTGATCTTGGTCTTAAAAAAACCATGATCCATAATGTTGAAGTCGTGGAGAAACAAGCACGCGCAGCGCACGAACAGATACGGTCGCACCCACGCTGCCGCGTCAAGTCGTTGTCCACCGAACCTCGTGCCGAAACGAGTACTACTTCCTCGGTGCAGTGCCAGAGGTCCTGTGTCACACTCCAGTCGTGGCGTGCAAGGCAAGCTCGCACGAAGGCACTTCTTATTTATCCTGCAACCTCGTCGGGAACGGGTTCCTCTGACTTCACGCGTCCGAAGGCAGAGGCGCACAGTGATCTGTGAGGAGAGCTACAGTGCCCTGACGTCGAACACTGTAGCAAAGGTACTGTTCATCGAAATACTGTAGCGATGATACTGTAGCAATGTTACTGTAGCATCAAATCTTACGCGTCCAGATTCGATCGGACGGCTGAAAACCGTCTGAAGTCACCCTGACTTCAAAATGGGTTGAAGTCAGGGGATCTCATTTGCCTCGGACGAAGCCCCGATCACATTGCCATTTCGATCGCCTCCACCCTCCCAGTCATTTCCTCGCATGGCTGCTCGCGCGCCGCCGCGTCGCCGCCGGTCGCAGGGCCCGGGGCCGAAGCCGTTCGCCGTGTCCTCGCTGAGCCCGGAGCTGCGGACGCGGGTGTGGCTCAAGTTCGTCGGCTTCCCGAGCCACCTGTGGTCGGCGCCCGGCGCCGCGACGTGCCTCGTCCAGTTGGGCGCCCTCCTCACCCGCTTCGACGCGGCGGAGTTCCGGCGGTCCGGCCGGACGGTCGTGGAGGCGAACGTCACGCGTGTGGCGGCGGTGCCCAAGTGGATCGTCGTCCTCGAGTCCGGCGTCCCCGACCTGCCGCCGGGCCACCAGTTCCTCCGCCACAACGTCACCATCGTCGTCCTCAGCGCCGAGCCAGTCTTCGGTACGTACGTACGCGTACACTCATGGTCATTCCAATTTCCTTTTGCTGTAATGTTATATTCGAATCTCAGCAGCTCTTGTGATCTTTTTTTTTTTTTGGCGGTGGACAGCTCTTGTGATCTTTTTTTTTTTTGTAATTAACGTAGATGAAGGAGAAGGCATGAAGGGGAAGAACAATAAGAAGAAGAACAGATTCGTGACGCCGCCGGGAGCGCACGCAGCTGCTGAGAGCAAGGTCGTATATTGTCGTTGGCTCGTTGCTACTGCTGCCTCGTTTCGATTGGTTCATAAGCACGGAAATGATCTTCTGAATTGTGTTTGGAACATTGGCAGGTCGGCTTCGAACAACGGCCGGATTCTTTCTGTGTCCTGAGCAGGAACGAGGGCATGTGGGGCTGATGAACTATACGATGACTCAAAGTTTCTTTTGCTAGCGTGTCATGTGTGTGATCCATGAAGCCATAGTTTCGTGGCCCAAGTACTCTCGTACGTGTCGAGAAGTTGCGAGCGACATGTGTGTTGTTCAACGTACGTTGTTCGCTTTGGGTAAGCTGGAGTTGCCATGTTCATGTCGTTGCATGGACTGTCATATATGTTACACATGTACTGTATGTATATATAGTTGTTGTGTACTGTATGTAGTACCGCTAAATTATACTTCGTCGTCATGCTTGTAGCTGGCAGGCACTGTGCTTTTGTACTCTTGAACATGTACGCTGCGCCACCGGCCCACCGCTCCCATTTGGACTCTTGAACGTCACCGGTACCTAGGGATGACAATGGGTACATTACCCACTGGGCGGTGGTGGAATGTCCCCATCCCCGTCTGAAATTTTATACCCCGTCCCCATCCCGTACCCACCTGGGGAATTAAATTCCCCCCATCCCCACACCCATATGGGTGTGGGTACTCATCGGGTTACCCATACCCAATGATTGGCATCAAAAAATTAACATCCAACTCCATATAGTAACATATCGGAATGATTAAATTGTTCAAAGGTAAATAAATTTAACCACTCAAACGCTAATAGTTCACACGATCAAACGCTAATTGCTCACGACGCTTGACTACTTATTAGAAATACAAAAACTACTGGGCTGCTGCATTGAAGTGGGGCCCCATAGGTAAACTGGTATGGGTTGCAGGAGAATGGCTCCATACCTCTGGTACCCAATGGGTGACAAAAATGCTCATTAACAAACCTATGAGGTGAAAAATAGGTCCAAACATACACCTTAATAAAAGAAAAACCCATCAAGCATCGGGTGATGGGTACCCATCGCCATCCCTACCGGTACCTCTGCTTCCCAGGAGCAACGAAACAGAGCCTGAGAAGCAGAGGTAAGGGCAAAGATCAGTTGATTGCTGCATGGTCGATGCGTGTACGACGGGCTGTGTGTTTCTTTTGACAGGACGTCATGTGTGAGATCCATGTAATCATAGTTTCGTGCCCCAAGTACGTGTGAATAACTTGTGAACAATATGTGTTCACTCTGTGTAAGCTGGATAAGTTGGCATGTTAACGTCTGTCATATGGACGGTCATGTACTACTCATAAATTGCTGTGTACTATCTTAATTTCCTTTTTTTTTGGGTACTGGTCATCGACCTCTCAGGAGAAAAATTCACTGCGGCCGGTTCGCAAATGGCTCTAGTGCGGCCCCGATCCAGATGACCGACGCGTGGACGCCTCCACGCAATCGACGCACGTCTGTGGTTCAAGCCATCGAGCGACGGGCGGAGCCGAAAGAAAAGCCATCGAGTCGATCAAGCCGATTGATGGTGCATCGGGCTGAGCCTTCGTCGATCAAGCCGAAACAACCCATTGAACTGAAGCCAGACCTGACGGGATCACGCCGTTGATACTCCCTCCTACCGAGCCTTCCGTTCTCAAGTTCATGGACCAGCCGCTCGTGCCGTCAATGCTCGCTGCCGAGGCCTCCACTGTCAAAGTCATGCACCAAAAGCTCCTGCCGTCCAACTCTGCTGACGATCAGGATGTGGCCGCCAAGAGACAACTCATATTTTTAACATTTTGATGATTTCAGAACATCCATATTTTTGTATTGAATTTCAATGAATTGTGTTACACAGGATTTTATTTTCAAGATTCAGAAGTCATTTAAGATTTCAGATGTGAAAGCATTTTCAGATTTTATTCATCAAGTGTCGAGGCTTTGCTTTAGACTCAGATTCTGGAAAAATTTGTATCAGAATCAGAATTCATTTCAGATTTTATTCAGCCGATGTGCATCTTACAAATTGTGGTGCCTAATCATATGTTGTTCTGCATCTTTCAAATTGTATACCATTTCGGATGACACTCAGATAGCACAATGAATTGCTGAAGCGCTTCCTCTCATCCTTTTGAACTGTGGTAAAAAAGAAATCTGCCACTTGGTCTGAATAAAAATAAAATTTGATCATCAACAAAATCCTATGAAAGGATATGCATACATAGTTCCCTGAAATATTATGTTTATCTTCAGATTGACCACACCAAAAGTGCATGCGCCACGCCTGTTTATCACAAACTTCAGAAACAGTCACCTAGCAAGCTAAGAAAGGGCAACATGAGCCTGTATCGGCAGTAGACAGCCTGTGTTGTTCGTTGTCGACGGCGAAGAGGATGGCCCTATCTAACGATCTAGCTGTATATACTGACCGCTTGCCATCCATCTCCAAACAACTGTCAGTGTGATCTGTTAACGAATTGGAGATTAATAATCAGCTTTAGATCAAGCTAAACGATGATCTGCTTGCTGCAATGGGATATCGTCGACGTTCTTTGATGCTCCCGGCGTCGGCGGCAGCGGATGACGGAGCGGAGGTGAGATCTGACGAGGGAGGTGGAACCAGCGGCGGCCGAACGGCCGGGCACGAATGAGGGAGGCGAGCTGGGATGGAGCCGAGCCGTTCACTTGAAGCCGTTCGCTGAGATAAGAGTTGTGCAGGAGCCAAACCTACTGCAGGCGTCGGATTGCGTGGAGGCGTCCACGTGTCAGTCATCTGGGTCGGGGCCGCACGAGAGCCATTTGCGAACCGGCCGCAGTGAATTATTTTCCTCCTCTCACCTGGGTGAAGTCTTCGGCCTCCTCACTCAAAATTTTCAGAGTCGTTGAATGCAGATCGACGGCCAGCGAGTCATCTTCCTTCAGCCAAGCCACCGTTCACATTCAGACTCTTTGCAAAGATTCGCATGTTCTCGTCTCGACCAAACCATTGTGTTGACTGTAAATTTTTCTTCGCTTTATCTTCAAGTGGCATTGGTGCATGGGGTCGGTTCCGTCTCCATCCACTCCATAAAGCCACTTTGGAAGTTGGAACGGCCATTCGCCGCGCCAAGCCCCGAGACCCACCCACGCGCCCAAGACCAGAGCGCACGACACGACGTCCCCTGCCATGGCCGCTCCCCGGCGCCCTTCGCCGCAAGAGCTCGATTTCTTCTCGGACGGCAGGAGGTCCCGACGGTGTACCTGTCCCCGGACAGCCCGGACCTGCGCACGCGGGTGTGGCTCGAGTTCGTCGGCTTCCCGCGCCACCTGTAGTCGCAGCGCCGCGCCACCCCGTGCCTCGTCACGTTCGGCGGCGTCATCCGCCTGGACGCCGCCGAGCTCCGGCGGTCCGGGCGGATGATCGTGGAGGCGCGCGTCACGCGCGTGGCGGAGGTGCCCAAGCGGGTCGTCGTCGCGGAGAGCGTCCGGGCGCCCGGGGCCTTCGTGCCCATGGGCATCCGCCGCCACAGGGTCCGTCTCGTCGTCCTCAGCGCCGAGCCGGTCCACGGTAATCGAGCAACAGCTGCCGCAGTTTGTTGAAAACTGCGCTGCCGCTGCGAACGACCTGACATGCAGCGTGTTACTAATAATTAATGCAGCTGAAGAAGATGGCAAGGAGAGGAAGCCGAAGCAGAGAACCGCGACGGCGCCGGGCGAACATGTTGGCGGCGGCACCGGGCTTGCCTCAAAGCACGGCGGCGGCGAGGTACGTATTTGTCGGTCTAATTAATCAGTTGATCTCGACATGCATCTGCATTTTCCATTTTGGCCGGAGGACGGCCATTTTTTTTTTCCACCAAGGGCAATTATCCCCTGTGGTTTCCATTTTATTGACGGAACCCACAAACAGTACATCGAGTTCATACAAAGTTTTGAGATCATCCTGGTAAAATGCCTAGCATTTTAAACTCAGGTGTATCTGATTATCTGGAACACATCCAGATATCCCCAACTTACAGAAATCTTAACGCAAATAGACTCTTGCCCATCGACAGAGAGAAGTTCAGAAAATGCTAAAGAAAAACACAAGACTTAAAAAAGAGAAGGTCCGCCGGTTGCTTCTCTTTTTTTTTCCTCCTGATGTTCTCGCACACTGATGTATGAGTCCTCGCTTCTTTTGTCATCAACCAGTTGGAACCAATGCTGTGCTGTCACCACCTTGATGAAGTATCTCCCTAGCTCGCTTCTGCATGTGTGTAACACCCCTCCTAATAGCCTCCTTCCCTTCCTCCAATTTTTGAAACCTGCCCAATACATTAAGAACGAACAAAATTTATAGAAAATGCTAATAGGATCTCTGAGTTTGAACGAATCAAAACACGATGCTATATTGTAGTCATATGGACCAGCACACGGCTGCCAGGCCTATGCAATGTAACTGTTCATCTCCCGGCAAATTAGTTCCTGCCCATGGAATGAACTCATGGTTCTTGGCTTGGTTAGGCAACCTAAGCAACTACAGATTAAACTCCATATGTATGAAGCTGAGCATTAATTGCCTTCCTGAAATCCTTGAGCAGGTTGACACCGGAAAGCGGCCGGAATCGGTCGATTGCTACCTGTGAGCAATGTACTGTATGAACGAGCTGCGAATTAAAAGTCTCTGCGACGAACTCGCTACTCTGCCGTTGTGAGCAAGTGAACCCTGACCAGTTTGTCGTCGATTATGTGTCGAGTTCTTATGCAGTAATTTTTATTTTTGTTTACTTCATCTGTTAACGGAGGCGGCCTCAATGAACCTCGAATAGTCGAACTAGTATGAATTTATGAATCTACAATGCTCGGCTCTGCATTTGGTCAACCTCTCAGTACAAACAACTGCTACACAACCAGTTAACCTCTGTTATAAAAAAAAAAAACCAGTTAACCTCGAACTATTCTTGCAAAACGATCTATACAACAGGTGCTGTACTGTGTGTCGAGACTCGAGAGACACGGTTCAAGATCGAGAACTGTACAGGTGGAGTCCTCTCGTGCCATTCGATCCTCCATCCATGCATCGCCGGCGGCAAGCTGCCTTTTTGTCTAGGATGATGCCCCCATTTCAACAAGGGATAATGCACCATTCTTACATGACCTGAGCCAGCACGGCCAGCGAGACCACTACCAGCTGCTGCACCAGACTCTGCAACGAAACAGAGCCTGCAAAAGCAAGTCGGGGCAAAGATCAGTACAGGTTTACGTTCGTTGCGTGTACGCATATCACGACAGAGC